>OW964553.2:10407200-11865877 GCA_943138885.2 Tholera decimalis | reverse complement strand
GTGGGATAAGAAACTGCTTGCCCCAGACCACACTATGGGTACTTAAAAAGAAAAGCAAAACTAAGTGCAAACATAATTCGTGCTAGATACGCGTCGAGTAGCAACAGCGTAAGGTTAACAGAAACTGTAAGTACAAATCTAAATATCCCGATGATACCTGAGTTTGAGCCGTGTGACCTTGTGAATTTAATTGAAATTGATGCATCTACATTTAAACGGTCTGATAGTATTGTTTGTTATCAAGTTAAACTAAATATTTAGGTCAAAGTTAAAAGTTAAAGGATAAAGTCAAAGTTAAAAGTTAAAGAGACGTAACGAGTGTGTGATTAGGATTACGTATCCATAACATGTGACAGGTTTGCTTGTGGAAAAAAAAGTATTTCTTAGTCTTTTAAAGTTAAAAAGAAATATATTTGGCCTCATGTAGGTAGTTGAATTTACAAGAAAGGTGACGTAAAAGTATTATTTAAATCTGTAGGTCAGTTTTTAAAACACGTGAGTTTTAGCGGGTTTTCTGCATAGTTATGTCTATAAACCAGGGCATGTAACCAATCATAGTAGCTCAAGTATTCGGGATTAAATACTAAAAGGACCAAATAGTTGTAATGTTTCGTTAGTTCGGAAAAGAAAGGAACTATTGCGGTGGTAATCACAATTAAATTCAGTGTAAAGTGTAAGTCTTGTACAAGAATCTGGAGGCGTCTTGTTACAATAAAAAGATCGAAGCGGTCGAAGGTAGAAAAATATGACACCGTCCTAACTACTTGCCTTTGTAGAAATAGGTACCTAGTAGTCGGATATCATATTTTGTTATGGAACGCAATTTAGAGATAACTGAACTACCTGCTATTATGAATGATATTTAAAGAATTTTCAAGGAACAGTGTAAAGAGCGTAGTTTAGGTAAATTTATGTTCTTAATTCTTAATGTGATTGGTGAGGTGTTGATTGGTCGTAACGTAACAGTAGTGTCTTGTTTAATGTACAGACAAATAAGCGATGGACTGACATTTCAGTAACATTGAAAACATTTTTAAAGTGTTAGACGTATCACGTTCGAATAGTGTGAATAAGTATATTGGTTAACTGTTAAGGAACTAATGTTACTATTAAATCGGCCATGGGGTGTTTATTCATGTGGAAGATTTAATAACACGATATTAAAATTAATGTAAAGTATAAGAGCTGAGTCAAGTCAGGATAGTTGTGATGAGTGTATATTTATTATGTAACATTACAACAAGTTTCTATAGTAGTTAAGACAAACCAATAAGGGCCGTTCGTTTTGAAGAGTTCTTAGACTAGATAATGCGTAAAGATAGTGACAGTTATTGTCCTGTGCTTGGAGACATTGATGTGCATACTATGGACGTCAGATGACAATATGAGAGGAAGTGAGAGATCAAGTAAATGACATGAAGGAGTGGCCGAGGCGGAGAATAAAATCCTTAATAATCGGTATTTTGAGTAAATCACGCGTTGGCAAGTTAAATAGATTATACAGGCATTTATTTACAACTAGCCCTATTCATATTTGAAGCGTTCACGATTTAGGGTAGGAGTGGTGTGCTGAAGCAGTTACTGCCTAAGACTAAAGGAGTGAACTGGACCAGGCACTACTTCGAACCAAAGGAGTGAACTAGGTTTCACAATCATTTATTTACAACTAGTCCTATTCTGCTTATTAAATTTATGCGTGTTATGGTTCAATATAAAAATATAATTTAGGGTAGGAGTGGTGTGCTGAAGCAGTTACTGCCTAAGACTAAAGGAGTAAACTGGACCAGGCACTACTTCGAACCAAAGGAGTGAACTCGGTTTCATAATCATTTATTTACAACTAGCCTATTATGTTTATTCAATTTATGCGTGTTATGGTTTCATACAAAAGAATATAGGTATGTGCTGGTCTGCCAGAACTTTGAAGTGTTCACGATCCAGGGTAGGAGTGGTGTGCTGAAGCAGTTACTGCCTAAGACTAAAGGAGTAAACTGGACCAGGCACTACTTCGGACTAAAGGAGTGAACTAGATTTCAGATTTTGTCTAAGTCTAAAGACAAAATTCTATGAGTTGGGCAGATCAGTACATCAAAAATGATGCGTCTCGCAAGGTTTCCTGGGCCTAAAGGGGACAAGAATAATTTTCTCTAATGTTTCAAGTTTAGGGAAGAAGTAAAAGAGATCAAGATGATGTTCCTGATGGCGGTGTTCTGATACTTGTTTTATTTTCAGATGCATAGTTTTGGCTTGTGTGACGGTGTACGCAGGTGCTGTTGGTTGGAGTGTGCCTGAGGTCATGCACGATGCAGGAGGGCCGTGTTGGCAACGCCGAGTGAAGCTAGCGCGAGTGGTGCTGTGGCGGGAAACGAAGCGGTTACACCGGTCGACATGGCGCGATCACCGGCTATCTTTGGGTTGAGCTCTCGACGTGTACGGTTGTGTTGTGCTTAGTTTTGCGTTATTAAAGTTAAGATTGTCTGTATTGTCTATATTTGTGAATATACAAGTTATTCCTCACTTTTGTCTTGTTTATAAATCCTTAATCAGCAGTACCAGTAAAAATAGTTAACATAAGGATGGTTTACTTGGGATGATAATTAATACAAAAGAGTTCAATTAAAACCATTTTTTATTTTACACAAAATTTAATGCATCAGGTTCTCAAAATGTCTACCTCGTTGTTGTAGGCACAAAGCCGCGCGACTTAAAATTTGGTGTGTCGCTGTCCTTATCATTTTGGGATCATTGCGAATATCATTCGCACAGTTTATTATGCGGTCAAGCAAATCGGCCTCACTGTTGATGGGGGTACTGTAGACGCGTTGCTTCATGGTCCCCCATAGGAAGTAATCAAGCGTAAAATCGGGAGAAGGCGCAGGCCACCCTACAGGTCCTTGCCGGCCGATCCATTTATCACGAATAATCACGATAATTATCGTTTATGAAGTCGGTTAAAAAATGATCTTACATTTGTAGCGTAATGGGCATGGCATCCGTCCATCTGCAGAACCATTGTTCGACGCAAAGCCAGTGGTACATCCTCCAATAACTTAGGTAGTTAATTTATCAAGACTTAAAAATCTTTTACCGGCCAACGTTCTCGGCAATATTAATGGTCCAAACAACATGTCATCGATAAGACCAGCCCAAACATTTAGTGAAAATCGTACTTGAAAAGTCGATGAACGTTTAAGTTTCGTGTTTTTACCTGCACGACACCATCTGTGTAAATTTCGACATTTAGTAATACCGTCTCTAGTGAATGTCGCTTCGTCCATCTATAGTATGGTTCTCGGAAAGTTTGGGTTTGCTTTGGTTTTTCTTTGAATCCTAGTGGACATCACACACCTTGGACGCCAGTCTACGTCTTCATGTAGATGTTGCACCCTTTGGTAGTGATAAGGATGCAATCCTTCTTTCTTTAGAATGCGCCACGCTGATTTTTGGGATATTCCGTGACGAAGAGCCAGTCGTCTAATACTTATGGATGGATCAGCAAACAAATCACAATCAGCTTAGTTCTTTTCTTTGCAAGAATAGTCTGCTGAATCCTTTCCAATCCGGTTTTCGTCCTGGTCATAGTACCACTTCGGCCTTAGTAAGCGTTACGGATGAGATGAGGTTGGGCATGGATAAAGGAAATATGACGATTCTTTGCTTGTTAGATTTTAGCAACGCTTTTAATACCGTTTATTTCGAAATCATGCTCAACATACTACGCTTTATTAACATATCTCCAACAGCGATTGACTGGTTTCGTAGTTACCTGTTTGGCCGCCGGCAACGTATTTGCATTGATGAGTCCTGCTCTTCTTGGTGTAGTACTTCAGCCGGTGTTCCTCAGGGTGGCGTTTTATCTCCTTTTCTCTTCGCAATATTCATAAATTCTATTTCTAAAAAACTTCAGTCCTCCTACCATCTTTATGCTGATGATTTGCAGATTTACAGACAAGCTCCCTATACAGATTTGCATACTGCTATTGATATCATGAACCAGGACTTGGCTTCTGTTTGCGAATGGAGTGATACACATGGTTTGCAGGTTAACCCGTCAAAGACCCAGGTCATTGTGGTTGGCAGTTCCAGGTTGGCACCTAAGGTAAAATGGACGCAGCTTCCTCAGGTTATTTTCAACGGCACTGCTATTCCATTAAGCGAGAAAGTTAAGAACCTTGGGGTTTGGGTTGACAAACATCTTTCTTGGGGTCCCCAATTACAAGAAGTCAGTCGCAAATTATTTGCTTCTGCCCATTCCCTAAGACGGTTACGTAACTTTCTGCCAACTGCTACTAAAATTGCGCTAGCACAGTCTCTTTTACTCGCCATCCTAGACTACGCTGATGTCAGTTATCTTGATCTTACTGAGGCACAATTTGATAAACTTGAGCGGCTCCAAAATGTTTGCGTTAGATTTATATTTGGCTTGCGCAAATATGATCACGTATCCGAATTTCGTACGAAACTCAACTGGCTTCCAATACGTCTTCGCCGGAACATACACATTTTGTCTCTGCTTTACAGTGTGCTGTTTAATCCTAAAACCCCAACTTATCTTAAAGAACGATTTAAGTTCCTTCATGACACACATGCAAAATCTCTGAGGTCATCAGAAAACTTAAGGCTTGCGGTACCGAGTCACGCCACCAATTTCTATGGTAAGTCGTTCGCAGCTCAAGCAGTACGGCTGTGGAATGCTCTACCCGTGTCAGTAAGACAAGCACAAACCCTATCTTCTTTCAAAAACTTAGTAAAAGATCTTTATCTCGCTCCTTAAATTGTTGTTATTATGTATGTCTTTGTTTCTTTCTTTTTTTTAATATTTGTATGTATATATATGTTTTGAGAACGTTATTTATTGTTTTGTATTTTATATAGATAAATAGTACACCGTGGACTACCCGCGTATTTATTTTCTCCTTCTGTGTCAAATCCATCCAAAGGTTGTCTGTAAAAGATCGCTTTTAGCGATAAGACCGCCCATTGTATCACCCTTTTTAATTGTTAAGTCCATAATTTTGTTTTTACTGTTATGGTGTACAATAAAGAATATATCTATCTATCTACGGCTTGTTCAATAGCCACATCAATAAGTACTTGAGGCGGCTCGCGTCGATCTCTACTTGATCCAAGTCCAGTGATCGACAATCTTCTGTGAATTTCCTGCATGGAAGTTGCAGGCAGATGACACTGGTTGCCTGTTAGGAAACGCAGCTATGTAAGCTCACGTCTGACGTCTATCATAACATAATTCAAGGTCCCTTCGGTTGGCCCTACCTCCCCGCACCCCGACCCGCGCACATTCACATCAAAATTCACAAAAAAAAAGGTTATCTACCTGCTAAACAATAGTGCGTAGCCATGCTTTGGGCCTTTTTTTGACAGTTGATAAGAAATGTTGGGATTGAGTTAAAAACATGCAATTTTTACCATTAGATGGCTAATACGATGAAGAATAACTTATAGTATTAAAAATGGGGGCGTTTTTTTGAGAAATTTTACGATTATTGTAAAAAAATATGAAAAAAAAAAAACACTTTTTTGTTAAAAAACATGTTTATTATCAATTGAGGGTAGTTTTTTTCCACAAATTTCATTTTATGAGGACGCCTAATTACTTCCAATAATTATGGAGTTTCATCGTAATAGATCATTTATTTAAAAAGTTACACCGTTTTGTTTACACTGGGGTCACAGAACCGAACAAATTTTTTTAAAATTCGATTAAAAATAAAAATAAATATTTAGATTTTTTATATTTTTACCGTCGATAAAATTAAGTAAAGATTCCCTTATTTCGATATGTGCACATTATAAAGACTCACACTGTAATTTCTATGGGCCTTTGATGCCTGACATAAATAAATAAAAAATAAAATAAATCTGAAGCCAAGATTTTCATTTCAGTTTTCCTTAAGAAAACAATGTCAGTTGAATATTTTCCTGTTTACCTGATAAAAGATGAGTCGTTGTGTGGGCGTCATGCCAGGTCGGAAGTACACGCTGCCTTCGGCTATTTCCTCAACGCTCGCGGCGATCTCAGCCGTCGTGCGCTTCGGCCTGCGCTCGCGCTCCGTCGTAATGTCTTCGCGAGACATTATCATGGAGAGCACGCCCGCTACAATATAGAATGTAAATTGTTTATGAAATGCAGGGTCATTGATGTGTTAGTAATGCTAAAATTGTGCTAAAATATTGTTACGCCAGTCGCTTAGCGAAGTACGTCGAGAAACTTCGACAGAAAACTAGAACGTTCGAGACACTAACGCCATCTAGCGGCGAGTAGCAGTACTGATTATATCGAGAAAGTTCGACTGACTTCTAATACGTTCGAGACACTAACGCCATCTAGCGGCGAATAGCAGTACTGAGTATCTCAAGTAGGTTCTGGAATATTCTTAGCAATAAAGGCAGTGAGACGATTTTAAAAGAATATTCTAGAACTCATAGACCGGGGTATAAATAGATCGCAGAGGAACGCAACGGCAGTCTTATTTCAAGATACGAGGCGATATAATCGAAGCTTTACAAGTGAATTTCGGTGCGATTTAAGTCTTGAGTAACAAGTATTGTACTGTGAATAACTGTGTTAATTTTTATTTGGTGTTTATTTAAGTAAAGTGTTAATTTTGGTTTAATTGGTGTAAATTATTTCTATCCCGAAACCCAGCCCGTAATAATATATTATTAGAGAAAACTTGTTTTAGTTATTGGTTAATTTAGAGTGGAAGTAAAGCACCATTGGTCAAATCAGATTCTTTATTTTCATTTTCTTACAAATACACACGCCATTACTGTAGCTCACATAGCACGACACTTCTTTGTACTTCTAACAGTGGTGTTGCCACATAAAACAGTAGACTATAATAATCATATTCTCGATTAACGTAAATATCCAATACCCCGGCTCAAGTTTAGGTAATATGACACTCCAAATTTTTGACCCAAATACTCTTATTTTATCGAGTTTGTTTTCTCCATACCATATATTTGCTGGTGTATTGCCTTGTAATGCTTTTGTTGGATATCTATATATAACATACACTGCACATCTGATGGCTTCTCCCCACAATTGTTTTGGTAGGTTTGTTTCTAATAACATAGCTCTCAATTTGTCGGCTTATGTTCGATTCATTCTTTAATACATTGAGTTTTGCTGGGGTGTGTAAGCACATGTGGTTTCTTGTTTTGTACCATTTTCATTATAATTATGTAGAATGCTTTTAGTTCTTCATTTACAAATTCTTTACCTCTATCAGTTCTAATTTTTCTTACATTTATCCCATTGCTTTTCATTCTTCTTATGTATCTATACTAATATTATAAAGCGGAAAAGTTTGTTTGTTTGTTTGAACGCGCTAATCTTCGAAAGTACTGGGTGGATTTGGATACAATTTGGTATGGAAGTAGCTTGAAGCTTGAGGAAGGTTATAGGCTAGGGCATGTAATATCGGAAAGTTTTCAATTCCGATACTGATTTCAATATCGGAATTCCGATATTAATACCGGAATTTCGTTATTTCGTTAGAAATTGCAATTTTATATATAAATTGCACAAATTCAAGGTTGGATTGCGTACAACAAAGAACATTTTTAAACCGTGCCTATTCTTTAATTTGGTTCAAAAATTGGTTGTTTTTTTAAGTATGTCCACTGTATTAAATCACATATTTTTCATTATTTTTAATTAGTAATAAGTATTTATTAATACTAATTCAACTACCTGACTCATTATCAATAAAACATCTTATAATTTAAAATTTGCAAGCACAATCTACAATTTGGAACAACAATTATTAGGTATAGTTTTTTTTTTTTCGATGTCGTCAATCGTTTAATAAAGTATATACAGTCGAAAATAAAAATAAATTATAGGGCATCGATAAATTCATCAACATCGCATCACATCAATGGAAAAAGTGCCCATAACACTGGCCGCATTGCCACGTTGAATGGCAATGCTGATTCTCTGTCCAAAGAAAAGGCCAGCCCTCTGATCACTTGTGGAGTCGACTAATCGTTTGCCGATGTCACGAAGAGTCGATGAGCACTCGGACCTCATGGTCCTAACGTTTCAACCCCAAACGGCTCAAACATATAGCACCCAATTAAGTTGTTGTATTTGCGCCGTTTGAGATTTTCTGCACCTGCAGCTGCCGCACCAGCACAGCCCGCTGTACTGAGAAGATGGGATGGCGCAAAGGTGTCAACACAAGTACCATCCCACACCAAAGGCCTACCCAACTTCCAAGGCATTATAGTCATCCCGTCTGGTCTCTTCCCATCATCCCGTGCCAAGCCGTTGGGTTCTAAAACAGATGGTACTCCAGCGGTGATAAGAGCCCGACGGATGATGTCATTTATGCTGGCATGTTGTGCTATCCGACCAGAGCTTCTGCTGCAGGAAAGGCCATGATGTCCGAGGTGGTCGACTGCCGCACCACATTGACAGCGATGTGGAGCACCGCTGGAAGCACCCAGACGTAGACATGTAGCGATCCGGAACGTGTTATCACTTAACAAAGTACCTATATTAAGTGAAGGTAATACTTGTAGCCAAAGGCCCGACTCCCATTCACCCACAGCCAACAGGCGCGAGTGCTCAGAAGTATTGGTTGACGTATTTAAAAGGTTATTCCGTACCAAACTGCAGAGCGGCTCGTCCTATTGTCTCTGGGAGGACGGGTTCTCGGGCAACGCTGTATTCCGGCAAGCCATTTTCCAGGCATTAACTGCATCGGTCGAACACAGCACCTCGTAGTTAACCTA
Source organism: Tholera decimalis (assembly GCA_943138885.2). Lineage (NCBI taxonomy): Eukaryota > Metazoa > Arthropoda > Insecta > Lepidoptera > Noctuidae > Tholera > Tholera decimalis. The sequence goes on along the minus strand of OW964553.2, from coordinate 11,857,111 downwards.
CAATTGTGTTAAAATTTTCTTGGTTAACGTCTCAGTGTTGCAGACCGAAGACAGAAAAGCCGGTAGGCTTATACTGGAAAATTTGCGGAATATTTTTAACATATTTCTCATAATTATCCTATACTTATTAGTAATTAAACTATCAAACTCAGAACTCAACTCAGAAACTCAGAAGAAGAACAAAGCTTCTTAGAATTTAGGAAAATCAACAAGTAGGAATAACAATTATTGGAAATATTTGTTTAAATCATATTTCTCATTATTATCCTATATTTATTACTAATTTTTTTAACAAAGTTTTGTTGATTCTGAGTTCGGTAGTTTAAATTACTTATAAATAATTTAAAATGTGCAAGCAAAATCAACAGAAATAAAGGACTAGGTATGTTTATATGTTTAAATCTCGTTTTTCTTGGTAATATATTCTCAAGAACAACAAAGCGTCTCAAGCATTGTCGGATATAAAAATTTGTCCGATTTCGATATTGGGTCACCCAGTATCGGAATTGTAATATCGGAACTTTCGTTCCGAGATTCCGATATTGCGATATTCCGAGATTCCGATATTCATGCCCTATTATAGGCTACTTTTTACGCGACTGCAAAAAAGGATAGTTATTTTTTTACCGTGATAGAATCTACGGGAGCGAAGCCCCGCGTGAGTACTAGTTAATGATATAGCCCTTGGCCTCATCTTTAGATTTTAAGAGATAAACTTCCATAAAGTGTGAATAACCATCCATTATTCTCATCATTATTCCTCGAAGATCACAATAGATCAGTTCTCCTATTTGCTTTGTTCTTGGCTTTGGAGTGGGTTGACGTGTCCCTTTGGCCTGAATACATATGGAGCAGTGCTCGTTTGATAGTGGTAATCCTAGGATTTTCATGCTTCCATAGTTCAAATGACCCATTCTTCTGTGCCATAAGTTTTCATCAGTTTTGCTTGTCAACATAGCATCTAGTTTCAAGTTCAATTTGATTGTACACAATTTCCCATTTGTTTCACATTTTATTACATGTTTGTTGTTGCTGATTACAGTTCCTTTTAATTCAAAAGTTACTTTTAATCCTTTCTCATTTAGTTTTTAGGCATTAGGCAATCTATTTCTATGTTCAGATTTTCTTTACTTATGCCTATCAATTTTCCTTTTCTTTAAGCACATATAATGTTTCCATTAGCTACATGAATTTTAATTTCTGGAATTTCTTTTATGTCTATCATGTACTTTTCATATTTCTCTTTAACCATGTGATAAATCGCTCCTTCTTTCCTTATATTATCATTTGCTTTAGTAGAAAGTGCTCGCGCGAAAAATGTTACTGAGTCATTGTCTTCATTCTCCTGTTGTTCTGCAGTATTCGCTAAACTAGTGGCATGAACTCTATTTTGAGAATGCCTTCCTCTACTTTTATGATTTCTTCCTCTTTGACCTCTGTTGTTTGCTTTGATTATTTCTACACTGAAATGCCTTGTGGCCTTCTTTGCCACACTTCATGTAAGAAAGCTGTGAGCGTCAGATTCCTTGCGTGTGCTGTTTTGTTCTCCCTTTAATTTTAGTTCAGTATCTAACATTCAGGATTTTATGAAGTCGATGGACAGCTCCTTGTCCATAGTCTCTAATGTGGTTATAACAGTGTCATACTCATCTGGTAGAGTTAACAGTAGGTGACATAACTTGTCACTTTCTTTCATTTCTGTTCCTGAAGATTCCAATTCAGAAATAATATTTTCAAATCTTATGAAGTAATCAATAAGTTTCTCATTGTTACTACATTTTTAACCGACTTCAAAAAAGGAGGTTCTGTATTCGACCAGTATGTTTGTATATCCGCAATTTTCTCAGAAGCTACTGATACCGATTTTGATCGTGTTTCCGTTGTTTGAAAGCATATTTTACAAGAAAGGTTTTAGTATACAACACACATTAGGTTCTGATGAAGATCTTCGAAGATAAGCGATGGAACTCTTCAACTAAGAACAGCAAATCTTCCGCGATTGCTGTCCTCGTACATCTATTTATTATTTATTTATTATTTATTATATACTTTATTGTACACCTTACAATATTTCTATAGATACAAAAAAAATTAAACTAGTGTACAATGGGCGGTCTTATCGCACAGGGCGATCTCTTACAGACAACCTTTGGATGGACAAACTTAAAGGAGACAGATTAAGGGCTGTCAGTGTACAAACATATAATTGAACATAATATTATATAATACATACAATACCAAAATTATATACTAATAAATATTACATGTATAATTGAGAAAGAAGGGGAAAAGTTATAGGGAGAGGTAATGCTCCTTCACCATTCTTTTGAACGCTGGTAGCGTTTGAGCACGCCTCACTTCTATGGGTAATGCATTCCACAAACGAGCTGCTTGTATGGTAAAAGATTTGTCAAAGAAAGAAGTGGAATGCATACGAATACTCAACTCTAGATTTTCCGACGATCTCAAGGATCTAGAATGTGTGTCACAGAGGAACTGAAAACGTTCCTTAAGATAAAAAGGAGTGAAAGGATTAAATAGCACATTATAAAGTAGAGAAAGTAAGTGAAGATTCCGGCGAAACCTAATAGGAAGCCATTTGAGCTGAGCACGGAAATCAGAAACGTGGTCATATTTGCGCAAGCCAAATATAAACCTGATACAGAGATTTTGAAGACGCTCTAGCTTGTCCAATTGGTTTTGGGTCAAGTCGAGATAGCTGGCATCAGCATAGTCCAGAATAGGGAGAAGGAGAGTTTGTGCAATTGCAATTTTAGTGGAGATGGGAAGCAAAGTACGGAGGCGTCTCAAGGAGCCTGCAGACGCAAATACTTTACGACTAACTTCCTGTAATTGTTTAGTCCAAGAAAGGGTGTCGTCAATGTGTATTCCCAGGTTCTTCACAGTGTGACTGAAAGGTATGACGGTGTTATTGAAAGAAACCTGGGGAAGTGCCGTCCAATCAATCCTGGAGATAGTACGAGAACTACCAACAACAATAACCTGCGTCTTAGCAGGGTTGATTTTCAGCCCAAATTCAGCGCTCCAGTCACCAATTCGAGCAAGGTCCATATTAATAGCTTTAATGGCATCAGCTAACTCTACAAGTGGAGCTTGGGTGTAAATTTGGAGATCATCAGCATACAAGTGGTAGAAAGAAGATAGTCGTTGAGTGATAGCATTTATAAAAAGTACGAAAAGTAAAGGAGATAAAACGCCACCCTGTGGCACACCGGCAGAGGTATCACACCAAGAAGAAAAGGAGTCCTCAATGGAAATACGCTGCCGACGACCAAACAGGTAACTACGAAACCAGTCAATTACCGATGGAGATATGTTAAACGAGCGGAGAATGCCAAGCAAAATGTCGAAGTCAACTGTATTAAAAGCATTACTAAAGTCTAGTAGTGCAAGTACAGTTAACTTCCCCATCTCCATGCCAGACCTTATATCGTCCGAAATATGTACGAGTGCAGAAGTAGTGCTGTGACCAGGACGAAAACCAGATTGGAAGGGATTCAGAAGATTGTACTTAGAAAGGAACGAGCTAAGTTGTTGGTGGACTAGCTTTTCAAGGACTTTGGATAGGAATGGGAGAATAGAAATAGGTCGGTAGTCAGAAAAAGATGCAGGACGAGTTTTTTTGGGTAAAGGGATAATTTGGGCGTCTTTCCAGGCTTGTGGAAAGACACTACTAGAAATTGAGAAATTTAGGATGTATAGAATGAACGGAAGAACGTTATCAAGGATGGGAATGATCATCTTACGGCTGACACAGTCACTACCCACAGCGTTGGACGTAATCGACATAACACTCCTTTTAACATCACAAGCAGTAAATTGACATATGACAAAAGGAGAATAATCAGGTATCGGAAGTTTAGAAAGATAACTTAAAGTAGCAGTTTTAATAGCCCTATCTATTGATGGCGAAGTAGAAAAATGACTATTAAGTGAGTTTAATTCAATGTCTTTAGGAATCGTTTCATGAGACTTTTTCCCGATACCTAATGTTTTGAGAAAATTCCAGATCTTAGCTGGATCACTACTCTGAACCGAATTATGGATATGTTGGCGTTTTGCATTTCTACACACCTTGCTGCAGTGATTTCTAATTGAGATAAATTTCTCCCTGTTGGCGTCACTAGGTCTAACTTTAAACTTAAATTTCGCCGCTGCTTTTTTATGGATTAAAAGTTTTATTTCATCCGTCAGCCAAGGCGCCGGAAGATGCTTAACCCTCACAGCTCGAATAGGTCCATGTCTGTCATAAAGCTGAATTAGTGCAGTAGTCAAAAAATCAACCTGTTCGTCGACTGATGACGAATCAACCAGAGGCGTCCAGTCAATGTTGTTGGCATCCTCTCGAAGACAATCAATGTTCATCCCATCAAAATTGCGAAGCAGAATTGTTTTGGACTTATGCTTAGGGGGGCGAATTTTATAGGATGTGAAAATTAGGTCATGGTAGGAAAAGACGTCTGCTGAGCATTGACCGTGCTTAGCGACGTGACTAAGAGATGAGACAAAAATTAGATCAAGCAAGGAAGGAACTGCGTTAGGAAAATGGTGAGTGGCACCAAGATCAAGAATGGAGAGATTGGTTGATTCTACGATATGAAAGAGAGAATTGGAACGAGTGTCTTTTTTAAGGAGGCACGTATTAAAGTCACCCATTATTATACTATGACTGTAAGAGGGAATTAAATTTTCTAAAATACGCTCCAAGGAAGAAAAGAAATTAATTCGAAGAGAAGGGAAGGAAGGAAGGGAAGGAGGGGGAAGGGAAGACTCCAAGGAGAATTTTAGAGTGGTGGAGTTCAACTTCAAGGAAAAGATGTTCACCAGCGTTCGGAGGGGGTGGCTGTGCGGATATGTTAACAATAGAAAAGGGAATATAATTACGAAGTTAATGGCCACCCCGCCACCACCACCGACAGCGCGGTCATTCCTGATAAGTTGAAAACCTGGAAGAGAGTAAGAAAAAGATGGAAGGCAAGGTTTTAACCATGATTCGGAAACTAGGATAGCATGAATATTCTTACAGTCAAAACTGGCCAGCATTTCGGGGAAATGAGCCGGAATACTTTGGGCGTTGATGTGGACTACATTAAAGTTCTTGGACACATCGGAAAAAATAGAAACTAGAGTTTCGCATAAAGAAGGAACACTTACGAAGCTTTCATCGTTACTGTCTAAAGAAAAAAAAGTATCAGCATCACTGCTGCAGCCAGGGCTGAGCATAAATATATGAATTAAAAAATAAATAAATAAATAATTACTTAAAAACAATAATTAACGCGGTAAACTATACATTTTTATCCACCTGCCAGTTGTGCATAACACGAAAGTAAAAATAAGAATAACTTAAAATACAGTTTAGTTCTGTAGTCCAGGCACATAATATCATATTTAACACAAAACTATGATACCGTAGATTAAATATTAGTAAAGATGGAAGGTTCTGGATATTGCAAAAGTAACAAGTACTGAACTACCTACTTGATACATTAAAAAAAAAGAACATACCACTAGTGCCTGGACTATACGCCAAAGAAGAAAAACAAAAAAGCTATGAAGTTTATTTTCTCGCAACAGCTCGCTTGGTTTTAGCAGCGACTTTTCCCGCTGCCACCGGCAGAACAACGACGCTGGACTCCGACTGTACTGAGACCTGTTCCGGCTGGGTGGCCATAGGCTTCGACTGCAGCGCGATCTTATCAAGTTCCGCCATGGAAGTTACTCGATGCCGGGTTCCTTTGGGGTCGAGGACGATCACGGAGCCCACAGTAGTCCAGCATTGAGTCACACCAAAACTATCACGCGCTGCCATGAAGACGTTGTGCCTAGTTTTCGTGAGAAACTCTGACATTGTGATACCAGAACCCTTCAGCTTAGTTTTGGCAAACCAGATTTTATCACGGAGAGCCACATCATGCAGCTTGAACAATATTGGTCGAGGCTTGTTAGACGAGCTGCGCCCCATCCTGTGACACCGTTTGATGCCTGATATAGACAAGTCAAGCTTAATGTGTTGTTTGACGATTTGCATTACCAACTGTGCCGTTTGCTCCTCTTGCTCCTCTGGCACTCCATGCAGCAGCAAGATTTTACGCCTCCCACGCATCTCCATGTTATCTAGGCTCTGGGCAAGGAAACCAACCTGCTTTTGGAGAGTACTAAGCGCCTGTACCATGAAAGACCTGAACGATGCAAATTCTGTTGCCAATCCAGAGGTGGTGGTTGCTGTAGTGCTTGGACTTATCTGTAACTCCTTCTCAAAGTCTGCCATCCTTTCATTAAACAGGTTGCTCATGTCAGTTATTGTGCGGTTGATTGCTTCCATTTTGTAATGACTGTGATGAAGTTATTAAAAATTTGTGTTTAGGAGCTGAAAACACTTCACTGGCAGGTAGAGACTGTTAATTATTAATATGTAACATTAATTTATGAAACAAATAAAAATTACTATTTTAAAACAATTTTATACAGCAGAGAAATTTTTTTGTTGTTACACTATTGACTACCCACAACTATGTACTTTTTAGCATAATCAGCCTATTAATATCACCACAGCTCAGGCACAGACCTACTGGATCACGTCAGAAATATGGTTTAAGTGAGTAAAAAAGAGGTGTACAGCAAACTCTCTTTTTAAAAGTTAAGTAGGAACTGTATGTAGGTATCTCAAGTAACAGAAACAATGATACACTAAATAGCATAAAATAAAAACGTTTTTACAAAAAATTGAACAGACTTCAAAACTACCAAAAAAAACTACTGCACTACAAAGTGAAAAATAAACTTAAAGGTTGTTTCATTGGGTGTATAATTCCATTCAAAATAAGGGCTAGGTACCTACTCACATGGCTGAAGTCGGTGCCAAGATAAATTAATAGGTTTTGATCACATTGAGTGTGCCCCAGAATGCAGCATACTATGTCTATCAAACTTTTTTGCTGTTTGCTCTGATTTTATTGATTAAGTATTAACGTTAGTATCTTTTTCTTTGTCTCTAAATATTAGGTAATCTATCTTAAAGTATTTTTGTATTTTGTTTTCCGATTTAAATTAATATTTAGAAGCTGTAAGATTTATGTTAAGTTTTTTCTGGCTTTAGTCTGTAGTTATATTATAGTAATTTAGGTATCGTACATTGCTTGGCACCGACTCCAAAAAATTTTTAAATTTTATTATAGGTTAATCGTAGGTTAGGTTAGGTTTATTAATATAGGTACGTTATAGTATTATTTTTAACTTTTTAGTGCTTTTATGGTTTTTTGAAGTCGGTTTCATGTTTGCAAAAAACATTTTTTTGTTAATTTTTAGTGACATATTTTTAAACTTATAAAATATAGGTAGCACTAGTAAATATGCTTCCCGTATGAGAAAACGACGTCGAAAAGAAACTGAGAATGAAAACCGATTCTATTTCTTTTTATTATGCATGGTACACCTGGAAAGTGCATACCGTTACAATTCCAACAAGCCCAAACACAGCTAAGATACATTGTCTTTTTATGCATTTCCAGTGCCTGTCTCTTTGATTCCTCATCAGATCTGATAAAAGAATGGTTCTTATTGAACGCAAATGCTTCACTTGTTTTAGAAAATACCAAAATCGCTTTTCGTTTTCCTATAAAATTTGAAGAGTTCCCTCGGTTTCACCAAGATTCCATCATCAGATCCCGACTTGGTGACTATAGGACCAATTGGAAAGCATAGGCTTTGGACCAAAAAAAACGAATTTTCCGAATCGGTTCCTAAATGACGGAGTTATGCGCGAACAAAAACGCAATGCAGAGCAGTGTTGGGGATTAATCAATTAATTTGTCAATTATCTTGTTAATTGATTAAAAATGTAATTGCAATTAAATCAATTGCAATTAAATTAATCGCAATTAAACTTTTACTTGCATCTTACAATTAAATTAATTTGATTAACGTATGTCAATTGTAACTCACAATTAAAATAATTGCAAATAACTTTTTTAGTTGTTTTATGAAACAATTAAAACTAACAATTAACTTTGTGTATCAAACGAAATTAGTAAAAGAATTAGGAAAATTAAGCTGTACCTAAGTCTCAGACGAATAAAAAGTGGTCAAAGGCTATAAGTATAGCTTAATTTATGTAAATCTTTCTTTCTACATAAAAAACTGTTTGTTGATAAAGAAATGAATATTTCCTTTAATTATGTGTATTTAACCACTGGAATAGATGGGTGGCACTATTCTACTACCCGCAGCCAGACGGGTATATTATATACAATATACCGGCTGTAAATTATACAGCAGTATTTTTTTAATCGTTAGTTTTAATTAAAATTCACAAAACAATTGAAAATTAATTAATTGTTAATTGTAGTAAATCACAATTAACAATTAATTAATTGTTAATTGTTACTACTACAGTTAATAATTGAACAATTGTTAATTGTAATTTTCCACAATTACAATTGATTAATTGTTAGTTGTTGTGGTTACAATTAACAATTAATTAATTGTTAATCTTTAATTGTTCTTGCAATTAAAATTTGCCCAACACTGATGCAGAGTAAACGAAAAGATCGTAAATGTAGATTTTTTTTAAACTTATGTTGGTTTTTCAGCAACGGCTTGTCCGATTTCGATAAAAATTTTCATGGGACCATTCGGAAAGTTTCCAACCTTTCCAACTAAAATTTTTCAAATTAAATTAGAATTTTTCAAATCGGTTGGCAAGCGACGGAGTTATGCCCGGACAAACATTAAAAAAAAATACAAACATCCGAATTGAGAACCTCCTCCTTTTTAGAAGTCGGTTAAAAAATAGAATTGTTAGAATATACATTGTTAGAATTTTATTATATTCATGTACATAATTATTATATTTAGATTTGACCTAGTTATCTAATTATTTTGAAGTCATACTCAGTGTTTTGTTTTATTTATAATCATAATTTTTTACTTAACACTTAATTAAAGATTGATATTTTTTAGATTAATATTTTAGATTAACATTATTTAAGACAATATTAGCTCTTATTGTCTAAAAAACAGGATCACAAGTTCCTCATTTATAAGTTTATAACACAAGGATAATTAAAAAAAAATACTTTTCATTAATTATCAAGACCAGGAATCGTAAGTAAAGAAAAACATCATACATAAGAATAATTTCAAAAATATAAAATGACTGTTAATTCATTATCAAGAACAGGCATCACAATTTAAAAAAAAGTCATACCTTGATGTCTCAACCTGAAGTCCAAAGTTTGATATTTTCTGGCAGCTGGGTCCTTCCTGGGGTCATACCCATATCTCACCCACATTGACTTCCAGGGACCAGTCTTCATGTACAGTGCTAGACATGGCATGATGACCTTCAGTGAAACTAGCCTGATCTTTGTTTGATACCTTATCATATTCAACGACCAAATTGGTATCTCATCAAAGAGCTAAAATTAACATTATAAAATTAGGTTAAAAATCCAAGCAATTTAATAATCTTAGAACTTAAAACGGGATATTTAATGTGTGTATTCATTGTTTCGAGTTTCCATCTGTATAATTATTCATCCGTGATCATGGCGCTTATAACAGTGCCAAAACATGGGAAGCTCGAATCAAATCAAATACATATGGTAAATATTTCGTTTTAAATTCTAATGATACTGTAAAGGGACCTCACAGAAACGCCATGGCGATGCGGCTACTGGTAGGGCGGCGTCTCGGTGAGGTAGGGCCCTTAGTGACCATGTCAGCTTAAAAACTTATAGTTTGATATGTTTTAACTGTAATAAAACTTACAAACCTTCTTAACAACATCATACTCCTCAATCAAACGAGGCTGTAAATCAAACTTGATTTCCTTCTGCTTCACATAAATTTCGTGCGGTTCACTTGGCAAGTCATCGGTCAGGTTAAATACATATGGAGTCACTTGTGAACCTCGTAGCATTCTGGTTTTGCTATGAACACTGTCACCCCGTTCGGGAGAAGACCTATCTGGATACCTCTTGTCTGTGTAAGCATAGACTATTGGTTTTTCAAATCTTGTGAAGCTTGAAGGAATTAGCAGAAGTGGAGCTGGCTGCCTAGGAAATATAATTTATTTTAAACAAAGTCCACCACTTTTAAACAAAGTTATGGTATCTTATATCTATTCTTATAGCCAATTTAACATTGTAACTCCCTTTGTAGTTTTTAATTCCTCATTTAATTTTGTTATGATGTACAGACGCCAGCACATGAAGCTTTCCGAAACTGTCAAATTTTCCCAATCAACCTTGAACCTAATTTCTTTAACAATAAAGTTGAAAATCTATTAAAGAAATTTGACAGATTGTTGTAGCTTGATGTGCTGGCGTCTGTACTATAAAGAGTATATCTATCAATTTCGGATTTACAAGTTATTGACTAGATAGTAACAAATAGTGAGTATTAAGAATAATAAAACGTTAATATTGTGTGAGTGATAAAGACTTTTACTTATGAAATTCAAATCATAGAAATTATTGTTTTAATAAGTTTAACTTACAGCATATAATCAATCACGTCAACCCCTGAAGGTATCACTTTTTCTAGAACACAACTTATTGGACCATCACTGGATCCTTCTCTTTGAACAGCTAAGTATTGGAAGTCACACATTGCTAGAACCAACAAGAATTTATCATAAGCATGTATTTAGTTAAAATGCTAGCCAAGCTTTAATATTTTAACACATTTTATCTAATTGTGCAGACATCTCAAAAGCCACCAACACTGGCTTTACTTTATAATCCCGTGTAAATCCCGATCCCGTGGGAATTTCGCAAAATCCCGTCTTAGTGAGCCTCTACGTACTAAAAGGAACCCCCATGCAAAATTTGAGAGCCCTACTACTTGTAGTTTCTGAGATTTCGTGATTAATCAGTGAGTGGTATTTCACTTTTATATATACATATATAATGGGTAAGAAATGATGAAAAAGTGTTATTTATGACCAACTAGCTTTTCCCGTGACTTCGTTTTCTCACGTAATTCCCGATCCTGTGGAAATTTCGGGATAAAAACTATCCTATGTAACTAACAAATAAATAAATAAATAACTAAAAACAAACAAATAAATAAATATGTCCTTCCAAGGGTCCTAAACTATTCCCATGCCAAATTTCATCTTAATCGGTTCAGCGGTTTAGGTGTGAAAAGGTAACAGATAGACAGAGTTACTTTTGCATTTATAATATTAAGTATGGATATGGATCTCATCCTCATAAAACTAGCTACTACTCTTATTCCTTCTCTGTCCATGCTGTAAGATTGTGGAACTCACTTCCGCCTAGCATTCGTGATTTAAAAACTATATCTCTATTCAAATGTCGATTAAAAGAGCATTACCTTTCCTCTTAACTGTGTTAATTATTTATGTATATATTTATATTATATGTTTATTACATTATGTATTTATTTAAGTATATGTTATTTTTATTGCATTGTAAGTATGTGTAAGTATATTTAATATTTTAGTTTTAGACTTCACATATTCATATTTATTTCTCTTCTTGTTCTCACACACTATTGTCTACATTTCTTTTTCACTTCTCCTTTCGCAGGTCTGGTGGAAGAAATTTCTTAAGAAATAAGCAGTACCTTTGTACTCAGATATTATAATTATGTTTATCTTAATGTATTTTACTGTGTGTAGGTACATAAATAATAAAATAAATAAATATAAATAAATACCTAATTTCACCATCATTTCATGTCATTTCAAATAAGTGCTATTATAAAAACAAATAATACTAACATTCAAACCTGAACATAGTTTTAACACACCCAACCACAGTTGTTGATAGAACTTCCCTTTTTATTTCAGTGCCTTCTTTTACTTTCTTTACCTTTACCTTCAGCAGTAAACCAGCTGATTTCTTGGAATGACCGTATATTTTCCGCACAAATGGATTCTCCGGCTGAAAAGACAAGCCTAAACGACGTTTGGCAAGATTACTGTACACCTGTAAAACAAAGAAACATCCATCTGCAATACAACTATCTTACTTTTGTGATGGACAACTATCCAAATATAATCAAATCTTTCTAAAAACTTGTGCTTTATCATGAAACACGTGAAGAGGGTTATGAAAAGAAACGGACCTGCGAAATACTTCTAATACCACCCAAACAAGCAATTGCTTTCTCTTCATTTTGGACTATTCCAGGGAATAAAACACCAACTAATTCACGGTCTAAATTATTGCTGTTCATTATTCTTTATTTCATTTAAACTTTGTTTATTAATATTATGAATGAAAAAAACACAAACAACACATGTTTTTTATTTTGACAATGACAATGACTTATGATGAGTGATGACATTAGCAATGACAGACCACAGAACATATACTCCTAAAGGAATGACAGACAACCAAGGATCTTCTACCTACTAAGAGCTAGCTACGCGCGCTTCCGTGCCCACTGAACCTCCATTCTCTGTCTACGCCACTGAACAATAAAAAGGAGACCGTGCCATTTGAGTATTTAGCATTTAGTCACCTGACTACTGAGGTTTCGAAATTAGATTTTTGTAATGAACATTTCAATAATTACAAAATTGATCGATTTAGTGAGCAAATGAAATAAAAACCCAAGCTTCAAATTGGTTTACCAAAATGATTTGTTGTTGATGTTAATGATAATGAAACACAAAACTAAGTCGCAAATGCAGTAGTAATTAGTGTTTTTGTGAGATTTCTAATACAATAAATTTTTTATCACGCTTTAAAAGCAACAAAGCTATTATTAGGAAGTATCATATCAATAATAATAATAATATTCCACAACTTTTCACACAGCGCCATCTAGTCCCAAACTAAGCAGAGCTTGTGGTATGGGTACTAGACAACTGATAAACATACATATATATTTCTAAATACATACATATTATAGATAAATTACACCCAGACAAAGAACAAATGACCGTGCTCATCACACAAACATTTGTCCTAGGTGGGAATCGAACCCACGACCTTGCGCACAGCAGTCAGGGCCACTGACCACTTTACCAACGGGCCTGTCAATAGTCATATAATGATTCTTTGAAACCAGTTATATGAATTTAGTGAGCTCCTAGCATACTTATATTAAAAACCAATGAATCCTCAGTGACTGACAACATTCTTTCTGTGGTGTAACCGTGCCGATAACCGATCGTTTGGAGCACTGGAGCTTCATAGGGTAACATTAAAATCCACCCACAATAATTTTGGTCGGTTCATCGATGGTAAAACTCAACTAGCAGCCAAAAAGCTCGGAATACTAAAAAAGACAAGACAGTACTACACACCGAAACAGCTACTCAATCTGTATCAAGCTCAAGTTAGTTCGTGTATGGAGTACAGCTCTCATCTCTGAGACGGATCTGCCAAATACCAACTGAACGCGCTGAGTCAATCGAGATTTTTTTAAAGAGAACTATTACTCTCTAAGCTAAATATGCTTGCGTCTGAAGTGGGTTCACGGCAATAGTGTAATGGCCAACACCAAGGCCGACACCTTATCCATTAGGCTATTGACGCTTTATTGTTGAAGATATCGGAAACGTTTATGCTGTCTAGGAGCTGTTTCTTAGACGGCAACAATATATAGCGTAGCGATTTGAGATTATACAGATTGGACGGCCCTTTGTTCTCAACATAATTAACTGCATTATTAATTATAACTGCATCCGATTCATGTTTAATTTAAGGAAATATGCCCATATCTCAAGTTTCAGGTCTGAGCTTACATGGATGACCATTCACCAGAGGAGAAGTTTGCGCGCTTTGACAACGCTTTTCTCTTTACTCTTCCAGCCCTCCTTCTTATCTAATGTCTCACTTATAATCTTCTCTTGCTCTGTCCTTCTCATACTTCTGACTTTGTTCATTTTTCTTTTCATATCCAGTCGATATGGAATGCACTTACTCTCGAGATCAGGACGGCTGAAAGTCGCTATGCATTTAAAAAGAAATTACGGATCTATTTTCTACACCAATAAGCAGAATTTCCACATTTAGTTTTCATTTGCTTCTTAAGTATATATATATTTGTATGTATTTATATAAGTATTTATTTAATATATATTATTTATATAGATTTCTATTTTTTTATGATAATAGGGTTTTGTGTTATTACTATTATTATATACTAGCTTTTGCCCGCGACTTCGACCGCGTGGAATAGTTACTTTGGGCTAACGTTAAATTTAACCCCGATTTTGCAGCATTCTTCATTGGCGCTCCGCTCCTATTGGCCTTAGCGTAATGATATTTAGCCTATAGCCTTTCTCTATAAATTGACTATTTAATTAAAAAATATTTTTTCAATTCGAACCAGTAGTTCCTGAGATTATCGCGTTCAAACAAACAAACAAACTCTTCAGCCTTATATTATTAGTATAGATAGCTGTTGCCCGCGACTTAATCCGCGTTTCCGTCGTTTTTCGTAACAAAAAGTAGCCTAAATGTCCTTCCTCACGGTTCAGTGATTTGATGTAACAGACAGATTAACTTTCGTAATTTAGTAGGGAAATACAATATGTCAATCTATAATACTGTTGAAAAATATCGCAATACGGAACCGCACAATATTATTGTTAATAGCTGTGCCCGCGACTCCGTCAGCGTAAGTTAATGTATTGGTAATATTGTTTAGATCACGTTCACATGAGGCTTAAGTACCTATAGAACGAAATTTTATATTATCGGCCGCGAGACGCGTCGAGCGCGGCGACCGATTCTCAAAAATAATCCTTATAGCATGATTCAGTATTCACGCGCGATTTCATGTATAACTTTGGTGTTTCTATACCGATTTATATGATTCTTTTTTATGGAATAGTTAATAATGTTAACTTTTTCAATTAGGGGTGACTGAGAGTGTTATAAACGTAAGAGTAGACAAATATTATAATCAGAAAGCTTCGAACTGCTAAGCTATCGGGAGTTATTGTGAGTCAACCATAAAAGATTTAACTTGTACCTTTGCCTTACAATATCGCCCTCGTAAGATACTTTGGTTCCGGGGTTGCGGTAATTTTCTAATGAGATACCGCGGCCCCGGAACTTAAGGGTAGCTGAAGGAACAGGGTGGAACATTTCCGTCATGAAAGGATTTCTGTGTAACTTTAACCATTAAGGTTGCACACGCGACGGAAGCTTAAAAAATGGAGTAACTTCTCCCGTTTTCCCAACATTTCCCTTCACTGCTCTGCTCCTATTGATTGTAGCGTGATGAAAAGTATACTATAACCAGCTCAGGAGTATGAAAAATAATTGTACCGAGTTTCGTTAAAATCCGTCGAGTAGTTTTTGTTTCTATAACGGTTATACAGACAGACAGACAAAAATTTTACTGATTGCATTTTTGGCATCAGTATCGATCCCTAATCACCCCCTGATAGTTATTTTGGAAATATATTTCATGTACAGAATTGACCTCTCTACAGATTTATTATAAGTAGTTAAGTAGTTATAGATATCGAGGGGTGAAAGGCTATTTGGTTTAAGCGACATCTAGGGTGATATTGAGTTATATATCGAGGGGTGAAAGGCTATTTGGTTTAAGCGACATCTAGGGCGATATTGAGTTATATATATATTCGGAATCAGCGAATTTTTCTCTGTCGATTGATGTCGGATTCATTAAAATCAGAGCACTTTTTTGGCGTTTGTAACAATACTATGTTTGGGTTGCTTCCAAAGTGGCAGTGTATTAACCGACGTGGATTTTGCATTTTTTTTTTAATTATGTACTTGAACCATACATTCATATTAAAAACCGAGACATAAACCAGTTACCCTTTCCCAGATAAATAATTCAATGAGAGTCAAAGCGTTTTTCCTGTTTCTAATTTTTATTAAGACGTAATTTGAATCATTTTGACTTCCACCAATTACACAGTGTGATGTCACTTAAATCATTTGTCGGTCTCCCAAATACAACATGGAGCATCGCTTAAGCTCTTTCAGCTGCATCTATTTTCCACGCAGGGTGCTACTTAAATCAAGTAGTTGTTTTGTTTTAGATATTTCGTTTATTTGTTAAAACATTTAGTCCTATTATTTTTTTAAATGCATTTCGTTTAATACAGACGCTAAAATGGAATGATGAACGTTGAAACATTTTTCTAGTACCTATTAATAAAAATACGAGTCGGTCTTTCAATCATTAAATTTCAATATGATACATTTCATTGATGTCATATGATACCATATTTATTTCATCTCCTGGCTGTTAAAAATCGTGATCATTCAACTGGACTGCCGCGCGCGGGCGCTTCAAACGAACTCCAGAGTACATCGAGCACGCAGTCACCGCCAGTGTTTACATAAAACGCTCTTCGAAATCGAATCCTAAGTACTTTAATTTCCGACGATCTCCGGCCACCGTAGGCGCAGGCATGCGGACAGCGAGTAAAGGGCAACTCGCTGTCCGACCATGGACCATGCCCGGGTCGACGGCGCGTCGTGTTCCACGCGCGCCTCAAAGAGCGTCAGCAACATGACGAGGCCCCCTCTGCAGAGGGCCGAAGCCTGCCGGGGTCGTGGGACTCATCCCGTTACCGTGGCCCCGGTATGTAAAGGGTTATTGAAGGAACACCGTGGATTTTAGTCAGTAAAAGTCTGACAGTCCCTCCCACCCTGCCCGGAGTGGGAGGACTTATTTGATAATTTTACCACGTTAAAAAAAAAAAAGTACTTTAATTTCATTATTTACGTAAAATTTTGAACTGAGATGAAATGTTATACTTAAACTTATTTATTTTTACTTGGATTATGTTACTTATTCTATAGAGTAGGTAGTTAACTCATTATATTTATATTGAGAAAATCTTTAGAAGATGATAATGCTGATGACAATGTTCAACTAATCCCAACAGCGGATGATCATCCAATACGAAAGAAAAACAAACGTGTTGGATAAAAAAAGCTACGTTGACTTTTTAAGTGAACATGAAGATTTTGCCTGGGACTCAACGTCGTGGAAAGAAACAGACGAGTCTTCAAGTGATCAAGATGATCAAGTACCAACAAAGTAAAATAAAACAAGCATAAAAGATAGAAAATTAGGAGATGCAGGATTAAAAAAGAAAAGAACAAATAAGAAAAAGCTACAAAAGGATGCTAGATCAAAGGGCGTTCAATATGTTAAGGCAGATGGTTCAACTGTTAAAGAAAGAAATATGATAGATAGATAGATATATTCTTTATTGTACACCATAACAGTAAAACAATAACGACTTTACAACTAAAAAGGGTGATACAATGGGCGGCCTTATCGCTAAAAGCGATCTTTTACAGACAACCTTTTGATGGATTTGACACATTGGAGAAAATAAATACGTGGGTAGTCCACAGTATACTATTTATCTATATAAAAACAATAAATAACATTCTCAAAACATATATATACATATAAATTAATATAAAAAAGAAAGAAAGACATACATAATAACAACAATTTAAGAAGACAGATGAAGATCATTTACCAAGTTTTTGAAAGACGATAGGGTTTGTGCTTGTCTTACTGGCACTGGTAGATCATTCCACAGCCTTACTGCTTGAGCTGCGAACGACATACCATAGTAATTGGTGGCATGACTCGGTACCGAAAGCCTTAAGTTTTCTGATGATCTCAGAGATTTTGCATGTGTGTCATGAAGAAACTTGAATCGTTCTTTAAGATAAATGGGGGTTTTAGGATTAAACAGAACACTGTAAAGCAGAGACAAGATGTCTAAGTTCCGGCGAAGACGTATTGGAAGCCACTTGAGTTTCGTACGAAATTCGGATACTTATTATCTTAACCTTCTCGCTTAATGGAATAGCAGTGCCGTTGAAAATAACCTGAGGAAGCTGCGACCATTTTACCTTTGGTGTCAACCTGGAACTACCAACCACTATGACCTGGGTCTTGGACGGGTTAACCAGCAAACCATGTGCCTCACTCCATTCGCTAACAGAAGCCAAGTCCTGGTTTATGATGCCTGGTTTATGAGTTTGTCCGTAAATTTCAAAATCATCAGGATAAAGGTGGTAGGACTGATTTTTTTTTAAATAGAATTGTGAATATTGAGAAAAGTAAAGGAGATAAGACGCCACCTTGAGGAACACCGGCTGAAGTACTACACCAAGAAGAACAGGACTCATCTATGCAAATAACTACGAAATCAGTCAATCGCTTTTGCAGATAATTATGTTAATAGAGCGAGGTATGCTGAGCATGATTTCGAAATCAACGATGAATGTTTAAAAAAAACTGACCCTACAAGTGTCAAGAAATAAACTCAGAAAAAAGGAGTGCCATATTTAAACAATTTTCATTATTCTAAATAAATACTTTAACTGATGTTGTGTTGTGTGTATTTATTTATTTATTCAATACTAGCTTTTGCCCGCGACTTCGTCCGCGTGGAATAGTTACTTTGGGCTAACGTTAAATTTAACCCCGATTTTGAAGCATTCTTCATTGGCGCTCCGCTCCTATTGGCCTTAGCGTAATGATATTTAGCCTATAGCCTTTCACTATAAATTGACTATATAATTAAAAATATATTTTTCAATTCGAACCAGTAGTTCCTGAGATTATCGCGTTCAAACAAACAAACAAACTCTTCAGCCTTATATTATTAGTATAGATAGCTGTTGCCCGCGACTTCGTCCGCGTTTCCGTCGTTTTTCGTAAAAAAAAAGTAGCCTATGTCCTTCCTCACGGTTCAGTGATTTTGATGTAACAGACAGATTAACTTTCGTAATTTAGTAGGGAAATATAATATGTCAATCTATACCACTGTTGAAAAATATCGCAGTACGGAACCGCACAATATTATTGTTAATAGCTGTGCCCGCGACTCCGTAAGAGTGTAACTCCTTGTCAAATGAGGCTTCAGTACCTATAGAACGAAAATACTTCATCGCAAAGCTTCCGGGTAAACTATGTTGAAAGTTGACCCGTTCGGCACGTGAACATAAAGATTTCTAGAACTGCTAACCCGGGAAAGAGCGACGTACAACTGACCATGCGAGAAACTACTGACACCAAGATCTACTCCAGCAACACGAAAAGTCTGCCCTTGAGCCTTATTAATTGTCATTGCATAACACACTGATACTGGGAATTGCGTTCTTTTAAATTGGAATGGAAAATTATTTAGTATTATGGGAATTCTGGGAATAAAGACGGTTTCTCGCCGCCACCTGTTAAAATTTGAGCCTCGATTATATTTTGTTGCAACTGGATTACTTTTAGCCGAGTTCCATTGCAAAGTTGTGGTGGTCTTAAATTTCGGAACAGAATAATCGGAATGCCAATTTTTAAACAAATTTCATGAGAAGGAAGTCCGGGCATATTTAAGGAATTTAAAAATTCTATCGGGTAACTAGTGGCTTCTTGTTCATCGACCATTCTATTTATTGAACTATAAACTTTGCTTTCCCCCTGTATATTCGACAGTATTTTGTTATTAATCTCAAATGCCTGGTCATTGCGAGGAGTTAAAATAGATCTTTGGCATAGCCAAGAATTGTCCCTATTTAATATATTTGTTAGGTCACCGTAAACCGACGACATAAGATGTGATTGGGAGGCTTATTATTAGCGTATTTCATGTATAACTTTGGTGTTTCTATACCGATTTATATGATTCTTTTTTATGGAATAGTTAATAATGTTAACTTTTTCAATTAGGGGTGACTGAGAGTGTTATAAACGTAAGAGTAGACGAATATTATAATCAGAAAGCTTCGAACTGCTAAGCTATCGGGAGTTACACGTGTTATTGTGAGTCAACCATAAAAGATAGGGATATTTTTTATATAATTTTAAGGAGAACATTTCCGTCATGAAATGATTTCTGTGTAGCTTTAACCATTAAGGTTGCACACGCGACGGAAGCTTAAAAAATGGAGTAACTTCTCCCGTTTTCCCAACATTTCCCTTCACTGCTCTGCTCCTATTGATTGTAGCGTGATGAAAAGTATACTATAACCAGCTCAGGAGTATGAAAAATAATTGTACCAAGTTTCGTTACAATCCTTCGAGTAGTTTTTGTTTCTATAACGGTTATACAGACAGACAGACAAAAATTTTACTGATTGCATTTTTGGCATCAGTATCGATCCTTAATCACCCCCTGATAGTTATTTTGGAAATATATTTCATGTACAGAATTGACCTCTCTACAGATTTATTATAAGTATAGATAAGCACCTGAGATTTTCGGTGATTGCGATATATCCAAGTTGTTTTAACAGCCATTGATAGTATTAGATGTAAAAAAATGTAACATCACACGTAACAATTTCAATATTATATGTCACATGAGTAAATTTGCCTGCCATTCATTTTAGTCTAAATTGGTAGTTGAGATAAATAGCTTGCTACTATTAATTTTGGGCTATGTTACTTCATACTTTTTGGCTTACTCTGAAAATATACTGCGTCTTCGCTTAATTTTTTTCCCTGTAGCTAATTGTAGTTATGAAGTGTCTTAAATCTTTTCTCCATACTCTAAAAAATAAGGGCTTGAGGCAGTTCGTATTAAGCGACATTTATCTTTATAATTAAAGGTCCGTTTTATTTGGTATTAGCATCAACAACTCGATGTTCTTAACCCCCCTCAAATAGCTGAAGGAGTTTTATTGTTGTGATTTTTTTTCCAAAATTTCAAACTTTAAATGGCTCTCCTGTAAAGTTGCAAAAATGTCGCTTAAACCAAATAGCCTTTAACCCCTCGATATTATTTTTCTAATTTTACTTTTCACGTACCTACTTACATATTGCACCTCCCACACTATCTCTTCACAACTCATGGTTGACTGGTAGAGAATGCCTACGGCATTAAGTCCGCTTTGTAGATCATAGGTATGTGCATAAAGTGTAAATAAATAAACGTTTCCATGGGATGTTTTCCGACATCCATGCGAGCGAAGGCACGGCTAAAAGCAAGTATAAATACTAGCGTTTGCTTAAAGTAGTGTTGCCCAAACGAGAGTCTCGCAAGAGTCTTGCAATTAGCGATTATCATTATATTATTATATTAACACAGTCTGTTACATTGTTCTGAGATCTCAACTACCGTTTAATAAATAGCAATAGGATAATCGCTAATTGCAAGACTCTTGCGAGACTCTCGTTTGGGCAACACTAGCTTAAAGCATAACTACGCTAATTAATATGTTTGCTGCACTGCACTGGACTAGGTTGAGCGCAGAGCTAAAACGCTCATAGGCGACAAGGCGCTGGTAGACAATTTAAGGCTCACAGCCTGGCTCATCGGTGAAGGCTTGCTTGTCGATTTTCCATATGAAACAGCTCTTTCTTCTTACTATGCATATGCTTACGCGTGGCTCAATTACGGCATAATTCTCTGGGGCAATAGTGTAGATAGCAACAACTTGTTTATACTACAGAAAATTTATACTAAAGAAATTCTTACTCTAGCAGCTATCTATATTCTAGAAAATTGTAAAAGTGAATGCCAAGTTTCGGCTCGAATCATGTAGTGTCCGACAGACTTTCTAAATTAATGATAATTCATTATATAAAACTGTAAGAATTATACAGTATAAATAAAATCTGTAGAATTACACCGTTTAAAAGTCATTTTAAATAGTTATTCAATTTATCAACACGTTTTCTATCTACAATTTCAATTATAAATGTTGCCAATACCAAAATAGAATAATATCGATACGAAATTGCACTTGCAAATCGATTACATTAATATCATTATGAACCTACGTACGTGAATTTATTAGTTACTAAAGTCATAACTCGTAATTCTTATAATGATTAATAATGTTTAGTTATATTTTTAATATCTTATAATAATTTAAAGTAATTCAATTCAATTATCGATATAGTTTAGAATAGTAATTGAGTGCTGGTAACACTTAATCTTGTGGTTGTCATTGTCATTGATAATTATCAAAAGTTTTACTTCTCCCTCATTTTATGACGAGCGACGAAGTGTCTTATGTGTTTATTGAGTTTTATGTTGTTTATTGTTTTGTTACCGGACTCCGATTTCTGAATTACTAACGACCACCTTGAAAACGAATTCAATAGTCATTATTCAATAATTTTATAGTTTGTTTCATTTTATCGTTAAAATTAGAAGTATTAAGTGGTCAACTTCAAAGAACTATAACTTTATTTGGTGTACTTCTTATAGAAAACTAACTATACAGTCAAATTATATAATTATTTTCCTTTTTTATGATATTGTATAGTTCATCTTTGTCGGTTCTGGCCGAGTCTTGAAGGAAGCTTTGGTATTCTCCTTTGTACGACAAAACCCATACTTTTACCAAAAAGCTATAGATCTACCTCGCCGACTTAAACATACGCTTGTAATACCCCAATCAAAATTAAAGTTACACAGCTCGAGCCCTCATGTGACATCCATAAGAATATACAATAAACTACTGAACGATATCAAATCCGAGCAAAACGAAAAAATATTTATAAAACGCGTTAAAAAACTACTCATCGATAATTTTTTTTTTGATTGAATTAATTTTTTGACTCTGACTTTACAACATACCTAGTACCGAAAGACATTTATGTTTTTATTATTATAATTTTTGGGACATAGTACATGCGTAATGTAATTATTTGACCCTACTGTATACTGACATTGCCATTTTAATTTGACATTTATTTAAATTTCCTAATTAGATTTGACATTTATTTAAAATACCTATTTTAATTTGACTGTTGAATTATTCCATTTAGAGCTTTGCAACATTATTTTTTATTTGATTATCTAGTTTGTATAAGGCCACTCTAATCTTTATAACATATAAAATTGCTGTGCCTCACAGGGTCCATGTGAGCTATTACCTATACACCGTGAAAGTTTAAGAGGGTGTCGAGCCTACGAGACGCGCGGAAAATAGGTATTTACTGCAGCGGGCTAGTCGTGTGCGTTGTCACACACACAATGACAAGTTCGCTCGAGGCCCGCTTGCCGTTGCACGACGAAGTTTGCTAACTTTGCATTTTTTAATTTTTTGTCGTTATGTTGAATAAACTTGAAAAACGAATATTAATTATTTAGATGGTTTTATTTATCACACTAATATTATAAAGGCGAAAGTTTGTGAATGAATGTGTCTGTTTGCATGTTTGTTACTTCTTCACGCTCAAACGGCTGGATGGATCTAAATGAAGCAAGTAGGTACGTAAATAAATCACAAAAATAAATTTAATAAATTATACCTATTATATAAAAATTAACGTTTGTTTTTACTGTAGTAACACATTATCCGTTCCCTCACTATTAATCCTATTGCAATAAAACTTTGATTTTATATATTAAACTCCTCAGATTTTTTTTAAAGAATACTAGCAATGTGGGTACATTTCACATTACTAGCAATATTGTTAACCCCTCCAACTAAGCTAAATATGCTTGTGTCTGGAGTGGGTTCACGTCAATAGTGTAATGGGTGGGGTTCGAACCTGCGACCTCTCGATCACAAGTCCGACACCTTATCCATGAGGCTATTGACGCTTCGAAACTGGGTAAGTAGCAAGTTAGGGTAGATGGGTATGCAGTACTTATTTGAATAATAAAACCAGTATGAAATAAAAAAAAAAAATATAATTATGTAATGTCATAATAAAACCAGACTGAAATAAGTTTTGTTTATTAAAATTTCATTTAGTGCTCGTTTAAATTCTGATGTACTGTCATATTTTTAACAACATTCGGTACTTTATTATATATTTATTTATTTAATTTGGATCTCCAACAAAGAATACACCTTAAAAGCTAAAATAATATATAAGCCGGTCTATTAACATTGTGCTTCTTCAGTTATAGGAGACCACATCATGCATTGTAAATTTAAATTTAAATATTTAACAATTACAGAAATTATGTAGACAATTATAATTAACAAATACATTTCACAATTAAAATTCAACTACATTAGTTATAAAGTAATAATTATATTTTTATGAATTACATTGTTTATTAATTACTAAGTACATTATTTAACAAATACTCATCTAACTTTAACTAAAAAAAGAGAAACAGGCATAAAAATAAAAACAAACTCAATCTAGAACTAAATAAAAACAAAATAATGATCCTCACAGAGTCACAGACTATTTAAATGTTTACTGATTAGTGACCTAAATTTACCCAAAGTGTTACAAAAGATGTCTATGTCATCCGATGAACCCGAGATATTGTTATAATGACGGGTCATCCTTGCAATGGGTGCATGCTTAGCCAGATTTGTTCGGTGCCGTGGTGCTTTGAGTAATGGCCGGGGATAACGTGGGATTCTAGAAGGGACATCTATATGAACTTTGCTTAAAAGATCTGGACAGTCAATCCCGTTGTTGAGCAACTTGTAGATAAATATTAAATCTGATACCGTACGTCGAGATTTAAGAGGCATAAGTTTGAAATGGTTCAGCCTATCTGCGTATGACCTCAGGTTCCTAACTCTAAAACGATAAGCGAGGTGACGAACGAGTTTCTTTTGAATTTTCTCGATTCTATCTGTATGAACCTGGTATATAGGATTCCAAACCGTGCTACAGTATTCCATCTGACTTCTGACATAGCTATTGTATAAGAGGACCACGGTAGATGGTTTTTTAAATTGTTTGGAGGACCGCAGTACAAATCCAAGAGCTCGATAAGCTGAATCAAGCATTTTGTCAATGTGTTCCACAAAACTCAATCTACTGTCCAAATAAACGCCCAGATCTCGGATAACGTTTACTTCCGCCAATGTATTCCGCAGAACCCTGTACGAAGATTGGATTTTGTTACGCTTTCTGGTGAATTTTATATGGTAACATTTTGCGCAATTCAAATTCATTTCGTTACTGGCACACCACTCTGCCAAGTTATCTACATCCTTTTGCAATAGCTGAATATCGGATTCACTTTCAATTATGCGTGTTAATTTTAAGTCGTCCGCAAAAAGGTATGGTGTAGAATTCTTAAACACGAGTGAGATGTCATTAACAAAAATATTGAAAAATAATGGTCCCAAATTGGACCCCTGTGGTACACCTGAGGTTGCGAAATATGAGCTAGACTCCTCTCCATTCACAACAACTGATGATGGCCTATTCTCAAGGTATGACCTGCACCAGTCTAGTATGACGCCGGTGATTCCCAGAGACTGGAGCTTATCTAACAACCTTATGTGATTTACCTTGTCAAAGGCCTTCGAAAAGTCCGTATATATTGCATCTACTTGTAGACCCCTATCCACAGCGGATGCTAAGTCAATGACATACGCAACAAGGTTTGTGTTCGTAGACTTCTTTCTCATAAAACCGAGCTGACTTTTGATTATGTAATTCTTAACATGATCATACATTACCGGGTACACCAGGGATTCGAAGACCTTAGACAATGTACACAGAATTGAGATTGGTCTGTAATTGGAAATCACCTCACGCTTACCATTTTTGTGAATAGGCACAATCTTCGCTCTTTTCCACATAATTGGAAAAATACCCGTTTTCAGTGAGGTGTTATAAATAATTGCCAGAGGAGAAGCCACATAAAGCGCGCATCGTGACCAAAATATTGGGGGAATGTTGTCAGGGCCTGCACCCTTTGATAGGTCAAGATTAGAGAGTATATATACGTGGGGCCATACCAAAAAAACATTTTTTCATTAATGCTGTCTAACGAACTTACTTCGCAGAAAATATAAGCGTAATTTATTTCATAACAATATATGTATCAAGTGTAACTTAATTTAAAAGAAAAAAAAAATAAAAGAAATCTATAAATCTAATGTTATATTGCTTTTTTCGTCAGATAGTCAGACTCGGGCATGAAGGGTTCCGTGTGTAACTATAATAATATAATATGTATATTTATTTGACGAAAAAAACCTTACAAATTTCTTAAAACTAGCTTATTTACATTTTATACAACTACGCTAGATAACTTTGTTTTTCATAGTGTTTGTATAAATTACAAAGTTATATTTGCGGTTTTAGAAAATATGCCGTATCTCAAAAACTGTTAACTCGATATCATTCAAAACAATTTTGGTTGAAAGTTTACATTAAGATCTACAGACACATATTTTTTTAGATTTTTCACTCCACTATTATAGAAAGTTAGAGGGAGGGATACACATTTGACCACTTTGGAAGCTTATATCTTTTAAACGATTGACTTTATGAAAAAGTGGTTTCAGAAACCCCCACGTCATTTTTAAAGACCTGTCTATAAATACCACACACGCATAGGTTTCATGAAAAAAAAAAAATATTTTCAGTTTTAGTTCCATGTATGGGGTAGTAGTATGTTCCTTTATTTTAAATGATTTAATTTTTTTTCTCAATATCTGAAAGCGTTTCATAGAATACATCTACTTACCAAGTTTCACATGTACAGTCTTAATAGTTTTGGAATAAAATAGCTGTGACATACGGACGGACGGACAGACAGACAGACAGACAGACAGACGGACAGACATGACGAAACTATAAGGGTTCCGTTTTTTGCCATTCGGCAACTGAACTCTAAAAAACGAGTAATTTCTTAAAATATATATTTTTAATTTTGGTACACTACACATATCACAGTATAGTAAGAAAAGAAAAAATGACAAAAAGATACTATACTTTGTAAGAAATAAAAAGACTTTAAAACTTATTTCGAATTTTGAAAATACAATCGTAGAAATATCAATGCATCCAAGTTTGACTTCCAAGCCTGCTTCGTTTATTACCAACATAAGCAGCAGCTGAAAACGCTCGTTTAGGTTTTACACTGGTTGGAGGAATAGACAATAGATACTTATATGCTGTTTCTAAGTGATATCCACTAATTCCTCCATTTTCAAACAGGCTTATTTCACGTCTAATACTATATTTTGCCAACCCCGATTAATTTTGTATTTGTACTTCACGATCTGGGAATTTCATACTCTTATCAATTTCCAGCTATAACTTTTCCTTTAGTGTCAATTGGGGTTGGGATTGGGAGGTTTGTGGCCTTAACTCATCATCTGTTTGTGATCCTGATCTTCCTTCTTCTTCTTCCGTGTGATCTCGACTTTTAAGTTTTTTAACAATACACTTTATTTGCTTCCAAACTAAAGCCTGTGTAGAAACTGGAAATAAGTCATGCCATTCCAAATCCGATAATAACTGATTTTCATAATCTTTTCATGGATTTTGTAATTAATTCAACACACCAGTCAAATCATCACTTCGTCGTTGCTTCATACGTTCCACTAAGGATGTTTTCATTTTTTGGCAAGTGTCAGCACTTGCCAAAAAATGATTATGCTAGATAGCTGTTTTATAAGAAATTTCAAAGCGGAATCAGCTGTGCATAAATTAGCATCTCGCCGACAGATTGCTTCTACTGTCAATTTAATTGGGGTCAGCACATCAACAATTTTATTTACCAATTCAAAATCAACTTCTTCCAAACGAATTGGATGATTGAGACCTATAAAAGCTTTTTGAATGAAGGTTTTTAAAAGATAAAATCGCTCCAGCATTGTTAAAAGACTATTCCACCTGGTTTTACAGTCCAAAAGAAGTAACAGCTCTTTTCCATGTTCAATTTTCATTTATTTTTAAAGTACTGTTTCATTTTTCAATGGTGATCTTTTGAAATACACTCTACAACTTTGCGGATTTTCTTTATCAGCTCATTAATGTTTTCATCTTGTGTTAACTCTGGTATGTGTTATAGCGCAAGATAATTTTGTGACATTAAGATTAAGTCTGATTCTGGACTGTCTAAGTCTTCTAAATGTTCATCATCATGGATGTCGTCCATATGATCAACAGCCACAGGTGGTTCATTTATAGTATCATCTGAGGTAGAGCTGTCTTGCAAATAATTATGTTTTTCATAAAGCCAGTATCCAGGGAAATATCAAATATACTTAGACGCTCTTTCAATATACGAAGACAATTTTCAGCCATACTTTCATACTTCCATAAATAGGAACAAGTCCTAAATTCCAATTTTTTTTTATATGAATGAACGTTGACAGCCATGTATGGTTTATTGGATGTTGAAGTCCACTTGTCGAAAGAAAGACTAAATCTTTCACCTGCACTTTTCAAATGTTTCAATTCTGCAGTTACTTGCTTTCTGATTTTTTCACTGTAATTCATGACACGTTTTTGAATGGTGACGGCTGACTTTGGTAAATCCGTGTATTTTGCAAAGACAAATTTTCTCGAATCATCTGAAGTTATGAATATACTGAATGGAAATCCATCTAATGCAATCATTCTTGCCAAAACATCATCGAGGCTATCGTCGGCACTTTTAGTAAAATAATCATTTAACTTTCGCTTGGCTGGCGGCGGTGCTGTGTTCAGATTATCAGAATCTAGACTTGTTGAAGCTGATATAAGCTTGATGTTATGTTTTGATGACAAATGTGTATGTAATCCCTTAGTCGATCCATCCAAAGTCTTGAGAATGGCTGAGCATCGGTTACATTTGGCACTATTCCTATCCTTCGCAACTAAAAAATAGCTCCACATTGACGTCGTATCACTGTGTTTTTTATGTTTAACAAAGTCTCCCGCCATTTGAAATACTTAATTTCAGATAATTGATTTTTAAATTTAAATGACGTAGGTCGTGGGTTTAAATTTAGAAAATATCTTGTAATGACCAAAGTTTTCAATATAATTAAGCATATCTTAAAACTGGAAACATATCTTACAACTAATAATATAACTTTACAATAATAACTTTAATGTCCTCTCATACCTAATTAACCTGTATTATAGATACATTGTAAGAATGATATTTTAAAAGAGTAACTGTGGAGTTTCTTGCCGGATCTTCTCCATAGAAAACCACCAATTTCGAACCGTGCCCTGCGCCAAACTGCTGACGTTTTATAAGTGCCCATGTAGGCCTATGTGAAATAAAACATTTTGAGTTTGAATTAATTTTTTTCTTAAAATTCAAACGCGAGCCAAAAATAAAAAAAAATCACAAGAAACAGTAGTAGGTATCTCTACTACTATTTTTTAAGAAATAACATAGAGCAATCATGCCAGTAGCGTGCAACCAGCGCACCACGCACCATGAGACCATAAGTCCAGTTTAAGCATATACTAACGGGAACCCGTGTGAAATTAGTACTTCCCACAATATGATTATAAATTAAAGCCTGTCTGAATTCTGATGGATAACCTATATTATTCTATAGTTGTAAGATATGTTTCCAGTTCTAAGATATGCTTAATTATATTTAAAACTTTGGTCTATACTGTCGTATAGACCAATTAATACAGCACAATGGAATTACAAATAAAAAATATCCGATAAGTTGGTCATCATGTATGTCATTGATATACACAATAAAAAGGAAAGGGCCAAGAATTGAACCTTGCGGAGCACTCATCTTGGCTAGGGATCCTGCAAATGTCGCTCCATTAACAATAACTTTTTGTTGCCTGTTTGATAAATATGAAAGAACAAGGTCAGCAGAACACGAATCCACGAACTGCGTAATGGTGTAATTTACAGATCAGTGTTTTGTGGTCAACGCAATCTTAAGCTTTGGAGAGGTCATAAAATATGCCAATTGCATCCTGAGATTTCTCCCAAGATTCCAGAATGTGACGGATGAGCGCTACTCCTGCGTCTGTTGTTGACCTACCTTTCGTGAAACCAAACTGCCGACTATGCAGAATTCCATTTGAGTTAAAATATGATAGCATCTGGTCCAGCATGATTTTTTCGTATATTTTGCTTAATGCTGGAAGCACATATATCAGTATATAGTTAGAGGGATCACTCTTACAACCCGACTTAAAAATTAGTACTACTTTACTATGTTTCATTAAATCGGGAAAATTACCGCTGTCTATACATCAATTAAATGTGCCTGTTAGGATAGCAGCAATTGAGTCAATAATATTAGCAAGAACCCTAACAGATGCACTCCATAAGTCATCAGTGTTTGTTATGTTATGACTTTGGAATGCTTTTTAATTACATCAATAGAAATGGGCTTAAATGAAAATGTTGGTATATCCTTATTGAAGTTTTTCTTTAAAAAAGATTCTGCTAATAATGGCGAAGAATGTAGAGATTTAGTAACCTCTACTGGAATATTGGTAAAGTAATTTTCCAACTTCTCAGCCACTTTTGACTTATCTGAGATGACCTGATCATCGATGTTCAAAGTCAAATCATTCTAACCCTGTTGGTTTGTGTTTCCAGTTTCTTTGTTTATCACCTTCAACACAGTTTTTATTTTATTGTTAGAAATGCTAATTTTATTACTTTCTGATTTAGATTTAGCTTAGGGCGCATACTCTTTTAAATATCTTTGAGTAGTTTCTTACATAATTATGGAAGGCTTCATCGGAAGTCAATGATTTTTCATGGTATAAGTTGTATAAATTGTCTCAGCTTATTCTTATTCCAGCAGTGGCCCATTCATTAAATTTAGATTTATTACTCATTTGAAATTTTTTAACTGGACATGCCTTACTAAATTCGTGGCATAGTGAAGAAAATAATATCCTGTAATTTTCATTGGGGTCATGGGAGTCAAAATTGGCCCTTGAAAGATTACTTAACATGTTATCATTAAAAACATTAATTTCTTTTTAGTTAGTGGTCTAAACTTAATAGTCTTATTTAATTGCCGCTTTTTAACCAACTCAAAGGATACTAGTTGACCTGTATGGTCAGACCTAACTCCACTAATTTGAGACGAGTATTTTATGGCACAATTAGTATAAATATTATCTATGCATTGAGCTGATGTTGCTGTTATTCTTGTTGCTTCCTTGCATGTGCATTTTAAGTTAAATGAACCAAACAATGAAGTAAGCTTGCAGTGTTCAGGTGAATTTACTAACAAATCAATATTTAGGTGACCACAAACGAAAACTAATTTATTATCTCTTATAAGCTTAGGTACTTAAATTTCTCCCATTATCATTAAGAATGATGACAAGTTTGATGCTGGTGCACAGTGTGTTTTTTACCTCAAAAAAAGTGACATTTTATTTTTATTGCCCAATCCTACTAAGCTTTATATAATGAATATATGACGAGAACTCCCAGATGACAAATTTGAAAACTTGATTTTTAAAAAAATCTTAAAGTTTTCGTGACCTTCACGGATAAAATATTGAAATTAATTCTTAAAAAAAAAATTAATCAGAAATCAGTGTTAAATTTAATGCAGGTATTTGAAGCGATCTTAGGCGCGTATCATTCCGTTTTTATTTCATCAAAATTCATGAAAATATTCACAGAAAAATTTTTTTTACTGAATTTCGTATTTATTTTTTTATTCCTTTTATAGCCCGAAGTAGAACCTCTACCTAGAACCAGTAGATTCCTTATACTAAGGTTTATCACCTGTAAAAATACTACATTCCACTTCGGCGTAGGTTTTATAAAATACATTTTTTTGTCTTGAGGTCAAATTATAAATTTAGGGTTTTCACAGTAAGGTCACATCGAAATGTCCTTTTTCATTAATATTTTTTTTGTATGGCAAACTTAAAGAAACGGTGTGCGTAATTACCATAGCTGAACGTAGCATAAATTAATAAAATTTGAATACAAAAACAATTTAAAACATCTTTTTATTATATAAAAATTGGCCAAGTGCGAGTCAGACTCGCCCATGAAGGGTTCCGTAGTAACTATAATAATATAATATAATATAATATGTATATTTATTTGACGAATAAACAAAACCTTAAAAATTTCTTAAAATTAGCTTATTTACATTTTTACAACTACGCTAAATAACTTTGTTTTTCATAGTATTTGTGTGAATTACAAAGTTATATTTGCGGTTTTAGAAAATACGCTGTATCTCAAAAACTGCTGACCCGATTTCGTTCAAACCAATTTTGGTTGAAAGTTTACATTAAGATCTACAGATGTATATATTTTTTTTAGATTTTTCACTCCATTATTATAGAAGTTAGAGGGGCGGGGACACACATTTTACCACTTTGGAAGCTTATATCTTTTAAACGATTGTCTTTATGAAAAAGTGGTTTTAGAAACCCTTATATCATTTTTAAAGACCTGTCTATGGATACCACACACGCATAGGTTTCATGAAAAAAAATATTTTCACTTCTAGTTCCATGTATTCCCTTTATTTTAAATATTTTTTTAATTTTTTTGTTAAAATCAGAAAGCGGTTTATAGAATATATCTACCTACTAAGTTTCACATGTATACTTGTATAGTCTTAATAGTTTCGGAATAAAATGGCTGTGACATACGAACGGACGGACAGACAGACAGACGAACAGACATATCGAAACTATAAGGGTTCCGTTTTTTACCATTCGGCTACGGAAACCTAATAAAAAGCTACATTACTACTGACTGACTCACTGATCGACATAATTGCTCTCCCAGAAGGAGCAATGGGGTGAAAATGATGTATGGGGAAGTTGGTCGGAACCATCCGGTGGGTATGCGAAAACCTCGAGATCCTGAAGATCTGCTCCGCATCAGGGAGTGGACCGGCTGCCCGCTGAAACGGTAAGACTTGGTGCGTCGGTGCTGAAACTAAAAATGATCAGCTACCTTGGCAATTTGATGAATCACCATTATTTTTTAAAAATGGCGAAATGCAAGATGGCCGCCATACAAAATTAAAGTGCCTATAATTTCTCGACCGATTGAGATAAGTAGGGGGTGCTAACAAATGTATTTACAGTAATAATACAGTAATAAATAATAATAAAAAGTATATTTCAGAATCAACTGGTTTTAACAAAAACATTGCAGAGATCTTCTTTTAAGTAAAAAGATACCTGTAACAAAAGACCTCTTCCATAATCTGGTGTTACATACAAAGCCTATTAATAATAGAATTAAACCTAATTACAATTTTAATCTTAATCTTATTTTAAAATTACTAAATAAATTAAAGAAGTGCAAAAACAAAAACAGAAAGGTGTACATACATTTACAT
Source organism: Tholera decimalis (assembly GCA_943138885.2). Taxonomy (NCBI): domain Eukaryota; kingdom Metazoa; phylum Arthropoda; class Insecta; order Lepidoptera; family Noctuidae; genus Tholera; species Tholera decimalis. The sequence goes on along the minus strand of OW964553.2, from coordinate 11,824,148 downwards.
TAACATTTGATATTTTATTTAAAAGAAAATTTATTTACAAGACAAATATACTTACAATAATGTTTTTACAACAATATTATTTTACTCTATTAGATTAGATCCATTACTTAAGATAATTAGATTCTCATCATCAGTATTGTCATCCTCCTGTGACAACTCTAGCTCAATTGCATGTTCGTCTTCTTGTGCATGCAAGTCTGTTTTGTCATGATCAACAGCCTTCAGCAGATTTCGCACGGCAGCTGGTAGAGGAAGATTCCGAGAAAACTTTTGTCGACGATGGAAGCGAAGCATTGAAATCACCGGATCCGATGACTCTAACGCACGGTGAAAGAGATCAAGCATGGTTTTTTTCCTTTCCATTTTCCGGCAATGTTGCTCTCTGTCTCTACGCCAGAATTTATTTATATTTTACGCCAAAATTAAAGTGCCTATAATTTCTCGACCGATTGAGATAAGTAGGGGGTGCTAACAAATGTATTTACAGTAATAATACAGTAATAAATAATAATAAAAAGTATATTTCAGAATCAACTGGTTTTAACAAAAACATTGCAGAGATCTTCTTTTAAGTAAAAAGATACCTGTAACAAAAGACCTCTTCCATAATCTGGTGTTACATACAAAGCCTATTAATAATAGAATTAAACCTAATTACAATTTTAATCTTAATCTTATTTTAAAATTACTAAATAAATTAAAGAAGTGCAAAAACAAAAACAGAAAGGTGTACATACATTTACATTAACATTTGATATTTTATTTACAAGAAAATTTATTTACAAGACAAATATACTTACAATAATGTTTTTACAACAATATTATTTTACTCTATTAGATTAGATTCATTACTTAAGATAATTAGATTCTCATCATCAGTATTGTCATCCTCCTGTGACAACTCTAGCTCAATTGCATGTTCGTCTTCTTGTGCATGCAAGTCTGTTTTGTCATGATCAACAGCCTTCAGCAGATTTCGCACGGCAGCTGGTAGAGGAAGACTCCGAGAAAACTTTTGTCGACGATGGAAGCGAAGCATTGAAATCACCAGATCCGATGACTCTAACGCACGGTGAAAGAGATCAAGCATGGTTTTTTTCCTTTCCATTTTCCGGCAATGTTGCTCTCTGTCTCTACGCCAGAATTTATTTCTTGATTCAGCTGCTTGTTCGGAGAGCATGCCTACCGGAAGGATATTGGAATCGATGATCTCTTGACCGTGCACTAGAATTTTGTGTACAGTCACCGTCATCGGATGCCAGCTATATGTCGCGACATATTTTTCCGTTACTGCTTTGCAATAGGTGCCAAACTTGGTGGAGTCTATTGGTAACTCACAATTTATTGTGACCGAGATATTATACAGGTCATCCAATAGTCAAGATTGGAGTCCTAAAATGTCTGACAGAGCAGTTCGAGCAGTATTGCCGTCATTAGTGGGACCTGCGTTAGGCCTCACTATGTCCACCAATAATCCCATTTTGCTGCTTATTTCGCCCTGAATTCGTATTTTTCGTTCTTCCACTATGCGGCTCTCTGCAGTGTTTTTATTGATTCGCCATTTCTGCACAGCTGGATCGTTTTTGTAACCGAGATGCAATAAAAACTCAAAAACACGAATCCAAGCATGGAGTGGATTTACGCCGTATTCCATATTTTCTTTTATTGCAAGTTTAGAATAGCACATTTCCAAATTATTAAAATTGCTAGATGTCAACTTACAGAAGGGGCATCGTAATTGTGAGGAGGTTCCGGTGATTATGTTTAAAACTTTTCCATCTATAATACTCAATGTTAAATTGCAAGTAAAAGTTATTGTGTACCCTTTAGTTGTCTGTATAGTTATAGGTGTTAAATCTCTTATCTGGTCTTCTCCCCAAAAGGAAACAAGTGATTTGATTCTCAACGAGAAGGTCGTTGAGAATCAAATCACTTGTTTTCTTTTTGTACTGGATGCGTAAGGGGCGGCAAAAACGATATGACTGGGCTGTTGGATTAAGCCAGATTGCGTAACTTTTATCAGCTTGAATACGCAGGGGCACAAAAGTGGTGGCAAACAGGCTATTTTCATTAGCAAGAGGGTCCTGATCAGATCGATCGAAGCTTTGTTTATAAAACGACTGTCCAGTGCTGCTGTCAAATCCCCAAGATCCTTCAAACACACAATTCAATTCTGTTATTTTTTTGCGATCGCAAAATTCCGTAAAGCTCTCTTCGCTACTTTGCACTATCCTTTTTAAGGTGTTTGTCAGCAACCCTTTCAAAGAAACTGATGCTTCAACATCTGACAAATTTATTTCTTCTGTAGGAAAACATGCTTTTCTTGCCAGAAACACTTGAGAATATGGTGGATAAACTGGGTAACCCCGACTTTTCAGATCCCGCTGTATGTCTTTGTAGGTTTCCACGCTTAATGTTCTATCGATCATCACTCCCAAAGCCTCCTCGGGAGTATAGGGTTGTGGTTCTGATGAAATTTTTTTGTAAACCTCCGAAGCCCGGGTTGGCGATTCAAGACATAACTGAATAACTGTTTCTAGGTCTTTTTTAGATCTTGGGTTCATTTTATTTTCTGGCGGAGCTGATATCGCCGAAAAAAAACCTTTGATGAGTTTGGCTGGCGGTTTATTTTTCATGAATTCCTCCATGCGTTTGTTCGACCTTAGTTCCTGTCTGTAGCTTAAACTTCTGTTCTGAGAACTGCCTGAAGGTCCGGGCTCTAGAGAAGGCTCAGGCTGAAGACACACTAGTGGTCTCGTGTGGATCGTGGGTATGACATTTCAAATGTTCTGGTAAGTCATCAATAAAAGACTTTTCTAAATATGTCTTATGCCTTTTTTTGAAGAGCTGTTTATTGCTTTTGCAAGCCCTGAACATTTTCATCGTTTTAGTAAAGCAAAAGCTGATTTTGCCAATAAGTATCTTTGTGTCATTTGATGACAAAGCTTTTAAATTAGGTCCAAGTTCCCGGATAATTATTTTCAATAATTCTGAATAAGTGAGATCTTCGGGTGAGCCGTTTTTCCTCTTTTTTTACTTTCTTCAGAGAAACATTCATATAAGTGAAGTCTAGTGCACCCTCCTTGCCTATTTGAAGACACTCCCGGAGGTTGAGAGGTGTCGGCTGTGGCACAGTCCACAGCTTCGCTTGCCACTCGTGTACCGACATGAGGGTTGGTGCCCTCATGTCCCCCTAGCCCAGAGTCCGCCGGTCGGGGCCCGAACGGACATCCCCCAGCAGGTTGGGTAAGCCCCTGCTGAGGCAAAATGGCGTCATGGGTCTGGAATGGCTCCATGGTGCCTCACCCCCGTTCCTCCATGTTACATGTATAAGCGCGGGGTTTCAGCAAAAGACTAACGAGGGTGAACCCCTTCCCGCGCTACATGTAACACTTCATCGGAAAAATATAATTATAGGGAAATAGGTATTATAACGTTACATAAAACTTTATTCATAAAGGTACACGTTCTTATGATTAAGAATAAATCTATAACGTTACAATTACGTATACAAGGAACATAAGATAGGGGCGGGGGCGCACAGAGACTGTCACGGGTGACGCGCGCAAAGTATTTTTCGTGACTGCAGGGCCTCTGAAACGTCGCTGGCGAATTCTTAAGGCCAAATGGCATACGTTTGAAGCGATAGGTACCAAAGGGCGTGACAAACGCAGTTTTGTCACGATCGGCGGTCCTTACCTGCCAGTTATCACTGCGAAGATCTAGAGAACTCATTACACAACCCTTCTTGGTCGACTGTAAGAGCTCGTCAATATGCGGCATGGGGTACGCATCCGTCTTAGTGACCGCGTTCAACTTTCGGTAGTCGACACAAAACCTATACGTACCATTACATTTCGGTACCAAGACGCACGGTGCTGCCCAGGCGGATTCACACTCCTCGATCACGTCCTCCGCTAACATCTTGTCTAACTCGGCATGCATGATTTCCTTCTTGGCAGGCGTAACGTGATACGGGGGCAAAGCAATAGGCGGATGGTCGCCGGTATCTATGTGGTGTTCCGCAAATGGTGTAAGCTCTCCAACTAAATCAAAAATATCGGAGTATTCACATAAAAGATTCCCCAACGTCGACCTCTCCGACTCTGATAACATAGCGCCCTCATCCGTCCTCAGTACGTTCACGGAAGCACACTGAATGGGTTCGCGTTCGGATTCCCATGACAAGGTATGAGGTGTACGAGGCTGAACAAAATGCGAACATAACTTCTTACTATCTATATAAACAGAAGAAAACACATTTTCTGACTTAACATTTGAGTTACTATCTCCGGCGCTATCTTGTTTACCTTTAGGACAATTAACTCTAATGTGACCTTTTTCACCACAATTATAGCAAGATGTGCCAGAGTTAGTAGAAAGAGATCGTTTACTTAGCTTATCACAGGAGTTTCGTGCGCCTTACAATACACGCAGAACAACTTCTTATCACTGTTATCACTTTTGTTCACACACTGGTCACTACGCGGCGATTGCGCTCGTTCACGAGCGGACTGCGCAGCGCAGTAGGGGTGCCGGTGACGCGAACCTGCGGCGGCGGCGTCGAGCTTGATCCCGGAGCGACGTGTTGCTGCGCGCACTCGCTGAGCACGCGGGCAGGCCTCGTAGTTAAACACGACGACGACAGCGACGCGGAGTTCTCCGACAACGATTCTTCTATACTGCGAGATTTTTCTATCAGCGATTCAATATTACTCACAGAGTCTCTTGATAACCGCTACCTGATTCTCTTGTGAAGTAGACCATAAATCATGTCCAGTCTCGCTTTCTCTGGTAATTGATACGGTAGTTTTGCCAACAGAGATCGTAATATTACGATAGAAATGTCGGCGTGTTCCAACCCTTGCTCAGCAGCGAAAACATAACTGTATAATTTGTACGGTGGCCGTGGTATGCCATACATCGAACGCAGGCGCTTGACAGCCTCTGGCCATGACGTAACTTCATGACGGATACCACGCCACCAAACTGCTGCTTGCCCATGAAGTAACATGGGGAGTCCACGAAGTGCCATCTCATCGCTGACCGAAGCGCAATCCATAAACATCTCGACGGCGCCTCGACCGCCTCCGGATACTCCGACGAACCATCGAAGCGCGAGGTGAATTTGACGAGATTCCCAGAATACGATGACGGTGACGGTTCAGTGCCGGAGTTCACACTGGGCGGCGTCCCCGAGTGCGATGTCAATAGAGACTCGACGAGCTTTCGGTTTGCCTCGGCCTGCGCCGAAGAGAAGGCAGCCAGGAGCGACGCTATGCGAGCGACGAATGCGAAAGTTTGTGAGGATGGATGGATGTTTGTTTCTCTTTCACGCAAAAACTACTGAACGGATCTGAATGAAATTTGGTAAGTAGATATTTGACATCCGGGAATAACACACAGGCTACTTTTTATCCAGAAATTCCCACGGGATCAGGATTTGCGCGGGAAAAGCTTCCCACGCGTACGAAGTCGCGGGCGGAAGCTAGTATCACATATTTGTGATTTTTACTGTCCACTTAAAAAGTGTACCACATCACCAACTGATTGCAATATTATCTGTATTGACTCTAAAACAAGCAGTTTATATCAAATTAAAATAAGATTTCTCATCATAAATAGAAAGGTCAAAATAGTTGACAGCCCTAACATATATTTTTGAAAATAGTTTTCTCAAAACCTACGCCGAAGTGGAATGTAGTATTTTTACGGGTGATAAACCTTAGTATGAGGAATCTACTGATTCTAGGTAGAGGTTCTACTTCGGGCTATAAAAGGAATAAAAAAATAAATACGAAATTCAGTAAAACACTTTTTTCTGTGAATATTTTAATGAATTTTGATGAAATAAAAATGGAATGATACGCGCCTAAGATCGCTTCAAATAACTGCATTAAATTCTACACTGATTTCTGATTAACTTTTTTTTAAGAATTAATTTCAATATTTTTTCCGTGAAGGTCACGAAAACTTTAAGATTTTTTAAAAAATCAAGTTTTCAAATTTGTAATCTGGGAGTTCTCGTCATATATTCATTATATAAAGCTTAGTAGGATTGGGCAATAAAAATAAAATGTCACTTTTTTGGGGTAAAAAACACACTGTGTGGTGGTCTATAAACACTTAAGAAAGTTTGGCCTTCAACTTCTGTACATGCTACCTCACATAAGCAATCAACAGAGCAAGCGGTGATATATTTTTGTTCCTTATATCTAAGAGAATTACTACGTAATATTAAAGTACCACTTCCTACTGAGGACCTGTTGTATGCACTAGTAACAGAAAAATATTAATTTTAAACAACATTCTATCTGGTTTTAGCCAGGTTTCACAAAAACATAAGATATCTATATCATATTTATCTATTAACATTTCCTCATCTAATATTTTGCCGGAGAAACGATTTATATTCTGACTAGTACTCTCGCGGGGCTTCGCTCCCGTGGATTCTATCACGGTAAAAACATAACTCTCCTTTGTTGCAGTCGGGTAAAAAGTAGCCTATAACCTTCCTCAAGCTTCAAGCTACTTCCATACCAAATTTCATCCAAATCCACCCAGTACTTTCGAAGATTAGCGCGTTCAAGCAAACAAACAAACAAACTAACAAACTTTTCCGCTTTATAATATTAGTATAGATGATATAGTAAAATTGTGTTATTATAACTCTCCTTTGTCACATCTAAGGGTTTAAATAATTAATTTCAGTATTATTAGATACCCTAGATAATACTGAATAGTCACTTAACCTAGGATCAGTTAAATTGTCAATAACCCAGTGTAAATTGTAAGCTAACAAAGTAGCCAATGAACTTTCGTCGTAAATTCTAAAATGAATGTCAGGATTGCAATCGGTATGCCCAAAAACCTATTACACGATGTTTGATGCAATATTTTGCAATCGACCACGTTTGTTGAGCAAGCGATATAATGCGGTCGCACTAAGTTCGCCGCGAGCTTAGTGTATTTCGAACAGCAACCGGGTGCACTCATTTTCATCATTTAGCGATAATTTTAGCCCTTACGTTACTTTGTTAATTATACTTAGCAATAAACCCTTGAAGGTTATCAGTGTATTTAACTTAGTAGACACACACGATATCCATATTGATGTTTGTTTGAATTCTCCAACATTCAATATGGATATCGTATGTGTTTTAAATTGGATTTCAAAATGAAAGCCAGATTTGCAATCACCACCCCCAAAAACCCATTACACGGTACCCATATCAAATGTTTGAGAAAAAGTTGCATCCGCCATCTTGGATTTTAAAATGAATGCCAGATTTGCAATCGCCACCCCCAAAAACCCATTACACGATACCCATATCGAATGTTTGAGAAAAAGTTGCATCCGCCATCTTGGATTTTAAAATGAATGCCAGATTTGCAATCACCACCCCCAAAAACCCATTACACGATACCTATATCGAATGTTTGAGAAAAAGTTGCATCCGCCATCCTGGATCTTAAAATGAATGCCAGATTTGCAATCACCACCCCCAAAAACCCATTACACGATACCCACATCGAATGTTTGAGAAAAAGATGCATCCGCCATCTTGGATTTTAAAATGAATGTCAGATTTGCAATCACCACCCCCAAAAACCCATTACACGGTACCCATGTCGAATTTGTGAGAAAAAGTTGCATACGCCATCTTGAATTTAAAAATAAATTCCAGATTTGCAATCACCACCCCTAAAAACCCATTACACGATACCCATATCGAATGTTTGAAAAAAGTCTTCATCATCACTTTCACTTCCTCAAATGGTGCTTTTCGGGAGCAACTGCACAAGGTACTATTAGAAATACCCAAAACGCTATAGGTGTGCCAATAATATTTAAAGAGTTCCCTCGCTTTCTCCAGGATCCCATCATCAGATCCTGATTTCATAACAATGGAACCAACTAGAAAGTATACCCTTTCAAACGAAAAAAAAATTCCAAATCGGTCCAGCCGTCTTCGAGTTTGAGGTTACATACATAAAAAAAGTTTAAGACGAACTGAGAACCTTCTCCTTTTTTTTGAAGTCGGTTAAAAAGCAATAATAACATCACAAAATAGAAATACGTACTTTTTATGAGAATGGCTTTTTTTTCGAAAATTTGCGCTAACTTTCTTCTAATAATATTTTTTTTTACATTTTCCCATAATAAAACAAATATTGAAAAAAAAAATGTTAAAGAAATATATATTGAACAATAAAAAGTATTTGTTGGGTATGCATAATAAATAGTACTCAAAAAAACAAAAAATATGACTTATGTTATTCAACGGATTGCTGCAATACATACGTACACAATAGATCGCGAATTATCGTTACCGGCGAAACGCTCCACGATGAGACGTGACCCCCCTCTGAGCTCCCGTGGACGACTGAATTTTCGACCGGTGTACGTTGCGTATGGTTCAAAATAGCGCGCAAATTAGAAGAAAAAATTAAAATTAAAACAACCAAGCGACATTTTTGAAATGTTAAAGCTGTAAATGATAGTATGATAATTAGAGAATAATATGAATTGAAGTTTATGAAAAAATTCAACAGTTTACTATCAAAATTCAGCGACGCACGAGCATGTTTTGTAAGGATTTTTGTCCAACTTTATGTATTTTTGTTTAATAAACTATAAAATATTTTTAAATTTTGCCAACTATGTTTGCTAACACATTTATTCTAGTGTTCATTACATATTTTTGTATGGTAATTAAAGTACTATTATAGGTTATATTCCTATAGTTGTGAAGACCGTTTTGAGTTATTTTACTCTGCGCAGGCTTAATGGTTGTTTTCCCACAGCGAAATGGCTTTGTCTTAGTAATACAATCGTTTTATAAACAAATAAAATATTAGAAACAAAAAATGGCAGATTTACCATTGTGAAATACAAAAGTCGAAATCGACCACGAATGCATTCCATAGTTATCCTCCCCGCCCGATACCTACGCCGCGCCGCACGGTGGGCTGAAAATCGGCTTTCATAGACTTAGGCATTTTATTTTGCAAGTGCGAGTTTTTTTGCCGGATATCACTTCTATTAGTTATAACAATATACAAAAATGACACCAGAATTGATTCTGCACAGAAACGAAGGAATTATAATTTTTTTACGAAAATTTTGTATGGAGCTAGTATGAAAAATCGAAATATCTCTAAAACGGCAGCGATAACCGTAATATCCTTATAGGGGGTTATAGTACTAATTATTTATGATTTTTTGACATACGTTACATAATGGTTGTAGATGCCTTTTTTTTTAAAAAATGTCAAAATATTTTTATTTATTTTTACAAATTTAAACGTTCCTTTTAGTGTTTAAGTTGAAGAATTCAGAGCTTTAACAACTCTTATCATAAAATAGCATCACCCCTATAGACCTGAAGGACTAGACAGAGGTGTGTAGTGTCTTGTTGATCTTGTAAGATTTCCAACAATACCAAATAGTTGAATATCAGTGTCAAAGTGCCCATGCTGTCGCTTCTTTTTGAAAGATAGGGGAATGAAATTGTTAATTGATCATACCCTAAAAGTATGATTACAACATAACCGGACACATAATAATAATAATATCCTTATAGGGGATTATAGTACTAACATTATTTATTTTAACATATGAAACTGTTCAAAACGATCCATGAACTGTGTCAAAGTTAAGAACATCGTTAGGAAGCATGCTTTTTCCCCAAATATTAAGAATATGTGAAAAAAAAAGACTGTATATAAACTTTTTATTGATAGGTAATTTAAATAAAACAGAAGTAACAAAAATAATATCTAATAAATTCAATTATACAAAATACATATTTGAAACTATAATTTATGAAATTATTAACTAAACATATTGGTACAATAAACTAACATAAATAACAAAAGAACATAAAGAAAAATAATTAAATTTTACAAATTTTCTTTACAACTTTCGTTGTCGGACTCCAATTCCGAGTCAGAATCCAGATCGGATATACCTACAAACTCGAACTCAGTTTCCGGAAACTGTATTAGGTCGAGAGTTTCAGCAAAAAAGGTTGTCTTCCTTTTGGCATCTAACTTCGGCCTTTGTGCACTTAGAAAAGGATCCGAAGAAACAACAAGCATATTTAGGATATCTTGATTAGAATCTTGCCTGCTTCTTTTCCGCGAATGATGTTCCCGGAACCTCCTAAAATCTTTGTTTCGAGACTCTGAGGCTTCTTCCGAGAGAGTCCCAATCGGGACAATATCATTTTTTTCGATTATGTCAGCTCCGTGTATTAATAGTTTATGTACGGTTGATGACATGTAGTACCAGTCGTATAATTCCACGTACTTTTCTGCTGTTTTGCGAGCAAAATCTTTAAATTTGATGACATCGATCTTCTCACCAGATGTTATTGCTTGCAAAATAACAGCAAATCTTTTTATCAGGTTTTGATCCAACCCAGTAATAGCTGCAGTTTTATTGGGAAACTCGAAAAACTTCCTTGCGGTATTCCCGTCATTGGTAGTTCCCGAGCCTTGTTTTACTATATCAATTAACAGATTGAGCTCCTCTTTAAATTTATTTTGAATGTTTTTTTTTCTGTTTTGTAACATATCTTTATGCTCATTACTTCTTGCTGCCCACTGTTTGAAGTCAAGTCTGTACGCAATGTGTAACAGACATTCCATGCAATTTATACGGGCATGTAGGGATGATAGGCCAAATTCATATATGTCAGAACACACAGTTTTTGATGTTACAGCATCTAAGTGGTTCATTTCTGTTGGTTTTGCTAAGCACAGGTAGCATGATGCATTTGATCTAGCTTCAGAAAGGTACGTGCAGACTTTTGCGTCGATCATTGTCATCATTAGTTTATGAGTCACCCTGTTACTATTAATGCACTCTGTGGGGTTAAGGGCCTCAATTTCCTCATCCATTTTTCTTTTGTTATCAATGACAACTGCATGGCTTTCTTTTACAAAAGTGAACTGAACCGGACGACAATAAAAAGTTGAGCATGGTTTCGGGTTTGTCCATATAGTATTATCTCCATCTGTCAGTTTCAGTGGCACCAAGGAGGTCATGAAAATGCTTGAATCATCATGCTCGCCGTCCATTTCTGCTTGTATCGGCTTTGATTGGAAGCACCATCAAATCCCCACTTCGATATCAGCTTTAACTGCTTATTTTCCACATTATCAGAAAGACTTTGAAGAATCCGCTTCACCGTGATGTCAAGTAAAGCTTGAAGTATAATTCTAGCTGATGAATCCGTAACTGATACTGATTGATTAGGAGGGTAGCATGCAAGCTTAGTTTGTTGCAGTTTATAGTAGGATGGGTAAATATCCTTAGCACCTTCCCGAATGGCAGTCTCTCGCAACGTAATATATTGCCACTTTGAAAGCTTAAGTGAAAGAAGCAATCCAAGTGCTTTCTCTGGTGTAAATATTACTGTTTTCTTAATGCTTTCCTTGATTTTAACGGCAGCTTCTGGATTTTTGATCATATAATTGATTACAGATGCGATATCTTCATAACCTTCTTCTTTTAAACGTGCTGCAGCTGCATATGCCAATTCACATGAATCCTCGCCTATGTGCTCACTAGATCTTCTCTTTTTCTGTTTGCTTCCCAGATCTTTGAATGGTTTTCGGGACCTTTTTGTCATTGTTCCAACAGTCGATGATGTCGAAGGTTCTGGAGAGACTGAGCGTGCTCTTGGTATCTCATCAACAGTTGGTTCTTGATTTATTAAAGTTTGCACGCAACTCGGCCAATCAATATTTGCTTGCAACCACTCTCCGTACGTATTTCTAAACTTATCAAAGAATCGTTTAGATTTCTGCCACCTGTTTAAAGCAGCTCGCGTGAATCTCCGGCAAAATTCTTTGAGAGTTACTTGATCTTCGGCAGAAAGGCAATCGCCTATGCGGGACACAATTGCACTAAACAATACTTCATGATTAAATGAAGGACACTCACTTTTTAGAAGAACAAACAAATCTAAGTTGGTGATTAAACTTTCCATTCTAAGATTTTGTAGTCGCAAAGCAAATAGTTTTAGTGTTAGCAGTTACACGGTTGTGAACAATCTAAATTATGGAACAAAATTATAGCCCTTTTATTGTATAAAGTCAATAATTAGTTAACTACCCTCATTAAAGTTATAAAAGATATGATAATAAAAATTTATAATCGTCAAAAACATTTCGTAGAACTCATAGTAGAACTAATCAACATTAGCAAATCACATTAGCTCACTAATTATAAAAAGGTGAATGCAGTTCTTAGTTGGTATTGTTGCGAGATATTTCAAATCATTTAATCACTTAATAGGCTCATTAGAATCAGAAGACTACAACCATCATTCTAATTACTTAATTACTTGTCATCAGACTCATTAGATGACTACACAATATGTTATTTTGTATTTTGAACGTATGCAAGGTTTTAAAATTCCTTTTGTGTCGATATTATTATGTGTCCGGTTATGTTGTAATCATACTTTTAGGGTATGATCAATTAACAATTTCATTCCCCTATCTTTCTAAAAGAAGCGACAGCATGGGCACTTTGACACTGATATTCAACTATTTGGTATTGTTGGAAATCTTACAAGATCAACAAGATACTACACACCTCTGTCTAGTCCTTCAGGTCTATAGGTGTGATGCTATTTTATGTTAAGAGCTGTTAAAGCTCTGAATTCTTCAACTTAAACACTAAAAGGAACGTTTAATATGTAAAAATAAATAAAAATATTTTGACGATTTTTAAAAAAAAAAGGTTATTTACAACCATTATGTAACGTATGTCAAAAAATCATAAATAATTAGTACTAAAACCTCCTATAAGGATATTACGGTTATCGCTGCCGTTTCAGAGATATTTCGATTTTTCATACTAGCTCCATACAAAATTTTCGTAAAAAAATTATAATTCCTTCGTTTTTGTGCAGAATCAATTCTGGTGTCATTTTTGTATATTGTTATAACAAATAGAAGTGATATCCGGCACAAAAACTGGCACTTGCAAAATAAAATGCCTAAGTCTATGAAAGCCGTTTTTCAGCCCACCGTGCGCCGGGCGCCTAACGTCCGCGCGGCCATTGACCCGCGTGCTTTTCAATCAGCTGATAACTTATTCTTGATAATAATAATCTTTACCTAAAAAGTTACCTATTCTTTTTCCTTTATAATTTTACGGGCCTACGACCGTCATAAATACTTTTTTAGCTGCAATTTACTGAATACAAAATTAAATAAAAACAAGTTTAGTTGTCTTTTGAGGTGTCTTTAGTTTTGTATTTTCTTTTTTGGCACCGACTTCCGAAATTAAAGTTATTTTTCACTTTGCAGTGTTTTTTGGGAGTCGGTTTAATTTTTTGGTAAAAAGTTTTTATTTCACTCTTTTTAGTTGGTCTATTTTTAATTTACCTAGTTACAAGAGCCTAAATGTCAACTACTTATAACCTTTTACAAAATATTGCTTTTCCCAATGCTGGGCCGTTAATTGTTGACGAGTTCTCCTGGTACTTCACCATCAGCTCTACATCACCATATGCATTGTGACGAGCATAAAGTGCTTAACATCCATATTCAAGTAATCGAATCGCAATCCACTCAACACTTATTATTGAGTAGTTTCGGCGGCCATCTGTGGTCTTCATCATTTCCACTTCCTCAAATGGTATTTTTTGATTGATAACCTCCTCTTTTTGTCGTCGGTTGAAAAGTACGAGGTACTTACCTACACTTCCCGGTAACGGAGTAATTGTTCGAAGTTCAAGCCACTGCGTTGAATAGACAATCAAACACGTTTTAATTGATTATCTTTCAATTCTATTAAAGTGTCTATCACTTTTTACGATATTGAAAACGTCCACTATCACAGTTATTAACGCTTCGCGAGTTTCGTGTTGCTCACGATACACCAGGCGCTTGAGCTCAGACCACAAGTAAGTCTAACGGAGTTAGGTCCGGGCTAGATCCCAGGTTAGATCCCGTTCAAAGTACTCGATGATTTCTTCGTCGAGCTCTGGCGAAATAACGACCGATCGACCTCTGCCCTGCGCATGTGCTGGTGTCTGGAACTGCCTATGATCTAGTAGCCGCTGTGTCACCGCTACGATCGTCCGGGCTGATGGAACTTGGGGGTTCAGAACCCCGCGAAGACGGAGCGACTCCAGGTGTTGCGGCTCCGCGTAAAGTCGCGGGGCAGCATGGGAGTCATAATCAGCTCTAGCATACAGTTGCACCATAGCGACGTACTCCAAATTGCAATAATTGTAATGACGATCCTTTGCACTGACAAGGCGCGCTGCGCGTACGACATTCGTGGGAAGACTAATTTCGACGCCGCACAAAAGCAATAGGAAGTCAGCACGCGGCATCGTTTGTAATTGTTGTTAATTTGTAATTTAAGTCGTATCACTAAACACGAGAGAGACGACCTGAGACGTCATGGCGTACTCAGGTTCTGCCTGACGCAGGTGCTTACCGGACATGGCTCTTTCGGGAGGTACTTGTTTTGGATACAGCGGGAGTACACACCCGGGTGTCGTCATTGTGAAGACCACCCGAAGGACACGGTGGAGCATACGGTGGAAGTAAGTCCCGATTCGGCGGAGCACCGCCGTTTCCTTGTGGAGGCGTTCAGCGGCGGTGATCTTTTGCGCCCGTTTCTGGTTCAGACCATGGTGCGGGGTGAGCGAGAATAGGATACAGTCGCTTCCTCACGCCCCAGCCACCGCAGGAGTCGCCCCGGGCATTGGGGATCGCAAGCCGATCTCCTGCTACCGTAGGAGCGGGCTTGCGGGTGGCGACCAGAGGTAGCCCACTGCCGGATAAGGATAGGTCATCACCTAAATTGCCGGCCCCAGACAAAGACTTCAAAAACCACCCCAAACTAAAATCATAATGTTCCCCGGACATCCTAGAAAAATACACACATCAAAAGTGTCTAGGGATCAAGCATTTTTATGCGGATTTCTTGAGATTGAGATGTGGCTTTGTAATAAATTTATGATTTTATAAATTTATATGGATCCTTTTTGGTGCATTTCATAATTTGAAACAGGAACTGTTAATCAAATTCGAGTAAAAAATGAAAATCAGCTGTCAATATTTTCCCTATAAAAACATACAACGCATTGAAGACATTATTAGTGCTACTGTTTCCCTACTACTGATTAAAACCAACGTTATTATGGAGCGGCGACGTCATTTAAGCAGGGAAGAAATGCTCAGAGCCGTGGGAATGATAGAAGCTGGTTCCCGGCAACGTACTGTGGCTTTAGCTCTGAATACAAGTCAGAGTGTTATCAGTCGACTTTGGACACGTTACCGAAGCACTGGTACCGTGGCTGAGCGCCATGGAGGACGGTATCGCTGCACCACACGGAGACAAGACCGATACATTCAAATCTTAACTCGAAGAGCTCCAACAAAAACCGCCATGATGTTAGCCGTGAGGCTTCATCACTCTTCAGGGAACTTAATTAGCGACCAAACAGTCAGAAACCGCTTGCATGAAGTGAACCTTCATTCCCGAAGACCGCTACGGGTACCACCTATAGCAATGCACAATCGTAGGATTCGATATCAATGGGCTCTTGAACACAGAAATTGGGCAGAAGAACAATGGCGTTTCGTGTGCTTTTCTGATGAGTCTCGTTTTGGTATGAGACCGGATACAAGACGTATACGACACTGGAGAACCCCTGGACGCTAACAGCGATTAAAATCCTGCCAGGAAGTCCATCCTTATAGTGGTGGAACCATCATGGTATGGGCGGGTATTTGGATCGGCGGAAGAACTGAGTTGATTTGGATCACAGGCAACCTCAACGCTCAAATTTATGCTGAGACGATTGTATCTGACGTCATCGTTCCTCTACAAGTGCAAATCGGTCCCTTATTTCAGTTAATGCATGATAATGCACGACCGCACACCGCAAGAGTTGTAAAACAGACTCTCGCCGCAGCTAACATCAATGTCCTGCTCTGGCCTGCTCAGTCGCCAGACTTGAACCCGATTGAGCATGCATGGGATATGCTACAGAGAAGAGCTCTGCCGAATATGGAGGGTATCCAGTCGCAAGAAGACCTTTTTTTGTTGTTGCAACGAACATGGGCGGCCATTCCACAGCGTGATTTAGATGAACTCATTTTGAGTATGCCAAACCGATGTTCTTGTGTTGTTAGTGTTCGCGGTAGAAACACGGATTATTAATTGTTTAAGTTACCCAATAAAATTTTAAAGAAAACTGTTATTTCAGTTCTTTTTTTCGAACTTTAATGTTACTGGTTCAAATGTCAAAAATCCCTTTATTAGGAAAATGGCAAATTTCTTTATTAATGCAAAGGTGACTTGGTTTATCGTTACTGTGACAAACGAAAACACTTTATTTGATGAATCCTTAAAGAAAATTTTAATTAATATCAATCAGGAGAAAAGTTATTGCAAAAATATATGTTGATCCCTAGACACTTTTGATGTGTGTATATTTTCGAAGTTGAAAGCAAAACCAACGATGTTTAGATATCTCTGTTTTTTTTTAAATATAGTCTAATTCTAATATAATCTTTCTTTCAATATTTTTTCTTTAATATAAACAAAATTATAAAAACAATGAGATGAAATACCATAAGAAATTAATACAGATCGTACTTTTTAGCACCCGTAAGAGCAATAAGTGTCCAGGTTTTAACCCGGACGCTTATAGGGAAAATCCACTCGGAGGCCCCTGGACGCTCTCCAAACTAAGACAAATCCGGGGAAAACCGGGTCGATCAACGACACGTCGTAATGAGCCATTATTGCCTGCTGGGGTTGCGGGAATGTTCTAACGAAACACCGCGGTCCCGGACTACAAGTCTAGACACTTCCTTTCGCTAAAATGGAATAAAATTATGTATTGTGCTATAAAGCCAAATTTACTTGACTTATTTTATTATTAGTGACCCCCTCACCCAGGACCGTCTTTAACCTATTGGAGGCCCTGGGCATGTTAGGATAGTGGGGCCCCTATGACTTTGACAGAACACTATTTTGTTAGAATAGACAAAGAAACTAGATAAACAAGGTTAAATATTTATTTTTATTAACAATTACATGAAACGAATAGATAAATGTAATAAAGTCCACAAAAGTAACTCTTTCAACATTTACAGATTAGTGCTTAAAAATCTATGTTATTTGAAGAGGAACCTTTCTAGATTTCAGATGGGCAAAATCGTTAATCACTTCTTCAAAATCTATGCTTTTTAGCACATCAGATTCTATGGACATTAGCGTGT
Organism: Tholera decimalis; assembly: GCA_943138885.2. Classification (NCBI taxonomy): domain Eukaryota; kingdom Metazoa; phylum Arthropoda; class Insecta; order Lepidoptera; family Noctuidae; genus Tholera; species Tholera decimalis. Next base: position 11,806,874 of record OW964553.2, on the reverse strand, counting down.
ATTTTTATAATAATAATACATAACTACGACTTACTAGGGGAAATAATTAATTTTCAAAATTGTTAATTTCAGTTAGTTGGTTGGAGAGTTGGTTTGGTCAGTTTGGTTTGGGTAGTCAGCTGGAGTTGTTTTGGAAGGAGCTTACGAGCAATCAGTATATCCAAGCTATTTTCACCTAGACGTCGAAAAAAATTCTCAAGGACATCCACACAACTTGCCCATAGAAACTCAAGGTATTAAGGAGGAGGATTTGGATCCATCATACCACACTTATTTGTTAAGTACGAAAAGAATCGTCATGTTGCGAATGCCTTCTCTGTCTATGTTGCGAATGGATAATTGACAAATTATTGTTTTTATGTAGAATATACGGAAGTACTAATAAAGAAGTCTTCATCTATACTTATAATAAATCTGTAGAGAGGTCAATTCTGTACATGAAATATATTTCCAAAATAACTATCAGGGGGTGATTAAGGATCGATACTCATGCCAAAAATGCAATCAGTTAAATTTTTGTCTGTCTGTCTGTCTGTCTGTCTGTCTGTATAACCGTTATAGAAACAAAAACTACTCGACGGATTTTAACGAAACTTGGTACAATTATTTTTCATACTCCTGAGCGGGTTATAGTATACTTTTCATCACGCTACAATCAATAGGAGCAGAGCAGTGAAGGGAAATGTTGGGAAAACGGGAGAAGTTACTCCATTTTTTAAGCTTCCGTCGCGTGTGCAACCTTAATGGTTAAAGCTACACAAATCATTTCATGACGGAAATGTTCTCCTTAAAATTATATAAAAAATATCCCACAACAGCATATGTCTAACTTTTATGGTTGACTCACAATAACACGTGTAACTCCCGATAGCTTAGCAGTTCGAAGCTTTCTGATTATAATATTTGTCTACTCTTACGTTTATAACACTCTCAGTCACCCCTAATTGAAAAAGTTAACATTATTAACTATTCCATAAAAAATTGGCCAAGTGCGAGTCAGACTCGCCCATGAAGGGTTCCGTAGTAACTATAATATAATATGCATATTTATTTGACGAAAAAAAAACCTTACAAATTTCTTAAAACTAGCTTATTTACATTTTTTACAACTGCGCCAAATAAATTTGTTTTGAAAAAAAAACCTTACAAATTTCTTAAAACTGGCTTTTTTACAACTGCGCCGAATAAATTTGTTTTTCATAGTGTTTGTATGAATTACAAAGTTATATTTGCGGTTTTAGAAAATATGCTGTATCTCAAAAACTGCTGAACTGATTTCGTTTAAACTAATTTTGGTTGAAAGTTTATATTAAGATCTACAGACATATATTTTTTTTAGATTTTTCACTCCATTATTATAGAAGTTAGAGGTTGTGTCCGCCACACACACATTTTACCACTTTGGAAGCTTATATCTTTTAAACGATTGACTTTATGGAAAAGTGGTTTTAGAAACCCCGATGTCGTTTTTAAAGAACTGTCTATAGATACCACACATGCATCGATTTCATGAAAAAAAATATTTTCAGGTTTAGTTCCATGTATGGGGAGCCCCCCTTTATTTTAAATATTTTTTAATTTTTTTCTCAAAATCGGAAAGCGGTTCACAGAATACATCTACCTATCAAGTTTCACATGTATAGTCTTAATAGTTTCGGAATAAAATTGCTGTGACAGACGGACGGACGGACAGACAGACAGACAGACAGACGGACAGACATGTCGAAACTATAAAGATTCCGTCTTTTGCCATTCGGCTACGAAACCGTAAAAAGAATCATATAAATCGGTATAGAAACACCAAAGTTATACATGAAATACGCTTATAATAATAAGCCATCGCGCATGAATACTGAATCATGCTATAAGGATTATTTTTGAGAATCGGTCGCCGCGCTCGACGCGTCTCGCGGTCGAAGCGTTCTCTAGGTACTTAAGCCTCATGTGAACGTGATCTAAACAATATTACCAATACATTAACTTACGCTGACGGAGTCGCGGGCACAGCTATATTGTATCATTACGCTAAGGCCAATAGGAGCGGAGCGCCAATGAAGAATGCTTCAAAATCGGGGTTAAATTTAACGTTAGCCCAAAGTAACTATTCCACGCGGACGAAGTCGCGGGCAAAAGCTAGTTTATAATAAAAAATCTCAATGTGAACCGAAGTTCTCAAAAAAAAAAACAAATCTATCAGATCACAAATTCCATTGTTTTAATCAAACTCATTGTAAATAAATAAAATATGTAAGGTAAAGGCGCCAATGAAGGCCCGCTTAATTTCAAAACCTCGTAAAATCTTGCAGATAAGTAAAGTAAAGAAAAAACATAATGGAAGTTGTAATATATTTATTTGAGAAACAAAATCTGTAAAATAGTAGTACAGCTTTTGGCATTTTAACACAAATGTAAACGCTTTTTTGAAACTTGGTATTGGGCTATCTTGGGAGGATGGTCGCTGAAGATGGCCCGAAAAATATTAATGAAAATATAATCATTATAAACACTTAAACACTTTTAACATAAAACACCAAAATAAAAACACATCCTTCTCATAACATTATTCATAAAAGGTAAATAACCAACCAAAAATTTAAATGTGGGCTATCTTACATCTATCAAAATAAAAATCAACTATAAAATAAAAAAAAACTACTGAATAAAATAAAATGTAACTTTGAAATCAACTTTGAAAGTAACTTTTCAAAAATTAAAATAAATTAGTTGTTTTTTCTGTTTATTTTTTTAAATGTCATTCGAATGGGTGGGCTATCTAAGGAATACTGAAAATTAACTTTGATATCAATCAAAATATACTTAATTAATTAAAACAAATTAGTCGCTACTGTCTTTAATTGAGTGTGTACACTCCCAAAAAATTTATCTGAAAAGAATCTCAAAAGTAAATTTACTTAATAGCTTAATCAGAACTTTAATTGCCTAAAAAAAGGTACCTAATTCGAGATTTATTGCAATCCAACACAGTTTCCGAAACATGCGCAGACAAACTTAAAAAAAAAACAAACACAAAAATATACTAATACTACATTTCAATAATCCTAGAAAGGCCCGGGCTATGTTCGGGAATTATATTATGGGCCATGATAGGAAATTACACCCGGGTTGGGTATAATCTCGTAAAATAACAAAAAAGGAAATAAAATAATAACACTCACCAGTCATTCGCTGATAAATAGATTAAATATGAATTTTCACAGTTTACAGCAAAGAGATTTGTTTTAAATTTGTTAATTTTCAAAAGAATTTAGATAATGGAGGTTATAAAATGTGCATCGTCTTGACATTACCGAGCAAACTGTCACCTGTCTTTAAAATGGCGATGCACCGGTAATGAAACTGACTTGCACTATTGTCTTAGGTACTAGTAGCATAAACCCGCGAAATTTCAAATGTTTCGAATAATCATAAATGTAATTTTTTTAAAGTGGGCTATCCTAGGAGCCGGGCCATCTTCGGCGACACTACCTTACCTATTATTAGCATTTATATACCTAACTAATGTGGCATAAATTATTCTTGGACATCGATATTCAAACCAGAGCCAAACTTGTATGGGATTCCATTCCACCATCTCCTTAAATATAAAGTCGAACACATTTTGTTTCAATTTTCTATGTAATTTCTCAATTAAATTAATTGGTTAATTCAAACTTGGAGCTTCATGCTTCGCTTCGTTCGCTCAATTTAAATGGAGCGAGTCACACCGATGAGTGTACTACTGATGATTTTTCTTTAAATTGTGTATGTGCTTAGTATACCATTATATATTTAAATTTATCTAAGCATGCTGAAGTCGGAAAGCCTAATTTTTTGGGCGAGAGTAGAATAGCTTCGCGCATTTAAAACTGGTAAGTTGGTATTTTAGTCAGTAATTTAGGTTCGATTTCTTCGAATTACATAAGTTTTTTGGTAATAAATATTGGTTATCGTTTGATGGTCTAAGAGGAACTAGGAACTTTGTATTTGATCTGAGGGGGGCCCCTATCGATTGCGGGGCCCTGGGCACTTGCCCAAAGTGCCCAATGGGAAAGAGGGGTCTGCCCTCACCGCGCTTGCCCCCTATAAAACGATATTCTTTATTATTTAATTACAAATGTATATTTTTAATTTTTTCTTGAATTGGTACTAAAATAAACCTATCAATGGTACAATAAATGGTAACATCGTTTATGTTACCTGCCTAATTCCTTAGTCCAGGGCAACAGGCAGCTACGGTGGAGGTGTGCCCCGCTTGGTCAGAGCTTCACCGTGTCCTCGTTGAGGCGATCGGCGGCGGCGACCTCTCGCGCCCGGCCCTGGTTCAGACCATGGTGCGGAACGAGAGGGAATGGGATGCTCCTTCTGCAAAGCAGTCATACTAGCGAAGGAGGATGCCGAACGCGCGAAGGAGAGGCAACTCTCTTCCTCACGCCCCAGCCGCCGCGGGAGACGCCCCAGGCGTCGGGAATCGCGAGCCGATCTCCGACCACCGTAGGCGCGGGCTTGCGGATGGCGAGCAGGGGGTAGCTCACTGTGGTAAGGGACCAGGCCCGGGTCGGCAACTCGTCATATTCCACGCGCGCCTCAAAGAGCTATCATTACCAATGACGGGGCCTCATTAGGCCATTGCCCGCCGGGGTTGCGGAAATGTTCTTACGAGATACCGCTGCCCCGAAACTTAGGGTAGCCTAAGGAACAGGGTGGGTTTTTAGTCAGTAGAAATCTGACACTGCCTTCCGCTTAACCCAGAGCGGGAGAAGTTATTCAATGATATTCACGCCCAAAAAAAAAAAAAATTATTGCTGCATAAACGGCCGAATCTTTTTCCACAGCTTAAAGGGACTGTAGACCTAAGTATAATTAAAACTCGATATCTCCACGCGTTCCCGAAATAACGTGTATTGACAGACAGACAGACAGACAACAAAGTCATCACAAAAAAGTGTCGATTTTTTTCCTTTTGAAAAGAAACAAAGTTACCTAAGAGCTTTTTTACAAACATGCATTTTAGTCAAATACTTGACGCAACATTATTTCGTGTGCAAAACCACGGGAGACTACTTTGTAAATACTAGTATACAACGTGTAATTTAAAGGGTATATACATACCAAGTGCATGGCTTCTTTGGATGATAACAAACGATATGGCAACGGCAATTTTGTAATCCTAAGTCTACGTGTGTAGAACTTATTACAAATTCCAATACACTGATACCAGAGACAGAATTTTTCAAATTAAGAAGAACGAAAAGAATTATCGTGTTATTGGCAAGTGACGTGGAAAGTTATTGACCCTCGCAGTGCTGTGACACGTTTGTTATGATTGGTATTCAAGAAATATATGAAACCAATAATTTGGTATCAATTCTTTGAGTCAGTTATTTTGTGCTGAAACTGTGCATAGAGATACCAGATGTTGTCTTCAGCCCTTTTGGATAGATATGGGGTTTCCGTTACACGTTGTATAGTTACATAGTAAATAAGGAGTCAGTATCTAACCTTATAAAGACATGAGTGAAATAAAACCTTATTTAACTAATTTAAATATGTAATATCACAAACTTAGTCTATGCTTAATGATGGCTCATTAATATTATTGCAGTCCTTAATTTATTAGTATAGTATAAAAATAAAAATATGCTTATTCAAATTATTATCATCGATGCGCCACTGTCTCAACAGCTACCAAAAGCCTGAAAATTTTAAAAACAATTAAATAATTGCCAGCTTAAAAATAAAAATGGATCTTTAAAACAATATTTCTAGTTTAGCTAAACTAGATTATCAAATTTATATTACACTAGCATCTGCCCGCGACTTCGTCCGCGTTAGAGGGTTTTCCCGCATAAATCCCAATCCCGTGGGTATTCCAGGATAAAAATGTGTTATTCCAGGATGTCAACTATCTAATTACCAAATTTCATTCAGATCCGTTCAGTAGCTTTTGCGTGAAAGAGTAACAAACATCCATACATCCATCCTCACAAACTTTCGCATTTATAATATTTGTAAGAATCATTAGAACTTAAAACGGGATATTTACCATGTGTATCTTTTGTTTCTGGTTTCCGATATTTCGGCACTGTTGCAAGCGCCATGATCACGGATGAACTGAAGTAATTGCGAGTGGACGTTCATGAGCAGACGAATCGGTCTACCCTCTTTCTCGTTCGTTTTCGTTCGACACGGTGAGTTTTGTGTGTCGGGAACAGAATCGAGTGTTTACACGTGACAGTGGTAGCGGTGTAGATCACAAAAAATGAACGAGAAAGAGGGTAGACCGATTCGTCTACTCATAAACGTCCACCCGCAATTACTTCAGTTCATCCGTGATCATGGCGCTTGCAACCGTGCTGAAATATCGGAAACTCTAAACAAAAGATACACATGGTAAATATACCGTTTTAAGTTCTAATGATACTGTCAGTGACCATGTTAGCTTAAAAACTTATATTTGTAAGAAGAATAAGAAGTAAAATAGTAAGAAAGAATTAGTAAGATTTGTATAACAAAAATAGCTTACTTCTCTAAAAGGACATTTCTTTGTCTCTCAATCTCAAGCCTGTCTTTTTCCATTTTAAGTCTTATGTTATTACACCTCTTTTTCTCTAAAAGCTTTTGTTTTTCAATTCGTATTCTTTCTTCTTCTAGATTTAGAAGTCTATCATGCACAAGCCCTGGAAATTAAAATAATATCAATACCATAAAGGAAACTATTGAGAGGACATCCAATATTATAGTATTGGGCCAGGGTGGATTAAGGTCCCATTCCTCTCTTAGAAACTACTGGAGGACAGACTCTCTGGGTCCAAGCTGGTTATTCTTTTAGGCTTTCAATTGAAATGGTATTTCTTAATTATTTTTTTAAGATAACTGTTAATTTGGGTAGAATCTATCATCTAGCAATCTTGTTAACTCCTCAAACTACACTTGTGTCAAGTGGGTGCACGGCGATAGTCTAATAGGTGGGGTTCGAACCCGGTATGTCTCCATCACAAGTCCGATACTTAGCCATAAGGCTATTGACACTTCAAAATTTGGGAATTGTATAACATTAAATAATTTAAATTAACATAAATACATACTGACTGGCCTGCCTCTCTTCCATAAAGGTTTCCCAGTGACTGGAGCTGAAGTCACCTCATTGGGCCCCATGCCAGCATCAGCGTCAGTCACTACTCCCTCGCCTCCTCCACCAAGACTCATCTCTATGTCTGCTGCTGTGAAATGCTGAGATTCTGATGGCCATTTCTGAAAATAGATTTATTTTTACCATATAAGCCATTAGGCTGTATATACAACGTGTAACGGAAACCCCATATCTATCCAAAAGGGCTGAAGACAACATCTGGTATGGAGTCTCTATGCACAGTTTCAGCACAAAATAACTGACTCAAAGAATTGATACCAAATTATTGGTTTCATATATTTCTTGAAAACCAATCATAACAAACGTGTCACAGCACTACGAGGGTCAATAACTTTCCACGTCACATGACAATAACACGATAATTCTTTTCGTTCTTCTTAATTTCAAAAATTCGGTCTCTGGTATCAGTGTATTGGAATTTGTAATAAGTTCTACACAGTTGCCATATCGTTTGTTATCATCTAAAGAAGCCATGCACTTGGTATGTATATACCCTTTAAATTACACGTTGTATATCGGGCAGGTATCGGCAACTCCACAACCAATCGCGTATTTTGTGTAAACTACTAACTAATAATAATAATTATTAGTATAAATTTACATACAGCAAACTTTCAACAGGGACTATTCAACATTCTGTAGAACATTACCATACTACTTGTGGAGGGATCAGCACTGCACATGTCATCAGTTGTTCCCGTACTTTGTGTGGGTGCCTGAAACATGAGGAGGAAAATGGATTCAAAACAGATTTTAGCGCTAGGTTGTAGCACTACTTTAGTGCTATGGTTGAGCACTATTTTGAGAGATTATTTATAAGGTAGCGGAGAATTACTTTAGACAGCACTTTGGAGAATAAGTTAGGGAGAGCAATGACAAGGCGTGAAGTCGCAGTAATGAATGTGGAATGAATGTTCTTTATTAAAATATAATTGTGTATATATAATTGTAGTGTTTACATTAGTTAAACAGTGGTCACTGTGTGAGAGCGCGGCCCTCCACCCGCGGCCCATATAACTGTTTACATTATATTTAATTTATAGTATTTATAATAATATTCCTTTGTGCATTGTATGAGCGATTGGTTATCAAAGTGAAGGGTATGCTACGTATGCTACAGGACTCCCCTTCAAGCGAAGCGTACCGGCAGTTTAATGATACGCCCTGAGCGCGTCTGCTTGTTTTCAGCGGGATGTGACGTCAGGCTTGCTCTCGGTACTTCTATTTTCTTGGTATCGCTGACTGGAACTTGTGTGGTAGATGGTAAAGTTTCTTCTGAGATAACGTATGCAGGTTTTAATCTATCGATCGATATGTTTGCTTGCCGATCGCGTAACTGTACTGTGTAAACTTTTTCTGTTCGGCTTATCACTCGATAGGGTCCTTCGTATGGAGTTTGAAGTGGTTTCTTGACTGCGCCGGTTCTGATAAAAACGTGGGTGCACTTCAAAAGGTCTTGATGAATGAATACGGTTTTTTTGTTGCTGTGGTGTTTGGTAACGGCTTGCGGCTTGTTTACTTGAATTATGTCACGTAGTTTATCGACGTAAGTATAATTCATAGTAGATGTGCAGGTATTTTCTGTGAAAAATTCGCCAGGTAATCGTAGATTGTAACCGTAGGTAAGTTCGGCTGCGCTTACTCCGGTGTCAGTGTTTAGAGAGGCTCGTAAACACATTAGGATTGTCGGGAGCTCGTCTATCCAGGAACTTGTGTTTATAAGTTTCGCGCGTAATGCGGTCTTGAGGGTGCGATGCCATCTCTCGATTATACCGTTGCTCTGTGGGTGATAAGCTGTTGTGCGAGTTTTCTTTATTCCCAATAGCTTCATCAGGTTTTCGAAAAGTTGACTTTCGAATTGGCGGCCTTGGTTGCTTGTTAGTGTAGTCGGACATCCAAATCTTGCGATCCAATGTTGGTAAACAATTTGGGCTATGCGATCAGCTGATATTTCGTCGGTAGGAATTGCTTCGGGCCACTTAGTTAATCGGTCGATCATTGTGAGTAAGTACCGATGTCCTTGAGATGTTGTAGGTAGAGGTCCTACTATGTCAACGTGTAAATGTTGAAAACGTTCGGTTGGCGGGAATGATGCGATGTTAGAGAATGTGTGTCGTTGAATCTTGCTTTTTTGACAAGGTATGCACGTTTTGTCCAACAGCTGATGTCTGCGTTCGTTGATGGCCAGAAATATTTTAGTGTGATAAGTTTGCGAGTCGTGCGCGTTCCAGGGTGACTGACATTGTGCACGCTGTTAAATACTTGTCTTCTATAATGTTCTGGTATGTACGGTCGTACATAAGCAGTAGATGTTTCGCAGTATAACTCGATGTTGCTGTTGGGTATAACTATTTTCTTGAGACTGATGTTGTCTTGTGATAATAATTGTTTGATGTTGGTATCTTTTTCTTGCGCTTTGGCTATGTCGGTATAATTGATTGTTGGTGGGCATGAGATTGTTTCTATGCAGCTAAGTGTGTCGGCGACGACGTTTTGTTTACCGCTTACGTGTCGAATGTTGGTCGTAAATTCGCTGATAAACAAAAGTTGCCTTATTCGCCTGTTTGTTTCTGAGTTGGAAGGAGTCTTTGATATTACGTATGTCAGCGGTTTGTGATCCGTAAATATGATGAGATTTCGTCCTTCAAATATCTTGCGGAAGTGTTTGACTGCCATGTAGATTGCAAGTAGTTCACAATCGGATGTAGAGTATTTCTTCAGCGCGTCGGTGAATTTCTTGGAAAAATATCCCAGCTGTTGCCATGTTTCGTGTATGTATTGTTGAAGTACGGCTCCAGCTGATGTGTCGGATGCATCGTAGAATAAAGCGATTGTTGCGTGGTGAGATGGATGAGCGAGTAAAGCTGCGTTTATTATGCTGGCTTTACACTGCTCGAAAGCTTGCGATGCTTCATCGGTCCACGTGATTTGCGTTTTATCTTTCTTCTTGACGTTGTGTAGGTATGCGTTCAATGGTGCTTGTTGAGATGCGGCGTTTGGTATATGATCGTGATAGAAGTTTATCATACCAAGAAATCTTCTCAGTTCTTCAATGGTAGTCGGCTTGGGATAGTCAGTGATAGCTTCGACTTTATGTTTTGGAGGTTTGATATATTTTGCTGATACTGTGTAACCAAGGAACTGAGCTTCTGATTGACCTAGGTTGCATTTGGCTTGGTTGATCGTGATACCGTTTTGTTCTAGTCTCTTGAGTACAATATGCAGGTGTTCTCGGTGTTGGGTTTCATTTTCCGATGCTAGAAGTAGATCGTCGATAAAAGGGAAAACAAAATCTAATCCACGTAGTACTTCATGGATATATCGTTGAAATGATTGTCCCGCGTTCTTTAAACCAGGGCACATACGTGGGAATTCATATAGTCCCATCGGTGTGATGATTGCTGTTTTTTAACCGACTTCTGAAAGGAGGAGGTTCTCAATTCGGATGTTTGTTTGTTTTTTTTTATGTTTGTTTGGGCATAGCTCCGTCGCTCGCCAACCGATTTGAAAAATTATTTTTTTGTTGGAAAGGATATACTTCCCAAATGGTCCCATGAAAATTTTATCGACATCGAACAAGCCGTTTCTGAAAAATCAACAAAAGTCTAAAAAAAATATTTACATTGATGATCTTTTCGGTTACTCTATATTGTGTTTTTTGTTCGCGCGTTTTTGTTTTTTGTAGTTGACATTTTGGCTTTTATAACTAGATTAATTACAAATTGACCCACTAAAAAGCGCGAAAATAAAAACTTTTTTGCAAAAAAATAAAACCGACTTCCATATCAAAACACTACAAAGCCAAAAATAATTTTAATTTCGGAAGGCGGTGTGAAAAAAAAGAAAATACAAAACCAATAACACCGACTACCGAAATTAAAATTATTTTTGGCTTTGTAGTGTTTTGATATGGAAGTCGGTTTTATTTTTTTGCAAAAAAGTTTTTTTCTATGTCTTCTTTTCGGACATTCAGTTGTTGGTAAGCACGGTTGAGATCTATCGTAGAGAAGATAGTTTTACCAAATAGATGAAGCGTAAAATCTTTGATGCGTGGCACGGGATATCGATCTGGTATGGTGATAGAGTTGAGTCAGTGATAGTCACCACAAACTCTGATATCGCCATTCTTTTTAGGCACGATATGAAGAGGTGATGCCCATGGACTAGGTCTGCATAATCCTTGTTCTATCATGTTTTCGAATTCTTTCTTGACTATCTCGAAGCGATGCGGTGGAATAGGACGGGCGCGGCAGTGTACCGGTGGTCCGCGAGTTTCAATACAATGTTGCAGTTCAATTGCATTGATGTTAGTCGCGTTATTTCCGGATATTGAGCTAGGATGTCGTGGTATGATTGCGACATGTCAATACTGCGTACGGTAGAAACATCTGATACACATTGACTTTTAAGCTCGTGATGCCGTCGATAAGTCTGCGGTTTTTCAAGTCGACGATAAGCTGATGGTACTTGAGAAAATCGGCTCCGAGTATTGGTTTTGAAACATCTGCTATAATGAACTTCCATTTGTATGGGCGTCGTAAGTTTAAGTTGAGTGTTAATGTTTTTTCGCCATACGTAGCTATTTTTGTGTTATTCGAAGCGTAAAGTTGAAAAAATGGTAGCGGCGTACCGACTTGACCCTTTCTTCTCGGTAGCACGGATATGTTTGCTCCCGTGTCGATCAAGAAAGATAATTTTGAGTTTTTATCGGTGATGTATAGGCGGTGTGAATTCTCTTGAACGCCGGTGTCCGCCTCTGCCAACGTTCTGTCTAGTTTTCCGAATGTTGTTTCTTGAAAGAGCAGGGCGACGTGCAGTGTCTAGCTTGTTCCTTGACGCGACGGTGGTAATAGCAGTGTGGTGATGGTGATGTTTCTCGGCTTCGCGATCACGATGTGCTAAGGTGGTGAGATGGGTAGCGGCGGCGGCGATAGTTGTGATCATACGACGGTCTTGCTTTTAGATCGGCTATTTCTAGCGAGAGTTTTCTTATCTCGTTGACGAGGTACTGCGTAACCGACTGCGGTGCTAATGTAGGTGCTGCGAATGAGTGTACGGGTGCGACTTCTGTTGATGTGGTCTGCTCCATCATTTTGTCGGCGAGTGGTGCGAGTTCTTCGAGTGTAGTCTTGGTGCTGAATGTTTCGCTGACTGCAAGGACTGACCGGACGTGTGACGGGAGGTAAACCTGTCCACATGAGTCGTAGCGTGGAGTCGGGAACTTTGTCTCTGGCGAGGTTTCGCATGCGGCGTAGTAGTTGAGTGGGTTTCTGATCTCTGAGTTCCATCTCTGACAGTAGTTTCTGGAACTGGCGGCTGTCAGATTCTTCGTAGGCGGATATGAGCCTTTCTTTGATCGCCTTGTACTGATCTGTCTCCAGTGGATTGTAGAGTAGATCCGTTATCTGCTCGATTTCTTGTTTTTCCAGCTGTGGTATGACCATCTGGGCGAGCTGTGCTTGGCCTTTCTTGAGGTCGTTGGTCGCGGCCTCGAAACTGATGAACCATAGTCGTGGTCGATCGCGCCAGAATGGTGGGATGCGCATGGTAAGCGATATGCCAGCAGCCTCAGCCTTCGACACGGTGTGCAATGATACTTTAGCGCTAGGTCGTAGTACTACTTTAGTGCTATGGTTGAGCACTATTTTGAGAGATTATTTATAAGGTAGCGGAGAATTACTTTAGACAGCACTTTGGACAATAAGTTAGGGAGAGCAATGACAAGGCGTGAAGTCGCAGTAATTTATGTGGAATGAATGTTCTTTATTGAAATATAATTGTGTATATATAATTGTAGTGTTTACATTAGTTTAACAGTGGTCACTGTGTGAGAGTGCAGCCCTCCACCCGCGGCTCATATAACTGTTTACATTATATTTAATTTATAATATTTATAATAATATTCCTTTGTGCATTATATGAGCGATTGGTTATCAAAGTGAAGGGTATGCTACATATGCTACAAGATCATTAGAGCTGGAAATTTAAAACTTTATAAACTAATTATAAATTAACTGGCATTAAGTCCATCTCTGTTTGCTTAATATTTTATACACATTTCTGTGTATAAAATATTAAGTAAATATATAAATAAATTGAATATCCTACCATGGTGTTGTTCATTGCTGAAGTCTCGGGTACCCCTGAAAGTCCAAACACAGAAGTGTTTGTACAGATAAGTCTCAATATTTTTTCTTCAGCCTCTGTTAGTTGTATGTTGGCATTACAGCCTGGCGTAAATCTGTTTTTCCGTATTTTGAAAGCCTTTTTCTTCACATTTGATTTCCAATCTCTCCAAGTCTGAAAATATTTTTAAATTGTAGTTAAACTTCGTAGCTGGCTTTCTGGTAATATTATAACTATACGATTCGTAATATAAAATAATTAGTAACAATAAAATATTATTTTCTACCTGTTGCCATTTATCTGGAGTTTTAATTGCACCAGAACCGAAACCTGAATTAGCATTAAGTTTTTCTGTGATTTTGATCCACGCATTCGTCTGACGAATTCTTCCGTCTAGTCCTGTATATTTTCCGATAGCTAATTCCTTATCTTCCTCAAGGAAATGTAAAAGCATGTTTAGCTGTTCTGGACTAGCTTTCCGTCTTTCCATTGTTGTGATATTCTTAAAATCGTGCCAAAATTATGCTTCTAAGCTCTTGCAAACAGTAAATGAACTTCCTACATTTTTGTATAGCTGCTAAATCTAGTTATTTTCTGTTATAAAATAAACACAACAGTAAAATTAAAATATCCGCTGTTACCGCATTACCGTAACACAAGTTTGTTTTTTATTAGTTCAACTGTCAGTCTGTTCATTTTTTTTTTTTTTATTCGCCCATTGGGCAGGCTATGGTCTTTCAACCTTACCGCCTTGTCTTCCGTCATTCCATGTTTCTGAGTTTAGACTTATGCCAAATAAAGACCCTACTCTACGGTTCTACCATGCAATTTAGGATTTTCCTCGATTTTTAACAGTTAGCCAAAAATAAATAAATAATAAATAAATTCATTTATTCAGGTAAATTACACCCATTGCCATTAATCAAATTACAAATACAATTAAAATCAAAACAAAAATAAAATAATATAAAATGAAATAAAGCCGCGTCCAACAGCTTTTGTTAGAAATGTTCATAGAGTGCAATTTTTAAGAAATAAATTTGTCAAAAGAATTAGTCTATGTCACAAAATTTGTTGTTTTGTTTGTTTACTTTCTGTTGTCACATACATATCACTGGTATGATCAGTAAAATGTAATGAATCCTATATTGTATCTCTTTTAACTCGTAGGTTATTTTAATGTTAATATACATGTCAAAAAGCCAGCATAATGAATACACTTTTAAAATTGAAGATGTTACGGGGCAGTGTTTACAAGGAGAGAATAGCTCGAAGGCATTTAACAGACTTATCTGATTGTGTGAACTTACCAGACTCCTATCTCTTGAAGAACTGTGGAGTAAACAGAGATGTTTTTCACCATATACTAAGAATTCTGGAACCTGTTGTTCCCGGGACTCAGAGATCAAACGGTATACCATTTCCTTTAAAGGTGAATTAAATCTCTTGGAATAATTTAAGCATGATACAGGCTTACTTTCAACATCAATAGCGGCTTTAGACCCACATTTACTAAAACGAATTATCTGTGAAACCCAGGTACTGGTGACACTATCATTCTTAGCCAGTGGTTCTCATCAGAAGTCGGTGGGCAAAGACTTCAGCATCAACATATCACAGAAGTCAGTAAGCAGAGTCATCAAGATTGTAGTTGAAGGCCTCAACATGGTGCTTAATGACTGTATTATATTTCCTAGTTCTATGTCACAGAGAAACCAAATTAAAGAAGGGTATGTTTGAAAAAAAAATTGTTATGTTTATGATATTTATTTTTCAAACCCAGGGCTGCCTTCAAACCCTCTTGATAATTTCGGTTTTATTTTACAGGTTCTATAGGAAATACCATTTTCCTGAAACAATTGGCTGTTTGGATGGCACCTATGTTGAAATAGTTTGCCCAAGAGATGATGAAGAAGCATTCTATGACAGAAAAGGACAATACTCTATTCATGCTCAGATTGTAAGCTTTCACTTAATTTATTTAGATGAATAATGATTTCTTCTGCCAATTTACTCCATTTTGTTTTCCCTTTACAGATGTGTGATGCAGATTCGAAAATAATAGCAGTATGCTGCAGATTTGGTGGCTCAGCCAGCAGTGCATACATTTGGAACAAAATGAACATCAGATCTTTCATAGAGAGTATCAGTAGGCAGGGAGAGATGAGTTGGCTTATTGGTAAATTAATTTTACTAACTACTAGCTTCTGCCCGCATTGGAGGGTTTTCCCTTCCAATGCGGGCAGAAGTGTTATTCCAGGATGTCAACTATCTATTTCAGATCAAATTCTATTCCAAAAAAAATAATTTGCAATTGCAAGCATTAACGTCCGCTGAACGCGGAGTTAACACAGGTACAATCACGCTGTCCTGCTCTGTCCGTGTGGGTACGGGCGGGGGTTACGGGCTACGGCCATTTGCACAGTTGCTGCTTTGGCCCTTTCAGACCGAGTGTGCACATTTGAGGACATAAAGTTTTTTGCCAACTAAATTACTAAAATAACTTTTTATGTAGCAAAATACGATTGTCATCGTTTGAGCACATTCTTCTTAAATAAAAACGTTACTAGTAGCGAAATCTATTGCCACCTATGAGGTTTAATTCGCCGAGTTTTACCAGTGGTCGGTAAACTTTTGAAGTGAGAAGGTAAGTGATTTATTTTATTTCAAAACCTCAACTTTTTGGCGTAAATACTGATGGCAAAAATGTTTTTTAGTTATTAAACGGTTTATACATGAATGATTATGTGTTTTGTATACAAATATTAAATGTTTTATACAATAAATCTCGTTAATTCGTTATGTCCACAAATCTGGACATGCGGTTTTAACTATAACTTTTTACGAAATATTCAATAGGGTGCAGTAATTGAATAAAATGCATTTTTTGATACCCACATGTTATTTTACGATCTTTTATTTTACAAAAGATTCTAAGCAATGTATTTTACGTTTTCAGGTAATTGTATTTCCAGAAATGTTCGACCCAGACGCCTTGGATGTTCTACGTAATGGAAATCTGTCGAACTTGGACTTATCTTCGCATGATGAGGATACGACTGCTTATAATTATGCCCAAAATACAAGACCTGTTCGATTAGGTGCCGATGTAGTGAACCAAAACCAAAGAGAGTACCACCCACCTGACTCTGAAGACGAGGAAACTTCTGTCGATGACGAAGCAGAGCCAGACGTTGAGACAGCACAGCCTTCGATAAGTGGACAGGTTTTTGACTATCTGACACCTAAACAGAACATAAAATGGAGACACAGACAGCTAGAAAATACAATACCCATAGATTGGTTTCCACCAATAGCTGTTGATCCCGTTGTGCAAGCTCCAATTGATTACTACAACAAATATATTCCAGAAGAATTATTTCGGTTGATGGCTGATATGACAAATTTATATGCAGTACAGTCAAGAAAACCCAGGTTTCGACCTACGACTGCTAATGTGTAATGCTACCAAACAATATGTAAAAAGTAAACCTTGTCCATGGGGTATCAAACTTTTATTTTTGTGTGGCAAAAATAGTCGCGCGTTTGTATTTATAATTTATCAAAGTTCAACTCCAGAATTAGATCAAAATTTGATAAAGAAAGTGGGTTTCGGCGCATCTGTTGTATTACATCTAAAAGAATTGGAGAGAACTTTTCGAGAATACGACATCAACAATGATTTGTTCGCAATCCCCAAGAATAAATGGCTGACTCTTCTTCAGTTTCGTCGATGGTTGTCTGAAAGTCTGGTTTTACGCAAAAAGATGACGGTTGCAAAAAGAGGTCGTCCAAGCAGCAACAGCCCTTTGCCAGAGATAATTCCGAGAAAACCAGGAGAAGTGCGTCCCGCTGCTGAAATAGCTCGCGATGGTGTGGGTCATTTCGCTGCCCATGGAACGCGATGTAAGCTGCCAGGGTGCACGGGAAAGTCGCGCATAATGTGCATAAAATGTAAAGTGCATTTATGCCTAACCAAAGATAAAAATTGCTTTCTCTCTTTTCATACATAAATGTTCCTAATAAGTACTAGTGAAAGATTTTATACCTATTTCGTTGAATTGGATACATAGGGTAAAAACGCTAAACGTCGCCCCCCCCCCCCCCCCAATCTTCGGCCGTCTGTACGTTTTCGGCTTGCGTTCATTCAAAAGGTAATTAAGTGACAATTTTGCTATCTGAATTACAACCTTAGTTCATACTCTATATGTACAAATCGTTACTATTCGATTACGTCACTCGCTCTTCGCACACTGAACGTAAGTCGCGATTGCGCCGTTGAAGCGTCAAGTTTGCGTTAAAAGTAGTTTACCTGATGTTAATACCCATACTTCGGGAATTGATATTACTACGGTAAGACATTTCTTTATTTTTGTTTCGAGCTTTATTATCACTAAAACGTTATTTTTACTATATTTTGAGATAGTTTTTTCAACATTTTGCGTATTGTTTTAAGGGCAAAATAGGAGGCCGTCAATAGAGCGCCAGTTTTGACTTAAAACCCGATTCTCGGCCGTGGCCGACTTAAAGTAAATGCAGTCTGTTTTATAAATTCCAATTCTACCAATTCCATTGGTTTAACAAGAGAATTTGCAAAGCTTACAGGCAAATAAATCTATTTTACGTTTAATTGCCAAATACCGGCCGGGGTGATATTAGTTGAATCTCGAGAAATAAGGTACTCGAAATAGGGGCCGACATTAGAAATATTAAAGATCGTAATGTCGACCAGCCTCAAATTCGGACGCCACTATACAGGCTGATTACTTTTGTATTTTTTCATTGATTGGGTGGTAGGTAGTCATTTTTAATTTATTAATCAAACTTATTTTCTCAAATTTAAATATGTATTATGACAAGTATATTTTATTAATATTATTAAGAAGTTTAGTTTTAATGTAGGTATTGACAATATTGAAAACATATTTATGGTAGCTAATTATGGTTTGGGAAATTGGGATATAAATATATATTGCTCTTTGGAACTTGCTATCTATGAAACCCTTGTTTATTAGCTTAAAAAATGTCTTTGAAGTTTACTTACTTTCATTGATTCATTAACCTGCACGTGACAAAAAGCTCGTTCGTTTTCACTTAATGCTTTTAATTTAAGGTACTACAATGACAGAGCAGGTAGATGCAAGGCCTTTGCGAAAGCAAAGAAAATTATGAGGTTACGATCGCAATAAAATAAAAGAAACTCTTGGGGTAATAGGTAATGGGATGTCCATTCGTGCATTAAACTATTTGGCATCCCACGAACAACGTTACAAGTGTTTTATTTTATTGTGATGTTTTAATTTGTTATTATTTTAGTACCTAACATTGTTGAGGGGAAAAATATATTTTAGTAATAAACAAATACAATTACAAATGTATACTTAGTGTGATATTAGACTCCTGCCAAAATAAATCATATTAATAATATTTGTCAGTCTTAATTTAAAACATCCTATACCCGGCCGACATTTGGGAAAAACGCGACCGACCATGGGCCGTGAATGGCCGACTTTAGGGTTTTTTCGTTCACGACTCATCTAAGCCTTAAAACTTTTTTCTTTTAATAGAAATGTCAACCTTATGCATATAAATATGAAATAGACATATGAAACTATCCAAAACCGCATCAGAAGCTATCCTTCTTTGCAAACTGATGGCGCCAGAGCGATCCCCAGTCAGAAAATCCGTTAGGTGGCCGACTTTTGGCGTATTTACCCTACTTTGTTATTAGTACGTACTTATATAGAAACTATAATAATTTTATTTTTTAAAATTAATCTATGATTTTTGTTCTAATTTCATACATTTTTTTATAATAAATATTTCACTTTAAATACTGCTTTTTATTGATTCGGTCAATACCTCATATATTGCTATTTACAATCATATAAGCCGGATGTCCAGTTTTGTGCACATAAACTAAAACTCGATTTTCGCGATAAGTTTTCCACTAAATACCATTTTCTTAGGTTTTTTGTATTATCCTAAGCCCAAATAAACTATAAAAAAATCATCAATTGTAAATGACCAAAAATAAAAAATCAGGTCTGAAAGGGTTAGCGAGCGTACGTAGGTACTGGTACGATTCAGAATGCAATCACTATCAGAAAACGATTTCGATATTGAAAATACATACATTTGTAATAATATGATTCTAAAAGGTCTCAATGACGAAAATTTCCGAATAAACCAACTTTGATTATTGTAAACCATAAGAGTGTCTTTGAACAAATAAAACAAGTAGTTAAAAATATACACAGAAGCGTTTTATTATTATAATATTTTAAACAGCCTGTATGAAAAATTTAACCTTTTAACCGCCCGACTTCATATCGTTTGTCGAGCCCCCAGCGCCCGGCACAGTGAATCGAAAAATAAATACCTACAACAAAGAGAGCAGTGCAATATAATTAGGACTTCTGATTAAGAGACTAACGTTTATTAAACTGTTAAATGATTACTTAATTATCTATTTACCTAATATAAACATCGTTTTGATAGAATACAGCGTAATTAAATAAGAAAGTACATTAAACGAGCTGTGATATTTTTGTCGTATATATACGACTCAGGCGGAATGGGCCCGAAAATATTTGTCGTAAAAATCCGACGTAGGCGGTTAAAAGGTTAAATGTATTATTTTCCTAACATACCCCAAAGTTATAACAAGCCTCTCTTCTGGTGACACTGAAACTCTAAGATTAATGTCTAAATATTGTATGTCACTTTGAATCACTTCTAAGAGTTCGTCAAATGTGGTCTTCGGCATTCGCAAATATTTATAAAATTCCGATTCATTATTTTTAATATTATTAGAGTACAGTGCGAAATATTCACTCTCTTGTGATCGATTGGACGATAAAGGGTTTTCCCAAAATTGACGACGACATTTTCTTTTTCTTTTACGTAATTTTAAGAAAAGAAAAGAAGTAGTAAAACCAACTGTAGTGTTTCCTCGTCGAAATCCATTATGTTTCTGATTGTATGCCTCAAATAGTATCATGTGCGCGACGTTAACGTCGCGTTCAGCGGACGTTAATGCTTGCCACGCGAGAACGCGACGTCAACGTCGCGTCTGCGCAACGCCAACGCTCGTAAAACGCCAGTGGGATAGCGGCCATATATCTATACATCCATCGTCACAAAATTTCACATTTATAATATTTGTTTTACTAACTACATACATAATTATATTATTGTTTTCTGTTCAGAAATTGTTTCCTATTAAAACCTAATTTGTTTTTCAGCTGACAACAAATACCCACAAAGGGCTTGGCTGATGACACCTATATTACATGCATCTCAAGGTACTCCAGATTCTCAATATAATCACTTTCAAAGCAGAACCAGAACCTGTATAGAAAGGTGTATAGCTAAGCTCAAGGGCCGGTGGCAGTGTCTATACAAAAGGCCACTCCATTATACACCACAGCAAGCAGCAAAGATTATAAATGCTTGTGCTGTATTACATAATCTTTGCATCACAGCAGGCCTGCCTGACCCACAGCCCTACATGGACCCTGAACCAATGCCAGTCATAAATGAAGTAACGGAGATGCCTGAAGACAATGTAAATGATTTGTATTTTGGAATAGAAGTTAGGAGACAGCTTGCAGAAAGAATCTACTATAGTGTATAGCTTGTAAGACTGATTTTTGGCTGACGCCACATTTTAATACTGTATTTTGTTCCCCCTGAATCTCTTAAACCATTGTACTATAATGTATTGATGTAATTGAATGTATTAATTAATAAAAACAGTATTATCAATAAAAATATTTAATACATAATCGAAACGAACGTTTTTTCTAAAGTCACGATTTAATTAATTAATGCATTAGTATTTGCATCTGTGCCAGCTGGCTGTAAGTGTCGCCGGGCATCCTGTACGCGATGTTGCCGGCGAATGTGTTCAGTACTTCAGCTTGTTCACGCAACCATTCCACTTGCTGGAAACAAAACAAAGTAACATTTAAATTGGCTTCAATGCAGTTTATCGTTTTAGACCAGTGGTTCTCAACCTTTATTACATCAAGAACCAATTTAGTTTCTACTATATTGATAGCAGGGACCAGAGGTCCTGGAGAAAATTTAACTATGGATAGAAATAAAAAATGCTAGCTTCTTATTCTTTGGGTTCAATAGCAACACAATGTTTATGATATAAACTTAAATTAGATTGCGTCAATGTTTTTTTTAAGTTGATTTTTAAAAAAACTATCGCCGACGATATTTTGACCTTTCGCGGACCATATTTTACCTTTACGGGACGATCAATGGTCCGCGGACCACAGGTTGGGAACCAATGTTTTAGACATTTAGAACCATTCTTACCTTGTTGTTCTGCCCTCCTGCTAACGGTTGCGCCTGCGCCGCAGTGCGTAACCGCTGTCTTTGCGCCAAAAGGATGGTACAGAGCGCTCGCAACACGGCAGGCAAGCTCCGCAGGAGTTCTCCCCGGGCAGTTCGCGCGGCTGATACACGAGCATCTAACTCACTCGCGTTCAGCGGCACCAGTTCACATTCACGAAGGGTCTGCAGAGAAAGATTTATAGATAACATATTTACCCTTTAAGAACTATTATACAAAATGGAGAGGACCATATGATCTTAAATTAAACTTCGTATTTAGTTATTATATTCCCAACCTGCACACAAACAATCAATCGAATATATGCAGTAGTTTAGCTACAGGACATTATTTTTATTTTAAGCATTTTTACATGATGTATTGTTAACGGGACAGGTTAACGACCACTGGGCGCATCGGTATTATCCACATTGCCAGCTCGCTACTACAAAAACCTACAACTTTTATTTCTAAAACTGATCGCCTGATACAAATCAATGCAAATTATACCGTATGCTTGAGTCGTAAGAACCATAAAGCATGCCGATATCGTACCGAGGGCGAGCGCTGGTATACGGGAGACCCAGTCATATTCTCTGTCTAGGTCAAGGTCACTCCGGTCAGTGTATCACCGGACGTGCTTCGCGTCTGTGACGCATTTTGGAATTTCTGATGCGCCCGCGCTCTTCGAAAGTCGAGCTGCTACTGGTGGCTTATTATCAGTGTTCGAACTGCTATTGTAAGAAATGCGCTAAACAAACCCTAAAATGCACTAGGGTAGTGCTAATTTTGATAAAAGAGCACTAAATAAATAAAATCAATAAAAATATTAAAAAGAAAAAGTTTTTATTGAGAATAATCAAGATTTTATTACAAAATTAGATCGTCGTACGAATCAGAGTTGGAATCATAGTCTGAATTCACGGTTGCTGTGGTGACTGTTTGAGAAGTTGAGGGACCGGGCGTTCTTGTTTCACTCTCCACGGAAACAGCTATGCTATCCTTGTCGTATGCAATTCAGTGTTTCTAGTAGAATTCGGATACTCGACACGCATTTCCATAGATAATTAATTAGAGGTGCGTTCTGAAATTTAAATGTGTTTCAGAACGCGCTATTGATTGGTTTTGTTTTTACCAACATGCATAATAAATTTAAGACTTTTAAAAATTCGCTAGTTAGGGCACTAGGCACTGTCATGGAATTTTGAGCGCTAAAACATCAAGAAATGCACTAGATCTAGTGCCGAAAGCACTAAGTTGGCAACATTGTCTATTATCAAGAGTGAGAAATAACATTATACGTTAGTGTACATTGTGTATTAAAGAACACAGCGGAAATGTTGAAAATAAAAAATAATAATACTGACTACTTAGCTAAGTGATCGAAAAGTGATTGTGGTTAATAAATTGATTACTGAGTAACTCACAGGTGAATGGTGCCTGACTATTTCGTTAATAACCTGTGATTTGATTTAATGTAATTGAACATTAATAATAATATTAATGGCGCCAAAACATTACGTCGCTACGCGGTATCCATGTTGTCGTCGCCGGCCGCCACGAATCGCGCGCGCGCATACTTAAACCGCGTTTTGTTGCCATTCTGCGTCTCTTCGTACAGGTCATTGAACCAATATTTATAATTGTTGTTCTATTTGGTGTACAGTTTCATGCTATTTAGTTTGTTTGACAAAATCGTTTTTTGAATTTCGATGTTAGGATATATTTGATAGTTTATAAATGTTTCTAGGAACCAGCAATGCCAGTGTTTTCAATTAAAGTCCTATTGTAGTCTCCACGCTGTATATATTTATTTTATCTGGGCTATATGTACTTTTCTGTAAACATGTTATTTGAATAAAAATTATTTTATTTTATTTGGTTTAACACAATGACGAATGTGATGCGGCCTACATAAAGATAAAAAATTGCTAAACTAGATGTGAATATTAACACCAGTACAGCGAGTCTGTCTAGTTCGTCTTACCTCAAGAGCGCCTTCATAATTCTCACTGTGGAATTGATCAAAGAACGTCATAAGCTTGCAGAGTTTGGTGTAAGCCTCGACCAATGCCGCTGATAGCGCGGTACCGTCCGCTGAGCGCAGTCTCCTTGATACGTGTTCTGCGAGTGTTGATAGACGCTGTCGTAGACCACCCGCGCCACCTCCGCTGTTCACTACTTGTGCTAGAAGAACGCAGAATAGTTCTAGAACCTTCTCCAAGTTCTGCAAACAAAAATAACTATGTAAAACGCGAAAAGGAATAGTGAAGAGGTTGATGCGATAGGCAACTTACCCCAGCAATATCATACATTGTAATGGCATCTTCAAATAGACCTTTGTTTACTAACTGCTCTGCTACATTCAGAGCTATAACCTGAAATCACAAAAAAATTATATATACCTTTCTAAGTAATACAATACCTCATATATAACAAAATTATGCATACTTTGCTATCAATATGTGGATTGTTGAATTGGTCTAATAGACCTTGGCTCCGCAGTCCAGTCAAGGCGTCCATTCGACCGAACAGTAGATCATAATCACGACTTTCAAGAGCCAGGTCAGTGCAGCAACACATGAATAGGTTCTTACCACTGGGGTCTTTGAGGTTTCTGCAAATAATAAAAATAAAATATTATCTAGGACTGTATAGGATTGCATTGATGGATTGTATGAAAGAAAAATAAGTAGTAGAAGTAAAGGAGTATGATGCCATGACGACTGATAGGGGAGAATGGAAGAAAACGTATTGCACCAACCCCAAGTAACTGGGATAAGGACAGGAAGATGGTGTTGAAGATGATTATCATACAAAAAATTAGACATTGATCCATTTAGAACAAGTATGTCATCAGCGAAGAGGTGCTTAAGCCTTAATTTTTTAAGTAATAAGTATTGTTAATTAATCATGTAATTTTATATACACACATCAAAAGTGTCTAGGGATCAACATATATTTTTGCAATAACTTTTCTCCTGATTGATATTAATTAAAATTTTCTTTAAGGATTCATCAAATAAAGTGTTTTCGTTTGTCACAGTGTAGCGTTGTAGTCGATTAAACTAGAAGTCGACTACCACACTAATCTTTAATGTCTATGGTTTCACGGAGTGACAACACTTAGGCGCTCTCAGGCTATAGATTCTAACCTCCGGTTGGCTTAGTTCTTTTCTCGCCGCCTACTGTTGCAAGTAACTTATATAGGAACCCCTCTGTGCCAAGGGTAAGTGCTCATTGTGTCTGCCATCTTCTCTCCATCTTGCCAAATTGTAATCCTTTTATTTCGCCATAATCTGCAGCGTTTGTAAGTTTATATAATTGCCCGGTTGTCAAGATGGCTTCCTGCTGGAACATAACTGTGATATTTCATTGTCATCTGCTTTCCACTAGTGTTCTAAATTTGTGGAGCGTACGCAAGCCGCAGCATTGTTTTCCCGCTGTGCCATAGCAGCTACGAGCTTAAACGCCTTGCACGCGGTTACTTTTTATATAGTTGCACGCGGTATGCGCACGCTTATCTCTATTTAACCTTTGTGAACCGCCGCGATGGTGAGTTTCCCATCCATTTTCCCGGGTACTGTTCCGTGGGGCTTACGGCTGGGAGACGCACGCATCGCTGGCGCTCACGATTCCTGCGCCACGCTTACGGAAGCACCCTTTTTGGATTCCAGGGTTTTTTTTTCCTTCTCCTTCGTTTCTACTGCCTTGGATTTCTACTATCAACCACCTCTACGTCCGCCGCTCGACGGGTGTCACGCTGCCTCTGTGACTGTCTGCGTGCTATTGCGTGGCCTGCCCGAATAACCTCTGCGCCCGTCTGCGCGCTATTGTGTGGCCTGCCCGCATAACCTCTGCGCCCGTCTGCGTGCGAGCTGCCTGCTACGGGATCTGCCCGCCGGTCTGCGTGCGTCGCGGCCTGAGCCCAGGGCAGTACCATTCTATACCTTCGACCAGTGAGGGAACCCAGTGTGAACCGAACCCACCCCCCTTCAAAATAAATGCTGTAATCTGTGGTCTAAGTCTTTTATTCCTCTACCACCTAAACCACTACGCCACAGTGGCGCCCACTCGGTAAGGTTCACAAGGTTTTCTTCACTGGTCGCTATTTACCTGACTCACACATCGTGGCGGTAAGTAGTGGGTAATTACTATATTTTCTACTGTATTTTTTTAATTTATTACTTTTATATAATTTCTTAGTCAGCTACTAGGGTTTTGTTATAAATTGTAAAGATCACAATGAGCGCTAACCCAATCAAATTTATCCACCTAAGAAAGGCCGAATTGGAATATGAGGTCGTCATTAGAGGCGGTGAAAAGGGCACATTCACTGACTTTAGGAAACAAATTAACAATGCTCTCCTGAGTAAACTCACCCCTAGTACATCACATCTTTCTGCCAGTGGTCAGCAGGCTGAAGCAAGTGCCACAAGAACCCCAATTCTAAATATAATCTAATCTAATAGATATAATAGTAAATATAATCTAATAAATCTAATAAGAAATATAATCTAATAAATCTAATAAATATATTAAATCTAATAAACATAATACAATCTGATAAACATAATACAATCTAATAAATATAATATAATCTAATTATAATGAATCTAGGCATTTTTTTTTAAACTTATAAAAGACTAACTCTTCGTTACTACTGGCCAGGAATGCACAGTGACGTAGTGAAAGCTGTAACTTCATGTAAAATCTGTCTAGCTCATAAACAAGTAAACCATGCCCCACTGGAGGTCATGGGGAAACCTAAAGAATGCTCTCGGCCATTCCAGATGCTCAGTATTGACATTTTTGGCCCTCTGCCTGTCTCTAGACGCCATAACGCATATCTTTTTGTACTGACATGCTGTTTCTCTAAGTATTGTCTTCTAAATAAGACAATCATAACAGCTGTTTCTACCTACAATAATAATGACCAACGCTCTTGGGATCTACATATTCCAGTTGTTCAATTTGCACTAAATAACTCAACTAGTGAAGTTACTGGTTTCACACCTACATTCCTTCGCTCAACTTTCAAGTGAAAGTCCTTGGTCTTGACCTGTACTTCTCACACCTAAATGGGATGGCAAATTGTGGTTCTGCTTAGACAGTCACAAGCTAAATTCAGTAACTAAGAAGGATGCTTATAATTTACCTTATATCTCTGAAATTCTAGATAACCTAAAGGATGCTAAATACCTAACAAGTCTAGATCTTTATAAAAGTTTCTGACAGAGCATCCCGTAGGCCTAGCTAACTACTAGTGTTTGACCCCATACAGGGTCACACGATGCCAAGGGAACACACACCCACGACCGACTAACATACTGGTCGTGGAGGGTCGACTTGTACCTAACTACCTAAGTTAACTATAACTCTGGTTATAGCTATCCTAGTATCATATTTCACACCCACCTACAGTGTGGTAATTCTACTTAAAACCTACTGACTAAAGTTACCAAACTATTATTCTAAAATTAACTATAATTAGTTATCTTTTAACATAACTAAATACCTTGACTGCATGGCTATAAGCCAACATAACTTCAGTTCCATTACCACCTTTCTGCTGACCACACACACTTACACTACACATCAAATTTCTTTTATTATTTTTCCCTTTACGGCGTGACTATGAGAGACTGCATAGTGGGCCTTCAGGGCGATTCTTTAGTATCATGGCAGAGTAGTCTCCATAGTACACTACCTTTAACTTTTATTTATGTTATTATGTCCTCATGGATGTCTTAAAGACGGCCCCCTGAAACATGGGTGTCCGCACACTAGTTAATTTACATTAATTCCTAACCTACGGTTCTGAAAACAGCTTCAAGCCGGTAAATTTCTATACAAATACCGTACCTACCCATTAACTACTTGCATAGTAGTCTATAACTTTATATCCTAATTATAACTGTAAAACTTTCTCACTACTAACCTTAAAACTATTCATAAAACAATATATAGCATAGTCCTTTGTATTGTTTTCAACTAAACTGTTGGTGATCTGCCACCACAGTTAAACTATATTCCAGCTTACCCTGGTAACATTTCTAACATTAGTCTAGGCCCTAAACCAGATTAAAACATAACTTTTAAACTATTCATAAAACTTTATAACTGCTGGTATCTCTACCACCACGGTTAAATTATGTTCCATTCTACCCTAGTAACAATCTAACTTTAATCTAAGCACTAAACCCGAACCTAACTCGCATTTCATCAATCGTTTAATAATAGCATCTACATGAAATATTCTAACAACATTTAATCAACAAACTTATCTAATTTCTTTTACCTAAACACTAAACTAGAAACCTAACTTTAACTTCATAACACCTTTTAGTATTGAACAAACGTATCCTGAATATTACTTAGATTCAACCTGCCCTAATTAAATTAATTAATTCTCTTAGAAAATATTTCCGCGTGATTCATAACATAACCTATTTAATTTAAGATCATTGACATATTATATTTTTGACGTTTACGTACTGACTTTGACATCTCGACGTAGTTGCCAACCTTGGATACTTGTCTTTTAGAATTTCGTCTATAACGTGCGGATATTCTCGCAACTGTATGGATATGGACTTGATTTATTTTTTAACCGACTTCAAAAAAAGGAGGTTCACAATTCGTCTTGAACTTTTTTTTTTTTTTTTTTTTTTTTTTTTTATGTATGTTACCTCATAACTCGGAGACGGCTGGACCGATTTGAAAAATTCTTTTTGCGTTTGAATGGGTATAGTTTCTAGTTGGTCCCATTGCTACGAAATCAGGATCTGATGATGGGATCCTGGAGAAATCGAGGGAACTCTTCAAATATTATGGGCACACCTATAGCGTTTTGGGTATTTCTTATAGTACCTTGTGCAGTTGCTCTTGAAAAGGACCATTTGAGGAAGTGGAACTGATGATGAAGACCCCAGATGGCTACCGAAAGTACTCAATAATAAGTATTTCGTTGATTGCGATTAGATTACATGAATATGGATGTTAAGCACTTTATGCTCGTCACAATGCATATGGTGAAGTAGAGCTGATGGTGATGTACCAGGAGAACTCCTCAAAAATTAACGGCTCTACACCGGGAAAAGCAATATTTTGTTAAAGGTGATAAGTAGTTGACATTTTGGCTTTTGTAACTAGATAAATTACAAACCGACCCACTAAAAAGAGTGAAAAAAAACTTTTTAGCAAAAAATAGAACCGACTTCCATATAAAAACACTACAAAGTCAAAAATAACTTTAATTTCGGAAGGCGGTGTCTTTGGTTTTGTATATATTTTCGTTTTTGACACCGCCTTCCAAAATTAAAGTTATTTTTGACTTTGTAGTGTTTTTATATGGAAGTCGGTTCTATTTTTTGCTAAAAAGTTTTTTTTTTATAAATTACACTCACGTTCGGAAACTCACTCGAATGGACTTCTACATATGATGCGTATTCCAGTAATGAAACTTAAACCAATTTGAACATATACATGGACCATCACCAAAAAAAAAATTTTCTTTTAACTTTAACAAATTTTTTTTTACCTTTTCAAAAAAATTTTTTTTAAATTTTCTTTTTAAATACTCTTAGCTTTTAACTTTAACAAAAATTTTTTTTAAACCTAAACATAAAATAGAACCTTAACTTAATATTAAATTGTTGTTAGAACTTTGATGATTTAATATTCAACGATGAACTTACTTCTTGCTTTGAAACCTAACATTATCTAAAGCCTGCAACAGTCCACCAAGTTTACCTAACCCTATGGAGATACACTTGCTTTATCTTGCTGTTTTTCCTACTGACTGTCTCGAGTTAAACTACTCTATAATTAGCTTACCTCTCGTATGTGATTGTACGTCACTGACTTAGGACTACTTCCAAGTCAGGGATGGACTTAGAATGGATGGATGAATGTTTAATAGTATGGAAGCACATGAATGGGATGTATGAACGTATAGGTAGTCAGTAATAGTGGTTTAGGCCTTCTAGCGGATTTATCCTAGGGAAAATCCTTCGCTAACAGGCGGGGTACTGTAGCGTTGTAGTCGATTAAACTAGAAGTCGACTACCACACTAATCTTTAATGTCTATGGTTTCACGGAGTGACAACACTTAGGCGCTCTCAGGCTATAGATTCTAACCTCCGGTTGGCTTAGTTCTTTTCTCGCCGCCTACTGTTGCAAGTAACTTATATAGGAACCCCTCTGTGCCAAGGGTAAGTGCTCATTGTGTCTGCCATCTTCTCTCCATCTTGCCAAATTGTAATCCTTTTATTTCGCCATAATCTGCAGCGTTTGTAAGTTTATATAATTGCCCGGTTGTCAAGATGGCTTCCTGCTGGAACATAACTGTGATATTTCATTGTCATCTGCTTTCCACTAGTGTTCTAAATTTGTGGAGCGTACGCAAGCCGCAGCATTGTTTTCCCGCTGTGCCATAGCAGCTACGAGCTTAAACGCCTTGCACGCGGTTACTTTTTATATAGTTGCACGCGGTATGCGCACGCTTATCTCTATTTAACCTTTGTGAACCGCCGCGATGGTGAGTTTCCCATCCATTTTCCCGGGTACTGTTCCGTGGGGCTTACGGCTGGGAGACGCACGCATCGCTGGCGCTCACGATTCCTGCACCACGCTTACGGAAGCACCCTTTTTGGATTCCAGGGTTTTTTTTTCCTTCTCCTTCGTTTCTACTGCCTTGGATTTCTACTATCAACCACCTCTACGTCCGCCGCTCGACGGGTGTCACGCTGCCTCTGTGACTGTCTGCGTGCTATTGCGTGGCCTGCCCGAATAACCTCTGCGCCCGTCTGCGCGCTATTGTGTGGCCTGCCCGCATAACCTCTGCGCCCGTCTGCGCGCGAGCTGCCTGCTACGGGATCTGCCCGCCGGTCTGCGTGCGTCGCGGCCTGAGCCCAGGGCAGTACCATTCTATACCTTCGACCAGTGAGGGAACCCAGTGTGAACCGAACCCACCCCCCTTCAAAATAAATGCTGTAATCTGTGGTCTAAGTCTTTTATTCCTCTACCACCTAAACCACTACGCCACAACAGTAACGATAAACCAAGTCACCTTTGCATTAATAAAGAAATTTGCCATTTTCCTAATAAAGGGATTTTTGACATTTGAACCACTAACATTAAAGTTCGAAAAAAAGACTGAAATAACAGTTTTCTTTAAAATTTTATTGGGTAACTTAAACAATTAATAATCCGTGTTTCTACCGCGAACACTAACAACACAAGAACATCGGTTTGGCATACTCAAAATGAGTTCATCCAAATCACGCTGTGGAATGGCCGCCCATGTTCGTTGCAACAACAAAAAAAGGTCTTCTTGCGACTGGATACCCTCCATATTCGGCAGAGCTCTTCTCTGTAGCATATCCCATGCATGCTCAATCGGGTTCAAGTCTGGCGACTGAGCAGGCCAGAGCAGGACATTGATGTTAGCTGCGGCGAGAGTCTGTCTTACAACTCTTGCGGTGTGCGGTCGTGCATTATCATGCATTAACTGAAATAAGGGACCGATTTGCACTTGTAGAGGAATGATGACGTCAGATATAATCGTCTCAGCATAAATTTGAGCGTTGAGGTTGCCTCTGATCCAAATCAACTCAGTTCTTCCGCCGATCCAAATACCCGCCCATACCATGATGGTTCCACCACTATAAGGATGGACTTCCTGGCAGGATTTTAATCGCTGTTGGCGTCCAGGGGTTCTCCAGTGTCGTATACGTCTTGTATCCGGTCTCATACCAAAACGAGACTCATCAGAAAAGCACACGAAACGCCATTGTTCTTCTGCCCAATTTCTGTGTTCAAGAGCCCATTGATATCGAATCCTACGATTGTGCATTGCTATAGGTGGTACCCGTAGCGGTCTTCGGGAATGAAGGTTCACTTCATGCAAGCGGTTTCTGACTGTTTGGTCGCTAATTAAGTTCCCTGAAGAGTGATGAAGCCTCACGGCTAACATCATGGCGGTTATTGTTGGAGCTCTTCGAGTTAAGATTTGAATGTATCGGTCTTGTCTCCGTGTGGTGCAGCGATACCGTCCTCCATGGCGCTCAGCCACGGTACCAGTGCTTCGGTAACGTGTCTAAAGTCGACTGATAACACTCTGACTTGTATTCAGAGCTAAAGCCACAGTACGTTGCCGGGAACCAGCTTTTATCATTCCCAGGACTCTGAGCATTTCTTCCCTGCTTAAATGACGTCGCCGCTCCATAATAACGTTGGTTTTAATCAGTAGTAGGGAAACAGTAGCACTAATAATGTCTTCAATGCGTTGTATGTTTTTATAGGGAAAATATTGACAGGTGATTTTCATCTTTTACTCGAATTTGATTAACAGTTCCTGTTTCAAATTATGAAATGCACCAAAAAGGATCCATATAAATTTATAAAATCATAAATTTATTACAAAGCCACATCTCAATCTCAAGAAATCCGCATAAAAATGCTTGATCCCTAGACACTTTTGATGTGTGTACTTGTGTTTAGGTTTTTACATATTATAATGACGTCATTAGTGTAATATTAAGAACATAAGTATACTCTTTTCCTGCTGACGGTACTATGTCGTTCACAGTTTTATATACACCTGTAATTGGCTGTCAAATTTTCAAATTGTTTCTAGATTAATTTAATGAGCTGTAGGTCTCCCATGTAAATATATAAATAAATAATGATTGTAGTATAAATGTAAGTTATAATATTGGAGTAGAATTTACCTGAGGAAGAAGTAATAGTGTAATGCATCAGATGGGTCTGTGAGCTCAAACTTTCTAACATACAGTAGCAGCAATCTTGCCAAGTTCAAACGACGGAGTGGCGAAGGATCATCCGTATCAACAGACACTGTAACAAAATGATAATTTTTCTTATTTGAAGTGAAATGCTAGACTAGCATGGTTTAACCAGGAAAAGCACTTACATAATGGAGCTTGTACATTACGAGGCGTGCCCAACATATAGACATCGTGAAGAGCTAACGCCATATGGACGCCGTGGACTTGGAATCTATAAACAGTTCATATTTAATTAATAAACTATTAAAATAATCCAGTTCATTAAAATATAATAAATTTAAAATGGTAACTGTACCTAGGTATTCTCGATAAGAATTCAATTGCAGGTTCAAATTGGCCAGTTAGTGTCAGCATTTGGAAGTATACTACCGGTTTCTCATAAGCATGGTAATGTGTTTCCCCTGTGAAATGAAAATAAACATTGTATTAGCCATTTTTACATTTTTGTGAGATATTAATATGAGAAGCTCGTGACAAAATTCAAGCTTAATAAATACTTGCAGATACTTGTAGATGAATAACCGTCTTAATGGATCAAGATTCCTTTGTACTTCAGAAATCACCTTAAGCCATTAGGCCTCGGTAAGACCCCTCTTTGAGGAGTGGCTAGATCGGCGTCACGGCGTCCTGACCTACCGCATGACGCAGGTCCTCACCGGACACGGAAGTTTCGGGAGGTACCTGTGTCTGATGAGGAAGGAAGAAACGCCTGGGTGTCACCACTGCGAGGATCGCCCTGAGGACACAGTAGAGCATACGGTGCAAGACTGCCCCGCTTTGCAGAGCACCGACGTGTCCTCACGGCGGCGATAGGCGGAGACCTCTCGCGCCCGGCACTGGTCGAGGCCATGCTGCGGGGCAAGACGGAGTGGGAAGCGGTCGCCTCCTTCTGCGAAGCAGTCATGCTTCCGAAGGAGGAGGCGGGCCGTATGAGGGAGAGGATGGCGTCCTCCCTCCAGCCCAGCCGCAGTGGTAGACGCCCACGGCGTCGAACGTCGGCCGACGATCTCCGGCCACCGTAGGCGCGGGCATGCGGACAGCGAGTAAAGGGCAACTCGCTGTCCGACCATGGACCATGCCCGGGTCGACGGCGCGTCGTGTTCCACGCGCGCCTCAAAGAGCGTCAGCAACATGACGAGGCCCCCCCTGTAGAGGGCCGAAGCCTGCCGGGGTCGTGGGACTTATCCCATTACCGTGACCCCGGAACGTAAAGGGTTATTGAAGGAACACCGTGGATTTTAATCAGTAAAAGTCTGACAGTCCCTCCCACCCTGCCCGGGGTGGGAGGACTTATTTCATAATTTTACCACGTTAAAAAAAAAAGCCATTAGGCCTGACTGTCATTGGTACATCTTAGTCCTTACGGATAGTCAGAAGTCAGAAAATCTGACTCCAGTGTTGCCAAGAGGTAACATTTTACCCAGCTACTGGGTAATTGTCCGATAGGCATTTGCTCTGTCTATAATTTTTGTTGCGTCCAGTTAGACCGGAAACCGTCCCCAACGTAATTCAGAAAAAGGTTAGCAGATGATGATAATTTTGTTACTATCATTTAGATTTCATTTACCATATTCTTCCAAAATCATCTTCTGTAGATCAGAATAGGAGAAGGTTTCAGTCTCATTGTTGGTGCGTGACTTGATGAAGGACAGTTTCAGCCAGAGGTAGTCATCAGCTGTTCGAGCCACTTCGTAGTGCTCGTCGCTCAGGTCACAGCATCCTATGACGCAGTATACCTATGAACATTTGACAGTTATTACAAGTTTCAAGTGTTACCAGATTTGCGTGAACGCCGTTTGTTGGTTTTAAATTTCTTCTTTACTAGTGCTACATATATGATATAATATAGTAAACCGGATTATTTTAAATACAATAAATAACATCTTAACTTGATAGTGTACACTTAAACTAGGTCCTATTGAAAATATTGAAATAAACGTGTTTAAAATACAAGCAATCTAAAAAACAAAAAGAAATCTATATTATAAATAAAATTTCAGTGTCTGTCTGTGATTTCAAAATAACTGTGTGTCTCAAGTGTCTATAGCTATTTAGAAAATAGTAAAATAGACAAAAATCTATATTAAAATTCTTTACGTCCATCAGTTCTATTTGTCTGGACTAATCTCTGGAACAGCTGAACCTATTTTAATGAGATTGTCACTAGAACTGTTCACAGCAACGCTTGGACGCTTGAAAAATTAGACGCTCTCTGGCAAGATATAGGCATTGTCGTCGGAGAAAGTAGATTAATCAATCTACACTTCGTCAACGACATCACCCTTTTCTCTTTTTCGGCGGCTGGTTTAAGCCGCATGTTCAAACAACTGAGGCAACAAGGCCTTGAGGTCGGACTCAAAAAAGTTAAATTCGGCATTAACTTTAGTAGTAGGCATTAACGGTAGTACCTTCCTTAAGCCCGATTTACACTTCAATAAGTACAGTAGCGAGTTAACTTGCGTCATCGGCGAGTTAAGTTGTTATTGTAGTTTGAACGGCAAAAGCGAGTTAAGTAGTAAGTTGTTGATTAAGTTAAGTTAAATAGATCGCGATCCTATTTTTCGGCGAGTACAGTGCGAAGTAGCCCCCTCTCTCGCGTCTCCCGCACCCCTCCAACTTAACTGGCTGGCATGTAGACGGGCGAGTTTAGTACAGTCTAGGGATGTGACATTGTACATAAAAAATCGATTATATATTTCGCATGAAAAATCGATTAATAAATAATCGATTTTCTTAAGAAAATAATCGATTTTGTTATATTAATCGATTTTTCATTTGAAAAAAATCGATTTGTAATCGATTATTTCCATAATCAATTATTATTTCACATCCCTTCTAAGGAAGGAACATTGTACATAAAAAATCGATTTTTAATTAATCGATTATATATTTAGCATGAACAATCGATTAATAAATAATCGATTTTTCTTAAGAAAATAATCGATTTTGTTATATTAATCGATTTTTAATCGATTATTATTTCACATCCCTAGTACAGTCCATAAATTTGTAGGTTGCGGCCGCGTACACGTGTTATTTTCTTTTCTTCTTCTCGGGCAACTTATGACTACTCACTCGCCTACGTTTGGACGCTACTTACAACTTACTACTTATTACTTAACTGTCTGAGTTCTTAACTCGCTACTGTACTTGTTGAAGTGTAAATCGGGCTTAACTCGCTACTGTACTTGTTGAAGTGTAAATCGGGCTTTAGAATAAACCAGAAATAACTAGAAGCCGTGAGCGCGCCTAATACTGAAGCAACAAAAACTACTCCTAAATGGAGTATTTTGACGCGCAGCCGATCAGTTGTACTATGAACGTCATATCGCGTGACGTGTTTTACCCGTGTCCAATTTATTTAAATTATGACGTCTTGTGTCGTTTCTACCTGTAAAAATGCAGCGGGGCTAAAAGAAAAACAGGATGGGATCATATTTCACGTATAACTAGCGCATTCACTTATCGTTTTATTTAATTACTAGCTTTTGCCCGCGACTTCGTCCGCGAGGAATAGTTACTTTGGGCTAACGTTAAATTTAACCCCGATTTTGAAGCATTCTTCATTGGCGCTCCGCTCCTATTGGCCTTAGCGTAATGATACAATATAGCTGTGCCCGCGACTCCGTCAGCGTAAGTTAATGTATTGGTAATATTGTTTAGATCACGTTCACATGAGGCTTAAGTACCTAGAGAACGCTTCGACCGCGAGACGCGTCGAGCGCGGCGACCGATTCTCAAAAATAATCCTTATAGCATGATTCAGTATTCACGCGCGATGGCTTATTATTATAAGCGTATTTCATGTATAACTTTGGTGTTTCTATACCGATTTATATGATTCTTTTTACGGTTTCGTAGCCGAATGGCAAAAAACGGAATCTTTATAGTTTCAACATGTCTGTCCGTCTGTCTGTCTGTCTGTCTGTCCGTCCGTCCGTCTGTCACAGCAATTTTATTCCGAAACTATTAGGACTATACATGTGAAACTTGATAAGTAGATGTATTCTATGAACCGCTTTCCGATTTTGAGATAAAAATTAAAAAATATTTAAAATAAAGGGGGGCTCCCCATACATGGAACTAAACCTGAAAATATTTTTTTTTCATGAAATCGATGCATGTGTGGTATCTATAGACAGTTCTTTAAAAACGACATCGGGGTTTCTAAAACCACTTTTCCATAAAGTCAATCGTTTAAAAGATATAAGCTTCCAAAGTGGTAAAATGTGTGTGTGGCGGACACAACCTCTAACTTCTATAATAATGGAGTGAAAAATCTAAAAAAAATATATGTCTGTAGATCTTAATATAAACTTTCAACCAAAATTAGTTTGAACGAAATCAGTTCAGCAGTTTTTGAGATACAGCATATTTTCTAAAACCGCAAATATAACTTTGTAATTCATACAAACACTATGAAAAACAAATTTATTCGGCGCAGTTGTAAAAAATGTAAAAAAGCCAGTTTTAAGAAATTTGTAAGGTTTTTTTTTTCAAAACAAATTTATTTGGCGCAGTTGTAAAAAATGTAAATAAGCTAGTTTTAAGAAATTTGTAAGGTTTTTTTTTCGTCAAATAAATTTGCATATTATATTATAGTTACTACGGAACCCTTCATGGGCGAGTCTGACTCGCACTTGGCCAATTTTTTTATGGAATAGTTAATAATGTTAACTTTTTCAATTAGGGGTGACTGAGAGTGTTATAAACGTAAGAGTAGACAAATATAATCAGAAAGCTTCGAACTGCTAAGCTATCGGGAGTTACACGTGTTATTGTGAGTCAACCATAAAAGTTAGACATATGCTGTCGTGGGATATTTTTTATATAATTTTAAGGAGAACATTTCCGTCATGAAATGATTTGTGTAGCTTTAACCATTAAGGTTGCACACGCGACGGAAGCTTAAAAAATGGAGTAACTTCTCCCGTTTTCCCAACATTTCCCTTCACTGCTCTGCTCCTATTGATTGTAGCGTGATGAAAAGTATACTATAACCCGCTCAGGAGTATGAAAAATAATTGTACCAAGTTTCGTTAAAATCCGTCGAGTAGTTTTTGTTTCTATAACGGTTATACAGACAGACAGACAGACAGACAGACAGACAGACAGACAAAAATTTAACTGATTGCATTTTTGGCATGAGTATCGATCCTTAATCACCCCCTGATAGTTATTTTGGAAATATATTTCATGTACAGAATTGACCTCTCTACAGATTTATTATAAGTATAGAAGATATAGATTGAATAAATTGTTTAGTTTGTAATTGTCAGAGAATAATGCATCCATCTTGTTAGTGTTGCCAATATAAGTTTTGATTTTCCCTTCTTTTTATTACCTACTGAGGGCTTTTATTCTTTGTAGTATATTAATAACTACTTCAATCAAAAAATATTTTAACCAACTTGAAAAAATAAAGGTAAAATCATCAAAGGTGGAATCAGTGCGACCCGTATACAACGTGTAACAGAATAAACGCAATTCCTGAGAGTAGTTGGTTCAGAATCGAATTCCGTCGTAAAAAATTGGTGTTAAATTTTGACGGCAAAATCTTTCATTTAACTTAAAATGGAAACAAAGTATCATGATAAATTAATACAATCCTTAATTCAAGAAAATGCGCTCGTGTGCGTGTCGACCGCTAATATTGCATGAGTGTCTGCGTAAGGATATTTTATGACGCACATACGTTTTGCGTTTAGTAAGGATAACTATTTTATAAAATATGTCTAGGTTTGGTTTCAATATATTTAGTTACGGATGTTGCTTTAGACTTATAATTTAATATTCTTTTGGGGTGTCTGAGGTATTGCGCTTAATCTGTTACACCTTGTATTATACAAGGTGTAACAGATTAAGCAACAGTAACAAGTTGTATATGTAATTATGTATATGATATTGTTAGAATTGCATAACATTCATAATAGATACTATGTGACTAACATAGTACCTATTAAGATTACAAAACAAATTTACAAAATTTGTAGTATGTGTTTGTGGTGTGTGTGAGACAGGAAGGGGATGAGTGTATGAAATTATGTTTCTATGTAACATTATAACTATCTAAAATTTTAGCTTCCCTGCTGAATAATTTACCCCTAAAACGGACATATAATGTCTGAGCTAGAAACATAACGCGGGTGGGAAGGGAGGCTAGCGCGGGGGGCTTGTCTTGTATTTGGACACAGAGCGCGGCTTGCAATTACAGTTGAACGCGGTTTCTACTGTATTCTAAGGTACCTTCCTAAATCATTACATTGAGCTCGAAATCGTTCCTTCAGTCTTTTTGTTCACAGTTCAGATCCTTTCCTTCACTAATCATTTACTCAATCGTTCGCCGTTAGAAAATTGTTTTGTTTTGTTATTATCTATACTAATATTATAAAGCGGAAAAGTTTGTTTGTTTGCTTGAACGCGCTAATCTTCGAAAGTTCTGGGTGGATTTGGATGCAATTTGGTATGGAAGTAGCTTGAAGCTTGAGGAAGGCTAATTTTTACGCGGCTGCAAAAAAGGAGAGTTATGTTTTTACCGTGATAGAATCCACGGGAGCGAAGCCCCGCGTGAGTACTAGTTATTAATATTTATTTATTGTTTATAAGCTACAATGTAGTTCTTATAATGTACAACGATATCCCACAAAACCGTATTATTTGTATTATTCTTCGTATTCGTCTCGCGATTTGTTTTTCTTCAGTTGATCGTTATTGTGCTTGACTATTATTTGACTTATTACATGTGAATGTGTTCCATCTAAAAGTACCTATTGTTCCATGCCGTGTATCACAGAAATCAAAAATACAGAGAAGTGGTAAGGGGGCGTATCGGTGTCCGCGCGACATGGCCACAGGGCTCATGTCACAGGCAAGTGGCCGTCTCCGCGAACTAGTGCGCTTTCGACGGCGATCGTGATAACATATATGAATGCCGAGTTGTTCTGTGGTATCTTGTAAAAACCGAAGCCAAAATCAAATCTATGTGAATCATGGAATCACTTACCATATGTAAGTACAAGTATTTTACAATATTTGTCTTTAAAATCATGAAAAACAATAAATCGTAAAATATTTCTTGGTTTTTCTATGTTATTTTTGTTTTCAAATATCAGAGCGACTGTACTCCTTTTGCTATAAATACATTGCTCCTTAACCACTACCTGAGTTCGTCACTAAGTAACTGGACAAGCAATGTAAACATAACATACGAAACTGTATTACGCGGATTCATCGCGTAGTGAGGCCGCCACTTCTTGCGACGAATTAGTGATGTGCTTGTGCAGATCCACTAACGTAGGCTATCGACAGCAATGTCGATTGACGAATGAAATATTACTATTATAGTTTAGGGGTTTTTCAACCGATGACATAAAAAAGAGGAGGTTATCAATTCGACGCGTATATTATTATTATTTTTTTATGTATGATCACCGATTACTCGGAGACGGCTGAACCGATTTGAAAAATGCTTTTTTTGTTTGAAAGGGTATACTTTGAAATTGGTCCCATTGTCACCAAGTCAGGATCTGATGATGTCCCATCATCAGATCCTGACTTGGTGTAATTTTTTGGTAAAAAGTTTTTTATAACATACGGAAACCTCTAAGAAAATATGTTTAACTTTTATTTTACATGAGATGACAGAAATAAAAATACGTTGAAAAGTCAAGTGTACAAAAAAGTAAAAAAAAATAAACAATTTATTTTACGCCCGCAGCATGCGTAAGGAGTTCCGACGTCGCCGTCGCTACAATAGTTTATTTTTCAATCTGTCAACCGTTTTAGCCCGGTTGGAAGATCGATGTAAATAATGTTTTTTTACTTATTTTGATTTTTTTACAGAGTAGTAGAGAAATGCGTAACCAATATTCGTAAAGTAAGTTACTTTAATTTTAGGTTAATAATCGGTGGTGTTTTTCGGTTTAGAATTATCGTATGTTATGCCTTATCCTCATGCTGTTTCTTTATTTTTTTATGGTTTTTGTATTTTGCTTCCATTGAAGCTTCGAATGCGTTATAATAATCGGCATGGTTCAGATAATATATTTGTGAATTTAGCTTAAAATAAGTCAATATATTCATGCTATTTATTTGTTATGCATGGATGTGTGTTTGTTTTCATATATTTAACAATTTCTCTACTAACTAGGATTTTCCTTATAACAAAAACCTATTATAACCTACTAAACTATTACCTGCGGTTACCCCGCAGGTAATAGTTGCGTAACACACTTACAGTAGGAATCGGTTTCATTATGCTAAATCAACAACACTCACTGCGGTATTTACATTGTTGAGCAGACCAATATTTCGAACATATGAAGCAATGGATTAGCAATATACGTCAAAATCATTCAGATCTTGATTTATAGTGTGTTACGTAATTATTGCGATGCTTATTATATGGTGATGTTTAGAAGTAGCTTAGGATGTATGTAAATGATAAATAAGTGCTTTTCGTACTTTTCAGCTTCCCAAAAGATAGTAACATAAAAAAGGAATGGATTGATGCCACAGGCATGCCACCTAACTGGTACCCTACAAAAAATAGCACCATATGCTCGGTTCACTTCAACGCAGAAATGTTCTAGTCTCTAAAGAAAAGTCGCAATTCCAAAATTAAGAGTGCAACTGATATTTGCAGAAGTGTGTTAAATTTTATTTTATTACTGAAAGCTATTCTCATGATTTAGGGTATTCATAAAATCAGTCATTCAACTTTTCAGGATTCTATACAACCTATACGGCTGGTATATTCCGATCAAGAGCGTAATGTAAGTTAACATCGACTTCTATTTGACCTATCACTATGATAATTAAATATTAAGATTTAAGTCGAAAGCGCCAGGGTAGCCCTTAATACTTAGTAGGTAGTACTTAATAATAATTATGTAATGTTATGTTCTTAATAATATGTTTATTGTTATTGTAATATTTTCTGGACATGCCATTTTTTATTTGGTTCATTTTCAGGTGCCCAAAAAAAATTGTACAATAATAAATGGAAGAATCGATAACTTTCCGATTTAGTCAATCACTAGCGTATATGTAAAATAAATTGCTTTTGCACAGCACAACGATAGCGACCGATGTTTTTGTGTGGGTAAATTCTACGGTGCATGGTAAATGCACGCTGTGTTTGACGGAATAAGGTTTATTATTGATTGTATAGTACGTTCTGATTTAAGAAATGCGGGTGTGTGCGCGAGTGCGTATCTATTGATTTTATTAAACTGCATGTGTAGTTGTTGCCCCGCCCAGCGCCTAACTGGAGACACACGGTTCCGATATAATTTCGTCTGTTGACCAAATCTACTTATTTATTTTATCTATGCCGTGTATCTATTAGCGATTGTACGGAGGAGGAATGGGTCTAAAGTGATATGTGTCTAAAGGAATAAATAATATACAACGTGTAACGGAAACCCCATATCTATCCAAAAGGACTGAAGACAACATCTGGTATGGAGTCTCTATGCACAGTTTCAGGTCAAAATAAGTGACTCACAGAATTGACCCCAAATTATTGGTTTCATGTTTCTTGAATACCAGTAATAACAAACGTGTCACAGCACTATGAGGGTCATCACTTTCCACGTCACTTGCCAATAAAACGACAATAGGGTATTTGCCTGTAGTAGTAAAAAAAACGATGTTTTGCATATGGTTAGTTTAGATGCCAGGAAATTTAAATAATTTAATTTGTAAAAATAATTCCACATTTTTATATTTTCATTAAATGAAAATCATATTTTTTAATCTGTGTCACGTGACCGCAAACGCTAATCAGGAAGTGTGAGTAGTGTGACGTCATTTTTCTCAAAGCTGTCAAACGTGTCGACTTGTCAAATAACGTACGACAACAGAAATCCTAACCTCAAAATCACTTTGTTGTTTGAGAAATATGACGTCATGTGACTTCGTTACAGCGATGGGTTTTTGAGTGGGAAAATATTTTTGAATTTTATTTTAAAGTTTTACCAATGTTATCCAGTTATTTTTCACGAAAAACATTTTTTGTAGCTTAAAATTTATCAATAATTAAATCTAAACTATTTTTGAAAAATAGGCAAATACCCTATTCTCTTCGTTCTTCTTAATTTTAAAAAATCGGCCTCTGGTATCAATGTATTGAAGTTTCTAATAATTATGCTCCACACATGTAGACATAGGATTAGAAAACCCTTGCCATATCGTTTGTTATCATCCAAAGAAGCCGTGCAGTCGGTATGTATATACCCTTTAAATTACACGTAATTATTTAAATAATTTGTAAAGTCACAGTTGTCTTTTTATGTCCGTAAGGATTGAGGAGCCACATCAGATTTTTTAAATATGATCTCACCATTATTTAGCAGCAATGTAGCTTATTTTGCAGGCCGAATTCTAGATTTAGCAGCAAAATATATCACTAGTTATTTTAATTCAAAAGTGGCTCCTCAATCTAAATGTCTGAATTGAGGAGCCACCTGGAACTCGTTAAGTAATAGATGAATATTTATGAAAATTTTGTATCATTTAGTAGTAATTTTGTATATTACCGTCTAAAAATTTGGCTTCTGTAGCGCTAAAATGAAAGAAATTACAATACTTTTAATATGGCTCCTCAATCTAAACTCAAGAGGTGAATTTCTATCGGATGTGAGCGATCAATTAATATATTCGACATAATGATCATTTAGCAGATGTTGTGTTTGTTTTTGCAGTATAGGAATAAAATAGTAAAACAGAGTAAATTTTGTATATGAACGTATTTTCTTTGGCTCCTCAATCCTGACGTTCTAATTATATATGTTTGACTGTAGCCACCTGAGATCTCAACGGAATATAAAGCCAGAGATACTAACATTTAGCAGAAATGTCTGCTAAATATATCTGCACAGTTCAGCAATGTATATATTTTGGATTCTGTAAAAACAATACTTAACTGTTTTCTTGTAAATTCAGTGTGTAGGGTGACCATATTATACTCGTATTAATGAAACTATGATAAGTAATTTATTAAATTTATATTTTCATGACAGATTATATGTGTGCGTGTGGATTGAGTACTTCTTTTTAAAAGTTAAATATATTTTTACGAAATCAAGAAAGAATTTAAGAAATAATTGTGAAAACTTCATGGTGAAGATAAAAAAAATTGTGAAACCTATGGTGAGAAAGTCATGGTCAATTATCTAGAACACTCAATCTGCTAGTTTGAGAAAATACTGTAACTCATGTTTCAACATATATACTAGATATATGGTTAACATTTTTATGTGGACAAATTGTATTGAATTTTTTAAAACTATTCACAAATATTCAATTTATTTTAGCTATTTATTTGGATTTTATGTAGGTTTATTTAGAACACTCAATCCTCCTATGGTGCAGACGGAGTGTTCCAAAATTCTCCAACTTTGGCTTAAAAAATGATTAATGTTCTTACTCTATTTAACGATTATAATTCAGACTCAGTTTGTGCAACAAAAACCTTGACGTAAAACATAATAGTTCGCATAGCACAACCATTCAGTTCATATGAAACTATGTTTGATAGACTATATTGACACACAGTTTGGTTGTTTTGTTGTTGTTAATTTTATTTTTCAGTTAATTATTTATTTTGTACATGAACATTATTCATGTACAAACGAGAATACTTCACCGCTGATTAATGTTTTGTTACTAAATAAATATTATTGTGGGTACGTAAGTGAAATATTAATTTGTTGGTACCCCCAAAATGTGGTCACCCTACACACTGAATTTACAAGAAAATAGTTAAGTATTGTTTTTTTAGAATCCAAAATATATACATTGCTGAACTGTGCAGATATATTTAGCAGACATTTCTGCTAAATGTTAGTATCTCTGGCTTTAGATTCCGTTGAGATTTCAGGTGGCTACAGTCAAACATATATAATTAGAACGTCAGGATTGAGGAGCCAAAGAAAATGCGTTCATATACAAAATTTACTCTGTATTACTATTTTATTCCTATACTGCAAAAACAAACACAACACCTGCTAAATAATCATTATGTCGAATATATTAATTGATCGCTCACATCCAATAGAAATTACCCTCTTGAGTTTAGATTGAGGAGCCATATTAAAAGTATTGTAATTTATTTCATTTTAGCGCTACAGAAGCTAAATTTTTAGACGGTAATATGCAAAATTACTACTAAATGATACAAAATTTTCATAAATATTCATCTATTACTTAACGAGTTCCAGGTGGCTCCTCAATTCAGACATTTAGATTGAGGAGCCACTTTTGCATTAAAATAACTAGTGATATATTTTGCTGCTAAATCTCAAATTCGGCCTGCAAAATAAGCTACATTGCTGCTAAATAATGGTGAGATCAGATTTAAAAAATTCTGATGTGGCTCCTCAATCCTTACGGACATGTCTTTTTATAGTACTATTATTACACTAGTGTCCTACTGTACTGAAGCTAAATTGACGTTACTGACTGACATTGACGGCCTGACATATGCGCATTAGGCC
This sequence comes from Tholera decimalis, assembly GCA_943138885.2. Classification (NCBI taxonomy): domain Eukaryota; kingdom Metazoa; phylum Arthropoda; class Insecta; order Lepidoptera; family Noctuidae; genus Tholera; species Tholera decimalis. The sequence continues at coordinate 11,761,933 of OW964553.2, read as the reverse complement.
CTAAGAAAAGTACTCGATACTTTGATGTATCGATACTTTTGTTTCGTTACATTTATGAGCATAACATTTTTTTTTCGATATTACTCAATTACACTACAATATCGATACTTTCTTATCGATATCATGTCCCTAGACAGGATAGGGAAGTACCTCGACGTATCGAAAAAACCAAGAACGGATATTGGTTGATGAAACACATAATCAAAGGAGCACTTCCACTTTCCCTCAAAAGGAAACCCGAATTAGGAACAGGATACTTCGCTCCAAAACACAAATCGCAGATGTAAGCATCACAGCTGCCAAGCTGAAGTAGAACTGGGATGGCCACATCTGCCACATGTCCAAACAGAATTAGAACCGGCGGGCGGCGACGCGATAGGCCGAGGAGGAGCTGGCTTGATGAGTTTGATTCTTACCTCAAGGATTTACCAGATGTGGCAGTGGAAGGAAGGGGAGAGGGAGGAGGGAAGCCTTTGCCCTGCCGTGGGAAACGTCAGGCTTATAATAATAAAATTTCACAGGAAGATAGATAGGAAGTTGTAGGAGGGCGCTGCTGCTGTAATGTATCTCGATACCGCGGGAATTACAGTGGTGGTCATATAATTAAGAACGACTATTTAAAAACAAGCTTTTTTTCAAACTTCGAGAATTACACTTTTTGCATGTCTTTTTGTATCACTCTCGGTGTCGCAAAATTATTCCACATTGTCGTAGCACACAATTATAACATGATTAATTCAATAATATATAAGTAGATAAACGTTTTACATTAAAACTTAACATATTGTTACGAGCTGGGGTTCGGGATAGAAATAATTTACACCAATTAAACCAAAATCAACACTTTACTTAAATAAACACCAAATAAAAATTAACAGTTATTCACAGTACAATACTTGTCACTCAACACTTAAATCGCACCGAAATTCACTTGTAAAGCTTCAACTATATCGCCTCGGTATCTTGAAATAAGACTTCCGTTTGCGTTCCTCTGCGATCTGTTTATACCCCCGGTCTATGAGTTCTAGAACATTCTTTTAAAATCGTCTCACTAAGAATATTCCAGCAGCTACTTGAGATTCTCAGTACTGCTACTCGCCGCTAGATGGCGTTAGTGTCTTGATTATTTCAGGACATATTTACGTTCATAACGTAAATCGTGGGACCAGTAATCTGTGTAAGCTGACGTATTGACGATACCCATAGTCTGGAGTACGTGGAGAGGCTACATTTGTAAACAAAACTGACGTCGGTGGCTGTGTAACAATTCGTGAAGGCTGTTAAATAATCGGCGACGGCAAAAGTAGAATCTCGATTACTGTTGATTGAATGGGAGTTATTTCTTCATCGGATAATAAATTGAGATTCTCAAACGAAGACGGCAACGAAGGTGGATTGGACGATGAAAGACTGTCCAACCTTGCTTTGGAGATGGGATGTATTTCAGTATCTGAAGCTGATGTCTCATCTAAATCTGATTTTCAGCCTGATTTTGATACTAAAGCTAGAATTTTTTTCGCTCGGTACCCATTCGTCGTCATTGATCGCATGGTATTCTGCAAAGAAATGAAGCATTCACCACCCAAACTAAGCATAAGCACATAATAATTAGGACTGATAGTTCCATTTCTAACATATCCACACTGGTTAGACCATTAGAACAATAAGCAAGCACATAGGTTACTTTTTTACAGAAATATCTGACTCACACGCAAGCGGAGACATGTGCAAAAAAAAGTTCATGATATTCCCTAAATATGGCAATGTGCACCCTTAGATACATAAAATGTAACATCTAATTCTGTAATAACTTGGCAGTGTGCACCTTGAGATACTTGCACAAACACGATTAGTTTTTACTAAATAATAAACATTTGGTTTTAATAACACACTTGATATAAATTTGCACTTTGTTAGGTATCTAAAAACAAGAAACACTCCCAGAGAAACCCGTAAAAAAATAAATAAATATCAATATTCTTATTTCCTTGCGTGGCATCGTGTTGTCTCGGCTAACAATTTCTGATTTTTAAATATAACGGTTCTGCTAACATCATCATGCTAGATAAAAGTTCGTTCAAAAACATGTACAAAATATGTTTAGGAGTGACGTTTCATTTCACTCACAATATTTTCAAAACTATGATTTTTTAAAGTTGACTGTATCTCACGAGATACATTGTCAAGAAAAGGGTTAACAGAGTATGTTCTGATGGGAAACGATATGTTCGAGGCCCTCCCAATACAGCATTCGACCCCCAAGTATACAAAAGTGACATTAAAGCATGGTGGTGAAAATGTGAAAATTTTGGGGGTGCTTCTCTGGTCATGGTGTTGGACCTGTTAGATTGATAGAAGGAAACATAGATCAATTCCAATACAAAAATATACTAGAAGAAACAATGAAACCATATGCTGAAGACGTGCTTCCGATTATTTGGACATTTCAACACGACAATGATCCCAAGCACACTGCACGCTCGGTTAAAGAATTCCTCACATCTCAATCAGCTTCTGTCTTACAATGGCCACCAAACAGTCCCGATTTAAATCCCATAGAGCATCGTTGGTGCGAAGTTAAAAAAAAGGTTTCAAATCGACGGTGTGGTAACCAAGGAACTTGTACCTAAACTGGAATGCGGACGCGAAGCTCAAATCCGTTCCGAAGAGTATACCCTCGAAGGACCTAGCTATCTCTTTCTAGTAGTGTGTATATCAATTCGTGATAAACGTAAGGACAATTTTATTTGATGCAATATTTGCAGGTTTTTTTAAGACACTTATTATTAACCTTACAAATGATATATTTCTGTTACCGCTATAACAAAAAATACTAAAAATTAATTAAAATAAATATTCAAGGGAGACTCCCATACAACAGTTGTGATTTTTTTGGCGCTTTTTATAGGTAATGGTTCCGTACCATTCATTACCTACCTATAAAAATACCCTTCATGCGTGAGTCCGACTCGTACTTGGCCGGTTTTTTTTTTCTTAACAACCTATTAAATAGAAAGAAAGAAATAAATTCTATTATAAATACAAAGGTCTGTGTCGGTCTGTGACGCTTTCACGGTTAAACCACAGAGCCGCTATCAAAAAAATTTGGCATGGAGATAGTTTAAAACCCTGGGATCTATATAGGGTTCTTTCTATCTCAGATTTTTGAATAGTTGCTCGGTAGCGCGATATAACAGAATTCCACGTGGGCGAAAAGCTAGTTCTCAATATATATCTGAGGAACTTATATTGAGCGCGCTAATTTCTATAATAAACCCTTCCTTATGCGGGCTAAATGCAAAATTGGTTTTGTTAAGCAGACTTTATTGCGTTGAATTATAAACTTTCAAAGTGGTTAAGAACCGTGATACAAATACAATTATTGCAGATACAGAATTAATAACAGAATCAATAGCTGGCAATTCTTCGAAGGCTTGGCCTTGATAGGCAGTGGTATAGACGTCCAAATAAACGTGCATTAATTGGTAATCTACGTTTATTCGACACTTGTACGGTCAGAACCAGTAGACTAAAAATAAAATGAATTGAAAATGATGCAATCTATACTAATATTATACAGCGGAAAAGTTTGTTTGTTTGCTTGAACGCGCTAATCTTCGAAAGTACTGAGTGGATTTGGATGCAATTTGGTATGGAAGTAGCTTGAAGCTTGAGAAAGGTTATAGGCTACTTTTTACGCGACTGCAAAAAAGGAGAGTTAATTTTTTACCGTGACAGAATCCACGGGAGCAAAGCCCCGCGTTAGTACTGGTGTTTATATATAATTAAAACTACTAAAACCCTTCATGAAAAACGATGATTATAAATAGAAAGAATAACAGAAGAGATATAATTTATTTATGTATATATTTATTTAGGTTAACCTACAATTGTTTACACTATACATTTGTATGAAACAGTCATATTACATTTATAAGTGTAACAATTAATTACAGGCTAACACCACATGTGCTATTTAAGGTTAGAAATCAATATTATTATCAAACATAATTCTAAATATAAAGGAGGCAGATCGAATGACAATTATAAGGTTATTATTATTAGGTTGGTTCTATATTTTCTAGTTCTTCATATGTTGCAGCTGCAGGTTTGTTACAAGATTGGCTTGACACACAACCCTAAAAAATGTATTACACTATTATTAGTTAAAAGTATGGAAATAATCTTTAAATTATGAATTATTATTATTATTTGTCGAAATTAACTAACTGTAGTGGATAAGAGTTAAGTAATTAAGTTATAAGTAATTATTAATATAATAAACTACACTTGTAAGCAAGTTTGCGTAGCTGAGTTTTTGGCCAAAATGATATAAAATATTTTTGCCATCAATTTGCTAAGCAAAAGTAAATAAATCAACTAAAATGTCGACTTTTATGCTTATTAATTTGACTCCTTTCATAACTTTCACTTACCAGATCTTTGAATGTGCCCAGTACAGGTTGTATATTCTTTTCTTTAGTGGGTTTCAATATTATAGTACTTAAAACATTTATTTGTTTCGCTTTAACAGGAATCTAAAATAATAATAGATTGATGAGAACAATATTTTAGTATTTATGGTTAAGATAGATTCAAAATGAAAATTCATCTTGCGCGTAGCTAGATGAATTTTCATATTCTATTCATATTCTATTTCGAAACGGTGATCTTCATGTCATTTGTAAAGATTTAAAACCTACTTTAGGGAAAATGGATGGAATTGCATCATTTGATCTTGTTTCGAAATGCAATATTTCTTCGGGCTTGAAATGGCGGCTACAAATTTTGGAACCGTTTCTGACCTTTTTCTGTGTAGAACACTGAGCCACCGGTCTCGATCATCATTTATAGGAAAGCTTAAAATAACAAAAAATAATAAATAATGAGAAGAAAGAAAAAAAACGACGGGTTGCACTCCGGGAGTGCCGGCAGAAGTGAAAACTTGAATATTAACGTTGTGAATTTTTGATATTTTGGAATGTTTAGGGAATAATTTTGCACGAATTGCTTTAATTATCAGTATAAAAGTACTATCATTTATGTGGTAGAATACAATATTTATTTATTGCGCTGTCGTACACAAACATGACAATTTATATTACATTAAAAAGTTTATCACTTAGACTCTCCGTCCGGCTTACGAATTCTCGATCAAGTTACGTGTCCTGACGCGAGTTTAACATTTTTTACCCATTACAAAAAAAGTGCACAACGCCGCTAAACAAGTTTTCACTTCAATAATAAATAAGAAGAATAAAGAGAAGCACATCCACTTTTACAATGAAAACATAGTCACCCTAAATGCAATTTGTAAACAAAGTCACAAAACTTACTTAAAAAAGGAAATTCCAGACCCGGGGTACCCTTCACTCTTGCGATTAACCACAAAACACGTTCTTACCATGGTTACAGTATCTTGCACTTTAATATTACGAAAACTCACAAAATTAAATATATTGCAAATTTACAAACATACAGATGTCAAGTAAACGTCAGACAGCAACGTAGTAATTGCCATGTATAGTATAATATATCACTACTAATTGTTACAAATTCCATTTTTTTTTGTTTTAAACATCTTGTGATTGCATGGTAAAATAACTTTAATTTTCATTAATATGCATACAGTAATAATGGCAATTCATTTTAAAGATAGAATTCCAAAGAAGTTTAAAACTAGGTGTTATTACTACAACAGACAGGTCGAAAAAATTACCATTGAAATAAATATTTTTAATCTGACACACAGAAGAAAGGGACACAATCCACACACGGCACTGTCTCGCTCGGAACGAATAGTTCCTTCAGTTTTATGCGTGCAAGTTTATACTCTATTGTTTAACAGCTAAGAAAGACTTTCTGTATTCTTTGAATCATTCGTAAGCAATCCAGTTAGTAGGTAGAAGATCCTTGGTGGTAACCTAAATGAGTTATATAACGTTTTTTTAAGAATAATGGCGCTCTATTTCTCTTGAAAAATGCCAAAAATTTATAGCCAATGCCTTGCAGGTGTAAGGCAGTCATCAAATGCCGTGGACACGTTACAAACTATTAACTTAGAATAAAATGTATTAAATTATGATTAAATTGCAATTTTTAACATTATCACCGTCTTATTTAATGAGATTTTTAAAATCTAAGTATCTACCGAAACAACTCTCGAGCAGTTTAAGAATCGTTCTTAATTATTTTCTCCAGCTTTATTACTATTTGAAATTGCAACTGTCGATAATAAATTAAATTTGTAAGATAAATAGTAAGTGATTTTAATATTTACTCTTAATCCCGTTTACTCTAGCTATTACATAATTAAGTACTTTTGAGAAGGAACATAGTACCTATATACCACATTGTTTTTAAAAAAATGTCTGGTACTACAAATCGTTCTTAATTATATGACCACCATTGTATATGTTATAAATATAATAATGTTATAAATATAATAAAACAGTAAAAAAGTGTGTACATTTAAATTTTATACAAAAATATTAATTGAGGTGGGTTAAGAAAAAGTAATACGGCAAAAAAAGTCTGCCTGTTTGTACACGCTAATCTCCGGACCTACTGGATGGATTTTAATGATATTTGGAAAGTAGATAATTGACATCCTGGAATAACAAATAGGCTTCCGTAATTTCCACGGGATCGGGATTTACACAGGAAATCCTCCCACGCGAACGAAGTTGCGTGCAGCAGCTAGTATGTTATAATTCCCGCGGTATCGGGATACATTACAGCAGCAGCGACACGGCTAGTCACTACATAGTATAAAACAAAGTCGCTTCCCTGTCTGTCTGTCCCTATGTATGCTTAGATCTAAAAAATTGGCCAAGTGCGAGTCGGATTCGCCCATGATGGGTTCCGTAGTAACTACAATAAATATAATATATTTAATATATTTATTTGAAAAAAAAAACAAAAACCTTACAAATTTCTTAAAACTAGCTTATTTACAATTTTTACAACTACGCCAAATAACTTTGTTTTACATAGTATTTGTATGAATTACAAAGTTATATTTGCGGTTTTCGAAAATATACTGTATCTCAAAAACTGCTGACTCGATCTCGTTCAAACCAATTTTGGTTGACAGTTTACATTAAGATCTACAACATATGGTTTTTTTAGATTTTTCACTTCATCATTATAGAAGTTAGAGGGTTACACATTTTACCACTTTGGAAGCATATATCTTTTAAACGATTAACTTTATGAAAAAGTTATTTTAGAAACCATAATGTAATTTTTAAAGACCTGTCTATAGATACCACACACGTATAGGTTTCATGAAAAACAATATTTTCAGTTTCAGTTCCATGTATGGGGAGCCCCCTTTATTTTATATATTTTTAAATTTTCTCTTAAAATCGGAAAGCGGTTCACAGAATACATCTACCTACCAAGTTTTACATGTATAGTCCTAATAGTTTCGGAATAAAATGGCTGTGACATACGGACGGACGGACAGACAGACAGACAGACGGACAGACATGTCGAAACTATAAGGGTTCCGTTTTTTGCCATTTGGCTACGGAACCCTAAAAAAACTACATTAAAATTATGGGTTATTTACGAATCTTTTTTTAACAGTGCAGTATTATTCCTTATTCAATTAAATATGCCAGATATGTTGAGGATTTAATGTAGATCAAAATTGCTTTTTACACTATATCAAGAAAATGAATATCTTATGAGGTATCGCCGATATATGAGTGGGGCTTATTACCGGACGAGAAATTGTTTAAGCCAAATCATATACCTATAAGCAAATATATTTACCCGAGCGAAGCCGGGCCGGGTCGCTAGTTTATTATAAAGTTATGATGTTTGTTGATGAGAGTAGTCTCATAGTCTTTGTTATGTTCTATTTTAATTTAAGGTAAAATACTTACAGCTCTTTTGTATGGATCTGTAGAGTTGCGCACTTGTATTCTATATTGAAAGTTGATGGCAGTTTGCAGTTTGTCACTCAGAGGTTTCTCTGGATTCTTTATGTACTCCTCAAGTGCAGTTATAAATTCTTCATGATCTCGTCTGGAAACATGTATAAAATTATGTTATTGACTTCAAACGATAAACCTATCTTTACTTTCCAAGTAACCCATCTTTTAGGGCTGAATAGCAAAAAACAAAACCCTAATAGATTTGTTATGTCTGTCTGTCCACCCATATATCACAGCCATTTTATTCCGTAACTATAGGACTACACAGTTGAAACTTGGTAGGTATATGTATTCTGTAAACCACTTTACTATTTTTCAACCGACGACCAAAAGAGGAGGTTATCAATTCGACGCGTATATATTTTTTTTTTTTTTAATGTATGATCACCGATTACTCGAAGACGGCTGAACCGATTTGGAAAATTCTTTTTTTGTTTGATATGGTATACTTCGAAATTGGTACCATTTGTCACCAAGTCAGGATCTGATGATGGGATCCTGGAGAAATCGAGGGAACTCTTCAAATATTATAGGCACACCTATGGCGTTTTGGGTATTTCTTATAGTAACTTGTGCAGTTGCTCTCAAAAAGTACCATTTCGGGAAGTGGAACTGATGATGAAGACCACAGATGGTCGCCGAAACTACTCAATAATAAATATTTCGTGGATTGCAATTCGATTACTTGAATATGGATATTAAGCACTTTATGCTCGTCACAATGCATATGGTGATGTATAGCTGATGGTGAAGTACCAGGAGAACTCAACAATTAACGGCCCAGCATAAAAATAACAGCGGGAAAAACAATATTTTGTAAAATGTTATAAGTAGTTGACATTTAGGCTCTTGTAACTAGGTAAATTAAAAATCAACCAACTAAAAAGAGTGAAATAAAAACTTTTTACCAAAAAATTAAACCGATTCCCAAAAAACACTGCAAAGTGAAAAATAACTTTAATTTCGGAAGTCGGTGCCAAAAACGAAAATACAAAACTAAAGACACCGACTACCGAAATTAAAGTTATTTTTCACTTTGCAGTGTTTTTTGGGAGTCGGTTTAATTTTTTGGTAAAAAGTTTTTATATAAAACAATAAAGAGCTCCCCATACATGCAGGGAGTTTATAGCTAGATATATAAAAATTACTTTTCTTAAAGTCAATCGTTTGAAAGATAGAAGAATCGTCAGAAAGAAGAGCTCAATGTCATTTCTAACTTTCAAAGTAATAGAGTGAAAAATCTAAAACAAATATAATTATGCTCTAGATCTCAATGAAAATTTCTTTGAATGACATATATTTAGCAGTTTTTTAAATATGGTACATTGATAAAAAACCCAAATATTACTTTGTCATTTATAAAAACACTAAGGATAAAAGTTATATTGCGTAGCTACTATGGAACCCTTCATGGGTGTGTCTGACTCACACTTGGCCATTTTCACTTTTTTGCTCGCAAGAAAGTTGCTTAATGCTTACCCAGCCTTTCTCAAACAATGTAATGCTGCATTAGCATCTCCGCTCCTCAAGCAGTAGTACACCATGGGCCACAGTGGGCGCTCGTCGATGACACCGTCAGTCAGAACCTGTACGTTCTGGCCTTGTAGACGGAGACCTACGAAACCTCGTACTAGTGGGTATGTGCCCGGCTCTCCACCGCGCATCGCTGCTGCAGGGTTAGATCGCACCACATCGCTCATGTACAGCTTATATCTAGAAGATGTGAGTGTTTGATTAGTTTTATATGCTTATATTCATAGAATAACTTATAGGCTTGACTGTCACCCCTACTTGTGAAAACAAAGCTATAGATACAATTCTTTGAATTTCTTAGTTCCGTCTAGTAAGGTTAGTAACTATAACTTACTTAAATACTGATACTGGCTTATTGAATCATATCATCAATTATTGAAATTAAGCATCAGTAGCAATAGCAATAGCTAACACCCAGTATCCAGCAAAGCTGAGAGAAGAGATAAAAGGAAATGTGTTTGAAATAACCAATAAAATTTAGTTATTTCCACATATCTCCGCTTCGCTTCGGTGGAAATGAATCAAGCAGAAGGGAGATGTCTCATTTAACTATGGAATCTTGGGCGCGAGAGAGCTAGCTTCTGCCAGCGACTTCGTTCGCACAGTAGGGTTTTCCTGCATAAAGCTGATCCTGTGGGCATTCCGTGATAAAAAGTAGCCTGTGCCTTATTCCACGATTTCAACTATCAAAATACCAAATTTCATTAAGATCCACTCAGTGACTTTTTTATGATTATTTATTTGTCTCAGACCATTGATTCATAGAGTGTTAGTAAAAAGCTTAACCTATTGTTAGTACAATTAAAATAAAAACATCAATTTAATTGGCGACATGTATGCCTGTGCACATATGCCAACTAGCCCAGTGTCTGATAAATGGCCTGTCTATTGTGTCCCAAGTGTAACCAGAATGTTGTTGGGGCTGCCCCTGAATCGCCGCAGCGCAGATGCACATCGCTTGCGCATAACTGCATAAAAGTCATCTGCTCGCTCACGCATCGCTTCTTGTTTTTTTTTTTGCATGGAAGAGTAACAAACTTCTATCCATCAAGACAACTTTCGCATTTATAATATTAATAAGGAAGTAAGAATTAGTAAGATACCTTTTCTCTAAGTACTTTTTTCCTTGAGCAACAAGACACTGCTGGATGGTGGGGTTTCCTCGCGCCTTGAGAGGATCCTCATCCCGCACCAAGGCTGGAATATTTGCCATTGTCTTGATAATCTCCCACATTTCTTTTACTTTCTGAGAATTTAAAAACAAGATTTCAGTTTGATTTTGTAGAATTGTCAATAAGAAAACTAAAATATTTACACAGGAGAGAGAAAAAAATCCAGTCATAAAATAAATTTATAAGACACTAGCTTCTGCCTACCGCTTTGCTCCCCTGAAAATAAATTCCTGCGAGTGTCCTATGACCTTTACATTTACTTCTGTTCTGTACCAAATGTCATCAAAATTGGTAAGTAGTTCAGATATGAAAGTGTAACATGCAGACAGACAGTGTTATCTATTATTTTATTATCTACTAGCTTCTGCCCGCAGCCTTGATTGCTTGAAAAGGTTTTTCAGTGAGGATAAAGTAGCTTATATTACTTGCTGATAATGTAGCTTTGGTATAAGATTTTTTAAATTGGTTCAGTAGTTTTTAAGTTTTACCATTACAAACAAACAACAAACTTTTCCTCTTTATAATATTAGTATATATTGTAGTTCTCATTCATGATATTAGTAGGTATTAAAAAATTATGATGACTCACAGGATCATTAAATTCTTCAGCAACTTGTGCAAATTTCTGATGTAGTGCTGTCCTTGACTTAGATCCTTGAAAAACAAGCTTGTTATACTGATGAATTTGTCTGGCATATGCAGCCTCTATATTATCAAGCATGGAATGTCCAAACTTCTTTGGTGCATCAGCAATACTCGGTGGCTCTGGGGTCCTCTTTAGGTCTAGCCAGTTTTGTGATGGGCCAATCATAGCATTCATCAATTTTATTTTTTCTCTGTTCCATTCTGATAGCATGTGTTCCCATTTCTGGTCTTCAGTTATTTGTAGGGACTGGAATTATTTAAGACATTTATTTAGAAACAAGGTTAGAAAATAATCATACATAAATTTGTAATTAAAATAAAACAAGTAGATATTTATAAAGTTTTCCTTAAGAAATAACACTTACATTTTTGTTGACTTCATCAATAAGTGATAAGATGGCGTTTTCTCGTTCATTTCTCAAAAAACTTTCGATATCAGAGTCAGCAATAGGCTGGAGTGGCTCGAAAGTACGTTTGGAGCTGAGTGTCTCAAGTTTTTGTGATATCTGTTGCAAATCTATTCCTTTTGAGCCAAACAAAAGATGCCTGTAACGAAAAAAAATTATTGAAGGTGATGGTATAAAAGAACCGTAAATAAATGTTTGTGTAACAAATGCAACCAGTTCTTACGCTTGAATATCATTCGCTCCAGACTGGATGACTCTTGAGTATAGCTCCTGGGACGCCTCAAGCACCTGGCCTAAAGAACGTTCAACCCTCGGCAGCTCTTCATTACCCTCGATTTCAGTTGTCAATTGTTCAGCTTGTTGCAAAAGTTTGCTGAAATCATCGTCTGCCATCGTGCACTTAGGTTATCAAACTAACTTTGCACAATAATTACACAACACTGGACTACAATTTTCTGCTCTTATTAATGTTAACTATTTTAACGGTTGGAAATTTATTCGTAACTCAATACACGAATTAAATAAAAACAAACACGCCAGTTAACGGCCGGTACGCGGTTCCTCAAAAAGTTTGACAGACTCTCTGACATCGGCTTGGTTAAAAAAAATCGATTTATCAAAATATCGATATTTTTTCGGAAATAATCGATATATATAAACGGATTTTATTTTTATTCGATATATCGATTTTCGATATTTATTTTCGGATATCGAAAACGATATTCAATCGAACATAAATAAAAAAATATCTATAGTCCATGACCCGTTTGTGGTCTGTGCAGTGGAGCCAACCTGAGGAATAGCCCAGATATGGTTACAACTTCGCAACTTATTATGATACACGACCTTATTGCTCTTCTTGGCACTTTCAAAGAAGCTACTGAAGAAATAAGTGGTACCAATTATGTGACGGCTAGTTCAGCCTTTCCTGCATTAAATTTAGTTTGCCAAGTAACCGATCAAACAGCTCCGTCGACCACTGTAGGAATAACTGTAAAACAGACCTTACTCAAAAAAAATTGTAGAGAAACTAATTCCTCTAGAATGAAATACTTTTCTCTCAGCAGCTATGATTTTGGACCCTCGGTTCAAACGTATCCACTTTAATTATCTAATTGCCGTATCAAATGCTATATCAAAAATAAGCAACGATATTCGCTCAGAATATAGGCGTAGAGGACAACGTTCTCCAGATGTAAAGTCTGACCGAGCAGCATCAGAACAAGCAAATGAGTCATCTATCTGGTGCAGATATGAGAAGCTAATAAATCTGAGCATAGCTACACAAAAGATCCCAAGCTCTGGCTCTGTTCCCGATGAGCTTAAGCAGTATCTGGACAAACCACTTCTTGAGAGGAAGTCAGATCCAAAAAAGTTTTGGGTGAATTGCCGACATTTCACGCCGGTACTTTCGGAAATCGTTTTGAAATATTTAATATGTCAAGCTTCCTCGGCAGGTATCATCCGAAAGGGTTGCTTTGGTTGTTAATTTAACAGTGCCGGACAATAGGAGCAGATTGACAGGGTAGCACATTAAAGAAAGAAAGAGTGCTGCTGATGTCTAAATCAGACGAATACTGGTTTCAATTATGGTTAATTTTAAGTCAATATAATATGTACGATTTATGAATAAATAAAATCATAAATATGCCAGATATGTATTTTCATTATTTATTATCTAAATTTTGACAGTGCTTAATATATAGATAAACTTTTCTCGAGCAAAATATATCGATAAATCAAAAATATCGATAGTTTTTGAAAATATATATAGATACATATGTAAAGTATCGATACGATATATATCGATTTATTTTATCCATTTGCCCATCCCTACTCTGACATAGAGATTAGAGATGAGTCGTATTCACTAGAACAGATCCAAAGAATAGGTAAATTTCGATACTAGGCGGCACCACTCTGGCGAACTTAACCTAATACGTTCGAATGGAATTAGGATTAGACATTCTATCCCGCAAGGTAGTGTAGTCGGGTGTTTACTGTTCTTGATTTATATTAATGACCTCCCAAAAGTTATGACTGATTCGTGTGTACTGTTTGCTGATGACATATCTTTGATTACTTCCTGTACTGACTCTCAAAATCTAAATGCAAATCTAACAAATATATTAGAAAATATACAACATTGGATAAAGGACCATAATTTAGAAATTAACTTTTCAAAAACCAAACTAATGCAATTTAGACCTCGTCAAAAAAGTCCTTTAAATATCAATTTTACGTTTAACAATATTCAACTGGAATGCGCTGACACGTTTACTTTGCTTGGTCTGGATTTAGACATTCACATGACCTGGAAAGCACACATAAATAAAATCAAGTTAAAACTATCTAGTTTTATTTACGCGTTACGTGAACTTAAAAAAACGACCGATATTAAAACAGCGCTATCTGCTTATTATGCATATGCTTACGCGTGGCTAAATTACGGCATAATTCTCTGGGGAAATAGTGTAGATAGCAACGACTTGTTTATACTTCAGAAAAAATGTGTCAGAATAATCGTAAACATTCACACTGACGAAAGTTGTAGACCGCATTTCAAGGAACAAGAAATGCTTACTCTAGCATCTATCTATATTCTAGAAAACTGTAAATTTGTACGACAGAACCCAAACTTTTACCAAAAAACTATAGATCTACCTCGCCGATACGCACAACGTTCACGATTTAAACATACGCTTGTAATACCCCCATCAAAATTAAAGTTACACAGCACGAGCCCTCTTGTGACATCCATTAAAATATACAATAAACTACCGAATGACATGAAATCTGAGCAAAACGACAAAATATTTATAAAACGCGTTAAAAAACTACTCATCGATAAATGCTATTATACATTGAATGATTTTTTTGACTCTGACTTTACAACGTAATACCGAAAGACATTTGCATTTTATTATATTTTTTGTGACATAGTACATGCGTAATGTAATAATTTGACCCTACTGTATACTGACATTGCTATTTTAATTTGACATTTATTTAAAATACCTATTTAAATTTGACTGATGAATTATTCCACTTAGAGCTTTGCAACATTAATTATTGTGATTATTTTTATTTTGATTTTCTAATTTGTATAAAGCCACTCTAATCTATACAATATGTAAAATTGCTGTGCCCCACAGGGTTCATGTGAGCTATTACCTATATATTATTAAGATCTTGTTAACACATGTTATTGCAATAAAGAATGAATTGAATTGAATTGAACCTATTCTCACTTTGACAATACCTAGTATCATGAAGTATTACGAAATCCAACTGCTCTTAGGCCTCATAGCACTAACGCGAACGCATTCCGTTCACTCAATACGTTATAAATCTGCTTTACCATTCATTCAGTTTGTCAAATCATTCGTTTGTCAGTCACTTGATAAACGATTCCGTAGTCTTCCCATCTTTATCTTTCAATACTCGAGACTAGTCAGTAATCATTCGTTCCGAGAATACTCGATCCGAATGAGTACCAACTAGTCTCGACAAGACTAAGTATTACGAAGTACCTATGTATGAAGTCCAAGTACTACCTACCTAGTCTTATTTATTTACACTTTATGCACATAGGTACAAAGGCGGACTTAATGCCGTAGGCATTCTTTACCAGTCAACCATGAGTGGTGAAGAGATAGTGTGGGAGGTGCAATATGAACGTGTGAAGTAAAATTAGAAAAAATATATATATATAATAATAGTAATAACACAAAAACTAGTATCATTAAAAATAGATATCTACATAAATAATATATATGAATAAATACTTATATAAATACATACAAATATATATATAATGAAGAAGCAAATGAAAACCTAATGTGGAAATTCTGCTTATTGGTGTAGAAAATAGATCCGCAATTTCTTTTCAAAAGCATAGCGACTGTCAGCCTTTTCTGATCTCGAGAGGAAGTGCATTCCAGAGGAGAATCGACTGGATATGAAAATAAGAATGAATAAAATCAGATGTATGAGAAGGGCAGAGTAAGAGAAGATTATTGGATGAACGTAGATTCTTATTGTGTGAAGAACATAGAAATTGAAAGTGAGGTATTAGATAAGAATCATTGATTGCTGGTGCTGACACACTAAGTTCCATAGAAAAGAAGTAGCAAGGAGGCGTGTCCGTAAAGCTCAAAAACCGTCATCGTAAAATTTATCCAAAATACCGTGTTATTTGTTGTTTAGCAGTTTCCTGCAAAATTATTAGCCACAATAAATACTTGACTTGCATTAAGTACGTGCACCACCATGACCACATTCGATAAGTAATAATTGATACTAGGTGGAACAGGTATCTGGATCACGTATTTAATACTAAGAATAGGTACACCTACAACCCATCTCTACTCTGACCAGAGATGTCATAAACGACGTAAAACTTTTAACGAACTTATTCGTTTATTTTATATAAAAAGTCACTTACGTTAAGTGCTTATCTGCTTATTTACTTGCTTACATTAAAAATAACGAAATTATGTTTTTTGCTTTTTTAGTTGGTTAAGTTTAACTTGTACCTATTGGTTTTTAAAAGACATCAATGAACTTTCCTTCGTACTTTGCCGATCAGTTTTATTAGCTCACCAATTTGTTTTTATAGAAAAAAAAAACTTGTGTGCAATTCACACGTGGTAGATGTGAAACCTTCAAAAAAATCTTCAAATAATTTGTGTCCCCCCCTTCCCCCTCCCCCCCCCCCCCCCCGACCTCCCCACGAGACCTCCCCCTCCCCGCCCCCTCACAGGGCTACTTCACCCCCCCGCGACCTAACTTCATTCCCGTGGTCGCAAGATAGCCGAGTTTGGGCTCATTTTAAAGGGCATCAAAAGCTCTACCCCTTGACCCCAACAGAATTCCAAAATTCGGCAATTTATGTTTCTGTCTCTTTTTACTGTCGCTTTTTCGTTTCATAAACTTTCTAATCACAACGATGCTAAAGAAGTTTTCACTTCAAAAGACGACAAAATTAAAACAATTACTTACACTATAAACTATTTACACTATTATTAACATAATTAACTACATCTAAAAACTGTATTATATACAAGTCCAAAAGTCTCAGAATTATTTCCTTGGTACCAATTCACCACATGAAAAAATGTTATACACTATTTATGTTTACGTAAACAAGTCCAAGTCATAACTTCAAAAACAAATTGTTTCGGAAATACACAAAACATGACGCTTTTAATCGGGCGGAGAAAACGCTATTAAACGTAAAAAGCAAAGTAAGCAATTTAAGCAGTTCACGATAACCCGTTTTAATTAAAATGACGTTTTTAAAAGTGAACAACGGAATGCAATATTTGCGGTTACATTTTAATTTTAACAAAAAGCAGATAACGTTAAATGCTTTTATAAACTAATCTGCTTATTCGCTTATTTTAAATAACATGTTATATTATATGCTTTTCGTTTAAACGCCCATCTTTAACTCTGACAGAGACAGATATTATTGACATCTGATTTTTTTAAATACAAAATACTTTCTATCTCTTTTTAGCCTTGCATTTTGCTACAAAGCACAGTTTAGTTTGCTTTTTGCTAAAAAGCATAGTTTCATGGAGATTCGGTCATGTTCTTAGATTATCAAGATCAGAAACGAACTACTATTATGATAACAATTTTGCGCCACTTTTTTTTTACGAACACAAAGTAGGTATATTGACAAACTTTCAACTGAAGTTTTCAGTAACACTGCTACGATGTCCCTTCCAGAATCAGAGACTCAGGATGTCACCCGTTAAGGAGGATCATAAAAGCTTTAAGCTCTAAGTAGTCCATTGTAGGCCACCGTGGCGCAACTCACAGCAATAAGCCCCTTAAAGCTCTTGAAAATTGAGGAGTCTAGCGCGTTTTGTTGGCATCTCAAACATGTTTACACCATTGCAATCAGTATAGTAATGCTGTTTTCATGCTCCTCTTAATAAACCCTTTAGGTTCATAACGACAACTTCCCAAAACGTCCACTCTCCCAAAATGTCCACTTCCCAAAATGGTAATTCCCTAAATGTCTATTTCCCATTTCGTCCTCTTTCCCAAAACGACCAGATCCCAAATTGTCCATTTCTCAATACGTCTACTCCCAAAACGTCTACTTCACAACATTTAACACTTGCCCTATATTTTTATGAAAACTAAAAGAATCGCTTTATCGTCTTATTTCTAAACAGGACTAAAGTGAGTAACTAAAAATGCGTAATGGAGATTACAATGTTTATTTGCTTTTTAACATTTAAATATAATAGAATATTTGATCTTTTCACATATAATCACATTCACACAGAATTACAATTAAAACTTCGGCTGCAATCAGAAATACTTATTGATGTTTTTTTTTTACACTTGATTAGCAGTCGCATGTAAATATTTTTTTTGAAAAGTTAATCGGAGTTATATTTTTTGTGTAGTTTTTCCGTTTTTCCAGTAACGTGCTGTATTTTTCGTCAAATAAAATGTCCCCATTCCGTCTAGTCCTATTAACTGTCTCGAAAAGGCAACGTGTTAGTCTGTTGTCCTGGTATTTAATCTTTCTTCATTTTATACAAAAATAAATAAAAATTAGGGCTTTGTGGTATTCGGGCTCGAAGACGTCGATGCCATCCTTCTATTTGGTTTGTTGTTCTATGATTATTTTTAAAAACACTTATTTTATGGCAAGATATGGCCATTCACTGCATGTCAAAATAAGTTTTAAATTTCTTCATACCTGTAGTCATTTGTACATTCGCTAATATGTCTTTCCATGTCTTCTTTATGTATTTTGGTGGTAGCATGGGCAACAAAATAATAAGCCTACAAAATTTTCTATCTGATCTCGTTTTATTTATTTTCATTTTCAATATATTTATGTTGTAATTATGTTTTTGGTATTCTATTGCGAACCTCATTACTTCTGGACTGAGGCTCATATACGTATTTTTTTAAAGCAATTTGAAATATACACGCACCTTACAATGATAAACAATGCAATGCAATGAAATGTTTGAAAGTTAAATGCTATTTCTGTAGGTACGGTCGGCCAAGAAAGTGGTGTACCAGTTTTGATTTAGTTTCCCGGTCATCGAAAATTACAACAAGGTTCGTTATAAAAAGATATTACTGAAAGAGACAACATTATCATGACGTAAACCTATGTATTTAGTATTCATACGTCATATGTCACATATAAGTACATGACATTTTAACCTTTAGTATAAATGAAAAGGACATTAGTTTCTACAAAGCAATTGAAATGTTTCCAAACAAAAGTAATAAAAACTATTTAGACAACCGAATTCCATTTGAAAAAGAAAACTGACAATTGACATTTTGTCAAATATATGCAAAAAATCGATATATTTTCCGTGTTATTTTTCAATCAACTGCATATAAAATCATCTCAATGCCTGCCAACTTGACCATTGCCGAAAGAGCACAAATAATTGCCCAATTTAATGAGGGAAGCAGTATCAGTGCGATATCCCGGAATTTGAATATATCGAGGCGTTCTGTCCGCTTTTGGATTCGTCGTGAAGGAGAGGAGGGAAGTTTGTTGGATCACAGAAGAAGTGGTCGCCGGCCTGCACTCTCCAATAACGATAGAGAATTCATGAGACGGGAATATGAAATCAATGGTTTTAAGCCCACAAAACATTTTGCGGAGATGTTCGATGTGAGTGCCCAAACAATAAGGAATCATCTACATTACATGGGGTTGCACCACAGGCATTACGCCAAGAAAATATATTTGACGGATGCTCACAGACTTGCTCGTCTGAACTTCGCCAGAGAGCACTTAGAGTTTGATTGGTCTAATACAGTGTTTTGTGATGAAAAAACGTTTAAATCCAGTCAGCATGGACGTCTTCACCTTTGGCGATATAATTCAACACGGTATAAAGATGATCATGTAATCCCAAATAGAGAATCAGGTCGAATTTCCGTAAATATTTGGGGCTGGATGAGTACGGATGGTGTAGGAGAATTGTGTTCTCTACCTCCTCGAGCGACGGCTGTAAATTATATCGACGTGCTTCAGAATGCAATGCTACCGACAGTCCGTAATGTTTACCCGGAGAACGAAGTGCCACAATTTGATTTTGTTCAAGATAATTGTTCAATTCATAATGCGAGGATCGTAAGAGCCTGGTTTCGTTCACACACTGACGTAAGGGTAATTCATTGGCCCTCAAGATCGCCGGACCTCAACCCGATAGAAAATCTTTGGGGCCTTATGGTCCAACGATGGTCGCATCAAAATGAAAGAACCAAACAAGCTCTTATTAGTCACTGTAATTATATCTGGGAGGAAATGCGGGGAACCGATATTTGCTCACGGCTTGTTGGTTCAATGAGGTCTCGTCTTTTAGAGGTTATAGAGGCCAACGGCGGTTACACCCGTTTCTAATTTTTAAAAATTTTCAATTTCTTCTAAATATTACTATATATGCTATGTTTTTGTTTGTTATAAGTATTTTAAAATTGATTGTAGAAATTTAATAAAAGGATAAATCTATTTTTAGCTTGTTTTTTATTGATATTGTAATTACAAGTTTACAGAAATTGTAGGTTTGTGGACTCGCCTTGTGCCTTTACAATTTTATGTAACTTGTTGATTACAATTCTGAATTTGTAGATACAATTTTGTCATCAAAATCTACAGCCCCCCGCCGTTGATTTTACGACGTCATTGGTTCCATCAAGTTCAAACTAAGAACAGCTGTCACGTTACAAACAGTAATAGTCGTTATCAATAATCAGATAAAGACAGCAATAGAAGTTGTCAGATCGATCTGCAAGCGAAACTAATCTTTATCACCTATGAATCTGCAAGCGATATTCAACCTTAGGGTGGTACACCACTTTCTTGGCCGACTGTACCATATAACCTAACATCATAATTTGTTTTGCAACTACCCACTGTAAACAATTATTAACAATGTTGACTTGGATACAAATATCTTGAACTCAAATAGTTTTTCAATTAAAAAATTTACTATTAAATTATGACTTTAGAAAATTGTATTCAAAAATTGTAAATATGAAACAAATTTCATGAATGAAATGAAAAAAGAAGAATGATAGAGAAGCCACTGTGACCTGCAAAACCGTATGGTACTGTTGGTGTTGCAGTGTTACATGAAATAATAAATTATTGTCATTGAACAATATAACATATTAAGGTACGCATAGTTAATAATATTTGTCTTGTCACGGAACAGAAACGTGTAACATTTTGATAAACAAAACCTATTTAGAAAGTGGACGTTTTGAGAGTTGACGTTATGGGAAGTGGACTTTTTGGGAATTGTAGTTTTGTGGTCGTTTTGGGAAAGAGGACGAAATGGGAAATAGACATTTAGGGAATTACCATTTTGGGAAGTGGACATTTTGGGAGAGTGGACGTTTTGGGAAGTTGTCGTTATGAACCTAAAGGTAATAAACAACGGGTACCTATCAATACTATTTATTTTATTAGCGCTAAATTTAACCCCCATTAAAACCGAATATTTAAAAATCTCGTATCAAGGTGTAATGGACGCCGAGCTAAATGTACATAGAATAAGTTTTAACATAAGTAGGATAGTTAAAATCAGTATAGGTTAGGTCAATATGTAAGTAGGAAATAGGAATATGTACGTAGGTAAATGAAACACATGTTAAAATCGTTATAATTCATCATACCTATTGTAAGAGAAACTTCGAGAAAGTTTCAATGTACCAAGGCCGACAGGTCGGAACCTGTCGGAAAAGAGAAAGTTTTGTGCGTAAACAACTTCAAGGTCACGACAAGCGATTCTCGTTTGCTATTAGTAGATTTACAAAAACATATCGTGACCCCCACACGAGTTCGACCCTCGTGCCAAGGGATATAAGACGGCAGGATTTTTCGAATAATCGTAGTATCCAACCATCCGGACAAGAAGAAACACCTGAAGTAAAATAAGTCTGAAGAATATCAAGTATAGTAGTAAACAGTGAAAAAGTAGTGAAAAGTAAACAGTGAAATAAATAGTTTAAAGTGTATAAGTACTGAAACGTTATAAAGTGTAAAGAACAATCAAGAATTAAGACTTTATAGTAAACATTAAATGTGTATAGACTAGTATAAGTAGACATTAAGTGAATTTATGAAGATACAAAATAAATCAGTGTTTGAAGATTGAGTTTTATTGCAAGAGCTATCGACGTATGTCGAATGAACACATAAATACAGTCCACACCATAACACAAGGTATTTGTGGTCGTAGGTACTCCTCCGAAATGGCTCCACCGATTATTATGAAATATTTTATGTATGTTCAGTAGGTATAAGAATAGGTCGTATAACTATTTCATAATCTGGAAATAAAAAAATTACTTCCCAAAGCATTGCAACGTATTTTGGGCAAAACTAGTAAAGCATAATAATTTAGTTTATTATTATAAGGCTGTGGTGTCCCACTACCGGGCAAAGGTCTCCCTTCCAGTTAGGAATCTAACTCGTCATGCCTTCTCCTCCTGAGCCTACCACGTCGGTGGTTCTTATTATTCAGAGTCCAATCAGTAGTCAATTTTGGCAAATTCTGCTGCAACATGTGATAGATGAGGCCAGCGCAGTTCATCAAGTTGAGCTACACGATAACTGACAAATGCTTGCACTGTCTGGACAGGTCCGCTCAAATTTGCGTGGTTATTTCCTCAAAAGAATACCACAGACATGAACCTACATGCTTCTCATATAAAAATACAAATTGTCTGGACTTTAAAAGAGACTATGACCTCTGAGTTTGTTTCGGTGTTTCTTCTCGGAGTAGTCAGTTAGGAAATACCGGCCTCATCTAGCTAAACTTAACACGCAAAAAAACATGACGTGTAAAAGTGTTATTTATAACCAATTTACAAAATAAAATATTTCATTTCATTTCATCATCAGCTTTCAGCTGTGCTGTGATGTCTACGTCTGTGATTTGGGTTTTGGAGCGAAGAATACTGTTCCTAATTTGGTTTTTGATCTTGACTCTGAGAATTCACTCCATTGCTCGCGGGCAGAACTCGAGAGCGGACTTTGACGTTTTGTTTATGACCACATTTGCGCTCCGTAGTTGAGTGTGGGGAAAAATATCCATGAGTTTCCGTTTGAGGGAAAGTGGAAGTACTACTTTCATTAGGTGTTTCATCGACATGTAGCTCTTGCAGGCTTTTAATTATTATTATTTTTTACCTAATTTAATTATCATGCTCGCTTATCACCTTATATGTGAATGCTGTAGGCTCTTATAACTGAGGGAGCTCACAGTGGCGTAGCGAGGAGAGGGCGGAGGACGGACCGCCCCGGGCGCCACTATTAGAAGGGCGGCAAAAAAGGAAAACAATATTTTGTGCGGTCACTCAGACAATTAATTTTTCAAGAAGTTAGCTTTTACCCACTTTTAACCACATAATATATTGAATGTCTCTCCCGCCCAAAACAATTGTTGCAAATCACGAGTGGCGGTCGGCCCTTTTGTTTTTTATTATAAAGGTAGGACCGCACTAGGCGGAACTGCACCGCAGCGGAACTGAGCGACTCGACGCGTAATTTTTTGGTATGCCGCACTTGAACTGCAGCGGCGCTACAAAAATATATTCAGTAGCTCGGCAACCTCTGAGCAAGATGAACGACGAAATGGATAATATGATTATTATTTCCTTGTTGTGCGAGGAAGAGGAAAGGATCGAGCAAGAACAGGCAAGAAAAAAGCATTGAGGCATATTACCTCAATGCTTTTTTCTTGACTTTTTCCAATAAAAAGCAATATTTTGTAAAAGGTGATAAGTTATTGACATTATGGCTTTTGTAACTAGATAAATAACAAACTGATCCAATAAGAAGCCTGAAAAAAAAAATTTTGCAAAAAATAGAACCGACTTCCATATCAAAGCACTACAAAGCCAAAAATAACTTTAATTTTGGTAGGCAGTGTGAAAAAAAAGAAAATCCAAAACCAATAACACCGACTACCGAAATTTTGAACTTTACTTGACTTGAACTTTTGAGGAGTTCTCCTGGTACTTGACCATCAGCTCTACATCACCATATGTATTGTGACGAGCATAAATTGTTTAACATCCGTACTCAAGTAATCGAATCGCAATCCACGAAATACTTATTATTGAGTAGTTTCAGTGGCCATCTGTGGTCTTCATCATCAGTTCAACTTCCCCAAATGGTACTTTTCAAAAGCAACTGCTCAAGGTACTATAAGAAATACCCAAAACGCTATAGGTGTGCCTATAATATTTGAAGATTTCCCTCGATTTCTCCAGGATCCCATCATCAGATCCTGATTTCGTAACAATGGGACCAACTAGAAAGTATACCCTTTCAAATGCAAAAAGAATTTTTCAAATCGGTCCAGCCGTCTCCGAGTTATGAGGTAACATACATAAATAAAAAAAATAAAGTTCAAGACGAATTGAGAACCTCCTTTTTTTGATGTCGGTTAATGAAGTTTGTCAAACCGCACTCCGCGGCAGCGGAACTACACGTCGCGACAGGTTGCGACACTTTTGGTCAGTTGCTCAACTTTGCCGCGCAGTTCGGTTGCAGTGCAGTTCCGTTGCCGCTTAGTGCGTGTTGTCTCGTATATAAAATAAAGCCTTTGTCAAACAGCGAGCTTGGCGTGTCGCGAGCGCGGGGTGCGATAGTGACACTGTAGGAAGCACGCCACGGGCACGCGCCCCGTCAGCATCGCGTCCTGTCTACCGGTTGTCAGAGAAACGTATAGCAATCACGTCACCGCGCCGTCCGCCGTCATCAAGCTCGGCACAACGTCAGAAATAGCGTGTTTGCAAAAAATAAAACCGACTTTCATATCAAAACACTACAAAGCCAAAAATAATTTTAATTTCGGTAGTCGGTGTTATTGGTTTTGTATTTTCTTTTTTTTTCACACCGCCTTCCGAAATTAAAATTATTTTTGGCTTTGTAGTGTTTTGATATGGAAGTCGGTTTTATTTTTTGCAAAAAAAGTTTTTATTTTCGTGCTTTTTAGTGGGTCAGTGAATTTTCCAAATCGGTTCGTAAATGACGGAGTTATGCGCGAACAAAAAACGCAATGCAGAGTAAACGAAAAGATCATCAACGTAAATATGTTTTTTAGACTTTTGTTGATTTTTCAGAAACGGCTTGTCCGATTTCGATAAAATTTTCATGGGACTATTTGGGAACTATACCCTTTCGAACAAGATAAGAATTTTTCAAATCGGTTGGCAAACGACGGAGTTATGCGCGGACAAACATAAAAAAAAAATATATATATAAACATCCGAATTGAGAAACTCCTCCTTTTTTAGAAGTCGGTTAAAAAGAGGTTCTCAGTTCGACCCCTATGTATGTATATTTGTCCGCAATTATTTCGCGTTTGGCTGAACTGATTTTGATGCGGTTTTCATAAAAGTGTTCCTTACATTCTGAAGCGTTTGGTATAAAACAATAATGGATATCCAGTGACGTCGTACCTAACTAAAAAGTGTAAAATAAAAAAGGAACCGACTTCAAATGCAAACAATAAAAAGTGTAAAATAACTTCAAAAAGCAATGAAATAAAAAACAAAGCCACCGACTTCCAAAAGCAAAGTTATTTTAGACTGTGCCGTGTTTGTTTCTGAAGTCGGTTCCTTTTTAAAAATAAGTTTTTATCATAGTAAGTAAGCACGCCAAGCACACGCCACGCTACCGTCTCACCAACATGAATAAATACGTTCAGATCATGAAAAGGCATAAGCGGTAATTTTTACAGGAAGCAAAAAAATGCCCGAAAGGAAGATAATAGTAAGAATAAGGGAGCTTTACTGAAGTATTTTGACTCGACTACCCAGACTTAGAAAACTTACAACGAAACTAGTACTAGTGCCACTCCAAGTCAAAAAGCTGTTCCGTCTTCTAGTGGCGGACTTGTCGAATTTGAAGATTTACCTAATGAGTAGTAGGAGAGCAACCGGAATTGCTGGTGGAAGACAGAGCGTCTGTCTTCCACGAAGGGATCGATACTCTTGAAGGTGAGGTTGAATTGACTACCCAAAAAGCTGTATTTGAACGTGATACAGAAGCTAGTACTAATGCCGCTTCAAGTCAAAAACCCAATAAACTAGTTGTAGTTGGTGAGCAATCGGAATTGCTGGAAGAAGACGGAAACCCGAAGGGATTAATACTCTTGATAGTCAGGATGAATCCATCAGCGATTACAAAGATATTCAAACTTTACCTATTTCAATTCCCGATAACCTTCGAACACTACTTGTGAACAGCTAGGCTATAAAGCAGTACAGAACCTTGACTGTAAGCTGAAGTGATTCGGCCAGGGCCTGTAGATTGTACTAAAGGGCCCAAAGGTGTAACAAGAAAATTAAACCGCGATTGGCTTTTTCGAACTTAGGCGAAAATATTAAGGAATCCCCCTTTTAAGGAATCTTATTCTGTGTCTGCTGCCATTTGTTTGGGGAAGCCAGCGATAAACCTGGATTCAACAGTATTAATGGTTTCAAAAAGTGGTGGAAACTAAATCCCAAAGTATTGTACATGAACACGAATCTAGCCCAGTACATAATGATAACTTCAATAAATGGAAATCTTTGGAGATAAGACTTCAACTTGGTGCAAAGATCGACAAGGAAGCACAAAATGTGATTGTCAAAGAAGAGCAAAGGTGGAGACCAATACTAGTCAGGATACTGGACATTATCAGATTTCTTGCTAAACAAAATCTGGCTTTCAGAGGTCATAGAGAAATCGTGAAAGTAAATGACACTGAAAATAGAGGCAACTTTATAGGACTCGTGCATCTTCTTGGCAAGTACGACCCGGTTTTTTGTGAACAATTCCCTAGATTTCTCCAGGATCCCATCATCAGATCTTGACTTGGTGACCGCCTTCCTGAGCCGTCTTCGAATAAGCGGTGATCATACATTAACAAAAAATATACGCGTCGACTTGATAACCTCCTCCGTTTTTTTTTCGTCAGTTAATAAACAAGCAATGTATAAGAAATACAATCTAATTTATTTCAGAGATATTATTATAGTGCATTCATTAACATATAGGACTAACAAAACAGTCTCCTCAATTTCAATTCACTTTACAACTGAGACATAATTTCCAGCCAGTTTTTTCTGTAAACATGTGTCCATGAACACTTAGACGAAATGAGCTTAATTATTGTAGACTCGCCTAGGTTTCACGGCAAGATTCTTACAGAACAACACAATAGGCAGGTTAAGTTCAAATGCTCTTTGCGCTAAAGTATCCCGCGATAAGACGTTTATTGCAGCTCTATATGATGTTGATAAATTACAAATCGTGGGCTAACTTGCGCATTCGCCTTAGGAAAACGCGATTAATCCGTTCTCTGTACGAGACTTGTGTTATTTAAATTTTTTAGGTCCGAATATGAGGTCAGCATCAGGCGCCCCTTTAGGATGCTGATATTTCTGTCGAACGTGTTGTCCTCTGTTGGGGTTGCCACTGCCCCCAGATCCCCCTCCACTCTCCGCGCTGTATTCTTCCTCTTCTTGCCTTTCAGAGATATTTAGGGTTAACCTGGAATATTTTAGGTACATTAGAGTGATAAGCAAGATTATGAAGTCACCAGCTGAGGTTTAAAACTGTCTTAATAATACTTACAGCTTCATTCTCTCCATTTCTTGTTTATCTGCTAAAGCCTGTTGCTGTAGGTTGCTCGCGAGTTCAGGTGGTGCATTGAATGACTTGTACTGGGGTTTAGTACCCTTTCGTACCATCAATACAAACTCCACACCCTCTTTACCTTGCTGCCAAAGAAAATATAAAATAAAAGAAGAAGATAATAATATGATAAGGTCAAATCTAACTATAATCCAAGGGACATAGGGGGTCGGAGTTAAAACAAATGGTAGAATGCTACATGTTTAAATACGATCCTAGCATAGTTCTTTAGCTCCGTCGTATATTGACTTACATTACATACCAACAACTGTTCGTAAGTTTTCTTGGTAGTCTGGCGACAGGTCATAGGGACCGCTATGTCACGCTGTTGAGGCCGAGTCTCTCGCTGTCGCTCCGCTATATTCTCCATGACCATCTTTTCAAAGGCTGATTCAAATTCAACATCTTCAACCTATAAATCAATTTTGAATTAATTTCATGCCAATTTATGTATGATTTAAATGCTGTTGTTAAGTTACTTACAGGTTTTGGGGCCGGCCTCCTAGGTTCATTAGCAATATCGTCGTTTTGTTGTATTTCATTTTCGTCGTTACCTGTATTCTCTGTAATGGGCTCTTCATCAGAGCTTTCTTCAGGCAGTTGAGGATTATCTGTCTCATCATCAGTCTCAATAATAGTATCTAATCCTTCATTAACACTATCATCGCCCTGATCGTCATTATCAACGTCTTCCTCGCCTAGCTCTGGGTACAACGTTACTCGCAATTCTTCTATTGCGTCTTTACACTCTTGCCAACTAGTAAACAAAGTCAGTTTAGGCCTCAGGGTCGTTAAACATTCTTGGTATATATATCTTACATAAATAGGAAACATGTTGTCTTCAGTCCAATATGGATCAGATTGCTTAAACCAGTAGTAGTTTTGAAAAAATGTTAAAAAGTAATCAAGACGCTTTTTGCTGGATCCACTGTTAAAATAAGCACCACAAGTCTCAAGAAGGGCACAGACCAGTCTTATTCTGAACACATTGTCAGGAAGGTCGAGAGGAGAAACGTTACTGTGATCGTTTGTTACACCGAAAGTTATAAAAGAGTACAAGACGGTGAACACATCGCGGGAATCTAGCAGCTTGTAGTTGTACAGCTCTCCAAGATATCTGACTGTGGCTATTCTCCTCTGATTGTATCTGGGGTGAGGATCTTCCATGGTGACCCTGATCTCCTCTAGAATGGTATCGACGACGGCGGGGGCCACGGCTTCCTGCCACGCGGCCAGTTCAGCCGTAAGCCTGGCCAGTGCCCTCCTAGCGCTAGCTCGCACTCTCCAGCCGCCAGCTAAATGCTGAATAGCTATAGCTGCAGTATCTGGATCATCCCAATTAAGCTTTCGCATCAGTCTTAGTATCTTCTCCTCATTGCTCTTCTGCAAATCTTCATGCAGTACTTTCCTAATGAATTGGTGCATGGGAGGTTCTTCCTCCTTAGGTTGAGCAGGAGCTTCAGGTGGACACACATAGTAAAATGCGTTTTCAATTTGCGTCACGTAACGTGAGTCAAGTGCTGATACAGTCTGAAAGTGAATTTAAGTATAAATCATGCCTTTTTACATGTAATCAATTTGCTTTATATTTTTAACATTTTACCTTTTTCCTCATCATTTGCTGTAAGTAGATCATAGTGCGTTGGTGCGTATCTGGGTTGCAGTACAAAAACCTGCCACATGTCTCCAGGAGATTACAAGCCATTTCAATATGGTGATGTTTGAAGTCATGTAAAAGTACCTTCAAACAATACAATGCTTCCATTTTCGAGTACAGGCTGAATTTCACCAACTCGCCGATAAAACGCACTACTTTTATCTGCAATACAAAATAGAAGAATGATGACCATATTCTATATTTTACAATGTAGCCAGAATAGTATATTGAAAAATGTTATTCTTACCTTTGACTCAATATTGATCTGATCTTTTTTCCTAACATGATACTTGAAGTCTTGTTTGAGCATCTGACACAAATCTGCACACACATCAGGTAATACTGGGTACAATATAGCAGCAAATCTTGAGTAGAAGGGCAGTAAATCTAGCCTAGTTCTGGCAACACTGAAGAGGACTCGCGTCAGTTTCTTCCTATTATTCTTAGTGTTGAGATTCAGAACAAAGTCCACTGCAGCATTGTCAATCAGCTCTCTATTGATACAGTTTGGCAGCTCATTCAAAAATGCATCCAAAGCATACCTGTGAAAAGGTTAAGGTTAAAAGTACACAGCTCTATAAAGATAATTATAAATAATTCTTAGTTTAAAAGATAAATTATTCTAATTTTAAATTCTAACTAGCTTTTGCCCGCGACTTCGTTCGGGTGGGGTTTTTCCAGCGTAACTCCCGATCCCATGGGAATTCCGGGATAAAAAATATCCTATGTCCGTCTCCTGGTTCTAAGCTACCTCCCTACCAATTTTCAGCTAAATCGGTTCAGCAGTTCTTGAGTTATAAATAGTGTAACTAACACGACTTTCTTTTATATATACAGGATGACTTTGAATAAATGCGACAAAAAGAAATGGGAGCTTCAGTTACAGTAACATAGTAATTATAAACTGATTTTTCTACAATCTAAATCGTTAAAAAAAAAACGTGATTATCGTTTTAAAATGGTCCATTGATGTTATTATCTTTATTTAAGTAGGAATTATCGGTATTCGAACAAAATAATTAATAGGCCAAATAACAAAGAAAAATTAAAGTATCAAAAAATCTCGTCCGACTCATCGCAGTGCTCAATAATAATCGTGGAGTACTCATGTTATTAAACGTTGCCGTTCATAGCGGTCATTCACCTAATTTTGCCTATTTTCTAGTGTAAGTATCGCGCGACGTTGCCAAACCTCGCATAATCGCCAGCGCAGATATCCCTTCCCGGCGACCACCCTGCCGCAGGGTGGGCGGCAGGGTGGTCGCCTTGGCTTCGTTCATTAGTCGACCTAAAACGTTTGTAGGTCATGGTCGCGCGCGCATTCCGCAAATCCTACTTTACGTATTGCGAATAATTTGTATTGTCTTGTGTTTGTGTCATAACAGTGCCTAGGACGAGACGAAATAGTCGTGAACCGTTAACAAACGTACAGTTTCTCGATACTCGATATTGTCGTGTGGTACAACACCGTAAGAAATCTACGTGAAACGCAGTGAAGATTTCGGCTAAAATATCCCTCTTTGATCATATCATCACTTACCATGAAGAATTCTAAGAATAATTCGCATTCGAAACTGTAAAATCACAAACTTTTGTATTAATAAAACTTAAGGACAATTTGCGGCGCCGTGCTCAATTGTGTTTACAAAACGAAGGTGGACATTTTGAACAATTAATAAAATACACGTAAGTGTACCGATTTCATTTATTGTAAATACTTAATAATTATTGTAAATACTGTGATTCCAACTTTTTAAATACGCCAAAAATACAATAATTTGTTGTTGTAACAAACATTATTCAGGTTATACCTTACACTAAAACATTGTTTTACTGTTTTACTTTTATTGTATTTTTGATAGTCCTAAGCCGACAAAAGTATAAAGGGAAATTTGGTTTCACAAAATTTTTATTAATTGCGCGCGCGAAAGCGATGCGCGTGCGGCCGGGCGGACGGAGGCGCTCCGCTCGGCGCGATTCATTCATAGCGAGAATGTACCTAAATCGTGCCCACGCGAAATTCTTTGATACTTTAATTATTTTAACGTTTTTCGTAACACTGATAAATTATTTTTTAATTTTACATTTGATATGTTCTAAATTTTCTTGACAACACGTATTATTGTATATTTAAATTTGTCGCGTCTATTCAATTTCACCCGGTATAAGATTATTTTACAACTAAACAATTATAGTTAGTATTTAGACTAAAACTATTAAAATTTTTAATAACAAATAAGCGTGACACTAACTCACGTTAAAAGTAACTTTAAAGAGAGCCTTTGCACTCAAAGTAGGAAGTATTTACGAAGACGTTCATTTGGCGCTGCTGTCAAAGGAAATAGAATAAATCGAGCTTATTCCCCATTTGCCTCTTCTCTCCCAGGGCCTATCCCCCTTGTTTGGGATTAAAAGCTAGCTATTGCGACATAGCTGTCTATGATTGCATGAATTTATAACTCAATGTTGAAGTTAAAATTCTAGAGACCTCTGGACGACAAACTAGGCATTTTCAATATTTATTTAAATACTATGGTAGCCTTAGAGCTAAAACAAACAAATCAAGAACATTCAATATGACTAACAGCCAATTTTAAGTAGTAGGTATATATAATATACGGAAAAAAATTAAATGGACATGTTCACCAATTTACTTAATTGGCAACACATCATAAAATTGATTAGTCTGGTCAAATTAGACCAAAAAATAGAAGTGAAGTTACAATCATTTGCACCCAGTAGAAAAATGGTAGGATTGTTCAAAACATCATTATAAATTAAATTTAAAAAGTCCTCATTGATCCGATACCTTGAAAAATAAATACTCTTCTACAATGGTGTTTCAAACAATCCTACCAATTTTCAGCTGGGTGCGAATTTTTGTAACCTCAGATGTCTAAATTGACCGGACTATATTTGGGTTTTGTACTATAATATTCAGCTTAATTTATAGCTTGGTTAACATTTAAAAAATATACATACTTGTTAGATACATTAGAGGGCTGAGCCTCTTCCTGTTCCATGTCGGGGACTGCGGGAGGTGCCTCACTGTCACTCAGTTCATCCTCCTTCAAATCTTCATCCAACATTTCCTCCGTGACCGTTTCTGGTTTACTTTTTACTGTCTGTAAGTTTGGAAGAAACTACCATTGTAAACAATGGAACAGGATTATAGTCTTATGTTGGAAATACACAGTATCTTTGTTGTTGTTAAAGAGGTTGATATATGATTAGACTGTATGAATAATTGTAGAAAGTAAGTATAATTTAAGTAGTAAGTGTAATTTATTAATAATAGGCACATAATAATTATTAGAATTTAAATATACACATAATTCTCTCTTAAGTTTTTCGAACATAATGCTTTTAATAAGCTCATGATTTATTTTTAGTTAATATATTTAAATAAATGTTTGAGTATAAAATAAAAAATAATTAATAATTGTCCTGTAATAGTATATGATCCATCAACTATAATGAGCACCGATTTGAATTGATAAAATAAAAAAACATCCGTTGGTTACTTACTTCTTTCACCTGATAATTAGGCATAAACACTTTCAAGTCTGGCAGACTAGTGTAAAAAGTCCTGGTGTCCTCATCTTGCCACGGATCGGTGCCAGCTTGCATGGTAAATTCCTCATTGCCACCGATGGTCACAGTTCCCTGTGTTTCAGTCACAGTCAATGTCAACGTAGGTGGTTCTCCAGCTTCTCCTAATTCTTCACCTAGTACTTCTGCAAAGGTCTGTGCACCAGTCAGTAGCTTATCATAGGTAGCCTGAAAAAGAACAACAATTAAAGATCATCACTCCAATCCACAAGTTTTATTTATTTACTAATTGTGCTTACGACTTTTCTGACAAGATTTCTCCTGTGTTAATCCCAATACCACAGGAATTCAGCGATAAAAAGTAGCATATATGCTGACCAGTAACCTTCCAAAACTTCCAATACGAGTCCCATTAAAATTGGTTAGGCCATTACAGAGATTAGCCCGTTCAGACAGAAATGATCAAAGTTTGTGTTTTAGTATTGTCTAAATAACTATGTATAAGCATTTGAGTTATATGCTTCAAAATATCTGATAACAAGGAGTTAGACCAGTTCCTTGTCTGTACCGTCTCACATAGTAGCTAAGGACCTCCCAAGTGATTTGAGAAAACACAGTTATTTGGAAATCACAGAAGTAATCTATACATACAAATTACTAATTTAATTAGTAATCTATACTTAAAAAAATCAAGCACCAAGTCCATCAAAAATAATCTACCATGCTGTTTTTTTTTTCTATGTCGACTGTATAAACTATGAACTAGTTGTTCTTAGCGTTATTTCTGCACTACCAAGTATTATATTGATGTTATAATTTTGTTTTTGCATGCTGTGTCTATCGCGTCATATTGTACACTATGTTTGTAACATATTGCATGAAATATAAGAATAATCAGTGTAACAATTGTAGATAGGCCAATAAATAAATAAATAAATAAATAAATACATATAAATAAAATTTAAACATCTTTTTAAATTTTATTTATATGTATAGATTACTTCTCAACACACAAATATATAGATGCAGACTTTCATGCAATTTTTTACCCAGTTTTATGCTAACCTTGTTTATCAACAAAAAGTTTTACTATGATAGGGTTGAAATGTTATTCAGAGCACAAAAACTACCTGATGTTGTTCCAACTGATCCTTTCTCTCCTGTGACAACTCGCCCCTGGTGTGCAGGGTCCTCTGATTAGCTGCATGTAAGGCCTGCAGTTGTGCCCTCTCAGATAGCAAGTGCTTTGTAAGAGATGAGAAGTAATCTTTCAGCAGAGTTCTAACAGCTGTTTGCTTTTCAGCTGGTAAGAATGGGTTTCTAGGAATAGTTACATTGTATTTCTGAAAATAGAAAAAATATATTAAAAAATTTAAGAATGTGTTTGTACTTATTGGGTAGCCATTACACTATTGCCATGTGTGAATCCACTCCAGTCACAAGTATATTATTTAGTTTAGTTGGAGGGGTTAACAAGATTGTATAGTAATATGAATAGGACCCACAATACTTTTTTTAAATAAAACTTGAACAATAACAAGCAATAGTTACCTCAGCTGCTTCTCTAATCTTCTTTGGAACTAAACCAGCATAGTCCTCACCACAGTGCTTACAAAATGATAACAAAATCGGTATATTGTTATGCTCCTCTTTATCCATATTGATAAGAACTGTGAGGACATTTCCCAGTAAAGGTAGACCCATTTTATTAGTAAATATACCAACAGCTACCAGCTCCGCATAGAATCTAATATCCACACGCAATTTCGATGAATTAGTTATTTTATCTGTAGCTTTGAAAGTTAGGATCTTTTGCCAATTCTCAAAAAAGTTTGATGAGAAATCTGCATAGGTGCGATGGAGGGCAGAACACAAATTAATTGCAGCTGCAATATCAGACATTTTCAGCTTAGCTTCGGCGATAGCTGCTGCCACTTCTGATATGTATTTAGTAAGATTTAAAGCATTGAAATCTTTTAATAGTGTATCAATTTGTGTAGCACTGAATGACTTCAATTTCTTCACAAATGTTGTATTTTTCTTTAATCCAGAATCTAATTTAGAAAAATAATTATCGGGTGGACGAACACAATTTAGGTTTTGATTTCTTAGTTCAGACTTCTGTTTAACCCTAGATTCTAGGTTAGATGTGTATTCATCGAGGGCCGCTTTCTCATCTTCTGCATTTTCTTTCTCTGTTTCGCCTTCCGTTTCGGGCTGCTGTTCACTCTTCTCCTCATCTTTCTCAGTGGACGTCATGTTTATAATAATTAAAATACCATAATTATTATCAGTTATTACATGTTCCCCCTTGTTTCGACAGCAGAAATTGTTTTTTTTTTGGTTGTAAACTGTTTACTATTTGACATTGACACTAAAGGTCAGTGTTGCCAACTCCAGAAAAAATCTTCTCCCTAGATTTATTATCTTAAGTCGCTAGAAGTCGCTAAAACTGATTCAACTAGAGACGGATCCCGGATTTACTTACTTTCCGGTTACTGAAAAAGGGATGGGGAGGCAAGTGAAGAAGAATGTACTACATAAGCAATACAATCTTTATAATTACAAAATAAATCAAGACATCAACAGACACGCCTTATGTACAGTCAGCATCAAAATTATTGCCTTAGACTAATCTCAAAAGACTTGTTTCACCCATCCCTTGAATTCAGGCTCGGTCTCATGTTTCTCGATATTTTTGAATGTACTGCTTCTTTTTCTGAGGTAAATCCATAATTTTGTTCATCACAAGTCCACAAAACAGTTCATACACTTTTGACGTGACAACGTCTTATAATTCGAAGAAGCTGGCTGCACGCACAAAAATACATGACTCAAGCGGCGTTACCTCGCCCTGAGGCGTTCCATTTAAGGCTTGAAGTGCAAGCGAGAGCGCAGATCGACCTACAAAGAGGCACAATCGGCCTCCGCGTTCGGCAGCGTTCGACATCTGTCTCTCTCCTAAGTGAGTGAGCGAGAGTGATGCGTCAGCGTGGACAGCTGCTATACGATAATACATTTACATACATGTTTTCGTCAAGTATGAAGTGCAGTGAAAACTACTTTAGCAACGCCATTCGCGCAGCCAATAATCGCTGCTTCAAAATCGAAAGCACAAAAACAACATGAGTACAGACAGCGTATCGCAGCATCTAGAACTCCTGCTCAGGCGGCTGCTGCGAGAAAATCAAAACACGAAAGACAACGCAACAACAGATTACGCCAAGCTGCTAACTTGGCTATTGCCAGTGGTTCTCTTGAAGCGACAACTACATCTTCATCTCGTTCAGGGGAAGAGTCGAACAATGTTACAACAAAATATCTATCAAACAAATAAAATAAAAATTTTCTTTTGAGAAATGCAACCATTCCATCAGTATTTTCTTATGACGTTGTCACGTTCAACTATCGTCAGTAAACCGAGTTTACAGACAACCGATGTTTTTAATTACTATGTTGGGTAACGAATAAAAAATCAAAGAATTTAGAATCCGAATAGAACTTCACTCAAACTAGTAGTGACTTGCGTAAGTACATAGGTAGGAAGAGTACGAAAACTACGGAACATAATAAAATTCGGGGATTCCCCGAACACATTGCTCTCTGTTACCACTGATAAAGATAATTTAATTGCGACTGAGCATTTTTAAAAAGGTTTTGGACATATTTATTTATTTTATTTATTTATTTATTTATTTCCAAAAACAACTTATAAATACTTAACAATCGCATTGTTGCAAACAATTTCTGTTAAGGCGTTGAGTTTAGCGTCTGTAGCCGAACTAGGCATTGCCTGTATTTCGGCTATCAGTTACCATTCCCCTCGCATTAAATACAATAATAAATAATATAACTGGTGCCAGACAGTGGATGCATGCATAATCAACAATTGAGAAAAAATAATGATAATTAAACACAAGAATAAAAAATAAAAAACTCATTAAGAAATATATGCAAGGTAAGTAAAAAATATTAAGTGTAATGTGTATTGTTATTGTGTGTGTATATATGTTTGTGTGTGAGTGTGCGTGCTTATGAAAGTGTGAATTAAGGTGTGTGTGATGTATAGATATGGGGGTGTCAGTGTGAGTGAAGTTATGTTGAGAGTTTGAGGGTGTAAGAAGGCGTGAGCGTATAATTATATGTGTAGGCGAGCTTGTGAGGAGGGTATCTGTGATCACGATGCTCTTAGCCCTATTTTTATTTATTTATTTATTTTAATGTGGTACAAGTAGTAGTTGTTCCGTCTCCTCGTAGCTTAATTTTTGTAAATATTGGCATACAATTAATTTACATTTTTTTCTAGTTAGGGGGTATATTTGTAACTATATACCTATATGTTTTGTTTTCTTGTAGTTTGGAAAGTCGTCAGCTAAGTCGCTAGATCATTTTTGTCGTCAAATCTCTTTCCTTGTCGCTAAGGCTTAAGCAAGTCGTCATTTCTAGCGACAATGTCGCTAAATTGGCAACACTGCTAAAGATGGGTGAAAAATAACGTCACGACAAAAATAACGATGCTATCTTGCCCCTCAAATGATCACTGTGCTGTGACTGATCATGAACGTTCCAAAATAACAGTGGTTAAATAACACGGACAATAAAATCACTAAAACATAGTGTATTACATACTCTTTGAAAATCACTACAGTGACACGGTGCAATCGGGCATTTTCGGCTCTCAGTATTTATATGTATCATCTATGTTTTTGGCTAACCCAGGAGTGAGACTGAATGATTCCGTGCTTCTGGCTCGTTGCCTTGCGCCTTGCATACTAATTTGCCCAAAATAGCAAAATTAAATTCTTATGTTTATATTATAAAAATAAGATTTTTGTAGACTTGAGGATATCACTACGCAAAAAATATTATAGCCCTTTTCATATAATTCTGAAATGTGAACTTGTGATAGTAAAAATATTTGTTATTTGAACTTAAAAACTTGTGTAAAACATGTTTTTAAAAAAATATCTGGCTACACTTCGAAAAAACATTTAGAAAAAATAATGTAAATATAAATGTTAAATAAATACACATAGTTATGTAGTTGTTCAAAAGAATTTGCGAAATTCCTGAGCCTGTAAAACTGTGACTGTCGTTCCTGTTACAAAAATCATAGAGAACGTTGTTGGAATCAAATGTCCATGGAATTACATACAAATATTTACATTTAAACAACCGCACGCTAAGGGCACTCTCTGTGAAGTACGGGCCTCGGCATAGCGGGGTCGTTGGTGGAGGGCAGCAAAGGCTCAGGCTGGGTCATTATAATAATAATAATATATCCTTTATTTTAGGCAACTAGGCCCATAAAAAACAATAAACAAATAAAAAATCTTATAAATAAACTAATACATATCAAATTTAAAACACTTAAAAACAAAAACTAGTTAACACGAATAGAAGGCGTCGTGTTGCGCTACGAGGTGTCGCATAATCTTCCGCAAAATCGTCGATACACGACACCTTTCGGCCCAAATTCCTGCTTGAGGAATGTCTCTAATAGATGAGTTTGAACCCGCATCACAAACGATTTAAAATTCGTTTCATGATGCGACTTCAACTCCTCAACCCTCAAAGTCCAGTTGGTTTTAGCTCGCACGTACTCCATGATCTCCTCATCCTTCGTAGCGTAGTGCAGCCTGGATACGTAGAGCTGCGTCGTTGGTACAGCTGCACGCAGCAGGAAGTTGGGTCCAGCCAGTGCGGTACCACACTG
Organism: Tholera decimalis; assembly: GCA_943138885.2. Taxonomy (NCBI): domain Eukaryota; kingdom Metazoa; phylum Arthropoda; class Insecta; order Lepidoptera; family Noctuidae; genus Tholera; species Tholera decimalis. The sequence continues at coordinate 11,723,599 of OW964553.2, read as the reverse complement.
ATTACGACAAGGAGGCTGCCTTCTCTTCTTTTTCTCCACTTTTATAAAGCCATCACTCGCCCTTTTCAGGGCCACGCTGTTTCGGCTGCTCGATGACAGCACTCTGCTTATCCCTCTTCACATGCTCTGCTGGTCGCTTTGTTTGCGACACAGCTGGCTTTTCTGCGGCAATTGCTGCGTAGGCACGTTTAGGGGACGACGTACCTACATGCGTCACTACCTCGATCGATGTCGAGTTGATGACGTCGGCGGATCGCGATGCAACGCATGCGATTTCGACAGCGGGTGGCGCGGTGGAACTCGGCGGCACTACACTGCTGATGGTTGCATTTTTTTCTCCGCGACATGCATACAAGTTACAGGCGTCAGGTGACCCACTTACCGCAACAGCGTTGCGCAACAACACTACTTCGGTACGGAGCTCTTCTATGGTGTTATTCGATACCTCCAACTTGGACTGCACATCGGCCAGGTTTGTTTTCAAAGAGTATGTAATACACTATGTTTTATTTGTTTTCAGGGTTGTTATGTCTTTCAACAACCTGGTGACGTCGACGTGATCGAACGAGACGGGGGACAGCTTGTGCAGCTCCTTCGCCACGAAAGCGGGCACGTCATCCGGATCGGTCAAAACGGTGAAAAGGTGAACGCAGACCTAGCCGCACCGCAGTCTCTACAGTCCCCGCAGTCATCGCTTTTTGTTAATGGCCTCGCACATCTATCCGCGCCGCAGTCGCTGCAGTCATTCCCGTTGCCGCACGCATCGCACTTGCAGTGTTGCCAGATTTTTTAAAGCATTATCTGTACCGAAGATTTAAAAAATCTGTATAAAATCTGTATTAGGTAAATTTAAGAAAATCTGTAAAAAATCTGTATTTGGTATTGGTATTTTGCTCTTTTGTGTAATTTTATCTGTAGGTGCTATAATAGGGAATAAGCAAGTAATTATTTATACGAGAACAAGTAATCTATACTATATATATATTATATATAATATATTATTATTTTATTATTATATTATAAAGCTGAAGAGTTTGTTTGTTTGTTTGCTTGAACGCGCTAATCTCAGGAACTACGGTTCTGATTTGAAAAATTCTTTCAGTGTTAGATAGCCCATTTATCGAGGAAAGTTATAGGCTATATATCATCACGCTAACACCAATAGGAGCGGAGCACTAATGAAGAATGTTTCAAAATCGTAGGAATTTTTTTCCACGCGAACGAAGTCGCGGGCGGAAGCTAGTTTTATTATAAACCGTTGACAGAGATTCTCTGTCTACATTATAACTCTGGCAATACTGCGCGCCGTGGATGCGAATGACGTCATCCGCGCTGCGCTAGCCGCAGCGTCCGCTGCGTGCGGGTGACGTCATCAGCTGCGGCTTGGGGAGTTCGGTCGTTTCAGGGACTGCGGCGACTGCGGCGCGGGTAGGTGTGCGAGGTTGCATAGAACTTCATTTATAAAGAATTCGAATGCAGACTGCGGCGCGTGCGGTGCGGCTAGGTCTGCGTTGATGATGGTGACTTATGGTGACAGTATTTATATCGGAATTCTATTTCTATGATTTATATGTATAATCTATGGTGACAGTCAGACAATGGGGCGTGCAACTGTCAAAGTGGCGCTAGTAGCGCACTTACCAATAACAAAGCAGTTTTTCTATGGAACACTATGGAAATTGTATTGAATTCCTAAATTAGAGACAGTTATTGAGGAAATGCCTAGATGTTGTGTACCAAATTGTAAAGAAACTGGAAGCCACCAGTGTCCTCGAGATGAGAAACTTAAAAAATTGTAGCTCAAAGCGATAAGGCGAGTAAACTTTGAGCCTAAAAGCGGGGCGAAAGTGTGTCATAAACATTTCAAGGAAAGTGACAATGAAAAGATTGGTAAATACTCAGGTATGTATTTAAAAGTGATTACTTTCAGTTTGACTAGGACAAATGACCTTTCAATTAAGTCTGCTTTCCTTCCACGTAAAGAAGCGCCTCTTTTTCTTAATTCTTCTTTTAATTCACATATTTTCCATGTGGAATACATGTTCTTTAATCGGAAAATTGTAAAGAAATCAATTGAAATCAATGAAATGTAAATAAAAAATATGAAACGTGTAAATGTTTATCTCACTATATAATTATTATCTCACAATCTAACGTCTCAGTATTTATATGTATCATCTATGATCTAACGCTGACACAGTGACAAAGGTTCTTACGGTGGTGGCGCCATCTAAGATCAACTTTCACTTGCACGCCCCATTAACGCGTCAAAAACATGAAGGTATAGATAAAAATGGAGACCACACTTCGAATACCTACTTGAAGCAAAACTTATGTATCGCTATCTCGCTCACTGTGGTCACACCCTCCCTTTCTATGTAGTGTAACCTTAATTTTATTTTACCTAGGACATTACGTTTTATCTATACTAATACTAATATTATAAAGCGGAAAAGTTTGTTTGTTTGCTTGAACGCGCTAATCTTCGAAAGTACTGGGTGGATTTGGATGCAATTTGGTATGGAAGTAGCTTGAAGCTTGAGGAAGGTTACAGGCTTTTTTAGGAAATTAGGAAGGTTTTACGCGACTGCAATAAAGGAGAGTTATGTTTTTACCGTGATATAATCCACGGGAGCGAAGCCCCGCGTGAGTACTAGTTTAATTAATATATCCACATCTCTGTTCTCTTCTAGACGTAGCAATTTTAAAAATTGATGAAAGATGCGTATAATAAATAACGAAAGAAGCTGTTTGTTACAGTCTAAAAGTTGGGAAGTTTTTGATTTTTTAAATTTGGCTGTTTGTCATTTTTAATCACGCAAAAAGTCCTAGGTCGTATGCCCATAATTTTGCATGGAAATGAGTACATATAGACTATGACCAGTACAAAAGTTTAGTTCCTGTAGCAATACGAAATTAATGATAGATACTAATGACGCGGCCGAGGCCGACCCAGGAAGAGGTGGTGAGACGACCTGGACGCCTACCGCAAGGTCTGGTTTGAGGTGGCTCAGGATATCTGGAAGGGTTTGGGTGAGGCCTTTGCCCAGCAGTGTAATGGAAATGATACACAAGATGACTTTTTTATGGATTTCTGAGTAAGTCAGTGTTAGGCCACTATCCCACTGGCGTTTTACGAGCGTTGGCGTCTCTTGAACGTCTGCGCAGCGTTCAGAAAAAATTCAGGAATCAATTTATTAATATTAATTAATAAATTGATTTCTGAATAACTCGCTGGTGAATGGTGCCTGACTATTTCGTTAATAATCTGTGATTTGATTTAATGTAATCGAACTAACCTGATGGTGACCTATTATCAAGAGTGAGAAATAACATTATACGTCAGTGTACATTGTGTATTCAAAAACGCGGCGGAAATGTTGAAAATAAAATATAATAATACTGACTACTTAGCGAAGTGATCGAAAAGTGATTGTGGTTAATAAATTGATTACTGAATAACTCGCTGGTGAATGGTGCCTGACTATTTCGTTAATAATCTGTGTAGTAATTTGATTTAATGTAATTGAACATCAATAATAATATTAATGGCGCCAAAACATTACGTCGCTACGCGGTGTCTATGTTGTCGTCGCCGGCCGCCGCAAACCGCGCGCGCGCATTCTTAAACCGCGGTGTTGCCATTCTGCGTCTCTTCGTACAGGTCATTGAACCAATATTTCTAAATGATGTTCTATTTGGTGTATAGGTTTATGCTATTTAGTTTGTTTGACAAAATCGTTTTTTTTAATTTCGATCTTAGGATATATTTGATAGTTTATAAATGTTTCTAGGAACCAGCAATGCCAATATTTTCAATTAAAGTCATATCGTCGTATCCACGCTGTATACTTAATATTAATTTCAGTCAAAGGGAAACTTACAAGTAACTTGTTAAGATTGCTTATATTTTCAAGAATTCTTTGACCTTGGTTTTTACTGGTTTGCCCAAGTAACACAATCGCGTCTAAAAACGGACTATTAGATATCTAATAGAATTTAATTTTATCGTCTACCTTAAGAGTAAAATATCCCCCAAGTAATCTTCAAGAACGCTTATAGACACAGTTTAGTAAAAGTGGGCACAACCTTATCCGCTCGGATAAGAATGAGTTAAGAAAACATGAATAGATAGAGATAAGAGTTGTAAATTTTCTAATTGTCTATAGAGATTTTTCTAGTGTCTCATTAAACTGTTTATAGATCACAAATTTTACTAGTAGATAGTTTATAGATAAAGTTGAGACCTTTAAAGAAGTCTTTACTCGTCGAGTTTTTAAACCAAAATTAACTCAAGACTAACAACTTTAAGTAACTTTTGATTTGTAATAGACAACGACACATAATGGCGAAGAACTTACAAGAGTTATTTAAACTTATTATTGTATTGCATCATGGCGTAACAAATTTCTTATTTCATATATACTTATGTTTTAGCTAGTTATAAACAAGGAAATCTATATGCGATTGAAATTCTATCGTCGATTATTATGTAAAACTCTCTTAAAATAAGAGCGCCCGCTGTAAATGTAAGATTTAATATTTTTTTACCAAATTATTTCTATAAGGAAATTTTTGAAATTGCATTATAATGTTTCAAATACTCATTTTATTAAAAATATAGTAATTTAAAACATGTTAAATGTTTAATTAGACATAATTTAATTATAAAAACATAATAATAAGCATTAAAATATGTAAAGAAAATCATTTGAAGCAAAATTAAGCAATAAAAATGGCGTCAATATAAAATTTACTAGAAAAACGACGGAACAAAACAAAACAGATTTATGAGTGGTTTAAGATTATCTAGTAACTGTCATCCAGGTCATTAGATGTGTTGTGAACGGAAGACGATTTTATGCAGTAACAGAGCAATCTAATTAATCAATTCAAGAGGGTAAGTAAAAGATTTTTTATTTATAGACAATGTGAAAAATAGTAGGTATAATAGTAGGTAGGTATGTATAGATATACGCCGGCGGCGGTGGCGGTGCCAAAGACGCAAAGTGTTAACATAAGGCTGGCATACAAAAGTGGATGGATCCTTCCGTAGCTGCGTACCTATTCGTATTTAATTTTTTATGGGCATATTCGCAGATTTGCGTACAAAACCCGTAATTTGACCGAGTAATAGATGAGTAACGCATGTTTTGACATGTTCGGTTGTATTATACCTACTCAGGCGCGGTCGCAGCCTGCAATTTTGGAGGGGTCACTTAAAATAAAATAAATCGACTAAATTTGACTTTATTGCACAATACACTATTTTATTCCTTTTTTAGCGGAAGGGAGTGTCAGGCTTCTTCTGACTAAAAACCGACCCTGTTCCTTCAGTTGCCCTTGTGGTCCGGGGCCGTGGTGTCTCGTTAGAACATTCCCAGCAGGCAAAGGCTCAACACGACGCACCGTCTCTCCGAGCCTGGTAACCAAGGGCTGCCATCCATCCGGTTTTCCCCGGATTTGTCCTAGTTTGGAGAGTGTCCGGGGGGATTTTCCCTATAAGCGTTCATGTCTTACGGGTGCTAAAAAGCACGATGATTTTATCACATTGTTTTTATAATGTTGATTTATATAAAGAAAGAGACTATTTGAAAAAATATAGAGCTCTATCATAGCTCTATAATGTTATAAAAAAAATAAAACCATAAGTAAACCTCGTTTTGTTTTCAACTTTTTAATTTAATCTAATTTTTTCTAGGGTGTCCGGGAAAAAACTATAACTTTAGTTGGGGGTTGGTTTTTGAAGTCTGAGGCCGGCAATTTAGCTGACAGCAGACCTATCCTCACCGAACGGTGGGCTACCCCTGCTCGCCAGCCGCAGACCCACGCCAACGGTGGCCGGACATCGGCTGCCAACGCCCAAGGCGTCTCCAGCGGCGGCTGGGGCGTGAGGAAGCAAGTTGTCTCTCCCTCACGCATTCAGCCTCCTCCTTCGCTAGCATGACTGCGTCGCAGAAGGAAGCAACTGCATCCCATTCCCGCTTGCCCCGCACCATGGTCTGAACCAGGAACGAAAGACCGCCGCTGCTGATCGCCTCCACAAGGCCACGGCGGTGCTCCGCCCAAGCGGGGCTCACTTCTACCGTATGCTTCTCCGCTTCCTGCGGGTTATCTTCACAATGACGATACCCAGGCGGGTCCTCCCGCTGTTTCGAATACAGGTACCTCCCGAAACAGCCTCGAGTTCGGTCAGCACCTGCATCAGGCGGAAGGTGAGGACGCCATGGCGTCAGCTCATCGGCGGCTCCAGCCACTCCTCAAAGAGGTGATTTATCGGCGCGATTGAGGCATGCCTAGTCCTTGCGCCAATTCTGCAAACGCGCGAGTCCTACCACCTCCAGATCCTATGGCAAGGACCGTACAATCTCCGCGTAGAGCGTTTGGCCGTCCTAGATTGGGCAGGAGCTGCTTCAATGCAGCCTCTGCCTCGTCCAGCCTTAGAGCCAAACGTCAGAAGAGCTTTACGAAGTTCCACCGGCTGTCGAGGACGAAACCAAGCACACCATAAAATGTATCAGAGCCCGTTCCCACTTATCCGATCAGTCTTTTTTCTCGGTCAGTCTAAATAGACGGATGTGCCAGTGGCAGTACAATTTGTATGGAGCTGTTCACATTATGACTGATCCGGGAAAAAAGACTGATCGGAGTTATTTGACGGACGTTTTGCCACTGCGACGATCAGTCAAAACGCCCGGATCGGAACGTTGCGTCTAGACTGAAGACGAGACCCCCTCCGCCCCGCCCTTCCTCGCGTCGCTAGTCTCATTCGGCGTCTAGTGTATTACATTCTCTTTGGCGTCAGTGCTCGTGCAAAATGTACGTGGACGCTTGCGCGTTAATATCGCTAGTCGAAAATAAACCCATATTGTGGGATAAAACGTTGGACGAGTACAAATTCACAAATCGACGATTAGAAGCGTGGCGGGAAATTTGCATAATATTAAATCCTGAGTTTGAGAAACTGGACGAAAAAGAAAGAAAAAAATTTGGTGAGTTAATTTTTTATTCAATACTATGTAGGTAGTTTCATATAGCTGCTTCCTACCCAGGTATTCTTCTCTTGCTCTTCGAATTATATTTGCAGTAGGACCACCTCTACACGGTCGCGGATGTGAACGATGTGGAAACGGGCCCGTTTCTTCACTTATTGGGTTTTGTTGTAAATTAATACCGTCTTTATCTCGGACAAAGTTATGTAAAACCGTAGAAGCTTTTATGACGTTAATCGCCGTTTCTATTTGAAGATCTATCGGCCCATGTAGGCTAGAATACCAAAGGCACACTCAACATATATATAGCTCGGCTCAAGCGATAGTTGAAGTTTTTTTTTTCATGATCTAAATGTGTACCCCGATATGGTCTTAAGAGATTCGGTGTTAAGCTAAAGCCTTCGTCACCAATGAGTACATACGGCATTTCTTCATGATTGTGTGGTTTCTTGTACAGGCTTGGGGTTTGGTATATTTAATGAACTATCAATAAATTTTTACCAAAAGGTACTGTTCTTTAATATGGTAGAATCACACTCTTTTCCATGTGAACCAACACTTATGTAGATGAATCGGTATTCTGAATCGAACACAGCTCTCATGTGACTGTTTCCAATAAAAATATTTCAATAATTGCATATCGGTATTTTATTAAACTCCTAAAACTATATTACAATCCAACTAGCCACCTTGGAAGAGCATTTCCTATATAAATATTTGAAAAAAAAAGGACGTACCTTAAACATATGGACAGCCTTTGTTGTGGACAAATGCACTCTCTAAATCTTGTGTCTTGTAATTTTATGTCCATTGAAATTCTTCCCAAGAGATCGTCGAAAGAGGAAAAAGACATTCGAAAGTAGTTAAAGAACTTCGCCTCATTATTCCTTAATTCACCCATCAATGTTTCAAATATGTTGAAAATCGGTCTCGAACTATAGGATGCACCCAATGTTGTCTCCGTTTTCTACTACTTTTACGTCTCAAATACCACCACAATATAAGAACATCATCGTCGCCGTCCATCGCGTACGAAATACAAATGTAAACTGGCAGCGAGTCGAACCACCGACCTTCCGGCAAAACAGACTGATCGGATATAATGTGAACACCCACGTCCGACGTCCGGTTTCACGGCAAAAAGACTGATCGGATAAGTGGGAACCGTCTGGGCAGTCGCTGCGCCCCGTCAGGGGCGCGGCGAGCGGTCACGGGGGGTCGCCCCACTCCCGCGGGAGCCTGCCGTGTCCCGTAAACACGGGACCGTCGTTAGATAGCCTAGTAGCGGCATAGATGTTCGGGTGTGCGTTGAAAGCGCCTGTTCAAAAGTGAACGGCAACGCACACCCGCGTGATTAATTGCTATTGTGTAACTATAGGCGCGCCGCGACGCCGGTTTTCGGCGTCGTTTCTTCACGGCACCCCGGCGGTCTGACCCCGCCGGGTGAAACCCCCTTACGGGGGAAGCCCAGCGGGAGCCGACCAGCGACGAGGGTGCCGACTCTGACGCACCTATAGTGAATGCGGGGCTCTCGTTCGTCCCGCTTCCAGATCTAGCCGGTTACGTTTCGAACCGCAGAGCCGAGAATGTATGTGTGAGCGGCATTGTACTGTGTGTCGCCGCTCAGTGCGTCTGCACCGGATAGCGTGCGCTGCTATTCGGTGCTAGTTATGTATAGCGCATGTAGAGTCATGAATGAGTGTTTAAGTACGTAACGTGCCTATATTAACTTAGAACACGTTACGCACTTGGTGAAGTGTTGTTATGAATAGTATAACTGTTTGAGTAAGCCGCGTGTAAAGTGGGGCGACTTACCCAGGAGTCAAGTCCGGGGGGGATGCGGCCGCGACGTCTGTCGGGAGCAGATCTCTGGGCAGCCTCCTCGCGTCTGGCGGGCGCGCGTGCAGTGGCGCCAAGTGCTTGACGTGGGGCCAAGCAGAGGCGTCGGCACGCGCGAACATCGCCTTCGCGAGGCGCTGCACGAACTCATCCAGGCCCTCAATCCCGAGGTCCCGCCTGATGACGTCGTTCCTCACATAGCGAGGGGCACCTACTACCAACCGCAGCGCTGCATTTTGCTGCGCGCGGAGCGGCCTGCGTGTCGTCTCGCTAGTGAGGACGAAACAGGCGGGGGCGGCGTATGTCAGCAGGGGGCGTAAGTACGCTTTGTACACGCCCAGCTTGACACGCGCCGGGAGGCGGGACGATAGCACTGGATAGAGCAGTGAGCGAGCTACCTTGGTCTGCGCCGCGACTTGCTTGGCGTGCGGCCGCATCGAGAGCCGACGGTCGATGGTGACGCCGAGGTACTTGACCTGCGGCGACCATGCGATCTCGGCTCCCTGGAGCTTCAGCGGTGGTGGGAGTTGCGTAGAACCTGTAAGTATAGCCTGCGTTTTACTCACGTTAACTGAAAGCCGCCACTTGGCGAGCCATTCGGGAAGCATGTTTAGCGCGCGCTGCATCTTCGTCGCCGCGTGCTTCGCGTTCATCGAAGTAGTGATGTACGCGGCGTCGTCAGCGTACAGCGCGAGCGTCGTATCGGCGGTGGTGGGGATGTCGTCCGTGTAACGTGAGTAACACGCAGGCGACACGCAGCTGCCCTGAGGTACTCCCGCCTCGATGGGGCGGGGTGAGGATAGTGCTCCGTCGACCACCACCCTGAAGCTCCTGTTGGACAGAAAAGATTGGACCACCTTTACTACGCGACGGGGCGTGGCGGAGGTGGCCAGTTTATATACTAGGCCGTCGTGCCATACGCGGTCGAAGGCCTTCTCCATGTCGAGGAATACTGCTACCGCGTATTCTTTCCTGTTCATGGTTGAGGACAGCTGGTAGAGTACCCTCGACAGCTGAAGCGTCGTACTATGGTCCGCCCTGAAGCCGAACTGCTCAGGTCTCGGCGTGATGTGCGGTGTGAGGTGTCGCAGCATAAGTGGGAACGGACTCTACGCTCCGTTTAAATAGCTTTCTTTTATTTTGTAGAAGATTTTTCAATTTGACGTGTACGATTTTGTGGGGGGGGGGAGGGTCATGTCCCCTGTGACCCCCCCCTTCGGACCGCGCATGTACCTACTTTGCGTCCGCGGGGCCGCTCCGTCGCAGTTTCGACGTGTTGTCTTTTTTTACTGTTTCCATTGCATAAAATCATCCAATTCAAATATTTAATGTAAAATACACTTAATTAAGCCATTTTTAGGAAAAAACCACTAGAAACACGTTTTCACTAAACTTTTTTAAGACAATCTGAAAAATATCTATTTAAGTATTTTATCTAGACTTAAAAGTCTGTTTATAAGCTAAGATAAGAGTACCAATAGATAAAATAGAATGTTTTATCTTAAAATATATCATATTATCTATAAAGTTATATCAAGTTAGGTACCTTTAGGCTTTATTAACTATTTGTAGAGCATTGTATCTTAAAACATTCAATATACCTATAAACGTACTTAAAATAAGTGTGCTTTAGAACAAATGCTCTAAAAATAATCGAGCTTGAGAAAAAAAACTCTATAAGAATACATGTTCTTTATTGAAACCATCTTTAGAAAGCCCCTATCTAAAGATTTACCATGAATAGACTGTCTATAGACAGATTTGTTTTAAGCCTCAAAGACTGTGTTACTTGGGTGGTGTTCAACATTGCAACCAGCACGTTTCACTCCCGTTTCCTTAAGAGAAGAATAACTTTCATAAGTGCCAGAACTAGTACTTGGTACAGCCAGAGCACCTATTTGTAGCATAGACTCTTCATGTAATGAACTTGCTCTCTGAAAATTTTTATATATTTTACAAAATATTTCCTTTTATCATACATTTGAATAATTTGATAAAAAATATCTAAAAACATAATAACATGTAATATAGATAATCAAATTTTTACCTTGCTAGATGATACTACTTCTTGATATAACAGGAACTGCTGTTTGTTTTAAGCGCTTTGTTGAATCATAATCTGATTCTTGAAAATGCAAATAGGGAATATGCACGTTTTTTGAAGTGAAAACTTTTTTAGCGGCGCTGCGCTGTGCACTTTTTTGTAATGGGTAAAAAATATTAAACTCGCGTCAGGGACACGTGACCCTGATCGAAAATTCGCAAGACGGGCACTTTTTACTACAGTGACATCTATGTGACTTTATTGAAACTAATACAGCCCCAAATGACTTTGTTTGCCACAGTCAAAGCTACAAGCGTGCATCAATTACTTCGTTACAATAGTTATAAGAAAACTGTCTAGATGACGTTGTGATTATATAATAATAATAATATTCCACAACTTTCACACAACGCCATCTAGTTCCAAACTAAGCAGAGAAACTGATAAATATACATATATATTTCTAAATACATACATATTATAGATAAATAACACCCATTATTAGATTGAAGTTAACGTGTCGAATATTCTAAGAGATAAACTTTTTAATGTAATACAAATTGTCATGTTTGTCTACAATAGCGCAATAAATAAATATTGTATTCTACCACATAAATGATAGTACTTTTATACTGATAATTAAAGCAATTCGTGCAAAATTATTCCCTAACCATTCCAAAATATCAAAATTGCACAACGTTAATATTCAAGTTTTCACTTCTGCCGGCACTCCCGGAGTGCAACCCGTTTTTTTTTCATTCATTAAATCAATCATTTTTAGCTTTATTTTAAAGAAAAATACACTTCTGGACACATCTATTGGCCCACCTTAGAGTTTAGGTTTCGATGGCCCCTACCGAAATATGATTGCTAGATTGAACAAAAACTGTTGATGCAGTTTTAAACCTGATACATTTTACCATCTTTTTCGATCGTATAGTTTTAAATTTGAATTCAGAATACCATACGACATGGACCTACGCCTAACAAGTCGGATATGCGCCTTGTTAAAGGCAATTAATTTTTGAATAAAAAACATGTTTTATCAAATAAAGGTTTAATTTAATAACGCGTGTTGCCTCCATGGGCATCTACCACAGCTCTCATACGATTAGGCATAGAGTTTATCAACCGCTCTATGAAATTTTGAGGGATCATCTCCCATTCCTCTTCTATGGCAGTTTTCAACTCCTGCATCGTCTGGGCAACTGGCTGACGAGCCCTAACACGCCTTTTTAGCTCGTCCCACATGTGCTCAATGGGGTTCATGTCTGGGCTTCTGGCTGGCCAGTCCATAACTGTGATGTTCACATCCCGAAGATATTCCCTGACGATGCCGGCCGCATGGGCTCTTGCATTATCATGCATAAAAAGGAAATTTGGGCCCACATAGTCCGCGTATGGTATCACGTGAGGTTCTAAGCACTCACGAATGTATCTTTCAGCATTTAATGTTGGCAGCCGTGGTCCTGTAACAACCTCAAGTTGAGTTTTGCCGCTCGCGGATATACCGCCCCAGACAGTCCATGAGCCACCGCCATAAGCAACCCTCTCTTCAAAGCAGCATTGTGCGAAACGCTCTCCCTTACGCCGGTAGACCTTCTTCCTTCCATCATTGCCATGTAACACAATTTTAGACTCATCAGAAAAGAGTACACGGCTCCAATCTTGCTGTGTCCAATTTAAATGACTGCGTGCGAAATGAAGGCGCGCTATTCGGTGGGCTCGCTTTAGTTTGGGCCCATTAGCTGGCTTGTGTGGTACCATATCGCGTTCTTTTAACCTTCTCCGAACAGTTCGAGCGCTCACAGATACTCCGTGGAAGTCGCGAAGTTGGTTTTGTATCTCAATGGAGGTTAGGTGACGATTTCTCAAGCTGGTCGTCACGATGAATCGATCCTGCCTTTCAGTTGTGACCCGAGATCGTGGCCTTCCTTGGCGACGAACAAAGCCGCCAGTCTCTAGGTACCTCCGATAAACATTTCGGACCGCAGATCGACTTAAATTAAGTTGAGCACTCACGTTTTTTTGGCTGTGTCCGGCCTGAATAAGTGCCACAGCTTGGGCGGCGACTTCAGGTGAAGTATCCATAGATTATTGATAGAACCTCACCTTAATGTTAAGAATAAGTAATGTTTGTTGCAAAAGCAAAGATATCAATCACTTTTTCAAGAATTAAATCCAAGTAAACCAATAAAACCAAGTTTTCTTAGTATTTGATTGTTTGATATCAACAAACAGGCTCCAAATTGTCTTTTGTTTCTTTAAATTCTGTGTTCGAAATTCAAAAAAAGACTATTGAATGAAATTGTGAATGTGCCAGGTTCAAAACTGCATAAAAACTTTTTGCTCGACCTAATATAAAATTTTAGCTAGGACCAAACGAAACTGAAAATACAAGGTGGGCCAATAGATGTGTCCAGAAGTGTATATAAATAGGCCCGAAAAATGTCTAATTATTTTTTAAAGTGCAATCGAAAACATTGATCAAATTTCAACAGTTCAAACGCCGCCATTTAGCGCGCGCCTTTCATGACGTCATTTGTTATGTCGCATGCCATTTTCTGTACCGTGTTTGGTTGTTTATCAGGGCTGCCAGATTGTATATTTGGATACAAAACGTGTATAATCGGAATGATCATTGTATCTATTGCGTATAGGTAGTCATTCAGTATAATTGGATACAAAAAAACACGGCAATCGGCATATTTATTTCTAAAAGAGACGTACTTGAAAAGGAACGTTATGTACTTATTCGCCTTTTCTGTCACGACGAATGATAAACAGAGATGGAGATATTATACAGTATCAGCATGCTTACCAACTTGACAATATGATTTATAGTTGTGTGGTGGTTTTTTTGTCTGTGAACTTTTGTTTGGTTTGGTGTCGTGTTTGTTAATCTGTAGGACGTGTTTCCTTTTCCTGTTTTAAATTTTCCATGTTGAATTGTTGACTGTCGTGTGTTTTGGCGCCTTTTTTGGTTACTTTGGTCGGATTGTTCAAGTTTTGCGTTCTGCGTCAAGCAAGTTATTAATCCATTAATGAATAATATCTCATATTGTGTGACTTAAAGCTGTGTGACTGACTGACTCATATTGTGTGGCTGAAAGTGAAAAGTTGATAATTTCATGATTTTCGTGTGTACATACATCGAACAACATAATTTGTAGCTGCGACAGAAACTAAACTACAATAAGTACCGACTTACCAATTTAAACTCACTTAATGGCGTGTATGTGTCAAGGAACATAGGTACATATTTACTTTATACTAAATACATGGTTTTCGGGTTTTGGTTCTTTTGCATCTTTTCATGTTTGTTGCAGCAAGTCTTATCAATGGATAAATTCTTGACCAAAAAAAGACTCGCTTCTACTTCACCTAATACATCTCAAAATTTAGATGCTCCTTCATGTTCATCATCAGTGGCAGTATCAACAGCACCTATAATAAAAAAAGAAACTAAACTTTCTTTTTAAGAATTTGCTTGTTAAAAACATTGATGAACACGAAGCAGTTGTTGCAAAATGCAAATTTTGCAATATAGAGTTGGCCGGCCACCAGGCTGTGCTTGAAAAACATATAGCGAGTCAAAAGCACCAGCAATTTGTATCTATTAGGAATACAAACAAAACAATCACTAGTGTAGGAAGCAACCCAGAGCAGAGCACCAAGATAAAACGAGCTGAACTTAAGCTTGCCGGTATACTTGCAGAAACTAATTTGCCATTACCTTTGATGGACACTTTAGTACCACTAATGTCAGATATTTTTCCGGATTCTAATATTGCAAGAGGTTCGGCAATGTGTAGAACAAAGGCTACTACAGTTGTTACACAAATATTAGGGCCTGAATTTTTTATAGAATTAATTGATTCCATAAAAGTCCCAGGAAGTCACTTTTCATTAATGATGGATGAAACCACTGACACCACTGCAAAAAACAGTGTGCCATTACTATTATTTATTATAACACAGACTTCGATATAAAAACAGAATTTCTGAATATCATAGAAACAGAGTCCAGTACTGCAGAAAGCTTGTTTGAGCGTTTAAAGTGAATGTGTAGGCAGTAAAAATATTCCCTTTTCTAATTTAGTGGGATTTTCGTCCGACACCACTAATTCAATGGTTGGCATACATAATTGCATATTCTCACGTTTAAGGAATGAATTACCTAGTATTGCATGCATATAATGCTCATGCCCCAGTATTCACTTAGTGGCATCAAAAGCTTGCCTACACCTACCGAGATCCCTCGAAGATGCCTTAAGAAATATAGGGTCTCATTTTTCGCGCAGTAATAAAAGGAAAAAAAAGCTGATTGAAATGCAGCAGTTTTTTGGAGTTGACATCCATAAAATCCTTAGTCCTGCAAATGCACGGTGGTTGTCACTTAAACAATGTGTAGACAGAGTTCTAGAACAACTACCTGCACTGATCCTTTAAGTCACCGAAGAATACCTCTTCCGATGATCCATCTAAAACTACAGATGAAATACTTTCTGTATTAAAAAATGACCTAATGATCATTTAGGTATTTTGAATTTTTATCGTATTCACTGAAGCTGCTTACCGATTTCAATAAATTATTTCAATCAGAAACTTCTTTGCTTCAACGCCTAAAGCGAGAAGTTCAGTCCTTGATAAAACCATTTATGCCAACTACATGAAGTTTGCCATTGCTAAATCAGACCCTTATACTGTTAATCACAAACACCCAGATAATTTTCTGCCACTTGAAAAAATTTATGTTGGGGTCCAAGCAACTGCATCAATTACATCATTTTTAGAAAAACACCCAAAAGATCCAGCAGCAAAATTAGAAACAGACAAAGTTAGAAAAGGGTATTTACAGTTTTATATTGAAGTAGTTACTCAGCTAAAAACCAGATTTGAATTCACTGACCCAATCTATCAATACATCGACATTGTTGACCCATGTCATGCTCAAGCTTTGATATGTAAGGAACTAAGTGCCATAATAAAACGCTTTCCTTGTTTAACATCAATTGTTGACCAACAAAAATTAGACACCGAATGGATGGAGCATGCCCTCCTAGACCATGAAAATTTAGGTCTGGAAAATAAACTTTCAGCAGCACAATATTGGAAAAAAGTGTTTTCACTTAGTGATCGACATGGTAACAAAAGCTTTCCAAATTTAAAAGCAGTCATAGCACTTTTGCTTATATTGCCATTTTCGAATGCATCTGTGGAGCGCATTTTTAGTCAACAGGCCCGTTGGTATAGTGGTCAGTGGCCCTGACTGCTATGCGCAAGATCGTGGGTTCGATTCCCACCTAGGACAAATGTTTGTGTGATGAGCACGGTCATTTGTTCTTTGTCTGGGTGTAATTTATCTATAATATGTATGTATTTAAAAATATATATATTATGTATGTTTATCAGTTGTCTAGTACCCATACCACAAGCTCTGCTTAGTTTGGGACTAGATGGCGTTGTGTGAAAAAGTTGTGGAATATATTTAAAAAAAATAAAAACGCAATATAGAAACTGAAAACTGAAACAATAGCTGCTCTTATGAGTACAAAAAATGGCATAGCCAAACACGAAAGGTGCATTGCTTTTGAGTCTTCTAGAGCTATGCTAAACAAAAAAAATAATCTACAAGAAGAATTAATATTAGAAATCTGCATGATGGTTGGTTTCTTGTGGTTGCATGAATGGAAATTGGTAAGACCAGAACAGGGTAACTATATTAACTATCTATCCTAATATGCTAACCTGTGCTTCTCATTTACCATCTTCTTTTTGTGTGTTGCTTTTGTTTTTGCTTTCGCAAGGCACTTCGACAATGTCAAGTGTAGGTACGTAGTAATTGTTGAAAATTAATAGGGGAGTAAAGCGATTGATGGCAGTCTAAATCGACGCAATCTTCGTATGTATTCATGTGAAAGTGATTCATATTATTTAATTTAATTCCAGATTTAAATTTTACCACCAATGTGAATGATAAATATAAATATGATTGAGTGGGACCAGTACTAAAAAGGATAGACAGGTACCTGGTTGATTTGATTGATTCAAAGAATGAACAAAAATCATAAAAATTTAATATAACGGAACAGTGGCTACTAAATACTGGTCAGATATTATTTTTTATTGTCAAGTGATTAAAAATCGGGTATAAAAATAATTATGTATAATGCAGTCGAATTTTGTATAATTGCAGACACTCGACCGTATAAACGAGATTAATGTGCTGGCAGCCCTGTTGTTTATAATAATGTTGAATAACGTGTCACCATACTATTTATCATTGTCAGTTTTAATTTGTACAAAAATAATGGCAGAAGTTAAAAAACCTTCATATAAGTATTGTATGGTACCGAAGTGCAAAAATACAACTATCAGTACACCCAACAAAGTGTTTTTTCGTATTCCACGCGATGTGAAAGTACAAAAACAATGATGTCAGATGATGAGAAAGGAAAATGTATCTCCACTATCGGTTTTATTTTGTTGTGAAGACAATTTTAACGTAAGTATACTGTATTTATATCTGTATTATTCAGCTTAGTGTTCCAGTCTAAAACAAACCTAAACTATAATTACAAAAGTTCATTAAAATATTTTTTTAAATATTTCCCTGAAGAGCTTTTCTATTACTATTGAGGTTTTATGGTTTGACGATTTGTTTCAGATTAAAGAAGATACAGTTAATTATATTGAATATAGTATAATGAAGGAGAAAGGAGAAAAACGTAATCTAAGGCTAAAGAAAGGAGTGGTTCCTCATATATTTTTATGTCAAAAACGGAATTTGTCACCACCAGTTGAAAGTCTGGCCGAAGTTAAAAGAAAAAGACTAGCACTAGTTAATGAAGCTCTTTCAGAGTATGATAACAAGAGTAATATTTTAGAAATTGGAGAACCTCCACAAAGAAGTTATAACAAAACAAGTTCTAGTACTTCCCATACAAATGTATATGATATTAATCAAGCAGGACCCAGTACTTCTCATATTGAAGTATGTGATGATCATCAAACTGAACCCTGCACTTCTAATATTAAGGATAAATTACTGAGTGATAAAGCTATACAAGTAAATATTAAACCGAAGTACAGAAGTAAAGGTGTCAATGTAAATAGAACTACTGAAAAGAAAAATGTAAGACTAAATGTTAGAAGCCATGACCTCTTTCTTCACACAGTATCGGAACTTCACCAATAAAGCTATCTGTTCTAAATAGGAAATTGTTTGGCAATGACCCGGTTGACAGTACTTCTATATCATCACATTCTTCTATTAAATCCCCTGATTATTATGAACCAAGTTGTTCATCTGACATAAATGTTTATTGCCAGATGATGCAGAGGACGAGAAACATTTTAAAAATGTAATGTGCAGCAGCATGCTAGCTGCTATTGAAAAAGAGCCAAAAATGTTGCTAGGATTACAAAAACAATCATATCATTTAATAAAACTTTTAAGTGATAATATCCCACTTCCTACTATACATATATTAATAACACTCAAGAAAATTAAATTAAATGAGTCTTTTAGCATATTGGCATTACAATTTGGAAGAGTCTTCTCTAAAAGTTTACCTCTTATCGCAGCCAAACTCGAAGACTTGATTGTATGGCCAACACCATCTGTCATTTATAAAAAATTACCCATTTCTTTTAGATGTAGGTATGCACATGTTGTTTCCATCATAGATTGCCTAGAAATTCAGATTGAAAAGCCATCAGACGCAGTCCACCAATCACTTACTTGGTTGCACTATAAAAAATGAAACACACTAAAGTATTTAATTTCATGTACCCCTGATGGCTTAATCAATTTTGTCTCTGATGGATATGGTGGAAGGGCTACTGATGTTATGATAGTACAAGATTCTAATTACTTGGAGTGTTTACTTGCTAACAAGGCAGTGATGGCTGACAGAGGATTTAAAGACATCATGTTTGTTAGAAAGCAAAAAATGTACCTCATACGACCACCTTCCGACTCTAAGTCTACACCCAGTACTAAAGTTGAAGTAAAACTATCAAAACAGATAGCAGCATTAAGAATACATTTTGAACGAGTAATAAATAGGTTAAGAGAATTTCACATGTTACTTCCTCATGCTTGTGTAGACCATAATTTAATTCCTATCATAGATTATGTAATAATAATAGCTTGTGGACTGGTAAATATGCAGGATGTTTTAATAAAAAAAATGATTACACATATAATTATTTACATTTGTTTTATTACAGAGTAAACAAAATAATAAAAAGTACATTTTAATTTCATTTTCCACATAATTTGGGAAAGATAGCTTCATTCCAAAAAATTAAACATTTTTCCAATAAAGTCTCACATACTTGTGCATCATAATCCACTTCTACAACAGTAAGTTTTTTTGTGTATTCGAAATCAGCATGAGCCACACAAAACAGAGCCTTTAATTTATTTGAAAAATGCATGTGTAGTTGCACTTGTGCCATGTATTTTGCAGTCACATTTCCTTCTCTAATGTATTGTCCCATGGCTTTTGTGGATGTTGGACATTTTATTTCTATGCTGTACTCACTACTTTCACCATCTGGCGAAGCACCCATAATAGGATTTGTACTATTTAAGATTTTAAGAGTAATCCACATCTATTTAATTTTATTTTGCGCAAATTTTCGACTTCCTTTAAAACCCGACTTTCCAAGAATCTACCTCTTTTCATAGCCTCTGTGTCCTTCAACTTACATGCTCCCAGGATGGTTTCGGTTAACGTTCCATCAAGAAGTTTGATATGCAGCGGCATATACTTTGGAAGCTGTGATCCTGCCATACCTCAGCTCGTGCCACAATGGGCATTCATTTTGATCAATAGTTGCTAGTGCAGCTTCTTTACATGCTTGGGTATGTGTGGTGACTCTTTTTAAAAATGTCTTAGGAGATTTTAATAACGAGATAGCAATACCACGGCCCACACTAAAAAGAGAGGTCAGACCACAGAGAGTGAGATAGAGATACGTAGGTATTTGACTCAAGCTGTTGTTCCAAGTGTGGGCTCCATATTTATCTATACCTTCATGGTCAAAAAAGGCCACAAACCAAAAACAAACTGAAATAGAACACGGACAGATTGCTGAGATTGCTGTTCATTTATTAGCATAACGCTTGAGCCTCGATAGTGCTCAGACATCGATAGAAGGTTCAGCAGTATTATTTCCCAGGGATGCGTAGAATGTAGAATAATCATTGATTGTGTCTTAACCTGCGTCCACTGCCAGAGCTATAAAGCAAATAATACCAAACCACCAGGCCTACTCCAGACTGCAGTCATGAGGTGTTAGCCATACCATATACCTTTTCGGCACATAAAACACAAAAAAAAACTACTGTAGCATATGCGAGCACGCGGCAAGTGGAGTTGCTCACCGACCTCGGTCGAGTACGGACGCGTGTTCAGTGTTTCGTATAGGTACTCTATATTCACGTGAGAGTGAGAGTGCAAAATGTGTTTTATTAGACCCCGAGACATTACAACTACAATAAAAGAAATAACAAAAAATACTATTATTGTAATTATTGTATATAAATTCAGATGATCTTTTAAGTACGCCTGGATATTATTTCATGGTCATTATAGTTCAAAATAGAAATTAACTTATCTTAATTCTTATCAAATCAATAATTTTCAATAAATTAGTTGCAACAAAACTGTTATTAGAAAAGTCGAAACCGTTAACAGACATTGACACTAAACGCTAATGATTAAAATTTAAAAACTTGTAAAAATAGTAGTTTCGTAATGCGTTGACGAAAATTAACAGCAATAATTTTCAAACTGTTTTTTTTTTTAATGAATAATGTGTAAAGACGTAGAGTGCGTTGACGAAAATTAATAGCTAATATTGTCAACCTGTTTTTTCATTGATGAAATAACAGTTAGAGTCTGGCTAACGAAAGCGTGACCTGTGAAAGCGCGGCAAATTCAAAAAATCTTTATGTGGTATTATTGACTTTAGTAGGAGAAAAATGTTTTGATACTTGGAAATTTTATTTATTTACGACAATCAATTTATATAATAGTTGTTTACGAACTAATTTCTAATTCAGGGATAATACCACATAATGTTTTTAAAGACTCCGTTTGGTGTCTCGAAGCCTTGACTGTCATGGATTGATTAAAGAAACGAATGTGTAGATTTATTTATTAGTATATACATAAAATTAACCTACTTAACATGTAGTTTATTAAATTTCTTCAACAATTTTTTTAATCAACTACAGGCGTTTTGAGTATGATAATTATTTAATCATCGTACTCAAAATCCGAGTCCAAAAATTCAACCTCTAAGGATTCTTCTGTATCAGTGGAGTCGTCAGCACCTACACTTATTATGATTTTTTCCAATACTTTTTCTGTTATGTGATCTCTGTGTTTGTATTATTTTATTTTCCACATTTATTACATGATTTGTTATTTTTCTTTCAATTTTCTGCAGCTATTCAGCCAAATGAGGTTTTTATCAGTGTTTTATTTTGTTTTAGGGGCACCACTCGTTAGATCTTGCCATGATATTTTAGGCTTATAATTTTTGTGTATATATGTTTCATCTAAATAGATAATTCGTTTTCCTTCCGTTCGTTTAGCAGCAATTTCTTGTAGATAAAGATGTCTCCAAGCAGCAATATCAAAACGTTCGACAAGAACCATTCATTCATTTTTTATTTTTCTTGAAGTCATACGCATTAGCAATTAATATTTCACGCAGAGTTTCTCTATATTCACTAAAGCCAATGCTAGAATGTAATTTTTCTAGCAATGTTCGCAATGTTGGGACCTCATGTCTCACAATATAAAATTCATTGATTTTATTTCTTATTGCATCAATATTAAAACTGTCTAAATCCAACACTGAGCTTTTGTATGGGCGTTTTTTTTTTCCTGGAGTGCTCCACATCCATTCATTCACAGATCCTTCCTTTTTTTAGTATTGTGACACCAACCTCTGCAAAACGAAGTATAAAATGCATATTAAAAAATTAAGGTACCCAAACAATTTGATAATGTCAAATAACACAACTCATCAACAAAACATTCTTAACCGTAACATACGTACCAGTTAATGAAGATATTTCTTCTAAGAACTTAGTCTGAGTTTCTATTAAAGATTTTTTCTCCAAATTTTTAACGTCTCAACAAGTCGCAGATTCTTTGATTATCTCCAATATTATCTATAAAGATAAGAAAAAGTATCATAATATCGTAAATAGATATATCTAATAATATCTAATAATAATATAAAGTCGTACTAACCTAAAAAATCCGAGATCGCATGTAAACATTGTTGTTTTTCTTGAAATACAATTTCTTTCTCTTCTTGTTTTTGTTTAAACTTACTGATCATAGTATGTAGCAGCTTTCGCACGTTACTTTTTATTGTTTTACCCACATTATAGCGATTATTGTTGAATATTAGTTGTGTTTACAAATTACTGACAATTGTAATCACAGACTTTGACAGCTTAATAATGTTGCCATATTAAACTTTTAAGAAAACTCCAGGTCACGCTTTCGTTAGCCAGACTCTAAATCATTGACGAATGAAAAGTTGTTAACCCTCCGTGCACCAGGTGGGGTTTAACAAACCCCAGTCTTTCAACTTTCGCAATAATTTTAAAACTGTGTATGCGCCGATGCTCGAATTCTCAGTAGCTGGAATTGCGACGTTGCCGTTCCAATCAGTGCCGCTAAATCAGTCCGGCGGTAACCGCCATGCGAGCTACACGCGCTTAAAGTGCGCTTGGGCGTCACACGCCACACCTCGTACGGCGTGTTAAAAAGGTAAGAGTTTAATTCGATGTAATTTATGTATATTTTTATTTTTGTGTGTTTACGTATGTATGTTTAGCATTTTAAACATATTTTTATTTGTTACAGATAACAGTTTACATGAAAAATGTCGCACATCAAAGAAGCTGATATATTAAAAGCACTTTTAGTTTACTTAATTACAAAAGTTGTGATTTTTTGTTATTTTATAAAAATAAATATTTTAATACATACTTTTAGTTCCGAGTTTTACTTAAATCTGATTATTATAGTGTACTTATAACACCTAATATTTAAATCCACCAAAAAACAAAAAAAAAAGGTTAATTTTATAACTTTTTAATTTGGGGTTTGTCACACCCCACCTGGTATGGGTCGAAGCTTTTAGTCACCTGGTACACGGAGGGTTAAAAAAACAGTTTATTGATTCCATTGAGATAGGAAAAGTATCAAGTCAGTGATTGATTCAACGCCCACCTCTAGTGAGATGTCATTCTTGGTTAATGTCTCTCAAGAAAAATGTTAACTGATGACTAGGCAGCATGGTCTAAGACCTTAGCCTGTTCCGTATAATGTATTGCAAAAAAAAATTGGCCTATGTCAATTGTCACTAAAGGTGAACGCAGACCTAGCCGCACCGCAGTCTCTGCAGTCCCCGCAGTCATCGCTTTTTGTTAATAGCCTCGCACGCACATCTATCATCTGCCGCAGTCGCTGCAGTCGTTCCCGTTGCCGCACGCATCGCACTTGCAGTGTTGCCAGATTTTTTAAAGCATTATCTGTACCGAAGATTAAAAAAATCTGTATTTAAAATCTGTATTAGGTAAATTTAAGAAAATTTGTAAAAAAATCTGTATTTATATTATATTTTGCTCTTTTGTGTAATTTTATCTGTAGGTGCTATAATAGGGAATAAGCAAGTAATTGATTGAAAAAGCGCGGGAATCTCCGAAATTGACGGGCGTGATTTTTCTTTCGTTTTCATTAAAATAATAAAAAACGTTTGCGATTGGAGATAAGTTGTGTAGATATATGTCGTGGACAATAGTGTGGGTTATACGTTTTTTTACCTTTTAAGATAACCACTTTTTGTAAAATACTTTAATGTATAACTGTTTTTTGTCCCAAATAAATAAAATAAAATATATGTAAATATTCATTATATTAGTTAGTTTATTTGTTGTTTAGTTAAAACTCTTCATATTTAGGGTAAGTTTTTTTTCTATATATATTTCTGGCCAGTGGCCACAATGGACAATGAACCGCCTGATCCGTGGGACACAGTCCCCTCGGTTGGGCATAATATTGTTATTCATGACTCCAGTATGGACGCAGACTCGTCCATCACCAGATCGGAGCGAAAAAGGGCTCGAGCTCCACGCAAAATATGCAAACATTGCAATAAAAGAAGGAGAAATGGTCACCCTACAGGAATAAATAATGAAACAAATTGTCATTGTGATAATGACTCAGTAGTACCAGTAAATTTAATTAAAGTTCACCAAGAAGCCACTCTACGTTCTGTGGATGGCGATAGTCCCCAGACTGAAAACCTCAAGTCAGATCTTCCTCAGAAGACGCCACAGGTTGCTAGGGCTTTGTATGAAGCCACAGACCTGTCGCCATACGTCGTGCACATACAAAAAATGGTTGGTGCGCAAAACTCAAGTCAGACATTGCACCCAATAACTTTAGGGCACTTCCTGAAAAATCGTAAAGACAACAACATAATTAACGGTTCTCTAAAACGTATCGGTCGAAACAGAATGTCGCTCAGCTTCTCTCGTTACGTAGATGCTAACTCTTTTATAAATGACCCAAGTTTGGCCAAAGAGAAATTGAAGGCATTCGTTCCATCCATAAATGTGTGCCGTATTGGAATTATTAAAGGCGTACCTACCGAATGGTCTCCGGAGGAAATAGCGGAAAATATATCGGTTCCCGCTGGATGCGGGAAAGTCATCAAAACAAGGCGTCTTAACTATACAGTACACGAACCGACCCCTGTGTGCAAACCATTCCAAACAGTCGTGCTCACCTTTGACGGACAAGTTTTACCAAAACGTGTGTTTTGTTGTTACAATTCCATGCCAGTGGAATTGTATACATTCCCAACAATGCAATGCTTTAATTGTTGTCGTTTTTGCCATATAAAGATACAATGCAGGTCGAACCCTCAGTGCTTCAAGTGTGGGAAGAAGCATTCTGCTGAAACTTGCAGTATTGAAGACGAGAGTAGCAGTAAATGCTGTCACTGCGGTGGCATTCACTACGCCATCAATAAAAAAATGCCCAGAATTTGAAAGACAAAAATCAATTAGGCATTATATGGCCCATAGCTGCGTGTCGTATGCTGAAGCTTCGAAACTACATCCACCAATCTCGAAATTGTATACAGATGTGGTAGCATCTGCCCCATCACATACCACTCAAAATTATTTTTCATCACAAAATTCGCCCCAATCATGTAACACACAAGTTGTCTCCTCACATAGAAAAATGGTATTCCTTAAACCTCGGGATCCCTCAAAAACAACTAAGGGTTATGACCGCGAAGCTCATCAAGCATTAAGCAATAATGAAGTTTCTGTGTCAGGGAATGGTGTTGCATTCCAAAATAAAACAACAACTAATAATGAGAGTCAAATAAATTTAATAATCATGTTAATTAATACCTTATCTAAAAATAATAATATTGAACCGTCCAACGTTGCCACTGTAATTGACACGCTGTCTAACCTATTTAACTTTAATAATGGATCCAAATCTATCCAAGATTGTCCAGTGGAACAGTCGCAGCATTTTGAATAAAAAATCTGATCTATCCTACATATTAAACAAATATGATCTCTTTGCAGTCGCTCTCTGTGAGACATGGCTAAAACCAGGGTTCTCTTTTAGAATTCCTGGCTATGCGTGTCTAAGAACAGACAGAAGTGACGGGTATGGCGGTGTCGCCATACTTATTAAAAATAACTTGTCTTTTCAATCTTTTGCTCTTCCAAGTCTCAGTGACGATATATCTGCTGTCGCTGCTAATGTAAATAAAATCTGTTTAGTATTTATATATTATTCCCGTCCCACTGTAAATATTCTGTCTGAAATAAATAATTTTCTTTCAGTTTTACCTAAACCATTTTTGGTAATGGCCTAATGGGTGACTTTAATACACAACATCAGTCCTGGGGTAGTTCTAATTCCAGTTACTATGGGGAAAAGTTATTAGAAATACTAGACTCTAATAATTTATGTATTTTAAATACATGTCTCCGACACGCCAAACAAAACCAGATGAGGGAATAAGTGCCCCTGACCGCTCAATCTGCACACCTGAGTTAGCATCAACATTAACCTGGTCTCCTTTACCGTCTTCTTATGGTAGTGATCATTACCCTTTAATAGTTTCTTTTCCACATAAAAAACCAGCTGCTTGCAATCCAATACCACGATTAAAGTATAGACTTCAAAATGCAGATTGGGATACATACAAAAATTGTGTAGAAGAAAGAATCCTTGCTTTAAATAATTCCTTACAACTACATGATCCTCAGTTATTATCTAATCAAATTACAACAATTTTAATAGAGGTGGCAGATAATACTTTCCCTATTAAGAATGGTACTACAGGCAAAATTCCTTCACCACCTTGGTGGGATGCTGAGTGCACTCAGGCCATCAAAAAAAGAAAAGAAGCAGAAAAAAAATTTGGTCATACTATGACTGGTCAACATTTTGGGATATACTTAGGGCCAATTTCTCCGAATGTCTCTAAAACTGCGATCAGTAAAACTGCGTTTACACTAATTGCGTTTACTATCAAGATTTTATCTCGTTTAACATCGATTGCATTTCACAGAGCAAAATGCCACGATCGTTAATCGCGTTTACGAAAACAGAGTTTACGGCATGTTAGAATGGCAACCTCGCGTTGCGTTTTGTCTTTGCTCCGAAACTTATCAAAACTGTTGCAATGTTTGTGTAAAAATACATGAAACAAAACGTATTCCTTCGGTTTTCAAGTCAATTGACAACTTGCTACAGTGAGTGAGTTTATAAAAACAGTGTTCGTTTTGCGTGGTTATTGTTTTCTGATTTTCAGTGCACGTTTTAATTTGTGGATTTATTTTCTGAACTCGGTGTTATAAGCATGTCTAAAAGGAAAAGTACAGCATCTTTATATTTTCCTTGTTCAAACATAACTCTTCGATAGTAGTTATTAAAGATGTGAGAGTCACGTGTGCTACCTGGTCATCTGGTAACAATGAGTAAACTCTTCTCATTATATATCTCAAAATATTCCTAATGCGATTCAAAACAGGTAATAACCAGTGATCGGAGTAGGTAGATTGAAATGGGGTCATTGATCCGAAACGTATATATTAATATGGACATTCCTCCGGAATTGGTGGATTATTAAAAAAAAAACCGGAACTTATGTAGGAATTTTATTCTGCCAGAGTGGAAGGAGTCATTTGATGATTTGCCATCCTCAAAAAAAAGGTAGGAATTGTAATAAAATGAGCAATATTATTCTTTATTATTCTTCATATTTTTTTTAACGGCACACAGTCACGATTTGACAAAACCCAACGACCAATCAGAACAAAGGATCATGGGTGGTACAATAACCGGTTATCAGAACAATGCGTACGCCCGCCGACGACATGCCAGGTAGCTCACTCGTTTACTTCGGTTCGTAGAGTGCGCATCTTTGTTTGTTACTGTGTTGTGAAAACGTTACTTGACCCTGGCTTGTGTACATACTGACTTCTGGAATCTGCTCTAAACCACGATTTGGCTCGAATATACGGACTCAGATTTTTCACTATTGAATTGGATCTACATATTTAAACCAAGCTTTGGTAAGTAATATTTTACTAGTTACAAGGAGTATAAAGCATGTTTGGATGTACTATAAGAATATTTTTAGTATTGTGTTTGTTCGCTTAACCTGCTGAACATACCATGAGTCTTAATATTGTTAAATCTTTAATAGAGTATGAACCAGTGAGCTTAGTGCGAAACAAAATTATGATATTCTAGTAATGTAGTCGCAATTCAGCTAACTCCACTATTAACCGACATTTTACTGGAATCCGTATATAATTTGAATGCCCTGTGTGCTGTGTCCTCTTGCAATGTATTGGTAAAATAAATTACTATAGGCCTTATCTACTTCTCTACAAAATATTCTACGTAACAAGCCCTTTCATTTGATACCCATATTGATGGGATTGAAAAAAAACTAAGTTGTCCGCCATCTTGTAGCGGCAGCCATTTTGGATTGACAATAATATTGAATATACATAATTGTATTGTCACCAGAATCAAAGGCGAATACCAAATTTTAGATCAATCGGTTGACAGGAAGAGGGTGAAATTTCAATGACTAAATTTGATCCACGAAAAATAAAACAAACGGAGTAAGCTAAATAAACTAAATAAAATGTATTTTTTTCATGTCTTTGTTTTAGGTGATATATACGAGGTTCCATCTCTACAACAGAGTTCAGATATGGCAAACGTCAAGGCTGAAACTGTAGAAAAATGGATATCCGGTCATCCCGAACTACTTTACGATCACGCTAGTGGTACAATGTACTGTTCAAAATGTGAAAGCCATTTGAAAACCATAAATAAAGGAAACGTTAAAAAACATATCGAAGGAGCAGTACACCAGGGAAAGTTTGAGCGGCCCGAAGAGGAATTTTATTTCGATCTTATAAAATTTCTCATTTTGTGCAATATTCCGTGGTCTCAGATGAAAAATACTACTTTTCAAGATTTCTTTAAAAAATATATGTGTAGTACCTGTTGTTGTACGTGTACTAATCGTACTCTGCCAGATGAATCACAGTTACGGAAAGTTTACTTGGACAAGTTTTTTAAGAATAAAATCAATTGGATTCGGCAAAATTATAAAAATGAGAAACTATGGATATCATTAGATGAAACGACAGACTTTTTAGGTCGCTATATAGTCCATTTTTTAATAAAACCATTACATCCTAGCAATTTGACTAGACCTTATTTGGTAGCATGTAAAATGCTAACTTTAGTTAATGGACAAACAATCACGCAATTTGTGTTAGAATGTTTGGAAAACTTTTGGGAAGATTCTTTTGAATAGAAGGTAGGTAACATTCTTGTCCTCTGCACTGATAGCGTTGCATATATGCTGTCTGCAGGACGAAATTTAAAACAATACTTACCTGAAATGAAGCACGTAACATGTTTGACGCACTCTCTTCATCGCGTATCTGAGCAAATTAGGTTAGAATATCACGATGTTAACATTTTAATAGCAAATGTTAAAAAGGTATTTTTGAAAGCCCCA
Organism: Tholera decimalis; assembly: GCA_943138885.2. NCBI lineage: Eukaryota > Metazoa > Arthropoda > Insecta > Lepidoptera > Noctuidae > Tholera > Tholera decimalis. The sequence continues at coordinate 11,694,586 of OW964553.2, read as the reverse complement.
AGTAGAGTCAAAATTTTAAAAGAAAAATATCCAGATTTGCCGCTACCTCCCCAACCAGTTGTTACAAGATGGGGCACTTGGTTAGAGGCAGCATTTTATTACGCTCAAAACTTTGAAAAAATAAAAGAAGTATTATCTTGTTTAAGCAGCTCTGATGCGGTATCTATTCGAGAGGCAAAACATATTATAGAAAAAGAAAATTTAAAAGAAGATTTAAATTACAATAAAGACAATTATTTTATAATTCATTTGTCTTTAAAAGAATTGCAAAAGCATAATTTATCGTTGACAGATTCACTTTTAGCATTTGACAACGTCAGAGATGCTACAAATCAGTGCAATTCAGAAAATATAAAAAAAAAAATAGAATGTGTTATGGAACGAAACCCAGATTTAGACACACTTAGAGAATATAGTGAGGCCATTGAAAAAAATGAAGCACATAATTTAATACCTTTTTTAAAATTTGCTCCTTTGACATCGTCAGATGTAGAACGGTCTTTTTCCATTTATAAATGGATTTTAGATGTTAAAAGAAATAGGTTGAAAATTGAAAATATAGAGAAACTCATAGTTATATATTTTAATTGTAAAGATCAGGATTACCAGGATGCTGACATTGTAATCGATGAAGATTAAAAATGTGAATACATGTAAAATGTACATATTTAACGATAAACAATGTTGATTTTTATCTTTTTTCTTTATTCTACCCCTTTTTTTGGTCCTAAAATCTGACTAAAATCAACCTGTTCCTTCGTATGCCCTTTACGTTTCAGAGTCGTGGTGCATCCTTAGAACAGTCTCACGACCCCAGCAGGCATTGGCCCTCTATGGGGCCCCGTCATTTATTCTACCCTTAATGCAAATTACCATGACCACTATGAAAATATTTAAATTTAAGTGCAACAATTTATGTCTATCTATAAAAGTTCTAGCCATAAAAGGCTAAAAATAAAAATTAAAGCTTCGATCGGAATTAGATTGTTTTTATTATTCAACAGATAAATAATGAATTAATTTAGTTTTTATACCGTCCTTTAAATTTTGAATTGAGTAGGAATAATATCACTACCAACATTAACAATGTTTAATTGAATCCGGCAATACCGGAATTGCTTTCCGGGAAAATGGCTTATCCATGTTATTCTTTCTGTGTGCATTTATGATACAAGTACCAAAAATCAATCTACCTACTCCGATCACTGGTAATAACACAACAGTATCACTTCTTCAACACAATATAGCCGAAGCGCGCGCTACGTTATAAAATACCAGATGGTGGCGCAAAATTTGGCGTTTAGTACAATAACTGCGTTTAGCACTAAACTAGTTTAAATATTGGTAGTGAAATGCCAAACCAAACTTTAAACTTAGATTAAAACTAAAACGCCGTTTATATTCAGTTGATCGCGATTTATTTGATCGGTGAAATTGGCCCTTAGAAACTGCTCGTACAACTCGTAAGCTCCTTAGGAAAAAGAAATTTGAAGGTTGGCAAACATTCTGTGCATCTATTTCGCCAGAGGTTAATGCATCTCTAGTATGACAAAATATTAGGCGATTCAGATCAGCATTCCATGACACAACAGCCTCAAAACTGCCATTAGAATTAGCCAATGAGTTTATGGATCATTTAGCTCCTCCTTCAGTCCCAGAACAGAGATCTTTAATGCATTTTCCCTATGTTCCTATTCCTAATTCTGAGTTGAATTGTCTCTTTACACTAAGTGAGTTGAAAGAAGTCCTTTCACATGTTAAGGATTCAGCTCCTGGTGAAGATGGTATATCATATTCATTTATAGCTAATCTGTCTGACTCTGTTCTTTTAATATATTTAAATCTAATCAATTCAGCTTTGATATCTGCAAACATTCCATCAAGTTGGAAGTCTCAAACAATTATTCCCATTATGAAACCAAACAAACCTCCTTCTAATGTTACTTCCTATCGACCAATTGCACTTTCTACAGTTCTTGCTAAAATTGTTGAGCATCTTATTAAGAATCGTTTGGAGTGGTATTTGGAAAGCAAAAACTTGCTAACTACATCACAGTTTGGTTTTAGGAAGGGTAAAAGTACGATGGACAGCCATGGTGTATTCACAACTGATATTCGCTTAGTCTTCTCTTCTAATAACTCTGTAATTGCTGCTTTCCTGGATATTAGTTCAGCTTACGATAATGTCCTGGTATCAATCCTTTTTTTTTTTGCGTGGTAAAATTATCAAATAAGTCCTCCCACCCCGGGCAGGGTGGGAGGGACTGTCAGACTTTTACTGACTAAAATCCACGGTGTTCCTTCAATAACCCTTTACGTACCGGGGTCACGGTAATGGGATAAGTCCCACGACCCCGGCAGGCTTCGGCCCTCTACGGGGGGGCCTCGTCATATTGCTGACGCTCTTTGAGGCGCGCGTGGAATACAACGCGCCGTCGACCCGGGCATGGTCCATGGTCGGACAGCGAGTTGCCCTTTACTCGCTGTCCGCATGCCCGCGCCTACGGTGGCCGGAGATCGTCGGCCGACGTCCGACGCTGTGGGCGTCTACCACTGCGGCTGGGCTGGAGGGAGGACGCCATCCTCTCCCTCACGCGGCCCGCCTCCTCCTTCGGAAGCATGACTGCTTCGCAGAAGGAGGCGACCGCTTCCCACTCCTTCTCGCCCCGCAGCATGGCCTCGACCAATGCCGGGCGCGGGAGGTCTCCGCCTATTGCCGCCGTGAGGACACGTCGGTGCTCTGACCAGGCGGGGCAGTCTTGCACCGTATGCTCTACTGTGTCCTCAGGGCGACCCTCGCAGTGGTGACACCCAGGCGTTTGTTCCTTTCCCATCAGACACAGGTACCTCCCGAAACTTCCGTGTCCGGTGAGGACCTGCGTCATGCGGTGGGTCAGGACGCCGTGACGCCGATCTAGCCACTCCTCAAAGAGGGGTCTTACCGCCGCAATTGCGGCGTGCCCGTGGTATCAATCCTAGAACAAAAACTTAATTTATTACAAGTTCCAACAATGCTGTCTAAGTTCATAATTAACATGCTTTCAGAGAGATCTATATATCTTCATATTGATGGTATACATTTACCCGTCTTGTATGGAAAGGTCTCCCTCAAGGTTCTGTACTTAGTCCAATTCTCTACAATATCTACACTTATGATTTGGAATCCTCTCTAAATGAGTCAGTACAAGTCCTTCAATATGCAGATGATTTACATCTTTATTTACCTGGTCATTCTGTTGTAAATATTTGTACTTCCTTAACCTCTTCTCTAAGCTTACTGAAGACTTGGCTAGAAACCAATGGTCTGCACCTGTCAACTGATAAAAGCAACATTGTCTTGTTTACTAGAATGCGTAAGCCTCCTATGGTTACAGTAAGGTACAATAATATCCCAATGCCCGTTAAAAACCAGGTTAAATTTTTAGGCCTTATTCTGGATACACATCTTACTGGTTTACCACACTGTGAATATATAGCTGCTAAATGTGAACGAAATATCAACATAATTAGATGTCTTTCTGGTGTTTGGTGGCGAGCACATCCTTTTTCATTAAAACTACTGTACAACACCTTGATTAGAAGCGTATTGGACTATGGGACTTTTTTGCTGGAACCTGCTAATGTTGCTGGTCTTAAGAAACTGGACAGTGTTCAGTCCAAGGCACTCAGAGTGGTTTCAGGTGCAATGAAAAGCAGTCCTATTAATTGTCTTCAGGTGGAATGTGGAGACCCTCCACTTCATTTACGACGTCAATTGTTAGCTGATAGATTTATGGCTCGGTGTTTGCAATTTACTTATCATCCTTTGCGAAATAAACTTTCCATTCTCTCGGAAGAAGTAATTTCATTCACTTACTGGAGGCACAAAGCTACTCCGTGTTTAGTTAAAAGCTTTAGAAATATAATACAATGTAATTGAAGCTCCCTGTCATCAATCTCAATTTCTTCCTATATTTCATTGTAATTACAGTTCATTAATTATGTCACCAAACATACATTATAACCTTAACATTTATCGGGATGACGTATGTCATAACATTAATTTTAACTTCACTATGGATAGAGACTGGAAAGGTTATCAGCTCTTGTTTACAGATGCTTCGAAGCATGGAAGAGACTCGTGTGGGAGTAGGTGTATACCACTCCCAATATAATATCATTAAAAAAATAAAGCTTCCCCCCGAATCATCTGTATTTACGGGAGAATGTTACGGTCTATTCAAAGCTGTCGAGTATATACTAATGATGGGCTTACGGAATTCACTCATCTTAACTGATGCAAGGAGTGCCTTACAATCTTTGGCCAGATTTCCTTTCTATTCTCATAATTCTTATATTATATTTGAAATACGTGAACTCTTTTTTAGGTGTTTTACTAGGGGGTATTCAGTGCATTTTGCGTGGATACCCTCACATTGTGGTATTCTGGGTAATGAGAGAGCTGACCAGTTAGCTAATAATGCCGTATTGTGTGGAGACGTTTTTCCGTACAAAAATAACTCCCAAGATCTGGCAGCTCTGCCCAGGGTTTATCTACAGGAATCCTGGGGTCAGCTTTGGTCCGGGCAATCAGTGAAAGGGAAATTTTATCGTACTATTCCGCAATCAATTTTTGTGAAACCTTGGTTTAGCAAGTACAAGTTAAGCAAAAAGATTACAACAATATTAATACGTATGCGATTGGGTCACGTGTGCACTCCTGCTCATCTTGCCAGGCTTGGCATTATGCAGAACCCTGCGTGCGAATGTGGCGCTGAAGTGGGAGATCTGAACCACCTTATTTTTTCCTGCCCCCTTAATGACCACTCCTCACTTTTCCAAAGCCTTGTTTCCCTCCGAGTCCCTTTTCCCACTTCTATTTCATGTATTTTGTTTAATTTTAGTGCAGATATTTATAAAACCATCGCTCTTTTTCTTGTAAATAACGATATAGCTATTTAAGCATTAATAGAACCGTTTTCCACCCCGGAGGGAAGAAAACGATTATTTCAGGTCTTGCCGAGGCTTGACCTTTCGGAGATTACCTATCACTTACCTAACGTTACACACATGTACTTACGTTGTCCATTCATTGCGCGCGAGGAAGTGCGAGGGGGGAAGGAGACGCGCGGGACGCGCGGGGCGCCCGGCAGGCGCGGGTGACAGCTGTCGCGAACGCGCTCTTCAGTACCTCTTCTGAAACGCCGGCTAGGCCTTACTCAGGTCAAGCCTCGGCAAGACCTGAAATAATCGTTTTCTTCCCTCCGGGGTGGAAAACGGTTCTATTTCAGTGCTTGTCCTCGGCTTGACCTTTCGGAGAGATGTTTGACTTCTGCCGGCGCCTATAGCGTACTGTGACTTTTGAGGTTAGACCTTCTTGGAGATAAAGTTATTCAAGAAATAAAAAAAATAAATAAATGCTGTTTAATAAACATTATATTGGAAATATAGAATACCAGACTCGGGTAATAATAAAAATAAAAAACAAAAATGTGGAAACTTCCCTCACATATTAAAATCAAATTAAAACTCAACCACTCAAATTTATCTGTAATAAGATATGCCTTTTCAGTAATACCGAATTACAGGTTTTGTTAAAAATAAAATAAAACTAGTTAAAGCACGTATTACACAGCTTTAAAAGAACCGTTCAATACTGTAGCATTAGCGTCACGAGGTTTATGTACAGGTTTACAATAGTGTTTAAAGAAGTTTTCTGAACCCCTCCAGTTCCCCTGCTGCAATATCTGATCTAACGGAACATTTTGCTGATAATTATAGGACGCAACGGCCGACCGAATTGAGCCCGGACTACAATTAATACCGAGATCTACAAAGGGTGCTTTAAGCCACCCTGCAATCACTGCCCTCGAAGCGGGTTTCACTACACCGCGGGTACTAATAAACAAATTAGACAAATTCTCACGTGCCTTTCTTCTATCTGCTGCGACATTGATCAGACATTTTACCCATATGACAAGACTCAGGGCTGGATCTCCAGAACAAGACAACTGCCAGCCCGACTGGCGGTGCTTTGCATTGTCAGACTTGGATCCAAAACTTGGCCAAAAAATTACCGATGCGTCTGTGATCTCACAATGATCTTTGTCAATGTGTAAAAGAGTTAAATCATGAACTCGACGACCCGACGCTATAAGTAAAAGTAAAGCTACATGTCTAGAAATCTGAAATATACTGTCATGTAGTGGTACATGAGCCCTGAGCCACTGCACCAAATCTTGAACATTCCATATTCTAGGACGAGTTGTCATTTTTGTAGAGCAACTCTTATAACTTAGGGCCTTGAGCATTGTTGTGATTAAAGGATGGGACGATAAACTCTGTGCAAGCAGCGGATTCGCTAAGGTAACTACCACCGATTTATGAACTGGTATAGTTGAATAAGCTAACCTCTTTACTCGAGATAAATAACCAAGGTAAGAAGCAATATGTTGTGGGTTAGGCTTGTTTGGCTTTACTTTGTTCTCTTTACACCAAGCCACCCACTGTTTCCAGACGGACCCATAAGTCCGCCACGTAGAAACACGCCAAGCTGAATAAAGCAAAACGACGTCCTCGGGATCTAAACCTACTACCAGATCACTCCACCCCGTATCTTCCAGACCTCTAAAAAGAGTTCCTTCGCCATCGGGGGAGGACAGTTGGTGGACATGTCGATTAAATGAAGGTCTGTATTGAAAATTTGAAAGGGAGCTTCCACCGCTCTGCGTCTGAGGTCGCTCCTCCAAAATACCTTCTCCCATCGAGGCACCACTAATAGGAATATCCCCACTGCTTTGTTCAAATGCTGAAGCACTCTGGGTATTAATGGTGGCGGTGGAAACACCCAGGCTAGGCTGAAATTCCATTGCCGGCTGAATGCATTTGTAAAGCAAGCCTGGGGATCTTTCGAATCTATGGACACATAATTTGGAACTACTTTCGACAGGGCTGTCGCGAACAAATCTATCTGGGGTATTCCCCATTTCAGAAAAATCCTTTGGGTTATCTCGTCGCTGAGATGCCAATCTGGAAGAGGTTTCCCTCTCGATAGACAATCTGCAATTGAGTTGTATCGACCTGGTAGGTAAAAAACGTGAAGAGTCGCTTCCAAACTTACTACTAGATTCAATAATTTCCTTGTTGCTTCTAAAAGCCGAACCGACCTTGTTCCCCCCTGATTTCGGATGTATGAAACTACTGTCTTGTTGTCGGATTGTACCATTATCGATTGCCGTGCTACTACATCCCTGAATCTTGACAGAGCCATGTAAACTGCGAAGAGCTCCTTTTCGTTTATATGCCAGTCTACTTGGACACCTTTCCACAGACTCGACAGATGAAAATCCCCTAGTTGAATCCCCCATCCTACGTCGGACGCGTCTGTAGTTACGAATAAGGTTGGTTGAGGTATGAACAGACTGGATGGTATTTTTAAGTTCTGGGTCCACCATAAGCAATCTGTGAGAGCTGGCCTGGGCATTGCTATCATCAGACGTGGACGGTCTTCTGAAAGCTTCCGACTTGCCCTTTATATGTGTCTCGTATTTAGACGACCCATCGGAGTCACAAACGCTGCGAAACCTAACCTTCCTATGAGGGACATGCCTGTTTACCAAGACCACGTACCTCGATCTTGGTGTCTTTTTAAAATCTTTTCTAACGCCTCTATCTTTTCGGCGGGTAACCTCTTCTGATTTGCTTTCGTATCCCACACGATACCTAGAAACTCTATCTCTTGCGTTACCCTTGTAATCGATTTTACTAGATTTACGCACCACCCGAGTCTCTGAAGAAGGTCTATGGTGTAAGCAATTTGATTCTTTAAAACTTGGGGATTCTGATGAGCTAGGAGAAAATCGTCTAGGTAGACTATGACTCGAATCTCTTTGCTCCTCAAAACACTCGCTACCCAGTTGCTGACCCGAGAGAACGCCAACGGGGCGCTGGACAAACCGAATGGGAGAGACGTCATCTGAAAAAGTTCGGCGTTGTATGCGAAACAAAGATGCCTTCGGTGGCTCTCCTTTATAGGGATATGGAAATATGCCTGACTGATATCTAATTTCCCCATGTAGTCCCCGTCTTGAAGAAATTTGGGAACCTGAGACTGGTTTATAAGACAGAATTTTCGCGGGTTGAGGTGCTTGTTTAGGCGGCGAAGATCGAAAATTTGTCTTACTTTTCCGTTCGATTTTGGAATTAAGAAAATTCGTGACAGAAATCCCGTTTTGACATCTGACTTTTCTACGACACCTGATCTTCTTAGAGATTCTAATTCCTTGGTCATAATTATAGAGGGTTCTGTCACAAATTTTCTTAAGTGGTGACCTGTTAGGGGAACTGAAGGTGGTTTTTTTACGAACGGTATTGCATAACCCGAAATTATATTTAAAACAGGGGCTGGCGCACCCAGCGTCTTCCATTGTGGTAGGAAGTTCCTTAGTTGCCCCCCTTGGAAATAGTCAATATTTTCTACCTCTTTGTTGACGGTTATCACCTCGTTTGGATGCTTGGTTCCCGCTTGACTGTTGTCTAGCGCGAAGGTTGGTCGCAGTGGACCTACGAAAGGTTGCCCGAGAACCGTTTGCATTGTTGGTCTGAGTAGGGGCCGATGACCGTGTCCGCCAAGTAGGCTGTTTTGACTTAAACGATACGACCCGTGAAGATGTAGACGGCCTCCGAAACAAGTCCTTTTCGCCTTCTCTTTTGTCTGGAAATCTTCCGAACTTCGAGGGAAAAATTCGCATTATGCCACCGTTCTCTTTTAAGAAGACTGACAACGTTTTCTCTTCAAATAAGTGAGTTGCCGAAGGAGGAATTTGATGCAACGTCAGGTTCAGGATATCATTCCTAGGTTTAAATGCTTTTCGTCTAAAATCGATCATCTCGGCTCGGTGCGCACATACAAATTAGAGGAGGTTATCCGTAACTGACCTGAACGGGGAGTTTTCTGCTAATACCTTCCTTACCTCTTCGGCTGCTGTTGGGCAATTTCTTGCGATTCTCTTCAAGTCCTCTGCAAGTGCCTTCCTTTGGAGAAGGAGGCCGTGGGTAATAGTCCCCAACATACCTTCTTGATTAGCAAATAGAGGCGAAGCATGACTTGCTTGGCCTCCCAGTTCCGTGTTAATCTTTAACGCGCTAAAGACAGGAGCTGCATGTAATGACTTCTCTACTTCTTTATACCTTATCCTATTCCAGCTCTCCATACCTAGTCTTTGGCACTCAATTCCCTCGTTCTTAATCTGTGGACTAGGTTCTGGAACAAGTGGTTCTGCCTCCTTGACCTGAGGTAGGAATTCAAATTCCCTAGTAGACAGCTCCCCGTCGTCGCAACGATTCTGTGAGACTAAGTCGGAATCGAGTCGCGGGGCTCTCCAAGCAGCGTCAGCGGTGAGGGATTCATTATCGGAAATTGCTGAACCTGACAGCTCGCTTTCACCAATTGAGTAATTATCAGTGCGTTCTGCTTCACGGGGATCTGGAGTCTTTAGCGAGTCAATCTTGTCCATCAAAACTGCAAACATATCCTCCATACGCTTCTCCAGCACATCAACCTTTGATTTCTTCGGCTTAGGTTGGGACGACAATGAAGATGAATTGCTTCTTCTTCTACGAGCCCGATCATCTCCCGAATCTACCTCTCCAGAAAGGATAGCATCTGCTTGCATTCTCGAAAGCAACAAATATTTTAGAGGATTAAGAGCTTTGTTAAAAATTTCCGTCTGTACCGCAGAACCTCTTATTTGGTTTGAGATGGCTGGTGGGCTCATTATGAGCGCTCGCGTAAACTCCCAATCTAGCAGTTTAATTTTTAATTCCCGAAAACCTTTCTCCGAAAGGTGTTCTATCTCCGGATCAAACGCTCTAGCGAGACCTACCGTTGGGAGAGCAAACCTTAGCTTATTGAGAAGTTGGGGGTCTAGACTGTCCCCAAAAACTTCTTCCTTGGTTGCTCTGATTACTTTCCAATCAGTCCATCCTTCTGGCAAGTGTTCCTGAGCAAGCAGCTTCAACCTTTCCAGGATAAGGTTTTCCCGTTCTGTATCTGCAGATATTTCGAGAAGCTCTCCAAGGCTGACCAAAACACCCCCTTGAGCCATCTAAAACATGACAACAGACAAGAAGACCATCAATAGCCAGCAAAGCCATAGCGAAAGCTTAAATTACGCAAGACTTTAAATGATCATGCCCCTGAGTGACAGCATGTGCATCGTTAAATGTGAAGAGCTGTCAAGTTAAATATTAATGCACGTTGTTTCTTGAGCGTAGAAGGCTTGTCTATACGTACGTGACCCCCCCCCCCCCTCTTTTTAGACAAAAACGGCTCTTCACATTTAAACAACTGAGTATGAAAAGCAGATGGTTGCACATATCGAGTCGACAGCTATAGATTGCGAGTCGACAGCTAAAGATTGCGAGCCGATAGCTGCGCATAATGAGCCGACGGCTCCGCAAATCGAGCCGACGGCTCCACGTATCCACGTATCGAGCCGACGGCTTCACGTATTGAGCCGACGGCTCCGCGTATCGGGCCGACGGCTCCACATGTCGACCCGTCGGCTCCGCATAGCGAGCCGACGGCTGCGCTTGGCGAGGCCAATGACTGTAAGTGCAAGTGGCCAAAAGCGCCTTTCCATAAGTTGCCGTGGGCGAACCATGAAAAATATTTTATTAAGCTGACTGCTGCTGTAAGCGAGCGGGTGCTTTCATTTGCTCGAGTATACACGTCACTAGCTTTTGCCCTTCCTAAACGCACAATAAAACACAAAACAAAAATTAATTAGCACCAGACTTACCATTTACGCAGTAAAAACGGTAATCCAACACTAAAACACGAACGCTACAACAGCGTTAGCACTAATAAAATACACGTGTGCACACTAGGTGAATAATAGCGTACTGAAGAGGTACTGAAGAGCGCGGTCGCGACAGCTGTCACCCGCGCCTGCCGGGCGCCCCGCGCGTCCCGCGCGTCTCCTTCCCCCCTCGCACTTCCTCGCGCGCAATGAATTGACAACGTAAGTACATGTGTGTAACGTTAGGTAAGTGATAGGTAATCTCCGAAAGGTCAAGCCGAGGATAAGCACTGAAATATTTAAAAAAAATTGTACTTATTTTACCATGTACATATTTCATAGTTTATGCACCGAGTCGGCCTTTTTGTTGGACCACCTGGTGGCGTTAAATGGTTATGTACAGTTTTCTGTTGTACTAAATTTCCATTTATCTTGTTATTATTTATTATTATATTTATTTAATAAAACTAATCTCCTTTCCTATTCTAAATTTCCTGTTGTATTATTTTATAATTTCGCGAGTAATTGATTCCTACGTTTTGATAAAATAAAATATTGTCAGTGGCAATAAGCACGAACAGTGCAATTATTATTATTATTATTGTTTTAATTTGGAACAACATAGGAACCATTTTTGTTAGTACACACCTTAAATACTACAACTTATACACTAGGGTTAGTAACACATACAAATACAAATACAAATACAAAATAAACATTATTGAGTCATGTACTTACGAGGCATTTCATGCGGACAATGATTCCGCATGAGATGCCTCAGCACAGGAGCTCTCGGGTCCTCAGCCAAGGCTTTCAGGATGCTATTGCCACTCCCCCGCATCCTCGTCACCAGCGATGCCACCTTTTTCCTGATGATAGCATGGAAACCATCTGTACGTAATCGGGCAAACATCCCCGAGGCACTACAGAAACGAGGGAGTTTCAACATCATCCTGAAAACATTGTTGTATTGGACGCGCAGGGCATTTAGCGCCCCCCGTGAACAGTTGAACCACAGACTTCCCGTGTACAGGCCTTGACAGTACGCTTTAAATAAGGTTATTTTGACCTCGTCGCTACAACGATAAAATCTGCGAGCCAACATGTTCCCGCGAACAGCCAACGCCCTGCGCTCCCTCTCCACGTCATCATCGTCCTTAAGGTCGTCGACAAGAATATGGCCCAGATATTTGAACTTGGTCACTTGCTTTATATTAGCGCCGTTCAAAGTAATTGAAGGGATGGTGTCTGGGCACTTGCCGGTGGCCTTGAAGACCATGAACTCGGTTTTCCTTACATTATAGATAAGGCCATGTGATGCAGCGTACTTCTCACAAACCTTCAGCATCTCCCTGATTGACCTCGCAGTCGGGCCCAGCAGCACCATATCGTCCGCGTAGCTGATGTTGTTTACACAAACACCCCCCACCCGGCAGCCGACACGCATGCCGCTGAGCTCGACTATGAGGTCATTAACATATAAATTAAACAGCTTTGGAGAGGACAACCCCCCCTGTCTCACTCCGCACTCCAACCTGTATGTTTCTGAGAGGCAGTTTGACCACCTAACACAATTAGTCTGATTCAAGTACCAGTATTGAAATATCTTCAATAGTTCCGCCGGCATACCCCTGTCCTCCATCTTTCTCCAAAGCACTTCATACGAAACGAGATCGAAGGCTTTGGAGAGATCCAGAAAACAGGCATATACCGGAGTCTTCCGTTCAGTGTAGTATTGGATAGTGTGCTTAAGAGTCAGAATCGCGCTTTCAGTTGACAGTCCAGGTCTAAACCCGAACTGTGCGTCATGAATGTTTATATACTTATCCAGACAAGACTCAAGCACGCTATCCAACACTTTTGCTACGATTGTGGCAAGAGAGATTGGTCGATAGTTTCCCTTGTCCGATATGTCTCCTGTCCTGTTCTTCACTATGGGCACCACTGTCGTTTTCATCAAATCATCAGGTAAGTATGAATGACTAATGCACATGTTGAAGAGCATGGACAGGACCCTCGGCACGTGCACGCCTGCATATTTTAAGTGCTCAATGCCAAAATAAAAAAAAAATAAAAGTAATTGATTTTTATTTTATTTTAAATATGCATTGTATTGGACCATAGATAGAAAAGATGTAGTGCACTTGTTTAATTTTTTACCAGACTGTGGCAAAGCAAGGAGGAGGGTTATGTTTTTACCGCGTATATATTTATGTATGTCCGTTCGTTTGTTCCCTCGTAACTATTAAACCCGTGAACGGATTTTGATAAATGATACGTCGTTGAATTTGTCTTGATGGCGTGAGTGTTATAACTTTATAAGATAGATTAAAATAAAAACAAATAACCACAACGACAACCAGGCGCCATAATGTTAAAAATAAAAAATAAATATCGACAAACTACATCAACTGTGGTATCATTTAATAGATCTTTAAAAATGGTTTTGAGGTTTCTTCAACTATTTTTTATTTTTAGCAACCGTTTAGGATATATAACGTTTTAAAACGGAATTAAATACTAAAAAGCTGAAAATGAAAAAAATATTTAAGAAATAAAAAAATATTGGCCAAGTGCGAGTCAGACTCGCCCATGAAGGGTTCCGTAGTAACTATAATAATATAATATAATATGTATTTATTTGACGAATAAAAAAAAACCTTAAAAATTTCTTAAAACTAGCTTATTTACAACTACGCTAAATAACTTTGTTTTTCATAGTGTTTGTATGAATTACAAAGTTATATTTGCGGTTTTAGAAAATATGCTGAATCTCAGAAACTGCTGACCCGATTTCGTTCATACCAATTTTAATTGAAAGTTTACATTAAGATCTACAGAAATATATTTTTTTTAGATTTTTGACTCCATTATTATAGAAGTTAGAGGGGGGGGACACACATTTTACCACTTTGGAAGCTTATATCTTTTAAACGATTAACTTTATGAAAAAGTGGTTGTAGAAACCCTTATATCATTTTTAAAGACCTGTCTATAAATATCACACAAGTATAGGTTTCATGAAAAAAAAAAAATTCAGTTCTAGTTCCATGTATGGGGGGACCCACCTTTATTTTAAATATTTTTTATCTTTTTTCTTAAAATCGGAAAGCGGTTCACAGAATACATGTACCTACTAAGTTTCACATGTATAGTCTTAATAGTTTCGGAATAAAATGGGTGTAACATACGGACGGACGGACAGACAGACAGACAGACAGACAGACAAGGTTAAGGGTATATATAAGGGTTCCGTTTTTGCCATTCGGCTACGGAACCCTAAAAAACCCGACTGCTCAACTAAAATGGAAGAAACTAGCACATTTTTTGACAAACAGGCGGGACTATAGTTGCAAAACTTCTGAATAATTCCGAATAATTCCGGAATACTTCGGGGAAAGTTTCTTTAAATGGGAATTATTCAAAATGATAAATTCATTTTGAATCATTCTGATTTAAAGAAACTTTTAATTATTTATTAAGATTTCAACTTTTTTTGCTGAAAAATCGTATTTTGCATCGATCGTCGATCTCTGTGCGCCGGCCGCTGCCGCCGCGCTGGCACCGCGACGCGCGCACCCGACTGCCACCGGCCACGAGTCGTGCGTGCAGGCGATGGCGGTGCGGGGTGCGGTAAGAGGGAGGGGATGCTGCTCCCCGGAGAAGTTTTCACCCGCGCGAGAAAGATTCGTACCCCGCAATCGAATGTTTCCGAATATTTCGCCCGAATAATTCAATGGGAATAAATGTGTTTGCTTGTTGTGTGGTGGGTGAGTTAATTATTGTTCACTGCGAAAGTACGTATGTACGCTACGAGAGTAAAATATAAATGTTTATTTTATTATAAATGGGATTGATTAAGTACCTATATGTTGATATTTTTATAGGTAGATTTATTAGCCTGCGATTAACAGGATTTTTATTCTTTTGTTTTAGGTAGGTACTATCGGCCAAAGATACGCATACTTGCTTAAGAAAATATTTCTGCGGAAGCGCAGCTAGTGACAAACCTCATCCCTTCCTGTTTTCGCCCAATTAGAAATAATATGCATTTTGTGAGCACAGGGCGTGTAACATTATATTAATACTTACTATTACGAACACTACTAAAATACGCTTCGTGCATCCTATTGGTCAAAATACATGCATTAGGCGATCGAGTTGTAAGTCGTGCTATGCGATTATAGCCTTAAATGTCAGTTGTAAAACAAAAAAACCAGGCCAAGCATATTTGATTTGCTATTTGAAAAAGGGTTACCTATGTTTTTGGTTAGTTTGTATGTAGCTCTGTACGCATCGCGAGTATTCGCGAGTCGCATAGGTAGGTATTAATCATTACCTACCTACTTAACGCGTATAATAGCCCAGTCAATAAAAGCAAATAAAGGCAAACCTTGCAAGCAAACACGTTTTGATGCGGTTTTCAGAAAAGTATTTGTTCTTACCTACTTAGGAGCAGGTTTTGGTATATTAACAGACTTCAAAGGTCGATTTTCCTGTTTTTTTTTTTACAGTTGAAATATTCCCAAAGTTTCGGAATATTTCAGAATACTTCCGAAGTATTCGACGGGAATGATTCGGAATGTTTCCCGCCAGCATCTACCGCGGGACCCATCTCATTTTTTTAAACTGAAATTATATTAGGTTCAATTGGGTCCCACCTGCTTCTCACTTTTTAAAATAAAAATGTGCTGGTTGTTCCATTTCAGTTGAGCAGTCGAGTTTCTTAAATAAGTTTTTTTTACTAGGTCATAATTTCTTTTACAATTCATTATTTTATGTTGCGTGTTTTTGGGGGCGTTCAAGTATTACGTAACGCAATTTGGGGGAGGGGGCGTCTCGTAAAACGTTACGATGCGTTACAGGGGTGGAAGGGGGTCTTTCTTACAACACGTTACGTAACATTGTTTTTTTTTTTTTAATAAATATTAGGGAATTAATACTCCCAAATTGGCAACCCTTTTCATTTACGTTTTACGGGGAATCTCTCGATTGTATAGTCTGGTCGTCATTTTTAAATTGTTCTCGCAAGTTGGCAAACCTTTTCGTTTATATTTCACGGGGAATCCCTAGATTGTATTTCTTACAGGTTATAAAATGCGCGGATGAATCCTGCTGTTCACCACCGAGAAGTGCATTGAAATCTGTGTTTGCGGATACTTTCATACCGCCACCTTGCCCAATACTTCAAACCCCATGCAAGCTCGTAGTACCCAGTTTGCTAGACAAAGGAACATCCAAGTTTTCGCCACTTCTTGTGAGGTTGACAGTTGATCTGTCACCTCCTCTAGAAGGGCTTACGATTTCTTTTGTCCATCCATACAATCCGACCTAAAGAAAAAAGTATGTCAAACCTGTGGGATCTATTTCACATCTCACAAGAGTGTTCAAATGCACTGTCGTCACGTGCATGGCAAGACTGTCCAAGACCATTTCGAAACTAAAGTACGGCCACAGCGCCTTGATGCCAGAAGGGCGAATGAGCTTCTCTGCATTGTGCGTCCTTATGAAACATCGTCTGACGATGCTGACTGGGTCGACGAAGACGAAGTTGATGCAAGTGGCTTAACAATTCCAGAACCGTCTTCGTCTGCACTCCAAGTGTCAGTGATGAAAGAATCTGAGTGGCTAGCAATTTCGTGGATAGAGGAGCAGTAATTTCTATCGAATTGTTTTTATAGACCTACTTAGATACTTGGTTAATAGATTATTTATTAAGAACTAGCTTTTGCCCGCGACTTCGTCCGCGTGGAATAGTTACTTTGGGCTAACGTTAAATTTAACCCCGATTTTGAAGCATTCTTCATTGGCGCTCCGCTCCTATTGGCCTTAGCGTAATGATACAATATAGCTGTGCCCGCGACTCCGTCAGCGTAAGTTAATGTATTGGTAATATTGTTTAGATCACGTTCACATGAGGCTTAAGTATGTACCTAGAGAACGCTTCGACCGCGAGACGCGTCGAGCACGGCGACCTATTCTCAAAAATAATCCTTATAGCATGATTCAGTATTCACGCGCGATGGCTTATTATTATAAGCGTATTTCATGTATAACTTTGGTGTTTCTATACCGATTTATATGATTCTTTTTACGGTTTCGTAGCCGAATGGCAAAAAACGGAATCTTTATAGTTTCGACATGTCTGTCTGTCTGTCTGTCTGTCTGTCTGTCCGTCCGTCCGTCTGTCACAGCAATTTTATTCCGAAACTATTAGGACTATACATGTGAAACTTGATAGGTAGATGTATTCTGTGAACCGCTTTCCGATTTTGAGAAAAAAATTAAAAAATATTTAAAATAAAGGGGGGCTCCCCATACATGGAGCTGAACCTGAAAATATTTTTTTTGATGAAACCTATGCGTGTATCTATAGACAGGTCTTTAAAAACGACATCGGGGTTTCTAAAACCACTTTTCCATAAAGTCAATCGTTTAAAAGATATAAGCTTCCAAAGTGGTAAAATGTGTGTGTGGCGGACACAACCTCTAACTTCTATAATAATGGAGTGAAAAATCTAAAAAAAATATATGTCTGTAGATCTTAATATAAACTTTAAACCAAAATTAGTTTGAACGAAATCAGTTCAGCAGTTTTTGAGATACAGCATATTTTCTAAAACCTAGCAAATATAACTTTGTAATTCATACAAACACTATGAAAAACAAATTTATTCGGCGCAGTTGTAAAAAATGTAAAAAAGCCAGTTTTAAGAAATTTGTAAGGTTTTTTTTTCAAAACAAATTTATTTGGCGCAGTTGTAAAAAATGTAAATAAGCTAGTTTTAAGAAATTTGTAAGGTTTTTTTTTCGTCAAATAAATTTGCATATTATATTATAGTTACTACGGAACCCTTCATGGGCGAGTCTGACTCGCACTTGGCCAATTTTTTTATGGAATAGTTAATAATGTTAACTTTTTCAATTAGGGGTGACTGAGAGTGTTATAAACGTAAGAGTAGACAAATATTATAATCAGAAAGCTTCGAACTGCTAAGCTATCGGGAGTTACACGTGTTATTGTGAGTCAACCATAAAAGTTAGACATATGCTGTCATGGGATATTTTTTATATAATTTTAAGGAGAACATTTCCGTCATGAAATGATTTGTGTAGCTTTAACCATTAAGGTTGCACACGCGACGGAAGCTTAAAAAATGGAGTAACTTCTCCCGTTTTCCCAACATTTCCCTTCACTGCTCTGCTCCTATTGATTGTAGCGTGATGAAAAGTATACTATAACCCGCTCAGGAGTATGAAAAATAATTGTACCAAGTTTCGTTAAAATCCGTCGAGTAGTTTTTGTTTCTATAACGGTTATACAGACAGACAGACAGACAGACAGACAGACAGACAAAAATTTAACTGATTGCATTTTCGGCATCAGTATCGCTCCTTAATCACCCCCTGATAGTTATTTTGGAAATATATTTCATGTACAGAATTGACCTCTCTACAGATTTATTATAAGTATAGATATAGAAGATAAGATTTTATTTCGAGTAAAATGATTAATTTCAGTTGGGTTTTTGTTTATGATTGCAATGCCAAAGGTTAAAATAAAAATGTTATTTTATTTTGAAAGTTAATTATTTAAAAAAAAGCTAAAAGAGGAGAACAAAATACGCAGGTATTGCGGATTAAAAATCTCTTGTTTAGAGTATTATTATATTAGTATTATTATCGCAAAGGCAATTGAAAGTATACCAAGGATAAAAACTAAAACATAACTTTTTGCGAATTTAGGGTAAAAATGGTCACTTGAGTGTTACGTAACGTTTAGAGAGGGGGAGGGGGGGTACAGAAAAACGTTACGATGCGTTACAAGGGGAGGAGGGGGGTCAAAAATCTTCAAAAATTGCGTTACGTAATACTTGAACGCTCCCTTTGGTGAAACTAATCACAGAATCAAAACGTATCCTTCTCGATAATTCCGGTCACTGACTTACATTTCCTATCTCAATTATTCCGGTAGTTACACGAACAAAATAAACGAGAACCACAGATTATTAATACGAGAACAAGTAATTTTATTATAAACCGTTGACAGAGATTCTCCGTCTACATTATAAAACTACCATTTGAGGTAATTCTGTATGAAAAGAAATTGTAATTTTGAAAATCTGTATAAATTTTACTCTCAATTTTTTATCGGTATGACATGTTGAAAATCTGTATGGACATGGACACCGCGAAATCTGTATATCTGGCAACACTGCGCGCCGTGGATGCGAATGACGTCATCCGCGCCGCGGTAGCCGCAGCGTCCGCTGCGCGCGGGTGACGTCATTAGCTGCGGCTTGGGGAGTTCGGTCGTTTCAGGGACTGCGGCGACTGCGGCGCGGGTAGGTGTGCAAGGTTGCGAAGACTGCGGCGCGTGCGGTGCGGCTAGGTCTGCGTTCACCTTAATTCACTATTGTCAGTCATGACATGGTCAAGACTTCATGAGTCAATCAATTATTCAATTCATCAAAGAGAAATTAAGAGATATAGGGATGTGACATTGTACATAAAAAATCGATTATTAATTAATCAATTATTTATTTAGCATATAAAATAGATGAATAAATAATCGATTTTTCTTAAAATAATTAATCGGTTTTGTTATATTCATCGATTTTTTTCTAAATTTAACAATTAATTTCAAAATAAACGCCATAAATATTATATTAATAGATTTATTAATTTTAAAAATAAACAACAGAAATAGTAAGATTTTCAAGTCGACGTGTATATTTTGAACTGAAAACTTCTTTAGCATCGGTGTGATTTGAAAATTTATGAAATGAAAAAGCGACAGTAAAAAGAGACAGACACATAAATTCCTAAGAAAAAAAAGCCCAAATTTTTGAAGGTTTCACTTCTACCACGTGTGAATTGCACACGTGTTTTTTTTTCTTTATGTATGAATACCTATTACTTGAAGACGGCTCAACCGATTTGAAAAATTCTTTTTGTGTTTGAAAGGGTATATATACTTCAAAGTTGGTCGCATTGTCACCAAGTTAGGATCTGATGATGGGATTTTGGAGAAATCAAAGGAACTCTTCAAATATTATAGGCACACCTGATTAGAGTATTTTTGAAGTGAACACTTCTTTAGCATCGTTGTGATTTGAAAGTTTATGAAACGAAAAAGCGACAGTAAAAAGAGACAGACACATACATTTTTTGAATGTTTCACTTCTACCACGTGTGATTTGCACACATTTTTTTTTATATTTAATAACTTGTGTAGTTGCATTCGAAAAGTACTGAAACTACTCAATATATAAGTAGGAATAATAAGTATTTCATGGGTTCTGCTTCGATTACTTGAATATGGTTATTACTAATAATACGAGCATATTGTGCCTAATAACTTATTAGGCACAATATGCTCGTCACAATGCATATGGTGAAGTGAGCTGCTGATGAAGTACCAGGAGAACTCCTCAACAATTAACGGTCCAGCATTGGGAAAAGCAATATTTTGTAAAAGGTTATAAGTAGTTGACATTTAGACTTTTGTAACTTGGTAAATTATAAATCGACCAACTAAAAAGAGTGAAAATACGAAAATACAAAACTTAAAATACTGCAAAGTTAAAAAGTTATTTTTAACTTTGCAGTATTTTTTGGAATTCAGTTTATTTTTTTTGTTTATATAATCTACACAAATTTAAGTTTTATGACAATCAAATTATAAAAAGTTTCAATTAAATTTTTTTCGCACAAAATCAACAAAATTAAATTATTCAAATAAAAAAAATCGGTCAAGTGCGAGTCAGACTCGCCCATGAAGGGTTCCGTAGTAACTATAATAATATAATATAATATGTATATTTATTTGACGAATAAAAAAAAAACCTTAAAAATTTCTTAAAACTAGCTTATTTACATTTTTACAACTACCCTAAATAACTTTGTTTTTCATAGTGTTTGTATGAATTACAAAGTTAAATTTGCGGTTTTAGAAAATATTCTGTATCTCAAAAACTGATGATCCGATTTCGTTCAAACTAATTTTGGTTGAAAGTTTAAATTAAGATCAACAGACGTATATTTTTTTAGATTTTTCACTCCATTATTATAGAAGTTAGAGGACACACATTTTACCACTTTGGGAGCTTAAATCTTTTAAACAATTGACTTTATGAAAAAGTGGTTTTAGAAACCCCTATATCATTTTTAAAGACCTGTCTATAGATATCACACACGCATAGGTTTCATGAAAAAAATATTTTCAGTTCTAGTTCCATGTATTCCCTTTATTTTAAATATTTTTTATTTTTTTTCTTAAAATCGGAAAGCTGTTCACAGAATACATTTACCTACTAAGTTTCACATGTATAGTCTTAATAGTTTCGGAATAAATGGCTGTGACATACGGATGGACGGACAGACAGACAGACAGATAGACGGACAGACATATCGAAACTATAAGGCTTCCGTTTTTTGCCATTCGGCTACGGAACTCTAAAAAATAACAAGAAATCTGTAGGTAATGTAGCGTGGTAGTCGATTAAACTAGAATCGATTACCACACTAATCCCAAATGTCTATGGTTTCACTGAGTGACAACACTTATGCGGTGACCGGCTATAAATTCTAACCCCCGGTCTACTGAGTTCTTTTTCACACCGTTTTCTGCTACAAGTAACTAATATTGAAACCCCTCTGTGCCCAAGGGTAAGTGCTCAAACGTATCTGCTATTTTTCTCCATCTTGCCAACCGCAATCCTCTTGTTTCGCCATAATCTGCAGCATTTGTAAATTTATATAATTGCCCGGTTGTCAAGATGGCTTCCGTCTGGAACATGACTGTGCTATTTCATTGTCATCTGTTTTCCACTAGTGATTCTAAATTTGTGAAGCGTCCGCATGTCGCAGCATACCTTTCCAGCTGTGTCATAGCAGCTACGAGCTTAAACGCCTTGCCACGCGGTTACTTTCTATATCGTTGCACGCGGCATGCGCACGCTTATCTGTAACCTTTGTGAACCGCCGCGATGGTGAGTTTCCTTTCGTTTCCCTGAAGCTGTTCCTTGGGCTTACGGCTGGGAGACGCACGCATCGCTGGCGCTCACGATTCCTGGCACCACGCTTACGGAAGCACCCTTCGTGTTGATTCCAGGGTTTTTTTCTTTTCTTCTTCTACACTCTCATCTCTAATATCAACTACCTCAACGTCTGCCGCGCGACGGGTGTCACCGCTGCCTCTGCGTATAACCGCTGGAGAGGCGCCCTGTCGCGTGGCCTGCCTGCCTGCGCCTGCCGCGTGCGAGTTGGGTGTCAAGCTGCCTCCGCGGCTACCCGCAGGAGAGACATCCACTCGCGTGGCCTGCCCTGCATAACCTCTACGGCTGGGAGACACGTGGTCGCTGCCTGCTACGGGGTCGGCCCGCCGGTCTGCGTGCGTCGCGGCCTAAGCCCAGGGCAGTACCATCCACATACCAACAACCAGTGGAGGAACCCTTAGTGAACGAACCCACCCCTCTACCAAATAAATGCTGTAAACTTCTGTGGTCTTCTTTTAATTCTTCCACCTAAACCACTACGCCATAGTAACGAGTTCAGGAATAACAGCTTAGGTAAGCGTTTGGATAATATTCGGCTCCTGGTCTTTGTATATGGCGCCAGCTTTCGAAAACAATCTCTCTGCTGGAGCCGAAACAGCTGAAAAAACGAGACTTTTAATAACACTTTTTGTCACGAAAAACTTTCGAAGTTGTCGTTTGAACAATGAAATTACACCAACGAATAATGAATGACATATATGTCGGTAAAATAGTACAGTTCGTTGACTAACTCCATCTAGTGAATGTTTGATTAAATGAATCAACTAAACTGTTTCAAAAGCACAGAAGGAATGCCGTCATAGATGCACAGATAGCGTTAATGTAGTATTATGGAGATAGTATTCTTTAGTAGTTCGTGTTCCGGGCTCCGGGCCATAAGACCAAACTTAATGTTGGGGGTTACAGATGAAAAATCGGTAATAATTGATTGAATGATTATAAAAAATCGATTATTAATAAAAATAAAATTATGTATTAAAATCGATTTTTAATCGATTATTTCCATAAATGGTTATTTATTCACATCCCTATAAGAGAATGTAATACAGATCAGTGTTGCGTAGTTTAGTGGCCCTACCTAAAAAAAAAAAAAAAAAACAGTGTTGCCAACTTAGTGGATTTTCCACTAAAACTGGTGGTTCCGACCCCCATTTTAGTGGTGAAATATTGCTTTTAGTGGTTGGTGGTTTTTTCTAGTGGTCAAGTAGAATTCAGTTTTAATTACTGAAAGTGCTATTACTCAACTACTAAGCCATTAAAACTTTACGAATTATATTATTTTTATTTCATTAATGTAATTAATTTACTTTTACTGCGTAGGCACAATAAAAGTGCAGAACTTATGGCCAGAGTTGATGATCTATGGCAACAAATTCATTTGCAGACATGAAACGAGAGTAACGATACAAAAAAAAAAATTGGAATGAAGTTTTGCAAGGGGAATCTAGATTTGAGGAATTAGCGACTTTTGCGATTACTCTCTTAATACTACCCTAATTCTAATGCCGATGTTGAGAGACTATTTAGCAGTATGAATGTAAAAAAAACAAGCAGAAGAACAGAATGAAGTTGAATATTTTAACTGCAATATTAAAAACACTCTGGTTTAAGATTGGAAGAAAAATGCTGCAATGATTATGAAATTCCAATAAAAGTTATAAAACAAATTGGTAGCATAGCATCATACAAATGTGAAACCGACGACGATGGTGCAGACAAAAGTTCTTGTATATTGATTTACTGACTTAAAATATTTTATTACGTCATATTAAAGAACATTTTTTACTAATACAAGTAATAATAAATAAATACTGTTTTCTTTCATAAAAACTAAAAAAAATAGTGTACATTTTAGCGATTTTTAGAGTAGGGCCGATTTTTGTTAGTGGATTTTTGGTGGTTTTAAAAGTTGGATCTGGTGGAGAGCTAGTTGAACTGTTGGCTACACTGATACAGATACACTCATCCTCGTTAGAGAGTATTATTTTCTAGAGATGGGTTGTACTAGGTAAATTTGGGACTAGGTGCACCTATTCTTAGTATTTAAAAATACGTGATCCAGATACCTATTCCACCTAGTCCACGAAGTCCCTAGTCCACCTAGTATCAATTATTACTTATCGAATGTGGTCATGGTGCACGTACTTAGTCCAAGTAAAGTTTTTATTGTGGCTACTAATTTTGCAGGAAACTACTAAACAACAAATGAACACCGTATTTTGATTAAATTTTACGATGACGGTCTTTAAGCTTCATGGACTCACTTCGTTGCCACTTCTCCTGTATTTGATATTTCTATTGAATAAGTTCAATAGAAATATCAAATACAGGAGAAGTGGCAACACACTAAGGTGTGTTAGCACCAGCAATCAGTCATAAGACTAGGTTGGTACCTAGTAATTGGACTTTATACTCGAGACTAGTCAGTAATCATTCGATCCGATAATACTCGATCCGAATGAGTATCAACTAGTCTCGACAAGACTAAGTATTACGAAGTATCTATATACTTAGTCTACTCGAGACTAGTTGGTACTCATTCGGATCGAGTATTCTCGGATCGAATGATTACTGACTAGTGTCGAGTATTGAAAGATAAATATGGGAAGACTACGGAATAGCGTAGTTAAAAAAGGACAGAATAATATATATTCTCGCATAACACGCGTGCGCGTCGCGTTACTTTTATTTACTTTGAATTAGGGTTTAAATTCAAGGGACTGACAAACGAATGATTTTGACAAACATAAATGAGCGGTAAAGCAGGTTTATAACGTGTTGAGTGAATGGAATGCAATTACGCGTTAGTGCTATGAGCTTTTTTTTTTTTTTTTTTTTGGTGGTTGGCAACACCGGTGACAGGTCGTGAAAAAAACGATCTCGTAGTAAAATTTGCATTAAATATTTTAAATTGTGTATTAATTAGTGTAAGATCGGCTATTAACGCTAGATTCAAGGCATAAAGAGACTCAATCAGTGTTTGTGCCGTGTTTTTGTTGTAATAACTTCAAAAATCTATAAAACAATAAGTTTTGTACCGGCTGTCAGTTTGGTTGGACTCGGACTGGAAATCACCAAACCCGGGGAGTATATTTTTTCATAATTTTACCTATACTTATTACTTTTACACACTTCTCAACACCTGCAAATACTGCTCAGATCTTTGAGCAACGTCCAGTAAACATTGGCACCGTTTATGTCTCCTTTTGCTTGACAAACTGTGGAAGCAAAATCGATGACGAAAACATTCGCCCCAGACAAAACTCATACTGCATATTTACTACACATATACTTACATAATTATATTCAATTCTTATTAATCAACTATTAGCTTTGTTTAAACCAGTAACTTTTATTAAATAAGCAAGAAATCCATAGTGTTAACTATTATACATGCTTCGTGAATAACTTTTTTCTTGTAATCTGAGCAAATGACTTTCTGTTAATATAAAGACAAAAAGTAATGTGTTAGATATTAAACATAAAATTAGAAGTTAATAGTACTATCATTCTCTATTTTTCTGCTACCTACATTCTTATTTATTATCCTTTCAACAATTTAATTTCATTTCTGTCTTGTAATTTCTTTTAATTCTAATAGTTATTTTCTTACTACTTTCTCAGGTTCTAAACTTCCCTAGTATATCCCCCAAATACTCAGTTGATTTCTGTCACATTCCAGGAGCAGTTCGGTCAACTTTTTGAATATGATGACCCGCGGAGCTACTGTTCGTGACATGAATGTGAAACTGAATGCCGCACTGAAGGAGCTCGAGGTCTCAAAGAAGACCTGCAATGACCTGCTGCGAGAAAGAGAGGAAAGCGAGGTGGAAGTAACGAAGTTAGTGGACAAAAACACTGAACTCAAGAAACAGCTCGTGGAACTGCACACCCAGCACATGGACATATTGGACCAGCATCACCACCTCCGCAATCTAGTGTCTGAGTTTCAAGAATGCAGCGACACACATGACCAGGCACTGAAACGGATATCAGGACTTGAAGCAGAACTATACAAGGCTCAGAATACAATTTCTACAATTGAATCCTTGAGATCCAGTGAACAAGTTGCCAACACAAACAGTCTATTCGACGAGCTGGTGGGTAGTGGATCTGGACTGGAGTGTAAGAAGCCCACCTATACCATAGACTTGACTGGGGACGATACATTAACTAAATGTCCTATTTTAAGTAGCCACAATAAAATAAAGAAATATATCAAAATTAATAGAAACATTCAAAAGTACAAGAAACTTTTAAAATCAAAAAGTGTTTATAAATATAATATAGAACTTAGAAAGCAGCGTGTTATCCTAAATAGCCAATTAAGAGAATGTAATTGCAAGTTAGATAGTCAGAAAAAGATGTATGATGTTGATATACAAAATCTAGAGCAGGAATTACTGAGTAGGGAAAATACACTCAGGGATATTTTTTATAAGTATGAGTCGAGCCAGAAAATGTTAAGTGAGCGCATGCAGGAGGCCTGTGACTTGGTGGACTTGGTAAAGTTTAATGCGGAGAGGTATGAGTCATTGACAAAGGACCTCCCCTGCAGTTGTGTTCCAAATCCCTCGGCCATCATTTCATCGAATATTACTCCCGCATCCTCACTCAGTGTGCCACATACCTTGGAAACCATAAGTCCAGCCCAAAGTAACATTTTAGTGTTTTCAGATAGTTTAGGGACAGGTTTTGGTTCACTATTAAATACTCATTGTAATCATGCTATACTAAGTCATTGTTACCATAACCTGCATTTCACTGAGCTTGTTCAAAAAATTAAACAATCTAAATTGAATGAGCACACCACAGTCATTGTTTTATTTGGCAACAGTCTTAATGTAACTAAAAAGGACTTAGTTAATGGTATTGACACCCTCCTTAAATTAAAATTAGGCAAATTAATTTTATGTGCTTTACCATATTCTAATAATTTGACATTTTATCAAAATGAATACATTTTTAGCCTCAATAACTTAATGCATATGTTAGTATGCCGTCATAGTGACCGTTTATTGTATTTTGATACTAACAATTTTGTTAGAGATTTTGTTTTAACTCGGGAACATATTTATCTTCCCAAAAAAAGTCGACATCTATTGGCTACTTTGTTAGCTTTCAATATACACTCAGTTATTGGTAATTTGACTGATCCTAGGTTAAGTGACTATTCAGTTTTATCTAGGGTGTCTAATAATACTGAAATTGATTCTTTAAACTCTTAGATGTGACAAAAGAGAGGCATAATAATACCATTTTACTTTATCATCAAAATATAAATCGCTTCTCTGGCAAAATACCTGATGTGGAACTGTTAATAGATAAATATCATATGGATATCTTATGTTTTTGTGAAACCTGGTTAAAATCAGATAGAATGTTATTTAATATTAATAATTTTTCGGTTGCCAGTGCATATAACAGGTCCTCAGTAGGAGGTGGTACTTTGATATTATGTAGGAATTACCTTAGATATAAGGAACGTAAAGATATCACCGCTTTCTCTATTGATCGCTTGTGTGAGGTAGCATGTGCAGAGGTTGAGGGCCAAATTTTCTTGTGTGTTTATAGACCACCAGCATCAAACTTTTCATCATTCTTAATAATAATGGAAGAAATACTAACTAACCTTCTAAGAGATAATAAATTAGTTTTCGTTTGTGGTGACTTTAATATTGATTTGTTAGTTAATTCGCCTGAAAAATGCAAGCTTATTTCATTGTTTAGTTCTTTCAATTTAAAATGTATATTCAATGAAGCAACGAGAATAACAGCAACATCTGCTTCATGCATTGATAATATTTTTACCAATTGTACTACTGTCAAAGAATCTTCCCTGGTTAGTGGCGTTAGGTCTGACCATACAGGTCAACTTGTATCTTTTGAGTTGATTAAAAAGTTACTTTTAAATAAAACTATTGATTTTAGGCCTCTTACTAAAAACAAATTAAAAGCTTTTAATGATAACATTCTCAGTAATCTTTCAACAGCCAATTTTGACTCCCAAAACCCCAACGTAAATTATAATACATTATTTTCTACACTTTGCCTTGAATTTAACAAGGCTTGTCCAGTTAAGAGAGTTCAAATTAATAATAAATCTAAATTTAATGAATGGGCCACTGCTGGAATTAGAATAAGCAGAGATAACTTATACAAATTATATCATGAAAAATCGTTGACTTCTAATGAATCCTTCCATAATTATGTAAGAAATTATTCAAAAATATTTAAAAGAGTCTGCGCCCATGCTAAATCAAAATCTATTAGTAATAAAATTTGCACTTCTGCTAACAAAATAAAAACTGTTTGGAAGGTGATAAACAAAGAAACTGGAAACAAAAATCAACAAGATCGGAATGAATTGATTTTGAACATTGATAATAATATCATCACAGATAAGTCAAAAGTGGCTGAGACGCTGGAAAATTACTTCACCAACATTCCAATAGAGGTTACAAAACCGTTGCAATCTTCTCCAATATTAGCAGAATCTTTTCTGAAAGAAAACTTTATGAAGGATATACCAACATTTGCATTTAAGCGTATTTCTATTGATGTAATTAAAAAAACATTCGCAAGTCTTAACATTAAAAATACTGAAGACTTATGGGGTATATCTGTTAGGGTTCTTAGAGATATCATTGACTCAATTGCTCCCGTCCTAACAGGCATTTTTAACCAATGTATAGACAGCGGTACTTTCCCAGACTTAATGAAACATAGTAAAGTAGTACCAATTTTCAAGTCGGGTTGTAAGAGTGATCCCTCTAATTATAGACCGATATCTGTGCTTCCAGCATTGAGTAAAATTTACGAAAAAATCATGCTGGACCAGATGCTGTCACATTTTAATTCAAATGGGATTCTACATAGTCAGCAGTTTGGTTTCACGAAAGGTAGGTCAACAACTGATGCAGGAGTAGCACTCATCCGTCACATTTTGGAATCTTGGGAGAAATCCCATGATGCAATTGGCATATTCTGTGACCTCTCCAAAGCTTTTGACTGCGTTGACCACGAAACACTGATACGTAAATTACACCATTACGGAATTCGTGGTCTAGCTGCTGATCTGGTTTTTTCCTATTTATCAGACAGGCAACAAAAAGTTAATGTAAACGGAGCGATATCTTCAGGATCTCTAGTGAAGATGGGCGTGCCACAAGGTTCAATTCTAGGTCCTTTCCTTTTCCTTGTATACATTAATGACCTACCTCTCATGATGTCTAACTTATGTAATATAATTCTTTTCGCCGATGATACTTCACTCATTTTTAAAATAGCTAGAAGAGATACAGATGTTTTACAAATCAATGAAAGTCTGGCTGTTCTCTCGAAATGGTTCTCAGCTAATAATCTCGCACTTAATGCGAATAAGACAAAATGTCTCAAGTTTTCACTACCTAATGTCCCACAAGCTGGACTCAGTTTGATACTTGACGGCAAACAAATTGATCTTATTACTGAAACTGTATTTTTGGGTGTAACTATTGACTCAAAGTTGCAATGGGGCCCTCACATTAGGACTCTTTCAGGTAAATTAAGCTCAGCTGCATATGCAGTAAGAAAAATTAGGCACTTGACTGATATAGCGACAGCTCGGTTAGTTTATTTTGCTTATTTCCACAGTATTATGTCTTATTGTATACTACTGTGGGGATCCGCAGCTGACGTAGATTCAATCTTCATACTACAAAAGAGGGCAATCCGGGCAATTTATAAAATGGGTCCCCGCGAATCCCTTAGAAATGTATTTAAAGAAGTAAATATACTGACTCTGCCTTCTCTTTATATATTAGAAAGCATATTGTATGTACGCAAAAATATAGGACTTTTTAAGATTAGAAGCGATTTCCATACTATAAACACGCGCAACAAACATGAAATTGTTATACCCAAATGGAGATTAGCCAAGACAAACAAGTCATTCCTTGTAAACAGCATACGCTTTTATAACAAGTTGCCAAAGTATGTGACAGATCTTAGCGAGGGAAAATTTAAAACCCATATTAAACGTGTCCTTTTGAAAAAAGCATATTATAAGATTAAGGACTACATTGAAGATAAGACTGCTTGGCAATGATTCCTTCTGCACTTCTGCTTCCCTGGCTTATTGTGACTGCGTTATTGTATAAAGGTCTATTAACAACCCCACTTTTTTTTTGTGTTGTTGTTATTTTTTGTTTTTTTTGTTGTTATTTTTATTTTATTTTACTTGTATATAATTTTTTTTTTTATGTCATTTGCTTAGTTCATTTGCAGTTCTGTAAAGTTAATTTTTAATGTAAATGTGTGAACACTATAGACTCTGAGATTCATTTCTGATTAGTTATATTACATTTTATTATGTCAATTAGTCTATACTGTCCTCTCATACCAAAAATAAATTAAAAATTGTATCTATTATGCAAAGATTGTGAAAATCAAGATATTTTTAAAAGAGTAACCGTGGAGTTTCTTGCCGGTTCTTCTCCATAGGAAACGACCAATTTCGAACCGTGCTAACTTCTGACGTTTTATGAGTGCCCATTTAGGCCTATGTAAAATAAAACAATTTTGATTTTTGATTTTGAGCCCTAAGAGCAGTTGATTTCGCAATAGGCTTGTTCATACTCGGTCACTGACAGGAGCGCTCCGAACTAGTACAATTGTTCAAATGTACTAGTTCGGTCTTCTAGTACTATTAGTTCATTTTAGTTCATGGAATACCTGCATATTTGATTTTCCTTCATACTTTGCAGGCTTAGGACTATCATTTTAATTATGATACATTTTAAATAATTTGAATATCATTTAAATAAGTAATATTGAATGAATTATTAAAATGGCGTATTTAAAAATCAAATATTTACAGTGATCTTCTTTTTTATATACATATTTTCTTTTTTACAATCCACACGAAACAAAACCAAGCATAACTTAAGCAACATGAACTTATATTGTTGAACCAATGACGTTGAGTAACTTCACTTAACAAAGTTAAAATAACAAATAAAAACATCGAAACTATCAAAGAGCCATAGAACGTCCGGGCCATAGATTATGCACATAAATGACCGGGCACAGTTTCTCGTTCTCCAGGTCATCGTAGTTCGTACATCACTTATTAGTTCAGCCGTTCTTGCTCGGCTCTCGCGATTGGATGTCGCTAGGATTGGTGATTAGTTCACTGTACTAGAAGTACTAGATGACCGATTTGAGCGACAGAAACAGAATAGTTCGTTCTAGTTCACATGACGGAATTGCGTCCTAATAGTTCATAGTACATGTACTACACAAGCCTATTTCGCAATACTTCATGATACTAGGTATTGTCAAAGTGAGAATAGGTGCCGCCTAGTATTTAAATTTACCTATTCTTCGGATCTGTTCTAGTAAATACGACTCATCTCTATTATTTTCTTTGCACTCATCATTTGTAAACATTAACAATATTAACATTGTTTGGTTAATGCTAATTAATAATTAATTTAAATAAGTATTCATGATTCAATGACATTGTTAAGCAATTATATTTCGTCGAATTGATTTTAAAATGTGCGGAATACTGTGTGAAGTATGTTTCTGTAACAATACACCAAACAAGGTAATTTTTGCAACTAACTTAACTTCACACATTAATACGGCATCTAACCTTAATTCATGATCAAAACTGTTTCTAGGACACCCAAGTCTTAAAACGCATAAAAAATCGAGGCCCTAATTGCACAAAATCCTTGGAATTGAGTCTAGGTGACGGCATGAATGCATTTTTCTGTGGAGCTGTACTTTGGATGCAAGGTCCACAAGTTACACCTCAGCCCATGGAAACAGACCATGGTGTGTTATTGTATAATGGAGATATATTTGTTGAATCATGGCCCAGCAATGTCAGCGATACAACAGTGATTATGGAAAAATTAAATGACAATGCTGTAAGATTTTACATTACCTTAAGTTCTGCTATTATTTTATTTATTTTTACTGACATTAATTTGATCTCACAGGGAAAATCTTCTGACGAATATATTCTACAACAACTTCAAACATTAAAAGGACCATTCGCCATAATATTCTATGACAAACTAAATAAAAAAATATATTTTATGAGAGACAGAATAGGAAGAAGCACCTTATTGTTTCATAAAAGCGATAATTCTATTATTATCAGTAATGTCTTGGGAAAGAACTATGACTGCATTGAAGTGCCAGCAACACATATACAAGTATTAAATCTAAGCACAAATATAATAAAGCTTTATCCATGGAATGATGACTTAAGCTCCATTCAGACATTTCCGATTGAAAATTGGTTAAAACAATTGAGAACACAACAAAGTCTACCTGATGATGCATTCAACTTTGACTATGCTGAGGAGGATTTTTCAAAGGAGGTAGGTAAAATATGTTTTGACAAGTGCAAATCTAACCAATATTTAATTTCAATGTGTTTTTAGCTTACATTGTGCCATTTTGTTTTCAGGATGAGGTAGTGAAATGCATAGTATCAATAGCAAAAGAAATAAAATGTAAACTGACCGTAATGAAGAAACTATTAGAAAATACTGTAATACAAGAAACAGTTCTAAAAATTAAGGAACTCTTAGAAAAAAGTATAAAACTGCGATTGATTAGACAACCAAATAAGTGTAAAAAGTGTTTGAATGATGTTTCTAATTTTTGTAATCATTGTTCAATTGGAGTATTATTCTCTGGAGGTCTTGATTGCACAATATTAGCATTACTAGCAGATAAGTATTTGCCAAGGGATCAACCTATAGACCTTATTAATGTTGCATTTAAAAAAGATGAAAATGCTACATATGATGTTCCTGATAGAATTACGGGAAGGCAATCTTTACAAGAGTTGCAAAGACTATGTCCAACAAGGTGATAAAAGTTCATCCTATGTATGTATGTATATCGGGCAGGTATCAGGTATGCAAATCCACGACCATGCATGTATTTTGGGTAAGGGTAGGATTTTTTCATTCAACCCATGCCAGTTCCTCTAGGAAGGCAAGCAATGCCCTTGTTTTGCGTACCATTTCTTGGAGGGTACCTGGATTGCCGAAGTATTTAGTCCTGTAATCTGCGACTACAGGGCAGCTCAGTAGCACGTGTGCTGCTGTTTCGTCCTCCTCCATGCAGGCTCTGCAGAGTGGGCTGTCTGTGACTCCTGTTACATAGAGGTGTTTATTAAAGGATCCATGACCGGTACGGGTGGCTAGGCGACTGTCACCAGCCACAATTGCGGTTTAGGTAGTCTAAGGACCTGTTTCGACAAGCGGCCTTCAAGGGTCGGGAAAGCCTCTTTGGCCTGACTGCACTCACCATGGTCATCCGATAGTTTGTGGTGTAAGTCTCTGGTATGTTTCCTTATCAGGTGACGCAGATAACCGAAGGGGAGTGGCACAATGGATTCAGGTCCCATAATCGCCATACACGAAGCTCGTCTAGCGAGTTCGTCCGCTGCATCGTAGCCTCGGGAGTCGCTGTGTCCTTTGATCCATTGAATGGTTATATTGTTGTGTCTACCAACCTGGTTGAGGAGATTGTGACACTCCAAGATCAGCCCGGAGTTAACTGTGTGGCTGTTCAGAGCTTGCAGGACTGCCATGCTGTCTGAAAGTATGTGTATTGAGTGATCCACAACTTCCCTGTTTATGATGGCTGAAGCTGCCAGTGAGATCCCCAGGCATTCGGCCTGAAACACTGTGTTGTAGACCCCCAATGGTCTGGCTATACGAATGTTATGATCCTCCGAAAAGACTCCTGCACCCATACCAGTACCTGTTTTGGAACCATCAGTGAAGATAGATGGAGCGGCGGGAGCCCCAGCATAGCCTCTACAGCTGCTGTCGGGGTAGTTCTCATGCAGCCTGTTATGGCCATGCAGGCCAGCCTTTACATGCGTTGCAGTTTGTTTACGGCTGTGACAAGCTTAGTGCGGGGCCACCACACCACGGCCTCGTAGGTAATCATAGGCCGAATTACAGCATTGTACAACCACATTGTGTTTTTTGGGGATAGACCCCACTTCTTACCTATCATTTTGACAGGCCCGTTGGTATAATGGTCAGTGGCCCTGACTGCTATGCGCAAGGTCGTGGGTTCGATTCCCACCTAGGACAAATGCTTGTGTGATGAGCACGGTCATTTGTTCTTTGTCTGGGTGTAATTTATCTATAATATGTATGTATTTAGAAATATATATGTATGTTTATCAGTTGTCTAGTACCCATACCACAAGCTCTGCTTAGTTTGGGACTAGATGGCGTTGTGTGAAAAAGTTGTGGAATATTATTATTATTATTTTCTTGCATTGCCAGAAGGTGATGCATGCCCTGTTTAATTTATAGTCTAGATGGTTACAGTTTACATTCCAGTATGACCCCCAGGTATTTAAACTCACTAGACAACTGGAGTTCTGTATTGAACAGCTTAGGGCCTAGTGTTCGTTTATGAGTGAACAAGATTAATTCGGTTTTAGTGGGGTTTACCAACAAATCATACTCCCTACACTATCGCTCCACGATCTGTAACGCTTGCTGGGTGAGGTTACAGATAGTTCCTGTTTCCTTCCTAGGCACGAGGATTGCGAGGTCGTCTGCATAGCCTATTGTGGAATAACGGTGAGCGTTGAGTTTCGTGATGAGGTCATTGATCACTAAATTCCAGAAGAGAGGTTCCCCGCCCTATGGACAGCCTCTGGCTATGAAGGCTACCTGCTAGTCTTCCTCAAGGCGAACCACACGTTTACTTAGCATGTTTTTAATCCAATCAATAAGTACCTGCTGTACCCCATGTCTGGAGAGTGCGGCGCTTATGCTGGAGACGTTTGTTTTGTCGAAGGCTCCTGCGATGTCTATGAACGTACCCAGGCAGGAACCCTTTTGGTTAATCGATTCTTCAATCGCATTGACTACCTGGTGAAGAGCGGATTCTATCGACTTACCAGCGCTGTACGCGTGTTGGTTGCCATGCAGTGGTACTGTTTTTAGAGCGCCGCCGTCTCGTAGCTCCCTTTCCCACACTCGCTCCATTGTTTTTAATAAAAAGGAGGTCAAGCTGATTGGTCGGTACGATCTTGCGTTCGTGTAGTCACTCTTAGCTGGCTTTGGGATGAATATGACTTTCACTTCCCTCCATACCTTTGGAACGTATGTAAATGCCAGGCAGGCTCTCATTAGGGGCACCAGTCTCGTCGCAACAGAGTTGCCGCCCCATTGAAGTAAGGTAGGGAAGACTCCGTCGGGACCTGGCGCCTTAAAAGGTTGGAAGCTCCGGATGGCCCACTGGAGTTTCTCCAGCGTGATCATCTGGCGAGCGTATTGCCAATCTTCGTCCGATGGCGTTTGGGTTCCGTCCGTGCATTCGGTTACCTGTGCGAGGACGATACCTGGGAAGTGTGTTTCGATTAGGATGCGCCTCGTTTCTTCCGGTGATGTGGACAATGTGTTGTCAGGTTTACGAAGTGAATCATGCCCAGAGGTGATCTGCTGTGCCAGTATCTTCCTTACCCTGTTTGCTTGTTGACATGATTCAATGTCACCACAGAATTTCCGCCACCCAGTGGTTCGTCTGAATCTGATGCTTTTTTGTTGGCGGATTTGGCGGCATAGTAAACCTCCCAGTCATCCTCCCTACATGTATTCATGGCTCTATTAAATGCCTTTCTTACCTTTACGTTTGCGCTCCACATCCGCGCCCCACCAAGGCTGTTTACCCGGTGTGTCGCGCGGTATGGCTTCTGGGCATGCAGAATGGTAGCTGCTGAACAGTGATTCGGTGAGCTGGCCTACATGCGCGTCTATTTGAGTCGCGTCCACCAGTGTCACCAAGTCGCTTGTAGGGGCAAGCCTTGTGTCAAGGCTGCGTGTGTATGCCACTCTATCCGTATTTCGCGGGTTACATCGTGGAAGTTTAGGAGTAAGACAGACCTGGATATCGAAACGGATCCACCAGGTCAGAGCAAGAAGCCTCGTCAGATACCTGCCACCCATTGATGAGTTCCGCTGCACCCTCCGTTGCCAGTGTAAGGTCTATGATTGTTCGACTGCGTTTGGTCACGAAAGTTGGTTCGGAGCCTGTATTCAGAAGGAAGTTGTGGTCAGTTGTGAACAAGAATTCCACCAAAGCCTTACCCCGTTCGTTTTGAATATCCATGCCCCATAAGGGGTGGTTTGCATTTGCGTTGGTCCCGATGACGACCTCATCCCCCTTGCATTCACAGTGGTTCACGAGGCGGGCCAGTTCCCGAGGAGGTGGCACCTCCGCCTCAGGCATGGAACCCGAGATGAAGACGATCGCTTTCTCCGAGTGCCACTGCTGTATGGTCATCTTTGCTGCAGAGACATCTCTGCAACAGAAGTCGTATAAAAACTGTGATTTAACATTACCTGTGACGTAGATGCACGCCCTCGGTTTGTCGTGGTTCGTGTTAACAAGAAGTTTACTTCCAAGATTGGAGAGTCCTTGTACGTGGCCTCCTCTGACCCACGGCTCCTGGATCAGGGCAATGGCCGTATG
The DNA here is from genome assembly GCA_943138885.2 of Tholera decimalis. Lineage (NCBI taxonomy): Eukaryota > Metazoa > Arthropoda > Insecta > Lepidoptera > Noctuidae > Tholera > Tholera decimalis. The sequence continues at coordinate 11,658,228 of OW964553.2, read as the reverse complement.
TTGAACCTCCAACCACTTGCGAAGTTGGGCCGTCGCGGTCTAGCTATGGTAGAGGTTTGCTTGCACGACTATACAGTTGGACGAATTGGGAGCCATCTTTGACGGAACCCTCGTCGTCCAACCCCAGTTGTAGCCCGGCTAGCAGGTCGTCGAAATCACCCCCGCCCGGGACACAGAAACTGGTGACAGGGTGATGTCACCTTCAGCAGCTGGGTCAACCGTGGTTGAAGCCGGGTTGTCTTGTGCACCTAGTGGTGGTGCGGTTTGGTCCCATCCTGGAGGTACGTCGGTAAACCTGCCGTTTGCGCCCTGGTACTTAATTTATACCGACCCTAGACCAATTATTGAGAGTCGGCGATCATGCTCCATCAGGATCGGTACCTGCTCCTCCGGAATGGCCAGCACCACGAACCAGCATGCTGCTTGTTTCTCGGCATGCAGAAGTACCCACCTCCTAACGTCAACCCACTGGCTCTGGAACCAGAGGGCTCGCCCAATGTAGGTCGAGTCCTTGTACAAGTCCATGTCGTTAGAGATAGCAATTCCGCAGCGCACGCGTTTCTGGATCTCTGACTGGCTCTGGCGAGATGCTAGCCGGGAGAGTCAGCCCCGAGACTGTCTTCCTCAGCCATGCCAAGGTGTGGTCGTTGCCGCACCACAGCTTGAGGACACCTTCGGCAAAAATGGGCTTAACATGAAAAGTAAGCCCGGGAGCGCCCTGTGTTGAAGCGAAGGCCGCGAGCATTATCTGCTCGTGAATCGCCGTTAAAACCTGTCTTGATACTTCCTAGCTGATGAATTCCGTCCGTCCGCGGGTAATCGCGACGTTAAAAGACTCACTAGCAACCGGGGCGTAGCTTTTGCTGTCGATCCGTTCGGACTGATCAAGACACGGCCGCTTGTGCTCACCCCGAGGGGATAAACTCTCGTTGAGAGCTCGCTTAGCCGCAGCCTGATCGTTCCCTACGAATTGGTGTTGTGGTAGCTACCTCGCCTGGACCTCCTGCGGAATTGAGTTGCGGTTGGGTGGGCTCGGGTTGGCTACTGCCGGCTTCGTCCTGAGACCGCTTCCCCGCAGAGAAGCTGAGCTTACCTGGCTTGGTCGTATTGGCCGAGCTAGTAGATGCTACGTTGTTTGGGGGGGTGATTTTACTCTTGTATCCCATCCTGCGTTCCTGATGCCGCTCCTTACGCATTAGCCTTTCCCTCCTCTTGCCCTGGTCGATGGGAGCTTTCTGGCCTGAAGGGCCTGTGCCGGGGCGAAGGGTTTGTTGAGTAGATTTACCCTTACCCTTGCCTTTGCGCGTGGCTATCCGCCAGTTGCTGCTGAAGTCATCAGCAGCGCTGGAGGCCGTCTTCGTTTGACCGGATGCGGCCGCCTCGCAGGCTGTGGCTTGGGGGGCCACATTGGGAGGCGAAGGATGTTTGGCAAGGCTAGTTCCGGTTGTGACGTTAGTCTACACCGTTTTCGCCTTGGCGCACAGTTTATGATTTGACCAATCTAGCAGGACAATGGGTATTTAAATGTTAATGTTAAAAACTACGTTTTTTAATCTTCTTACACTTTCGAATACATCTTTTAACTGATAACACAAGGAAAATAATCCATTGTCACGCAAAACTGGTTTTAACAATGGGCGAAGTTACTTGAACTTATTCAGGTAGTCGGCCGCTGCTCAGTGTGACCGTTAACGCTAACGTGTATACATGTTCTTTGGTGTATTGCGTACTTGTAAGTGTTTTTTTGTGATGGAGTCATCAAGTAGAGGTAATTATCCATATAGTAAGTTATTAAAATAAATCAAATTGTATGCTTGCGAATTGTAATACTCACTGAAAGTATACATCAATAAAAATGTATTTTTATTCTTAATTAATTTTAGTTTGGAGTTCTACCGTGTAGTCAAATGTAGTCAAGCTGTGATAGTAGTCTTAAAAAATTCTCTGTGTTATATACTTTGATGCTATAATAATCGTTTTTTGCTTTTTTTGCGATTATATATTTTTTTTGCTTTTTCGTTGTAGATTTGGAATGCAGCGAAAATCAATATTTGATTTTTGGCGTTGCGCTTTCCGCCTAAAGGTCGATTAAATAAAGTAATCAACTTTGTGAAAATGAGCTTTGGTGGTTTAGTTGTTACCGAAGAACAGTATGATTAGTTAAAAGCATTTTTGAAAAAAGAATGCGAGAAAATTCGTGTGAAATGGGATCGCAAGCAAAGACGATTAGACTTGTTTTTAAAAGACTATGAACAGTGGCTCAACGAAGATTTAACTTTCGCCATGCTTGTGGTATCAGAAATAATTTTAATACCAAGTACTAGTGGTGGCAGGCCACAGAAAAGCTTTGTGGAAAGTTAAAAAAAAATCGAAGAAGAGGAAAGTTCAGCACTTATTAAATTACTAAAGATGAACTGACTTTCGCTGCGCAATTAAGTGTCAGAGCTAGTGGCAAACGTGATGCTGCTACATTGATTGAAGTATTATCTACAGCCTCGCCAAAACGATCCACCACATATAAGAAAGCTCGAAGAATTATTATTACTGGAAAAGAACAAAGACCTTATACTCCTGACCAAGCTTTGGCCTTTTTCATATCAAATAATTTCACTGTGCAGACATTCAAAAATGAAGCCAAAGAAAGGTGGATTGAATGTATACCCTTGCTATGATCATGTGTCACAGGTGAAGAAGCAGTGCTATCCTCCTGTTGAAAATAGAACAGTAACCGAAATATCGGCTGAAGTAAGACTGGATTCTCTTTTGAACCATACTGCTTTGAGAATATGTAAAAATATTCTTGGAGAAAGATTAGATAGAGAAGATACGATTGAATTACACTTTGATATACAAATGGGGATGCGATTGGTCTTCGGCTCAGCTTATACAAGCAACCATTTGAAGATAACGATAGCATAGACGAATATATGTTTATCATATCTTTAGTTCCACTAAGACTTGTAAACAATGCACAGAAGGTCATATGGGAAAATCCTCAGTCATCATCACCAAGAATGTGTAGAATTATCAAATTCATGTACAAGAAAGAAAGCGAAGCATTGATCAAAGATGAATGCCAGGTCATTAAAAATCAAATAGGGATGTTAAAGCCAACTCTCGTGGAAATCAGAGGCGTAACCATCTCGATCACGCGCCAGATGATCCTTTCAATGATTGATGGTAAAGTTTGTAACGTTTTAGCTGAAAATAAATCGCCCCAAAGATGTTTTATCTGCAAGGCAACATCAAAGGAAATGAATTCGGCATCAACGGTTAGAGAGCCTGATGAGAATATGTACAAATTTGGAGTCTCTAGTTTATACGCGTACATTCGTACAATGGAATGTCTTTTAAATATTAGTTACCGCATGAATATTTGTGAGTAGAAAGTCAGAGGAGACAAAAATAAAGAAGCATTCAAAAAAACTAAAGAAGAAATAAAGATAAAGTTTAAAGAAATTGGTCTTGTAATCGACAAAGTTAAACCAGGATTTGGTACAAGCAATGAAGGAAATACCGCACGAGCGTTTTTTTTTTATAATTATGCCACAACAGCGCGAATTGCTGGTCTCAATGAAAACCTTATTCATCATTTTGGGACAATTCTTGCAGCCATAGCTTCGGGCTATGAAATCGATACCGAAAAATTTTATGACTACTGTGTGGAGACCAGGGAGATATATTTAAGTTTATACCCATGGTATAACAGTGCATAAAATTTTGGTACATAGAGCAAATATATTAAAAAATTCGGTGATACCGATAGGACAAATGTCCGAGGAGGCTTCCGAGACCAAAAATAAAGAGATCAGAAAAGCCAGATTGGGGCATACATTGAAGACATCAAGACACAGAACTAATTTTGATTTAATTAAACATTTGTTAACTCTTCAGACCCTTATATAACATTATTAAGAAAAATTCCTCGAAAACAAATATCTAAGCGAGACATAGATATAAGAATTTTATTAAAAGATTGAAAAAAATATGTTACACATTTAATTTTGCCTTTTATTTATGCAACATTCCTATGTATACAATAAATGTAATATATTATACAATATTTAGGATCCCGAGTTTTGTCCCCTTTTTTTTTTGGGGTGGGAAATTCATCGACTGACTTCTTCAGCTCTGGGTCAAGCGGAAGGGTGTGTAAGATTTCTACTGACTAAAAACCCACCCTGTTCCTTCGGCTGCCCCAAATTTCCGGGGCCGCGGTAACTCGGCAGATTAGTCAAATCATACACTGTGTGGCGTGAGAAGGTTCGGTACTGGTCCCTTGCAGCGCCGAGGTCCTTTGTTTAAGTAGGAACTTAGCTTTGGTCCTTGCTGTGGTGTTCGCCACAGCTGGCCCGACACCTGCAGCAGATGCCGCAGGATTACCAGGGGCGAGCAAAGTGCGAAAGGCACCTCGCTTGGGAGTATTGTCAGCTTTCGCCGATTCCACTCCTACAGTATTTTCCATGAAAATTGATTGAAAAATTTCGTCTTTCTGGCTCCCACCCTCCATGGAGCCCGCACCTGGGAACGTCGCACTAAAAGAGTTACGACGTTAGGACTACCAGAAAGATATAGGTGCGCAAGGCTGGTTTACAGTGCGACATCGGGTGTTTGATCGGGTTGGTGTAGGGGGTTGAAAAGGCCTCCCCTCACGAACTGATCAACCGTCACTTACACCGTCAACATGTGCCGCACCTCACCTGTGGCCCTCTGACGGGACACAATGGCCATTTCCCTACCCTTGGCTAGGGTGTAGGGCCACCGTTTTGCTTGAAATCCAGACCAAAGAGGGCGTGTTGCCTCACGGACACATTACTGCCAGTGCCGATCGGCTCAACCCCTCAGGACTCCTTCATCCCCGCTCACGGCGCTCAACTGCGCAGGTCTTAGCGCAGGTGACTAACTTCTCCTACTCGCCATCAGCATGTTGATCAGAGTGGAAAGCCCGCTACTCTACGGGTCGCCCGGTGGTTTTGGTTACGTCTATTTCTTAAGGAATTAGATCAAACACGGGGTGGCAACCTCGTGAAGGTATATTCTTGCCTTGAGGATCTACACGACTGATGCGCTCTCCCTCAAGACCACGCCGCTCTCTCTTCTCTGAAGGAGAGGAGAAGGTAGGCCTGCATCTATACTACCAAGCAAAGCAAAGCAAAGCGTGTCGTTGTGCAACCGCAAAAGCATACATACAGACCCCCCCCCCAACTTCGTCCTAAACATGACTTTCAAAAATTACAGTTAAATGTGTGAAAAATTGAGTGTATATAAATAACGCCTATTTAATTTTAGGAAATGGGTCTTCCGAGAAGTAAATATACCTAAAGAAGAATTAGAAAACTACCAAGAGAATACTATAGGAGATCTAGTTTATCCTCGACAAACTATCTTAGATGAAAGTCTGGGCACAGCTTTGTGGTTTGCATCTAGGGGCCAGGATTGCTCTGGTACCTCTACTAGCAGGGTATGTTAATATATATCTATAATAAAAAAATACAATAATCATCAACCATCTCTGGCCTTGCATGAGTATTGTATAGGATAATATGGCATATGCCTACATTTTTTATCTATCATTGTCTCATCAGCTTGTAAATTTGATAAAACAAAGCAATACCACTGTAAATTGTTTCTTTATATCTCAAATGGATTAGGCAGCATTTTAATTCCAGCTCATGTGTATTTGCTGTATAGTCATATTTATGTATTGTTACGAGCTGGGGTTCGGGATAGAAATAATTAACGCCAATTAAACTAAAATTAACACTAATTAATTAAACACAAAATAAAAATTTAACACAATTATTCGCACCACAACACTTGTCACTTAACTCTTAAATCGCACTGAAATTCACTAGTAAAGCTTCGATTGTATCGCGTATTCGCCTCGTAATAAGACTGACTGTCCGCGTTCCTTTGCGATCTATTTATACCCCGGTCTATGAATTCTAGAACATTCTTATAAAATCGACTCACTGTTTATACTGCCCAGAATATTCCAGGAATCTACTCGAGATATACAGTACCGCTATTCGCCGCTAGATGGCGTTAGTGTCTCGAACATTCTACATTTATGTCGAAGTTTCTCGACGTACTTCACTAAGCGACTGGCGTAACAGTATGTATATACTCTTCCTCAGGAATCTGAAAATACCACACAGAAACCCGATCAATAGTAGTTGAGATCATAGCGAAAATACAGTCTCAGACATGGTTATAGACTTGGGAATTATAATATGTGATTCAGGATTAATTCAAAATATTTCTAATTTCAGGTTTTATTAGTAGGTTCTGGTGCTGATGAATTATTTGGTGGATATATACGGCATAGGAATTCGTTTAAACGCAATGGCTGGTCTGGTCTTGGCAAAGAATTACAACTAGACTGGAAAAGAATTTCATTCAGGAATCTGGCTCGTGATAACAGAGTCATATGTGATCATGGCAGACAACCTCGAATGCCATATCTGGATGAAGACTTCACAAACTACATACTACAGTTGAAACCATGGCTGAGGTTAATAATTATATTAATATACCGACTTTTATTAATCTACTTATGAAATACCAGCTACCATGATAACTCATGGAATATATAATTAAATAATTTATTTCTGTTGATTATATTTTTTGTTAACAGGTGCTTCCCCAGTGAAGATTTGGGTATTGGTATTGGAGACAAGCTCATGTTAAGGCTAGTTGCTTTCAATCTTGGATTAACAGAGGCAGTTATTTTACCTAAAAGAGCCCTTCAGTTTGGCTCAAGAATAGCTAATAAGAAAGAGAAAGGTAGCGATATATCCAAAACCTTTTTAAAAACATAACTATTTTTTCAGTTTTAATTGGGGCATGATTAGGGCTTTCAAATACCGGATTTTCTCAATACCGGTATCAATACTGGTAATCCGGTATTGTACGCAAGTTCAATAAAATATTAATAAAACCAATAAAATACGTGTTTTTTATTCTTATTTATTGAAAATAATAAAATAAATATGTTTTATACATAGCTCCCTTATATAACAATTTGGTATTGGTTGATTATTTAGGTAGGACTAGGAATTAGGAACAGGTCTTTTTGCAGGAAGGCATTACATACAATATAAAAAATATATAAATTTCTTATTATTATCTAAATGTCATCAATTCACAAGTTAACACTACACAATAACAAAGTCTATTTACGCGTTATTTGCGAAACTGACTGACAATAACAAAAACAATATAATACAGCTCGATTTCGGGCATTGTCTCGGGCGGGATGCGGGAGGAAGAGCTTTTTTTTAACGATGGGAATTTATCCAATGACTGCCTCCCGATCTAGGTGAAGTGGGAGGGCGTGTCAGACTTTTTTACTTTTTTGTTTTCCCATCCGAATTCCATCATTTGCCCTTCATGTTCTGAGGCCGCGGTAACTCTTTCGAACAATTCCGCAACCCCGGCAGGCAACGGCCCCCTTGTGGGCCCCGATATTTTTGCTGCCATTCTTTGAGGCGCGCGTGGAACATGACGCACCTCTACACGGACCTGGTTTCTGTCGGGCGGCGAGCTACCCATTGCTCGCAGCTCGCAGGCCCACGCCTACGGTGGCTGGGAGTCACCCTGCGACTCCTGACGCCCGGAGCATATCCTGCGGCGGCTGGGGTGCAAGAGCTGTATCACCCGCCTCTCCCGCGAGCGACTCGCCACCTTTTTCGCTTGCATAATTGCTCCGCAGAAAGAGGTGACTGCTTCCTATGCCTCCTTGCTCCGGACCATGGATTGAACCAGTGCCGAGAGCGAGGTTGCCGCCTATAGCCCCTACAAGGACACGACGGAGCTCTGCCCAAGCGGGGCAAACCTTCACTGTGTGTTCCACCGTGTCCTCAGGTCGGTCCTCGTAATGGTGACACCCGAGCGTTTTCTCCCGCCGAATCTGACACAAGTAGCTCCCGAAACAACCGTGTCCAGTGAGCACCTGCGTCTGGCGGAAGGTGAGGACGCCATGGCGCCTCGTTAGCTACTCCTCAACGAGGGACTTACCGGCTAGGGCCCAACAAGCAAAGTAATCCTATAAAGAAAGATTATAAGTCTATCACTACTAATAACGTTCTTGTAAAAGTTTACAAGAACGTTATTAGTAGTGATAGACTTATAATCTTTCTTTATAGGATTACTTTGCTTGTTGGGGGTGAGCTTAATATAACAGCGGTACGCTTGCGCTGGTGAAAACAAGTGTGAGACTTACTCTCACATTACATAATTTTCAGATCTAATGTTTGTAATACCGTAATCACGGTATTGAGGCGTCAATACCGGTATTGTAAAAGGCCAAAATAAAATCGTAGATCACGGTATTACGGGATTCCGAAATACCGGTATTAAAAGCCCTAGCCATGATGAACCCCGTCTTGGAGCCCCGAATCCTGTTATTGTTAGGGTTCTGTAACAAAAAGAAAAAATCTGGACCCTTAAACCTAGGGGTCTTTAAGTCAAGAGTGAATAGGTTACTTTTAGGTAAGCGTGCTCCATCTTCGACCACATCATCACTTACCTATAACCTATTGTCGAAAAAAAAAGAAAATCACTTCGTTGTCTGTCTGTCAGGATCTTTCATTTCGGGAAGGCGTGAAGATATCGAATTGAAATGCCCACATCTACAATCTCTTGTAGCTGTGAAAAAAATAAAATCCTCTAAAATAACGTAAAAAAAAGATACGGCCATTTAAGCCGCAACAAACACGTATTTCGACACTCAACGGATATTTTGATAGGGTAGGTACTGCCCGTTGACCTAGAACTATGTTTGGCAAATAACATTGTTTTAAGTAATTAAAAGTTAAAGGCAAAAACTAAGTATTTGTAATTAAATGATATTAAAAAAAAAACTGTAACAAAAAATAAAACCGACTTAAAAAAAAGCACTGCAAATAACATATATTTGCTTTTTTGATACTGGAAGGAAAAGGTACTTACAGGATGATGTAAATTATGAGTCCCTCCGATATGAGTACCCAGCGCGCCGGTTCAGACGATATTTTCACCAAGCTTCACGAGAGGAGAGTTTGAGGATTCACCACACAACGCCAATAATTTATCACTAGATTTTTAGCAGGGGCGCGGGTGCACGTTGATACGTATATCCAATTAGCGAGCGGTTTTGCGAGTGGGTCGAGGGCGGGAAGTTTTCGGAACAAGAAAGAGTGAGTCAATGAGTGAAGTGTAATATAATGTTGCAAGTACGCGTTTATGATAAAATACTAATAATAACAAGAGTTAAGTTGGGCAATGCAACTTTTGCCGTACATAGCTGGTATGTTTTTATTTTTCTTTTCGCCAAAAGTGAAACTTAGGCCATATGTTAGAGGATTGTATGAGAAATCAATAGCAAAAAGAACTAATGCCCGTTTTCACCAACGACCCCTAAACTATACCCTTGGTAGGGATCCCTTAGGCTAAGGTACCCCTTAAATGCATACCTTAACTTAATTCATTTTCACCATGCTAAGGGACTCCTACTTAGGGGCTACTTAGTTAAGTGACAGATTTTTTTGTCATAGTTAATCCGAAAACCGCACTTTTAACGACAACATTTTTAAGTTACATTTTTACAATAACTCAGAACAAAATAAAAATATTTTACATTAGGAACATGTTATAACAACAATTACGTTACAAAACAATATGTCAACATCGAAAAACTAACATATTTACAAAATTGTTTGGCTGTTTAACGAAATTCCAGTGCCTTTTTTTTAAGTTCTGACTTTTTGAGACGTATCATCTTTCACAGTGACATTTCGGTTGATGTTAGGTCATTATTTGTGTGGTTATTTTGCCAGTATTTGTCTGGATTTTAGACCTATTAAATTAATAACAATGGCTGAGAAAATAAAACGCGGACACATAATTATGGTAGCATAAAATCTAAGGGCACATATTTGATCGGGGGCACAGATTTATTTCTGTAAAAATAATTTGAAAGTTAATGATAACATAGATAGAGGTACCTTCTAGAATAGAAAACCTTTTAAAGTTTCTATACTTGCACCTACTAAGACCAACATACCTACACTTTATAGCAAACAGTTTTAGGCATTGCATAGATATTGTAGGTACACATACCTATTATCAACTCTGTTTTAATATTTAATGCATAGGTATCTTACCTGTCGTCCAGATATTCTAAAATATGTTCTAGTTTTTGTAGTGGAAATATCACGCAATCCTTGGATAACCTATATCTTGTACAAAAGTCTTTATCATCATACTGTGTGAAAAAGTCTGGCCTTTCACGATAAACACATGCCCGTGTATTTAACCTAGGGTTTGCCAATATTTCTACCGTCTCGACAGCATCAATACTATCAAAAAACTCACTTAATAGATCTTCCATTTTAACAAAAATTAAAGAAAACGCGACTTGTTTAACAACATAAAACTAACCCTTAGGCTAGGGGTCAGTTAGGGGCCGAACATTCGGGCCCCTAAATATAAGGGATCCCTTAAGAGTTTAGGTGTCCCTTAAACGTTGGTGAAAACAAAACTTGCGTTAAGTGATACTTAAATTGGCTTAAGGGTTACTTAAAATTTAGGGGTCGTTGGTGAAAATGGCCATAAGTCTACCAACCGTAACCTAACCAAGTTAGAGTGTGTTTAGTTGATTGCTATTGTTTTTTATCAGGCGTTACTTTTCTTAAATAAAAATACTCAGTGTGTAATATTTTAAGTTTCCCATTGTTAAATACTACTCGGCAACTTATGAGTCATTCTGCATCGCCTGCTTCTGCATACGTCGACAGGCGCGTTAGGGGGCGGCGGCAATCGGGTACCAAGTGACTCGTTTCAGTTGTCGGGTTATGGATTAAGTAGGTTGTTAATGTTATATTTTTACTAAAACACATTTGTGTCTCATAATACATTCAGTTCTTACTGAGCTCTGTTTCCCGATAACTGCAACTGGAGCCTTCAAATCAAGCGTAAATAGTTTCGCATCATACAGATTGCGCGCGCCGTGTCAAGAGACGCCGCGTATTCCTGGAAATCCCCACGCGCATGAAAGAGAATAGCATATCGTTGTCCCTCTTATCCCAAGCTTGCAGATCTCTTTGTGCTGCTGCTGCAGACTCAGTCACCCTTCTGCCTTCGGATTGTGTGTGTTCTTTCTGTGTACTTAGGTCAACTTTCGACAACTTAGGTCTATCTTTTTTAATAGAGCAGGGAGTCACTTGTTCGATGAAGTAAAAATAGCAGGTGCATTACTAAATGCTTTTGGTAAACCACTCACTGATCATCCTTTAGTGGAGTCAATAATAACATAAATAAATGAAACCCTTAATCAAAACTATTTCAGTGATTATGTTATTCAAAGGAATCTTAATCAAATCAGAGCTAACTTCGTGTCAATGACTGCGAATATTCCCGGCCTGGACAACTTTCCCATACTCGACATAAACGACCTAATAATATATGCTCTGGGGACGTACCAAATAAGTCAAGCCAGGAGTTATTATAGCGAACATGTGAGGGGCGATGGTTTATTATTATACGAAATATCTAAATATTTCGGTTTTGGAAATATTTAACATCGACGTCATCAATCCGTGGCTGCTGCGTAGCCGAATCCAATCGCGACATGGTTGTCTACAGCGCACATACTTAATCTATCTTTTGATAGAAGGGCTTAGTGATGGCGTAGCAGCAATAAAAGGGCATTACTGTTCCTGTATTTCTAGGAAGAGAACACTTGGTTGTTGTAGCCACGTCATGTCTGTATTGTGGTTCATGGCGTGGGGCAGGCATCAATAAAACTTAAGTCCTCCAGCTCAAGTTCTGGATTTCATAATAAGACAGGATGAGGGAAGAGAGACGAGTAATGATGATGATTAAGTTTATCTATAAGAATTTAGTAGTTTAACACTTTCACTGTGCAATAAACCACATATGGTTTATGTGATTGTTTGTGTCTGCTTTGTGGGCTGTGAAACTTAGTGAAAGTGATATAATTATTGTTCTATGATAATATAAACAAATCAAAGGTTTTTGTACAACCAGATGTTCCTGCAGGGCAATAATGTGTGCTGTTTTGCATATTTCACGAACTCCCTCCACCACTGATTTACAATAAAACTAACCATTTTAACAGTTTGATTATTATCTGTAGTACTTGCCATATTAACTATTTGTTCTTATAACATTAATGTATAATAACTACGTATAATATATTTTTTTTAGGTTTCCTAAAAATAGTGCTCAGAGGAAATTGTGGTTATCCATTGTACCACTGAAAATGAAGTTTTATGAAAGTACAAAGATTTCCAATTTGCATTTTCAAGAATCAGATTATGATTCAACAAGGCGCTTAAAACAAACAGCAGTTCCTACTATCATTGGCGTATCTAGAGATATTTTCCAGGGGGGGCCTGGCCCCCAGTGGTCTCCCCACTGGTAGAAGCGATTCACGGTGGAGCATACGGAGGAGATGTGTCCAGCTTAGGAGGAGCACCGCTGTGTTCTCGTGGAGGTGATCGGTGGCGGAGGCCTTTCAGGCCAGGCGCTGGTTCAGACCATTGTGCGGGGCGAGGGGCAATAGGATGCAGTCACTTCCTTCTGCGAAGCAGTCATGTTAGCGAAGGAGGAGGCAGAACGCGTGAGGGAGAGATGACTCTCCTCTTCACGCCCCAGCAGACGCGAGAGTCGACCCGGGCGTCGGGGATCACGAGCCGATCTCCGGACACCATAGGCACGGGCTTGCGGATTGTTACTATTATGTGATGTGGGTAGAACGTATTTGGTGGTGGTATATGAACGCATTAAAAGAGAGTAGTCATTGCTGGAGCTTGTTGTATTACTCACGTATCACCTAACGTTACATGGCGCAGCCGGTAGGATTATAAATACAAGACGATAATATTAAGTGTGTGAAATAAAGTAAAATGGCCTCGGAAATAGTGAGTATAAATAATAAAAATGGAAACAGTGTTATCACCACCGTCACCGTTTAAATTTGATGAGAACTCGGTTGATGTGGCTTCTGGCAAGTTGAGCGATAGTTGGAAAAGATGGAAGAAGGGTTTTTCGATATATTTCGACGCGTGTGAACTTTCGAAAAAAACTTCAGCGGTACAACTGAACATTTTCCTGCATATAATTGGTGAGCAATGCCGTGAAATATTGGAACAAAGTGAGGAAGTGACTTTAGACAGTGCGTGTAAAAAGTTGGATGAACATTTTAAAGCTAAAAAAAATTTAACGGTCGAACGACACAAGTTTTTTATACAAGATCAGCAGCAAAATGAATCAATTGATAAATATGTATTTGATTTACGGAGATTGGCGAAAACGTGTGAGTTTGGAAACTTGAACGATGAACTTATAAAAGATCGACTGGTATGTGGAGTAACAAGCCCGGCGATAAGAGAACGGTTACTTCGGGAACCGGATCTTACTTTAAAGAAAGCTCTAGAAATTTGTCGAGTAGCGGTGGCATCCAGAATGTATTCTGAGAATATTAAGAGGGAGAATGACGCCGTTGATGTAATTCAACAGGAGTGTACCATCAGCACTCCTGAAGAAAAAAAACAAATATGTGAATTACGGCGTGGTAGTAGTATAGCATATGGAGTGTCGTCGTTTTCGAGAACATGCGACGGTTGCATGAATGGAGCGATGCGATCACGCAATGGACACGGGCCGGCGAGGGGCGCGGCCGGGCGCAGCGCGCGCGCCGGGCACAGCTCGCGCGCCGGGGACAGCTCGCGCGCCGGCACCGCAGGCGCCGCGCGTCCTATGCAGCAGCAGATGTACAGATCGCGCACGGTGCCTCAGTGCGGCAGGTGTGGGACTATGCACGGAAGGAATGCTTGTCCAGCGTATGGTAAGCGGTGTCTACGGTGCTCAAAAATGAATCATTTTGCAAAAATGTGTGGTGTGTACTTCGTGGAAGCATCAGATGAAAAGGTAATTTTTTCATTAGATAAAGAAGTGAATGATTGGACTATAAATTTGACAATTAATCAACATCCCATAAACTTTAAACTAGATACGGGTGCAGACGTGAATGTGTTACCTATGCGATTTTTATCCAGATTAGGAATATCGACTGATAAGTTATTACAAACTAACACTAAATTGAGTGGTTATTCAGGTGATTTGATTACTGTTTTAGGCAAAACACACTTAAAAGTATATTATAAAAATAAGCTGTATTTATTGGAGTTTAAAATTGCAGATGTCAGTAGTATGCCAATATTAGGACGTTACGCATGTGTGGAAATGAATTTAATTCAGAGAGTTATGTCTGTGCAGAGATTTGATATCAAATCCAAGTTATGTAAGGAGTATAAAGATGTTTTCGAAGGTATCGGTTGTTTACCGGGAGAATACAACATACAAATTCGAGACGATGCCGTTCCCGTAGTGCACGCACCTCGCAAGTTGCCGTTTGCGATAAGTGAGGATGTAAAGAAAAAATTGTTGGAAATGGAGTCTCAGGGTATAATATCGAAAGTTGAGGGTCCGTCTGACTGGGTCAGTAGTATTACAGTTGTAAAAAAATCTAACGGGGACTTAAGAATTTGCTTAGATCCGAAGGAATTAAATCAGGTTATTAGGAGAGAACATTTCAAGTTACCCACAATAGATGAAATAGTATCAAAGTTAGCAGGAGCTAGGTATTTTAGCACATTAGATGCTTCGGCAGGGTTTTGGAACGTAAAATTAGGTGAAAGTAGGAAATTTTGTACTTTTAACACACCCTTTGGTAGATTCAAATTTCTACGAATGCCATTTGGCATATGTTCGGCTTCGGAGGTTTTCCATAAGAAAATGTATGAACATTTCGATGATATAGAAGGTGTTTGTATGTATATTGATGATTTATTAATTTACGCTCCAGATCAAAACAAGCATGACGAGATTTTAAGGGCAGTATTAGACAGATGTAGAAAAATTAATTTAAAATTAAACCTAAAGAAATGTAAATTTGGTTTGCAGGATATTAAATATTTAGGTCATCGCATTACAAAAGATGGATTGAGCCCTGATGATTCACACTTGTCAGCAATAAAAAACATGCAAGTACCGAAGAATAGGAAAGACGTAGAACGTTTTTAGGATTGATTACGTACGTAGGGTCGTTTGTTCCTAATCTTTCGGATAAAACTTTGCCACTGAGAGAGTTACTTAAAAAGGAGATAGAATGGCATTGGGATGAGCGTCATGAGCAGTGTTTTGCTCATCTTAAAATGTGCTTAATTAAGAGGCCGGTTCTTCAATATTATAGTTTAGGAAAGCCAATAGTTATATCCGTGGATGCCAGTTCCACAGGACTTGGTGCGTGCTTAATGCAAAATGGGCTTCCCGTGTGCTATGCTTCTAAGGCTTTAACTATCACAGAGCAAAGGTATGCTCAGATTGAAAAAGAATTGTATGCATCCGTATTTGCCTGTGAGCGATTTTATGCATATATTTTTGGACGTTCGGATGTAACAATAGAAACCGATCACAAACCTTTAATAAGCATTATTAAAAAACCAATTGTTGACGCTCCGTCCCGCTTACAGAGGATGCTTTTAAGATTACAGCGCTATACGTTTACATTAGTTTACAGACCGGGAAAACATTTGTATATAGCGGACACGTTATCTCGCGCTTACGAAACGTCCCAACAAGTGGGCAAAGGAACATCACAAACTGAGATAGGTAGCGGCAACGATGAAGTATGCATGTTGACCGATAATGTTAAAAATAAATGCGAATATCTCACGGACGCTCAATTCATAACCATTCAAAAACAGCTAGAATTGGATGAAGAGATGATTGAATTAAATAAATGTGTATTACAAGGTTGGCCTGAAAATAAAGATAAAATAAAAGCTAGTGTAAAACCATACTGGAAGTTTAAGGAAGATATAACTGTAGCTAATGGGTTGATCTGGAAATCAGATAAAATAATTATACCTAAAGTTATGAGAAAAGAGATGTTAAAAAAAATCATATTGGACATATGGGAATCGAAAAATGTAAATTACGTGCTAGAGAAATAATATTTTGGCCCGGTATTAACAATGATATTGAAAATATGGTTAAAAGTTGTGATATTTGTTTAAAGCATAGGAATAATAATCAAAAAGAAGAGCTTAACTCTCATGAGGTTCCTGACAGACCATGGGCCAAGGTTGCAGTAGACTTATTTCAATATAAGGGTACGGACTACTTGTTGCTAGTAGATTATTTTAGTAAATATTTTGAATTAATTAAATTACATGGTACAACGTCAGGTAGTATAATTAATCATTTCAAATCAGTCTCGTGCGCGCGCGCTTGGCGTATGGGTGTGTATCGTTGTGCAAAAACCGGAATTACGCCTAAGTACCGAATACAGATAGTTGATATTGCTAATAACTAAAGATAAATTATGGTGAAGTGCAAAAAATGCAATAAAGGCGCGTCGATCGCGAAAGATGATAATATTAAATGTAAAGGATCATGTGGCGCAGTCTTCCATAAAAAGTGCGTAACGCGATCTACCTTCAGAAATGAAAAATGTGAGGATTGCGTCTCCCTGCCTGGCTCTCAGCCTGGTTCGCCTAATCTGGAGGAACCTAATATTGCATTAACCCTTGCTGATTTGAACAGAAAAATGGATGTTGTATACAACATGGAGAAAAAACTGAACGAGCTGGCAGACCTAGTTGATTTCCTTTCTGAAAAGTACGACAATCTCTTGGTATGCCAGAAATCAGGTGAAGCAAAAATCAAATCACTAGAAAATATGAATGCATACTTGGTTAAGTGCAATAAATCACTAGAAGAACGTGTGAATGAGCTGGAAGAGAAAGACAAGGAGAAAAAGGTGGAGCTAGCTGGATTGGAAAAGAGAGAAAACGAAGTTGTTGCTAAAATAGTCGCCCAGGTTGCTCAAAAGCTACAGATGGACGTTAGTCAGATTGAGCATGCAGAGAGGGTAGGCCGTGAAAAACCGGACACGGAGAAACCTCTACCAGTAGTTATAACACTGAGAACAAAAGAAGCTCGTGACAAATGGATTGAATGTCGCAAAAAACGCCTGACCAACGGCGAAGTTTATGGTACTCAAAATGGCAACCGTATTTATATAAATGAGAATCTGAATAAATATAAAAAAAACCTCCTATGGGTCACGAAAAGTCAGCTAAAGCAAACCTATAAGTACATTTGGATTCAGGATGGAAAAATACTCATAAGAAAGAGTGACGAGCAAAAGAAGATTACGTCAATTAGGAACGAAAGTGATATTCAACGACTAGTAGAAGGCAACGTGAATACGGCAGCTTGCTAGTTGTGTTTATACATGTGCATCTGGCGCACACGTAGTGCGAAGTAAACATTGCAAGTATCATTGTGACAACAAATAAAAGTGGATCGTTTCGATGCTATTGTCACATTGGATTGCCAATTTACTAGATTTCAAAACGCAACTGCTTGGGATCAGAGTATATCTTGCAATAATAAGTACCTACATATAGTACATTTAAATATTAGATCGTTAAGAAAAAACTTTAATGAGTTGTTAACTTTTCTAAAAAGCTGCTCTGAAGTGATAAAAATATTAGTGTTGACGGAGGTTAACGTCAAAGAAGATGAGTTATCGTTATACTACATAGAGGGGTACAATCTATTTGCAAACACGAGGGAGAACACAAGAGGAGGAGGTGTGCTTATTTATGCAAAAGAGTATCTCATTTTTAATGCAAATAAAACCCTGACTAGTTCAGTAGAAGGCCTTCTTGGTAAGCTCACTATTAATCATACAACTATAAATATCCTGGCAACCTACAGACCACCAAGATCGAATAAAATGTTATTTATTGATGAAATTGAGCAGATACTCAAGAAGCTTCCAGTAAACGAGGATGTCATCGTGTTAGGTGACGTCAACATAAATCTATTAGGAGTGAGTGAAAGTCATCAAGTGTCGAACTATAAGAACTGCCTGTGTGGACTAGGCTTACAGTGCGTGATACCACCTACGGAGGTGACGCGAGAGGCTATCGTCGCGGGTGTAAGAGAAGTGTCGTGCATTGATCATGTCTGGGTCCGGACAGGTCAGCTGCAAGATTGCCTATCGTTTCTTATTGAGTGCTTCATGTCGGATCATCATGTGGTGGGAGTCTCCATACCGTTGGATGCTACGCAAAAGTGGACTGACAGTAAGAACTCGGACACTCGGTATGTGATAAACAATAAGATTGTAGCTAAGAAAATCACCGATTATGATTGGTCTCAATTGTTGTTTGTTGATTGCCCGTTAACCATGTATGATAAGTTACAGAATGTTTTTAATGATATCTATAATAGTAGTAAGACTATAGTGCCAAAGACTAAAAAGCGGAATACTCAACCGTGGATAAAAAGGGGTTTAAATGATATGTTGTTGCGTAGGGATAGTTTATTTCGGGATTGGAAAAATACACCTAACAATAACACTAAAAGACTAGAGTACACACGATTTAGAAATAAAGTAAACAAATTAATTTTTAAATCAAGAAATAAGTTCCGGCAGGAAGAAATAAAGAAATGTAATGGAGACCCAAAAAAAATATGGGACAAAATTAATAGCTGGACAGGTAGAAAAAAAGCAAATATAGATGATATAGTTAAGAGATACTTTGGAGGTAAAGACACAATGTATAATATATGTAGTAAATTTGCAGACACATTTACTCAAGAAATTGATAGTATAAAACATAACTGTAGTGTTCAATTACTAGATAGAAATAAGTATATTAGATCAAGTGATGTAACGTTTCGTTTTAAACCAGTATCCAGTAACACGGTGTGTAAAGTTATCGACCAGCTGAGCAGTGATAAGGCGCCGGGCATTGATTGCATTCGAGTTATGGATTTAAAAATAATCAAGAATAAAATCTCACCGGTCTTGTCGCACTTTGTTAACCTCTGTTTATCGAGAGGGGAATATCCAAGTCTGCTAAAAAAAGCTTTAATTAGACCCATATTTAAGCAGGGAGAACACTCGGATTACGCTAACTATAGGCCGATCGCTGTCCTATCAGCGATAAACAAAATAGTTGAAAAAATAGTAGTCGGTCAGGTAGGCGAATTCTTGGAGCAGCATAACATACTAGCAGATGCGCAGCACGGGTTCAGGCGCGGCCGTAGCACCATATCAGCACTATCACAGTTTTCGGAAGACATGAATAGTAGTCTGGATCAGGGTCACCAGGTCCTTGCGCTGTTCATCGACTATAAAAAGGCGTTCGACACTCTAGACCATGAAGTGCTGCTGCGGGCCATGGATGAGTGCGGGATCAGGGGCCCCACAAACAGGTGGTTCCAGACCTACCTGAGTGGAAGAACCTTACAGACCAGCATTTCTGGTGTGGCAGGTAAAGAAGCTGCAGTCAACCTTGGAGTGCCTACTGGCTCTGTATATGGACCGGTTGGCTATGTCATGCATGTAAATAGCGTCAGTAATGTAGTTGATAAGTGTCGTGTATATATGTATGCGGATGATATGTGCCTGATGTACTCGTCTAAAAATATACAGGAGGCCAGGGCTGTATTACAGGCTGACTTTGACAATATTACTCGGTGGGCGCACGACAACGGCATCATTCTGAATCTGAGCAAGACAAAAGTGATGCATGTGCACTCACCGCACAACCTAGTAGCAAGGAATGTCAATAGTGATGATATCGGTATCATGGGCCACACGTATGAGTGCATGCACGTTGGAAATGTCAACTGCGTATGTCAAAGGCTGGAGTATGTCGATAAATTTAGGTATCTAGGTCTGTGGGTGGACCGCAACATGAACTGGAAGACACAGGTTGACACAGTGTGTGCAAAGCTTAGGTCAGTGTTGGGTAAGTTCTACATCCTGAAGGCACCGCTGAGTAGGAAAACGCTGCGTGTAATTTATTTCGCCCTCGCCGAGTCACTGCTTAGTTATGGTTTATACACGTATGGCCGTACATTTAAAACCTATCTCAACAGTATAAAATCATTGCAATTGCGTTTTATGAAATATCTTGTGAACCCAAAAATTAAACGTGAATGTAAAGAAAATTATGAGAAACTTTTTGTTGCATGTAAACTGCTTCCTGTACACGAGAAGGTCAAGTACTTGGTGGTTCTTGAGCATTTCTATAACGACCAGTATAAAGAGCATGTGCAAAATTCTTATAACACTAGAAGTGTTAGAGATCGTAAATTCGTGCGGCCACCCGTAAAAAATTACTACGGCAAGAGAACCAATAAGTATTTGACCCCTACATTGTTCAATAATTACGACTGGTTAAGAAAAGTTAACAGTATTAGTAAACAAACATTAAAGAATAAACTTAAAACTGTACTGCTGAATGAAGTAGTCGCAAGTTATGATTCTAATGTCTCTAAATAAGTTAAGTAATCTAAATAAGTTGTAATACACATGTTGTTGAGCTCCGCGTTCGCGCGACAACAATGAGTTCCAAGTGGTTGTGTTGAAAAAGAAAAAAGAAAAAAATTATATGCCTACATTGTTTTCAACGAAAGCATGCACAGCGCGGGCCGCCGCGCTTCAGAATAGGTAAATAGGGGTCCGTCGCACCTGCACGTGTGCCGGCGACGACGCGGCGGCCTGCGCTGTCACAACAACTGTCTGTACCTACTTAGTTTTATTGTGTATATTAGTACCTCAGAGCCAAAATATTGTAAAAACAAGCGCCAATCCCGCCGACAAACTGCTAAGCAGTTTGGTGGGTTTTTAAATTAATTCTCATGTTTGGTCTCGAATAAACGTTTTATTTTTTTTTTTTTTTTTTTTTTATTTAAAAAATATATTTAGCCGTCAAGGAATACCTAATACTATAATGTCAGATTGTGGTCCGCAATTTACATCATTTGAATTTAAGAAATTTGCACTAGATTGGAATTTTACTCATGTGACGTCATCACCTTATTATCCCCAATCAAATGGTCAAATTGAACGCACAGTGCAAACGGTGAAAAACATCATTAAAAAATCAACAGAGGCACACACCGATTATAGACTAGCATTATTGGAATGTTTGAATACACCGTTAGGTAGTGATCTAGCGTCTCCAGCAGAAATTTTACAAAGTAGAAAATTAAGAAGTATTGTTCCGACCCCGATAAGGTTATTGGTTCCAAATGTACATCATAACCAGTGATCGGAGTAGGTAGATTGATTTTACGTACTTGCATCATGAATAGTCATAGAAATCATAACATGGATAAGCCTTTTTTCCGGGATTTCATTTTGGTACTTACGGGATTGAATCAAATATTGTGAATGTAAAGATTTTTAAACTACTACATTGAAATTTATAGAATGCGATAGATAAACGTTTAAAATTGTTTTATTCTTATTTATCAAGTAATAAAGTGAATCTTACTTTTGTGCGTCCATTCGAAACTTACATATGACTAATGTAGTAGTTATTTCTTGCAAGTTTATTATCTTTAATAAATAAATAAAAATAACTTTTTTTACTCCTTAATATTTTTTCGCATTCAGTGCAATAACTTTTTATGAATATGAAAACAGGTAAAAATAAAATAAAAAGCAGTTTATATCAAAATCAACATATTTATTGATAAAAATATGTCTAATCATCATTTTCATTAAAGGGACAGCAAAAGGGTTAAACATTTCTTATTCATATTGTTATATTCTTCATCCTACATTACAATATTTGAAATTCCTAAAAAATCTTAATTATTACAAAATCCCGGAATCCCGGAGTCATATCCATATTAATATATACGTGCCAGTTCATTGACCCCAAATCAATCTACCTACTCCGATCACTGATCATAACATAAAGAATACACTAATTAGACGGCAATATAAACAAAAACAGTTTTATGATAAAAGTTGTAAGAACTTAACTCCATTACAAGTGAATCAATATGTAAGATATTTCGACACAATAAAAAAGTATTGGGTACCGGGTGTAGTTGATAGAATACTAAGAAATAGGTCATATGCTATTCGTCTAAATAATGGAAAAATAGTTGTTCGAAATAGAAGGCACATGATAACAGATCACTCGCACAGACGTAGCCCTACTCGAGATTATGAGTTTGATTATGATTGTGAAACCTCGAGTAATTTAAATTTACATTGTGAACCGCCACCTTCCAATAATAATTATGTTACTCATTCTGGCAGGACGGTGCGACCGCCGAATAGATGGGGATACCCGTGAAAGTACCTACATCAAGTTCAAATCCTAGTCCGTATTATCAACGGCTACACAATATTGATATTCAGAAGGATTTAAATGTATAATAACTGATTGTGATGTAGAAATTAATAAATATTGTAGAATTAAAAAAAAAATGTTATGTAAAATTTAAAATGTGTATGATATAATGTGAGTATTATTTAGGGAAAACATACTAAATGTATAATGTACTAATGTTTAATATTGAACCAAATTAATTATGAAATTAACATTTATGGAATGAATTACTCAAGCTAAGAATAAGTAATATAAATGTTACTGCTCACAAAAAGCATGGAGACTAGTCATTAAGCTATTTTTGTATGATCAATTAAATTATTTATGTTTGTTTGTCAGGTGATTATTCTTGTTTAGATGTTGTGCATATTTGTATATATACCCCTGTATGTATATTTCTTTTCTTTGTTTTTCTTTACGGGAGATACAACTTGTGTTTTAAGTAATTGTGTAATTGTATACTACTTCGTTTATTTTTATGTTTTTTTTTTCTCTGTGAAAGGAGGATGTTACTATTATGTGATGTGGGTAGAACGTATTTGGTGGTGGTATATGAACGCATTAAAAGAGAGTAGTCATTGCTGGAGCTAGTTGTATTACTCACGTATCACCTAACGTTACACGGATGGCGAACAACGCAGAACGGGAGATGTCATTCGGTGATTTTTTATCCGAAAAAAAGTAAGTAATAAAGAGTGGTAGAAGCGATAATCTCCTATTCAGGTTTCGTTAACGCTTACTGTACGAGTCAAAAAATTTAACATGAATTAATATACCATGTAGCGCAACAGTAGTGTAAACGAGAAGAATCTGAAAAGTGAATCATACTCGCAAAAAAATGGTCAATTGCGAGTCGCCATTAAAGGGTTTTGTAGCGGCGAGTACAGATGCAAACGCTATAAAAGTTATTTATCTAGCGAAAAAAATAATAATAATAAAATAAATAACTTTGTTGTATGCCTTTGCATAATTGACAAAGTTATATAAGCAAACGCTAGGGGTTAATGTATGAGATTGCTGATTTGTACTGAAACATTAAAACTCGAGTTTTTTTCTAAAATGAGACATACTTATTGAATCAAAATATCTCAAATATACACTAATTATCTATAAATTGTTGCCATGTAATCGGAAGATTATATTTTATGCCTTTGCGATAGAACTCGCAGGATCTAGATGGGAAAAATTGTGTGAAAGCATTTAGTACTTTCTCTTGGGAACAAATTTTTTACTTACTTCGTTGAAAATCACAAAAAAGACGTCCGTTGGAGCAAGGTCTGGCAAGTCCGAAAGATGACGTATGGTATATATCTATATATATCAGAACAAGCGCTGCCTGGCTGATGTGCACATCGGCCAGATTTTGGGGCTACCGGCCATTGCCAGCACGTCGGCGTTGCGCACTGACTTGCTGAACCCGTTGGTCTCAGCGACCCACGCCTTAAGACGCTTGGAGTTACCGGTGGACCATTGGTCCTACTTGTTGGTGCACATAGTGCTGCAGTTGCTCCCCGCGGAGTTGAGGTCACGTTTTGAGCAGAAGTATGGTGGGGATAGTGCCACCCATCTTCCCCCCTTTGACGACCTCCTCAAGTTTTTGGAAGACGAGTGTCGGTTTTTGGATAACACTCGTGGCGCCACGGGGTCACGCCCACCACCTTCTCGGCCTAGGGACCAGGGACGGACTAGGGCTAGGTGGCCCGTTGATGTTCGCCCCGCCCCCCGTTTTGCGGGCGCCCGGAGTCCTTGTGATTGCGACTTTTGTAAGGCAACGGGGCATGTCATGGCGCGTTGCCCGGCCTTTTTGAATATGCACGTAAGTGCCCGCCGCCGCATTGTCAACGCACGCCGTTTGTGCTTCTCGTGTTTGGGGGCCCACTTCCATCGGGACTGCCCCAACCCCCACCCGTGTAGAATTTGTAAAGGGTCCCACTTGGAGATTTTGTGCGCCAACGCGAACCGCTCCAGCAGACCATCTTCTGAGGAGGGTTCGCGCAGGGGGGGGTATTCCGGAGACGAGCACCGGGCTGAGGCCCGCAATTCTGTTCGCCGCACTCCACCCCTCGCGCAAGTTGAACGGGAGCCCCGCGAGCGCCATTTGGTCTCCCCTCGTCAGGGAGAACGCGCGTTGGCTGCTAGGCAGCAGTGGCCGGATCGGCACCGCTACCTATCCCCTCCGTTGGCGGAACGTCCCCGGTTGGAGTCGCGCCCTCCGCCATTAAGGCATCCGGTGGGATATGCCCCTCCAGTGATGGCGAGCGGCTCGGGACACCGCGCGGACGAATATTTTGAATGTTGGCCTCGTCGTGAACGAGGGCAGCCTGGATGCGGCGATCGGTCGCCGCCCAGGCATCGCTAAGAAATTGGCGCCCGCCCCGCTAAAGGACCCCCCCCGATCAAGACGGTTTTGTTGCCAACGGCCTCGGTCAAGGTCTGGGGACCCTTGGGTGACTCGAATGTGGTCCGTGCCATTTTGGACACGGGAGCCCAGGGTTGCCTTTTGTCGTCTTGGTTAGCGGGACAGGTTGGCCTGAAGGTGAACGACTTTTCAGGCAAGATTCGGGGAATTGGCGAAACGGCTGTCACCACTGTTGAGGGAAGGACCTGGTTTGAAATCACCCCTGTGAGTTGTCTGTACCCTAAAATTGGTGCTCCTGCCCTTGTTATAACTGAACTTGGTTGGGACGAGCCACTTCGGGAAACCCTGTTGGAAGACTGGCTCCAATTTGTATCCGCACTCCCTGCGGTGCTTCTTGTGCGTCTCCTAAACCACGTTGCGCACACTTTGGGTGGAACTGTTGACATTCGGGCTTCTTACGCCTGGACGGACAGTCAAATTGTTTTGTGTTGGTTGAAGACGTCCGTCCACTCTTTGGAGGTCTTTGTCGCGAACCGAGTGTCGCAGATTCAAGGTTCTGAAACGCCTTTGATTTGGAGGCACGTGCCTGGTGACCTGAACCCGGGCGACGTGGCCTCACGCGGGTGCATGGCCCCCCACTTGATTGCTCACCCCCTCTGGTGGGGACCGGACTGGCTGACTCGCCCCGAGGACGATTGGCCTCGAACGCCAGTCTTGATGTCGGATCCTTTGCCCGGACTTAAGGTGTTCGCTGTTGGTACGAAGGACCCTCCGTTTGATCCTGAGTTTTTGTTGAATCGATACAGCTCCCTCGACAAATTGTTGAACGTTACCTCGTGGATCAGGCGTTTTGGCCATAATTCTAGGAATCCAGGGGACAAGCGCCTGTCACCAGTTCTCTCTCCTCAAGACCGACAGGAGTCACTCCTCCTTTCGGTCCGCTCTGTGCAGGCTGCACACTTTGAGAAGGAGATCGAGGTCTTGAAGTCTGGTAGGGTTAAGTTGTCGGGAGCTGTTAGTAAGCTGAATCCCTTCTTGGATAAGACGGGTTTTTTGCGTGTTGGAGGACGGTTGAGGCACTCTAGCCTTCCTTATGGGGCCCGTCACCCCCTTTGGTTGCCCAAGGAGGGCCACTTGGTTCAATTGTTGGTGACTGATCGTCACGTTAAGAACTCGCATGCCGGTTGCAATGCGCTGTTGGCCATTCTGCAGCGAGAATTTTGGATTTTGCAGGCTGATCGTGTCAATGAGGCGAGGCCCTTTGCTGGCGTCGGAACGGACTTTGCTGGTCCCTTTTTGTTGAAGACGTCCAGACTTCGAAATAGTAAGATTGTTAAGGCTTATTTGTGTGTTTTTGTCTGCCTGTCAACCAAGGCAGTACACTTGGAGCTGGTAACCTCCCTCTCGACAGAGGCCTTTGTGGCGACTTTGGAAAGATTTGTGTCTCGCCGTGGGTTACCTTCTTTGATTAGGTCTGATTGCGGTACGAATTACAAGGGTACAAGTAACTATTTGTATACGCCTTCCTTAATGAGAGCCAGGTTGACATTGGTAACAGTTTGGCCCGCCGAGGGGTCACTTGGTTGTTTGACCCGCCAGCCTGCCCCCATCGGGGGGGTATTTTTGAGGCCGCGGTGAAAGCGGCAAAGGGACACTGGCGGAGATTGTTGGGAGACACCGTTCTCACCTTTGAGGAACTAGCTACGGTATTTTGCCGCATTGAAGCTGTGTTAAATTCGCGTCCATTGTGCCCGCTCTCTTTGGACCCGAATGACTTGGAGGCTCTAACACCGGGCCATTTCTTGATTGGACAGCCACTTGTCGCCTTGCCGGAGCACCCTTTTGTTGATGTGAGCCAAAATCGGCTTTCGCGGTTTCAGTTGGTGCAACAGCTCGCTCAGAACTTTTGGAAGCGTTGGAGCTTAGAGTATCTGCACATCCTCCAGCAACGCGTCAAGTGGACGGATAAAACTCATCCGCACAAGATCGGAGACCTCGTCCTGATTCTCAATTTAGTGGCTGGCACCGACGGGGTCCCTCGTTTTGCTGAGGTTTTGGTGGACGGATCCATCATAAAGAGAGCGGTCGCAACCTTGTCAAGGCTTCCGATTGATTAGCGGACGGGTAGGCCCGTCCGGGGGGGGGGGGGTAGATGTTCCGTCCAACGTGAAACAGAACGCACCTTTTTGGTTGGCAACATTATTATCTATGGTCTTGTCTTTGAAAATGACTTGACAGATAACCTTGCTCTGTTGGAAAAAAGTCCACCGTTTGGGAGATTGATTTATTGTTTGTAATTGAAAATCGAATTGAATCTCAGTGGCTATTGATAGATTGGTAGTGATTAGTGATTATTGTGATTAATTGGACCTTGTAATCCCCCTTTGAGTAAAAACCTGGGATATTTTGAACAGTAACGCCGTATTGAAGTCAGACTGACTGACGCGCGAACTTGTTGCAAGCACTTGTGAATTGGTGATAAATAGCTGCTCCAATCTGGTGCGAAGTTTGTGCTACATCCCGGCCTGGCCCACGCTGTGAAGACCTGCGTCTACTTGTGACCGCCGTGACACCACTTCACACCATTACACACTCAAATACACTGACACATACCACACGGACGCGATCTGAGACCAGGTCGCACGCTGTCGTCAACCAGCCGTGGGTAAGTGTTGTATTCCTCATGAAATCTCTAACTATCGTACTGAGGCCTAAGAGCCTATTGTTTGTAAGCAACGTTTAGGGCTCCACGAACCGTGGTCAGTTCGGACCAAGGGCGGATCCAGGGGGGGGGGTCATGGGGTCATGACCCCCCCCTGGGCTGGGTCCAGGACCTAGGTAGACTAATTAAAAATTTTAAACATTGTTACTAGATAATACTCTAGTTTCTGTCGTTTTAAACGAATATCGGCAGTGGATGGCCAAGTGGTAGCGGAGTCATGAAATACAAATTATAACTTCTTGTGACTTGACCACGATTATGTGACACCCCCTGGCACCAAAGCTGGATCCGCCCTTGGTTCGGACCATCCAGTTACCGTTGGCTGGCTGATTGAAGGATCGAACATAAACGTTATATCCAATAACGTTATACGAAATAAGTTTTAGAGTATATAAATGTTATGTCTAAAGAAATTACATCAACAGTTGGTATAACTCACTATCTTGTGAACGTTATTGAAATGAAAATATACCAAATAACTTTTTATGATATGAGACGCACCCCGCTAAATCAGTACGGATTTGTTTCGAACAGACCAGTTAAAAAACCGTGTTCAATTCAATTGCACACTATTTTGTAAAACCTCTTTTAACGTTGCCTGACCGCAAAAACGTACTCATTTGACGCGAGTTGAGCACGGGTTGGTTGAATTGTGTAGTATGTAGTAATACAAAAGCGTGTGTATTTCGCGAGACCGATGTCGCCAGTTGGACACGGAAAGGGAAATACGCGACGATGATTTGGTGCATTCACTAGAGGTCAGTGAAGATGATGAGCCTCTACCATATGAAATAGAGATTGAAAATAATGATATGACTGGTAGATCCTCCGTACATGAGAGATCCGTGATCTAGAATATGTAATTAATAAAAATAGGGGCAAGGATACAAACAAAGAAAATAAAACATGCGGGGGAAATGTCTCTGATGAAATATTAAATGAAGGCGAGAGACATGTATTCCAAGAAAATAGTGTAGTTATAGATTTTAGTAATTTTTAATTAAATCTTATATATTTTACATACTCTGACTTTTATTCGTGAGAAAATATCCATCAAAAAATTTAATTGGATGAATAATCTTTAATTAAATAATAAATTAATAGTTTAAAAATCACTAGAAAAACACGCTTTTATAAGTGCACGTAAAACCAAAAATTTTTTTCGCGCTTTTCCTTTTTTTTTGTAGACTTCGTTTTCTTTGTGTTGCTGTTTCTTTTTTATATTATTCCTACGAGTAGTGAACAATTAAACGGTCAATCACCCCAGAGGATTTGAAAGTGACATCACAAAAAGTTGACAAAAAGGTTAAGAAAACCGATAACGGATTTTCTTTAGGTTTGTTATCCTGAAACCTGATCCTGTTTGAAACCTGATCGTGTTCAAAGTCCATTACGTGGCTTTTCTCACAAGTACAAACACGACTATGATACGATATTCCATCATGGAATGCCACTGCCTATCATCCGTCTTCACCATCAGACCTTGAAACCTAATCGTGGTCAAAGTTCATTACAAGACTTTTCTAAGAAATCCAAAACAGCTATGATACGATTTTCCATCATGAAGTTCCAGTTCATATCTTCCGGCTCCATCATCAGATCAGTTCGACAGTACCATATTATTGTATTGTCATCAGAACTACATACACTTGCCAATTTTCATTACGCTACGACCCTTGGAAGATGGTTAAAGTAGTTACCTTAGATTCCATTACATAGTTAGTTACATACAGGTCGACCTAATAAAAGCGTGTTAAAAAGCGTAGTTTTGAAGCAACTTTTTGTTACTACTCATTTTAAGTAAATGAATTAAATAAAATCATAGTAAGAATTTGTTTACTACACTAGTAGTTCTTTTACTTAGGTCAATATGATCATTTACTGTTACGGTCTGTTCATTTACACACGTTATATTATTTTTTGTCATTCTTAAATAAAGTAAAACACTAAATACCTAACAATATAATGAATAAGTTAGTTTAATTCAGATTAAAAAGAAATGTATTTGATTTTGGCGACTCCGTGCCTTCTCTATTCTAAAACATCAAAACACACAAACTACATCGCAAACTCACCGCGAGCGTGCCTTCGAGTTTGCAATGTATTCTAGCGGCGGTGCTCCCCGCGTCTTCCGTTAAGCTACGCCCCTCGAGCTATGTCTTATTTTTTACGTATCACCTTAACCGCAGCTCCTGCAGAGTTACATTGGTTTCTCGTGCAGTGTGCGATGCCATGCGTTATCATGGAGCAGTAATGGTGAAGATAAATGCAAGAGTTGGGGCTTTTTCAATCCTAGTTTCATCATCATTGTTCGAATATCGGCTCAGTACATACCTATCTGCTGTTATTGCCAAATCAGGAACGCTATAGTAAAAAACATTAAGAATAGACTACTAATCAGTTCAATCAATCAGCCTTTTCTTCCTGAACTTTCCTGTTTTGCTAACTTTTAAGTTTATAGTATGTCTAAGTTCAGTGCGCCTATTGGCATAGGTCTCTTTTAACATCTTCCACTGCTGTCTATCTTTGGCAACCCTCCTCTAGTTGGGCCCGGTGGTTTGTCTTAACTCATCCGCCCATCTCTTCCCTGGCCTTCCTCTGTTTCTTTTACCATCTCGTGAATAACGGTTACTTACTATATTTCTCCACTTTCTAGCATATCTGCGACTCTCTTTTGTCTGTCTTGCGGCAAGACTCTTGCCGCAAGACAGACAAAAGAGAGTCGCAAGTTGGTTTCAAGAGGCAAGACTTGCCTCTTGAAACCAATTATACTCCTTTCCATTGCTCTCTGGCAGTACACTAGACTGTCTCTATGATGCAGTCATAGGTGAGGCAGGGGAGATATACACATGTATCAAAAATTTTTCCGTTCCTTTTCAGTTCTCTGCTTATTTCAGTGGATTTCATTACCTCCTTTAGAGTCCAATATTTTTTCCAGCGGGTAGTTATTCTGTTCTTGATTTCTTTAGTGGATTGGTCTTTCTATGAAATGATCTGCCCTAGATGAACATATTCTTCCACACACTACAATAAGAGAATGGTTATTAATTTTGATCTCTAGGTTTTCGCTATTGGATAATAGTTTGGTTTGTTTATGTTCATTAGTAAATCAATTTTTTCGGTTTGATGGTTTTGGTCTTCAATAATTTTTCCTAGATTATGTGGATTTTCATAAGAAGAACAATGCCATCTTTCGCAGATGGCATGGATGACATGATGACGTAAGCCATTTCGGAAAATATTTTGTAGCATCGCAGAACGAAACAGTTACCACTATTTTTTTATTGGTAAGCTTTGCCTTAGGACACTATTACGGCGTTTGACCTGGGGTCAGCCATTGTATTTGCACTCTTCTTCATGTCACAATTCGATCCAATATTCCTTCATTTCTGTACGAGTTTACAGAATACGTCTACTCAACAAGTTTCAACTCTGTACTTCTAGTAGTTTCGGAATAAAGTGGCTGTGACAAACGGACGGACAGACGGAAAGCCATGACAAATCTAAAAGGGTTTTGTGTTTTGCCATTCGCCTACGGAACCTTAAAAAGTGGCCAACTGTGAGTCGAACTCGCCCGTGAAGGGTTTCGTAGCAGCAATAAATTACTTAGTTTTTCGTAATACATACTTTCTATTATACACTTCTGGACACATCTATTGGCCCACCTTGTATTTTCAGTTTCGTTTGGTCCTAGCTAAAATTTTATATTAGGTCGAGCAAAAAGTTTTTATGCAGTTTTGAACCTGGCACATTCACAATTTCATTCAATAGTCTTTTTTTGAATTTCGAACACAGAATTTAAAGAAACAAAAGACAATTTGGAGCCTGTTTGTTGATATCAAACAATCGAATACTAAGAAAACTTGGTTTTATTGGTTTACTTGGATTTAATTCTTGAAAAAGTGATTGATATCTTTGCTTTTGCAACAAACATTACTTATTCTTAACATTAAGGTGAGGTTCTATCAATAATCTATGGATACTTCACCTGAAGTCGCCTCCCAAGCTGTGGCACTTATTCAGGCCGGACACAGCCAAAGAAACGTGAGTGCTCAACTTAATTTAAGTCGATCTGCGGTCCGAAATGTTTATCGGAGGTACCTAGAGACTGGCGGCTTTGTTCGTCGCCAAGGAAGGCCACGATCTCGGGTCACAACTGAAAGGCAGGATCGATTCATCGTGACGACCAGCTTGAGAAATCGTCACCTTACCTCTATTGAGATACAAAACCAACTTCGCGACTTCCACGGAGTATCTGTGAGCGCTCGAACTGTTCGGAGAAGGTTAAAAGAACGCGATATGGTACCACACAAGCCAGCTAATGGGCCCAAACTAAAGCGAGCCCACCGAACAGCGCGCCTTCATTTCGCACGCAGTCATTTAAATTGGACACAGCAAGATTGGAGCCGTGTACTCTTTTCTGATGAGTCTAAAATTGTGTTACATGGCAATGATGGAAGGAAGAAGGTCTACCGGCGTAAGGGAGAGCGTTTCGCACAATGCTGCTTTGAAGAGAGGGTTGCTTATGGCGGTGGCTCATGGACTGTCTGGGGCGGTATATCCGCGAGCGGCAAAACTCAACTTGAGGTTGTTACAGGACCACGGCTGCCAACATTAAATGCTGAAAGATACATTCGTGAGTGCTTAGAACCTCACGTGATACCATACGCGGACTATGTGGGCCCAAATTTCCTTTTTATGCATGATAATGCAAGAGCCCATGCGGCCGGCATCGTCAGGGAATATCTTCGGGATGTGAACATCACAGTTATGGACTGGCCAGCCAGAAGCCCAGACATGAACCCCATTGAGCACATGTGGGATGAGCTAAAAAGGCGTGTTAGGGCTCGTCAGCCAGTTGCCCAGACGATGCAGGAGTTGAAAACTGCCATAGAAGAGGAATGGGAGATGATCCCTCAAAATTTCATAGAGCGGTTGATAAACTCTATGCCTAATCGTATGAGAGCTGTGGTAGATGCCCATGGAGGCAACACGCGTTATTAAATTAAACCTTTATTTGATAAAACATGTTTTTTATTCAAAAATTAATTGCCTTTAACAAGGCGCATATCCGACTTGTTAGGCGTAGGTCCATGTCGTATGGTATTCTGAATTCAAATTTAAAACTATACGATCGAAAAAGATGGTAAAATGTATTAGGTTTAAAACTGCATCAACAGTTTTTGTTCAATCTAGCAATCATATTTCGGTAGGGGCCATCGAAACCTAAACTCTAAGGTGGGCCAATAGATGTGTCCAGAAGTGTATAAAGCTAAATTACCACTCACTGACTGACTGACTGATTCATTAACATAATTGTTCTCCCAGATGGTGGATGGGGAGGTGGCATTTGACAGATTCGTAAACAAGTAACTCTCAAACCTACGGGAAAAGTGCCAAACCTCCCCTTTTCACCCCCCTTCTCCCCCCTCCCTATCGTATCTCGGAAACTACGAGACCCGTATTTTTTTTTTTACGGATTTGTATAGAGGAGTCTTGGTAAAGTAAAAACCATTTTTCAAAGTCGCCGCCCTTGCCCCCCTTCTCACCCCCTTTAGGCGGATCTCGGAAATTAAGAGACTTGGAACATTTTTTTTTCAGATTCATTTAGAGGGGCAATGCTTTAGTCGAAATAATTGTGCAAACCCCCCATCACCCGCCCCCCTTTTTTTTTTTTTTTCTTCTTAAAGAAAGCACGCGAGGTGCTTGCACCTCGCGCAACACGCAAATACTAGTTATTATACTATATAAAGCTAAATTACCACTCACTGACTCACTGACATAATTGTTCTCCCAGATGGTGGATGGGGAGGTGGGTATATTTTGACAGATTCGTAAACAAGTAACTCTCAAACCTACGGGAAAAGTGCCAAACCTCCCCTTTTCACCCCCCTTCTCCCCCCTCCCTATCGTATCTCGGAAACTACGAGACCCGTATTTTTTGTTTTTTACGGATTCGTATAGAGGAGGCTCGGTAAAGTAAAAACCATTTTTCAAAGTCCCCCCCCCGCCCCCCTTCTCCCCCCATTTAGTCCGATCTCGGAATCTAAGAGACTTGGAACATTTTTTTTTTCAGATTCATTTAGAGGGGCAACGCTTTAGTCGAAATAATTGTGCAACCCCCCATCACCTGCCCCCACTTTTTTTTTTTTTTTTAACAAGCACGCGAGGTGCTTGCACCTCGCGCAACACGCAAATACTTGATTTAGAGGGGCAATGCTTTAGTTTTTTTCACAAGCACGCGAGGTGCTTGCACCTCGCGCAACACGCAAATACTAGTTATACTATATAAAGCTAAATTACCACTCACTGACTCACTGACAGAATTGTTCTCCCAGATGGTGGATGGGGAGGTGGGTATATTTTGACAGATTCGTAAACAAGTAACTCTCAAACCTACGGGAAAAGTGCCAAACCCCCCCTTTTCCCCCCCCTTCTCCCCCCCCCCTATCGTATCTCGGAAACTACGAGACCCGTATTTTTTCTTTTTACGGATTCGTATAGAGGAGGCTCGGTAAAGTAAAAACCATTTTTCAAAGTCCCCCCTCCCCGCCCCCCTTCTCCCCCCCTTTAGGCGGATCTCGGAATCTAAGAGACTTGGAACATTTTTTTTTTCAGATTCATTTAGAGGGGCAATGCTTAAGTCGAAATACTTGTGCAACCCCCCCCCATCACCCCCCCCCCTCTTTTTTTTTTTATTTTTTTTTCACAAGCTCGCGAGGTGCTTGCACCTCGCGCAACACGCAAATACTTGATTTAGAGGGGCAATGCTTTAGTTTATTTTCACAAGCACGCGAGGTGCTTGCACCTCGCGCAACACGCAAATACTAGTTATATTATATAAAGCTAGATTACCACTCACTGACTCACTCATTGACATAATTGTTCTCCCAGATGGTGGATGGGGAGGTGGGTATATTTTGACAGATTCGTAAACAAGTAACTCTCAAACCTACGGGAAAAGTGCCAAACCCCCCCTTTTCCCCCCCCTTCTCCCCCCCCCCCCTATCGTATCTCGGAAACTACGAGACCCGTATTTTTTTTTTTACGGATTCGTATAGAGGAGGCTCGGTAAAGTAAAAACCATTTTTCAAAGTCCCCCCCCCGCCCCCCTTCTCCCCTCCCTTTAAGCGGATCTCGGAATCAAAGAGACTTGGAACATTTTTTTTTTCAGATTCATTTAGAGGGGCAATGCTTTAGTCGAAATACTTGTGCAACCCCCCCCCCCCATCTCCCCCCCCCCTCTTTTTTTTTTTTTTTTTCACAAGCACGCGAGGTGCTTGCACCTCGCGCAACACGCAAATACTTGATTTAGAGGGGCAATGTTTTGTTTTAATCACAAGCACGCGAGGTGCTTGCACCTCGCGCAACACGCAAATACTAAACCCCCCCCATCACCCCCCCCCACTTTTTTTTTCAAAAGCACGCGAGGTGCTTGCACCTCGCGCAACACGCAAATACTAGTTATATTATATAAAGCTAGATTACCACTCACTGACTCACTCATTGACATAATTGTTCTCCCAGATGGTGGATGGGGAGGTGGGTATATTTTGACAGATTCGTAAACAAGTAACTCTAAAACCTACGGGAAAAGTGCCAAACCTCCCCTTTTCCCCCCCCTTCTCCCCCCTCCCTATCGTATCTCGGAAACTACGAGACCCGTATTTTTTGTTTTTTACGGATTCGTATAGAGGAGGCTCGGTAAAGTAAAAACCATTTTTCAAAGTCCCCCCCCCCGCCCCCCTTCTCCCCCCCTTTAGGCGGATCTCGGAATCTAAGAGACTTGGAACATTTTTTTTTTTCAGATTCATTTAGAGGGGCAATGCTTTAGTCGAAATACTTGTGCAACCCCCCCCCCCATCACCCCCCCCCTCTTTTTTTTTTTTTTTCACAAGCACGCGAGGTGCTTGCACCTCGCGCAACACGCAAATACTTGATTTAGAGGGGCAATGCTTTAGTTTTTTTCACAAGCACGCGAGGTGCTTGCACCTCGCGCAACACGCAAATACTAGTTATATTATATAAAGCTAGATTACCACTCACTGACTCACTCATTGACATAATTGTTCTCCCAGATGGTGGATGGGGAGGTGGGTATATTTTGACAGATTCGTAAACAAGTAACTCTCAAACCTACGGGAAAAGTGCCAAACCCCCCCTTTTCCCCCCCCTTCTCCCCCCCCCCCCCTATCGTATCTCGGAAACTACGAGACCCGTATTTTGTTCTTTTTACGGATTCGTATAGAGGAGGCTCGGTAAAGTAAAATCCCATTTTTCAAAGTCCCCCCCCGCCCCCCTTCTCCCCCCCTTTAGGCGGATCTACGAATCTAAGAGACTTGGAACATTTTTTTTTCAGATTCATTTAGAGGGGCAATGCTTTAGTCGAAATACTTGTGCAACCCCCCCCCCCCATCACCCCCCCCCCTCTTTTTTTTTTTTTTTCACAAGCACGCGAGGTGGTTGCACCTCGCGCAACACGCAAATACTTGATTTAGAGGGGCAATGCTTTAGTTTTTTTCACAAGCACGCGAGGTGCTTGCACCTCGCGCAACACGCAAATACTTGATTTAGAGGGGCAATGCTTTAGTTTTTTTCACAAGCACGCGAGGTGCTTGCACCTCGCGCAACACGCAAATACTAGTTATACTATATAAAGCTAAATTACCACTCACTGACTCACTGACAGAATTGTTCTCCCAGATGGTGGATGGGGAGGTGGGTATATTTTGACAGATTCGTAAACAAGTAACTCTCAAACCTACGGGAAAAGTGCCAAACCTCCCCTTTTCCCCCCCCTTCTCCCCCCCCCCCCTATCGTATCTCGGAAACTACGAGACCCGTATTTTTTGTTTTTTACGGATTCGTATAGAGGAGGCTCGGTAAAGTAAAAACCATTTTTCAAAGTCCCCCCCCCCGCCCCCCTTCTCCCCCCCTTTAGGCGGATCTCGGAATCTAAGAGACTTGGAACATTTTTTTTTTCAGATTCATTTAGAGGGGCAATGCTTTAGTCGAAATACTTGTGCAACCCCCCCCCCCCATCACCCCCCCCCCCTCTTTTTTTTTTTTTTTCACAAGCACGCGAGGTGCTTGCACCTCGCGCAACACGCAAATACTTGATTTAGAGGGGCAATGCTTTAGTTTTTTTCACAAGCACGCGAGGTGCTTGCACCTCGCGCAACACGCAAATACTAGTTATATTATATAAAGCTAGATTACCACTCACTGACTCACTCATTGACATAATTGTTCTCCCAGATGGTGGATGGGGAGGTGGGTATATTTTGACAGATTCGTAAACAAGTAACTCTCAAACCTACGGGAAAAGTGCCAAACCCCCCCTTTTCCTCCCCCTTCTCCCCCCCCCCCCTATCGTATCTCGGAAACTACGAGACCCGTATTTTGTTCTTTTTACGGATTCGTATAGAGGAGGCTCGGTAAAGTAAAATCCCATTTTTCAAAGTCCCCCCCCCACCCCCCTTCTCCCCCCCTTTAGGCGGATCTACGAATCTAAGAGACTTGGAACATTTTTTTTTCAGATTCATTTAGAGGGGCAATGCTTTAGTCGAAATACTTGTGCAACCCCCCCCACATCTCCCCCCCATCACCCCCCCCCTTTTTTTTTTTTTTCACAAGCACGCGATGTGCTTGCACCTCGCGCAACACGCAAATACTTGATTTAGAGGGGCAATGCTTTAGTTTTTTTCACAAGCACGCGAGGTGCTTGCACCTCGCGCAACACGCAAATACTAGTTATACTATATAAAGCTAAATTACCACTGACTGACTCACTCACTCACTCATTGACATAATTGTTCTCCCAGATGGTGGATGGGGAGGTGGGTATATTTTGACAGATTCGTAAACAAGTAACTCTCAAACCTACGGGAAAAGTGCCAAACCTCGCCTTTTCCCCCCTTTCTCCCCCCCCCCCCCCCCCCTATCGTATCTCGGAAACTACGAGACCCGTATTTTTTTCTTTTTACGGATTCGTATAGAGGAGGCTCGGTAAAGTAAAAACCATTTTTCAAAGTCCCCCCCCCCCGCCCCCCTTCTCCCCCCCTTTAGGCGGATCTCGGAATCTAAGAGACCTGGAACATTTTTTTTTTCAGATTCATTTAGAGGGGCAATGCTTTAGTCGAAATACTTGTGCAACCCTCCCCCCCATCTACCCCCATCACCCCCGCCCCCCCCTTTTTTTTTTTTTCACAAGCACGTGAGGTGCTTGCACCTCGCGCAAGACCCAAATACTAAACCCCCCCCATCATCCCCCCCATTCTTTTTTTTTTTTTTCACAAGCACGCGAGGTGCTTGCACCTCGCGCAACTCGCAAATACTAAACCCCCCCATCTCCCCCCATCACACCCCCCCCTTTTTTTTTCACAGGCACGCGAGGTGCTTGCACCTCGCGCAACACGCAAATACTAAACCCCCCCCCATCTCCCCCCCCCATTTTTTTTTTCACAAGAACGCGAGGTTCTTGCACCTCGCGCAACATGCAAATACTAAACCCCCCCCCATCTCCCCCCATCACCCCCCCCCCCCATTTTTTTTTTTTCACAAGCACGCGATGTGCTTGCACCTCGCGCAACACGCAAATACTAGTATTATATAAAGCTAAATTACCACTCATTGACTCACTGACTGACTGACTCATTGACATAATTGTTCTCCCAGATGGCGGATGGGGAGGTGGGTATATTTTGACAGATTCGTAAACAAGTAACTCTCAAACCTACGGGAAAAGTGCCAAACCTCCCCTTTTCACCCCCCTTCTTGCCCCTCCCTATCGTATCTCGGAAACTACGAGACCCGTATTTTTCTTTACGGATTCGTATAGATGAGGCTCGGTAAAGTAAAAACCATTTTTCAAAGTCGGCCCCCTTGCCCCCCTTCTCACCCCCTTTAGGCAGATCTCGGAAATTAAGAGACTTGGAACATTTTTTTTTCAAATTCATTTAGAGAGACAATGCTTTAGTCAAAATAATTGTGCAACCCCCCATCACCCCCCCCCATTTTTTTTTCTAAGTGAACACGCGAGGCGCTTGCACCTCGCCCAACACGCAAATACTAGTTATTATACTATATAAAGCTAGATTACCACTCACTCACTGACTGACTGACTGACTCATTGACATAATTGTTCTCCCAGATGGTGGATGAGGAGGTGGGTATATTTTGACAGATTCGTAAACAAGTAACTCTCAAACCTACGGGAAAAGTGCCAAACCTCCCCTTTTCACCCCCCTTCTCCCCCCTCCCTATCGTATCTCGGAAACTACGAGACCTGTATTTTATTTTTTTTACGGATTCGTATAGAGGAGGCTCGGTAAAGTAAAAACCATTTATCAAAGTCGCCCCCCTTGGCCCCCTTCTCACCCCCTTTAGGCGGATCTCGGAAATTAAGAGACTTGGAACATTTTTTTTTTCAGATTCATTTAGAGGAGCAATGCTTTAGTCGAAATAATTGTGCACTCCCCCATCACCCCCTCCACCATGTTTTTTTTCCACAAGCACGCGAGGTGCTTGCACCTCGCGCAACACGCAAATACTAAACCCCCCCATCTCCCCCCATCACCTCCCCCCCCCACTTTATTTTTTTTAACCGAAAAGTGCCAAACCTCCCCTTTCCCCCCCCCCTTCTCCCCCCTCCCTATCGTATCTCGGAAACTACGAGACCCGTATTTTTTTTTTTACGGATTCGTATAGAGGAGGCTCGGTAAAGTAAAATTCATTTATCAAAGTCGCCCGCCCCCCCCCCTTCTCACCCCGTTTAGGCGGATCTCGCAAATACTAAACGCGCAACACGCAAATACTAAACCCCCCCATCACCACCCCCCCTTTTTTTTTTTTTTTCACAAGCACGCGATGTGCTTGCACCTCGCGCAACACGCAAATACTAAACCCCCCCCATCTCCCACCCCCCTTTTTTTTTTTCACAAGCACGCGAGGTGCTTGCACCTCGCGCAACACGCAAATACTAGTTATACTATATAAAGTTAGATTACCACTCACTCACTGAGTCACTCATTGACATAATTGTTCTCCCAGATGGTGGTTGGGGAGGTGGGTATATTTTGACAGATTCGTAAACAAGTAACTCTCAAACCTACGGGAAAAGTGCCAAACCTCCCCTTTTCACCCCCCTTCTCCCCGCTCCCTATCGTATCTCGGAAACTACGAGACCGGTATTTTTTTTTTACGGATTCGTATAGAGGAGGCTCGCTAAAGTAAAAACCATTTTCCAAAGCCGCCCCCCTTGCCCCCCTTCTCACCCCCTTTAGGCGGATCTCGGAAATTAAGAGACTTGGAACATTTTTTTTTTCAGTCTCTTTTAGAGGGGCAATGCTTTAGTCGAAATAATTTTGAAACCCCCCCCCCCCCATCACAACCCCATTTTTTTTTTCACAAGCACCCGAGGTGCTTACGCCTCGCGCAACACGCAAATACTAGTTGTATTATATAAAGCTAAATTACCACTGACTCCCTGACTCATTCACTCATTGACATAATTGTTCTCCCAGATGGTGGATGGGGAGGTGGGTATATTTTGACAGATTCGTAAACAAGTAACTCTCAAACCTACGGTAAAAGTACCAAACCTCCCCTTTTCACCCCCCTTCTCGCCCCTCCCTATCGTATCTCGGAAACTACGAGACCCGTATTTTTTTTTACGGATTCGTATAGATGAGGCTCGGTAAAGTAAAAACCATTTTTCAAAGTCGCCCCCCTTGCCCCCCTTCTCACCCCCTTTAGGCGGATCTCGGAAATTAAGAGACTTGGAACATTTTTTTTTTTCAGATTCATTTAGAGGGGCAATGCTTTAGTCGAAATAATTATGCAACCCCCCCATCTCCCCCCCATTTTTTTTTCCACAAGCACGCGAGGTGCTTGCACCTCGCGCAACACGCAAATACTAGTATTATATAAAGCTAAATTACCACTCATTGACTCACTGACTGACTGACTCATTGACATAATTGTTCTCCCAGATGGCGGATGGGGAGGTGGGTATATTTTGACAGATTCGTAAACAAGTAACTCTCAAACCTACGGGAAAGTGCCAAACCTCCCCTTTTCACCCCCCTTCTCCCCCCTCCCTATCGTATCTCGGAAACTGCGAGACCCGTATTTTTTTTTTACGGATTCGTATAGAGGAGGCTCGGTAAAGTAAAAACCATTTTTTTAAAGTCGCCCCCCTTGCCCCCCTTCTCACCCCCTTTAGGCGGATCTCGGAAATTAAGAGACTTGGAATTTTTTTTTTCAGATTCATTTAGAGGGGCAATACTTTAGTCGAAATAATTGTGCAACCCCCCCCATCACCCCCCCCCTTTTTTTTTTTAAAGAAAACACGCGAGTTGCTTGCACCTCGCGCAACACGCAAATACTACAGATTCGTAAACAAGTAACTCTCAAAACTACGGGAAAAATGCCAAACCTCCCCTTTTCACCCCCCTTCTCCCCCCTCCCTATCGTATCTCGGAAACTATGAGACCCGTTTTTTTTTTTACGGATTCGTATAGATGAGGCTCGGTAAATTAAAAACCATTTTTCAAAGTCGCCCCCCTTGCCCCTCTTCTCACCTCCTTTAGGCGGATCTCGGAAATTAAGAGACTTGGAACATTTTTTTTTTCAGATTCATTCAGAGGGGCAATGCTTTAGTCGAAATAATTGTGCAACCCCCCCCAACACCCCCCCTTAATTTATTTTTTCACAATCCCGTGAGGTGCTTGCACCTCGCGCAACACGCAAATACTAGTTAATATTATAAATGCGAAAGTAACTCTGTCTGTATGTTACCTTTTCACGCCTAAACTGCTGAACCGATTTAGATGAGGTTTGGCATGGGAAAAGTTTAGGAACCTGGAAAGGACATAGGATAGTTATTATCCCAAAATTCCCACGGGATCGGGATTTTACGCGGGAAAACCCTTCCACGCGAAGAAAGTCGCGAGCAAAAGCTAGTTTTTTATAAATGACAAAGTATTTTTCGGGGTGTTTGAAAATGTGCTATATCTCTCAAAAACTGCTGAATATAACTTGTTCAAACATTGTTCAAAGTGTTCATCTACAGCACATATTGTGTTTAGATTTCACGCTCTTTTATTTTAAAATTTAGATCTCTCTTTAAAACAATTTACTTTGAGCACTAATCGATTTGGAACCTATCTTTTAAGCGATTGAATTCAAGAAAAAACCTCAATGTCATTCATTTAATACCTATCTAAGCACGCCCCGCACGTATAGGATAGAAAAAAAAATCAGCTCCTTGTATTGGGAGCCGCTTGTTTTTAATTAGGGTTCCGTAGCCGAATGGCAAAAAACGGAACCCTTATAGTTTCGTCATGTGTGTCTGTCTGTTTTTTCAACCATAACTGTTTGTTAGCAAAAATTCTGGGGTGGGCCCAGGCGATTCGAGGGTGGGCACGGCCCACGTTGTTTTAGGTCAACAGCGAAGCCTACGTCCCTACGAAAATTGATAGGGGCGTGCAGGTGAAAATAAAATCAACAAAAGAAAAAATACTGCAGAAGCTATCCAAGATTAAAGACACTTATTAAAAAAATAGCATATTCATTTTTTAACATGCGTATACGTGCTCACTTAAAGACTCGTACAGAAAATATACTCAGTGATTTACGAGGTAAACGACAGAAACTACTCAGAGCAATGATATTTAATCATGTGTAATAGAAAAGTTATTAATGATTTTAATTTATAAAGTGTTTTAGTTTCTTTTTTGAGGTTTTATACATATTACCGTTCTTATTAAAGCCCGGTATAACATATTTAGATGAAAATACATAATATTAAAAATTCCACAGTGGTAAAAAACCTTAACACAGACTTACTCAGAAATCTATAAAAAAAAGTCATCTTGTGTATCATTTTCATTACATATCACTAATGAAATATAAAGAAAATGATACACAAGATGACTTTTTATTTGATCTACAAATAAATGAAACAACTAATTTCTTTTTTGCGATTTTATGATTGCTCCCATAGTAACAGTTAATGTTAATAAAATTATAAGTACAACAACCCGAAAGAACTGGCCTACTCTAGCAAAAGACAGACTTGTGTGGAAAAGAGAGAGCGAGGCTTTTGCTAAGTAGTGGGACCAAATAGGCTAGTTGGATTGGTCAACAACCCCTTTTCGTTTTAACGCTACATACACAATAAGTTAGTTTCCAGTCTCCCGCACATATATTTTTTTACTAGCCAGGCCTGTCCCACTGCTGGGCAAATGCCTCACCCAAACCTTTCCAGATATTCTGAGCCACCTCAAACCAGCCCTTGAGGTAGGCGTCCAGGTCGTCTCGCCACCTCTTCCTGGGTCGGCCTCGGCCGCGTCATTAGTATCTATCATTAATTTCGGACTGCTACAGGAACTAAACTTTTGTACTGGTCATAGTCTATGCTCATTTCCATGCAAAATTATGTACTTTCACACTGTAACAAACAGCTTCTTTCGTAATTTATTATACGCATCTTTCATCATTTTTTTAAAGAATTAAGTCTAGAAGAGAACAGAGATGTGGATATATTAATTAAATAAAACGTAATGTCCTAAGTAAAATAAAATTAAGGTTCCACTACTTAGAAAGAGAGGGTCTGACCACAGTGAGCGAGATAGCGATACAAAAGTTTTGCTTTAACTAGGTATTCGAAGTGTTGGCTTCATATTCATCTATACCTTTCCTTCCCTGTATTCCCGATTATTAAATTTTAGTGTCGAAAATATCCGAAACCGCGTAAAAATTTTTAATTTTAATAAAATACCGCGCAAATAAATAACCAATAGGAAAACAGGAGCAAAGTGGAGGAAAATCAGTTGTGTTTAGTTCGATCCGTTATGACGTTGTCAACATTATTTAAAAAGGCTCAGGTAGGCGTGCGGCAGCCCACTGTCAGATGTACCGACGGCGATACGCGAAGCGATAGGCTTATAACGAATGACCTTGAGCGAGTGACGGACGCCTGCTAAAGGTGAACGCAGACCTAGCCGCACCGCACGCGCCGCAGTCTTTGCATTCGAATTCTTTATATGAAGTTCTATGCAACCTCGCACACCTACCCGCGCCGCAGTCGCTGCAGTCCCTGAAACGACCGAACTCCCCAAGCCGCAGCTGATGGCGTCACCCGCACGCAGCGGACGCTGCGGCTAGCGCAGCGCGGATGATGTCATTCGCATCCACGGCGCGCAGTGTTGCCAGAGTTATAATTTAGACAGAGAATCTCTGTCAACGGTTTATAATAAAATTACTTGTTCTCGTATAAATAATTACTTGCTTATTCCCTATTATAGCACCTACAGATAAAATTACACAAAAGAGCAAAATACCAATACCAAATACAGATTTTTTTAATATTCGGTACAGATAATGCTGTCAAAAATCTGGCAACACTGCAAGTGTGATGCGTGCGGCGACGGGAACGACTGCAGCGACTGTGGCGCGGATAGATGTGCGAGGCCATTAACAAAAAGCGATGACTGCGAGGACTGTAGAGACTGCGGTGCGGCTAGGTCTGCGTTCACCTTAATACCTTCCATACGTTAATATCACATAAAGGGATGTATACCAGACACATTACAATTTATTTTTTTAATCCCTGACTTTAAGTTTCTATGAGTATGGAGCTTGATTTTCAGACCACTGTGCGGCATGCGGCATTAAGTCCACCTTTGTACCTACATATATGTGCATGAAGTGTAAATAAATAAATCCGGAGCACACTATTTCATAGTAAGTTGAAATTGATTATAAAGGTAAGACCGCACTAGGCGGAACTGCACTGCAGTGGAACTGAGCGACACGACGCGTCAAAATATTCTTTATATGAAATTATACGAGACAACACGCACTAAGCGGCAACGGAACTGCACTGCAACCGAACTGCGCGGCAAAGTTGAGCAACTGACCAAAAGTGTCGCAACCTGTCGCGACGTGTAGTTCCGCTGCCGCGGAGTGCGGTTTGACAAACTTCATTAAAAGGAGGTTCTCAATTCATCTTGAACTTTTTTTTTATGTATGTTACCTCATAACTCGGAGACTGCTGGACCGATTTGAAAAATTCTTTTTGCATTTGAAAGGGTATACTTTCTAGTTGGTTTCACTGTTACGAAATCAGGATCTAACGATGGGATCCTGGAGAAATCGAGGGAACTCTTCAAATATTATAGGCACACCTATAGCGTTTTGGGTATTTCTTATAGTACCTTGAGCAGTTGCTTTTGAAAAGTACCATTTGGGGAAGTTGAACTGATGATGAAG
This sequence comes from Tholera decimalis, assembly GCA_943138885.2. Taxonomy (NCBI): domain Eukaryota; kingdom Metazoa; phylum Arthropoda; class Insecta; order Lepidoptera; family Noctuidae; genus Tholera; species Tholera decimalis. The sequence goes on along the minus strand of OW964553.2, from coordinate 11,613,641 downwards.
ACCACAGATGGCCACTGAAACTACTCAATAATAAGTATTTCGTGGATTGCGATTCGATTACTTGAGTACGGATGTTAAACACTTTATGCTCGTCACAATACATATGGTGATGTAGAGCTGATGGTCAAGTACCAGGAGAACTCCTCAAAAATTCAAGTCAAGTAAAGTTCAAAATTTTGGTATTCGGTGTTATTGGTTGTGGATTTTCTTTTTTTTTCACACCGCCTACCGAAATTAAAGTTATTTTTGGCTTTGTAGTGTTTTGATATGGAAGTCGGTTCTATTTTTTGCAAAAATTTTTTTTTCAGGCTTTTTAGTGGGACGGATTGTAATTTATCTAGTTACAAAAGCCATAATGTCAACAACTTATCACCTTTTACAAAATATTGATTTTTATTGAAAAAAGTCAAGAAAAAAGCATTGATGTATGTACTACATATTACCTCAATGCTTTTTTCTTTGCCTGTTCTTGCTCGATCCTTTCCTCTTCCTCGCACAACAAGAAAATAATAATCATATTATCCATTTCGTCGTTCATCTTGCTCAGAGGTTGCCGAGCTACTGAATATAGTTTTGTAGCGCCGCTGCAGTTCAAGTGCGGCATACCAAAAAATTACGCGTCGAGTCGCTCAGTTCCGCTGCGGTGCAGTTCCGCCTAGTGCGGTCCTACCTTAAATGTATTATGTTCGCATCTCTAAAACCATAGACAATCCTTTAGTTGAAGTTTGTTTGAAGTATAGGTATTTGATTGATCAACAAAATTACTCACACACACAGCTCACACACCACAATCGTAATGTAATAGTGTAGCATTCCGTATATACCGTATATATATACCTATATAAATGTAAAACATTACCCACACATAGATTACGAAAATGGCTGCAAATCGTCGCAAGCAGGACGATAAAAATTTAGAAATTTTACGTGAGCTTATTTCACATAATGGGAACAAATATTGTTTAGATTGCAACCAAAGAGGACCTACATACGTGAACAGTACAATCGGTTCTTTCGTGTGTTCGAAATGCTCGGGAATGTTGTGAGTATTGTTTCTGCGTTATTCTGCTTTTGTCTAAATGAATAAGATCAACAAACGGATTCTGTATTATGTTTCAGGCGTGGCCTTACTCCACCTCACCGCGTGAAGTCCATTTCCATGGCCACTTTCACGCCGGAAGAAATAGAATTTATAAAAGCGAGAGGTAACGACTACTGCAGGCGCGTTTGGTTAGGCCTTTACGAGGGTGAAAGTGTGAATTTTACCGATGAGCAAAGTGTTAAAGATTTCATGTCGGACAAATACGAGAAGAAGCGCTATTATTTGGATTCGCCTGCACTTAATAACATTCCCGTCAATGGAAGTTTGATAAAAAATAAGCCCAAAGTTAAGACCGGAAGTAACGCTTCAGGCTCAGCTCCTTTGATATCGATTTCGCCGCAAACACCTAAGAGCACGGTAAACAACAACACAGTCGTCCAAACTACGAAAGTTTTAAACAATTTTCTGCCTGCTAATGATATTGCCTACAGACAGTCAGTTAGCAATTTGGCTAAGCCTGTTTCGAACACTGTCACCCCAGTACCTACTGTTGTACCAGCCTCAGTACCTGAGTAAGTCTTTTTATACAAAGTCAACTGTTACTATCCATATTGTGATTATATTATTAATAAATCAATAAAATTATTAATTTTCCAGTTTTCCTGTTGACTTTTCTACAGCAAATATTTATAACAGTAGTCAGTTCAATAATAATGTGAACAATAGTTTTGCATCGCCTCCGTCCATGACCTCACAGCAAGCATTCAATGCTTTTAGTCCTGCTCAGCCTGCAAGTGAGTCCAAAAAAGTGTTTGATATTGAGTTATACTTTTTGTAGTTAGCAGGGTTAAACATTTTATATAATTCGTATTATATTTACAGATGACCGCTATGCTGCATTGGCAGATTTAGATCTGGCTCTAAGGCAACAGAACATGAAACATATGGGTAAGAAATGCATGTCATGATTTTAAATTATCCATTTCTTTATTCTCATGAGATGATTCTTCTGCTTATTATTATTATTCTGGGTGACCATGACCTTTAATATTGAGAGTCTATATGAGACTTAATTGTAGCTAATTTATTGTAATAAGTATAAATTGTTTGTTAAAATTTATTCTAATTTATTTATATGTTTCAGAGGAAAATAACATCATAAATAATAAAAATCCATTCCAAAGTACCACAACCAATGATCTGTTTGCCAATAAGAACCCATTTTTCAATGGAGGATGGAGCACCACCACAACTTCTGTACCAGTGAACCCATTTATGGTGAGAATTGTTGCCTTTTATTTAATTTTTTTTTTATCTTGGAGGATTAATACATAACAGTCTATAAAGTTCCATCTACTGGAACACAGGCCTTCTATGAGAAGAAATGGGACCTTATGCATAATGCGGGTCCAGTGTGGGTTGGTGATTTTCGGTCCTAGGACATGCCATTTTCCTCACCATGTTTTCATTCACTGTTTTTAGTGCAGTGCTTTTTTTTGGAGCCTTTTAATCTTGGGATCATGCCAGGCTCATTGTAGCCTAAGAAGAGAGAGATACTGCTGCTACATTCTTTTCAAATTATTCATAAATTGTGGTGATGTCAAAAATTGGCATTGAACTCATGACCTACTTGTAAGGGCTACCTTTGCTCTTTTATGTCTGCAAATTAATACATTAATCCAAAATCATCAATTAATTTTAAAAGTTAGGTACAGGTATAAAATGCATTAATTAATTCAACATTTACATTACATTATAAACACATCTAAACTTTAATATGTATTACATTTATTATGTTGGATACCTATCTTGTTTTACCAAACATGTAAATAACAGGAAAATCTATTGATAACACATTTATTCACACATCTGTCTGTGTTAACTAGCATCAGTGTATTATTTTTTGTGAATAATGTGTTTAATTTAATTTATTAATAGCTGAAAGTAAATTGAATATCTTTTATGTGAATCATTGTAAAATATCTTCAAATTGATATTTGAATTTTACCTTGTAATGGTTGGTTGTTGTTTACATTAGCACATTTGTTTGCATAAGTTTTTGACAGATCTATCAGGCATGTGATTGGATTTTATAAATGTTTCCTAATGGAGCAGTGCATCATATTAATGAGATATATTTTGCATTAGACTGCCATTTGATATGTCTATGTACCCTTTGGCATTGAATCAACTATTACTTTTTGGACCTCATAGCCTATTGTTTTCTATATTTATCTATGGATGAGGTTACTTGGGTCTATATTCTATTACATCTATTTTATATGAACCATGTTTTTCTAAAGCAGTGCATGAGTTCACTTATGAACTATTTTAATAATGTTATCTTGTGAAAACTTACAGGAAGTCACCACTGATAGTTAGTTTTACTTCCCCACATTTAGTTTGCAGTTCACAGAAATAGATGTATGACTGACTTTGTTTATATAGCAGGCAGTATGTGTGGATAATCTAGTGACTCATTTGTGTGATAATATTTAATTGGCTTATCATGTTTTAGCAGTCTACAAATAATGGCGGTTTCACGAATTCCAAGAATCCTTTCCTCTGATTGGACAACATGAAAGCATAAGAACTAAGTGAGATGTCAAAGAACAAACTATGTAACAAAAAGCACAAACCAAGCTACAAATTTTATGTTATTGAACAATTGTATAGTAGTTGAATAATTTATTAACGTTTAGTCATAGTGGGGATACAGTAACGCCTCGAGATTACGCTCTCTTTAATTCATTTTCATGTATTTCACTTTTACAAGATGAGAATCAGCGTAAGTCAGAATATTACTGTATCTTAAGCATTATTAATCCATCCATAGCTACCACCATGCACTATGCTTGTTATGGTTGTAACATTGAGTGCCTCAATATGCCTTACATTTTTCAATATGTATTTACAATGATTATATAATTATATATCTCATTCTAGGAAATGAAAAGTATTTAAAATATGGATAGTGAAGTTGAATTAATGAAATGTGTATAAATATGAAATATTTTGAGGAAGACTCTGGTTTTAGCTTTATTCTAAATTATTTAGATAGTATTGTGTTGTAATGACCAGTAATGACGAAACTATTTATCTACATTAATATTAGTGTATTGCGAAATTTCAAACACCGGTTACAGGTATCATATAATGTACCAACAACTGTGCGTTCGTAAACCCGTGCCTTGTGTGAATAAGTTGTGTTGAGTGAGTCAGCCAGTGGCCGGGAACAGCCGGCGCCTACCGCGCGTGATGTCATACTGGGGTTACTGGCCTTATTTGATAGAGTAGTTTTGAATTGTATGGAATGGTACAAAAATTTATTGATAAAATATGTAAGATAAATAAGATTATTGGATAATTTAATGAGTAGGAGCCTGCATTTTGGTGTCATTTGAATTATTCAATACAAGTAAAAGTATATATCTCATGTAATAATATGTGTATATGCTCATTATAATGAAATATATTGAAAATGTATGAACCCAGCAAAGAATTAATGATGCTTCTAACACATTCTACCATTTCAAGTCTTATTGAGTAATGTATTGTTGACTTATTGTAATCACCACATGAAATGTAAGTTATTTTTAATGTTATTTAATATTTTAACATTTTGCTTGACAAAATTGTACTGATCATTTTTTTGTCAGGGTTTAACATTTATATCCTCCTGTATTTTTAAAAGAAAACAGTTGCAAATGTAGTTATAATTAGCCACTTAGAAATTGAGCTCTCAAATTATGTGCTTCATCTGTGATTATAATCAGTTTTATTTTTATTTGCAAGGAGCTAACTTGAACAATATTTTATTCTCTAATCAATGCACTTTTCTATTTATTTAGTTCTTAAAATAATTGTTTTTTTTTTACTATTTGAGCACTAAGATCTGTTAATTTGTATAAATAAAAGTAATCACTATTATTTTTTAAAATAACATTGTTTTTCTTTACTTCTAAATTTTAGACGGCTGTTTGCAGAAATGCAACATTACATCTTTATTTCAAAAAGGGGGGTAGGCAGGAGTTTACATAGCATAGCATACATTTTATATATTTTCGAACCTACTAACTTACTACCAATAACCAGGCTGTACGATAACCGCAGACGCGGTGGCGGATGTTTTGCGATAGGGGATGGAGTACTACATTCCGTTCTCTGACCAAACAATGTCCGGCAAAGCTCGACCTTGGTTTGGCGCCGAATCGGTTGCACCGGCAAGTGGATTCGGGGCATATGCCCCCCGACCACGGTAGCCAACCTCGGCCCGTATCGACGTGCCCGTCATTTGGGTGCCGATATAGGCATGGCCTGTTTGCGTGCGCGCTCGTGCCTGCACGTAATAACGAGCGGCGAGCGCGTACGCATGTAACTATATGTTTTCATGGTAGTTTGAAACTGTAGGCGCGCCGCGACGCCGTTATTCGTTGTTTCTTCGCGACACCTCGGCCCTAGTTACAGGTAGGAAGGCCTAGCGGAGCGCGACCAGCGGCGAGGGTGCCGGCTTAGACGAGCCTACAGTTGGGTGCATGGCTCCCGCCCGTCCCGCTTCCGATCTATTCTGCCTTATCCCGTGACAGACGCACACGTGGGGTGCGTGGCGGGTCGAGGATCTGTGCTGCGCCGCGCCGCGCCGGCGTCGTTGGGCGCGCGGCTGAGGTGGGTATTCTGCCTCTGCTTCGGAGTCTGTGCTGGAGGGCGCCACGGGTTTGGGGGGTTTGGTGCCGAATGTGATCACGCTGAAGCGCTTTAACATGCGGCGTACCTAACATGGGTCGATGCTCGTAACTGCAAAGCAAATGACGTAGATCAAAAGAAGAGAGCCTTCAACAGGGCTGCCAAGTCCTTCAAGAAGGTTTTTCGGAGAGCTCGGTTTGACCACGTTACCCATATTGGGAACAAACTCGCTACATACCCTGCTGGCAGCAAATCGTTTTGGTCCCTGGCGAAGTCGGTCGAATCGAACTTCTGTCGCCCCTCACTACCACCACTGCTGAAACCTGACGGGTCTCTGGCCCAATCCGCTGAGGAAAAAGCAAACTTGTTTGCCGCCCTTTTTGCGGTGTCTTCACGTCTGCATAGTAGTGGCGCTTACCCTCCCGATGTTCTCTTGCGCCATTACACAACAGAAGAACGTCCTTAGAGTGTTGCTTAATCTCGACGTGAACAAAGCTAGTGGCCCCGACAGGATACCAGCACCTGTTCTTAGAACTTGTGCGCCTGAACTGTCTCCAATCTTGACACGCCTGTTTCGCCTTTCGCTAGAGACTAGAAAGGTGCCGAAAGCATGGAAGTTGGCTAACGTGCAGTCTGTGCCCAAAAAGGGCAGTTGTGCCGACCCGGCCAACTACAGACCTATCTCAGTCACGTCCATACTCTGTAAGAGTATGGAGCGTGTACTTAATAGTACGCTCCTGGCATACCTAGAAACCAACGACATCCTCAGTAACCGACAGCATACAGCTATCGTAAAAACCAGTCAACTCGGGATCTTCTCGCGTATGCCATTCATATCTGGAGTGAGGCCATTGAGAAGCACGGGGAAGCACTTGCTGTTTCCCTTGACATCTCGAAGGCCTTTGACAGGGTCTAGCACGATAGCTTTATTGCTAAGCTTCCTTCTTTCGGTTTACCCACTCAACTTTGCGTTTGGATTGAAGACTTCCTGAGAGACCGGTACATTCGAGTGGTTATTGATGGCTGCTCGTCTGGCCAATTGGCAATTAATGCCGGGATCCCTCAGGGGTCGGTTCTTCAGCAACTTTATTCTTTACTGCACATTAATGATCTGCTTATTATGCCCGGTACCTTTGGGTATGCAGAGACAGCACAGTTGCTGAGAGATATGTGTCCAGTGCACGTGTTAGTGGGTCACAGATCCAGTCTCTCCGTGAGGATATGGTTGGGCGCTTGAACTTGAAGGTTGTCTCCGAATGGGGCGATGCCAACTTGGTCAAGTTTAATGCAGCTAAGACCCAGGTGCACAGTGGTCTGAAAATCGAGCTCCATACTCAGAAACTTAAAGTCAAGAATTAAAAAAAAATTGCAATGTGTCTGGTATACATCCCTTTATGTGACATTAAAAAGAAAACAGGAGAAAACACTTAGTTACTTTATTTGAAACTAAATGAAACTGAAGGGCTGGTGCTCACACGAGGTATTGTACCAACCACGGCAATCAAGATGACGTCAAATTCATATACCTTTCGGTGCCGCTTTGCGCGTAGCAAATTTTTTATTTTTCGATAGGTGATTTTTCAAATCTTTGGCATGGTCTAAGGCCATCGACCATCGATTTACTTATACAATCGTTAGTTAATAGCCTACTAATGCCTTTTTTGATGAGAATAATTAAAAATATTATTGATCAAATAGTTTTTTTTACAAAATTGCATAATCAGCCATAATCACGGGGATTAACAAGTGACTGAAAACTAATGTTACTAAGTAACTCATTTGTTAATCGCCGTGATTATGGATGAGTTATAATTAGATACTAATGTCATGAGCATTTATGGAATCAAGGGCGGATCCAGCTTTGGCGCCAGGGGGGTCACATAGTCGTAGTTAAGTCACAAGAAGTTATAATAGGTATTTTATTAATAAATGTTGGTACTGAAAAGTGAAAGTACTTAAATAAAATCTATATTGTGATAAAAAATATATAAAATCATTGTTTAACAATTTTAATTAGTGGTCCACCTAGGTCCTGGACCCAGCCCAGGGGGGTCATGACCCCATGACCCCCCCCCCCCCCTGGATCCGCCCTTGTATGGAATACAGCTCAAAGGAAGTAAGTTATGAATAATTCAAAGGAAAAAAATCGTAGTAAACTGATATTTATATTTTTTGAAGAATATCAATTTAAAAATCTCGAAAACAAATGTATTGTGTAGAAACGAATAAAATATATACTAAATTGTAAAATTGTACAGACGCCAGCACATCAACTTACCCCAATCTGTCAAATTTTCTTAGTCGAACATGAACCTTTCGCTTTTGTGATTAAGTTGAGAATCTATTACAGAAATTTGACAGATTGGGGTAGGTTGATGCGTTGGCGTCTGTACATTTAAAAGCAGTTGCATACTGTACTTACATTTACAGTTACCTAACACGTAAATTATCTTAATTACAGAATATTTTTTTTTGCAAAAAATAGAACCGACTTCCATAGCAAAACACTACAAAGCCATAAATAACTTTAATTTCGGTAGTCGGTGTCATTTGTTTTGTATTTTCTTTTACTTTTTTGACACCGCCTTCCGAAATTAAAGTTATTTTCTGCTTTGTAGTGTTTTGATATGGAAGTCGGTACTATTTTTTGCAAAAAAAATTTTCACGCTTTTTGTGGATCGGTTTGTAATTTATCTAGTTACAAAAGCCATAATGTCAACAATTTATCACCTTTTACAAAATATTGCTTTTCCCGATGCATAGCCGTTAATTTTTGAGGAGTTCTCCTAGTACTTGACCATCAGCTCTACATCACCATATGTATTGGAACGAGCATAAAGTGTTTAACATCCTTACTCAAGTAATTGAATCGCAATCCACGAAATACTTATTATTGAGTAGTTTCAGAGGCCATCTGTGGTCTTCATCATCAGTTCAACTTCCCCAAATGGTACTTTTCGAAAGCTACTGCTCAAGGTACTATAAGAAATACCCAAAACGCTATAGGTGTGCCTATAATATTTAAAGAGTTCCCTCGATTTCTCCAGGATCCCATCATCAGATCCTGATTTCGTAACAATGGGACCAACTAGAAGAAAGAAAGGACCCTTTCAAATGCAACAAGTATTTTTCAAATCGATCCAGCCGTCTCCGAGTTATGAGGTAACATACATTAAAAAAAAAACCGGTCAAGTGCGTGTCGGGCCACGCGCAGTGTAGGGTTCCGTAGTTTTTATAACAGCCAAGGGCGTGTCGTATTCGCTGACTGATCGTTTCGTACCATGCTCTAACTAAAAGCCAAACATGACTACCTAACTAATTTGACTTCCTATACAAATCCTCACCTGATCCGACAATTTTGCACGGAAAGTTTTAATTTTTTTTAGAGATTTGTATAAAACTTGTCATAGCCGGTGTTTTGAATTTAAATACGGACACAGAGCTACACTACTCAATCGTCACAAGAAGCTAGCACGATACAACTGGCGCTTAGCGCCATCTATCGACATTTCTATAGAGTTGTTCGAAATTTTCGAGTCAAATACAATTGGTCGACTATTACTCGTAAACTTGTAAAGCCCACATAGGTGTGATAGTTTTCCTCTATATTTCGTTATATATAGGTACTACTGCCGTGACATTTGAATTTCTAACTACAACCGTTTAGTTGATAGAGGGGGAGGACACTTGACTCTAAGGAAAATTGGTACTTTAAAGCTTGATAAGTCACGAACGGTTTACTTAATCAAAAAACGGTCTTAATAAACCCCTAATATTTTTGAAAGACCTATACAACGATATCCCACACAATGGGAAGAACGAAATAAAAAAATTATCATCCCACTTTACATGTATGGGAGGTACCCTAACTAATTGTTTTTTTTCAAAATTTTATTTTACCACTTTTTCGGCGTCATTAACGTGTATACTCATGCCAAAGTACAACTTTCTAGTACCAATACTTTTTGAGCTAAACCGCGGACAGACGGACAGACAGACGGACATGGCGAAACTATAAGGGTTCCTTGTTGACTACGGAACCCTAAAAAAGTTCAAGACGAATTGAGAACCTCCTTTTTTTGAAGTCGGTTAAAAATACATTTATGATTATGATACACTACAATTATATTAAGGATAATCAATAAATAACAATAACTATTTCAGTCTTTTGTACCAAAGTTATAATTATGGCTGCTATATTTATTTATAACTAATATTCAAATTTTCGGTTAGTCTTATAATACAAATTAAAAGTACTGCTAATAGCAGTGAGTATCATTCACCCTCATCAAAATCCTCTAAATTCGAATCCATCATTGACGTACTAACATCGACAAATTCAATGTTCTCTTTGTCTATATCAGTGACAGCTGCTTTTGTGGACTTTCTCAGCACGGGTCTTATACTGGACAGGTAAAGATCTGATGAATTGATGATACAAGGAGACCATTGAAAATGTCGGCGTTTGTCGCTTTACGACAAAATTTACGTGAATGGTGCTCTCGGATTTTTTTAGTCTTTGTTTCTGGCTTCTGCTGCCTTTTCAGATAATTTGCCATTGGGCGTCATATTGAAGTGTTTGATTATTTTAGCACCGTGCAGTAAAAGTTTATGGACACTCGAAGGCATGTAATACCAGCCATAGAGCTCCACGTACATTTCTGCAGTAAGGCGTGCAAAGTTTGCAAACGCATCAGTGGCGTAGCGTGCCTTGTCGGGGCCCCGTATAAAAATTTTTTTGGAGGCCCTTATATGGAGGTAAAGATGTTTCACAAAAGAAAAAAAATATTGTGAGAAGTAATATTTATTTATCACATAATTTACCCATTTTACAAATAAAAATCGAATTTTAAATATTCACTCTCCTTGCCTTTTTATCGGCAAACTGATTTATTAAATCATTTATGGCTGATGATGATTTTAGTTTTTCTAAAGTTTCTGCCTCTATGGACAATAGTGAGATGTCTGACAGCCGTTCTTGTCCCATCGAAGTTCTTAAGTAATTTTTTATTAGTTTTAATTTTGAAAAACTTCTTTCTGCCGTTGCGGTTGTAACTGGAAGGGTCAAGAATAAAAAGCATGCTGTGATTACCTCGGGAAAACTGGATGCAAGACTATTGAATTTTACTAGCAATAATTCAATGAGTTCTTTAATGGAATAATTTTTTTTAATTTCAGAATTTAAGCATGTTTTTAGAGCCTTTAATTGGTCACAAAGATTAAGTGAGATGTCTTTACTGTATTTAGCAGACAGTTTTCCGGAAGCGTTTAATATCTCTTCGCTTGAAGAAGATAGGAGTTTCTCCGGTTGTAATATTTCGAATATACTACTCAGGTTGCAAAGGCTCTGAAATCTTTCTTTAGTTTGAGAAATTAATATATCTAAACAGCAATAGTATACATTGACGTTGAAATAGGATTCCGGGTCGGAAATTCTCTCATCTTGTGATAACTCATCAAAAAAACGCTTCGTTATCTTTCGCCTACTGTTTTTAAAAACAGTTGTTACCCCCCATTTTTTTGCTAAATCTTTGGATTCATTTAGCAAACTATTAAATGAATTCTGATTTCTTAATTGGCACAGTCTATTTAAAAGATTACTTAATAAAATACTAGATTTCTGTAAGTCATTATTATCATGCTGTAGAGCTTTAGAAACAGGATTAATAATTTCAAATAGTGAAGAAAAAAATGTAACGAGCACTAAGAAATCAAAACTCTCTAAAATATTAATTATACTTTTACATTCTTCACGTTCATCTTTTTTATTTGAAATTAAATTTAGTTGGTACAAAGTTTTCATGATTATGATACCAACTAGAAGAAAGAAAGGACCCTTTCAAATGCAACAAGTATTTTTCAAATCGATCCAGCCGTCTCCGAGTTATGAGGTAACATACATTTAAAAAAAAACCGGTCAAGTGCGTGTCGGGCCACGCGCAGTGTAGGGTTCCGTAGTTTTTATAACAGCCAAGGGCGTGTCGTATTCGCTGACTGATCGTTTCGTACCATGCTCTAACTAAAAGCCAAACATGACTACCTAACTAATTTGACTTCCTATACAAATCCTCACCTGATCCGACAATTTTGCACGGAAAGTTTTAATTTTTTTTAGAGATTTGTATAAAACTTGTCATAGCCGGTGTTTTGAATTTAAATACGGACACAGAGCTACACTACTCAATCGTCACAAGAAGCTAGCACGATACAACTGGCGCTTAGCGCCATCTATCGACATTTCTATAGAGTTGTTCGAAATTTTCGAGTCAAATACAATTGGTCGACTATTACTCGTAAACTTGTAAAGCCCACATAGGTGTGATAGTTTTCCTCTATATTTCGTTATATATAGGTACTACTGCCGTGACATTTGAATTTCTAACTACAACCGTTTAGTTGATAGAGGGGGAGGACACTTGACTCTAAGGAAAATTGGTACTTTAAAGCTTGATAAGTCACGAACGGTTTACTTAATCAAAAAACGGTCTTAATAAACCCCTAATATTTTTGAAAGACCTATACAACGATATCCCACACAATGGGAAGAACGAAAAAAAAAAATTATCATCCCACTTTACATGTATGGGAGGTACCCTAACTAATTGTTTTTTTTCAAAATTTTATTTTACCACTTTTTCGGCGTCATTAACGTGTATACTCATGCCAAAGTACAACTTTCTAGTACCAATAGTTTTTGAGCTAAACCGCGGACAGACGGACAGACAGACGGACATGGCGAAACTATAAGGGTTCCTTGTTGACTACGGAACCCTAAAAAAGTTCAAGACGAATTGAGAACCTCCTTTTTTTGAAGTCGGTTAAAAATACATTTATGATTATGATACACTACAATTATATTAAGGACTAGCTTTTGCCCGCGACTTCGTCCGCGTGGAATAGTAACTTTGTGCTAACGTTAAATTTAACCCCGATTTTGAAGCACTCTTCATTGGTGCTCCGCTCCTATTGGCCTTAGCATAATGATATATAGCCTATAGCCTTTCTCTATAAATTGACTATTTAATTAAAAATATTTTTCAATTCGAACCAGTAGTTCCTGAGATTATCGCGTTCAAACGAACAAACAAACTCTTCAGCCTTATATTATTAGCATAGATAGCTGTTGCCCGCAACTTCGTCCACGTCTCCGTCGTTTTTCGTAAAAAAAAGTAGCCTATGTCCTTCCTCACGGTTCAGTGATTTTGATGTTTGAATTTAACAGGGAAATATAATATGTCAATCTATAATACTATTGCAAAATATCGCAATACCGAACCGCACAATATTATTGTTAATAGCTGTGCCCGCGACTCCGTCAGCGTGTAACTCTTTGTGTGTTATTAAGTTAATGTATTGGTAATATTGTTTAGATCACGTTCACATGAGGCTTAAGTACCTATAGAACGACAATACTTCAGCGCAAAGCTTCCGGGTAAACTATGTTGAAAGTTGACCCGTCCGGCACGTGAACATAAAGATTTCTAGAACTGCTAACCCGGGAAAGAGCGACGTACAACTGACCAAGTGACCATGCGAGAAACAACTGACACCGAGATCTACTCCAGCAACACGAAAAGTCTGCCCTTGAGCCTTATTAATTGGCATTGCATAACACACCGATACTGGGAATCGCGTTCTTTTAAATTGGAATGGAAAATTATTTGGTATTATGGGAATTCTGGGAATAAAGACGGTTTCTCCTGCACCGCAACCTGTTAAAATTTGAGCCTCGATGATATTTTGTTGCAACTGGGTTACTTTTAGCCGAGTTCCATTGCAAAGTTGTGGTGGTTTTAAATTTCAGAGCAGAATAATAATCAGAAAGCTTCGAACTGCTAAGCTATCGGGAGTTACACGTGTTATTGTGAGTCAACCATAAAAGATAGTTATATGCTGTCGTGGGATATTTTTTATATAATTTTAAGGAGAACATTTCCGTCATAAATGATTTCTATGTACCTTTAACCATTAAGGTTGCACACGCGACGGAAGCTTAAAAAATGGAGTAACTTCTCCCGTTTTCCCAACATTTCCCTTCACTGCTCTGCTCCTATTGATTGTAGCGTGATGAAAAGTATACTATAACCAGCTCAGGAGTATGAACAATAATTGTACCAAGTTTCGTTAAAATCCGTTGAGTAGTTTTTGTTTCTATAACGGTTATACAGACAGACAGACAGACAGACAAAAATTTTACTGATTGCATTTTTGGTATCAGTATCGATCCCTAATCACCCCCTGATAGTTATTTTGTAAATATATTTCATGTACAGAATTGACCTCTCTACAGATTTATTATAAGTATAGATAATCAATAAATAACAATAACTATTTCAGTCTTTTGTACCAAAGTTATAATTATGGCTGCTATATTTATTTATAACTAATATTCAAATTTTCGGTTGGTCTTATAATACAAATTAAAAGTACTGCTAATAGCAGTGAGTATCATTCACCCTCATCAAAATCCTCTAAATTCGAATCCATCATTGACGTACTAACATCGACAAATTCAATGTTCTCTTTGTCTATATCAGTGACAGCTGCTTTTGTGGACTTTCTCAGCACGGGTCTTATACTGGACAGGTAAAGATCTGATGAATTGATGATACAAGGAGACCATTGAAAATGTCGGCGTTTGTCGCTTTACGACAAAATTTACGTGAATGGTGCTCTCGGATTTTTTTAGTCTTTGTTTCTGGCTTCTGCTGCCTTTTCAGATAATTTGCCATTGGGCATCATATTGAAGTGTTTGATTATTTTAGCACCGTGCAGTAAAAGTTTATGGACACTCGAAGGCATGTAATACCAGCCATAGAGCTCCACGTACATTTCTGCAGTAAGGCGTGCAAAGTTTGCAAACGCACGCATCAATATTTATAGGCTCCCCACTGGCTACTACCCACAAAAGTGTTGAAAATCTTTGGACTAAACGGGAATCCAATCCTGTGATAGTTGCAGTTTTTGCAGGATCACTAAAAAATTTTCTAGCTGTGTTCCCATCATTTGTAGTTCCTGAACTTGAAACAAAACCAAAATACATGACTTTGTTCATAAAAGAGATATAAACGAATAATGTTACTTGATAACATGTAGACTCACACCTTGTTTGACGATGTCTACTAGGAGGCCCATTTCGTCACGGAACTTCTGCAGTATCATTTGTTTTCTAGTCTTCATTGAGTCTTTACTGCTTGCATCTCTGGCTTGCCATATTTTGTAGTCGAGTTTATATGAAATATGAAGTAAGCAATCCATACATCTGATGCGTAAACGCAGGAAGGTAAGGAAGGCATTCAATAGGGCCATGAATATATGCAGGGAGGATGACTGGGAGGCTTACTATGCCGCCAAATCCGCCTACAAAAAAAGCATCAGATTCAGACAAACCACTGGATGGCGGAAGTTCTGTGGCTACATTGAATCTTGCCAACAAGCAAACAGGGTAAGGAAGATACTGGTACAGCAGAACACCTCTGGGCCTGATTCACTTCGTAAACCTGATAACACACTGTCCACATCACCGGAAGAAACGAGGCGTATCCTAATCGAAACACACTTCCCACGTAGCGTCCTCGCGCAGGTAACCGAATGGACGGACGAAATCCAAAACACCGTCAGACAATGATTGGCTATACGCTCGTAAGATGATCACGCTGGAGAAACTCCAGTGGGCCATCCGGAGCTTCCAACCTTTTAAGGCGCCAGGTCCCGACGGAGTCTTCCCTGCCTTACTTCAATGGGGAGGCAACTCTGTTGCGACAAGACTGGTACCCCTAATGAGAGAGTGCCTGGCATTTAGATACGTTCCAAAGGTATGGAGGGAAGTGAAAGTCATATTCATCCCAAAGCTAGGTAAGAGTGACTACACGAACGCAAGATCGTACCGCCCAATCAGCTTGACCTCCTTTTTATTAAAAACAATGGAGAGAGTGTGTGAAAGGGAGCTACGAGACGGCGCTCTAAAACCAGTACCACTGCACGGCAACCAACACGCGTATTGCGCTGGTAAGTCGACCGAATCCGCTCTTCATCAGGTAGTCACCGTGATTGAAGAATCGATTAACCAAAAGGGTTCCTGCCTGGGTACGTTCATAGACATCGAAGGAGCCTTCGATAAAACAAACTTCTCCAGCATAAGCACCGCACTCTCCAGACATGGGGTACAGCAGATACTTATCGATTGGATTACAAATATGCTAAGCAAACGTGTGGTTCACCTTGAGGAAGACCAGCAAGTAGCCTTAATAGCCAGAGGCTGTCCACAGGGTGGGGTGCTATCACCTCTTCTCTGGAATCTAGTGATCAACGACCTCATCACGAAACTCAACGCTCACCGTTATTACACAATAGGCTATACAGACGACCTCGCAATCCTCGTGCCTGGGAAGATGACAGGAACTATCTGTAACCTCACCTAGCAAGCGCTACGCATCGTGGAGCGATGGTGCAGGGAGTATGATTTGTTGGTAAACCCCACTAAAACCGAATGAATCTTGTTCACTCATAAACGAATACTAGGCCCTAAGCTGTTCAATACCAAACTCCAGTTGTCTAGTGAGTTTAAATACCTGGGGGTCATACTGGACTGTAAACTAAACTGAAGTAACCATCTAGACTATAAATTAAACAGGGCTTGCATCACCTTCTGGCAATGCAAGAAAATGATAGGTAAGAAGTGGGGCCTATCCCCAAAACACCCTATGTGGTTGTACAACGCTGTAATTCTGCCGATGATTACCTACGGGGCCGTGGTGTGGTGGCCCCGCACCAAGCTTGTCACATATTGGCATAGTTTTCTTTGGCTTTAACAATTCCTTTATCTTTGTAGCTTCTTCGGGATGCTCCGAGACTAGTTTAATGATATCTGCCACATTTTTGTTTTGTACTTATAAACCAGTTGCATGAGCAAGACTTACGTTAGGAGCTCTTCCACTCTCCTTCTCTTCTGTAGCGGGCTTAGATCTACGAACGGTTTTCTGGGACTCAGAACTGATGTTGAGGTTCCGACACTGCATGTCTCCGGTCCACAGGATGTTGATGCACCCTCATTTATAGCGTAGTCAGAACTAGAACATGGTTGCTGTTCTACTGACACTACAGAAGGGGTCATCTTTTCCCTCACGAGCTCAGGCCATTTTATGTCCTCTTGCAGCCATGTCTCATACTTTTTTATGAATGTACGTCTCGTGCTATTATACGAGATCCATTTGTTCCTCAACGAGCACACCTAAGTCTGACAGAATTGTCTTAATTCCTTCTTTTCATTTTCTGACCAATCAACAATATTTTCAAAAACTTCAAATTACATTTTAGGCTGTGAAAAACAACTGTTGTTTGCCACAAAAATGAAAATGTCCAAATTGGTACCAAAACCTTCCATCACAACACAAAAATAAATAGAACGTAATAAATTAGCACCCACAAGTGCATAGAGCTACTGATAAAATCAAAATCAAACGTCCTATTTTTATACAACTACCCTCATTAACGTTAGTTTTTCTCTAATTGGGTAGGATATTACAGACAATAGATATTGATTGTGACTAGGGCTCATTTGGCCCTGCTACATATTAACTGGTTAATGCTCATAACATTAGTATCTAATTATAACTCATCCATAATCACGGCGATTAACAAATGAATTACTTAGTGACATTAGTTTTCAGTCACTTGTTAATCACCGTGATTATGACTGATTATACAGTTTTGAATTTTGTACAAAAAAAGTATTTGATCCATGACATTTTTAATTATTCTCATCAAAAAAGGCATTAGTAGGCTATTAACTAACGATTGTATAAGTAAATCGATGGTCAACTACCTTAGACCATGTCAAAGATTTGAAAAATCGCCTATCGAAAATTATAAAAATTGCTACGCGCAAAGCGGCACCGAAAGGTATATGAATTTAATGTCATCTTGATCGCCGTGGTTGGTACAATACCTCGTGTGAGCACCATCCCTTCAGTTTCAAATAAAGTAACTTTAAGTGTTTTCTCCCATACAAAAAAAACTTAAATCTTTATTTTCTCACGCGTGGAGTTACTAATTACCTTTCATACGTTAATATCACAAAAAGGGGTATATACCAGACATATTACAATATTTTTTTTTTTAATTCCTGACTTTAAGTTTCTATGAGTATGGAGCTCGATTTTCAGACCACTGTGACACTGTCTCTTCTCCGCAAAAAGGAGCCAGTTTCAACCGGCTCTTACTTTCCGTGATGTAACCGTGCCGATAACCGATCGCATTGAGCTTCTTGGGGTTACACTAATTTCCACCCTCAATTTTGGTCCGTTTATCGAGGCTAAAGCTCAAGTAGCAGCAAAAAAGTGGGGAATCCTAGCAAAAATGAGACGGTACTTCACACCGGAACAACTGCTCAATCTTTATCGGTCGTGTATGGAGTACTACTCTCATCTTTGGAATGGATCTGCCAAATACCAACTGGACGCTCTTGAGTCTATCGAGAAGCGGGCCAAGAGACTCATTGGCAACAACGCATTGGTCGAGTCAAAGCTCCAGAGCCTTGAACAGCGATGACGAGTTGCAAGTCTATCGGTTACATTTCGGGGAGTGTGCGATGGAATTACACAATCTAATTGCGCCAAACCCGTTCCATCATCGGACTACGAGACAAACGGCGATGCGCCATCGTTACATGGTGGACATCCCACCCACACGCACATAACGTTTTGGAAATACTTTCATTGTGCGTACGGCTAAGGAGTGGAATTCCCTGCCGGAGTCTGTGTTTCCCGATAGCTATAACCTGGGGGTCTTTAAGTCAGAGTGAATAGGTTTCTTCTAGGTAAGCGTGCTCCATCTTCGACCACATCATCACTTACCATCCGGTGAGATGATGGTCAAACGCGAACCTATTCCGAATTTAAAAAAAAACCCGCTCAATCAGACTGAGCTACTAACTCAGCAAGTCCCAAACAGTTTTGGCAATATTCCAAAAATTTCCAAACCTGGGAATTGTATCAAAGACCCAAGCTTTGCCCATCGCCTTTTTGTCTGCTATGTTAATAAGGTGAAATCGTCATCAAATGTCGCACTGCTGGGCAAAGGCCTCCCCAAATCTTTCCAGACAACTTTGTCTGCAGTCTTCTCCCGACAATCCGTAAGGAATGAGACCAGATAGTCTCGCCATCGCTTCTAAAGACTGCCTCGGCTACGACGCTTGTTTTGAGGCACCCACCGCGTGCCATTACTAGCCCATCTGTCCACGTAATGCACACTATAATTGTAATATTGAACTATGAAGACATACCAATAACTAATAAGAGAGTGCCTTATTAGCTTTTGGGCATGGAGTTGACGTCAGTCCAGAGTTCAGACTGCAGCAAAAAAGCTGGGAATCCTACACAAGGTGAGGTGGTACTTCACGCCTGGACAGCTTCTTAATCTGTATAAAGCACAGGTCCGTTCCTGCGTGGAGTATTGCAGCCACTTGTGGGATGGCTCTGCAAAGTACCAACTTGCTGCATTGGACTCAGTCGAGCGCAGAGCTAAAAAGCTTATAGGCGAGGAGGTGCTGGTGGACAAGCTTCATAGCCCCTGGCTCATCGGCGAACCGTTGCTTGTCTGTCGGTTTTCTACAGATTATACTTCGGGGAGTGTGCGCAGGAGCTCCATGACCTGATTCCTCCATCTCCCTTTCACTACCGGTCTACCAGACGCACGGCTGGATAGGTACCACCCATACTTGGTTGATGACAAGACGGTATCGTCTTGTCGTACTAAGCGCTTCTCCACATTTATTATGCGCACAGCCAAGCTGTGAAATTCTCTACCGGCTTCTGTGTTCCCTGCCACTTATGACCTTTCAGCCTTTAAAGCACGAGTAAATAGGCATCTTCTGGGCTCGCTCGTCCCATCTTAGACCTCATCTATCGCTTTCCATCTGGCGAGATCGAAGTCAAGAATGGGCTCAACAGTAATTTAAAAAAAAAGATGTAAATCCTCAAAAAAATACGCCATTCATTATGAGATTGTTTAATTACACATTTTTACAAGTGATATTGGGTACACTTACACTAAATCAGTCAGTCTCTTCACATTTTACACTTTCTAGAAATTGTATGTCACATTTTATATTTACTGCTTTTCCGAGTGAATACCGGCGTGGAGAAGTTATCGGGCGTCACGTTTGGGCTTGGTAGTGGTGTTTTAGGTGTTTCATGAGCGATCGACACAGTCGATGCATTTTTAATGGCATCTGGTAAATCTTCAGGCAGATTAGCCAGTTGCGATGATGTCGCCGCTGACCGCTTTTCCGATATCGTTTTTAGAATATTTTTCCCAGCTTCTTTAGTCTGTAAAATAAAACAATAATTTATGAAAGGGATTATTAGTTCTATATCTACAAATTCACTGAAGTCAAGCGTCTTGATGAAAAGTTTATATCTACTGGACCAATTTAGTTCTCATAATTGAAGTTCTGTGATACAAAGAAAGAAGCGTAAGTTATAATCTATAATTCTATACTAATATTTAATTTGATTTTAAGTTTGTATGTAGGGGGTAATCAATACTAATGATCAGGAATGTATCAGGAACTGATGATCCAATTCAAATTTTTATTACAGGGGTAGTAAGGTGTATTATAGTACTATAATAATTATAGTCAAAAACGTGTGTTTTGTCGCTGATTTGTCAAATGTTAATATAAAAATAGTTTTTCTTGTATTTGTTTTTTTTTATATATTCGTACTGAATGTAAAGAAATAAAGATTTTTTTTTACGTACTGATTTCATGTTTAGAATAAAATAAACCGTGGCGAAAGACATCGTTTCGTTTTGCTGTTTGATTGATTTTGTTGAATATATTTTGTTTACGTTTCTTCCACTCGAGAGTGTGAACGCGTGAATATAAAAAAAAAAATATTATTTAATAATTGAATATTACATAGAAGAAAAGAAATACCACCATTTGTTTCTTAAGATCGTTTTTTCAAACTAATAATTGATTAATTATGTTTGTTTTTTTTTTGTTGTATGATCCCCACTCTTGATATTTTTATTCTTTGATTAGGCCATTAATGACATAGTGGTGAATTTTTGATCTCAATTAAGATTAATATTTATGTTATGTTTAGTTTAATGTTGTTGATTATTAATATTGATATTTGATTAATCTTTAAAACTTACATAAGAAGACAGAACCACTACCTACATTACGTAGGTAATTTAACATTTTTATTTTTTGAGATTTTGATTACCTTAAGTTTTAGTTTCTAGTTTTTATTTCGACGATGAGAATTTAACAGATTATATTTTTCTAAAAAAATTCATAATATACCTAGTTGATTTCGTATATGCATATCGTTTTTATTTTACATCTCATTGACGGTCCATGTTGGAATGACAGCAAGTTATCTTGGGTATATAAATCCGGTCCGGATCCGGCCGGATTGAAAATGACGCCGGATTGCAATCACTAGCTATAATAGCCTACAAATTATTTCTAAATACAGGCAGACGAAGTCTCGAGCCAAGTCTCGGACGAAGTGCTAGTAAAAAATACTTTTGAGGTGTGTCCATGCAGCTTTTTAGAAAAAACCAACTTACACTTTCGTGCTCCAAGCATTTGTAGGCATAATGAGCGGCATGGTCCAGTAATGAGAACCTGAGATAGTACTGAGCCAAGTACCGCTGCGCCGCCGGCAACTCCTTGCTTCCCGCGTTGGCTGGGTCCTGGCAAGCGGCCGTGTACGCCGCCGCCGCACTGTTTGGCATATTAGACTTTTCATACAGCCTGAAAACATAATTAATGCATGTTAATTAGGCTTACACTACTGGCAATGTTTCCCACTACCAATAAACTCCACTGCAAATTGTATATGTGCGTTTCAAAGGCGCGGCTTCAGTGAAATTTAATAAAAACTATGCCAAGATTTTGTAAAAAACATTTTCAAAGTTATGGTTAAAAAGTTATAAGAGTTTGAACGCGGCCACGGCATTAGATCGCGGAGAACCGCGCGTTCACGTTCAAACCCTTATAACTTTTTAACCATAAGTTAACAAATTTATGGTTTTGGGAATCAACTTCACTACATAGTATAAAACAAAGTCGCTTCCCGCTGTCTGTCCCTATGTATGCTTAGATCTTTAACTTAGAACTTTAGAACTACATGACAGATTTTGATGCGGTTTTTTTTAATAGATAGAATGATTCGAGAGGAAGGTTTACATGTATAATTTATTAAGGTTTGCGGACGAAGTCGCGGGCAGGAAGCTAGTTGATAATATTTTAGAAAATGAGACAGATTATTTCTAAATTTTGCTGTTTTCATCAAAATACTTGACCTCTTATATATAACAGTTTTATGTTAATTGTAAATTACTACTATACGCACTACATACTTAGCTAGTTTGAATAAGGCCATTCCTTCAATATCACCAGTGCTATGAGCTTTGTAGTAACATTTGAGTGCATTTGGGATTTTATCCATTTTCTCATAGGCTTCTCCAAGGGAAACCAGCATCCTTGAGTCATCGGGTTTCAGCTGTGCTGCCCTTGAGTAGTAATATATACAGTAGCCATTCAGTCCCAGAATTTCATATGCTTGTCCAAGCCCATTCCATGCTCGATAATCATTTCTGTTCACATCTGAAATAAATAAATGATGTTGATAATATTGTATAGGTATTTACATATTTTTAAGTTGATAATTTCATAATTACAATTTTTAATTATTGTGCGCGCAAGCAGAACTTTTAATGAGATATGCAAGCAGTATGATCTGGATCCTTTCACAACTAGTGTGAACTCAGCTAGAAGGTGCTTAAGCCTAAACTTTTTCAAGTGTTAGTGGTTATCGTCGTCGCGCGTGCAAAAGTCGCTATGTGACATGTGTTATTTAGTCATTTTCGTTTTTTTATGCAATTACAATCGTTATTTTAATACAACTTGATGTAAAAACAGCTATCTGATACTAGATACTACATAGCTTCTGAACTAATATTGCGTTTATCTGATAGCGACTTGCACGCGCAACAACGTTATGTTATGCTGTTGACTCATTGCAAGCAAATCTTAATATATTGTGTATTCTTACTGTGTAAATTTTAACTTTAATTTATAATTAGCTTTATTATTGCTTGTTTATTGCTTATAACTTTATTTTAGTATTAGTCTAAACGTGAGGACTTGTTATTGGCTCTCTGGCGACTACGTATTCCTCTTTTTATTAGCTGAAAGACCTCCATAAAGTAAATAAATAAATATAAAGGCTGCCCAACTAAAGTGGGACTTGGCACTGTTCTTCTAAACACGTATTTTCTGTGCTCATTAAGAGACAGTTCTATTGCTTCAAAATTAAATGGAAATACGTGGGCAGGACATGGCTGCCGTATGACTAACTGTGGGCAAAAATAACACAAAACTGGAGCCCTTAGTCAGGCAGGCGGGGTCGCGGCAGACCACGAAGATGGCGGGACGAACTGGATAGGTTCCATCGGGACTGGAGCGAGGACGCGCGGGCTCGCGAGTTGTGGAGGGAGGACGCGCGGGGTCGCGAGTTGTGGAGGGAAGCCTTTGCCTAGGAGTGGGACAGAGCAGGCTAATAAAAAAAAACAAAATAAAAAAATCAGTATACATACCAATAGCTTGTCTATAACATTGTATAGCAGCATTAGAATTCTGTAATTCAATAAATTCATGACCCATGAGTATCCATGCAGACAAGTACTGAGGATCCAAAGACAATGCTCTTTGGAAATACACTACAGCTTTCTGGTGCTCACTTCTCAAACTGTAGTAGTTTCCTGAAAGTAAATTAAAACATTTCCGCAACACAATATTGTTTTCTGTACTGCCGATTAATGGGCATACAATTAAAAATATTATCTATACATATAATAACAGTAAAAAGTGTGTCTGTAAAGAAAATTTTTTACAAAATTAATAATTTAGGTGGGTTATGAAACAGTAACAAGGCAAAAAAATAGCAAGTCAGTCTGTTTGTACACACTAATCTCCGGACCTAATACTGGAATAACACATGGGCTACTTTTTATCCCGGAATTCCCACGGGATTGGGATTTACGCGGGAAATACTCCCAATCGAACGAAGTTGCGGGCAGCAGCTAGTAATATTATAAATGCGAAAGTTTGTGAGGATGTATGTATGTTTTTTACTCTTTCAAGCAAAAACTACTAAACGGGTCTCAATGAAACTTGGTAAGTAGATAGTTGACATCCTGAAATAACACATAAGCTACTTTTTATACCGGAATTCCCACGGGATCGGGATATACGCGGGAAAAATCACCTAATAACTAACTTACCAATAACACAACATGTCTCAACTCTATATTTATCTATAGACACAGCTCTCTGAGCTAAGTTAGCGAGTTCCATTCGTTTTTCTTTCAAGTACAGTAGGTGAGAGTACACATCCCAATTATCTAGCCTATATGGATCACTCTGGTAGAGTTCACGGAATAAACTCAGGGAAGCGTCAACATCTGGAACATTTAAACAAAATTTATACATTTGTATGTATACAACACAAAAACATAAAAGTAATTATCCTGTAATAATGTAAGCAATGACAAAAATATAAGTACAAAATTTACCTCTCCTGTCATGATGAGCAATTGCCATTTGTGCTGTAACATAAGTGCTCTTTTCAAACCCCGCTGCAACCAACACTATGTAGGCTTCCAAAGCTTGCTCTGATAATTTCAATTCAACAAAAGCATGTGCGGCAAAGAAATACATCATCCAATGTTTGGGGAGTTGGAGTGAATCTAATGCTTCATACTCATTAGCGAGTCCAGCAAGCTCCACCCATGCTGCCCAGAGTGTGGGTGCAGCAGCCACGGCTGCCTGCAGCACTGTCACTGCTTGACTCCTCAAATCTAATTTTTTCAACACCACACCCTCCAAGTACAAAAGATATCCATCCAGGTTGTTGCGGTTTGCCTAAAATATAAAATACCTGTAGCACATTTAACAATTGTTGAGCAGTTTGATGGTGTCACACAAGAGCCACAGTAAATTTATTTAAATACCTTAAAATAGGAAAGCAAATCCAACAACACTTGTGTTGATTCTGTATTTTCTGTGCCTAGATCTGTAGCATTGTCTAGTCGTTTTTTCTCACTTGACATATATTGAGAATATTTGTGAAGGAATACACATTTGGAACTCGAACAATTCTCTAGAAAATGTGCAGCTCTGTCGTATTCTTGGCAGTCGAAATAAGTTTTGGCCAGGGTATAAGCCTCTTTCTCTTCTTGTGAAATGCCGTCATTGTGAGGAGTTGGAGGTTGCTCAGACGTAATTTTGTGATCCTTTAGAGAGAAATTTAACTCTGCAAGCCATTTAGCCGTTTGAGTTAGGCCTCGATCGGTACATTCCCGAATACCATTAAGAATGTCGATCCTCACTTGGTTTATATCAATTTGAATATCACCTTTAGAATTAATTGTTAATGGCTGCATGATACTTTAAATAAGAGAAACGTATCACTGATACACGAGTGTCTACAATTTATTCACGAAATTACGAAAGTGGTAAGCCGGCATCCGGCAACAAAATAGTAATGGTGAACGCAGACCTAGCCGCACCGCAGTCTCTACAGTCCCCGCAGTCATCGCTTTTTGTTAATGGCCTCGCACATCTATCCGCGCCGCAGTCGCTGCAGTCGTTCCCGTCAGTGTTGCCAGATTTTTGAAAGCATTATCTATCCGAAGATTTAAAAAATCTGTATAAAATCTGTATTTGGTATTGGTATTTTGCTCTTTTGTGTAATTATATCTGTAGGTGCTATAATAGGGAATAAGCAAGTAATTATTTATACGAGAATAAGTAATTTTATTATAAACCGTTGACAGAGATTCTCTGTCTACTTTATAACTCTGGCAACACTGCGCGCCGTGGATGCGAATGACGTCATCCGCGCTGCGTGCGGATGACGTCATCAGCTGCGGCTAGGGGAGTTCGGTCGTTTCAGGGACTGCGGCGACTGCGGCGCGGGTAGGTGTGCGAGGTTGCATAGAACTTCATATAAAGAATTCGAATGCAAAGACTGCGGCGCGTGCGGTGCGGCTAGGTCTGCGTTCACCATAAAACGGAAAATTGAATTTGACAATTGACATGACGGTCTGGCCAATGATTTTTTTTTTTTTTTTTCCCTTCGTCCGTTAGGACAGGCAAAGAGTCAAGCCCATACAGCCAGGTCTGTAATATTTGTTTCTGTTCCAAGTGTGTAATAAAGCCGGCTCTACACGTTGGCCAACACAGTGGCGAATGTAGTGGCCAATGACTATTCGCCAACGTGTAGAGGGGGTGTTTGTGCACCCAACATGCACAAACACGCCGTCTACACGTTGGCCAATACGCATTGGCCACTACATTCGCCACTGTGTTGGCCAACGTGTAGAGCCGGCTTTCGGCCGGAGCCAAGTCTTCAATGTTACATCCGATGCATATTCCATATTCAATTGTTAGTTATTTACCCAGATATTATCTCATAGAATTTATTTCTAAGTCGAGTCCGATATTTGTTAAAATCCTTGTTTCATATGTCCTTGATCGTGTTTTTAATAAAATCGTAAATAAATACATAGGTGTCTTTATTTTTCAAAATGTCTTCAATGCAGCGCGGTATATTCTCTGGTTTTTCATATAAATTCAATAAATTGGCTACTTAAGACAGTCTTTGAATATTAAAACTTGAGCATTGAAAGAAAATATGATCAAGGGTCTGTTCATCATTTGTTGAGCAATAGGTGCAAGAAGGCGATTGAATTATGCGCATGCGATGTAAATGAGCGTTGAAACGGCAATGTCCAAATCTCAAACGGCAAAGAATAGTATAATATTGTCTGCTTCTGAAGTAACGGCAATTGGTGAACCAAGGGCTTTTACCAATATTCTGATTAATTTGAGCATACCAAGTACCTTTTCTAGTAAGAGATTCTGTCCATGTGTCCTGCCAATCTTTTAAAAGTTTGGACTTGATTATAGGTATTAAATCGCTATAAGGAATAGCGACATCGTCGACGGGGCTGCCGCTTATAACATAGTGTATTACATACTCTTTGCTGTCACTGTCAACAATGTCAGCAATCGCACGTGCTAGAAAATCAGCTTGCTCGTTACCCGAAACTCCGATATGTGATGGAGTCCATAAAAATGTAATACTATAGTTTCTTGTTGAAAGATTATGAAGTATGTGCCTGATTTCTATTATAATGCAGTTTGTGTGAGCACTGATTTGATAGTTTTTCAAAGCATGCAATACGCTCATGCTATCAGTGATAATGAGCCAACGATTTTCAGATTGGTCTTGAATGTATTTAAGTGCAGCAAGAATGGCATAAGCTTCGGCGGAAAATATGCTTGATTCTTTCTTCAGTTTTACTCCCAGTCCAAATTCCTTATGAGGAATGACATAAGCCATAGAAACCCTTTCATTACTTTTAGAGCCATCTGTATAAATGTGGTGATAGTTTGGGTATTGATCTAAGAGGTTATAGACTTCTTGCCGATCTCTTAATTTGTTGTCAATTACTATATCCAGCTCATGAAATAGACATTCAAACTCTTTCTCATAACACACCCATTCATTAGATTTGTGAAATTTAAACTGACCATCTAACTTGATCATGAATGAAAAATCAAAAAGCATAAATGGAATATTTTTGGTCAGATGAGTGTTAACAGGATACTTAATGTGAAGTGAAAATAACTTTTTAATCAGAGGATGATGATTTACAGAGAAAAGTTAAAGTAAATAACAGAATTTGAGATACTGAAAGCGTAAGATTAAGGGGGGAGTATTACATTCTACTTGTAAAGAATTAATGGGAGTAGTTCTCATGGCACCTGTAATAAGTCTAAGATTATGATTTTGAAGGATATCTAGTTTATTTACCAATTGACTATCTGAAGAAAAACAGAGGTAACCATATTCAAAGTGGCTTCGTACAAGGGATTTGTATAATTTTAGAGGAATTTTAAAAGAATTTTAGGGTCTGAACCCCAGTATGTCCCTGCAAGAGACCTCAGGACATTTAGGGCTTTTTGAGCTCTGTCACATATACAATCAACATATTTTCTCCAAGAGAGGTTGCTTGTAAAAATAACACCCAAAAATCTTGCACTATTCTCCACAGGCAAATCAGTGTTGTCATATTTAATATTGACTATAAAAGGCCCAATATTGCTAAAAACTACAACCTTAGATTTATCTATACTAATGTCTAATGCAAGATAATTAAAGTAACAATTTAGTTTATACAAGGCAATGTTAAGCTTGGAGCATACTGTACTGGTATTATTACCAACACAGTACACTACCAGGTCATCCGCAAACTGGAGATTGGATACTTCAATGCCTAGGATAATATTAAGTTTGTGGATGTATAAAATAAATATTAAAGGACTCAATATACTGCCCTGACAAGTGCCTTTGTAAGAATACCTAGGGCCTATAAGCCTATTTTTACACTTAACAAATACTTTTCTACCATTCAAAAAGTTATATATCCATTCTATCACCTTTGCAGGCAAACCAACAGCAGCCAATTCTGAAGAGAGTATATGATGATTAACATTATTAAATGCACCTACCACATCAAAGAAAACACTGACAAGAGCATTCCTTGATTTGAAGGCTTCAAAGATATCAAGATGTAAATTAGCAATGCTTTCCCTTGAAGACTTACCCCTCCTAAACCCAAATTGATTCGAAGGTAGTATATGGTTCTTCTCAATAAAATGTTCTAACCTTTGTTTGATAAGTTGCTCGAAGATTTTACCCATACATGAAGTTAAAGCTATAGGTCTGTAAGAGTCAAAACTATTTTTATCTTTGTTGGGTTTGAGAATGGGGACAAGGCAATCAGTTTTCCAATCTTCAGGAATTAGAGAATGCTGCCAAAGAAGATTGAAGATTTCAAGCAAAACTAATTTAGATTGATCAGGTAGATTTTTTAGCATTTTATAAGAGATATGGTCGAGGCCAGCTGCAGTATCCCTGCGAGAATGAATTGCTGTAGTAAATTCAACAAATGTAAAAGGTTTAATTAAGTGAAAGTTACTAGGAGAAACAGGATGAGAAGGGTTGAAAATAAAAGCTGGCTCTACTGTATCTGGTGTAAATTTTTTAAGGAATTCGGGGATCCAAGAATATATGTTATTATTTTGAGATGTAGATGCAGAACTTTTATTAAATCTACGCATATATGACCAGACCACAGACATAGGTGTAGTTCTGTTGAAAGATTCACACAACTTCAACCAACTCATCTTTCTTTCATACTTGATAATGAACTTTTTCTTTGCTTGGAGTTTCTTAAAAGCTAGGTAATTTGTTTCAGAGGGATTGTGTTTAAAAGTTAAGTAAGCATTTTTACTATCTTCCACAGCTTTGCTGCAGTTAGCATTCCACCAGGGGAGTGGAGTTCTTTTCTTTCTGTTGGAGGTTGAAAGGGGCTGAGCCTGCCCCCCATCAGAGGAGTAGCGCCTTGGAGATGGAATTGAATCTACTAGTGCCAAATGTAAGAGTTTAAAATAAATTTATTATAGCTAAGCAAAGGATTGTGTCTGTCTATAGAAAAGTTACACAAAAGAGCATCAATGCCGGATGAATATGTTTTCCAATCAACAGTATTGAAATTATAAGAAAATGGAAGAGGAATACTGTCAGGTATATGAAAGCTAGAAGAATTATTGTTATTCACTAAGAATTTTGTAATTACAGGAAGGTGGTAACTGCCTAAAGGATCATCATGAACTGACCATTCACACTCCAGGGCTAGCAAAGGAGAGACAATGGTCAAATCAAGAGCATTTCGCCTCCAAGTGTGGGAACCAACAGTAGTCGTTTGACCATCATTTAAAAGAACAAGATTGTTTTTATTAATGGAATCCAAAATATCCCTACCTCTGCAGTTAGAAGCTGAACATCCCCAGGTTGTATGCAAACCATTAAAATCGCCAGCTAAAAAAATTGGACGAGGTAAAGATTGAATTAGTCTATCTAATTTTGTTTTAGAAAAAGGAGGGTTGCAATTAGTTGGACTGTAAAAACTTACAATAGTAAGTTCTTTATTATTAGCATATTTAATACGAACTGCTATATTTTGTAAGGAATCATCATAGATTGTGTTTATTTTAGTATACATAATAGATTTATGTAAAATAATGGCGACACCATTATGAGCATTCCCTGAATCAAGTCTGACTACATCATAACCACGAAATTTGATAGTGTGACGGGGCTTAAGCCAAGTTTCACAAACTAAAGCTATATGAATAGAATTGTCCAACAAAAAGTGATTGAAAATATGTTGATTGTGTAATAAGCTCTGAGCATTCCATTGGACTATATTTAAATAATCCATTAAAATATATATTTTTTAATACCTACCTAATATTTTTAAAGGATTCTTGCAGGACATCTTTAATGCTAGTACTACAAATTGATTTTTCATTCATTTTATTTTGTGTTATTAATTTAACTATTGATTCTGAAATAGTTTTTAAAATCAGTTCTGAATTTAAGAGTGACAGAAATTGATCGGTTTTGTTTAGTTTCGGAAAGTTTGTGTCATTAAGAGTTTCAACATAACTTCTTTTTTTCTCATATTTTTGTTTATGTAGCAGAATCTTTTCTTTTTTTACAGGGCATAAAGAAGATATAGCAATGTGATTGCCCGAGCAGTGACAGCATTTTGCACCCGAGGCGGGAACTATACATGCTTTGTAATTATGTGCTTCTCCACAAATTGAACATCTCTCAGAGTTTTTACAAAATTTGGCAATATGATCATATCTCAAGCACTTAAGGCATTGCTTCACTGGAGGAATATATGGTCTTACCTCAAAACGCCAACTGTTGAGGTCGACACTCTCTGGCAAAACTGGACATGAGAAAGTAATTGATACTGTTTTTGTTGGTGTATATTTTACAGTTTTATTCTCCACTAATTTTCTCATAAAACGTCTTATAGAGACGATGTTCTTGGTGCTTGTTAGTGCGGAATAAATTTGTTTATTTGAGAGTTCAATGGGGACATGTGTGATGACTCCAGTAACCTCCGTAGCGGCAGCCGGGATTGACGCTTTTAATTTGTGACCGTCTAGAAACTTTTTATTACTTAAAGCAGCATTGGCCAGTGCTGGTCTTTCATATATGACACCTACCTTACTCTTGTTAATCCGCTGCAGTTGTTTGACACCTTTGTTGTAACGCTTAATTGCATTTGCAAGGGACATCATATCCCTCAAGCCAATGGGTTTATCTTCTTCTATACTTTCTAGAAACACGATGTATTCAAAATTACCACCATCTTCGGGGTAATATCGGACGTAATCTGGGATTCTAAAAGGAGTATACTTATCAGTATCCTCTTCGGATATTACAGAGCCGACGTCAGACGCTGAGCCCTCATCAACCGACTCCGCCTCTCCGTCTTCAGCCGAATGTTCCTTTTTTCGTTTTTTACGGCTCCGGGCCATCTCTACCACGTTAACTAATAAATTTGTTCAAAAATGAGTTGCTTTTTATTTATTACAAATTAAGTTTTAAAAAAAAAGGCGCCTAGCAATCTTGAAGGTTCCCGCGCTTTTTCACTATTCTTGCTGGCAATGACATTTTTTTATTTAAATAGATTATATATACAGGCATCGGTTAACATTTTTCTTGAGGGTAACTCTGGCAATGACATTATTTTTAAATAGATTAGTAAGGGTATAAAAGCAAAGGCGCTTCAGTCACAAAATACCTAGACTGAGTAAACCGCCCACTGTGTCGTAATAGTATAGAACTGAGGTGTTTTTGCATTTAAGCGTTGGACTAAAGCATGTTTGATTTTCATTGCTTTGGATCGAAGCGAATTTGCATGTCACTATTTAATTCATCAACTGTCAATAAATGGCGGTAGCGTAAGGTACCGATTGCAAAATAAAACAAAGTTTTACAAGATTATAAATTTACTTAATTTTCATAACAAATTAGTTACAGGTAAGGTACTTTATATTGTATAATAATTATTTATGGAAAGTAAAGATAAAATAAAATTCTTGCTCATTGTAAAAAAATATTAAAAGAATTAAATCATAATACTTGAATCAGCTGTGGGTGGATCGCAGATAGGCTCATCCTCTTGAACTAAATCACTGTTATTGTTATTCAAAATATTATTGTAATTTGGAGTTCATTGAGATTTTCCCACTGCAGTCCATAGTGTTTCTCCGACAACTTCCTCACATCATGTTTTTTCTCTGCTTTTATAACCACATTATTTTTGGCAGAGGCAATGGCAGAACATCCTTGAAAGATTTCCCTCTTTTTAGAATAGATTTTAACTGGGTAAAGTCAGATATGTAATGGAGTTCCCCTTTAACTTTTACCTTATTATCAGTCCTACTTATAAAAAAAAGCTTACTTTGCGCAAATTGAAAATGCCATTGACCAGGCGGTTTAATAATATCCTGTAGGGCAGATTTCCAGTCATAAACCATCTCCATGTTAGTAACCGTCCCATATTTGTTAAAAATATTATGATATTCTATAGGTTGTACAATCACTGTTAAAATGTATTATTATTTTGTGTATCTATGCCTCAAAAAGGTTCATGTACGTTAGGCTTAATGTTACTGTCTATGTCATCTTGACAGTTCATATTAACTAATCTGTGCTACACATGGCTACACTGCTCTCTGTCTCTTCCGCTTTGTCTGTGCTGGTGAGCTCCATGTCATTTTGACTAACTAACTGTAATATTTTATGTAATATTAATCTGATTTTACCAATGTTATCGACGTGAACAATTATGTTATTTATATTCTGAGTTAATATAGAATACAAATCGTTCCAAAGGATAGCCAGAGTTTCTTCTTTATTCCCGACACACGATCTCACGACGTCTGCCTGCGATCCTGGCAGCTTCCTCACCCTCATATAAAACAACAATCACTTCATGTATTTTTAACTCCCTTTCAATGTTACCAAACTTACCCTGTTATAATGTTACCATGTCAGCTGGTAGGAAAGAATGACCTGGTATAGGAAAAACAAGTTCTACTTCTTTTATATTACTGGGAGCATTACTTAACCAGACACAGCACATTCCGATAAAAATAGAATTTTTATTTTAAACTCCGCAACCATCAGCTACAAGTCGCATAGTTTGAATTCCATCAAAGCTCAATGAATTCAACTGGTGATATACTGCTGAAGCAATTTCATTCGCACCTTTCTTGTACTCATTTTCATTCCATGAGTATAAATTGACAGTACCCCGATTAAGTTTCTTTCCTTCCACTGATAAAACAACAGCGAAGTTGTATATATACTGCTGTCGACTATAATAAGTTATTTGGTCCAGTATTTTAGGCAGAACTTGGTTTTTTGAAAGTTAAAAGAAAGTGTGAGCATTCCATCTTGTCGCTCATTTAATAATTCGTAGAATTTTTGAGCCTTACGTTTGTGAATTGTTTTTTCTATCATGTACTTAGCTTTAACTGATGAATTTTGTTCACTCTTAATGGAACAAACATCAGTTCTTGGGTTGCCAAATCCAACATTGTAATGCGTATTAAAAATTCTTCGAAATAACACTGCTTTACAGAATTCACTGCTTGTTTATTAAACATTTGCTACATTTTTTAAATGTTTAATGTCGAATCTAAATATTTCCTTTCGGTAGAAGACCGGCAATAGTGAGACTCTATGCACTTTTTTGATTCAATAAATGTTTTAACTTGCTGAAGTTTGTGGACATTTTTGTGTGATGTCATGATGTGTGATCTCCTCCTCTATTTTCTTTTACGAGACCACCAGTTGTTTTATAAATTTGCGCTACCCTGCGGATTCTATTCCGTGGTATTTGCAATATGCCCAAAAATTTTGATTGTCAAACGTGGAGCAAGGTATTAGAGTTCCGTTTCCTTACAAATAATTTCGTGAAGTCGTTCGCCTGGCATGCTGGCCCCTGTGTTCCTAGCCTGGGACGACGACGTTGAACATCAGCTACTTCACAATATTTTAAAAGAAAAGCATCTTGACCTTCTTTTGATTTATTAGCATGAAAAGCGTCATGAAAATATTTAGCATCAGTAAAACTTATATTTTTGCAGTCGTAAATATACTTTTTATTGTGCTGACATGCAGGTAGTTGTGGGAGATCTTTTTCAGAGTACCTTAAGCAAATGAAAATAAAACCCATTACTAAAAGCAGAAAAAAAAACTGTTCAGTATAGCGTGAATAAAATGTTAGTACGTTAGGTGCTCTTTACAATAATTATTAATTTAGTGAAAATTGAAATAAAATTTAGAGGAAGCTTTCTATGCAAACCCTACTTTACCCTCTCATAACGGCCAAAATATTACTAAATTGTTTGTTACCTTTCTGCCTTTTCCTTCACCACTGATTTTTATGTACCAGACGTTTTCATGCTCGTCCTGCACGTGCTGGTGAAATGTTTTTTTCCATTACAATAAGTAATTTAATAAAAAACCCAAATTAAACACGCGCTATAGAATTAATAGTCTAATTACTCTAAGACACGCGCTATGCACAGTTAACTTACTATGAAAAGTAACTGATTCGCCATCTTGGAAATTTTGACATGGCTGCTTCTGATTGGTTGATTGTGATTGAGGCGGATTTGCTCCTAACAAATTTTGGATCGAAGCGGTTTTGCATGTAAACGTTACCAAACGTTACTTTCTAAGTGAATTTTATGTAGGATTAAGGTGGATTTGCATGGTGACGATTATAATATATTTTTCCAATTTTTTATCGCTACAATTTGGTGTGCTCAGTGTAATAAAATGCATTTTTGGACTGAAGCGCTTTTGCTTCTATACCCCTCAGCAAAGAGTATGTAAAACCTGCCCCTCAGTTCCTGACAGAACAGGCTAAGGTCTTAGACCATGCTGCCTAGTCATCAGTAAACTCCAGCAATGACAGTAGGCATTAGTATGATAACTTTTTTGTTTATTTCTTGACCATGGATACAAAGTCCTTCAGTCGGAATAATAGAGAATATAATATGAAATCTAAATATAGGAACACTTATATCTAACTCTAATTTTACAAATTCAATAAGTTAACAATTTCAAGAACAAAAAGAAATTTGGAGAACATAAAATTAAAGTGCAAACAGCAAAATGTCATCTACAATAGTCTACTACAATCACTGACTTTACTTTTCCTATCTCAATGACTACAATACAAGGATCTTGTATATTACTTGCTACAATACATGAAATCCTATCTAACATATAATACTAATAATTCTTTGTGAGTACTGGCCATCTATATAATATAGTAATCTATGTCCAGTACCAAGTGACACTGCATGTCGTTTGTAAACAGTTGTGTCAAAATAAAAGAATTCAAATGATCATGTACTTTTCCTATCTCAATGACTACAATACAAGTAGGGATACGCAAAAAGTATCGATACCACAAGGTATCGATACTTTTGTTTCGATACTAAGTACTTTTGGTATCGATACTTTTGTTCCGATACTATAGAAGTATCGATACTTTTAGAAAGTATCGATACTTTTATCTCCACCCTGCTTGATCTAAGATTTTAAAAAACTTTTTAGCAAAAATAAAACCGACTTCCATATCAAAACACTACAAAGCCAAAAATAAGTTTAATTTCGGTAGTCGGTGTTATTGGTTTTGTATTTTCTGTTTTTTTTACGCCGCCTTCCAAAATTAAAGTTATTTTTGGCTTTGTAGTGTTTTGATATGGAAGTCGGTTTTA
Source organism: Tholera decimalis (assembly GCA_943138885.2). Lineage (NCBI taxonomy): Eukaryota > Metazoa > Arthropoda > Insecta > Lepidoptera > Noctuidae > Tholera > Tholera decimalis. The sequence goes on along the minus strand of OW964553.2, from coordinate 11,578,155 downwards.
TTTTTTGCTATAATTTTTTTTCACGCTTTTTAGTGGGTCGGTTTGTAATTTATCTAGTTACAAAAGCCAAAATGTGAATTACTGATCACCTTTTACAAAATATTGCTTTTTCCGATACAGAGCCGTTAATTTTTGAGTTCTCCTGGTACTTCACCATCAGTTCTACAACACCATATGCATTGTGACGAGCATAAAGTGCTTAACATGCGTATTCAAGAAATCAAATCGCAATCCACGAAGTACTCATTATTGAGTAGTTTCGGTGGCCACCTGTGGTCTTCATTATAAGTTCCACTTCCCGAAATGTTGCTTTTTGAGAACAGCTGCACAAGGTACTATTAGAAATACTCAAAACGCTATAGGTGTTGCCTATATAATATTTGAAGAGTTCCCTCGATTACTCCAGGATCCCATCATCAGATCCTGATTTCATAACAATGGGACCAATTAAAAAGTATACCCTGTCAAACGAATAAAAAAATTTCCAAATCGGTCCAGCCGTCTTCGAGTTATGAGGTGACATACATAAAAAAAGTTCAAGACGAACTGAGAACCTCCTCCTTTTTTTGAAGTTGGTTAAAAACATCCACTTTACGGTTCCCAATGCCTGCGCTCGTGCGATTTCGTACATCCGAAGGATAATAAACGCAAATGACATCCCGTGCCCATCAACAAACTCCTCGGAATCGGAAACTGACACAATGGCTATTTGGAGTCAACATAAACAACTGGCTCATGCAAGACGTCAGAGGTCAACTGAAGGGGAAAGCGACGAGGTTGGACTATACCTTTCAAATCAAGTATCTCCTCTCAAAGCAGATCTTTTGCAAGCGTGGGAAGACATAAAATTCGTTTTCCTATTATTTATATTAGGCTATTTAACCTGATGAAAAAATATTTAATTATTCCAGCAACTTCAGTGAGTTCGGAGAAGCTTTTTTCACGAGCTGAAGCCATTATGATAGAGAGTCATACTCGTTTGACTGGATCTCACCTGGATAAAATTTCAAACACAGACTCCGGCTGTCTGTGTTGCCAAAATAAAGACTTTACTTTTACTGTTGGATATTAGTGACTAATTTGTAAGACACGTTCCTGCTGGATTTTTTTGCGATACTTAGCAACACAAACTACACTCCATTCGGGTTTTTTTATGTATTAAAAAGTACTCGATACCTTCAGGTATCGATACTTTTGTTCCGATACTTTTTTGGTATCAATACTTTTAATACGAAACTGGTATCGAGTAAAGTATCGATACTTTTCAAATTTTGCGTATCCCTAAATACAAGGATCTTGTATAATACTTGCTAGAGTGCGTTTCACCCATTCGCGAATAGTTCCTATGGCGTTATGTTGGCAGCAATATTTTTCAGTGTTGCCATATTACCTATAATACACCAAGGAACTTATATCTAACCTGGAATGTGCACAGGCTACCGAAACGCGGTCCGAGTGAGATAGCTTCGCAAGAGCCCTCTGTCCCTTTCATTAGGGTGACCAAACAATATGATGTAGGTAGATACTAATATAATAGGATATAATAAATTAACCAATAATTTTATTTCATAAAATAATAATAAATAATAATAAAGCTTTAAGGATGGATTAAAGTAAAACGCATTGTGGAGAATTTATAAATATTTATTCAGTAGATATTTACAGTCAGGTTCACACATCTATTCTATACTTATAATAAATCTGTAGAGAGGTCAATTCTGTACATGAAATATATTTACAAAATAACTATCAGGGGTTGATTAGGGATCGATACTGATGCCAAAAATGCAATCAGTAAAATTTTTGTCTGTCTGTCTGTCCGTCTGTCTGTCTGTCTGTCTGTCTGTCTGTATAACCGTTATAGAAACAAAAACTACTTGACAGATTTTAACGAAACTTGGTACAATTATTTTTCATACTCCTGAGCTGGTTATAGTATACTTTTCATCACGCTACAATCAATAGGAGCAGAGCAGTGAAGGGAAATGTTGGGAAAACGGGAGAAGTTACTCCATTTTTAAGCTTCCGTCGCGTGTGCAACCTTAATGGTTAAAGCTACACAAAAATCATTTATGACGAAAATGTTCCCCTTAAAATTATATAAAAAATATACCACGACAGCATATGTCTATCTTTTATGGTAGACTCACAATAACACGTGTAACTCCCGATAGCTTAGCAGTTCGAAGCTTTCTGATTATTATTCTGCTCCGAAATTTAAAACCACCACAACTTTGCAATGAAACTCGGCTAAAAGTAACCCAGTTGCAACAAAATATAATCGAAGTTCAAATTTTAACAGGTTGCGGTGCAGGAGAAACCGTCTTTATTCCCAGAATTCCCATAATACCAAATAATTTTCCATTCCAATTTAAAAGAACGCAATTCCCAGTACCGGTGTGTTATGCAATGACAATTAATAAGGCTCAAGGGCAGACTTCTCGTGTTGCTGGAGTAGATCTCGGTGTCAGTTGTTTCTCGCATGGTCAGTTGTACGTCACTCTTTCCCGGGTTAGCAGATCTAGAAATCTTTATGTTCACGTGCCGGACGGGTCAACTTTCAACATAGTTTACCCGGAAGCTTTGCGCTGAAGTATTTTCGTTCTATAGGTACTTAAGCCTCATGTAAACGCGATCTAAACAATATTACCATTACATTAACTTAATAACACACAAGGAGTTACACGCTGACGGAGTCGCGGGCACAGAATATTAACAATAATATTGTGCGGTTTGGTATTGCGATATTTTTCAACAGTATTATAGATTGACATATTATATTTCCCTACTAAATTACGAAAGTTAATCTGTCTGTTACATCAAAATCACTGAACCGTGAGGAAGGACATAGGCTACTTTTTTTTACGAAAAACGACGGAAACATGGACGAAGTCGCGGGCAACAGCTATCTATACTAATAATATAAGGCTGAAGAGTTTGTTTGTTTGTTTGAACGCGATAATGTCAGGAACCACTGGTTCGAATTGAAAAATTATTTTTTAATTAAATAGTTAATTTATAGAGAAAGGCTATAGGCTATATATCATTACGCTAAGGCCAATAGCAGCGGAGCGCCAATGAAGAATGCTTCAAAATCGGGGTTAAATTTAACGTTAGCCCAAAGTACCTATTCCACGCGGACGGAGTCGCGGGCAAAAGCTAGTTACTAAATAAAACAGTTTTATGTAATTTCTGTCTTAAAGTTGATTTGTGACCTATAATTTTCAATGTTTGAGTTTTACCGTGGCTCATCATACGGGCGGTAAGATAATGAGACGCAATGCTTTTAATAAGTTGCATTTCGTGTGAATCTTCACACTGAAATGATGCAACGGGATGTGGCGGATCAAAATAATTTGCCAGAATACTATAAAAGTATTGCAAAACAAATAATATAATTTTTACTTTATTTACCCTTTTTAATGACTCTGAGCTATGAAATTTGAATATTTTTTCTGTGTACAGAATGATTTGAAAAACAAATTTAGAAACATATTTTAATTTCCCTCTGTCTATGAATGACGTGAAGGATGAAACTTTGCACACATCAATAGAGTGATCATAGTCATGATCATCATGTTCCTTATTAATAAACAAGGCAGCAAGACAATGTTTGCAACTTAATTTTTGGGATATTTTTTTTTGTACACCATACAGCCATGTAGTAAAGTATATTGTTTTTGTAATATGAAAATTCTTCATTGTCTATATAAAACAGTAAATCGAGTAGTTGGTCTTTGCTAGCCTCGGCATTTTCTATAATTGCTCGTTTGGGATGTCTGAATTCCAAAATTGGAGTCATTTCAAAATCTTCCTCAGTGCCACAATTACCGTTAACACTGGGTTCCACGCTATTGCGAAATAAAAGTTTTCGCAACGTGTACCGAAATTGAAGCGAACTCGGGTTGTCGTTTAAGGCACCACACCTTCTAACGCAAAAAAAAATATTCCAAGATTATCCTGCGAACACTTATATGTTAAAAAGTACTTCATTTCATGTGTACTATCTTTTAGTAAATCAAGACACAAGTTTGCAAAGCTAAATCTATACTTAATATTATAAAGCTGAAGAGTTTGTTTGTTTGTTTGCTTGAACGCGCTAATCTTCGAAAGTACTGGGTGGATTTGGATGCAATTTGGTATGGAAGTAGCTTGAAGCTTAAGGAAGGTTATAGGCTACTTTTTACGCAACTACAAAAGAGGAGAGTTATGTTTTTACCGTGATAGAACCCACGGGAGCGAAGCCCCGCGTGAGTACTAGTGTATCAATAATAAATCCAAGAGCAGGAGTTTTACGTCGGTGTTCAAGGATATTTGTATAATTGATTTTTAAATTCATCAAATAGTTTCTAGTTTCAGTGAGCGCATTCATCCAAATTTCAGTGTTTTGCAAACGTAATAGTGACTTAAAGCCTTTACCGAAGGGATTTTTTGAATTGAATATGATGCTTGAACAATCATATTGCTTAGAATAGCTATCTTTTTTTCTGGTGGAACAATCTGCAAATTAAAAACGCCTACTATTTATGTTGGTACTATGAAAAATGTAGCATTGAGGGCAAATTAGAAAAAAAAAACATCTAACATCCGTAAATCCAGATAGATATTACCTTATAATAAACGATTTTGGTGATATACAGACTATTACAGTTAGTACTGACAGTTCATCATTAAATATAAATCTATAAATCAAGTTACGCTACCAGAAATCAGTTTTATTTGCAATACTATTTGTTTACTCTTTTTACCCACCTTAGGAAAAATTGTTGGAACAGCATCGGATTTCAGTTTTGAAACTGAACTATGTTTTATTATATCCTGGGGCCTGAAGTGAAGACTGCAAATAACGGAATAATTTTTGATATTTGAATGACTTGGAATGACATCAAGCCATTTTTTCCTCCCTGATTCTTCTCCAGGAAATCTGAAGTTATATATTTTTTTAAATTAAAATATACGAAATGACACACCTAAACCAATGATTAATATGGGAAGTTAAAACTTTTTGCCATTTCCCTACAATGTTCCTCGGGATATGTGAAATTTCATGATCACGTCTATAACAGACATGCGTAATTATGCTTACGTTGAAGTGTACCTCCTATTTATATGCTGCATTGTGTGAATAATCTTATAATTTCGTTCGTTATGGGCACCCTACTTCAAGAATTGAAATATACTTACTTAAAGAAAGAAACACCGCATCCTGCATAGGATTCGCTTTTGCAACCTTGAATCGCACACTTTTTTACCATATTTATTACGTCCGAATAAAGAAATTGATTGTTATAATTTCGAATTAAGGTTAAATTAAATATTACCAAGTTGATCACCATAATAACAACAAATTAATATGGCTGACGGGCTGCCACTCTAAATTATGTATATATTCTACTAATGATCTTTTCTTTTTTAATTACATTTCAATACAGTATCCAAATGATTGCTAAAAGAGTTTTTTTATTCTAACAGAAAATTGAAAAATATTAGAAATATATCAGAACGAAAATTAATGTTTTTTTTTAATAAGACATGACAATATTATTTTTTCCTACCATTCCTACTAAATTCGGGAATAATCCTCCTTGCAACACTGTAGAAAGGGACACAGGGCTCTTGAAGCGCTTTCTCTTTCGGACCGGATTTCTCTTTGACCAAGTGATTGTCTATAATAGAACTTAGGTTCATATGCATAAGGTTTATTTTTATATTGGTATAAATTGACAACGCACATTCCAGGTTAGATATAAGTTCCTTGTAAAGCCGGCTCTACACGTTGGCCAACACAGTGGCGAATGTAGTGGCCAATGCGTATTCGCCAACGTGTAGACGGCGTGTTTGTGCATGTTGGGTACACAAACACCCCCTCTACACGTTGGCGAATAGTCATTGGCCACTACATTCGCCACTGTGTTGGCCAACGTGTAGAGCCGGCTTAATACACACAAAACAGCCTAGTACACGTTGGCCGAACGCATTCGCCGAACGCGCTCGGCCAACGTGTACTGGAATTCTTAAGGCTCCAGTACACGTTGGCCGAGCGCGTTCGGCGAATGCGTTCGGCCAACGTGTACTAGGCTGTTTTGTGTGTATTTGTCGTTTGCAGCCAACGTTCGCCGTCAATCCGTTTAGTGTCGGTTTTTCGTGCACAAATCAAAGGAATTTGGCGCAAGCCGCAAACAGCGATCACACGTTGGCCGAGTGTTTATTTCAAAGTTAGGCGTCGGAGTAGATTGTAGTGTCGCACTTAGTTATTGTGATTATTGTTTAGAGTTTCTTTAGTCTGAGTTATTGTTTCACGATCGTGGCATCATGGAGTAATGAGGAAATATCTAGGTTCATTGATTATTACCACAATGAATCCATTTTATGGAACCCCAAACATGAGCAACACAAAAATAAAACTTATATATAATAAAAATTATATTTTTATGTTGCTCATGAATTTTATGAATTCTAACTTAACCCGACTACATTGTTATTGTTAAGTTACGAAACATACATGTTTAAGTTACGATTTCAGAGTAATGATAATCACACTAATATAATAAAGTATTAAATATATTGTTCAGGACTGCAATAGGCCAGCCAACGGTAACTGGACGTGTCCGGAACTTTTCCACGATACGTGGAGACTACCGTTGTTTTTCAAAACTATAAACAAGGTTACACAATGGCCTACCTCTACTAGGCTTCGGCCTACAACCATTTGATCCAAAAATTACAAATAACACTCACCTGAGCTGTAGACGGCAACTCGGATCTGTTTGATCACGTCCAAAGTGTGTATGTATGTGATATGAGGTGAGTAATTGTAACGTGTGATGTAAGTTACGGGTTCTAGGACGGTCACAAGGCGTCGATCTCCAGATGGCGCGGTCCTGACCAGCATCACACCTAACTCGTTTCCAGCAAGCGCGCGCTACGCGTGGTAGGCAATAGGCGATATGTTCCAAGAAATATCACTGTATTCTAGTCAATTTGGAATTACAAAGTTCAACCAAACACTGTTCACAATTAATCTGTTCATATCTCGTGAGATCCAATCCGATTTCCAACAAATTCCGCGTGCCAGCCCGACCGACGACAAGGCGGCGTATGATTCAACAATATCCCGGGGTTTTCGGCAAATGGGGAATACACTTCAACAATTAGATAATTCGCGACCCAATTATCGGTCTCAACAGGCGAATCCAACAATATTTTACCAATTATATTTAGCTCAAGAGGGCCCGATGACCGGCATTTTTTCCAAGCAAGCAAAGTCTATCTGTCAAGTCAGAGAGTAATGTCAAAATCAAATTCTTTATGTCAAAAGGGTGCGTTCTGTTTCACGTCGGACCGAACATCTACCCCCCCCGGACGGGCCTACCCGTCCGCTAATCAATTGGAAGTCTTGACAAGGTTGCAAATTCAACACAGCTTCAATGCGGCCAAATACCGTAGCTAGTTCATTAAAGGTGAGAACGGTGTCTCCCAACAATCTCCGCCAGCGTCCCTTTGCCGCTTTCACCGCGGCCCCCAAAATACCCCCCCAATGGGGGGCAGGCTGGCGGGTCAAACAACCAAGTGACCCCTCGGCGGGCCAAACTATTACCAATATCAACCTGGCTCTCATTAAGGAAGGCGTATACCTCCTTCAAATAGTTACTTGTACCCTTGTAATTCGTACCGCAATCAGACCTAATCAACGAAGGTAACCCACGGCGAGACACAAGTCTTTCCAAAGTCGCCTCAAAGGCCTCTGTCGAGAGGGAGGTTACCAGCTCCAAATATACTGCCTTGGTTGACAGGCAGACAAACACACCAATAAGCCCTAACAATCTTGCTATTACGAAGGGTGGACGTCTTCAACAAAGGGGGACCAACAAAATCCGTTACGACGCCAGCAAAGGGCCTCGCCTCATTGACGCGATCAGCCGACAAAATCCAAAATTCTCGCTGCAGAATGGCCAACAGCGCATTGCAACCGGCATGCGAGTTCTTAGTGTGACGATCAGTCACCAACAATTGTACCAAGTTCAGTTACAACAAGGGCAGGAGCACCAATTTTAGGGTAAGGACAACTCACAAGGGTGATTTCAAACCAGGTCCTTCCCTCAACAGTGGTGACAGCCGTTTCGCCAATTCCCCAAATCCTGCCTAAAAGGTCGTTCACCTTCAGGCCAACCTGTCCCGCTAACCAAGACGACAAAAGGCAACCCCGGACTCCCGTGCCCAAAATGGCACGAACCACAATTGAGTCACCCAAGGGTCCCCAGACCGTGACCGAGGCCGTTGGCAACAAAACCGTCTTGATCGGGGGGTTCCTTTAGCGGGGCAGGCGTCAATCTCTTAGTGATGCCTGGGCGGCGACCGATCGCCGCTTCCAGGCTGCCTTCGTTCACGACGAGGCCAACAATCAGACCATTCGTCCGCGCGGTGTCCCAAGCCGCTCGCCATCACTGGAGGGGCATATCCCACCGGATGCCCGAATGGCGGAGGGCGCGACTCCAGCCGGGGACGTTCCGCCAACGGAGGGGAAAGGCAGCGGCGCCGACCCGGCCACTGCTGCCTAGCAGCCAATGCGCGTTCTCCCTGACGAGGGAAGACCAAATGGCGCTCGTGGGGCTCCCGTTCAACTTGCGCGGGGGGTGGAGTGCGGCGTACAGAATCGCGGGTCTCAGCCCGGTGCTCGTCTCTGGGGTACCCCCCCCTGCGCGAACCCCCCTCAGAAGCTGGTCTGCTGGAGCGGTTCGCGTTGGCGCACAAAATCTCAAGGTGGGACCCTTCACAAATTCTACACGGGCGGGGGTCGGGGCAGTCCCGATGGAAGTGGGCCCCCAAGCACGAAAAGCACAAACGGCGTGCGTTGACAATACGGCGGCGGGCACTTACGTGCAAATTCAAAAAATCCGGGCAACGCGCCATGACATGCCCCGTTGCCTTACAAAAGTCACAATGATGAGGACTCCGGGCACCATCAAAACGGGGGGCGGGGCGAACATCAACAGGCCCCCTAGCCCGAGGACTCCGGGCGCCAGCCAAACGGGGGGCGGGGCGATCATCAACAGGCCCCCGGGCCCTAGTCCGTCCCTGGTCTCTGGGCTGAGAAGGTAGTGGGGGCGACCCCGTAGCGCCACGAGTGTTATCCGCAAACCGACACTCGTCTTCCAAAAATTTGAGGAGGTCGTCAAAGGGGGGAAGATGGGTGGCACTATCCCCACCATACTTCTGCTCAAAACGTGACCTCAACTCCGCGGGGAGCAACTGCAGCACTATGTGCACCAACAAATAGGACCAATGTTCCACCGGTAACTCCAAGCGTCTCAAAGCGTTGGTTGCTGAAACCAACGGGTTCAGCAAGTCAGTGCGCAACGTCGACGTGCTGACAATGGCCGGTAGCCCCAAAATCTGGTCGATGTGCACATCAGCCAGGCAGCGCTTGTTCTGATACCGTCGGGAGAGAAGCTCCAGAGCGGTCGGGTAGGAGGAATCCGTCACCGGCAAGTGCTGCACCAAGGCTCTGGCTTCGCCCTCCAGGACAGACAATAAATAGGCCAGCTTCTGGGCAGGTCCGAGGTCCGAGCGTGCATCGACAAGACTCTCAAAGAGATCTAGGAAGCCCAGCCAGTGGTCCAAGCGACCGTCAAAATGTGGCAGCTCCAGGGTGGACAGCCTACTCAATAGTCCAGGGCCTGCAACAACAGGGGTCTGCGGCTTGGCCGCATCAGGCACCCGGCTCTTCAAAATTTTCCGCACTCGAAGACATATGACATCCCCAGGTGGATAATCTGGTCATAGTCACCCAAAATCTTATCGCGGGCTGTCTGATCCATCACCCCCAAATCCACATCCATGATGTACTCGTTGAAGCGTATGAGCGCAGCATCAGCTGACTTGATCCTCTCAATCACTTGCCCATACCGAGCAAGGGTGAGCTCTTCCAATTCCACACGCTCAACAGTTGCAGCTGCCGATGTGAACCATCTCAACTGTGAAGTCAATCCCGCAGCAGCCTCCCTGACTGCCCTTAATGAGGCCATTGCAACAATCAAATATTAATACAAACAACAATCAACAACCAACAATCAAATATTAAACAAACAGCAATGACTTGTTAGCCGGCCAAATATATTCAACAAAATAAAAATTCAAATTCAATTATTTCAAGTCCAAATCCAACCCTGTACTTATTCCAAGTATGAATCTAGCTTGCTAAGGATGGCTAGTTACAAAATAAATAACAATTCAATGTATATATTGTGCAGGATCACACCAACAATTAAATACAACAATTGAAGTATAATATTGAGCCGGAGAATCTCTATCAACAATCCAATAATTACTATAAATGCAATAACCAATACACACAATTCAAGTCCTATTATGTTAGACTATGTGTAATTATTATTTAGATAACCTTTCAAATTCAGATCAATGACATTCAATTATTAATTGCAACAAATACCAAACAACTTTTACAACAATATACCAACTTATGTACCAAATTATGTACCAAATTATACCAAATTATACCAATAATTCCTAATTTCACAAATAAATCCTACCTGTCAATGCAATGAAAGAGGCTACAGTACAAATTACAAATACAACTTCAATTGATTCAACTTCAATTAGATAGCCCGGATGACATGGTAATATATTCAAAACTTATCAAGTTATAAGTTGTGTTAAGTAATTAAACTCAAGTTTTAAGTTTTCAACAATATTCAAAACTTCCAATGTACTATGTGGATCTTATAAGACCACGCTTCTGCTACCAATTTTGTTCAGGACTGCAATAGGCCAGCCAACGGTAACTGGACGTGTCCGGAACTTTTCCACGATACGTGGAGACTACCGTTGTTTTTCAAAACTATAAACAAGGTTACACAATGGCCTACCTCTACTAGGCTTCGGCCTACAACCATTTGATCCAAAAATTACAAATAACACTCACCTGAGCTGTAGACGGCAACCCGGATCTGTTTGATCACGTCCAAAGTGTGTATGTATGTGATATGAGGTGAGTAATTGTAACGTGTGATGTAAGTTACGGGTTCTTGGAACATATCGCCTTATTGCCTACCACGCGTAGCGCGCGCTTGCTGGAAACGAGTTGTGCTGTGATTGCTGTTGTGACCGCGCCAGCTGGAGATCGGCGCCTAGTGAACGTTCTACAACACTTGACTTACATCACACCTTTCAATTACTCACCCTCATATTACATACAAACCACACTTGGAGCGTGACCTTGGAAGGTCGAAGTTGGCGTCCCCAGCACTCAGGTTAGTGGTACATTTTTGTTTTTATTGTTGTAGGCCGAAGCCTAGTAGAGGCAGGCCATTGTGTAACCTTGTTTATTGAAAAGCAACGGTACCTCCACGTATCGTGGAAAAGTTCCGGACACGTCCAGTTACCGTTGGCTGGCCTATTGCAGTCCTGAACATATATTATTTCATTCCAGTTTTAACCGACTTCAAAAAAAGGAGGTTTACAATTCGTCTCACAACTCGGAGATGGCTGGACCGATTTGGAAAATTCTTTTTTTGTTTGAAAGGGTATACTTTCTAGTTGGTCCCATTGCCGTCACGTTTGGATCTGATGATGGAATCATGGAGAAATCGAGGGAACTCGTCAAATATTATAGGCACACCTATAGTGTTTTGGGTATTTCTTATAGTACCTTGTGCAGTTGCTATCGAAAAGCACCATTTGAGGAAGTGGAACTGATAATAAAGACCCCAGATGGCTACCGAAACTAATCAATAATAAGTATTTCGTTGATTGCGATTAGATTACTTGAATATGGATGTTAAGCACTTTATGCTCGTCACAATGCATATGGTGAAGTAGAGCTGATAGTGATGTACCAGGAGAACTCCTCAAAAATGAACGGCTCTGCACCGGGAAAAGCAATATTTTGTAAAAGGTGATAAGTAGTTGACATTTTGGCTTTTGTAACTAGATAAATTACAAACCGACCCACTAAAAAGCGTGAAAATAAACTTTTTAGCAAAAAATAGAACCGACTTCCATATAAAAACACTACAAAGGCAAAAATTACTTTAATTTCGGAAGGCGGTGTCTTTAGTTTTGTGTATATTTTCGTTTTTGACACCGCCTTCCGAAATTAAAGTTATTTTTGCCTTTGTAGTGTTTTTATATGGAAGTTGGTTCTAGTTTTTGCTAAAAAGTTTTTTTTTCTCGTACACCTACGACAATGTGTTTTTTTTTTTTAACCCAAAGGTTGACTGGTAGAGAATACCTTGCTGCATTAAGTCCGCCCATGTAACACAATTGTACATAAAGTTTAAATAAATAAATAAAGAAGAACGATTTGTTTTTCTTTATATTTCACCATAACGTCCAGCTTCGTGTAGCGACCAACGCAGAATGAAAGTGGCCAACGTGTAAACAGTACCACAAAAATTGGCCGAGCGCATTCGCCGAGCGCGCTCGGCCAACGTGTACTGGAGCCTTTATATACATATTTAAGATTATTCGATTGATTCGATATCATTTTAAAAATGAGGTCAGTAGTAAAAAGCATAAATAATTAAATAATTTTTATTATAATATTATATTATGAATGCACTGAATGTGCATTTTTTGTCTGATCATAATTAATTGTGTTTGGAGTACTTATGCTCATCCAACGGACTTATACCCGAGAGATTGTCATCTTCCATTTATCATCATCGTCATCAGAAGTGTCGCTGTCGTCTCCCACTTCAATTATAAACCTGTCCATCTCACTATCAATAGCAGGACCATCGGCGTAATATTTTTCTTCCACTTTTTTCACGTGCTCACATTCTTTTCTCCATTCTTCTTCGGTGATCGTTGCAAAGGCTTCTTCTGTGATTTGGACGATTTTATTTGCTTCTTGAGCCACGTTTTTTTCAGCAATTCGTCTTCTTAAGACACTCCATATGAGCTCTATGGGGTTTAGATCGCAGTGGTAAGGTGGAAGCCTTACCACTTTATGCCCATGCGCTTCCAACATTACATCGCACAGTGTGTTTTTTACCTCAAAAAAGTGACATTTTATTTTTATTGCCCAATCCTACTAAGCTTTATATAATGAATATATGACGAGAACTCCCAGATGACAAATTTGAAAACTTGATTTTTAAAAAAATCTTAAAGTTTTCGTGACCTTCACGGAAAAAATATTGAAATTAATTCTTAAAAAAAAAGTTAATCAGAAATCAGTGTTAAATTTAATGCAGGTATTTGAAGCGATCTTAGGCGCGTATCATTCCGTTTTTATTTCATCAAAATTCATGAAAATATTCACTAAAAAAAATGTTTTTACTGAATTTCATATTTATTTTTTTATTCCTTTTATAACCCGAAGTAGAACCTCTACTTAGAACCAGTAGATTCCTCATAATAAGGTTTATCACCCGTAAAAATACTACATTCCATTTCGGCGGAGGTTTTGAGAAAACTATTTTCAAAAATATATGTTAGGGCTGTCAACTATTTTGACCTTTCTAGATTCTAGATGAGAATTTTTTTTTTATTTGATATAAACTGCTTGTTTTAGAGTCAATACAGATAATATTGCAATCAGTTGGTGATGTGGTACACTTTTTAAGTGGACAGTAAAAATCACAAATATGTGATACTAGCTTCCACCCGCGACTTCGTACGCGTGGGAAGATTTCCCGCGCAAATCCTGATCCCGTGGGAATTTCTAGATAAAAAGTAGCTTGTGCGTTATTCCCGGATGTCAACTATCTACTTACCAAATTTCATTCAGATCCATTCAGTAGTTTTGGCGTGAAAGAGTAACAAACATCCATCCATCCTCACAAACTTTCGCATTCGTCGCTCGCATAGCGTCGCTCCTGGCTGCCTTCTCTTCGGCGCAGGCAGAGGCAAACCGAAAGCTCGTCGAGTCTCTATTGACATCGCACTCAGGGACGCCGCCCAGTGTGAACTCCGGCACTGAACCGTCACCGTCATCGTATTCTGGGAATCTCGTCAAATTCACCTCGCGCTTCGATGGTTCGTCGGAGTATCCGGAGGCGTTTGAGGCATTCATAGACGCCGTCGAGATATTTATGGATTGCGCTTCGGTCAGCGATGAGATGGCACTTCGTGAACTCCCCATGTTACTTCATGGGCAAGCAGAAGTTTGGTGGCGTGGCATCCGTCATGAAGTTACGTCATGGCCAGAGGCTGTCAAGCGCCTGCGTTCGATGTATGGCATACCACGGCCACCGTACAAATTATACAGTGCTGTTTTCGCTGCTGAGCAAGGGTTGGAACGCGCCGACGTTTCTATCGTAAGATTACGATCTCTGTTGGCAAAACTACCGTATCAATTACCAGAGAAACGAGACTGGACATGATTTATGGTCTACTTCACAAGAGAATCAGGTAGCGGTTATCAAGAGACTCTGTGAGTAATATTGAATCGCTGATAGAAAAATCTCGTAGTATAGAAGAATCGTTGTCGGAGAACTCCGCGTCGCTGTCGTCGTCGTGTTTAACTACGAGGCCTGCCCGCATGCTCAGCGAGTGTGCGAGCAACACGTCGCTCCGGGATCAAGCTCGACGCCGCCGCCGCAGGTTCGCGCCACCCGCGCCCCTACTGCGCTGCGCAGTCCGCTCGTGAACGAGCGCAATCGCCGCGTAGTGATCAGTGTGTGAACAAAAGTGATAACACTGATAAGAAGTTGTTCTGCGTGTATTGTAAGGCGCGACGACACGTACGAAACTCCTGTGATAAGCTAAGTAAACGATCTCTTTCTACTAACTCTGGCACATCTTGCTATAATTGTGGTGAAAAAGGTCACATTAGAGTTAATTGTCCTAAAGGTAAACAAGATAGCGCCGGAGATAGTAACTCAAATGTTAAGTTAGAAAATGTGTTTTCTTCTGTTTATATAGATAGTAAGAAGTTATGCTCGCATTTTGTTAACGATAATAATAAGCAGGGTCGGCCTATCGTGCGCGTGTGTGTACAGGGATATCAGGGTACCGCGTTGGTGGATACCGCCGTGCGTCGTAGTACTGCAAGTCATTCTCTTTATTCCTTACTGAAACGTGTTGGTTCAAACTTTCGCGCCGAAACGATGTCGTTGAAGCTTGCGGATGGTATTGCTAGGAATAGTGATGTGCTACTGACGATAGTTAATATTCAACTGGGTTCATTATCGATACCTATTGAATTCATTATTTTACCTGATGCCGTTAACAACAATACTCTGTTAGGCATTGATTTTATTATTAAAGCTAAGATGGTTATCGATTTCTCCAATTGGACTTGGCGTACAATGGATCAGCCTCGTACACCTCATAGCTTGTCATGGGAATCCGAACGCGAACCCATTCAGTGTGCTTCCGTGAACGTACTGAGGACGGATGAGGGTGCTATGTTATCAGAGTCGGAGAGGTCAACGTTGGGGAATCTTTTATATGAGTACTCCGATATTTTTGATTTGAGTCGGAGAGCTTACACCATTTGCGGAACACCACATAGATACCGGCGACCATCCGCCTATTGCTTTGCCCCCGTATCACGTTACGCCTGCCAAGAAGGAAATCATGCATGCCGAGTTAGACAAGATGTTAGCGGAGGACGTGGCCGAGGAGTGTGAATCCGCCTGGGCAGCACCGTGCGTCTTGGTACCGAAACGTAATGGTACGTATAGGTTTTGTGTCGACTACCGAAAGTTGAACGCGGTCACTAAGACGGATGCGTACCCCATGCCGCGTATTGACGAGCTCTTACAGTCGACCAAGAAGGGTTGTGTAATGAGTTCTCTAGATCTTTGCAGTGATTACTGGCAGGTAAGGACCGCCGATCGTGACAAAACTTTTGCCCTTTGGTACTTATCGCTTCAAACGTATGCCGTTTGGCCTTAAGAATTCGCCAGCGACGTTTCAGAGGCCCTGCAGTCACGAAAAATACTTTGCGTACGTCACCCGTGACAGTCTCTGTGCGCCCGCGCCCCTATCTTAAGTTCCTTTTGTATACGTAATTGTAACGTTATAGATTTATTCTTAATCATAAGAACGTGTACCTTTATGAATAAAGTTTTATGTAACGTTATAATACCTATTTCCCTATAATTATATTTTTCCGATGAAGTGTTACATGTAGCGCGGGAAGGGGTCCACCCTCATTAGGCTTTTGCTGCAACCCCGCGCTTATTACATGTAACATGGAGGAACGGGGTGAGGCACCATGGAGCCATTCCAGACCCATGGCGCCATTTTGCCTCAGCAGGGGCTTACCCAACCTGCTGGGGGATGTCCGTTCGGGTCCCGACCGGCGGACTCTGGGCTAGGGGGACATGAGGGCGCTAACCCTCATGTCGGTACACGAGTGGCAAGCGAAGCTGTGGACTGTGCCACAGCCGACACCTCTCAACCTCCGGGGGTGTTTTCAAATAGGCAAGGAGGGTGCACTAGACTTCACTTATATGAATGTTTCTCTGAAGAAAGTAAAAAAAAGAGGAAAAACGGCTCACCCGAAGATCTCACTTATTCAGAATTATTGAAAATAATTATCCGGGAACTTGGACCTAATTTAAAAGCTTTGTCATCAAATAACACAAAGATACTTATTGACAAAATCAGCATTTTCCTTACTAAAACGATGAAAATGTTCAGGGCTTGCCAAAGCAATAAAAAGCTCTTCAAAAAAAGGCATAAGACATATTTAGAAAAGTCTTTTATTGATGACTTACCAGAACATTTGAAATGTCATACCCACGATCCACACGAGACCACTAGCGTGTCTATTTGTCTTGAGCCTGAGCCTTCTCCAGAGCCCGGACCTTTAGGCAGTTCTCAGAACAGAAGTTTAGGCTACAGACAGGAACTAAGGTCGAAGAAACGCATGGAGGAATTCATGCAAAATGAACCGCCAGCCAAACTCATTAAAGGTTTTGTTTCGGCGATATCAGCTCCGCCAGAAAATAAAATGACCCCAAGATCTAAAAAAGACCTAGAAACAGTTATTCAGTTATGTCTTGAATCGCCAACCCGGGCTTCGGAGGTTTACAAAAAAAATTCATCAGAACCACAACCCTATACTCCCGAGGAGGCTTTGGGAGTGATGATCGATAGAAAATTAAGCGTGGAAACCTACACAGACATACAACGGGATCTGAAAAGTCGGGGTTACCCAGTTTATCCACCATATTCTCAAGTGTTTCTGGCAAGAAAAGCATGTTATCCTACAGAAGAAATAAATTTGTCAGATGTTGAAGCATCAGTTTCTTTGAAAGGGTTGCTGACAAACACCTTAAAAAGGATAGTGCAAAGTAGCGAAGAGAGCTTTACGGAATTTTGCGATCGCAAAAAAATAACAGAATTGAATTGTGTGTTTGAAGGATCTTGGGGATTTAACGGCAGCACTGGACAGTCGTTTTATAAACAAAGCTTCGGTCGATCTGATCAGGACCCTCTTGCTAATGAAAATAGCCTGTTTGCCACCACTTTTGTGCCCCTGCGTATTCAAGCTGATAAAAGTTACGCAATCTGGCTTAATCCAACACCCCAGTCATATCGTTTTTGCCGCCCCTTACGCATCCAGTACAAAAAGGAAACAAGTGATTTGATTCTCAACGAGAAGGCTTGGGGAGAAGACCAGACAAGAGATTTAACACTTATAACTATACAGACAACTAAAGGGTACACAATAACTTTTACTTGCAATTTAACATTGAGTATTATAGATGGAAAAGTTTTAAACATAATCACCAGAACCTCCTCACAATTACGATTCCCCTTCTGTAAGTTGACATCTAGCAATTTTAATAATTTGGAAATCTGCTATTCTAAACCTGCTATAAAAGAAAATATGGAATACGGCATAAATCCACTCCATGCTTGGATTCGTATTTTTGAGTTTTTATTGCATCTCGGTTACAAAAACGATCCAGCTGTGCAGAAATGCCGAATCAATAAAAACACTGCAGGGAGCCGTATAGTGGACGAACGAAAAATACGAATTCAGGGCGAAATAAGAAGCAAAATGGGATTATTGGTGGACATAGTGAGGCCTAACGCAGGTACCACTAATGACGGCAATACTGCTCGAACTGCTCTGTCAGATAAATACCGGATGTATATGTTTGCAGACATTTTAGGACTCCAATCTTGGCTATTAGATGACCTGTATAATATCCTGGTCACAATAAATTGTGAGTTACCAATAGACTCCACCAAGTTTGGCACCTATTGCAAAGCAGTAGCGGAAAAATATGTCGCGACATATAGCTGGCATCCGATGACGGTGACTGTACACAAAATTCTAGTGCACGGTCAAGAGATCATCGATTCCAATATGCTTCCGGTAGGCATGCTCTCCGAACAAGCAGCTGAATCAAGGAATAAATTCTGGCGTAGAGACAAAGAGCAACATTGCCGGAAAATGGAAAGGAAAAAAACCATGCTTGATCTCTTTCACCGTGCGTTAGAGTCATCGGATCCGGTGATTTCAATGCTTCGCTTCCATCGTCGACAAAAGTTTTCTCGGAGTCTTCCTCTACCAGCTGCCGTGCGAAATCTGCTGAAGGCTGTTGATCATGACAAAACAGACTTGCATGTACAAGAAGACGAACATGCAATTGAGCTAGAGTTGTCACAGGAGGATGACAATACTGATGATGAGAATCTAATAATCTTAAGTAATGAATCTAATCTAATTGAGTAAATTAATATTGTTGTAAAAAAAACATTGTAAGTATATTTTTCTTGTAAATAAAATATCAAACCTTAATGTAAATGTATGTACACCTTTCTGTTTTTGTTTTTGCACTCCTTTAATTTATTTAGTAATTTTGAAATAAGATTAAGATTAAAATTGTAATTAGGTTTAATTCTATTATTAATAGGCTCTGTATGTAACACCAGATTATGGAAGAGGTCTTTTGTTACAGGTATCTTTTTACTTAAAAGAAGATCTCTGCAATGTTTTTGTTAAAACCAGTTGATTCTGAAATATACTTTTTATTATTATTTATTACTGTATTATTACTGTAAATACATTTGTTAGCACCCCCTACTTATCTCAATCGGTCAAAAAATTATAGGCACTTTAATTTTGTATGGCGGCCATCTTGTATTTCGCCATTTTGAAAAAATAATGGTGATTCATCAAATTGCCAAGGTAGCTGATCATTTTTAGTTTCAGCACCGACGCACCAAGTCTTACCGTTTCAGCAGGCAGCCGGTCCACTCCCTGATGCGGAGCAGATCTTCAGGATCTCGAGGTTTTCGCATACCCACCGGATGGTTCCGACCAACTTCCCCATACATAATTTTCACCCCATTGCTCCTTCTGGGAGAGCAATTATGTTGATCAGTGAGTCAGTCAGTAGTAATGTAGCTTTTTATTAGGTTTCCGTAGCCGAATGGCAAAAAACGGAACCCTTATAGTTTCGATATGTCTGTTCGTCTGTCTGTCTGTCCGTCCGTCCGTATATCACAGCCATTTTATTCCAAAACTATTAAGACTATACATGTGAAACTTAGTAGGTAGATATCTATACTAATATTATAAAGCTGAAGAGTTTGTTTGTTTGTTTGTTTGTTTGCTTGAACGCGCTAATCTCAGGAACTACGGTTCTGATTTGAAAAATTCTTTCAGTGTTAGATAGCCCATTTATCGAGGAAGGCTATAGGCTATATATCATCACGCTAAGACCAATAGGAGCGGAGCACTAATGAGGAATGTTTCAAAATCGGGGGATTTTTTTTCCACGCGGACGAAGTCGCGGGCGGAAGCTAGTATTCTATAAACCGCTTTCTGATTTTAACAAAAAAATTAAAAAATATTTAAGATAAAGGGAATACATGGAACTAGAACTGAAAATATTTTTTTTCATGAAACCTATGCATGTGTGGTATCCATAGACAGGTCTTTAAAAATGATATAAGGGTTTCTAAAACCACTTTTTCATAAAGACAATCGTTTAAAAGATATAAGCTTCCAAAGTGGTAAAATGTTCCCCCCTCCCCCCTGCCCCTCTAACTTCTATAATAATGGAGTGAAAAATCTAAAAAAAATATATGTCTGTAGAACTTAATGTAAACTTTCAACCAAAATTGGTTTGAATGAAATCGAGTTGAATTTGAGATACAGCGTATTTTCTAAAACCGCAAATATAACTTTGTAATTCACACAAACACTATGAAAAACAAAGTTATTTAGCGTAGTTGTAAAAATGTAAATAAGCTAATTTTAAGAAATTTTTAAGGTTTTGTTTATTCGTCAAATAAATATACATATTATATTATATTATTATAGTTACTACGGAACCCTTCATGGGCGAAGTCTGACTCGCACTTGGCCAATTTTTACCCAACTACGGCAAAGCCAAAGGAGGGTTATGATTTTGTTTTGACAGGCTATGTATGTATGTATGTATGTATGTATGTATGTATGTATGTATGTGTGTATGTTCATCTGTTCCCTCATAGCTCCAAAGCTGCTTATCGGAACTCGACAAATGAGGTATTTTTAGAACCGTCTTGACCGTCCGCTGAACATAGGCTACGTGACGTGTCACAAAACCCAATGTGGCGCCCTCTAGGGCCCACAAAGTGTTGTGTTAAAAAATAAAAATAAGATAAACACATCGTGTTTGATATCATTTGAAAGGCCGTCACATGCACATTTCTAAAACATTGCTTAAATTTAAAATTGCGCCCCCTAGTGGACAAAAAATCATGTGTAAAAAAATAAAAATAAGGTAGATACACCGTGTTTGGTATCATTTGAAAGGGCTTTACTTGTACTTATCAAAAATATTGCTTAAATTCAACGTGGCGTCCTCTAGCGGACAAAAAGTCATGTGCAAAAATAAAAATATGATAGATACACCATGTTTGGTATCATTTGAAAGGGCTTCACTTGTAATTATCAAAAATATTGCTTAAACTTAACGTGGCGCCCTCTAGTTGTCAAAAAGTCATATGTAAAAAATAAAAGTAAGATAGATATACCGTGTTTGGTATCATTTGAAAGGGCTTCACTTGAACTTATAAAAAATAAAGTAAATAGTATAGAAGCACAGTGATTTAACACCAAAATAGTTCAAATAATAAAAAGTAAAAAAACTAAAACCCGACTACGACAAAAAAATCGATGCTAAAAAGGATTAAACAAGATTTTCAGGATGCTGAAATAAACAAGGTTACTGGCAAAACAAGAACAGAACTAAAATAAAAGCCGTAGTCACACGTCACATTATTAATTGTTTTGTTACGGTTGATATCCTATATAACGTGTGACTACGGCTTTTATTTTTGTTCTGTTCTTGTTTTGCCAGTAACCTTGTTTATTTCAGCATCCTGAAAATCTTGTTTAATCCTTTTTAGCATCGATTTTTTTGTCGTAGTCGGGTTTTAGTTTTTTTATTATATAATAAAAAGATGTTTTAAATTGTTTTTGTATTCAAATTTTATTAATTTATGCTACGTTCAGCTATGGTAATTACGCACACCGTTTATTTAAGTTTGCCATACAAAAAAAAATTATGAAAAAGGACATTTCGATGTGACCTTACTGTGAAAACCCTAAATTTATAATTTTGACCTCAAGACAAAAAAATATATTTTATAAAACCTACGCTGAAGTGGAATGTAGTATTTTTACGGGTGATAAACCTTAGTATGAGGAATCTACTGGTTCTAGGTAGAGGTTCTACTTCGGGCTATAAAAGGAATAAAAAAATAAATACGAAATTCAGTAAAACATTTTTTTCTGTGAATATTTTCATGAATTTTGATGAAACAAAAACGGAATGATACGCGCCTAAGATCGTTTCAAATACCTGCATTAAATTTAACACTGATTTCTGATTAACTTTTTTTTTAAGAATTAATTTCAATATTTTTTCCGTGAAGGTCACGAAAACTTTAAGATTTTTTTAAAAATCAAGTTTTCGAATTTGTCATCTGGGAGTTCTCGTCATATATTCATTATATAAAGCTTAGTAGGATTGGGCAATAAAAATAAAATGTCACTTTAAAACACACTGTGCATCGGCTTCATAAACGGGCGGCTGTTTGTGCTCATTTATTATTTGAAATAACTGGGCTTTTACCATACTTGGCAAGTAAGAAAGACCATTACTTGTGATCCAATTTTGCATTTCTGCCTTTCTGCTTGCCATTGTTGGTGCTTTGTTAAGCTGTACTGTGTGGTAGGAGGCGTTATACATCACCACAATTGTTTGGGGAGGCAGATTTGGTATAAGTTTTTCACTAAGCCATTTATTAAAATTCGTTTTGTTCATATCATCGTGTTAGTCGGCCGCTTGTGACTGAGATCTGAAGATCAGTTGAGCATTGGGTATGAAACCCATAGCACCACCCGCGTGGACGATAATCCAACGTGGACCTTTGGAGTCTGATGTTAATATACTTTCTTCTTGTTCACTTTGCCAACATTTTCCGGCGCAATATGTTGCGTGTATATACGTCTCGTCCAAATGGGCGCTGGTTTCCGAGACGATTATTTCGCAATTCTTCCAGGTATCGATAACGCCAGGCGACAATATCGTATCTCTCCATTAAAACTTTCCTTTTGGATCTACATTTTTCAAAATAAAACCCCATGTCTTTGATAATTCTCCACAAAGTGGTACGACTTCCTTTGAATTCTATCTCGTTTCGCATTTCATGCAATAACTTTGTTAGAGTAGGGAATTCCTTTTTTACGGCATAAAATTCATGTATTTTATGCCTTATAGCACACCGTTCGAAGTCATCCAGTTCGATTCTTTTAGGCCGGGGACCACTTTTGCGTGGTGTTGAAACCTTAGTCGAAGTGCTGGCTGCGACCTCACCTTCTTTGGTGATTTTAGATACGGTTTTTTCAGACACACCTAAAACAAATATTTCGTTTTATTTGTCTATTATCACAGTCACACATATACCACCCGTCGCAATCATAGTCAATAAAAAAATGAAAACTTACTTCATAACTTAATTCATGCACAGACGTATTCTTTCGATGAAAAACGAATATAGAAAAACAATTCTTTTTATTTGTTGATCTAAAGTATGTTTCAGTTTAATAAAATGATAGATATTTGTTTTCCTTTCCTGAATTCCCGATTATTAAATTTTAGTGTCGAAAATATCCGAAACCACGTAAATAATTGTAATTTTAATAAAATTCCGCGCAAATAAATAATCAAAAGGGAAACAGGAGCAAAGCGGAGGAAAATCAATTGTTTTTAGGTCGATCCATTATGACGTTGTCAAAATTATTTAAAAAGGCTCAGGCAGGCGTGCGACAGCCCACTATCGGATGTACCGACGGCGGTACGCGAAGCGGTAGGCATATAACGCGTGGCCTTGAGCGAGTGACGGACTAAACAGTGGACTCCTAACGAGGGCAGTGCATTAGTATGACGGATAAGTTGTCTTGCCAGCATCTGTTTCATTCATAACAATGTTTACATTTTCTTTATCAGAAAAGTTGCACAAAAGTATCAAGAGTTGAAGGTGAATTTTCTTTATTATATTTCGGCCTCCAAATAACATTTCTCAAGCTCTTCTCTGCGTTTGATTAACAAATGCGTTCATTCGTTTTACGTTCCTGAAGTAGTTTACCTTGGTTTACGTAGTCTAAACTAAGTTAGGTCTATCATTGCATCAATGATCAAACGTGTGAGGTAATATGTACTAAGTATATAATTATTATTACCTCAATGGATGTTAGCAAAGTTATGCAGTGCTGGCCTGTCCACAAAAGCCATTTATCCAGAGCTGTAGTTTCTTTTTTATTGCAATGCAAGGTGAATAATTATTATTATTAGGCCGTGCGCGCACTGCATTGCGTTTTGGAAACGCAAAATCTGTGAAGTATGGAGTGTCATAGAAGTGCGCACACTGCGGTGGAATAAACGCGTGCGGCTGCGGTAGAGTCACCGGTGGCCCCTCGCTGCAAAATTGCGGTGAGTCTACCGCAAATAGTTTGTATCGTATAGGAATGTATTATAGTACCGCGCACTGCGGTGAAAAAAACGCACGTTTTGTCTGATAATGTTGCCATACATACAGATTTCTTTGTATTTATACATATTTTTGATGTGTAGTGTAATACAGATAGCACTCGATACAGATTTTTATACAAATTTCATACTGTATTGATAGACAGATGGATAAAATATACTTTATTGTACACCAAAATTTAAACACACCTATTTAACAATATTGCTTATTATACGGTAACAATGGCGGTCTTATCGCTGAAAGCGATATCTTCCAGACAACCTTTGGAAGGACTTTTTTTAGAGATTTGTATAAAACTTGTCATAGCCGGTGTTTTGAATTTAAATACGGACACAGAGCTATACTACTCAATCGTCACAAGAAGCTAGCACGATACAACTGGCGCTTAGCGCCATCTATCGATATTTCTGTAGAGTTGTTCGAAATTTTCGAGTCAAATACAATTGGTCGATTATTACTCGTAAACCTGTAAAGCCCACTTATGTGTGATAGTTTTCCTTTAAATTTCGTTATATATAGGTACTACTGCCGTGACATTTGAATTTCTAACTACAACCGTTTAGTTGATACAGGGGGGGGACACTTGACTCTAACGAAAATTAAAGTGTCAAACTTTAATTAAAATGGGGAGGGTAAAATTAGTGTACTTACTACTCATAAAAACAGAGAAAAAATAATTATTAATATTAAAATAAATATATATATGCAGATAACTGTTTTTTTTTTTTGCAACAAGCTTTGATTTCTCACAGTAACTTTGTTGACTCACAATAACCATTTTTATCTCTAAACAATTAATTTAAAATATTACTCTATTTTCAAAATGTAATTTCTCGTAATAAGTACTAATCCTTATCCAAATAAGTATTTTATTTACCTTGGCCATTTAATGTAGATCAAAAATTGCCCTTTCCTGTTTTCATTTAAATGTATAGAAGTTTTTGTTTTATATGTTTCTGTTACTGCAATCTGTCTCCTAACGGATATTCAGCAATACGTTTATTAGAAATGGTTCGTTTGTGGTCCAGATCCAGTGATATGGCCACGTCAATGAAGAGCAAGGACGTTTATAAGTTATCACAGATTTAAAATTACGCAGCCATGAAATTAATTGCAGCGAAACGGCTGGCACAAGTCTGATTAAAGATAAATCTTTGTTATATGAGATAGAAAATGGATTTAGCTGGTTTTCACTCTAAGGCGACGATATATTTATTTTAAATTAAATGATAGCTAAACGCACTTTTTGTAACGATGTACTACTACTATCACTGTCGAAGAAAACAATTGTTAAGGACCCTGTGCAAAGTCGGGCCGGGCCGCTAGTATACAGGTTTCTTTCGTAAATATAATTATAGATACGGTCGGTTTTTCCCTGAGAAAAACTGTTTTGGATAAGAACGTATATATCTTACGAAAACTTAGTATGTTGGTTTGTAATTTATCTAGCTACAATAGCCAGAATGTTTATTTTTGCGTCAATCTGGGTTTTCCGATTAATATTAAATTAAATAAAAGGTTGTACCTATGATATTAATTATTTACGTATATTACGTACTAGCTTTTGCCCGCGACTTCGTCCGCGTGGAATAGTTACTTTGGGCTAACGTTAAATTTAACCCCGATTTTGAAGCATTCTTTATTGGCGCTCCGCTCCTATTGGCCTTAGCGTAATGATACAATATAGCTGTGTCCGCGACTCCGTCAGCGTAAGTTAATGTATTGGTAATATTGTTTAGATCACGTTCACATGAGGCTTAAGTACCTAGAGAACGCTTCGACCGCGAGACGCGTCGAGCGCGGCGACCGATTCTCAAAAATAATCCTTATAGCATGATTCAGTATTCACGCGCGATGGCTTATTATTATAAGCGTATTTCATGTATAACTTTGGTGTTTCTATACCGATTTATATGATTCTTTTTACGGTTTCGTAGCCGAATGGTAAAAAACGGAATCTTTATAGTTTCGACATGTCTGTCCGTCTGTCTGTCTGTCTGTCTGTCAAAAATATTTAAATTGAAGGGGGGCTCCCCATACATGGAACTAAACCTGAAAATATTTTTTTTCATGAAACCGATGCATGTGTGGTATCTATAGACAGTTCTTTAAAAACGACATCGGGTTTCTAAAACCACTTTTCCATAAAGTCAATCGTTTAAAAGATATAAGCTTCCAAAGTGGTAAAATGTGTGTGTGGCGGACACAACCTCTAACTTCTATAATAATGGAGTGAAAAATCTAAAAAAAATATATGTCTGTAGATCTTAATATAAACTTTCAACCAAAATTAGTTTGAACGAAATCAGTTCAGCAGTTTTTGAGATACAGCATATTTTCTAAAACCGCAAATATAACTTTGTAATTCATACAAACACTATGAAAAACAAATTTATTCGGCGCAGTTGTAAAAAATGTATAAAAGCCAGTTTTAAGAAATTTGTAAGGTTTTTTTTTTCAAAACAAATTTATTTGGCGCAGTTGTAAAAAATGTAAATAAGCTAGTTTTAAGAAATTTGTAAGGTTTTTTTTTTTCGTCAAATAAATTTGCATATTATATTATAGTTACTACGGAACCCTTCATGGGCGAGTCTGACTCGCACTTGGCCAATTTTTTTATGGAATAGTTAATAATGTTAACTTTTCAATTAGGGGTGACTGAGAGTGTTATAAACGTAAGAGTAGACAAATATTATAATCAGAAAGCTTCGAACTGCTAAGCTATCGGGAGTTACACGTGTTATTGTGAGTCAACCATAAAAGTTAGACATATGCTGTCGTGGGATATTTTTTATATAATTTTAAGGAGAACATTTCCGTCATGAAATGATTTGTGTAGCTTTAACCATTAAGGTTGCACACGCGACGGAAGCTTAAAAAATGGAGTAACTTCTCCCGTTTTCCCAACATTTCCCTTCACTGCTCTGCTCCTATTGATTGTAGCGTGATGAAAGTATACTATAACCCGCTCAGGAGTATGAAAAATAATTGTACCAAGTTTCGTTAAAATCCGTCGAGTAGTTTTTGTTTCTATAACGGTTATACAGACAGACAGACAGACAGACAGACAGACAGACAAAAATTTAAATGATTGCATTTTTGGCATGAGTATCGATCCTTAATCACCCCCTGATAGTTATTTTGGAAATATATTTCATGTACAGAATTGACCTCTCTACAGATTTATTATAAGTATAGATGTGCGACACTACGAATGCGAGAGCCTTAAGCCGGCTCTACACGTTGGCCAACACAGTGGCGAATGTAGTGGCCAGCATATTGGCCAAGAGTTCGTGATAGCGTCCACACGTTGGAAGGTCGTTCAGTTTGCTACGGTTCAGGCCAATGTGCGGACGTATTTATTAAAATGGATATTGAGGCGCTAACTGCTGCTTCTTGGGTTCCACAAACAATTTACGGCTTGGTAGAGCTCTATAAACCGAAAAGTTTCTTCGTTATTAGTCATTACTGACATTTTGTTTACACTAGTTGTTACCGACGCGTGACTAAACTTTTTAACAAAAAATAAAACCAACTTCCATATCAAAACACTACAACGCCAAAAATAACTTTAATTTCGGTAGTCGGTGTTATTCGTTTTGTATTTTCTTTTTTTGACACCGCCTTCCGAAATTATAGTTATTTTTGCCTTTGTAGTATTTTAATATGGAAGTCGGTTTTATTTTTTGTTAAAAAGTTTTTTTCACGCTTTTTAGTGGGTCGGTTTGTAATTTATCTAGTTACAAAAGCCAAAATGTCAACTACTTATCACCTTTTACAAAATATTGCTTTTCCCGATGCAGAGCTGTTAATTTTTGAGGAGTTCTCCTGGTACTTCACCATCAGCTCTACATCACCATATGCATTATGACGAACATAAAGTGCTTAACATCCATATTCAAGCCTAATCGAATCGCAATCCATGAAATACTTATTATTGAGTAGTTTCGGTTGTCATCTGTGGTCTTCATCATCAGTTCCACTTCCCCAAATGGTGCTTTTCGAGAGCAACTGCACAAGATACTATAAGATATAACCAAAACGCTATAGATGTGCCTATAATATTTGAAGAGTTCCCTCGATTACTCCAGGATCCCATCATCAGATCCTGATTTCATAACAATGGGACCAACTAGAAAGTATACCATTTCAAATGAGAAGAGAATTTTCTAAATCGGTCGAGCTGACTTCGAGTTATGAGGTAACATACATAAAAAAAAAGTTCAAGACGAACTGAGAACCTCCTTCTTTTTTTTGAAGTCGGTTAAAATGTTTAATCAGGTGCGTGCGATCGTTCAGGGAGCTCGTAGCATACTAAACGCGCGGCCAACGTGTGGACGCGGTAGCCAATACTCGGCCAACAACCCTTTGATCTTTTGCAAAAAACCGACACCACACGGATCTCGCGCCAACTCGTCGGCCATCATTCCAATACAACTCAAGATGCACAAACACCCCCTCTACACGTTGGCGAATAGGCACTGGCCACTACATTCGCCACTGTGTTGGCCAACGTGTTGAGCCGGCTTTGGATAGCACACAGCAATCTTTGACAGATTTCCTGAGCACAGCAAGTGAAACGTAAACTGCTGACCATACTAAACCTTAACGTTGTTTATGAAAAAATTAAAATAACTAAAAAGGATAGAATCATACAATGCTGTGTGTAACGTAATAAATGCGGTATCTAGGTAATTTATTTTGCAAAGTTCTGTCTT
This sequence comes from Tholera decimalis, assembly GCA_943138885.2. Taxonomy (NCBI): domain Eukaryota; kingdom Metazoa; phylum Arthropoda; class Insecta; order Lepidoptera; family Noctuidae; genus Tholera; species Tholera decimalis. The sequence goes on along the minus strand of OW964553.2, from coordinate 11,549,455 downwards.
TAGTTGTAACAGTTAATTTAATCAATACAGTGTGAAATTTGTATAAAAATCTGTATCGAGTGGTTAATCTGAATCACACATCGAAAATATGTATAAATAAGAAGAAATCTGCATGTATGGCAAGATTGTCAGAAAAAAAGGTGCGTTTTTCTCGCCGCAGTGCGCGCACCTGAGATTGTTGTTATTCTACCGGTGCGGTAGAATAACCGTAATTGCGGCCAATGTTGCCAACTCCAGCAAAATCTTCTCCCTAGATTTATAATCTAAAGTCGCTAGAAGTCGCTAAAACTGATTCAACTAGACACGGATCCCGGATTTATTTACTTTCCGGTTACTGGAGTCCATTAGCAGCCTGGAAAGGGGATGGGGGGAGGCAAGTGAAGAAGAATGTACTACATAATCATTACAATTTTTACAATTAAAAAATAAATCAACATATCAACACACACGCCTCATGTACAGTCAGCATCAAAATTATTGCTTTAGACGAATCTCCAAATACTGGTTTCAGCCATCCCTTGAATTCGGTCTCGGTCTCTCATGTTTCTCGATATTTTTGAATGTACTGCTTCTTTTTCTGAGGTAAATCCATAATTTTGTTCACCACAAGTCCACAAAACAGTTCATACACTTTGTAATTACTATGATGGGTAACGAGTTAAAAATCAGGCTAGGTACAGCGTATAAATAATTTAGAATCCGAATAGAACTTCACTCAAACTAGTAGTGACTTGCGTAAGTACGTAGGTAGGAAAAGTACGAAAACTACGGCACAATAAAATACGGGGATTCCCCGAACACATTGCTCTAATGTTACCACTGTTAAAGATAATTTAATTGCGAGTGAGCATTTTTTATAAGGTGTTGGGGCATATATATGCTTTGTTTTCGTGTAGTTTGAAAAGTCATCAGCTAAGTCGCTGGATCATTTTTGTCGTCAAATCTTTTTCCTGTTGCTAAGGCTTAAGCAAAAGACGTCATTTCTAGCGACAAAGTCGCTAAATTGGAAACACTCATTGCGGCCACCGCTAGGCAGTGCGCGCACCTCCGGAGTATATGTGTTCTGTGGCGCGCACGGCCTAATGAATTATGAATACGGTTTTCCATGTATGTAAAATTGTTCGTCTCGATTATATGATACATAAATATTTAAAGAGTGCTGTCTCTGTTTTGCTTACTGCAAAGAAAAGAAGCAGAAACATCCACTTTTTGTCCAGAGTGGTTTTGAATTACGATTAATGCTTACGTTATAGTATTGTTTCATGATTCTTTCGGGATTCGAATTCGTCATGTTTCATGTCATGTCGTCATGTCATTTTGTTTTGTCAATCAATTCGCTAGGCAATGTTGTAGTTTAACTTTTAGAAGTTGAATTTTAATTTATGTTGACGGAAAGACGACTCGATTCAGTTATCGCTAGAATTCCGACGTGGAAGCTCTCTCCTCTGTGTTGAATATTTTGATAAGAGATACGTAAACTAAGACAGTATTGATTTAAAAACAAGGCTGCAATTTGGTCGCAGAAGAGAAGAATTTAAGCGATGGCAGAACAAAATACTGAAACAACAACAACAACTGACGTGGAGAGCACCTACACTGCACCGGGAAATGATCCTAAAAACATGCAAGAGGTGACACAATACGTAAGTTTCCCCTAAGTAGCTAGTTCTCATAGTAGGTAGTTCATTATTTGATCTTAGGTTTCAATACGATGCAATAATACCTAATACAGTTTATTAGTGAGGTTATCAGCTCCAAAATATTAATTATGTAATGATGTTACCTGACATACCTACTTTTTATTTTATGAATGTAATTTTATAATTTTATATGATGCTACATTTTCCATTATGGGGTGTTAAGAGTCATCTTTCCATCTCTGATGATGTCCTAAATGAGAGTATGAATTTCGAAGGCTTTTATCAGATTCAGAGAGTTATATTCGGTATTACTTATTTATGCATAGCACAGAAGATATTATATATTAAATGTTTTGATTAAATGCTCAACCCCAGTGTTTTACATTGGAGCTATATAATTTCGGTATTTCATGTCTGCTTCATAGATCAAACTGAACTGGTTCTTATTGCTTGTGATTTTGTAGAAAAATCTGGCATCCTAACATTTTTTTAAATAAATCCTAATTTTCAGGTGCAGTCCCTCTTACAAAACATGCAAGACAAATTCCAAAGTATGTCAGATCAGATCATCAACCGGATAGATGAGATGGGCACTCGTGTTGATGAATTGGAGAAGAACATCACAGATCTAATGACACAAGCTGGTGTTGAAAACGAGAAGTAGTTTTATAGTAGCAGTGATCCTAGAAGTAACAATTACACCACATTGTTTTGTGCCTGAATCATGTCATTTTTACCATTGAATGTCAAAGTAATACTAAAAGCATATATAAAGATATATAGGTGATGTCACTCCATAGGGGCTAAATGATTATGTGGCTCATGTATTTATAATTGTTATGTATATAACAACCAACTAAACATAAGATAATATTATTTAAACATAAGTAAAAAGGCAGGAAAGGGGCCATAGCCAATTTCACTCTATATTTGCAGGCAATAATTACAATAAATCAAATGGAGCGTAATACCAATAAATAAGTTATTTTGGAATGTTAAATAATAAAATTGATGTTCATATGGTATCAATACACTTGTACTACAACCACCAATGATCATTATTGTAGAATTTTACACTTATTGTATGTGAACACCATGTCTGCACTTACTTCAGTAATAAATAAAATTGGTTCTGGTATCGGAATACCAAGTTGTGTTGCTCTTACCTTCTCATAATGGGATAGTTAGTCTGGTTAGTTAACACATTAAGATATATATCATGTGACATACTTAAGCAGTTAGTGCATGTAATAGTAGAATTAACACTAACATAAACTAGATGTAAAGGCATAAAGAATGTGAATTTGTTCAAAGATTTTTGGATCTATGGAATGAATTAAGATATTAGAAGTGTTTCTTTGTTACATAGTACGCTAGTAGTTGTCTAATCTATGGAAAGTGGATTTCACATTAATGCAAAGCAATATGGAGTGATCAGATAATTGGTTTCTTGTAAGATTTTACTAAGCACAGTGGTTGTATTTGTGCGCAACTATTTGTATGATTGTTTATTTTGTAATTAAATTGTGTTATATATTTGATGTTTTTGTTGTTAGAATAAACAAGGGTAGTATAAAGAGGGTGAATATCGATCAGCACAGTGCCTGGCGCCGAACGGCACGGGATACACAACATCGCGTGCTCGTTATGGCGGGAAATTATTTTAAGGACATCGATATTTCACATGCGATTCTGTTTTACTTCCTTTATATTGAACATGAGCCATTATTTTTCATCGAAAATAATGTTATGGCTATGTAATATCGGTCTGAAGATTTTCGTTAGATTATAAGCCATAATAATCGTATTTGTATTCGCCATTCTAAATTACGTGCATATTGTGATATATCTACTATCTATAGGTATGATAAACAAATTCTTATGCTCAAGTAATATGTATGAAAATGTACAAAATAGATTGTGTCTGTAAAATATTTACGATATCCATTATTAAGTTACCTACTTGGTAAACAAGGTTACGGTCAGACATTTTCAATAGAGATGTGTAAGTACTGTGAGTAATGCATGACATGTCATATGACATGACAGCGTACTATAACAGTACCTATTACCCGATAAAATGAAGCATGGCACATGACATTAAAACATGGCATGGCAACGGCGACACGACATAGTGCGCGGCCGGGCGGCGCGGCGGCGTTCTGTCATTTTCGATTCGAGTGTCTTCGGTCAGCATCGTAAAAGTTCGAGTAATTGTGCGAGCGAGCAGTGTGTGTCTCGGACACGTTTTCTCTCACAGTTTAGAAAGTTTTATGTAAAAGTTAGAACAGTACCTATTGCGTGCTAAATAAGGTTTAATTTCTTTAGCACAGCATAAATTTTAACTTGCGCGCTTTTTTTCGTTTGTTTATAAGCACAGTAAATAACACATCATCCATTTGTTTACGCGGTCAAAGTTATCCGTTGGATAAAATTGATTGAAGTTTTTTTGTATTCTTCTTTCACATACCTACTACCTATTATATAAATAGTATTTGTGTGTTTGTAAAAAGACTTTTAATGTGTTAAACTGTAAATATATTGTATAAATATAAACAATACTGCCGGTGTGAACAAATCATTGTACAAAAACAATCATTGTACATAGTTGATTTTTAAATACGCCAATATTTAAGGTCGTTCTTACAATCATCCATTTGTGGTCCTTGAATATTGCCCGTCCTAAGCCTGGAAACCCTTTTTTATTTGTAGATAACATTTTTTAATTAACTTCTAATTAAGGCTAAGTATGAAGGGAAATCAACTTTATCAAATATTAAACCTAAGTATATTGCGTACCTACATTACGGCGGTGCTATAGCTATGAAATAAGAATAAAAGTATTACATTACACCTAAACATTCAGTACAATTAGGTACAAGTACGTGATTGTACTGAACAAAGTACTGAATGCCGCCCGCTACGTAATAGCGTGCCGTTCACATAGCGCGTCATAACGTCATGTTGAGTACTGAGTACTGCTAAAATGCCATATTACGCGGTACGAAATGTCATGCCATATGGCATTACTTTTTAACGTACTGTTTTTCGCATGTCTAATTTTCAATATTTTGCAGTGCTTTTTGGGATATCAACCAGGAGGATACACCTACTAATAGCTCTAAATAAAAGAACGAGTCGTATTCATAAAGTGTATTATTTGGATATTTGACTAAGACGACTTCTTATTTCTATACGTCAGTCCTATTTATATATTTTTTTAATCCTAGCTTAGTTTAAATACCGGTGAGCAGATTCTATAATTATTTGAGTTCCATACAAATGATTTGAATAAAGAATCTGCTAATCAGTTTTAACGGCAAATTATATTCTTAATAAGTTTGATAAGATTTGATCGAGAGATTTGAGAAGAAGATTTGAGAAGATAAGAGAGATTACACACAAAATAACTAACGCGACTCGGTGTCTTCGGAAGAGGTTTCATCTTCGGTTTCCTCAGAGTCCTGCATAAAAAAAATGTTATAAGTACACGGGATCATTCCAATTTTATCCTATAAAAAAATCTTATAAGGCCATATTACGGATGATTCCTCGTCTTCTTTGGTCGGTGAATTATTCATGAGAGCCGCTAGCGAGCTGGATCTAGCCATTCCCGGATTAGCATATTTTTCAGGCGACTTGGCTTTTCGCATGCTCTGTAATGAAAATGTTTGGTACTGTAACAGTTCAGCAGCTTAAGCAGCTCAAGTTAGGGAGCTGAACTTCAGCTCCCTAACTTATCAGTTTTAAGGTTTATTTATTTTGTTTACGCACAGTTATCTACGTGATATACAACAACGTAGTTAACGAATTAATTCACATCCTGCAATTAGTTTTTTCAGAATCGTTATTTTTTTAAAGAGAACTAGTAATGTGGGTAGAATTCAAATTACTAGCAATCTTGTTAACCCCTCCAATTAAGCTAAATATGCTTGTGTTTGGAGAGTTCACGTCAATAGTAGGTGGCGTTTGAACCCGCGATTTCTCGATCACAAGTCTGACACCTTAGCCATTAGGTTATTGACACGTCTAATCTAACTAATTACAGTTTACTAAATCAATTTCTTTAATTGTGAATATAGGTATTTTTTATTCCAAAAATTATTATAAATCTAGGTTAATTACAGTAACACCATCGCTGTGCGGCCAAAATAAATAAACCTTAAATCAGTCAAATCGCCTTAAATCTTTGCTTAAATCAGTTTTATATAAATTCCGTCATTCAACACAATGAAAGAAAAATTAAACTTATTCAACACATCATTTTTCTTATGTGATCAGGCTGGCTGGAAGCGGCTCCTGCCCAATCTAGGGGGCCAAACGCCTCCTGCCGGAGGCTCTACGCAAGGACTGTGCGGTCCATAGCCTTCTATGGGGCCCTTGTGTAGGCGCTGAATTTGCAGCGGCGACCAGCCCGTAAGCTGGTCGCGTCCCAGAAGGTCCTAGATGGCCATCCGAATGATCCGGGGATACCGCACGATCTCCGGTGAGGCGGCGAGTCTCCTTGCCGGATTGCTACCGTGGGATCTAGAGACGGTAGACCTCGCGCGCTTACACAAATGACACGCGGAGGTGCTTAGCCGGGGTGAAACTCCGCTGCCGCGGCAAATTGCAGCACAGCGGACAGAGCTCCAGCACGATCTCAAGGTGGCATTGAAAGAGCGACTATCGCAACCGAGGGCTGGGCACGCTCTATAAATCAATCGTTATTACTGTCATTGCGTTACTAAATGTGAGTAAAGGAATTCGAGAACGCTCCCATTATTGAGATTCGGAAGTGCCAGTCAGAAGTTTTATGCGTAAATTCAAGCTGGCTGGACACAGATTTTGTGAATTTTTCTACTAATTAGCTGTACGTATCACAAAACTTTTAGCTCGATGCCTGTCACAATATGTGACGACCGTTGATATGCAAAAAGTCGTGAAAATCACTTTCATTACCGAGATTGAGAGAACAGCGAAAAGTGGTTTTTCAAGCTGGCTGGTCACGTTTTTGACCTATTATCTAAGATTCTGTAGCGTCAAAAATTCTGAAATAAGGGTGTTTAGCCGTAACATAAAGTGCCCTATTGACCTAGTTAAATGCGAGCTATTTTGAAGTGTTGTCCAGCCAGCCTGAGTCACATTTTTTCTTTTCGTAACCACTGTTGAGTAGTTTAATCAACAACATAAACAACACGAATGAAAAGCATTAGTGAAATGATAAATGGGTGAAATGCTAACCACTGAGTCCTCATCAATAGGGGACTGCTGCATGAGTGACGCGAGTGACGATGATCTTGCAGTCATTCCAGGGTGCGATTGTTTCTCCGGTGAACGCAACTTTCTTCTGAAGTTCTGTGTGTGGTCATTGAATGATTTTTTTTAAAATACGAAGCTATATTAATAAGTTTACATTTAATAATATTTACCGTTTGATCCTCATTATCTGAAAGACCTGTATTTAGGCGCTTTACAGAAAAAACATTACATTAGAAAATCATTTGAGTGATATTTTCTAAAGATATCTTTAATAAATGAATACATAGAGGCACCTTAATATAGGAATACATCAAAATGGTCATCATACACGCATGAACTCACCTCTAAGTCAGCCTTGTCATTGATATCACTGATCTGTTGGTAAGCAACTGTGAGCAGTTCCACTGCCTTCGCGTGGAAGGTCATCTCAATCATGACGAAATCCGACAAAAGAGTCTTCAACTGCTGAAGTTTGCGGCGCTCGAAGAATTCAGTTTGCTCACTCAAGCTTTTTGCAGTCCGGGACATTTCTGCAGAAGCCTTCTGTAGCTCAGATTCTGCATACGTCTATAACACCATTTAATATCTTAGCCCATTTATTTATTGCACGTTGTCGAATAAATACAAATTAACTATACATTGAGGTATCGTTACGAAATCACTCAAAACAGATTGTAGACGAATTTCGTAGCGATAACTTAACACACTGGTAACTTATAAGGCATATTGTAGACCCTAGAAGACGTGTCTATACCTATATTAAGTTATCGGTGTTTAAATTCTGTTGATAGCAAGATTCTCCAGTGTTTAATCAGTCTAATGCCAGCCTACATAAACACAATAGCAACAATTAAATTACGCAGGCAATTGTAATATGAATCTGTGAACAAGGCAAATGGATGTATAGGTAGGTACACGTAGAAGGACTATTGTGCAAATGTGCAGTAGCGCAATGCGGCTAGCCGCAGTGATGCATAGGTTTATCTACTTAAATTTCTAAGCCAAGATGTAGGTAACTATATAACATACGACTTGTTGTCTGTTAAAGGGCTGCCTCTCTCTGGCTTTGTCTAGCACTTTTTTGCGTGCAAGTTCCTTTTCTCGGACGTTCATAGTGTGCTTTAACTCCTCTCTTGCATGTTTGCAAATTGTCTCGTATTGGCACAGCTCACCGATTACCTGAGTAGGCATATTAATTAATTTTAAATAAGTATAAACAAATAAGTACGTGAGCAAATAAAGCATCAGCTAATTAAATATTTAAGGTAATTTGCTGGGGACAATCTGTAGTGCCTCCTGTGTATGTGTTTACGTTTGCATATAAAATAGATCACTAAGTAGGAAGGTATGAAGGTATTAATATACATCCGCAAGTTATGCAGCTTTACCTTGGCTTCCAAGCGCTGTACTTCACAGTTCCTATATTCTTCAATAGCGGTTAATGTGGTCGACAGATTTTCTAAGCCGCTGCTCAAAGACTTGTTAACAATTTCGTTATTGGCGTAGTCCTTTAGAACTTTTACTAGTTCATCTCCCATATCACGCAATCTATTTAAAATATGGGGAATTGTGTTAGTAGATCTAAACCGTTTTAACCGACTTCTAAAAAAGGAGGAACTTTTCAATCGTCGCGTATACCTTTATGTATATATATATATATATATTTTATGTAGGTATGTACACCGATTAGGTACTAGAAGACGGCTGGACCGATTTGAATACCTAATTCTTTTTTGTTTGATAGGGTACCCTATACTTTCCAGGTGGTCCCACTGTCATCCAGTCAGGATCTGATGATGAGATCCTAGAGAATATTATTATAATATTTTTTATAGTAACTTGTGCAGTTGCTCTCAAAAAGCACCCTTTCGTGATAAGTGGTTGGCATTTAGGCGTAACTAGTTGCTAGTTTAATGCTCTAAATTACAAACCGATCTACTAAAAAGTGAGAAATAAAAACTTTTTAACAAAAAATAAAGACAATTTCCAAAAAAAAAACGTTGCAAAGAGAAAAATAATTTTAATTTCGGAAGTCGGAGTCTTTGGTTTTGTATTTTTTTATTTTTTTCACTGATTTCCGAAATTATAGTTATTTTTCACACCGCAGTTTTTTTTTTGTAAAAAATTATTTTGTTACCTATATTACAGCCTGAAGATTGCATGTTTAAAAGATATGACCTTGTACTTAGCGTTTGAAGCATTAGATTTGAGTTCGGTGCATATTATCTCGTGCTGGCTTCGGGATCGGCTTGTAGTCTCATCAAACTAGTCAGTCTAAAGTTTACTCAAATGATAACATGCTTAGTAAGCTGGTGTTACTTAAGCCTAATAAAAGTTTATATTTTTAATGACTAGGTTCCTACTAATGGTAGGTACCACAGAACAGATAAATGGTACAACATACAACCCAAAAAAGTATCTGCGCTCTGACGCAGCATAGATTTCTTTAAGTTGTATCCTTTGACTAGCTTCCGCCCGCGACTTCGTCCCCGTGGAAAAAAAAATCCCCCGATTTTGAAACATTCTTCATTACTGCTCCGCTCCTATTGGTGTTAGCGTGATGATATATAGCCTATAGCCTTCCTCGATAAATGGGCTATCTAACACTGAAAGAATTTTGCAAATCAGAACGGTAGTTCCTGAGATTAGCGCGTTCAAGCAAACAAACAAACAAACAAACAAACAAACTCTTCAGCTTTATAATATTAGTATAGATTATACACTTGACCTTTGATTAGACAAGTGTATAATCAAAGGTTGTATCGCGGTTGTGCTCAACGGTGCCCTTGTGTTGTTTAAAACGTGATGTAAAATACAAATGCCTTCCAGCTCTTTCTATAAATATTCAATGGCGAAGTATTTACTAAATGGCAATTTATGTCTCAATTGCAGACCATTGTAGAAGCTGTTGTTAGTACCTATCATCTATTTGTGTAGTTTATATTAACGTAATATATCCATTGAGGTAATATGTACTACGTACTAGAGAAGACACCACACACCACTACTGCGTTTCGTTCAAGTGCGGTCTATTGACTGCACTTCATTTAGACGCTTGTCAGATATTGAGCGCATAAGTCATTATTTGTTTTAAAGGAAAAAAACGTTCAAACGCATTATATATCATCGTGTATTTTACGATATTGCACTAATAGTTCAATTAATATGGCGAATTGCAAAGGAATAAATTTTCATCGGCGAGTAACTAGATATTCATTTTAAAATATAATTTGATAAAGGGTATTTGGCAGACGCCATGTGTCTAAAGCCGGCTCTACACGTTGGCCAACACAGTGGCGAATGTAGTGGCCAATGACTATTCGCCAACGTGTAGAGGGGGTGTTTGTGCACCCAACATGCACAAACACGCCGTCTACACGTTGGCCAATACGCATTGGCCACTACATTCGCCACTGTGTTGGCCAACGTGTAGAGCCGGCTATAGACTAAAAATTAAGATGTGACAATTTATGTAATAAGCGTAGTTAGAATAAGCTGATAATTCTTTTTATAGCGGAAAATAATAAATTAACATATATTTAGAAAAAAAAACTGGTTGTGGTTCTTCAATATTATTGCATATTGTAACTTGTAAGACATAACTTGTTACATTTTGTTTATTTAAGGTTTTCACGTTTGGGCCGTAAAGATAGAGAAAATTGGATAAAATTTGTCCAAAACAACCGTAGTGAAGAGACCTGGTTACCATCCAGTCATACTTATTGTATATGCTCGTTGCATTTTCGCGTGTGTCATTATATAAATATACAAAAACAAAAGTTTTTGATTTATTTTAAGTACTAATATTAGGTTAAAGTCAATTAATAATAAAGTATGAAAAAAGAGTGCGAATGAAGATTGGTAGGTATAAAGCTATGTCACTTCTGTAGTCAGCAGTTTAATTTATATAAGTGACATGTTATAGCAGAACGTTGAACAAAATGAGTAAGCGTCATGTAAATCACGGCGCTTCCGACCTTTTGGTCGCGAGAAAACTACACCTTAAAAGCGCTTTAGCGCTGTATGTTTTTATTGTTTTGTTATACGACTAATTATTGTTTCGGCGCTGCAGCGAACTTAAGTTTAAACTTGCCAAAATGGAACATATCCTTTGCTTAGGATAGCTCCTCTAGTACGTAGTACATATTACCTCAATGAATATATCTCTTTAGTTTTAATCAAATATTTATTTTTGATCATTTCTTCATCATTTATCTCTATCATCATTTATTTTTGAATATATACTAGTGATGAGTCGTTGACGGTTTTTCCGTTAACGAAACGTTAACGTTGATTTACGTTTGTCAACTGGTAAATCAACTAGTTAAATTCGTCAACGAGCTAACGTACTACTAATGTCAACTTGCAACGTAAACCGTTGATTCATTGAACGGTTTTTAATCAACGATTACGCGTTCAATTTTAGAAACAATTTGGTTCAATTTATGTATTGGAAAACGTTTGATTGATGGTTCTACTAAGATGACCTTCCCTTCATACTTTCTCTTCAGGCTTAGGACTGACTGAATAGAATACAATTAGCTATAAACCATATTCTACTCAGGCGTATTTATAAGATCATCTGATTCTAAGTACACAAATCTATTAATATTAAAAAAAAATACTTTCAAAATAAAGAGATGCAATCATAAAAGACATCTTCGCGTGCTCCGCGAATGTGCAATGCATACAAGTACCACCAGTATAAGATGAACTACGATAAATAATATCAGAAAATTAATCTAATTTAGATCATAGATCTATTAACTTACTGATAAAATGTTATGCTGTCTTTCCGTAAACTTGAAGTCCGGCTTTTTTATCACACCTACAAACTGTGCACGGGGCCATTATTAGATTTATTTTCTAGAATTTTTAGCGAGTAGTGCGGAAGTATTTACGGCTACGGTTTTAGGAGTGGTCAAAACTAATTCGAATTTAGTGAGTGACGATCCGTATAAGATTTATACCCCTTATGTGTTGACAGACATTGGTCGTTGTTAATATCGTTCGTAAATGGAAACAAACAAACTAGTATTAACCGGTTTCTCTCGGGTGGTACGAGCGGGATCACCCCGCTGCGCCGGGGCGCGCCATTATACCAATATAAGGACTATTCTTAAAATAAATTTTCGAAAATCAAATTGTATAATATGACCGTCGCTCGCAATCTATGACGTTATTTTCAACGCAAGTTTTTTATTGCTCAGCTCGTTGCGTTTGCGTTCTCGTTTATCGAACGAGACGCACGAGTTAAATTCATAAACGTTGTTGACGAATTCAACTATTTGATTCATATACAGTTAACATTAACACGTTGACAGGAGATCAATGGTTGATTCAAGTAGTTCGTTGATTCAACTCTCATCAGTCATCACTAATAAGCCGAGACACATAAGTTGAACCAAAATGGCGGTCATCTGCGCAGGTACGAGTATGGAGAAAAATGTTAGACGCATGCTCCACAGTTGTCCGAGAAATTCAAAAAACTAGAGTAATTTATTGAAACGCAAGTTAAAAATAATCTCGGATTATGCGTTAAAGGCTTATTTCAGAACCTTCATAATTTATAGCTGAACGTAACTTTGCACGAGGTTTACCAACTGTCGGTATTCTAATTCTTTCTCAGTTATATGAAAATTGTGAATGCATCGTTTTATTATGCCTGTCACTGATTTTATTCGTTGTTCCTTTTTACCTGGAATATTTACATTTATTTTTTATTTTTATTACTGATGGGCCTACTCTTGACCTCGATCTCGCCTGATGGTAAGCGATAGATGAGGTCTAAGATGGGACGAGCGAGCCCAGAAGATGCCTATTTACTCGTGATTTAAAGGCTGAAAGGTCATAAGTGGCAGGGAACACAAAAGCCGGCAGAGAATTCCACAGCTTGGCTGTGCGCACAATAAATGTGGAGGAGAAGCGCTTGGTACGACAAGACGGTATATCAACCAAGTGAGGGTGGTACCCAGCCGTGCGTCTGGTAGACCGGTAGTGAAAGGGAGATGGAGGAATCAGGTCATGGAGCTCCTGCGCACACTCCCCGAAGTACAGTCTGTAGAAAACCGACAGGCAAGCAACGGTTTGCTGAAGAGCCAGGCTATGAAGCTTGTCCACCAGCACCTCGTCGCCGATAAGCTTTTTAGCTCTGCGCTCGATTGAGTCCAATGCAGCAAGTTGGTACTTTGCAGAGCCATCCCACAAGTGGCTGCAATACTCCACGCAGGAACGGACCTGTGCTTTATACAAATTTAGAAGCTGTCCAGGCGTGAAGTACCGCCTCACCTTGTGTTGGATTCCCAGCTTTTTTGCTGCAGTCTGAGCTCTGGACTCGATGGTTGAGCCGAAGTTGAGGTCTGACGTCAACTCCATGCCCAAAAGCTCCAGGCGATTGATTACTGGCGCAGATGTACTTCGGAAAGTTGGGGTCAATTCAAAAGGGCTCCTTTTAGCGCTGAAAAGACAAGTCTGTGTTTTCACAGCGTTGAATTTGACCAGACTGTCGTCACCCCATTGGGAAACGAGATTTAAGGTCAAATTGATGCGCTCTACCATGGCCTTTCTGAGAGTGGCAATTTCGTCCCTGTCAGCTCTAGAACTGGATAAGTATCTCTCTGAGACTGTGCTGTCATCCGCGTACCCAACTGCTCCCAGCTGAAGTAGGTCATTGATATGCAGCAGAAAAAGAGTCGCAGAAAGAACAGACCCTTGAGGGATACCGGCATTAATTACCATAAGATCCGATGAGCAGCCATCGATGACCACTCGGATCAACCGCTCACTCAAGAAGTCGGAAATCCAGTTGCATAATCCAGCAGGGCATTGGCGTATCTAGACATATTTCCCAGGGGGGCCTGGCCCCCAGTAGTAGAAGCGATGATCGCTTATCAAAGTTGCGTCAACTCTTAACGTACGAAATGAAAATTTTCACATACATTAATTTAACATGTATCGCATAACGGAACCTTGCATGAGTGAGTCCGACTCGCACTTGGCAAGATTTTTTAATTTTTTAGCCATCATTGATTGTTAGTAAAAATTCTGGGGTGGGCACGGCCCACCCGGCTCCCCTCCTTCCTACGCCTATGCAGCAGGGGCACCGAATGCGGGAAGCTTGCTCAGCAGACTAGCGTGCGAGACCCTGTCAAAGGCCTTTGAGATGTCGAGGGATACCGCACGGGCTTCACCGTGTTTCTCAATGGCCTCACCCTAACAGTGCGGAACATACACAAAAAGATCTCCGGTGGACCGACCACGGCGAAAGCCATACTGGTGGTCACTGAGGAGCTCATTGTCTTCAAGGTATGCCAGCAACTTGTTGTTGAGTACCCTTTCCATTACTTTACACAGTATGGAAGTTAAGGCGATTGGTCTATAATTCTGAACTTTGAGACTCTCTTTTAAAATTCTTTTAACTGTGGTTATATACTTTTTTTTCGTAGCTTCCGTAGTTTTATTTAGAGAATCAGTTATATTATTTTCTTTTAAAAAGTAATTGCAAACGTCAAATATCATTCTCCTGTCCTCTCTCCTAATAGTTCGTTATGGTGGAGTGTAGGCTTGTGTAGTACATGTACTATGTACTGTTAGGACGCATTTTCCGTCATATGAACTAGAACGAACTATTCTGTTTCTGTCGCTCAAATCGGTCATCTAGTACAGTGAACTAATCACCAATCCTAGCGACATCCAATCGCGAGAGCCGAGTAAGAACGGCTGAACTAATAAGTGATGTACGAACTACGATGACCTGGAGAACGAGAAACTGTGTCCGGTCATTTATGTGCATAATCTATGGCCCGGACGTTCTATGGCTCTTTGATAGTAATTGTTTTCGATGTTTTTGTTATTTTAACTTTGTTAAGTGAAGTTACTCAACGTCATTGGTTCAACAATATAAGTTCAAGTTTATAAAAATGAAGATCACTGTAAATATTTGATTTTTAAATACGCCATTTTAATAATTCATTCAATATTACTTATTTAAATGATATTCAAATTATTTAAAATGTATCATAATTAAAATGATAGTCCTAAGCCTGCAAAGTATGACGGAAAATCAAATATGCAGGTATGTATTCCATCACGTCTGACTGATGTCTTAATTATCGATGATAGCGATGGCCGTTTTGTAACATCAATAGTTGTACAACTATCTATTTGAGTTTACAACCATCACTCGTTTTCTAACCAAACATAACTATCTATTTTCACAACGTACGTTATGACCATAACTGCAGCTGTAACAACCATCGGTTGTTTTGTAACGCATAATAACCGTAGCTATCTCACAACGCTCTAGAAATCACGCAATAGATATCGTAGTTGAAGTTGGCTACGTAGCGGTATCGCAACGGTTAGAGCGAGAAAAATATAGGATAGGCTGGATAGGTAGCGCGTCTCGTTCGCACAAAAGCAAAGATGGATGGTTATGATTTATTGCATAATGTGACGAATGTTATAAACACGAACGTCGATAATTGAATGACTAACTTTCGCCACTGAAAAATATTATTTGAAAATTTAGTTTGGTGTTGACCTTGGTACCCGCAAGTGTTCCATTTCCCATTTCTCCACGATTGTTTTTAGGGTTCCGTAGCCGAATGGCAAAAAAAGGAACCCTTATAGTTTAGATATGTCTGTCCGTCTGTCTGTCTGTCTGTCTGTCTGTCCGTCCGTCCGTATGTCACAGCCATTATATTCCGAAACTATTAAAACTATACATGTGAAACTTAGTAGGTAGATGTATTCTGTGAAAAGCTTCCCGATTTTAAGAAAAAAAAAATAAAATAAAGGGGAGTCCCCATACATGGAACTAGAACTGAAAATATTTTTTTTTCATGAAGTTATGCCTGTGTGGTATCTATAGACAGGTCTTTAAAAATGATATAAGGGTTTCTAAAACCACTTTTTCATAAAGTCAATCGTTTAAAAGATTTATGAGCTTCCAAAGTAGTAAAATGTGTTTGTCCCCCCTCTAACTTCTATAATAATGGAGTGAAAAATCTAAAAAAAATATACGTCTGTAGATCTTAATGTAAACTTTCAACCAAAATTAGTTTGAACGAAATCGGGTCAGCAGTTTTGGAGATACAGCATATTTTCTAAAACCGCAAATGTAACTTTGTAATTTAAATAAAACAAAGTTATTTAGCGTAGTTGTAAAAATGTAAATAAGCTAGTTTTAAGAAGTCTTTAAGATTTTTTTTTATTCGTCAAATAAATAGACATATTGTATTATATTATTATAGTTACTACGGAACCCTTCATGGGCGATTTTTTTTTCTAAATTCGTTAAATGTTGTATGTGTGTTGAATTGAACAATAAGTAATTTTCATCTATAGTGTTAATAATTGTAAATAAATCTAACTTTTTTGACAATATCAAGTACTTACTTTTTTATTGCAAAAAACCTAAGCCTAAGCCTGGATAAGTACGAAAGAAAGTTGACTGTATGTTTAGTATCCATTGTAACTGCAACAGATATCACGTTATAAGACGCCTTCTATACGAGACGTTGTCGAAATAGATAGTTGTCAAAATAGATAGTTTTCACAACGTTATTTGACAACGGACAACGGCTTCGTTACGTTATTAGAAAAACTCATAACGACACATGTCTAATCGATGAACTAAAATGAACTAATAGTACTAGAAGACCGAACTAGTACATTTGAACAATTGTACTAGTTCGGAGCGTTCCTGTCAGTGACCGAGTATGAACAAGCCTAGTGGAGTGTGGAGTTATGGTGAACGCAGACCTAGCCGCACCGCACGCGCCGCAGTCTTTGCATTCGAATTCTTTATATGAAGTTCTATGCAACCTCGCACACCTACCCGCGCCGCAGTCGCCGCAGTCCCTGAAACGACCGAACTCCCCTAGCCGCAGCTGATGACGTCATCCGCACGCAGCGCGGATGACGTCATTCGCATCCACGGCGCGCAGTGTTGCCAGAGTTATAAAGTAGACAGAGAATCTCTGTCAACGGTTTATAATAAAATTACTTATTCTCGTATAAATAATTACTTGCTTATTCCCTATTATAGCACCTACAGATATAATTACACAAAAGAGCAAAATACCAATACCAAATACAGATTTTATACAGATTTTTTAAATCTTCGGATATATAATGCTTTCAAAAATCTGGCAACACTGACGGGAACGACTGCAGCGACTGCGGCGCGGATAGATGTGCGAGGCCATTAACAAAAAGCGATGACTGCGGGGACTGTAGAGACTGCGGTGCGGCTAGGTCTGCGTTCACCATTATGGTCATTTTCTTGACATTAAATTCAATGATCACAGATGAAATGGCGTTGTTATGGTTACGCGCCGCCCCGCGCCCCGCACTTCGATTGAGACCCAAAAACACTTACGTGTCCCGTACCTTACCTCAATGTTTTTGATAAGGTTTGTAGGGGAGTGATATTCGAAGATTCGAATGACGTTATTGCGACGCTCGCTATTTCGAAAAAAAAATAGAGTGGTACGCCAGTTCGAAAACACATTAAGACGCATTATAATCCCGTTGACCTTGCTCAATCGGGCGCACTCACAGACACATCACAGAGAATGCCCCGCGCACCCCCTCATTTGAGGGGGTGAAGCAGATGAAGTGGGACACGAGTAGTCCCGCCTACTGCGGGGTGCACCGCGCGAATTTCGTCGATGCGTGTTTTTCATTACATTTAACATCGTAATTTCGCGGCTGGTTTACAGAGCTCGAGCGGTCCAGTGTGTCACCGTTCGGGTTTCGCAGCACGTTTCCGCGGCGATCACCAAGATCGAATCTCATTCGCGGTATAGCTTTTTGTTGTCTTATTTATTAAATATTATGTATTTATAGATATTTACATATTTTCGTGTTGTTATTATTTTAAAATATGTGCATAGTTTTGTTCTCTTATTTTTTATTTAATTCATTAGGTTATCAAAAAAATTTTTAGCAAAAAAATAGAACCGACTTCCATATAAAACACTACAAAGGCAAAAATAACTTTAATTTCGGTAGTCGGTGTCATTTGTTTTGTAGTTTCTTTTATATTTTTGACACCGCCTTCCGAAATTAAAGTTATTTTTGCCTTTGTAGTGTTTTTATATGGAAGTCGGTTCTATTTTTTTGCTAAAATTTTTTTTTTCACGCTTTTTGTAATTTATCTAGTTACAAAAGCCAAAATGTAAACTACTTATCACCTTTTACAAAATATTGCTTTTCCTGGTGCAGAGCTGTTAATTTTTGAGGAGTTCACCTGGTACATCACCATCAGCTCTACATCACCATATACATTGCGATGAGTATAAAGTGCTTAACATCCGTACTCAAGTAATCGAATCGCAATCCACGAAATACTTATTATTGAGTAGTTTCAGTGGCCATCTGTGGTCTTCTTCATCAGTTCAACTTCCCCAAATGGTAATTTTCAAAAGCAACTGCTCAAGGTACTATAAGAAATACCCAAAACGCTATAGGTGTGCCTATAATATTTGAAGAGTTCCCTCGATTTCTCCAGGATCCCAACATCAGATCATGATTTCGTAACAATGGGACCAAGTAGAACGTATACCCTTTCAAACGCAAAAAGAATTTTTCAAACCGGTCCAGCCGTCTCCGAGTTATGAGGTAACATACATAAAAAAAAAGTTCAAGACGAATTGAGAACCTCCTCCTTTTTTTTTGAAGTCGGTTAATATCAATAATTTTTATTCCTATAGATATTTTATTTCAGAATCAAGAATAATATAATGAAAAAAAAAAACATCCAAAAAGTTTGATGGTGGATTCTGAAGAAAAATAATATACAGGGTGTTACAAAAGAGTTTAAGTAATACCAAAGGAGGTTATTGTACTCATAATTATGAACAAGTTTTACTATGGCACCAGCTCTGAAATCGCAATAAAAACAGCTGTTTCAATTATTTTTTTCCAAGTGAATAAACTTTTTGTATAAAATAGCAGTTTATTTTCGTCATTTTTATTTTCGCAATATACGGTTTATAAGAATACAGCGTGTGAAGTGAACATACCTACGGATGCGAGGAGAGACGAATAAAAGGGTGGGATACGGACTGGGTGGATGGATGGACAGGTGAACGAACAGGAAGGATACATAAAAATTAAACAAGCTAATTATTATAATTTTATTTTGTGATTTTTTGACGTATTTACGCATACGGAGCGCAATGTTAATACACAAATTTTGGAAAAAAATTACTCAAGTCACAAATCTTCAAAATTTAGTTTTCTACTACAACAAGTTTTGTTTTAAGGCATCCAAAACAAATACTGCCTTGTATGTGCTCGTGCAGAGAAAAAACAAACTGCTGCACCGGAACAGTTTGCTTTCATTCCATTTCGCTTTTGTCTTTTTTGTCACTTTTATCTCTATCTGTATTTTCATCTCTATTTTTGACGTATGGTCCACGAATTTTCATATTTCTTGAAATTCGGGGATCAAGTATCTCAGGTAAAATACAGTCTAAATAGAACTTTTTCAATTTTTCTTTCATTTCTCTTTCCCAAAATGTATCATCTCTTTGAATGATTTCCGTCTTCAGCTTTTCTTTTTCATTCTCCCATACGGCAAACAAACAATTTTTTTTTTGGGTTACGTGTAGCTGTCCTTGAACCAAGCATGTTTTTTGTTGATGGCTAGTTCACTAGTTTTTGTTTTTTGCCAGAAGTTTACTTTTTTATTTTCAATTGCTGCTGCTAGGCCCATTTTGTGGGCTGTCAAAGGACACTTTACTTCTACAACAGTATTTTCTCCAATTAATCCATCAGGCGTTGCACCCAAGAAACATAGTTCTTGGTCTATAAATAAACCACAGGGTCTAATCGTTTTGCGCTCTTGTACAGCCAATTGTGCAAGTGCGATTTTTTCATTCAATTGGCCATGTCTAATAGATTCCACGTGGTCAATTTTGTTCCGATAAAGAATATCTTTGACTAAATTAGCACATGGTGTATTAATACGCCTTTTTATAACTCTGCCGAAATTGGATGCAGTCAATAACGATCTTCACATCTCTAGCCATTCTCCACTATCACTTTGTAAAACAGTTTTTCTTTCAATTGTTGCTCGTTCCAAATCAGACTTTTTAATTTTTTTCATAAACTCGTTTTTCAGTTTATCCAGTATTTCTACCGGCATATCGGGCTTTTCACAGGACTGGCCATAATCCTTATCGTCTTGTTTTTTACTGAAAACAAGCCTTCTTTTTCTTTTTATATATCTTTTACTAAGGTGTTTTTGTTTCTTCTTTCTTTCTTCCCACAGTTTCAGTTTGCCTCTTGGGCTCTTATTGGTAATTTTTTTATAAAGCTTCGAAAGTGCATTTTCTTCATTGAACGACACTGTTGACGCAATGCATCGCGTCTGATATGAGTTTTTGAGGGAAAAATTAACTCTTTTTCCTCCTACATATTTTGCTATGATGCTATGATAGCGTTCTACAACGTTACTGTCCACGTCTGAAGTAAACTTCGAGCATGGCCAGCAATAATTTGTATCATTATACTAATTCTCTGCCACAGAGAACTTAGCTGAAAGTCACTTGGAACATCATTTTGCTCCAAATCTCCCGTTTTTTTGCAGAAATGTGTTTTGCATTCAAGGTGGTTTCCAAAAGCGTGATGATGTGCTTGTAAAATGTCCTCAAATAATTTTTGCTCTTCTGGGCAGGGATCATTTTTATTTTTTTGTATTGCTTTGGTTATGCAGGATCTCATGCTCAAAACTCGCGATATGGTCAATAATTTTCTGTGACTTTTTAAATATTTGGTTTCAGTTTGCAATGTCATCATTTTGTTACAAAAATTCCTCAGTAAATGATTTCTGCATTCTACTTTTTCGACGGTAATATCAAGGTAAGGTCTTGCCTGCAAAATTTTGAAATAAGTACTTGAGTCACCATCAGATATTAGTCGTCCGTAAATCAAACCGTGGGTAGCTAATGACTGCTTAAAACCTTCCACTATAATTTCGCTCTCCATTCCTGTGGACGGACCGGAATAGTTTTTCAAACATAAATGTTCAGGCACTGTTGTTTTTTTCTTTTCGGCACGATCACAAGGGTAGCAATATTTATTTCGGACTCCCAAATATAAAAGTTTGCCTGTTTTTCTACATAAGATTGCAGCAGCGCCGGATAAAGCTGAATAATTTTTTTTGTACGACCTTTTACCGTACACACCATCTGCTATCACATCTATGATAGGCGTACCATTCTTTGTGACCCTGCCTTCTGCTATAGCCATAATTTTCTCTTCCTCAGCTGCTTGATCCATGGACTGTTGTGCCAGTTGCTGCCAGTTTTCCGACAGTAATTTGTGGTTCTTTTGGTATGTTTTTTGGAAAATCATTGGCAAATTCATGGCTGATGAAAATTCTTGTAGCTGAGAATGACCACAACCAATAGAAATTGCACCAGCTACAGCACATGTATTTATTGATAAACAATTATCATTGTCGTTAATGATAACAAATTGTTGTTTACACATTTTACATAAAAAAGTAAATTTGGAAGATAAGCCGTGAAGCTTTTCACCAACTAACTCAAGAGAAGATAGCCCGCAGTCTAATGGTCCGTGATTTGAGATCTCACACAGCTTTAAAAAAAATAGGAAACATTAATAATCCTGCGTCCAATTTGTATGTTCTTTTTAGGAGTATAGTTTTCCGTCTGTAAAAATAAATTAATAATTTTTTTTATATCATAAAACATTGTTTTAACTTAAAATAATTTTAAATAAGTATGTTTTCACGGAATAACTTACTTCTGCACTATAATTTAACCCATCAGTTTCTTGGTTTTCAGGTTGGACATCACAATGACTTTCTTCAGTAGCACTAGCCACCTAAAATTGAATTATACCATTTTTATTTATAAAACTAATTCTACACAACTCGCAAAATTATGTTACTGTAACGTGCGGTTGAAGTTTTGAATATTACCTGTGTATTAAAGGTTTCTTCTAATACTTGCTCAGATGAATATGTACTTTTATCAATAACTTCACGACCGTGATCATTCTGTGATGCCACAGTTTCCAATCTAAAAATACAAAAAGTTTGTGGTAATGAAATTCATTACAAAATTAAAGCGGAACATTATTTACCATGTTTGTTATTTGTTTCGAGTTTCGATTGTGAAACAACTGAAAAAAATTGGCCAAGTGCAAGTCAGACTCACCCATGAAGGGTTCCGTAGTAACTATAATAATATAATATAACATGTATATTAATTTGACAAAAAAAGACCTTACAAATTTCTTAAAACTAGCTTATTTACACTTTTACAACTACGCCAAATAACTTTGTTTTTCATAGTGTTTGTATGAATCACAAAGTTATGTTTGCGGTTTTAGAAAATATGCTGTAATACAAAAACTGCTAACCCGATCTCGTTCAAACCGATTTTGGTTGAAAGTGTATATCTACAGACATATATTTTTTTAGATTTTTCACTCCATTATTATAGAAGTTAGAGGGGGGGGAGGGAGAGACACATTTTACCACTTTGGAAACGATTTACTTTATGAAAAAGTGGTTTTAGAAACTTCAATCTCATTTTTTAAAGACCTGTCTATAGATATCACACACGCATAGGTTTCATGTAAAGAAATATTTTCAGTTTTTAGTTCCATATATGGGGAGCCTTCCATGTATGGGGAGGTTCCATGTATTTTAATTTTTTTTTTTTTTTTTTTTCTCAAAGTCGGAAAGCGGTTTATCGGAAGACGGACGGACGGACGGACGGACGGACGGACGGACGGACAGACAGAAACAGACAGACATGACGAAACTATAAACAACAAATACAGGGTGGCAGGGACATCTACGCGCAACCGCTTACCATGGATTCAGTACATGATTCTGGACCCCCCTGCGTTGATAGTTTTCGTCGGCTTTTTCTTAATTTCATAAAATTACGAAAAATCCGACGCAATAACAAAACAGTAAATTCACTTATTTCAAACAGTAATGTAAACAAAACTCGAAAAGACTACCTGATTAGTTATGTTGATCTCGCAAATTAACCCTAGCAAAACAGCTGATCATGTAGCTCTTTCGAATTTTATTTACATTGCTGTTTCAAGTGAAACAAGTGAATTTTATATTTTAATTAACAATGATTTTATACAGTTTTCAGTAAAAAAATACTGAAAAATCCTGAAAAGTTAAAAAAAAAACGACGAAACATTCCAACGCAGGGGGTCCAGAATCATGTACCGAATCCCTGGTAAGCGTTTGTGCGTCGATGTCCCTGCCACCCTGTATATTACTTGTGCCAAAATATAGTAGTAAATATCCCGTTTTAAGACAGATTTAGTGACCATGTCAATTTTAAAACTGCGTGAAAATGTCAATTCTAAATTTTCTAGTTCTGTGGTTCAGAAGTTGGTACATTTTAGATTTCATTTTTTAGGGTTCCGTAGCTGAATGGCAAAAAACGGAACCCTTATAGTTTCGATATGTCTGTCCGTCTGTCTGTCTGTCTGTCTGTCTGTTCGTCTGTCCGTCCGTCCGTATGTCACAGCCATTTTATTCCGAAACTATTAAGACTATACATGTGAAACTTAGTAGGTAGATGTATTCTGTAAACCGCTTTCCGATTTTAAGTAAAAAAAATAAAAAATATTTAAAATAAATGGAACTAGAAATGAACATATTTTTTTTCATGAAACCTATGTGTGTGTGGTATCTATGGACAGGTCTTTAAAAATGATATGAGGGTTTCTAAGACTGCTTTTTCATAAAGTCAATCGTTTAAAAGATATAAGCTTCCAAAGTGGTAAAATGTGTGTCCCCCCCTCTAACTTCTATAATAATGGAGTGAAAAAGTAAAAAAAAAATATGTCTGTAGATCTTAATGTAAACTTTCAACCAAAATTGGTTTGAACGAAATCGGTTCAGCAGTTTTTGAGATACAGCATATTTTCTAAAACCGCAAATATAACTTTGTAATTCATACAAACACTATGAAAAACAAAGTTATTTAGCGTATTTGTAAAAATGTAAATAAGCTAGTTTTAAGAAATTTTTAAGTTTTTTTATTTGTCAAATAAATATACATATTATATTATATTATATTATTATAGTTACTACGGAACCCTTCATGGGCGAGTCTGACTCGCACTTGGCCAATTTTTTGTATTCATTTCGTAAAATTGTTGAGCTACAAATAAAAGATTAGGCAACTAACATTCATAGTTAGGTACATACCTATTCTCTTACTTAGTTATGTATGACAATAAGCAACATCTGAATTTTCAGATCAATCAGATATTTTGTCATGCACATTACTGCCCATATCAATAAACCGCGGTCTTGAAACAAAATGTTTCTTACTTTGTTTTATTCTTTATTATAGCCTAGATAATGTGTCGATACTTACTCATTGAAAATAACTTCGGCGTTGAGATTTTCGACTTTCTTTCTCCTATAAAAAAATGAAAACGTTTCTTTTTTTATTCAACAAAATATTTACAAAAATATCTAAATATAATATAAAAGTACTTTCAATAAAATAGAAGTGACAAAAAGACAAAATAAGACCCTAGGGTTTGATCCAGGACACTGGCGGTTGCCAATCCGATTCACTACTATACACGCTAATAGAACTTAGGAATTGTAATGAAATAACGGACCGTATTCAAGTAAAATAAAGTGCTCAATACTGAGACGGTTCCAATAATGTGTCATAATATTTTAGAAATAATTTAGTAATCTAAAATATTCTTACCTTTTAACATCGTTCATATGTACGGCGTTTGATTTATATGAACGTTTTTTAGGCTTCACTTTATTTCCCATATTTATAAAATAAAATTGAAATCAAATTACGCTATTTTAACCTAAAGTATTTTATATTTACAAAAAAAAGAAGATTATTTATAGAAAATTGATATAAAAAATGAATTTATAAATAAAATAATGAATTTACAGACGAAACTTTACAATAACTACAAACAATTCCGAGTCGAAATAAATCGGCGAGAAAAGCGACACGTCCATATAGCAACAGGCGTTGGCCGGCACTGTCGGTACACAGGCGTTTACGCACACATGCGTACGTATTATATTGCGAAATAATAATACGCGATTTACAGAAAATGTATTGATTGGATTAAAAAAATAAAACACTATTTCGTTAGTATGTTTCTTGTTGAATAATTTGTCAAAAAATCAGAATGATCGTATGTATTTTAATATGGTTTTTATTCGTTAAAAGATTTTTTTAGAGGTATCTTTGTGATTTTTTTCTATGAATTAAAATTTGTTGTATTATGTTTTCAACACACTACTTAACTAGATTATATCCTGAAGAATGTCATATATTTTTCTGATTGTGTTAACTGCAGTGAATCATATACTTTAACGCATTATAAAACTCGCGTTTAGCTCTTGTAGTCCCCTTAAGTCGAAAACCGCTATATCGAATGACGTTGTCGCGAACACGGTGATTCGAAAAACTGTTTGAATGGTACGCTAGTACGAAAGTCTTGGCATTGAAATCCTCTGTTGCGAATAGCATATTCCAATCTGAATTAGTCTGGGGATCGAATTCGCGACCTAGTGATTACCAAGACCTACCTACGCTACGATGATAAAACTGACATTGAGCTAGTTGTCTATACTCCTAAGTATAAATGATTAATATTAGTACTTATTAATACTACTAATTATGACTTTTGTACTGGGGTATCATTCAAACAGTTGGTAAAACTTTCCTATATTGTCTGCTGATTTATGGGTTGGGTTGGGGGGAAGGGAGAGGGGGGGAGGTGGTCTGTCCCCCTGTAACTCCCCCTACTACGCAACCCCATGGTTATCCCCCCACCCACGGACCACATCATTCCTTAAGATCAGGTGAGATTATGGTCAAACGCAAGCCTATCAACAATAAAAAAAACAGGACATTATGTAAAAAGCTTTTATTTTTGTGAGTACTATCTACAGTAAAAATATGAACTTCCAACTCAACGGACAATGAAGGAAAGTTTAGCCAAACAGTTTTTTGAATCAGCGTGTTCGCGACAACGTCATTCGATATAGCGGTTTTCGACTTAATGTGTTTTCGAACTGGCGATAGCGTACCACTCTTAATTTTTTTCGAAATAGCGTGCGTCGCAACAACGTCATTCGAATCTTCATATCACTCCCGCTTTGTAGGTATATACCTACCTCAATAGTTTTTAATTAAACAAAACTTCTTAGTCTTTGATTCGTATTCTCACCTTGCCGTTTTTCTTGTGTAGTCGCCAAACGCAACACATAGTTCCCCAAAGTTTTTCTCCACATTCGTAATTCGGTCTTGAATGAATTTAGCTTGTTGTTCATAACTCAAAGAATGTGGATTATCACCTCTAAACATAATTATATATTTAGTTAATCTGAGTAATGATCTTGCAACTGATTCTTATTTATTTACGTTTTGGTAACTATGGCAACCTGGCTGTTTTGTGTGTAGCCTTCAAAGAATAAAGTAGGTAAGTAGCCTTTTTAGATTTTGATTATATTGATAAAAACATGATTCATTAACTGTATAAATGAATGTCTTTTCCTACAGATGTTAGTTCTTTATTGAATTCTAATCATCGAGTCGCTATTTGAAACATTGTGCATTGGTCAAGCTTTATGTAGCTACATTGAGATTAAGCAGAGCTGCGCTTTGAATGATTCACAATGTAGCGTATTGTGTTATGTATATAAACGATGGATCATTGTTTGTAGTGTAGACATAGCAGAAATGTTGAAAATATGAATTACCGATTTCCAAACGTGTAAGACATTTTGTTTTCTCCTTTGGCAACTGAGCCGGTGAGTAAAAAGACTTGTACCATTGCCCAAAAAAAAAAAATTGGTGTGATTGACACTGACATTTATTTTGTTGCTGTCATTTGTCAGTGCCAAACCCAACAGCTGTTTGTTTTTTGTGTTTGTTGCCTTACAGTCATTACATTATTACAGAAATGAATGAAGAAATAGATGAATATGATATTTACCATCAGGATTTTACGACTGTATCAGAGTGGGAAGTGTTTATTGCTCGTATAGAAGAAGTATTAAATGAATGGCGATTGTCTAAATCAAAATTATCTAAGCTATCAGGGAAGTACACAAAGAAATGGACGAGTAAATCGGAGGAAATTCACTTCCAGGGCAACAAGTTTATATTATCTTATCATACACTTGAACCAGCTAACTCTGCAGAGATCTCGGTGGAGTGCGAGGATAAAACTTTTCTAATTGAGTTGCACAATGGTATTTGGGAATCTACCACGAATTTTATGGATGACCTCGATGGAAGTCCTTTTCCAGTGTCCAGCTGGTATGGTCTAAAACGGTATATAATGCTATATTCGAGTTTACCATTGGTTGATGGGAACTTGATAAAACTTGTGATGAGCACTGCAAATATTGCTTTTGCTAACACAGACTGTGGTGTGCCTTTCTTTGTCAAAATACGTGAACACTGGCAGCAAACATATTTAGGATTTTACGAAGACAGTGAAAATAAAGTTAGCTTTGACACAATTCATTTGAAAAGAATTTCAAATCAGTGCTCTCACCTGAGTGGTCTTGTAAGCTTATTTAAATCAAAAATAGCATCGCCAGTAGCTCTGGATGCTGTTGTAGTTTCCACTAAGTTTTCATATGAATTAAGAGAAGTTGATGCATTTGCTTGGAAGAAGACAACACAGGCAAATGAGTTTCTATCTATAGATGGGTTTGATGTAAAAAAACTGTTAGAGCTCCCTTTTGGTTCAGAAAAAAATCCTATACAAAGTGTATTGCTCAATGCTATCTGGCCAAAGTTTAGAGAATGTGCTATAGTAGATTCTTCGACATTTTCTGAAATAGATCCACTTATGGCTCCTACTTGGACAATTACCCTGAAAATGAGGGATAATTTCAAATGTCAATTATCTGAAACCATTAGTAAAATTATGGATTTGTTAGATAATAATAATCTGCTTATGGATACCCTGGGGTTGAGTAAAAGCTTGGGACTAGTGAATCCTCTCCATAAGATCACTGAAGCTCCCATAACTATATCTAAGTTAGTGAAGGCTGCCATGGGACAGAGCAAACACATGACAGATTTCAAGGGACCTATTGCTGATGAGTTGCTCATGCCCCTGCTGTATTACGTGTTCCCTGATGCAGTAGAAGACAATACTTTCAACTATCCTGAACAGTTGGAAGTGGAATTCAAACAAGTAAGTAGTTATTTGGGTATATCAGTAGATGGCGCTAGTTGTTTCACATTTAGGAAGAGTATGTTGATTTGTTTGTGTGATGTTTTTCCAGGGGGATGGTGAACAAAAGTTGTGTGGCTATGTGAAGACTAGCCCAGAGGGTGGTTTGGTGTGGCGTGTGTCGGTGACGGCAGCGATGCTGTTCGACGCTGGCGGTCTGCCCTACCTCGCACATCTCTGGTATGAGTTCTGTCAGGAAATCCAGTACCGCTGGGAACATCGTATTCTAGTACCAGGGTAAGTACATGGTATAAAGAAATAAACTGCAACTTATCAAAAGGAAGGATTACAACTAATATAAAAATCATCAAAGTACAGTTTAATTATTATAATTAAAATTACAGAAACTCTTATCAAGAGTTAGATTTTAACTGACCCAAATATCATTTATGATCTTAAGCAAGCACCATTAAAGGTGTCCAATATAAAAATAAATTTAATTTTTTAAATACCTTAGTGGTTTTTAGGATGTTATATCAAAATTAAAATAGGAAATACTTAAAATACAATACAAAATTGTCCCTGTCATACAGTACTATGAGTCTATCTAAAAAGAGCACCATATTGGATTGTCTTTTTCATTTGTTAAAAATAATTAAGAATTTACTAACTTTACATTCTGGTACTGTCTATGAAGTAAGGTGTCTTTATAAAGATAATAATTAATTTACATTTATATCAACTGCCTATTCTGATCATGTTGATTGTATGATCTTTCACTACATTATCTTAATATCTATTTTAAAATATATATACAACTTAATAATTTAATTCAATCTTAAATATAAATAAATGTGCACCATAAAAATTGAATTAATATATAATACAAATCTGTGGTAATAAGAACACTCTGTGGTCAAAATGCGAACATTATATAGTAGTCAATAACATTCTGCAACCAGAGTAAATTGATGTCTCTATAGTGAATAAACAATATTGTGACTAGTTTCTAAGTTTCAACCAACCAATTTTTAAATTAAACTTTATACAGATAATGAGCTATTTTAGTATCGTAGTTATCAATATTGTCATCACGAATAGGATGCCAATGTTAAGTCATATGATTTAAAAGATAATTTTATGAAGCAATATTAAATAGGCAAAACCAAAATTGATCAGTTAAACACAAATAAACTATTCACCATAGAATTAACAGTCTTTGACATACGTATTTAGTTAAGTATACGAAAACTTAGCTAAACTGTACATGATCGTAGTATTTTAGTAGGTAACAATGCTTACACTTTACTCAATATTCAACATCGGATACCGGGCACACTGGCTTCGAGCCGCGAGTCGGTTGCAGTGTCTGTTAGACTTCTCATGGCCGTGTCGGCGAGAGTGACGGTGCGGGCGCTGGCCTCGCGCCTCATGACTGCACCACGAGGTGTAGCCCGCGGGAGGCCTGCGCGGGGGGGAGGAGCGCCTGCGACATGTCACGTCTCCCCGCGGCGAGTCCCTTGCGCGCTATAAGGGCACTAGTCCGCTTCGGGTCGTCGGATTTCGCGCCATATAGATATCCATATCATGATCAGTCCAGTTGTCAGAGGTGTCGCAGTAGCCCATACCTAGGGAACCGACGCTGTACCGACTGGCCGGCCGCGACCTCGAGCGTGGCCTCCGCCGGGAGCCCGCCGTGCCGCCCGTGGCCCCGCCGGCCGCGCCGCTCAGCGACAAACGGGACGCACGTTCCGATGCTGCTCCTAAGGACTGACGCGATTGTCGCAGATCTAAAAGTTAAAGGATATTCGTTTTTAAGTATTATAGGGGCAATACTTTGCAGTCGTCAATCGTGAAAAAATCAAGTAAAAGCCGGAAATGAAATGAAGTTATAAAAGCGACAGTTGAACTTACCAGCTCGTGATCCTAGAAGGCTACTAGGGTAGCCAGGCACTCCGTAGCGGCCAGATTGGGAATAGCTATGTTGTGATTGACCATCAGCGAGGGAACGAGCTCTCCCAGGACGACCCGGTAGCGGGTCCGGAGGAGCCGGTTCAGTATAGGAACGTGCACGCGGGATCGAACGTGCGCTATAGGCCGACACTTGATCCCACTCACGCTGCTTTCCAAATGCGCCGATCGTAGCCAACGAAGAGAGCGGGCCGCTGGGGCTCGGCGTGCCGGTGAGCCCGCCACAACAAGGGTTGGCCATCTTCTCAGGAGCTTGCGTGTGGAGGCGGTGCACGGTGCGGGAGCGACGGCGCGACGCCGCGGCGAAAACGAGAACAGCCACGACAATGGTGCCGCAGATGGCGGCGCTTGCCGCTATAGTGATCTTGTCCATATTAGAGGCGGCGGCGGAAACAGTGCGCACCTCTCGGCACTGAGAATATGGCACCGTCTCTGGACTCACGTGAACCTCCTCTAAGGAGATCACGCAGACCACAATGCATTCCTGAAAAACAACCGTCTTCTTTGATATTTTTCTTAACTACTTAATATTGTATAACATTCCATTTTTAGATGATAAAAAATAAGTACCCTTATATTGGTAGTCATATATTACTCACCTGAGATGGAACATTTTTTATTTTGAATTCTCTTTCGCTTGCTTCCAAAGGTGGTCCTTGCTTAAAGCTTTTGTCTCCAAAGAGTCGATATACGACGCGGAAGCCGAGAATATTAGCAACATCCGAGTCCCATTGTATGATAACAGAATTGTCTTGCCTATACGCATTTTTCACAATGACTTCATTGGAATCATCTACTTTTGGTTTTTGTTGTGGGAAACTCATGACAAGTGGGGGACGCTGGTGCGGGGCGTGACGCCAAGTGGGAGCGGCAGGGCGGACGGAGGGGATGCGGCTCGGGCGTGCAGTGCTGGTGGTGCTAGGGGTCTGGATGATGGCTGGTTTCGTTGGTACATCTATGTTATTGCTTGTTTCAGTTTCGTGTGGTGCAGAGATGCTGCTGCTAGATGGCGGGGCAGAAGTGGTGGTAGTTGTAGTTGTATTTGTGATGACCTGACTTAATTTCCAATCATTCAGATCCTTTACTGTCGTTGATTGCCTTTCTGTTGTTGAAGTTGTATCATAATCACAAACTAATTCATTTGGTTCAAAACTGTAAAACCCTCGCTCACGGAAGTGCGGTGGACTGCCGCAGAATTGCGGATTTCTTTCTCTTGAAGTCACTTGTAATTCTCCGTTACGTATCCATTCAATTATCCAGCGGAGGCGGCAGTCACAGTTTAAGAATCTACCGCCAATACTGAGGCCGCGGAGAGTTTCGTTAAGATGAGAGAATGCTTGTTCCGGCACTGTTGGTAAAGGATTTCCATCTAGGGCTAGTAAAGTTATTGATGGATTGTTCACAAAAGCTTCGACAGGTAATTTATTTAATAAATTGAAACCGATATCTAATACTCTTAAGTCATTCAGTGTTCCTATTGCAGCACTTGGGAACTCGGGCAGTAGGTTGTTCAATAGACTTAATGAGCTTAGTGTACTCTTTATTCCAGCAAATGCATCTTCTCTAAGATGGACTATGATATTCCGTTCCAAGTTTAGAGCAGTCAGTGCGTCTAATCCTTCAAACGTTCGGCTACCGTCGGGTCCTGGAAGTTCTCTGATACTGTTTTGTGAGAGGTCCAGGAAAGCCAAGCTCCGAAGACCTCTTATACATTCAGGTACTATTTTTTGTTTCGTGCCTTTTAAGTTTAAATTTTTTAAAGAGTTTTCTAATCCAGTAAGTGTTTGTGGTTCTAGTGTAACATTGTTGTCGGAGATTTTCAGTGTCGTGAGCTTACGAAGAGTAATGAAGGAATGATTGGCGATGTGTGTAATACGGTTTTTGGATATGTCTAAAAGAGAGAGATTTATTAATATTTTCAAGGCTTTTACTGGAATTTCGGTGAGTTCATTATCTTGCAGGTTCAAGTTTTTGAGATATGGCCCTTGTCCTCTGAAAGCGTCGTCTTCTATTCGCTTTATTCCACATCCAGATATTTGAAGATTGTGGATTTTAAGATTTGCAAACATGTTGTGAGTGAGGATAGGAATGCTTGAGTTATTGATGTACAGTAGATCGATAACAATATTTTTTGCGCTCATGTTTAAAGCTGATAATAGCGTTGGGAAGTCAACCTGTTGAAGAAAATTTATGATGGTTACTATCACTTTTGTATTTCAATTATATGTCTATAGATCACTGTATTAGATTTACCTGATCACATTGGACTGACAGATCCCTTGCTAAGTTATGTGCGCAAACACATGCGACTTGCAGCGTGGGCGCGCCCTCCCACGGACATTGTGCGATGGCGCAGCGTGCCAGCAGCACCAACAGCATTGAACACGACCATGATCGTGTGTGCTTGGATTCTCCCTGAAAATAATAGAAAAGATAGATCGGGCAAGAGGTAAAACTAAATATGTAGTATAGCCGCTGAAAACCAGCTCAATTAACAGTAGCAATATCCTTCATTGAATGCACTCAGGTTTAATATGCAATATCTTTGGAGCTAATATTTTCTGTTATGATAGAGAAAGTTGTTAGTTGAATGTGTTATAAAATGTAAGTAGTAAGGCATAAAAGTAACGGCCAATGTCAGGTTTTGCCCGATGGCGCACAAGCATTAAAGTTATCGTGAGGTGTAGTCATAACCATATAGAGTTATCAGCAACTAAATGACTCTTATGGTATACAGACATGGAATCCATCAAACTGTAATTCCCTATTTGCTGTATGAATGTAGACTCTAGCATAGTGTAACACAAATGTTAAACAAAGCGTATAGAGTTCTTTGTTGGTAAATTAAATTATAACTCATCACATACAGTCAGAATCCGTTTCTAATTGCGCATTCGAAATTATAAGTGATAAGAATAGCGCAGCAACAATTAATGAAGATCACTATTGTTAGACGCAAAGTTGTAAAGTAACACTTATTCAGTAAGTAATTTTGAGTTATGTTATGCTGCGAAGTCCAGTGCGAATGTTATTTATTGGTTCGTTATATTAGACTTAAATCGAATAGAGTTTTGGTCCTTAATGCATTTACCACAAAAATGTGTTTTAAAGCTTTTTCAATTTAAATCCAAAAATACTACCTCTAGAACTTTGCTCTGACATCTATACTAATATTATAAAGCGGAAAAGTTTGTTTGTTTGCTTGAACGCGCTAATCTTCGAAAGTACTGGGTGGATTTGGATGAAATTTGGTATGGAAGTAGTTTGAAGCTTGAGGAAGGTTATAGGCTACATTTTACCCGACTGCAAAAAAGGAGAGTTATGTTTTTACCGTGATAGAATCCACGGGAGCGAAGCCCCGCGTGAGTACTAGTAATTATATATACTTAAGTCGGATTTCGTTTATGAGATTCGGAAAAGCCGAGGAAAAGTTTCTGCTGTAATCCACGATAACTTTTCCTAATAATCTTATTTAAGATTGCCGGAGAAGCGGTCTAATTATGTAATCGAAATGGTCTGCTTATGCTTAAAGCTTGGAGTGTACAGTGTTTGATAGATGGTGGTAATCAAATGGTGCACAGACCGTTGGGGAGAATTGCAGCGTGGCGGCCACGGACTACTAGCCCGGAACATCTGGCTTTCCCTGCACTTGCCTTGCTAATGTGCGCAAAGACAATCCAATCACTACAATCGTATAAATTAAACTACAATAAAACCTCTTTTTTAACCGAATTCTAAAAAAGGAGGAGGTTCTCAATTCGGATGTTTGTACTTTTTTTTGTGTTTGTCCGGGCATAACTCTGTCGCTTGCCAACCGATTTGAAAAATTCTTTTTTGTAAGAAAGGGTACACTTCCCAATTGGTCCCATGAAATTTTATTGAAATCAGATAAGCCGTTTCTGAAAAATAAACAAAAGTAAAAAAAAAATCTACATTGACGATCTATTCGTTTACTCTGCATTGCGTTTTTTGTTCGCGCATAACTCCGTCATTTACGAACCGATTTGGAAATTTCTTTTTTTTTTGTTCCAAAACTTACGCTTTCCAATTGGTCCCATAGTCACCAAGCCGGGATCTGATAAATATGTCACTAAAAATTAAAAAAATATTTTTTTTTTTTTGCAAAAAAAGAAACCGACTTCAATAAACCATTAAAGCACTAAAAAGTTAAAAATAATACTGTAACCTACTTATATTAATAAACTTAACCTAACCTACGATTAACCTATAGCAAAATTTATCAATTTTTTGGAGTCGGTGCCAAGCAATGTACGATACCTAAATGACTATAATATAACTACAGACTAAGGCCAGAAAAGACAAAACATAAATCTTACAGCTTCTAAAATATATTAATTAAAATTGGAAAACAAAAACAAAATACAAAAATACTTTAAGATAGATTACCTAATATTTAGACACAAAGAAATCTTTTTCTTTCTAACTAACGTTAATACTTAATCATCACACAGTTCACACAATGCAACAACGCAAGAAAAGCAAGGAGTTAGAGGCTTAAAATGGGAAAATACTCTGGAATTACCAGTCGTTTTATTACCTAGCTAGGCACCGACTCCAAAAAATTGATAAATTTTACACTAGGTTAATCATAGGTTAGGTTAACTTTATTAATATAAGTAGGTTATAGTATTATTTTTAACTTTTTAGTGCTTTTATGGTTTATTGAAGTCGGATTCTTCTTTTGCAAAAAAAAAATTCTATTACAACGTTGACGAAATAAACCGAAATTGCCGCAAGCCGTAAGTTGTAATCAATACCGAACATGGCATGTCGAACATTTGATATGTGGACATTTGGACAGCCAACGTTTGCGGATGTCCGAAATAATCGATGGGTTAAACATTAGGCTTGAGGTGCGGGTAGGGCTGGGAACTGTCCTGAATTTGTGTATGTTTATATTGTTTCCGCAAAATAACCCTAGTCATTAAATAATCATATTAATTGTAAGCTAATTTGATCTAACAACTGCGAGCTTTCACCTGTTTAAAAACTCACTCGGTTATCAATTCTTAATTTGCAAGGATCGTCGATTTGTAAAAGTTTAACTCAATTAAGAGTTATTTAAATCTAGTTACGGTTTGAAAACAAACATTTGAGATACAACAAAATTAATAATTTTAATTACTTTTAATAAGATGTAGAAATGAAGTTTCAAACATTTTATCATTGACCACGAAGCAGTAGTACACACTGTAGCAAACTCGCGGAAGGCTTGTGTTTGGGTGTAAGTTCCACTAGCCTATTTGCATAAATTTACCAGTCATCCGATTTCGCTGTTAACGGTACTGTCCGCGGGGCGCCACACAACTCGGTGCGGCCGACTCAGCCTGCCTGTTCACTTTCTCATGGCCTTTGGCATAGCTGATATTCGGAAAGTAGGATTTGTAAACTTCGTTTAAATTACGAATTTATCGTCTTTCTGAGCGTATGCGAGGTTTTATAGACGATGTAATTATCAATCCCTCATCCCCTGATCATTTTAAAGTACTGATTTTATTCGGAGTATTTCCCATGATTTCTCAGATGAACTTTGAAACTGAGTTATGATTAAAAATTATTCTAGCATCAAATCCGTGTGGGCAGATAATATTGCTATACTCACACGATGTGAATCTGGGGGTTCCTGTGTCTGAGTCTATCTTTTAATTTTATTTGTGATTTACTGTACTAATTAACGTACACGCGTGTATTACTCGAAGATATGCAATGATAGTCGGAACGTGCTCGCCTATCGCCAATGCGTAACGGTTGGCATGCGTTATGCAGTAGAGTCAGTGCGGAAGCACATCTTTAGTATGCTTTGCAGTTACTTTGGTAAAACACGTAAAGTTGCGCAAGAGTCGCTGACCTAACTACACGCTATTGTGTTTCTTATCAACTTTTGATAATTAACGCAACATCGATTGTTACGTTTACACGTCCCACGTAAGCACTGCATGTGGGCCTAACATTTTATTAATTTTGTGTACTCATAGTAATTAAATAATCCACAATTGTAGAACGGTAAATCACATTTATAAATGAAGCTTAGAGGATGAGTGTCCTGAGCATTTAGCAAATTGGTTACGAAGTTTGATAGCGGTTGGGAAAGTTTCTGTGTTAAATTCGTTAAATTATTCAAAGCTGTAAACGAGTATCTTTTCTCTTCGCAGCTTTCTACTGTTTGATTAATATAGTCGTGCTAGAAAAGCCGGGCATCGGAACTTCAAATCCAATAATTCAGATATCCTACCACTCTTCTTTACAAGAAGGCAAAAGTTCTGACTGTACGCCAGATATTCATCCAGCAGACTGTTCTGATGCAGCACAGTCTTCTTGAGTATACTCCCTGTCTGTCCGGCGACAACAGGCGCTACAATCCTGTTGGCAGAAGCCAACTGAAACTTACCACCATGCATTCCAGACGCTACTTTACGCGACTCCCCAGGGATGTGCCGTAACATGAGTTGCACAGAGGGGGCTCCGGAGTGGTCTTTTTAGAGGTAACGGGGCCCCTTCTAAGTGCTGATGGTGATCACCGGGGTGGTTTTAGTGAGTTAAGAATCCCACACTCTCTGGACTTCTCCCCGAAAGTCCAGGCGCCTTTTGAAGGTTTCCCAAGAAAACAAAAAAAAAGAGGTATAAGGAAATTACTAGAAATACTTCTCGTTTTTTACAGTTTCTAATATTGCAAAAATTTCAAAAAAGAATATATCATAAATTCATAACTCGTTTTTTAGGGTTCCGTAGTCAACAAGGAACCCTTATAGTTTCGCCATGTCCGTCTGTCTGTCCGTCTGTCCGCGGTTTAGCTCAAAAAATATTAGCACTAGAAAGTTGTACTTTGGCATGAGTATACATGTTAATGACGCCAAAAAAGTGGTAAAATAAAATTTTGAAAAAAGCAATTATTTAGGGTACCTCCCATATATGTAAAGTGGGATGATCGTTTTTTTTTTCGTTCTTCCAATAGTGTGGGATATCGTTGGACAGGTCTTTCAAAAATATTAGGGGTTTGGTAAGACTGTTTTTTGATTAAGTAAACCGTTCGTGACTTATCAAGCTTTAAAGTACCAATTTTCGTTAGAGTCAAGTGTCCCCCCCTCTATCAACTAAACGGTTGTAGTTAGAAATTCAAATGTCACGGCAGTAGTACCTATATATAACGAATTTTAAAGGAAAACTATCACACGTAAGTGGGCTTTACAAGTTTACGAGTAATAGTCGACCAATTGTATTTGACTCGAAAATTTCGAACAACTCTATAGAAATGTCGATAGATGGCGCTAAGCGTCAGTTGTATCGTGCTAGTTTCTTGTGACGATTGAGTAGTGTAGCTGTGTGTCCGTATTTAAATTCAAAACACCGGCTATGACAAGTTTTATACATATCTCTAAAAAAAATTAAAACTTTCCTTGCAAAATTGTCGGATCAGGTGAGGATTTGTATAGGAAGTCAAATTAGTTAGGTAGTCCTGTTTGGCTTTTAGTTAGAGCATGGTACAAAACGATCAGTCAGCGAATACGACACGCACTTGGCTGTTATAAAAACTACGGAACCCTACACTGCGCGGGGCCCGACACGCACTTGACCGGTTTTTTTTATTACGAATGAGCCCGCTCTTGACCTCGATCACCCCTGATGGTAAGTGTAAGATGAGGTCTACGATCGAACGAGCGAGCCCAGAAAATGCCTATGGCAGGGAACACAGAAGCCGGCAGAGAGTTCCACACCTTGGCTGTGCGCACAATGAATGTTGAAGAAAAGCGCTTAGTACGACAAGACGGTATATTGACCAATTAGTTTATTGATAGTCATATACGGTTTCAATTTCATGAAGATATCATGAATAGGTACTGAGAAGAAAATATTTTTCGTTAAGGGTTGTCACCCCCATTATTCCTTTACTATAGGGGTTAGGGGTGTGAGATTAAGTGTATGGCTATTTTAGATGAAAAACAATAAAAATAAGGTAAGTATCCTTCATCAGACGCGAGTGCAGTTTTCATATGCTTAACTGGCTAGATCCCTTGTAAATTTCAAATAACTAAGGAGGAGGCCTGCTACCCTGAAATACAGGCCTAGCTTAGGCACCAGTGTCGCACAATATGTTTTTATATTATATTGTTAATGTATAAAACCATTGTATTGTGGCGAGAAATAAACCATTAAAAAAACATTATAAACTGTACCTGTAATATTAGGAATCTCCCTGAAATATCATTCTAAAGTTATTGGAATTCTCATTGGAAGCCAAAACGTAGATATTTCTCCAAATACTTTTTTTGATAAAAGTAGGTCTTGCCTAGCTACGAGTAATCAAGAGTTGTTATATTAGTAGAATCACTTTCCATACTTGTTAGTAGGTAATAAATCACATTCTATGTCATAAGCATTTATGTTGGTCACAATTTGCATGTGAAAATATTAATGTTGATAGAATATGATAGGTAGAAGATAGGCTCATTATTGTACACCACAACGGAATCTTAAAAATTAATATAATAGAATATTAGAATATGTATTCTACTTTAAAATTTAAATTCACATTACTAGCAATCTTGTTAACTTTTCTAACTAAGCTAAATATGCTTGTCTGGAGTGGGTTCACCGCAATAGTATAATGGGTGGGTTTCGAACTCGTGACCTCTCGATTATAAGTCCGACATCTTATCCATTAGGCTATTGACGCTTCATAATTTGATGCATTCATTGATGCAGAGCCCTCGTCTTTTATAGAGCCCTCGTCCTTTATAGAGCCCTCGTCCTTTATTCATTCCGTGTCAGGTGATGTCAGTTAATTAAGCTAAAATAATTCCAGTTGTCGAGCTCTCGGTTTGAGTGGCAGATCGGTTAAAGTTTTCCTAATTTCGTGAAATCAATGTCGCCTTCGCCGCACCTCGAGGGCCAGAAGGCACATTTTAAAGATATTATTACAGCTGTACAGCTCACCTGCCGCTTTGGAGTTTGGCACTTCATTTAATTAGATAAGATCTGCTTAGTATCTTGATGGTAGACTGACAAAAAAATTAATTAATTTAATGACATTACGTGTTTATCTCTTTAAAATGTGAGTGAGTTTATTTTTTACTATTAAGGGTTCTGTACCCGACGGGTAACTAACTAAAAACGATTACTAAGCCCGTTCGTCTATCTATCAGCGAGTGTATGATGTATCTCACGAACCGTAATAGGTAAATGGTTTAAAATGATCGAGCGTGTATTCGTAAATCGTTTGGTAATTATTTAAAAAACCGACACATAGAAAGTCTAAACACCACTATGCTGTGATTTTTATCAACAATTTACATATTTATTAATAAATCGTTTTGTCAGCTACGTTTGTCTACAAAAAATCGGTGGTGCAAAAGTTTTACCCGTAGCTCGATAGATGGCGTTGGCGTCGAGTTAGATCTCGCTATGGTTTCGTTACCACCGGTCGTATATAGTCTCTGCACGGCCATTTTAAGTTGATCTTTCCAAAGGTTTAACGGGGAATGATGATCGGATAATCATGCGACTGCATGATTCCTGCCGCC
Source organism: Tholera decimalis (assembly GCA_943138885.2). NCBI lineage: Eukaryota > Metazoa > Arthropoda > Insecta > Lepidoptera > Noctuidae > Tholera > Tholera decimalis. Next base: position 11,509,851 of record OW964553.2, on the reverse strand, counting down.
GAATGTTACGCACAAGGTGGGTTAAAAGCCTTCTGACCCCTAAATTTTTTGAAAGATCAAATTATAATAATCGCTACATAACAAGAACAACATCATAATATGTAGGTATTATTAATAGCGATTCGCTATTAATACCTACAAATTATGATGTTGTATTGTTCATTGTATTTTGTATTTTTATTTTTTTAAATGTATAACTATAGGTCGCCTGAACACTGAATAGTTGAAATATACTGCCATGCTGAAGTGCCTGTAAAAGTGTAAATAGAACATAATAATTTACTCGAGTGTCCTCACAAATATTTTAACTAAATAGTAAATACATAAACAAAAATGTATGTGCCCGACCCAGTTCACAAAATTGGTCAAGTCAGAGAGTCGAGTCAGACTCGCCCATGAAGGGTTCCGTAGTAACTACGCCAAATAACTTTGTTTTTCATATCTATACTAATCTATACTAATATTATAAAGCGGAAAAGTTTGTTTGTTTGCTTGCTTGAACGCGCTAATCTTCGAAAGTACTGGGTGGATTCTTAATTATTTGGTCTGAGGGTGGATTTGGATGCAATTTGGTATGGAAGTAGCTTGAAGCTTGAGGAAGGTTATAGGCTACTTTTTACGCGACTGCAAAAAAGGAGAGTTATGTTTTTACCGTGATAGAATCCACGGGAGCGAAGCCCCTCGTGAGTACTAGTTATTTATATGAATTACAAAGGGGTTAGAAGCGTTATGACTACCTCTCGATAAGACTAAATAGCAGATATGACTATTTCGCAATAGGACTAAATCTCGATATGACTAGATCTTGTTTGGACTAAATCGTGTTTGGACTAGATCGCAATAAGGCCAGACAGCGTAATGACTAAATTTTCATTTGTTTTTTGAAGTACAGCTAAAGCGATAATTAAAACATTAAGCACTTTTCCACGGTACCAATATTAAAATACTAAAAATGAAAGCATTCTATTCTAACATAAATATTTATTTGTTTATATTTACGTTTTAATTAAATCGCTAACGTTTTTTAAAAAAGATATGAGCGTTATCTCCTTCGTCTCAAGTTTATTTAATTTTCTCAGATACTTGCGATTAAATAATATCGTGTTTCTGTTTTTGTTGTTAGCTGCAAACAGGGAATTAAAATTTCATTATCTTGAAAATGTGTCTCTGTTTTTAAATAAAATAAAAATTGTAGCAACCTAGATTTGTGCTGCATGCGCACATTAAGGCAACGATGCCATGCCTCAGAAATTATTATTGGTCTTGTCCTTTTGATTTGCGCAGGAAATAAACAGAGGATTCTTTAGTCATTGCCTGCAAAAATAACTTACGAATGCATTCATTTCAGGTGATTGCATAGAACATTCAACAATAGCAGACCACCCATCTTGTATATAAGATATTAATTTTTTTTTATTTTTATTAAAAATAGGTTCGCGTTTGACCACCATCTCACACGATGGTAAGTGATGATGTGGTCGAAGATGGAGCACGCTTACCTAAAAGTAACCTATTCAATCTTGACTTAAAGACTCCTAGGTTATAGCTATCGGGAAACACAGACTGACAGAGATGAAGGCAAGACCGGCAAATATGCAGTAATTCTAGTAATGTATCGTCCATCTTCAAATTTCGTCAAGCCGATATCGTTCGCTTTTTTCCATACAGAATTATTGTAATGATAAAAACATCCTGTCACTTTAGCATTCGGATACACAGTCTTGAATGCATTGATGAGTCCCAATTCGTAATCACATTTAAAATGTTTAATATGTACTTTAAGCACATCATGTATTATTGCAAATGAAGCGAAATAAGTTGTTTCGCGTTTATTTGGTAAGAATGCATACAAGACGGGAAATATTATTTGTCATCTGGTCCGTGCTATCAACGTCAAGTGAATGGAGAACAATAAGGCCTGGGTGCACTTTTAAAGGTTCCATCATTAAAAAAACCTTTTCTTGATCTGCATAAATTTTCATATTCGTTTTGGAAAATTGTGATGAGCATGATGACTAAATTATTTTTAATATATATATATATTTTTTTTTTTTTTTATTGAAAATAGGTTCGCGTTTGACCACTATCTCACCTGATGGTAAGTGATGATGTGATCGAAGATGGAGCACGCTTACCTAAAAGTAACCTATTCACTCAGGACTTAAAGACTCCTAGGTTGTAGCTGTCGGGAAACACAGACTCCAGCAGGGAATTCCACTCCTTAGCCGTACGCACAATGAAGGTATTCCCAAAACGTTTTGTGCGTATGGGTGGGTAATAGCGAAAAATCATAGTGTATTCACACTTCAGTAAACTAAGTACATCATGGAGTACCTATACCAATACGTTTTGGATACGATTGTACGTCATATCGATATTAAGTCAATTCGATAACAGGACATATGCATATATAGTCAAACAGCTAATTAGTCTTAAAGCGATCTAGTCATATCGAGATTTAGTCCTCTAGCGAAATAGTCATATCTGCTATTTTGTCTTATCGAGAGGTAGTCTTAACGCTTCTTACCCTTACAAAGTTATATTTACGGTTTTAGAAAATATGCTATATCTCAAAAATGCTGACCCGATCGCGTTTAAACTTTCGTTGAAAGTTTACATTAAGATCTACAGCATATATTTTTTGTAGATTTTCCCCTCCATTATTATAGAAGTTTGAGGGGGGACACACATTTTACCACTTTGGAAGCGTATATCTTTTAAACGATTGACTTAATGAAAAAGTGGTTTTAGATACCTCAATGTAATTTTTAAAGGCCTTTCTACCACACACGCATAGGTTTCATGAAAAAAATAGTTTCAGTTCCATGTATGAAGATTCTTAATTTTAAATATATTTTTTCTTAAATCGAAAAGCGGTTCACAGAATACATCTACCTACCAAGTTTCATGTGTATAGTGCTAATAGTTTCGGAATAAAATGGCTGTAACATACGGACGGACGGACGGACAGACAGACAGACAGACAGACATACATGACGAAACTATAAGGGTTCCGTTTTTTGCCATTCGGCTACGGAACCCTACAAAGGGCTACATTGTACTGGGATCGATCTACCTATACTTACGGGGCTATTTGTTGCCAATAGGTCTGCTGTATTGTGGTCATAGACTGATTAGAATGTCACGCAATTATTGTTGATATAGCAGTCCCTCGTAACGAGAATCTCGTGAAAGTTGAGCAAGATTAGCAAATGGAGTATATTAAAGGGCTACATTCTAAAAACAGTACTTCTAAACATGGCGCGTTTTAGTGAGGAGGTTCTTCTCTCAGTCGCGTTGCACACCGGTAGTTTTATATATTGAAATGTATAATTTTTATATTCATATTTAAAAATCCAATTAATATGTAGATATCTTAAATAAATACAATTACAACAACAATGTGAGAATTAAGTGGCTGTTATTAGTTAACTACAATTTAATTATGTATATAAGTACATTATATTTCTTTCATAAGTAGAATCTCCTATTCTGAGCAATTTATTTGCCCTATTTTGAGCTCTGTCTTCTAATGCGTTATTTTGGTTGTTAAAATAAAGCTAAACGGTTTTAGGGGTGTGGCAATAATTCACTATATTCATGGTTTAAGGGAATAATAACATAGGGAATATTGTTACTAACACAATGAGTCATGTTACTTGATGAATTATGAAATCCATAGTCGGCTTCATAAAATCTGTTCAAATATTTTGATGAACTTATTTAGTTACTTACATTACAGTTGTTTCTTATATTGTTATTACGTCACCTACCACGCAGTACTACGCATACTATGTACGTCATTAGACGCCACTCGCTAAAATTAATTCAAGACACGACCGGTATTACTAGCGCCTCAAGAGGCTCTCCTGGCGGTATTTTAATGATCGTCTCCAATATTTACATGAAAACAAAAGTGCGATTTATAAGGCGGAGTGTCTGTTTTGACACAATTTTATTTATTGCGATTTCAGCGTCCGAAGCGTTTACATTTATATCTCTCTAATGCAGTGGTTCCTAATCTTTATTTAATCTAGGATCAATTTGATGATTATTATTGATAGCAGGGACCAAAACTCCAGAAGAAATTTTAACTGTGGATAGAAATAAAAAATGCTAGCTTGCCTACTATTCTTTCTAGAATCAAGAGAAACACAATATTTATGATAGAAACTTAAAATAGTTTGCGTCAATGTAACTTTAAATCTTTCGCTAATTTACTTTTCGCGAACCACTAGTGGTGCGCGAACCAATGCTCTAATGTAACGGACAATTTTTTTGTAACTGAAAGTAATCCCTTTATATTACAAGTTTATGTTACAAAGTAGGTAGTCACTAGAGCTCAAACTTGTGCCATTCAACAACCAAAACGATTTTAAAGCGACTTTAATAGCGCCATGTGAATATATTTGGAACTAAACAGTCTCTTCTCTTGACAATAGAAACACACAACAGTGCCAGGTTATGAATAACATTTTTGAGCCCCGCTAACTGCCTAAGTTGATGGGCGACGCGTCAAATTTTTAAACTTCCCCATGATGAATCTTTTAAACTAAGCGTCAAAACAAAATACTATGTACCGCACAATTGTACAATTGTCTTGATGACGGACTTAGGAATAATGTAACTTTTTACCGGTGAATGCATTTTTAAAATCGGATCTGTGTTTTCAGAGAAAAAAAATCGAACTTACTAATTTTATCACTAAACAATATTATAGCTATAGATTAGTGTAGATATCGACGAATATTGGTGCGGACGGCCAGTCAATAAGTGACATGCTCGTTGTTCAGTATGGGAATAGCCGCGCCGCGCGCCGCCTCGAGAAGTCGGTTGTGTTCGCAATACTAATAGCTAAAGCGCCACGTTAGTGACGTAGTTCTCGATCAAGGTCAGTTTATGCTCTGTTGAGCCAGATCTACGCTGATAACACAATCTTTAGCCAATAATCCCAACGCAGTGATATGCATGCGATTGGGGTCATCGGTGCTTGGTGCCGTATTTCCATAAAGAGATGATTAACAAAAACAAAAACAAAAAAAAAAACTAAAAAGACCGCCTCTGTTCATAAACATAACAAAATAATAGGTATAGACATTCTATGTGTGTTCATATTATTAGTATGTCTAAGAGCACTGCTGGGTCAAGGGCGTGGTACTTATAGAAATCTAGAGACTTGGTAACATGCTCTCTCTATAAAAAAACTTGGAAACAAAGAATTGAGCATGTATTTTATGTACCTACAACAAGCAAAAACAAAAGCACACTTTGAATGTATGTATATTTTGTGTTCGTAATTTAATATAACTCTCGCAACTTCTGCCACTATTGTGGATTATTAATAAAATCCCTACATATCGCTAATGGTACTGTTACATTTTTATTGTATAGCCGTCTAGCTCGTATGACAGTAATTTCGCGTTAAGCTGAATAGCTGCTCCTGCTCCTATTGCTAAAGCCTCGAGCTCGTCTTTAATCTGTTAGGAGTGCAATTTCGCCAGACTGTTGTGTGTTGTTGTGTTGACTGTTGTGTGACTATCTTACAGTCTACATACATACATATATATATCACCGGCGTTAAATTCTCTAGGATTAAGTGTTCGACAACACCTACATAGAAAATTAAATTTTAAATAGCACTTTAAACCATAGAATTCTCTGTTTATTTTCTTATAATTTTAACCCATAAAAAACATAAATGTGAAATGAGAGCCAAGTTCAATATTATCATAAATGCCTTGGTTGTTGACTTCAACGACAAAAGAAGTGAAATCTAAATGGGTGCCAAGTTCAATGGTCAGTCCTGAAATTTATTTAAATTTAACAATATATTCTCCTAAGTTATAAGAATAAATGATATTTTATGTTGTTGTAAATAAATTTCAGGATTGACCATTGAACTTGGCACCCATTTAGATTTCACTTCTTTTGTCGTTGAAGTCAACAACCAAGGCATTTATGATAATATTGAACTTGGCTCTCATTTCACATTTATGTTTTTTATGGGATATCATTACTTTTTGTACATAAATTAGTAGTAGGTACTTACTTATAACAAAATTAATACTAAATGGTTTTTTGTTAAACTACTGTATTTTCCTACGGTTACGGGGTATAATTGTCCTTTTTGTGTTATTTTCTATATTTTCTTGTACCTTTGAAATGTTCGAATGAATTGCCCATTCGGTATCCGGAATTCTTTTTACGCGTTTTGCCTCCATGGTGTAGTGACCCTCTAAGATAATAGGTAGCGCTAGTGGTTGTAGAATACGGTTAGTTACGCGTAATAAATACGAAAATGTACTATATTCTTATTTATAAGTACAAAAACGGAAACATTAGGATTAAAAAAAAAATTAAGGGTGGTATTTAACTCGTTATATATTCACGTAAAGATCTTAAAATCCACATATAGAGATTTACAGGCACTAATTATAAGTTAAGTGAAAATTATAATAAAATGATAAAAAATTACGAGTTTCTGATTTTTTCCTTTGTACTCACCTAATTACCTATCTTCATGCCAAATTTGAACTTTCTAGCTCATCTGGAACTGGGTTATAGTTTTGATCTATAGGTCAGTCATAAAAATGACGATTTTTGGACGTTAATATCTAAATAACTGATTGAGATATGTTTATAAAATTTGGAACACATATGTATCTCGCCAGTCTCAATATATGAGCCAAATTTGACAAGTTTAGGTTTAACAGTTTTTGAGTTATGAGGGGCTCAAAAGTGGCTCCAAATGGTTCTTGTAATATTACACACGGTGAGCTGCGCGCCAGTTCTTGGCTTGACACGCTCCCGCGTGTCTAGATATGTTTACTCAGCTTCCGTCCCACTCCCGACTGTAAATTATTCCGCTTCCGTTGTTTATGAAAAAATGCTTTTGTCAATAAATTGCGAAAACCTGTGGGTCATGAACAGTGCGCTAGTTCGCGGACGGCGATGATTAATATTGTGTCAGAGTTTGTATCGACGGCGATTAAATGGATTACCTACTGCATTAACAGTAAAAAATGGACTCTTTATTGTGTGAAAATGATTGATTACACACTAGTTTCCCCCAAACAGTTTAGTGTGAATTTTCTTTGATGGGTTTCGCTAATTTGTTTATCGTTTCTCAAAGCTGTTTATAGACGGCAGAATATTTTGCTGGGAATAATTAGCGGTCGTTTAATTACCCTGTCGGCTTTATTAAAGTCGGAGAGAGCAAAGAAAACGTTTTTGCTTGTGCAAAGGTAAACTATTTTCTGCGCTAAGTGATGTTGGCATGTTAAGAAAGCGTGTTTGTAACCTGACGTGAGAGACTTAATCATTTCACATAACGTGACGCTTCTGCACTTGTCCTGCGCTTAGAGGCAATTTAGCAGACTCGTTTATATGTAGTTCTTAATTACTTCGGGACGTGTTTGCAAGAAGCGTTGCAGCAGGTTTATGCATTTTGTTTAGATATATGGTACAGTTGTGAAAAAGCTAGTTTTATTTATCTGTTTCATTTTTAACTCAAACTGAGCTTTTTATTATCACTCTTGCCTAAGTAAGCTCTTGCCCAATTTATCCTGAGCTGCTCTTAGATATACCGTTGCCATTAAAGTTTCACGCGTTTGACAAGGCTGGGAAGCGGCGCGGCGCGGCTCGTTCGTCGTTACTCTCGTGTACTTGAGCCTGTTATTTGGGCCTCCTGCTAAAGTTTTAACTGGATCCAAACTTGAAATTGTTGTAAGGATGATTGATTTAACTCGATCATGTACGTACGTCAAGATTGCTTTGTTGTAAACGTTTTCAGTTCTTACCTTTTTGAAATTAATGCTGCGAGTTGCTGCATGTAAACCTTATCCAGTAATTTAATAATATGATTCATAACTAGTTTGAAATAGTTCGTTAGGTTTGGTGGTCGCTTGCAACTGATGGCTTCGGCCAAGATTTTGGCCCAATTTAGCCAAACGGAAGGTTAGGCCGATGAATGGTTTTTTTCTGAACGTGGCTGAAGCCGAGACCGTTTTAGACATATCATATCTATACACGATAGGGGTTTATAACGTTAAAAAGTTATATCTAATTCTTACGCTATTTCTAATTTTAAACTCTGGAATTTACTACCCCTCGACATCAAGAAGGCTGAGTCAAAATATTCTTTTAAGCGAAAAATTAAAAATATTTTTAGTTTGGTCTTCGTCATAATTATTATGAGCTCTCTTAATCAGAAAGATTATTATAAAGCATCGTATTTATTAGTTTATTATTTTAGCGTATTTATTAGTGTATTATTAGTGTTAAATATATATTATTTCTGGCAGAGACTTTGACTGGTAGAGAATGCCTTGCTGCAATAAGTCCGCCCATGTAACACCATTGTACATAAAGTTTAAATAAATAAAAAGAGGTAAGTAACAATGGGCGGCTCATCGCCAAAGCCATTATTTAAACTACTTTTTATAATTTACAAACCGGATTATTAGCAATCACCCTCAAATACTGCATACTATAATTTCGCTATTATATTTCAAACGTTGTGTGCAACACATCCATCGACTATGGAATGTCGGCAGTGAAACTGTAAGGAAATTGTGTTAGCTAGAGCCGGCGACGAACATTCCTTGCTTAGCGAATTTATAATGACATTAATTAACATTGTCATCTTGATAACATATTTGTCATCGAAGAAATCACTAACGAGGAGATGCTACTATAAATCTTAGCAGTTTCTTTAAATAGATCGCTTTTGATGTCAATAAAAATAACAAAAAACTTTTTAGCAAAAAATAGAACCGACTTCCATATAAAAACACTACAAAGGCAAAAATAACTTTAATTTCGGAAGGCGGTGTCAAAAACAAAAATATATGCAAAACTAAAGACACCGCCTTCCGAAATTAAAGTTATTTTTGCCTTTGTAGTGTTTTTATGTGGAAGTCGGTTCTATTTTTTGCTAAAAAGTTTTTTTTCACGCTTTTTAGTGGGTCGGTTTGTAATTTATCTAGTTACAAAAGCCAAAATGTCAACTACTTATAACCTTTTACAAAATATTGCTTTTCCCAATGCTGGGCCGTTAATTGTTGAGGAGTTCTCCTGGTACTTCACCATGCTGCTTTAAGTCTGTAGTAGACGCTCTAGCGCTTACGTCTATTACCATAAGTAATAAAAGCCCTAATGCAGCCCATTTGTGCTAGTTGGGACATCACCATATGCATTGTGACGAACATAAAGTGCTTATCATCCATATTCAAGTAGTATAATCGCAATAAACGAAATACTCATTATTGAGTAGTTTCGGTGGCCATCTGGGGTCTTCATCATCAGTTCCACTTCCTCAAATGGTGCTTTGCGAGAGCAACTGCACAAGGTACTATAAGAAATACCCAAAACGCTATAGGTGTGCCTATAATATTTGAAGAGTTCCCTCGATTTCTCCATGATCCCATCATCAGATCCAAACGTGACGACAATGGGACCAACTAGAAAGTATACCCTTTCAAACAAAAAAAGAATTTTCCAAATCGGTCCAGCCATCTCCGAGTTATGAGGTAACATACATACGAATTGTAAACCTCCTTTTTTTGAAGTCGGTTGGTTAAAAACCTTACAAACTTCTGAGAAAAAAACAATTTAAAAAAGTATGATTTAGGATTATAGAACTTTTTTTTTTTCTTGTATAAGGATATATAAAGACAATTATTTCAGGAAATATACATAATTATGTACAAAAAAAATTTTTAGGAAAAAAAATAGAACCGACTTCCATATCAAAACACTACAAAGCCAAAAATAACTTTAATTTCGGAAGGCGGTGTCAAAAACGAAAATATATACAAAACTAAAGACACCGCCTTCCGAAATTAAAGTTATTTTTGGCTTTGTAGTGTTTTGATATGGAAGTCGGTTCTATTTTTTTCCTAAAAATTTTTTGTTCTCGATTTTTAGTGGTTTGGTTTGTAATTTGTCTAGTTACAAAAGCCATAATGTCAACAACTTATCACCTTTTACAAAATATTGCTTTTCCCTGTGCATAGCCGTTAATTTTTGAGGAGTTCTCCTGATATTTGACCATCAGCTCTACGTCACCATAAGTATTGTGACGAGCATAAAGTGTTTAACATCCGTACTCAAGTAATCGAATCGCAATCCACGAAATACTTATTATTGAGGAGTTTCAGTGGCCATCTGTGGTCTTCATCATCAGTTCAACTTCCCCAAATGGTACTTTTCGGAAGCAACTGCTCAAGGTACTATAAGAAATACTCAAAACGCTATAGGTGTCCCTATAATATTTGAAGATTTCCCTCGATTTCTCCAGGATCCCATCATCAAATCCTGATTTCGTAACAATGGGACCAACTAGAAAGTATACCCATTCAAACGCAAAAAGAATTTTTCAAATCGGTCCAGCCGTCTCCGAGTTATGAGGTAACATACTTAAAAACATAAAAAATAAAAATAAACTCAAGACGAATTGTAAACCTCCTTTTTTTGAAAATACAAACTAGAATAAAGTATCAAAAAATTGATCCTCAACGCTGTCGGCTGGCAACGTACCCAAGATACTTAGCCGTTGACCAAAGAAATAGCCAGCCCTTGGGTCGCGGGAAGCGTCAACGCGCCTTTTCGATATGTTTTTAAAAAGGCTGTGACTCTGTGAGCACACGGGCCCCATGGTCCGAGAGTTTCGGCCCCAAAAGGTTCGAAAATATAGTTATCACCGAGATGACTATATTTACGTCTCTTGAGGTTTATAAAAATATATATTATCTCAGTCATGTAATTGAATGGCAAAAGACACAGACTATTTAAGTGCTAAAACAGTCAAGTGACTAAAATATCCTCAGTTCAACAGCTTTTATAAGTGGTGTTGTAGATTTCGCCGGCAAAAGTTGGTGATTCAACATTATTTTGACCTCCTGAAAGCTTAGCAAACTTGGCCTTACCTTTCTCCATTGAATCATTTTATTCATACAACTTTTACCTATATTATTTAATACATAACAGAAATCATCTCTGATTGTGTTTTGGGGTCGTTTATAATTACAAAAAAATATTATATATAAATGTTTTTTATATATAAACGGTTATTCTTACCATAGGATGTTTTTATGAATAATATCTTAGACAAGCTCGATAGAAGTGAATTAAATTTTAATATTTGCATGTTTATGCCTCCTTTTTTCACACATAGCGGTCGATACACATTTGCCTAATAGAGCTTAACGACAATGTGCCCGTTGTGGTGATCTAACCGGCTTCTTATGTCGGTCGGCGAGCGCTGCGCCCGCGCCGGCCGTACTCCCGGAACGTGCGGTATGCATGCCCCACTTGAGTCACACTTACCCACTCACTAGATCGCAGCTTCATTTACATTTCATTAGAAACAGATGACACCTCATCAACGCGGAGATGTAGGTGAATCTTCTATGTTGCACTGTTGTATGTCAAACTCATAACTATTCCAGATATCGTTCAGTTTCTAATTGAAATACAATCTGCGGTTTTTCATTTGGAATATCCGATTTCAGATGGCAAAGCCGATAATACGTGTAGCCAACCTGTGTCAACAGATACGGCACGAGGGCACGAGTATGGCGCGAATCTAATGTCAAATGGGCGTAGTTCGAAAATAGCAGTCGCAGTGTTTACTTAGGACCGATAGGACTGCTGTTCTGTGGCATGCAGCCTCGATACTGCCTCTCATACATATTTAAACAAAGGCAATTGAGTGCACGAACTGTTTGTGTTAAGGAGAATTGGTTCGACTGATGCTATCGAGTGCTCAGGTATTGGGGTTTGTAATGGTTCTCGGTGCCATTTGCGTAAAATTTTACGGGAATTAATTTTTATTCACATTGCTATTCAACAGTCCCAATTAGCCTCGTCTACATATACATACATATTTACTTCAGTTCGTTTTTTTTCCTGCTATCAGAAAGAGAAGCTGTCCTCAATATTTCTTTTCAAACGGTTAACTTTTTGTTTTCATACAATTGGCCTGGCATTGTTGCCTTAATGAGAAATTTTAAGCTTCAGGAATTTTTATGCGAATATTTTGATAGGCTTTCTGAATATTCCAATATACCTAGTATTGGAATATTCAGAACGTCTGACATACTTTTCGTGTCTTTGTTATATCTAAAACAGTCATAACTTATTGTGTTGCAGTTTTTCTATAAACAATATTAATTAAGATATGTATTCGCGTCCCAGATATTGGGAATATAACATGATCATATCTATTGATTCAAAACTTTTGTTTTTATATAATTGTTTGGTTGTATATAAGCAGGTACCTACCTACGGTGTAGTTTCTTGCGCAACCCATACAGGTCATAAGAGTTACTCGAGTGGACAGGGTCACCACGGCGAAAGACGCGCATGGCTTGGCACCTACTACTGTTTATGTACGACTATGTACGTACAATTTGTTACCTTTATAAAAGCGCCAGATTACACAGCGAGCATCTAGACTCACAAAAAAGGAATTCTTCTTCACGGAATTCACTATACTCTGTTATAGTGTGAGTCCAATTATCGTTCATTTCATTTCAATCTACTCTATGAATTTCAATATGGAACTCGGCAAACTATTCGAACGGACTGGATTTGCTCATTTTGCTTTGTCATTTTAGCGTTCTTTTTTTAATTGTACTATTTGTAGTTAGTGACTTAGAATATAATACAACTTGTTACTTCTTCCCCTTTTCTTGTTGATTACTCCTGCTTCTGCTATATGTTACTTATTTATTTAGACTTTATCCGATACAAAAGTATTAACGAGGACTTAATGCCGTGAGTGATAGGCATGGCAGGTATGCTATGGTATAACTAAAATAAAATATAGCTACTTTGTATGTCTGCATCTTTAGTCAAAAAAGTCTATCAGACTTCCCGGTTTTGCTTTCCCATTTTGATTTTCAAATTTCTAACTTCCATAATATCGTTTACAAGCTTTTGTATCGCTTCTAGATTCCTCTCGCACATACTCAGTGGTGTGTATGCATTTAATATACACGTGGGCAATCGACTGCTCTTTCCAACATACTTAGATTTATTATATATCGTCTTTTGAATCATTTTGAAGAAATATTTCCGGACAGATTTACGATGTGATTCAGTAAAAAGGAATCAGAAAATGGCTAAAACTTTCTTTTTGCGGATCGAAGTAGATTGATGCGTGTAAGTTGGGTTTATTTCTTTATTAAGAACCTTCCACAAAATATTTCAACATAAAAGGTCATGTTGTGAAGCCATCTAGTTAGTCCACTCCTTCAATTACAGGAGACCATATCTTGCTATCGCTACTAAGTTTATGTGGTCGTGAAACTAAAATATAAACTCTACTAGCGACCCGCCCCGGCTTCGCACGGGTGCAATGTTTATATTAAATATAGGCAGCGTTCGCGAGAATCGTTAACGTACGGCAGTTTTTTCGACGCCTTACTCCACAATTTTCACTACCACGAATAATCCTATCTATTTTCCGGGATAAAATATAGCCTATACGGATTCGGAAGAATCCCTGTAAGTAATGGTAAAAGAAATTTTGAAATCGGTCCAGTAGTTTTTCAGCCTATTCAATACAAACATACAAAAATACAAAGGTTTCCTCTTTATAATATTAGTATAGACTATGGTTCTATTACAGATATGCCAGAAAGTTACATGTAATAAGAAACATTAAAAAAATACCTACAAGTAAAAAAACTAATCACATATTTTTTATTTCTCAGGTAATATGTACGTAATCTTTGTGTCTTATTTTAATAGAATTCTGAAAATAAATACTAATTTTAATTACAGATAACTATGTAGATAGTTCAGTTTTTGTATATCAATGAGTTCAGTTCTATTATTAATTAATCTGCTTATTGTAAAATGAAATTGAAAATACTCGAATTCGTATTGTACTAGGCCACGGTTGGGAAGGTAACTCCATTGGGAATGTTCGATCAATAACCACCATGTTTGAGAAATCTATCGATCAATTTATGATAATATAATATATTTATGTTCATAATTATGTACGTTATAGAGCAATTGCCATTGCTATGTAGGTATGCGAGTCAAATAGTACATATATATACTTATATATATCTAAACTGAAATACTATATTTCGTTTAGAAAAAATATATTTTATCCTCTATTGCTACAATATCATGGTAATGTAGGCAATCGTATGCAACGCATATCATTCGTCGGCCTTTGACCGTTATGCTTCTGAGCAAGAGAATGTAATTAATGTCAGTGATGTTAGCTATATGTCGCGAACTAGTCCCGTTGCCGCTAGCTGCCGACTCACGCGCAGGCTTACTTGTAACACCCGCTAACCTACTGTGAACTAGGGAAAATATTGTAACGATACCTTCTGCTTCTCCAATAAAAGAGGGTAAAATAGATGTACCATTAAATTTAATATATTAATAATATACAGTATTTTATAAAAAACCTGCCTATCTACCTAGCTATCCTAAAAAAACGGCCTACCTACCTAACTGACACACTCAGGAGAGAAGAGGAGGAGGTTTAGAGTATATTACTTGCGGGACGGCTTGGCAGACCACTCCAGGATCGCCTTCTACTCCACGATGTCTTCGTCGTACAGCAGCTTGAGCAAGGCGGTCTGGCAGTAGGCTCCCAACAAGGCGTCTGGGCAGCAGGCTCTCAGCAAGGCGTCAGGGCAGCAGGCTCCCAGCAAGGCGTCAGGGCAGCAGGCTGCCAACAAGGCGTCAAGGCAGCAGGCTCCCAACAAGGAGTCAGGGCAGCAGGCTCCCAACAAGGCGTCAAGGCAGCAGGCTCCCAACAAGGAGTCAGGGCAGCGGGTACTGCACTTCCTCTTCCATCACTCTTCGTCAAAACTCGTCGAGAACTAAACTCTTCAAAAACTGGTCAAAGACTGAACTCCCGGAGATGGCCCCCAGCGCCTTTTATACCCAGCTCAGCGTTCAAAATCCATTCCATTCTCATTCTGTACCAGAATTCAAATTGTAGAGTCCAAAATAGTCCATCTTGCCAGTTATTTGATCAGCCAGTTATATTCGAGCATAATTTATTAAACCTCTTCGATAAAATCTGAGAGTGTGTTTTAGAAATTTATAATTATAATTTAAAATGCCGTTAATCAGTAGACAACCACAATATAATATACAATATTAAGCTAGTCCTATCGATAAAAGTGAATAACAATTATATAATAAAAGTATGAACAACCTTTTTAGTCTATTAGCCATTCAGTGACTACAAAGAAGAAGAAATTACAGTTTGTCAGCCTTGACGTAAAAAATGTCATGACAAGAAAATATTTGTTTTGATGGATGAATTATGGATTATGATTACAAAGAAAATGTAAGTTATTTGGTATTTGTAATAACAGATACTATATTTCCCCATCGACCCCGAGAAAATTTTTGGTCTAGAACAAAAATTTTGTAAGGTTAAAGTTTATCCACATTCATATAACTTACATGCCTCATTCAATCACACCAACATCTCACGAAGTTAGGTCAGGTAGGATTCACATTCAATGATCACTACTCGACCTGATTAGTACATGACAGTAGGCTTGTTTTCGGAGTCTGTCAGTCCGCTCGCGTCGAAAACCCATCAAATAAAAAACAAGATTTAGCAAAGGCTTATTTTTACGAAGTTGCTAGCCGCTTCGATCAACCTTAGAGTCGATAACATAGAAAACAAGGTTTAGCAAAGGCTTATTTTTACGAAGTTGCTATCCGCTTCGATCAACTTTAGAGTCGATAAATAGTAAGAAACTAACTTGGAGAGTTAGAAAGGGAGAAGGTTTGGTAATATGTACCTAAACGCACTTCTAAGTAATATCTGATTAGTTCAGATATAAGAGAAGCCTCTTAAAGTTTAAGAACAAAGTTAAAGAAAGAAATGAACTATTGAGTTTCAATAAACCGAAAAGAACTCTATAGTTAAAAGAAGAGAAGAAGATAGAGATGAGTCATGAATATAGTACGAAAGGTGAATATATTTACATGATTATATACATTAATTTTTAAAATCTTTAATATGCCATTTAGCTCGGTTGCCATTAGGATCCTCTAATATGTAAACTAATGGGGATAGTTTCTGAATTACAGTTGACTTTATATATTTGGGAGCTAACTTTGCGCTGAAATAAGTTCCAGCCTGACTATTTATATAATTTCTTCGCCAGACTGTATCTTTTGGTTCCTCAAGTCTTATTTTAACTTCATACTCAAGTTCAGCTTTATTTAAAAGTTCAAAGTGAATAATTCTATCCATGACTGAAAATTAATATTATAGATAGCAAAAGAAGGTAAAGAGGGAATAAACTAGTGGTAAAAGAGGTGATAAACTAGTGTTCGTGTGAAGAGGGAGTCTAGTATAGTGTTAGTGTAAAGAGTGAGTCTCCTATCCTAGAACTTAATATTAAAAAAGAGTCTAAGCCAAAAAGTGAGTCCAAAGAAAAAAGTTACCAGTAATAGTTTTTTTGGAATTTTGAAAAAAAATTAAACCGACTAGCTATGATTTTACGTTGGGCGCCAAACTGTAACGATACCTTCTGCTTCTCCAATAAAAGAGGGTAAAATAGATGTACCATTAAATTTAATATATTAATAATATACAGTATTTTATAAAAAACCTGCCTATCTACCTAGCTATCCTAAAAAAACGGCCTACCTACCTAACTGACACACTCAGGAGAGAAGAGGAGGAGGTTTAGAGTATATTACTTGCGGGACGGCTTGGCAGACCACTCCAGGATCGCCTTCTACTCCACGATGTCTTCGTCGTACAGCAGCTTGAGCAAGGCGGTCTGGCAGTAGGCTCCCAACAAGGCGTCTGGGCAGCAGGCTCTCAGCAAGGCGTCAGGGCAGCAGGCTCCCAGCAAGGCGTCAGGGCAGCAGGCTGCCAACAAGGCGTCAAGGCAGCAGGCTCCCAACAAGGAGTCAGGGCAGCAGGCTCCCAACAAGGCGTCAAGGCAGCAGGCTCCCAACAAGGAGTCAGGGCAGCGGGTACTGCACTTCCTCTTCCATCACTCTTCGTCAAAACTCGTCGAGAACTAAACTCTTCAAAAACTGGTCAAAGACTGAACTCCCGGAGATGGCCCCCAGCGCCTTTTATACCCAGCTCAGCGTTCAAAATCCATTCCATTCTCATTCTGTACCAGAATTCAAATTGTAGAGTCCAAAATAGTCCATCTTGCCAGTTATTTGATCAGCCAGTTATTTTCGAGCATAATTTATTAAACCTCTTCGATAAAATCTGAGAGTGTGTTTTAGAAATTTATAATTATAATTTAAAATGCCGTTAATCAGTAGACAACCACAATATAATATACAATATTAAGCTAGTCCTATCGATAAAAGTGAATAACAATTATATAATAAAAGTATGAACAACCTTTTTAGTCTATTAGCCATTCAGTGACTACAAAGAAGAAGAAATTACAGTTTGTCAGCCTTGACGTAAAAAATGTCATGACAAGAAAATATTTGTTTTGATGGATGAATTATGGATTATGATTACAAAGAAAATGTAAGTTATTTGGTATTTGTAATAACAGATACTATAATATTTAAGACGAGTTTTATATGCCTAAAGGTTTTATGTATTTCTTATTATAACACATGTTTTTATTTATGTTATCCGTCCGGTTAAGAAACGCTTATAGTTAAATCAAGTCCTTTGTCTAAATTTCAGTTAACACTTTAAACATATATCAAATAAAAGAATTGCAAACGTTATTCAGAGAAAAACAGATTTGAGATGGTGTCGTTGCACTGTGAAATGAGGTCTATATGGCCAACGTTCATGACTATACAGAATCCACTAAGCTTGCTTAATAGTATTAAAGTTACGGACAGACAGCTTTATTATAATCACCATTGCCTTTTTTATCTGTTTTACGGGACTTGAAACGTCGCTCGTGATGTACAAATACATACCTATACATTTGAAAGTCTGAGTTGTCACGACGCTGAGGAGGGACCCGTATGTAGGGATACAGGGAGGCAGAACAAGAATAACGGTAAGTGTACATCGGGTTATGTAGTTTCCATCTAATTATCTGTGGCATTCATTCAATTAAGTGTATCACTGCTACTTAAAACAGAACGTAAACAAGTGCTAGCTTGTGTCTAACCGTAAATGTGGGTAGAAAGCGCGACTCGAACTCCCTACGATTAGACGTGATGCGTGGCGGAATGACTTGCGGTCAACAGTATACCACAGTCCACGTGGATCGGTTACAGTACGTAAAGAAATATTAACCGAGAATATGAATCAAGAAAATGTAAATCCTCAAATCTTTTGTTCGCTTGTACCATGCAGTATAGTATATAGCTACCAAAGTAGTTATTATTGTCTTTGTTATTGTGAAGGGAACCATGCGTCCGTAGACGCTTTGATCATGTCGTGTTCTTAATTGCGCTGCTATTCGTTGCGGCAGGTATGTCTCAGCTAAGTTACCATCTGCGCAGAGACTTTGTAATAGAAAATAACCGGGTGTTGTTAATGGCTGCGATCCTAGAGAGCTCGCGGATAATGGCGGAGCGTAATGCCGTTTTGGCGGGAAGCGTGGTTTTGCGCTGCGGATGTTGGATTCGCCGAAGTAACTTCCCCTTACTCCAATTTATGATTTTGTAATTAAAAAAGAATTATAATTGTTTAAATCATTACCGATTAAGTTTTCCGGTATGTTACGCCTTATCCGTTTCCTAATTGTAGCAGACTGCGATACCATCTATGGACTTTTTTTTATTGATAATAGGCTCGCGTTTGACCACCATCTCACCTGACTTAAGGGCTCAACATCTACCGCCACTTCCGTTATTGCATCATCATGCGTAACTTCCATGTAAACTAGTTGTTGCGTATCAATTACAGTATGAATTGTACTGGTTTAACCGGTAAAGAAATCTAAAGAATGTAGTTGCATGCTTTATATATTATTTTGATGTAGGATATAATGTGAGCGTATTATGGCTACTGTAAAACTGCCTCTGAAATTATTGCGATGAAATGTTCGCGGATAATTAAAAAGGTGCGACTATTGGCGCCGTAGTATTTTCCTGGCGTTGAAAAGGCAATATGAATCGAAATGACTTGGATTCGCTGAGCAATTTCCTTGCTTACCTGAACAATATTTGTTGAAATTGAAAAATATTCTCTTATGGATTCAAATTATTCATTCGTACAGCAGTTCGTCGTATTTCCGACTTATTTGTTCATTTGAATTTTATGCAAGTGAAATCCTAGTGTTAAATAAGTGTTCCGTGTATCGAACGCAAAAACTGTGTGGGACGCAGTGAGGCGTGAATGATCGGATGTGGAGATTCGCAGATATTTCAGGTGAGGCGGCTCTCGGCGGAGCTAACGGCTGCCGGAGAGTGCCCGCAATACTGAGCCACGCGAGACCAATTCTTTGCTCGATCACATCTACGATGAATAAGACCTATATGCCATGGTCGGGTGCACTCGGCACGTGCCATTTCCGACTCTACATTCGACTATTATATACTTTTACCTTTGTGTGTTTTCTATGTAAGTGCCCACGTTCAATTATGGTGAAACTTAAGTGAAAACGTCGTTAATGTCAAACATGGATGATACGAGTCGAGACTAGTCAAACTAGTTCATTTCGGGCTAGAAATATTGTTATTGAAGACTAGTACGCTTTTATGCTCATATTAGCTAAAGCCACAATAAATGATTGAACACACAAGAAAGAAATGCGATACAGCAAATAACAGTTGGAATGTGTCGTATTCTCCGGAGGGTTAGGTGGTATGCTTGATGTCTGTACCCTACCATCACGCAAGATTAAGCGACGCTAATGCTCTGATGGTAGCCAATCCATCTTCATGCCTCGCTGTGACGGCAACCGTGATGTAGATGAATTTGCACCTGGCTGGGGTCACTGAGCCCCGCCAGAGCTACTGAGAAAAATGTCCAGTGGCCTGGTGCTACTAATTAAAAGACATCTCGTTTACACGAATGACGAAACGCATGCTGTTTTTGCAGTAATATAATGGACGCACGATTCGATTATGCTGTATTTACGATAGGCCAGTAAAAAACAAACCCAGTCTATTGTAATGAAAATCTTTTAGAAAAAACCTAATACGTACAGTTGTTTCAAAGTTTATTGGTTTTACCACGGTAGGGAAGGTGAATTACAAATGAGAATCTGCCAATCAACCAAGTTTCAGTTACGATATTGCAGAATTTCTCCAGGGCTTAGACACGTGTATTTTCAACCATTTGAAAGTCCGGTGGCCTGTGGCTCGTTGGTATACCTTACCTGTGCTTTATTACTTATAAAAAAGTGTTACTGGACGTATTGTAGCATTCTTAAATAAAAAAAAATATTTCAATTAATTATTTAATTAATTTCTACAATCATATTTTATGGTCTTGTTAAAGTTAAAGGAAATTTACAGTTCTATGAATTGGTTTGCATTTATTTATTTTCTTGTTTAAATACAGATTTTTTTTAATGCGCATGTGTCTATGGTGTACTGCATGTTATGTATTCACTTGGTAAAGGATGCCGATAAAAGGTAATTTCTCGATGATTCAATTTCCACCCGTAAAGTCAGGTGTAACAGCAGCACGTTTTAAACTGTTGAATTAAGTACGAGTAAGTGCGTGTCTGCGTACTAATTCCCTGTCAATATCATTGTTATGACCGTCAGGTTATTCGCCGACCAGTCGGAGGATAACAACCAACAAATTGGACGCGTTGCGAATAGTTAGATATTCTGTTAGCGGTTATTCGGTTAGCTGTCGAAGCACCGAACAGTAAGTAATGGGTTTTAACCTCGCTGGTGTGCGGATAGGAGGCGGTGCGCACTCCGGGTTCATAATATGTCATGACATTCAAAGATGAGCAGCGTCGTGCTAAGTGTTTGTTATACCTACAGTTGCATTTATTTGAATAATACGTTTTTAATCCACTGTTTTTCAACGTCGTTTGAGGCAAATATCTATGAAAGAAACCAAAGAGTTCGAAATAGATTTAAAAAAATGTTTATGTGTAAATGAATTTATCAATAAAGCACGGACCTTTTTAATAAAGGAGGTTGTATATAAGACACACCTCTTTATTTGCAATACCACAAACATGCAACGATTCAGATCCACGGCGACCTCTACATATGGCCACACCACATACACACACACTAACCGTGTATGTATGAGGATAATAATCTATTCAACACGAGCTCGAGTAGCTTTTGTACACAAGGGTCGTTAGAAAGGAGTTTTAGAAATCATATTTTGATCTAGGTACTGCAAAATAACATTGTTTTGTAAGAACGTAAAGAAATATCCGCTGGTTTATTTTGTTATAACCATACATTCATGTTGGAAACAAGCGGATATTTATCGAAACATTGTTGTGTCCGTCAGATTTGCTATTTATTTAATTATCATCTGATTAATAGTGTACCGTTTTTAACAATTTGTTAATTAAATTATATAAATCTCCGCATACAGCTACACTTACAAATTCCTCAACTACTCCTGTTTAGGGGTAAACAACGGCTGAAACACTATATTATATCGTCGTTGACGAGTGAAAACCTCGAGAGTATCGAAAACATAATTTTTCAGGAGACACAAAAAACCTTCTCCTGAATATTTTTGTATGAAACCTTTTTCCGGTTTTTGATGTCTATTACAAAGAAAAGCATTTGTTATTAATGTATGTAACCAATATCTTAGTGCACATTTTAGTTCTGTGTCAAATATGACCTTACGGGGTTTTCCTACAAAATAATCAAGATGTTTGTCATTGATACAAGGTTGACTACCGGAATTATTAATTATTTTAGAGTTTTTAATTGACTGTGTGTCGATGATCTACCGCATAAACGTTAAAACTAAAAGGTAAAGCGTAGGTACCATTTTTTTCTGGGTGGGAAAATCATCGAATAACTTCTTCCGCTCTGGGTTAAGCGGTAGGGAGTGTCAGACTTCTACTATCTAAAAACCCACCCTGTTTCTTCAGCTGCCCTTAAGTTCCGGGGCCGCGGTATCTAGTTAGAACATTTCCGCAACCCCGGCGGGCAATGGCATTATGAGGCCCCGTCGCTGGTGCTGACAGCTCTTTGAGGCGCGCGTGGAGCACGACGCGCCGTGGACCTGAGCCTGGTCCTTACCGGACGATGAGCTATCCCTGCTCGCTGATCGCAAGCCCGCGCCTACGGTGGCCGGAGTTCAGCTCACGATTCCCGACGCCCGGGGCGTCTCCCGCGTTGGCTGGGGCGTGAGGAAGAGAGTTGCCTCTCCCTCGCGCGTTCGCTTCTTTGCGCGTTCGCTTTGCTACCATGACTGCTTCGCAGAAGGGGGCGACTGCATGCCATTCCCTCTCGCTTTGCACCATGGTCTGAACCAGGGCCAGGCGCGAGAGGTTGCCGCTGTCTATCGCCTCCACGAGGACACGGCACCTCCACTGTATGCTTCACCGTGTCCTCCAGATGGTCCTCACAATGAAGACACCCGGGCGTATCCTCCCGCTGTATCCGAAACAGGTACCTCCCGAAACAGCCATGTCAAAGCTGTAGGTACCATGGAGGTTCGATATATTAGGGCCTTTATTCTAGCCGCTGCAGCTGGTCCAGTGAAAACTATAGAAACTATGACATTGCTTCGAAAGTATTTTAATAAAAGTAACGACTAACTAAGTCGTTACTTTTATTAAAATACTTTATATATTACCTACAATAAATAGGAATTGAATCGCTATTATAGGTGCACACGAAAATAAGAATCGTAAAAATATAGAAAGACTAGTAATCAATCACGCGGGGCTTCGCTCCCGTGGATTCTATCACGGTAAAAACATAACTCTCTTTTTTTGCAGTCGCGTAAAAAGTAGCCTATAACCTTCCTCAAGCTTCAAGCTACTTCCATACCAAATTGCATCCAAATCCACCCAGTACTTTCGAAGATTAGCGCGTTCAAGCAAACAAACAAACAAACAAAAGAACAAACTTTTCCGCTTTATAATATTAGTATAGATGTGTTTTTACCAAAAACACTTTTATATATGTGTAATAATTTATTGCTATTTAACGACGACTTACAGAATTGAAATTGATTTAACTTTCTGAAACTTTATGGTGGCTGATAAAATATAGTGTTATGGGTAGCTTTAATATTTGCGTCGATGTTTGCTTTGACCACATATATGGTATTTATAGCACAACTTTCTATCATTCATGTTTTGATTAATGAAACGAATGAAGATATTATCATCTTTATAACATACTATCAAAATGCCTAAGCAATATAAAACTGGTTAAGTTTTCTTCGCCTTTAACGTCAGCATTATAGATACATAAGAAAAGCCCATCTTTTCGTGTCAGGGAAAATGCAGCCTTTTTAAACGTAGACTTGTTTTAACAGGTTGCGAAATAAAGCTAAATCATAAAAAAAAAACAATTAATCGATAAAACTCGAAAGCGCTTTGCTTATTTTTGTTTTAAAATATTGTGAAAATCCAGGCAAAGTTTAAAATGTAAGAAGATATGGTAAAAAATATGGCGGTAGATAGTTAACCGGGTCAGTTAGTACCCAATAAAAAAGTAACTTCGTTATTTGACAGAGCGCCTTTACCGCCAAAACAATGGTACTACGGGCTACGAGAGTGCTACGTGACTGCTACGAATTAAACTAGATTATTTTTATACACAGGACGTTCATAATATATATAAATTCGATTGTTTGCACGCAATGATGCACCTGCACCTACGCAGCGACTTGTACGTTTGTAGACAATCAAGGTGCAAGTACTCAGACTAAGTACCCGGGTTCTCTCACGGAGGTGCGTCGGCGACTAACCTGCGACACAGTTAGTTACTCTACCTATTGTCTCAGCTTCCTCGCCACCGACTTTTTGTCCACTCTTTGATCTTGGGTGAAAACTATCACAAAAACTGATTTTGTGTAGAGTTGCTATTATACTACTCAAGGTTACTCAATGTCATTTGGCGTTGGATTACGTAGTTACTTCGATATTAATATTATCAAAGAAATAAGAAGAACCTCAATATTCTGATTTCGAATTTATCTGCACTGTACCGCAACATTATAGCGAGTAGTTAGAACTTCTATATTATGACCAGGGCATCACAGTATGTGTGATATAGCGTATGTGTTATTTATCGGCCCAAACAGAAGATTTAAGGATTAAACGGGGGCACTCAATTTGACGCCTAACGTCTGGGTGAGAGGAATGAATACATTCATAAGGGAGGGCGTGAACCATGAAATGGAGCTCGACCATAGCTCTCGTCTACTACGTACCTACATTAAAAATAGCCTTTACCTCGCTAGCTTTTTAAGGTTTACAACGAAAGAAATAAATCGGCACACGAAAAACAAATATTACATAAAATGTAAACGTGTGAGTATTTACTAAACAGAAGTTTGTTAATTATTAACTTCATGGGCATCTTTTATGTGGAGCCGCCGATTCGCGAGAGGCAATTAAAACGTTCCCGAAGCGTAATGCGAGCTCCGCGAATTAATTGGATACTGAATTTCACGGGGAGCTCCATTCACCGGTGGAACTGCGCAAGCTGCCGCCTGCAGCGTGTGCATGTACCTGCCACTTGTTAAAATTTACTGACCGGAATCGTAGCCTTCCAGAATTTATTGTTCAACTTTGTAACGAACGTCACGTCGGTAGTTATTAAAATAATTTTCTCAAAAGACACAGCTATTGCTCATATAGTTTTTAGCGTGTTTCTATTAAAATGTTAGCAGTTATATTTCGTCTTTCCTTGTTGAAGGATTTCAAAGGTTTTGTGGAACGCACCTCATTCTGACAGCAACACTTTAGTAAAAAGCTACTCAATAATAGCGGGCGCTTTCATTTTCTTTCTGGCGACTGAAAGTGGGGCAAAGGCTTTTGCTCTCTAGCAATTTTATAAATTATAGGAGAGCCTATAAGCAAAGTTTATTGTAATGAGCACCTAAACTTCCTAAATTCAAGTATGCAGGGTTGTCACTATAAAGTATAAAACGAACTATTAAATAAATAAGTATCATTAGTAGGTAAATGACGTAAAACTGATGGTGGGATATTCGCAATAATCCGATGTAATATATATATATATAATAGACATTGAGAGGGAGCGTAGGGCTCTAGCGGTCAGAGGTAATATGTTGACGCGCAGATTCGCTCGCTGTACGGACCAGGTCAAAATAACCCTATTTAAGGCTTATTGTCAGGGCCTGTACACGGGTGGTCTGTGGGTCGGCTACACCAAAAGATCTCTAGATGCCCTACGTGTCCAGTACAACAATATTTTTAGAATGCTGTTAGGACTGCCCCGCTACTGTAGTGCGTCTGAGATGTTTGCGCAGTACCAAACCGATGGGTTTCAAGCCCTCTTACGCAAAAAAACGGCATCTCTCGTGACCAGGTTGCGGGTCAGTAATAATAGCATTCTGAAAACTGTTGCGGAGAATTTTTACTCCCCTGTTTTGAGACATTTTGTATGGGTGATGAACAATTAAATACTTGCCTGTTCATCCCTCATGCAAGATGTACTCGACTTATTAATTATTTCATTTTATTATTATTTTTATTTGTACTTGTAATTGAGTTTTCATACTAACATTAGTTTTAAGCGTGTATATTTACTAACATCATGGATTTATGTTGTCCGAATGCAATAAATAAATTAAATTAAATTAAATTAAATATCTTCAAGGTTAACAACGATTGCCGAGGTTTATTCCTGCATGGATCCTCCTTTCCTCGGAAAATACATTAAGCTGTTGACCCTGCTGTCATTCGTATTCGTACATATTTGTCAGTCGTTACGGGACGTCAGAAGCCAGAAAATCTGACACGAATGTTGCTAAGGGTATCGCGTTACCCATTTCTCAGGCTGATGGGATGGGACAACTCAATAGAAATCTTGATAAATCTAAAATCCATTATATAATTTTCGAAAGGTAATTAGTTATCTTAGTTTAGGTATTGGCTGCAACTTTTACATAAACATTATGTATTACCTTAAGGCCTATGAACATTGTAACAAAAAGGTGCAATTTTTTTTATTTTTAACCGACTTCTAAAAAAGGAGGAGGTTCTCAATTCGGATGTTTGTATTTTTTTTTTTTTTTTTTTTTTTTTTTTTTTTTATGTTTGTCCACGCATAACTCCGTCGCTTGCCAACCGATTTGAAAAATTATTTTTTTGTTGGAAAGGGTATACTTCCCAAATGGTCCCATGAAAATTTTATCGAAATCGGATGAGCGTTTCTGAAAAATCAAAAAAAGTCGAAAAAAATAATTTACCTTGATGATCTTTTCGTTTACTCTGCATTGCGTTTTTTGTTCGCGCATAACTCCGTCATTTACGAATCGATTTGGAAAATTCACTGACCCACTAAAAAGCGCGAAAATAAAAACTTTTTTGCAAAAAATAAAACCGACTTCCATATCAAAACACTACAAAGCCAAAAATAATTTTAATTTCGGAAGGCGGTGTGAAAAAAAAAAGAAAATTCAAAACCAATAACACCGACTACCGAAATTAAAATTATTTTTGGCTTTGTAGTGTTTTGATATGGAAGTCGGTTTTATTTTTTGCAAAAAAGTTTTTATTATTTATATGAAAGTTACTTGTATTAAAAAATAACACATAATCCGCGAGTTGACAACTTTGTAAAAATTGTTTGAAACGCTTCGAAGCGCTTCACGTGTACTCGTAAAATAATATTTCATTCATCACTTAACCTTTCAATTAAAATATAAGTAATTTTTTAATTTATTAAAAAACTATGGCCTAAATCGGCATTGTGGTCACGTGACTATGTATGACGTCATCGTTCAAAAAACAACTTCCTGGCATTTGGCACATAAATGTACTTCGGGTATTTTATGATATTTTACTCTATTATGAACGTGAAAAATTATTATCAGCTGTGCAGTACCTTGTTGTGGAATACTACTATAAAAACGCCAACGAAACTATTTATTCATGTCCCTTTAAAAAGAGATATTCGCAAGAAGTGGTTAGAACTTCTGTGTCAAATCCATCCAAAGGCTGTCTGTAAAAGATCGCTTTTAGCGATAAGACCGCCCATTGTATCACCCTTTTTAGTTTTTTTTTTTTGTAATTGATAGGCTTGCGTTTGACCACAATCTCACCTGATCTTAAGCGATGATGTGGTCGAAGATGAAGCACGCTTGCCTAGAAGTAACCTATTCAGTCTTGACTTAAAGACTCCCAGGTTATAACTATCAGGAAATACAGACTCCGGCAGGGAATTCCACTCCTTAGCCGTACGCACAATGAAAGTATTCCCAAAACGTTTCGTGCGTATGGGTGGGATGTCCACCACATGTTAAGTCCATATTTGTTTTACTGTTATGGTGTACAATAAATAATATATCTATCTATCTGCTTTTTTTAAAAAGACAAAAAAAGGAACTCATCGAACAACTATTACAGGATGATAAGACAAATGAACCAGAAGAGAGAGAGTTAGTTATGAAATGAAATGAAATATTTATTTGTAAATTGGTTATAAATAACACTTTTACACGTCATGTTTTTTTGCGTGTTTAGTTTAGCTAGATGAGGCCGGTATTTCCTACTGACTACTCTGAGAAGAAACACCGAAACAAACTCCCTCTGAGTTTGTCGTCAACGTCTCTTTTAAAGTCCAGACAATTTGTATTTGTATAATATATGAGAAGCATGTAGGTTCATGTCTTTGGTATTCTTTTGAGAAAATAACCACGCAAATTTGAGCGGACCGGTCTAGACAGTGCAAGCAGTTAGTTAGTTATTTCTTATTTTGTCTTAAGTACCAACTAAAGATAACCAGTCAGCTGTCAAAATATTGAACGATGACGTCTCGTTTTCTGATTGGTGTTTCTAATCACGTGACTCACAGATAAAAAGTCTCATTTTTCTCAAGGGAAAATAAAATAAATAATTAAAAATCTTTTCTTCATTTGTACTATTTTGTGCTTCATATCAATAGATTTACATAATTAAATAGTTATTTTCAATTTTTAAACATACTGTCAACTCGCGGATTATGTATTCAAAGGAGATGTTCCAGAAATATATGGAGCCTGGGCTAGCACTACGTACACCACATGTAAATATAGCTCTATAATGTAGTAACCGCCTTTTAATGTTAATTTTTTATAATTGCACTTTATTTTAGTGTGATATTCAAATTAGTTCGGTCAAGGAGAGCAACACAAAAAGTATGGTGGATCGGCCATGTTGCTGTTGAACAGTGATGCGAATGTCATTTTGACATGTCGGCTTGACGAATCGATATATAAAAATATAGATATTTTTCATAAAATAATTGATAAATATCGGCGATATTTTAAATCTCAATAAATCGATAGATTTTTTTATTCATTACTAATCTTGTCATATCCGGGGAGTAGTTCAAATGTTGATCACCAGATCGTCAGCACGTTTGCGCTATAAGAATTTATGCATACACCTTCAGGTTAGTTTCATTTTTTTTGTGGCCACGAGATTGCGTAGTGCCAAAAACCACGTAATGTAATGCACTTATTGTTACTTACGTGCGTTACCTTTACGAAAAATACCGATACATCGATTTATCGTTATTTTTTGTATATATGGATAATAATCGATATAGCTTAAAAATATCGATTCTATATTTATCAATATATTATGTTTTTTCCACTTGCCCATCCCTACGACTCACAGAAAGACGTCACGAAACTCAACTGTGTCAAACGTCATATCAAACACAACTGTCATGGCTGCTCTAAAACAAGGGTTATCATAATAAAAATCTTCCCAAATAATAATTTATCACTGCTATACCCGTAAGCAAATTTTTTTTGGATAATTTTATGATAATCCCTATTGTTTTTCGATTTATCTATGTAGTGTATATAGAGATAGCCCAAAATGAAACATCTCCTTTGGCGCCTACTTTAGGTTCAGAATCCAAGTGTTTTTTTGGGTTCCGTAGCCGAATGGCAAAAAAACGGAATCCTTATAGTTTCGTCATGTTTGTCTGTCTGTTTGTCTGTCTGTCTGTTTGCCTGTCTGTCTGTCTGTCCGTCTGTCTATCCGTCCGTCCTTAAGTCACAGCCATTTTATTCCGAAACTATTAGGACTATACATGTGAAACTTGGTAGGTAGATGTATTCTGTGAATCGCTTTCCGATTTTAAGAAAAAAAAAAATTAAAATAAAAGGGGGCTCCCCATACATGGACCTAGTGTTGCCCAAATGCAAGACCAAGATGAGACTTAGCCAGTCTTGGTCTTGCATCAATACACCTGGTCTTGGTCTTGGTCTTGCGCAAGAGTCTCGCAAGACTCTTGCAATTATCGATTATCCTATTGCCCGTTTAATAACGGTAGTTTAGATCTTAGAACAATATAACAGAGTAGGTACATTTTGAGCTTGAGTTGACATAGGCATAGTAAAAGCCAACCAAATTAATAAACTTAATAAAAACATCAAAATATCAACTGACACATCATCTCTGTGTGTTCAGACTTCATGGTCTGAACCCACGACCTCGGCGATCTGTGCCGATGCTCTAACCAACTGAGCTACTTACTGTGTCCCACGAAAGTCCGTTGGTTTCTTAATGAAAGTTTACATTTAATAAGCTTACATGTGCTAAAACATATAAAAACAAATTAATGACATTAAGTTGACTGTATTTGAATATTCGTCACTCATGTCAAATTGTAAGCGTATTAGTCGGAGAACAACAAGGATTAGAGTAAAAAACAATTATTACATTAAGCTCGAAGCGAAGCTTAATTTGAAATTACTAAAATTGAAATAAATACTCCTATTTATAAGCAACATCGAAATACCGATAAAGGACGGCATTCTTCGATAAAAATAATGATTCTTTAGAAGATTATTAAAACTGATGCGTTACCAGATAGGTATAGTGTGTCTACGTAGCAATAAAATGTAGATTATGTTCTTCTTTTGATGAAATCAATCAACATTAATTAAATAAAATTTGCCTAGGTATGCTACCTACTGTATTTATGTAGGTACTTAATAACTACATACTAGAGTACGATAGAAGTTGATAAATCGACAATGCTAATCTCAATTTTTGGATGTGTGTGATTTTAAAACACTAAATGCGCAACGTGACGTCACTCATTTGATTAGTATTGTAGACAATTTTTACACACGAGTATTTACAATATTTCTCATACGGGAGCGCGGCGCGGTGGCGACGATTGTATGCGATATCAATAGAAGCCGCCTGAGCGTGTACTCGTATCTTGACCTTGTACTTCCAAATAGATGCGAACTTTCTTTGCAGGTTATAGTATCCGACCTGACTTTGTTGTTTGCATCAAAATGTTGCCGCCAACAAAGCCGCGCACTAGTGCCGCAATGGTGTCAAAGTGCCGCGATGGTTAAAACTAGGAATGCACTCATTTTCTTTTAATCGATATTTTGTACAGTGTATGTTTGTTATTGTTCATAATGCGCATAAGTCCATATCGTACAAATAATACACACAAGTTTTACCTAATCACGATAATACGACACGACAAAAAATATTAACATTTTGTAATAAAATCCAATGAGAACTGTGAAATAACAACACTGACTTATTTAATGCAGACGAGATAAAAGTATCAATATCTGTATTTAGTTTAATTATTGAGAAAATCAATTGTCATTAATTATCTACTTAAGTACTTATATTAACGAAAAAAAAAATAGGGGATAGTTTACGAGATAGTTTATTTATTTTGATGCACTGATACCTACGCTTTAAAACTGCATAAATGAATCGATACAAAAAATCCTGGCCCTAGGCAAAAACACCACCGCTGTGCCGCCGCGCGCCGGCTCGGTGGGTATCCTGAACTTCATTGAATATAAGGTACTAGAAATCACTTTAAATTAAGTTGAAAAATATTATGTTAACTACAACAACTTAATATTTTCCGCTTATTACTTATTTTAAAAAACCATGGATCGAATATTGCGTGTGTGCTATCTTATCGAATATTGTGTGTATGCTATCTTATATCTTGTGCAATGTTGCCGAATCTGTATCACTGTTGGTGGTAGTAACTTTAAGCAGCGCCTCCGTCAGACCCAGCGCATTTAAGGTTCTCATCGAATAATCCGGCTCTGGACTATGATCCGAACTCGGAGAACACATAAATAGTTCTTTTAAGAGCTTTTATTAGCATTTTAATAATAATAACACAAAGAAAACGACAGTCTGAACTAACTGCAAGACGCAAGAGTCTCACAGGATTAGTCTTGTTCTTGCTTAAATCTTGCAAGGTAAGTCTTGGTCTTGGTCTTGCAAAAATGCAAGAACAAGACCAAGACTGATTTTGGGCAACACTACATGGAACTGAAACTGAAATTGTTTTTTTTTTTTTATGAAACCCATGCGTGTGTGGTATCTAAAGACAGATTTTAAAAAATGACATTGAGGTTTCTGAAACCACTTTTTCATAAAGTTAATCGTTTGAAAGATATACGCTTCCAAAGTGGTAAAATGTGTGTCCCCCTCTAACTTCTATAATAACGGAGTGAAAATTAAAAAAAAAAATATGCTGTAGGTCTTAATGCACCCCTGTGGAATATCGGATACGACTGGGTGCTGCGCGGCGACCTCCCTGACGGCGTCAGCGTAATATGTTACGCTGACGACATGCTCGTCCTGGCGCAGGGAGAGTCGCTCCAGGCGGCGGCCGACCTGGCGACGCAAGCGGTTGCGACATTCGTTCGTAGGATCCGGCAGTTGGGACTCGACGTGGCGCTGCACAAGACAGAGGCCATGTGCTTCCATGGCGGTCGGAACGCGCCACGGTCCGAGTCCCACATAACGGTGGAGGGGGTTCGCATCGGCGTCGGGAGGACGATGAAGTACCTGGGACTCGTCCTCGACAGCCGGTGGAACTTCAGGGAGCATTTCCTGAGTTTGGCCCCAAAGCTGAACCGGGCAGCAGCCGCCTTCAGGCGACTCCTGCCTAATCTCAGCGGGCCAAACGCCTCCTGCCGAAGGCTGTACGCCGGCGTCGTGCGGTCCATGGCCCTCTACGGGTCCCCAGTGTGGGCCCTGTGCATCCGGACGCGACCACTAAAGTTGGTCGCATGCCAGAGGGTCATGGCTATCCGAATGATCCGGGGATACCGCACGATCGCCGGCGAATCGGCCAACCTCCTTGCCGGATTGCTGCCCTGGGATCTGGAGGCGACTGCCCTCCAGCGCGTCTATGAATGGCGCGTGGAGGCGCAGCGCCGGGGCGTATCCCCGCTGCCTCGAGAAGTCGAGGCGCGGCGGGAAGAGCTCCGGCGTGATCTCAGGGCAGTATGGAGGGAACGACTGTCGCAACCGAAGGCCGGGCACGCCGCAATTGCGGCGGTAAGACCCCTCTGAGGAGTGGCTAGATCGGCGTCACGGCGTCCTGACCTACCGTATGACGCAGGTCCTCACCGGACACGGAAGTTTCGGGAGGTACCTGTGTCTGATGGGAAAGGAGGAAACGCCTGGGTGTCACCACTGCGAGGGTCGCCCTGAGGACACAGTCGAGCACACGGTGCAGGACTGCCGCCCCGCTTGGGCAGAGCACCGACGTGTCCTCACGGCGGCAATAGGCGGAGACCTCTCGCGCCCGGCATTGGTCGAGGCCATGCTGCGGGGCGAGAGGGAGTGGGAAGCGGTCGCCTCCTTCTGCGAAGCAGTCATGCTTCCGAAGGAGGAGGCGGGCCGCGAGAGGGAGAGGATGGCGTCCTCCCTCCAGCCCAGCCGCAGTGGTAGACGCCCACGGCGTCGGACGTCGGCCGACGATCTCCGGCCACCGTAGGCGCGGGCATGCGGACAGCGAGTAAAGGGCAACTCGCTGTCCGACCATGGACCATGCCCGGGTCGACGGCGCGTCGTGTTCCACGCGCGCCTCAAAGAGCGTCAGCAATATGACGAGGCCCCCCCGTAGAGGGCCGAAGCCTGCCGGTGTCGTGGGACTCATCCCGTTATCGTGACCCCGGTACGTAAAGGGTTATTGAAGGAACACCGTGGATTTTAGTCAGTAAAAGTCTGACAGTCCCTGCCACCCTGCCCGGGGTGGGAGGACTTATTTGATAATTTTACCACGATAAAAAAAAAAAAGAAAGGTCTTAATGCAAACTTTCAACCAAAATTGATTTGAACGAAATCGGGATAGCAGTTTTTGAGATACGTCATATTTTCTAAAACCGCAAATATAACTTTGTAATTCATACAAACACTATTGAAAACAGTTACTTGGCGTAGTTACTACGGAACTCTTCATGGGCGAATCTGACTCGCACTTGGCCAATTTTTTCATGTTTCTTTATCCTAGTGCTTTTACTTTATTTAATCTTAAATTTATGTATTACTGTGCTTACAAATTGAACGTCATAAAATATATTATATTTCAACAAATTATTCAGTTTTATCAAAACAACTGAATAAATATTAATTTGTTTGTGTTATTCATACAAACCGGTTCGGTATTTATGTTTTTAAATTGAGGTTTTGGCAGATAGCATTTACTCTAAAAACAGGTCAAGTGCGTGTCGTGCCAAAGTGTAGGTTTCTGTAGTTATTCACGCCGTTAAACATGACACAATAATTAAAATTTGTACATTTATTACAAATACACTTAATAAAAAAAAAGGAATTTCTAAGACATTTTAACTTATCCAGTTTCATTTTATAAAATGGTCGAGAATAGTCCGTTATCGAACGAGTTCTTGAGACAAAAGAGCGCTTTTGTCCAGAATCGTTAAAAGCCTAATCCAACGCGTGATTAGTCTATTGTTTTAAATTGTTCGTGGAATTGACCAATGTTACATGTTTGAATTACAGAACCCTAAATCTGTACACGGTGCTCAAATAAGCTGCAAGTCATATACGTTACTTACATATATTTTTATCCAAAATATTATGTTGAAATTTTATATTATTTTCTATTGTGTTGAAAAATGTCGCTCGATGTATGTGAAGAATTGTTGTCTATGCTGCTTTGTTTGACAAAGTTTCTTACATCAAAATGTACTATTTCTTCCGATGATTATCTCATGCACTCAATGCAATATGTATACTGTATACTGACTATGTACCAGGGGCGTGCACAGGATTATGACAGGATATGCGGCGGCATAATCCTGTGCACGCGCATGCTATGTACCCACTATGCTGTACTAATGCAAGTCATCGCTGCCAGTAACATCAACAATGCTTTCAATTTCACGTTGATTCTAATATATGTCCGAACGGATAGGAAAAGTTTAGATCACAGAATAATAAATAAATGAGTTTAAATGCAAGCGATTCTAATCATCTTTTGTTGGTCGCGGTCGGAC
Source organism: Tholera decimalis (assembly GCA_943138885.2). Taxonomy (NCBI): domain Eukaryota; kingdom Metazoa; phylum Arthropoda; class Insecta; order Lepidoptera; family Noctuidae; genus Tholera; species Tholera decimalis. Next base: position 11,475,494 of record OW964553.2, on the reverse strand, counting down.
GTCGGATTCTCCATATTACAGAGCAAGATCGAAGGTGTTTTATTTGATTTCTCTACCAAGAAAAACATCAAGATTAGATAGGTAAAAGTAAACAGGGTGGCTATTAACGAAGTCGAAAGTCCGGAACTGACTTAGATAGAGCGGCTGAGCGGTGCTGGGCCTGGCCCGAGCCTCCCTGTCGCCGCGGGGTGATCGCCCCTCCGTTACCGCCTCTACAAATACGCTATTAAGCCGGCACATAGGAAAACTTTGTCAAGTAAACAAACCGCCAGAGCAAACTACACATTGGGCGAGCTTAACTGACTGTTTCATTTCAAAACCAACGATTTCTTATCGAAATCGCATTTGTAAAACGCGGTCTTTGGAAAAGTTGTTAACACCCTTTCGCACTGAGTTTCAAAAATATCAAAAAGTAAGTACGTATTAGAGAAAGTGCGCGAGCGACATCGTCACACATGTGTCTGGAGCTGTCACGATGCGTCTCGCGAGACTCATGATGATGACATACATACATGCTTGTGTCATTGCATCCTATGCACATATACTTGTAAGTATATTTATACGCACTTCTACATTCTATTCGATTTAGCACATTCCCAATGTGCTGGTGGAATCCTAATTTCTAGCTTTAAGGAAAAGTCAGTGAACCTCTAAAGGCACATCTAAAGGCTTTAATAAATTGTTATTAATACGGTCTTTTAACAATTACGTAAAAAGATGTGGATCATTATCATAAGTGTGTTATTAATAAAGAAAGCTCTACAATTATAAATTATAATTATTATGATTATATCAAACCTTGACGTGAGAATAAAAACACTGAAAAATAAGTCAGTTTAATATGTAATAGGTATATTTTTTATATAATAATGAATTTGTTCGGGAATCCGTTACGACGCCAGCTAAATTGTTTGTCAATTTTTTAGTTTTTCTGGTGGCCTGCTGTACTTGTATGTTCAACAATGACCATAATTACCATTTCCTTAATTTGTATATAAGTAGGTGTCGCTAAAAACCGTACAACCTCCTCTTGCGGCAAGCTTGCTGTACGTACGCTTGATTCATTACAAGTGGGTCAACGTACGCGATGAGACTATTTTCTGTCACGCTTTACAAACCGGCTATCGATAGAAAATTCTTACTCGTGTATCTTGTATGCAATAAACTTACCATTTTGAGGAAAAATCTTGAGGACCGGCAAAATAATCCTATGATTGATAGAAGCTGATTGCACTTGGTTCTAGCACTGTCACTGTGTTTTCCTTATTTTGTGTACTTTATGAAGCACTAATAGGTTTCATACTTGGATCACAACAATGGGAACTCTCTCACTTTCGGTGCCAGCAACCGGTTATTCACAGATCGGCCAGTGCGGGTCCATGTCTGCGCAGGGGATGCGCGCGCGGCTGTCGTCGGCGGCGGACTGGTGGCGGCGCCAGGCCCCCACCAGCTCCTTCTGACCTACACCTAGTGGCTGCTGCCGCACCGGCTCCGGTAAACAAACGGTTCAGCGACCGATTACACGTCGAGCATCTCAGAGCGGCCTCAGCGCTCGCCTTCTGCCCGCCACACGGCAACACATTGTTGCAATTCAATGTGATAACGGTTCTGAGAGCGTTCGCGCGTTTAGCTGAGTTCCCGTTGATTCTGGGTCGTGGCACACTAATCGAGACCAAATCGTTCTGATTCCGTCGGATAGCCGCAGGTGCGCTCGCCGCTGCTCGTTACAATATCGCTGCACATTACTTACCGCACTTAAGTCAATTGTGCGGCGGTAGAGCTGCAGGATTTGCATACTTACACGAAAGAGAAAATACATGTTCCGTGTGTTACGCGAAAACGTTCAGTACCTATCTCAAATGATTCATATTTTGCTTTCTTTTTGAGGAAGTGTATTTGTCTATTTAAAATTTCGTTTAAAGTGAAAGTAGAAACGAGTACGTGACAGTCGTTATTTAATGAATGTAAAAAGACTTTTATTTATATCGCATGTATGATTTATTTATTTATTTATTTATTTATTTATAACAAAATCCACAGCTCTTAAAACAATGTTTTATAGTAACTTAAATCTAATCTTACAGCCAATTACGGATTTACAATTTATTCACTAGTAACAAACATGTAGGAAATATTTTTTTTATAAGATTAACATTATTATACAGTATTAAGAAGTGTGCATGGGGAGTATTAAATGACTGTGTCTTGGTGCGTGCGCGCGTGTGTGTGTGTATGTGTGTGTGTAGGTATATGGTGTATGATGAATGCCTGTAGTGTACTAATTAAAAATAAAAATAGTGTAAAAATTATTATATTTAACGAAGCTTTCCGTATTTTTATGTTCGGCGTGGTGCTGTCGCATCAAATCCTTCTGAGGCTAGCTTTTAGATAAGGTATCATGATAACCTAGATTAATTATATCGCGATCATGCACCAACCCGTATTGGGCTCGCCTGTTGGATTACGGCTCATTCCTTTTCATAGAGAAGACGAAGTGGTAACCTTATAGGCTGATTAATATTATGTTAATAAGATCGTAATAATCTATCAATCTAGAACAGATTGTACCCGTTTACTGTTCCTGTAAAGTTTAAGATTGTGCAAGTGAATAATTCCACACCAACCAGTGTTTTACTAACGTTTTCTATTACTTAGTTTAACATTAAGTTGTTATTTTAATGTAAACAGCAACAACGGTTATTACTCCATAGATACCGAAACAAACACATTTACCAATTCACAGCTTGAAGCCTGCCATAATTGCGAGTTCATTTCAGTGGCAATAAAACGGCGGTTACGAGAAATCCTTATTAGTAACACGTTAAGCTTTGACCCGATTGTTAGAGACCATTGATGTCACAGCCAATGCTCTTTACCTAAACATTTTGTATGGTATTTCAGCATTTCCATTAGCTTGATTGATTGGCTATTTAATTAGTTAATGGGTTTAATATTTTAAAGTTTTACCAATATTAACACGCTTTTATTAGGTCGACCTGTATGTAACTAACTATGTAATGGAATCTAAGGTAACTAATTTAACCATCTTCCAAGGGTCGTAGCATAAAGAAAATTGGCAGCTGTATGTAGTTCGGATGACAATACAATAATATGGTACTGTCAAACTGATCTGATGATGGAGCCGGAAGATATGAACTGGAACTTCATGATGGAAAATTGTATCATAGCTGTTTTGGATTTCTTAGAAAAGTCTTGTAATGAACTTTGAACACGTTCTTTTTTGTTTTTACGTGCATTTATAAAAGCGTGTTTTTCTAGTGTTTTTTAAACTATTAATTTATTACATATCCGTTTAGCTATTTGATTTTTTTTGGGGGCGAAAATTAACAAATGACTACCCTCGCTTTTGGGTAGAGTGGAAGGGGTTTCGGACTTTTATCGACTAAAAACCAACCCTATTCCTTCAGGTTCCCTTGCGTTCCGGGGCCGCAGTATCTCGTTACAATATTGAAGCAGCCCCGTCAAGACCTATTTTCACATGGCCATTCATGTGAAAATAGGTCGTTCAGATTCATTTGGGTTTCTTTGTAGGTATTTATTTAGATTTCTATTCAGTTACTCGAAGGGAATTATTTCGTGCGAAGGACTGAAATGAGCATCAAATCATCCCAGTTCTTACATTTGGGAGCGTTACTTATCGTTATTACGTTGATATCGGTTTAGTATTATGTAATGTTCTAAATTAATTGAATTATAAATGTAAAAAGAAACAGTTTTTAATAAGTGATACTATAAAATATGATGTCGTTTTCCTTGTTCACAGTGTTCCAGAAGGAGCGCCAAACGCGCGTACTTGCTTGCTTCATCAAAAGCTACAACTTCTGAACTGCTGCATTAGGCGTGCTCTGGAAGGCACAGGCAGTCTCGCCGGAAATTCTTCAGACGATGAATTCTTCGATTGCTCTGAGGGAGAAAATGAGGACCAACTGCCCTGGGACAGACCAGTCGGGAGACTAACTCGGTTTGGTGATGCTCGCATGAAAAGTGGGGCGCCGCTTTATATCCCCCGTACGCAGGTGTGTATTGTGTTTATTGAAACAGAATGCTATAATTAACATACTTGTAGTTTTCAAGTGTATTCACATATATTTTGTAGAAAGTTATCAAAACTCGGCAGATTTGACTGTTGATCGATTTTTATTTGAATGTTTATTACTATGAATTCGTGATTAAATGCGATATGACTAACGTTTGTATTCTTTTACAATGCAGGATCCAGCGCCTAAAACCGAAGACCAGTTAGAAGAGGACGCGGAACTAATGGTGCGACTCGGAGACGACGCCAAAGCCTCCGAGCTTCGAGCGAGAATGATGAGCGCTTCGCTTCTATCTGATATGGAAGCGTTTAAAGCGGCCAACCCTGGTGCTGAGCTCTGTGACTTCGTGCGCTGGTACTCGCCGCGGGATTGGAAGCCGGACGAGGGCGGGGCGCTTGGAGATCGCATGTTGTTACCAGGTAACGCTTGGGCTGAGGCGTGGAGTGTCGCTCGCCCCGTGCCGGCCGCCCGCCAGCGGAGATTATTCGACGAGACACGGGAGGCCGAGCAGATCTTACATTTTCTTCGGTCCCGTTCCGTCGGCTCTGCTGCTGAGCTCTTGCTACCGGCTATACTGCGAGCGGCGGCAGTGAAAGCGCACGAAGAAGGTGTACCTCATGGAAGTTCATCGCTCGGTGGTGTTGATATTCGACGGACTTTTGAGATAGCGGCTCGGGAGCTTCATGACGCTGAGAGAGAAGCTTGCAGAGCGTTGTGCGTTCGGACGGTGCTCGGGGATAGCGAGGAGGGTAAGCCTCTGGACGTGGCGGGGCGTTCGAGGATCCTGAGCGCGGCGGGCGGCGGATTGCCGGCGGCCGCTCGCCGCGAGTTCACGCTGCGAGTACGTGATAGTGTTGCGCCGCAGTTGATGCGCGCCGCGCTCGCCGCCGACATGACCATCGTCGGCGCCTTCACCGAGCGCATCGTGTGCTTGTAGCAGCCGCCTCGGCCTGCTCTGACTGTCTAGTGTGCAATTAAAACCTTGTGACTCTTTTTGTTAACGGCTGTAAATGAATTGTTGAACTAGTTCGTAGGTGTATATTAACTAAAACCATGTTTCGGTTGAAGGTTGAAATTATTATGTAAGCATGTGATTTTAGAGATCTAAATATTGTTAACATTCTTTCCTCTTTCTGCATCATTTATCTATCTTTACATTCTTCATAGTTGCCTAAATGATTATAGCATTTAATTACACAGGTCGAACAATAACTTTACATCGTTACCTCCACATTTGTACAGTTTCATGAAATACAGGCGCTTCTTACGGTTACATGAAGTTTTTATGACTTTCCTTAACCCTTTGATTGGAAGTTGTAATTGTGTGTCTCAGGTGTATGCTCGCCGAAACTTAAATAGTTACTTAACACAATGACCTGCTTAATATGTAGATGTAATAGTCACCACTTCAGACATTATACGGATTGTCAGTTGTATTGTTTATGTGGTGTGTTAAAAAAAAACTCAATGGCTTATTCATTAGTTAACCGTCAATAGACTAATAGCTAAGGTGTCGGACTTGTGATCGTGAGGTACGGGTTCGAACCTCACCAATTGCACTATAGCCATGAACCTACACAAGTGTCTGGACACAATCATATTTTGCTTAGTTGGGTTTAACAAGATTGCAAGTAATGTGAATTCTACCCACATTGCTTGTAAGCTCTTTTGTCCAAGGAAGTAGGAAGACGCCGTCGTCTGTACCGTAAGTCCTGGTAGAATCATGTGAGAGACAGGGCGCGGATCAAGATAGACTTAATAATACCAGACATCGTCTACTTATATGTCCATATATTGTGCAACAAATTGTAAATAGACACCGTTACATACCGTAGATTGTTGTCGGTGTTCGTAACTCGATATCAGATTCGATCTATCAGTTACACATTACTACGCGCACGATATCGCATAGTAGTAATGACATTCAACAGAAAATACGGCCTTACATTGTGGCTGTTCAGAGTGGACTGGTGACGTCATATTGATGAGTCTGTCCTATCACTGGCCACTTATTGTGCGGCGGGCGAGCGGTGTAGATAACAGCGCGTACGCTGGTGATTGCTGTGCGAGTGGGGCAGGAGCGCGTGGAGGCGGGGTGTGGGCCGGCGATGTACGCGCGCAGTGTGGCGGGCTCGCGGGCCAGGCGTGGGCGGCCACGCATGCGCGCTTCGCCGCGGCCGGCCGCCGAGCGACGTCCTCAGTGGCGCGGCGGGACGCCCGGTCGATTCCAGGGCGCGCGCGAACATCTCTGTTTGAACACCGTACCATCCGTAAACTACACTGAAAATATTAATCACAATCCCTCAAAAAACTACACTTAAAATCAGCGTTCAAAAAACCTTGCAGTGTTTTTCATCCCCATCATTGATTAAGTCCACCACAATGCAGACAACTTAACTCCGGCCGCATCTTATAAAAAAGTCATGGAACATATCTGGACATCAGCTTTCGTGTGATTAATTAGCACACCCACGGAATGTGTACCTAATTGATGTGTAGATAAATACTAAATGATACTGGTGACAACTTACCATTCATAAAATCTATGTTCAATCGAAGTGTTGTTGTTGTGTAATTATAGTTATGAAAATATTTATTGAATGGTTCATATGTAAATAGTGACTGTCTATTATCACCTGTGTTATGCACTAACAATTTGCTGACGAAAAGGCAATAATGGTCGGCGGTTTCGTATCCTCGGTGCGACTACCTGCGGTAAGTAGATCGTTGATTTTGTTAGAATCCTGTAGTGAAACGCCTCTACCAAATTATTTGTTATAAGGAAAATCTTTTCTTATAACATGTGGATGTAGTAGCTAGGTATATTTTGATACGCGGTCATTGTAATACAGGTCCGCTGACTTAAGTCACAGGGACCAACTTCATTTTCTTCGAATGAATCTGGCTACAGAGCTAACACCGGCGCGCGATGAGAACCATTATCGAGTTAGTCGCGACAAATATTGGCAATTCAATAATAATAGCAGGTACACACCATAATTGAAGGACACGGCCAGTACACACTGCTCCTATTTACTTTGTTTATATACAAAAATATATAAATTAGAAAGATAACGTAATACAGCCATTGTCCATCCCAAACGCTAATTCTCTTGGGCATTTGAACGAAATAATTGGGGAGTTGGTTTTAGGAAAACCCCATGAGAAATTAGTAGAAGAATGACAAAACGGAACCTGATTTCTCAACAATTGACGAGGTCAAAAGACGACTAGCACCGCAGTTATTTATAAAGTTATGTATATTATAAAGAAAATAAAGCGTAACAAAATTTCCTCGGAGTGATTGACGTTTGTTTATAGATATTTTGATTAAACGCGAGAGAGAACGTACAAGTGCTAAAGTTTTGTTATTAATACGAAGGCACGTATGATTAGTTTTCGATGACCCCGTAAGGGGCCGTCTTAGTCTCTGGTGACGTGAAGCATGCCAGTTTGTTAAATGGAGCGATGCTTGCGTCCTCCATGTCCACTGAATGGCTGGGCCTCTGAAGCTATTATAAATAGGCAGCCATTATACAGTGTGCGCTCGACTGGACAATGAATAAATAGCCTTCATACATAACTACTTTGTCTTGGGGAAATAAGTTTTCTAAAGCTTATGGAAATCAAGGGCGGAGCTCATGTTGATGGTTGTCGATTCGCAAATGATTAGCCGTAACAATGACTTCTTACTGCCTCTTCTTCGAAGGAAAATCTAAAGGTAAGTTCTTTAGTAATGGATCTGTAATGGCAGGTTCCACTTCCATTGTGGTACTTAATAAGACAGAAATGTATTTTGTAGAACTACATGCTGTGTTATTGCGGAATGAGCCTCCAAACTGACTAATTTATTAGTATTCTGAATGGTTTCCCTGTAAGTAATCATACCACTGACCTCGCTTCACATGTAATTATTTCGCAGTTATCTCGGCGCATCAGTTAGTGGAATGTTTGTCTAAATAATTATCTACCCATTGTCTATGAAATTGTTATCTTTTTATTTATCCAAGTTGGGTTAAAGATCAACATGAATAATTAAAATTGGATAATGATTCCTTAGATTTTTAAAAACATATACACACATCAAAAGTGTCTAGGGATCAACATATATTTTTGCAATAACTTTTCTCCTGATTGATATTAATTAAAATTTTCTTTAAGGATTCATCAAATAAAGTGTTTTCGTTTGTCACAGTAACGATAAACCAAGTCACCTTTGCGTTAATAAAGAAATTTGCCATTTTCCTAATAAAGGGATTTTTGACATTTGAACCACTAACATTAAAGTTCGAAAAAAAGACTGAAGTATCAGTTTTCTTTAAAATTTTATTGGGTAACTTAAACAATTAATAATCCGTGTTTCTACCGCGAACACTAACAACACAAGAACATCGGTTTGGCATACTCAAAATGAGTTCATCCAAATCACGCTGTGGAATGGCCGCCCATGTTCGTTGCAACAACAAAAATAGGTCTTCTTGCGACTGGATACCCTCCATATTCGGCAGAGCTCTTCTCTGTAGCATATCCCATGCATGCTCAATCGGGTTCAAGTCTGGCGACTGAGCAGGCCAGAGCAGGACATTGGTGTTAGCTGCGGCGAGAGTCTGTCTTACAACTCTTGCGGTGTGCGGTCGTGCATTATCATGCATTAACTGAAATAAGGGACCGATTTGCACTTGTAGAGGAACGATGACGTCAGATACAATCGTCTCAGCATAAATTTGAGCGTTGAGGTTGCCTCTGATCCGAATCAACTCAGTTCTTCCGCCGATCCAAATACCCGCCCATACCATGATGGTTCCACCACTATAAGGATGGACTTCCTGGCAGGATTTTAATCGCTGTTGGCGTCCAGGGGTTCTCCAGTGTCGTATACGTCTTGTATCCGGTCTCATACCAAAACGAGACTCATCAGAAAAGCACACGAAACGCCATTGTTCTTCTGCCCAATTTCTGTGTTCAAGAGCCCATTGATATCGAATCCTACGATTGTGCATTGCTATAGGTGGTACCCGTAGCGGTCTTCGGGAATGAAGGTTCACTTCATGCAAGCGGTTTCTGACTGTTTGGTCGCTAATTAAGTTCCCTGAAGAGTGATGAAGCCTCACGGCTAACATCATGGCGGTTATTGTTGGAGCTCTTCGAGTTAAGATTTGAATGTATCGGTCTTGTCTCCGTGTGGTGCAGCGATACCGTCCTCCATGGCGCTCAGCCACGGTACCAGTGCTTCGGTAACGTGTCCAAAGTCGACTGATAACACTCTGACTTGTATTCAGAGCTAAAGCCACAGTACGTTGCCGGGAACCAGCTTCTATCATTCCCACGGCTCTGAGCATTTCTTCCCTGCTTAAATGACGTCGCCGCTCCATAATAACGTTGGTTTTAATCAGTAGTAGGGAAACAGTAGCACTAATAATGTCTTCAATGCGTTGTATGTTTTTATAGGGAAAATATTGACAGCTGATTTTCATCTTTTACTCGAATTTGATTAACAGTTCCTGTTTCAAATTATGAAATGCACCAAAAAGGATCCATATAAATTTATAAAATCATAAATTTATTACAAAGCCACATCTCAATCTCAAGAAATCCGCATAAAAATGCTTGATCCCTAGACACTTTTGATGTGTGTATTTTATCTGTGAAAAAAAAAATAACAGAATATTGTTTTTATAATGCTGGTGATACAGCATAGAGCTAAACTGTATGTTAGTACAAAATTCTTAGATAGGTACTTCTCGTCTTATATATTGACAAAAGCATTATGGAATATTAACGCGATGTGTTATCTTAAATCTCAGACAACTGGGTATCAAATGAAAGTTCTTGGCAAGATATGAACAAGAACAACTAACTATTGTATGTCAGCAAATGACGATAGCAAAAAAAACATCCTAATGGGTTTCGCAGAACTGAAACTATGTTATGAACATGTTGAGGGACAAGATGGTGATATGATCGAGTCAGGGAACATGCATTTAGATAGAAACATAAGTAAAGAAGTGGACGAAATAAAGAACAGAATCTCTATAGTCTAAGCATATGATCGTGGATAGCTCAAGTCTCACCAAAGTACACATAAGTCCACACTTCAAAAGCTCGATATTTGAGGAGATATTAAAGCAGTTACTCGTTCGATCAGCTTATCTGCATATCGGATATGCCATTTTCAATGACATATCGATAAACATGCTCCCTTTGATGTTTGCAATATGTTTATAATGAAAACAAGCTCAGTTGTGCGCTTGCAGCTAACGATCGAGCTAAATCCTACGTTGTTCGCCGCGAGTAATTTATGATCGAATATAAAAATATCGGTTTACGTTGTCCAGGTGGCCACACACGCGCACGTCGCTACCCGAATCGTAACTCAATGTTTCTATTGTCTATTCAATTTGGACTTAACGCCAATTTGGATCAACATTAATGTTCTGGTTCTTGAAGGAGGCGAGGCGACGAGGTGCAGGTGGACAAGCTTCATAGCCTGGCTCATCGGCGAACCGTTGCTTGCCTGTCGGTTTTCTACAGATTGTACTTCGGGAAGTGTGCGCAGGAGCTCCATGACCTGATTCCTCCATCTCCATTTCACTACCGGTCTACCAGACGCACGGCTGGGTACCACCCACACTGGGTTGATATACCGACTTGTCGTACCAAGCGCTTCTCCTCCACATTTATTGTGCGCACAGCCAAGCTGTGGAATTCTCTGCCGGCTTCTGTGTTCCCTGCCACTTATGACCTTTCAGCCTTTAAAGCACGAGTAAATAGGCATCTTCTGGGCTCGCTCGTCCCATATTAGACCTCATCTATCGCTTACCATCAGGCGAGATCGAGGTCAAGAGTGGGCCCCAATCAGTAATAAAAAATTGGCCAAGTGCGAGTCGGACTCGCCCATGAAGGGTTCCGTGGTAACTATAATAAATATAATATACTTAATATATTTAATTGAAAAAAAAAACAAAAAACCTTAAAAATTTCTTAAAACTAGCTTATTTACAATTTTTACAACTACGCCAAATAACTTTGTTTTTCATAGTATTTGTATGAATTACAAAGTTATATTTGCGGTTTTATAAAATATACTGTATCTCAAAAACTGCCGACTCGATCTCCTTCAAACCAATTTTGGTTGAAAGTTTACATTAAGATCTACAATATATGGTTTTTTTAGATTTTTCACTTCATTATTATAGAAGTTAGAAGGGGGGGACACACATTTTACCACTTTGGAAGCGTATATCTTTTAAACGATTAACTTTATGAAAAAGTAATTTTAGAAACCTTAATGTCATTTTTAAAGACCTGTCTATAGATACCACACACGTATAGGTTTCATGAAAAAAAATATTTGCCGTTTCAGTTCCATGTATGGGGAGCCCCCTTTATTTTAATTTTTTTTTTTTTTTTCTCAAAATCGGAAAGCGGTTCACAGAATACATCTATCTACCAAGTTTTACATGTATAGTCTTAATAGTTTCGGAATAAAATGGCTGTGACATACGGACGGACGGACAGACATGTCGAAACTATAAGGGTTCCGTTTTTTTCCATTCGGCTACGGAACCCTAAAAAAAGTATTAAAAAAAAGGTAAACAGCCATACGGGTCGATCTTAAGCAATGTTTGCCGGGGGTGATCGGTGGACCATTCTAACATAGCAAGATTCCTACCTGTCTCGGAAAACACGTCAAGCCATTGGCTCCGGCTTTCATTCGTACATCGTTGACAGTCGTTACGAATAGCCAAATACCAGAAAATCTAACACCAGTCTTGCAAGGGGTATGTTACCCAGCTACCGAGCTATGAAGCTCAGATAGGCAGTTGTTCCATGTAAACCACTAGTATTCAGCTCCATCAATCAGGTAAGACTAGAAGCCGAAACATACTACACACATAGTTGGGAAAAAGCTAAGCTAACAATGATTGATGTTTTTACTGCAAAGGAAGGGTTATGTTTTTCGCGCGTATCTTGTATGTATGTATGTAATATTCTTTATTACCTCATATCTAGAAAGAAAGAAAAAACGTTTATTGACACATGCCACAAGTACACACAGTAAAAAATAAAAAAATATAAACAACATCTTATTATTATTAAAAGAAATTATACATTAAAAAATAATGGAATTCAACACATCTAGGACTACTAATAATACTGTGTGACTCACGGCTGCGCCAAATAGGCCCAGTTCAGCAAAATGCCGGACAACTAGTGCCCGACGCTGGTTTTCAACTGGTCCTAATAGTGAGTGTACAGATGTCAATCATTTCTATGATATATAATATAATAATGATAAACATAAAATATAAACAGAATAGAAATAATAATAAAGTATTTAATAATCTAATAGATAAATATATATACAATACATATATGTGTATTCCCTGTAGTTGCACGCGCACTGCCCGTACACCACAAACCCACCACATTCCACTCAAATTGGCATAGCATCATATCAAAGAAACATTTAAATGTACCATGTCCAGTTTCCGTTGTGCCTCCAGAACCGCTGGACGGATTTACATACTTGAGGTATCGTTAGATTCGTCTTAGCAGCCTAAGTGTTCTTAGATAGGTAAAAAATCTAAAAAACCCGACTGCTCAACTGAAATGCAAGAAACAAGCACATTTTTATTTTAAAAAGTGACAAGCAGGCGGACCCGTCAAATGTAAAAAAAAATACTTACGTTCAATTGGGTACCGCCTGCTTGTCACTTTTTAAAATAAAAATGTGCTTGTTTCTTGCATTTCAGTTGAGCAGTCGGGTTTTTTAGATTTTTTAAATAAATTTTTTGTTCTATGTGGTTTGTATAGAAACCAGAAACATTAACCTTATTCCCATTGTAAACTCAAGCAATTTATTCAACACTATTCAATAAAATTTGTTCTTACTAAGTATTTTCTTGCAAAATAGTTAAATAAAAAAGATTTTGGTTATAATAGCATTCTTAAAAAATACTTGTCTGCACACTAGGAATTTCACCTGAATCGTGAAACCCGAGACCGTTGTTAATTAGTAGGTTTATGACACTATAAATTCAGGGTAGTGCAGGTAGTGCTTATTATAACATTATAAATGGGAAAATTCGTGAAAATGTGTAAATAATTGTTACCATTTCTTGCAAAAAATACTGAATGGATCTTGGAAGAATGAAACTACGCGCTTATACGAAAAAACATACGGGCTATAATTTATAAACATATACTTAGTGCGTATATTTACAAATTACCCAAAACACAAATAAATGTTAAGAAAGTTGGAAAATCTTTGTCATATGCTAGCTATTTTGGCGTGTGCTGCAAAACCTGAAGAGTTACATACATATAGGATTGTAATGTATACTTTTTTGTAGAACTATTTAAGAGAAATATTCCAAATATTTCTCTTAAATAGTTCTACAAAAAAGTCCGCAACATCATATACCTATCTTTTATGTGTAATCCAGTGTCGCCAGAATAATAAACCATAAATACAATTTCTTACATTATTTCCAACGCACACACAATTTATTTAATTAACATATTCTCGGGGTAGGCAATGTATTTTTGTCTCTAATGAATGCATGCCACTGAAATGTCACTCTGCAAAACAATTCAGCAGTTTAAGCGTGAAGTGATCTTCACGCTTAAACTGCTGAATTGTTTTAAATGAAATTTGGTATCGATATAGCTTAAGTATCCTTTGTGAAACCCCTGGGGGAAGGATATAGTATAGTTATGGTCACGGAAATCATCGCTGTACTAAGAAATTAACTATGAAAGTGCAATTATTGATTTCTAGTGGGCTCAAGTATAAATATGCGTAAAAAATCGTAGGCAAAGCTAGCATAATTAAAACTCAGTTGCGAATAGCGCGATTGCGTAGCATACGCATGACAAACGATAAAAATATGTTTATTAAATATTTAGCTTTCTCTACGACGGCCTAACAGGTTTTAGATTTAGATAAAAAGAGAAAACAAAAGGTCTCAAAATGCAAATTTTACTATTAAAAGACACTTTCTAATCAAAAATGTTTTTATACCTCCTTAATTTAGTAACCATAAGTTAGCTCCATAACTGTAAGTAAGTTAGGTTAGATTAGCTTGAATATTTTGATTTTCCATCTTGTAGGCAAAAGTAATGGATATAGATGATGTGTCATGGTTCCATAAAGTCGGGCCATGGTACTCGTTATTATGAACGTAACTTGATGTTGGTCGTGAATGAATGTTTTGTCATCAACCTAGCCATTTGCCATCACCCTTATACTTACGTTCTAATGAGCATAAAATGATAGCAGGCTTTTTCTGGAGTGGGTAATCGTCGATTTACTTCTCCTGCTCTGGGTGTTAGAACATTCCTGTAGCCGGCATAAATGCGGAAAATCAACCTCGTTTAAGCTTCTAAGGCTCTAAGGTCATAAAATCAAAATCAAGTTTCAGGCTTTGTTAAGTTATTCATTGCACTGTTCGTGTTTCCACAACTTCTTTAGGATAAAAAAAAAACTTTCAATGCTACTACTAATACTTGCAATGTTCCGTAAATAAACTTAAAACTTTGTAGGATACTTGGAAAGTACCAATTGGAAGTGTTGATTGTTGAAGTTTTTATGGACTATGAATCCAAGTTTTGAAAACCTAAGGAATTTAAATGAACTACTGTTCGAAATTCGACCATAATTTAAATTATTTCGAATGCTTTATCATATTAAATTATTAGTTTTTGGCATTCCTTCTCCATATAAAATTTAATCATGTCTACTTTACAATCCTTCGTGTCCGAAATTCTCGTAAAAAGGGGTATTACAAAGTTTTTGCTGCGCGTATTAATATATATATATATATTATACATAACTATGACATGAGGAGGCCTTTGTCAAAAGATAAGCAGGAAAGAGAGAGACAACCAGGTTCCGAACTAGAAGATTAATAGCGAGCCTAACATCAATAAATATCTATACTATATAATATTATAAAGCTGAAGAGTTTGTTTGTTTGTTTGTTTGTTTGCTTGAACGCGCTAATCTCAGGAACTACGGATCTGATTTGAAAAATTCTTTCAGTGTTAGATAGCCCATTTATCGAGGAAGGCTATAGGCTATATATCATCACGCTAAGACCAATAGGAGCGGAGCACTAATGAAGAATGATTCAAAATCGGGGGATTTTTTTTTCCACGCGGACGAAGTCGCTGGCGGAAGCTAGTATATATATAAAAGAAGTGCATAGAATACGACATTCCCAGGAAATATTGGCTTATTTTTTAACATGTCTTAGATTTCCGAATGTAATACAATAATCGCTGTTAATCGTTTTATTTCCACTATTTACTGCAGGGTTCCCCTACCCAGCACTAATTACTGGCTTTCACATCTTTGTCCCTTACCCTGTCCAGGTTTACAATTTTGTTGTCTCTGCTACTGCAGGTATTCCGCGAGGCTACAATAAATTAATTGTTGTGATGTACGTATTTACATCTGTTAGCCGACAGGTTGATTGTTTGCGCGCCTTGAATACACAACTTCCCTTCAGTAGCGGCTGGCAACTGGCCAGGGATTGTTCTGCGAAATAAATTATGTTCCCACATCGACACTTTACTATGATCGGAACAATTAATGAGCTATCTTAGCATTATATTGGCATACAAACAAATACTTACTGGAATTTTGTACTGATTGACCCTGGTTCTGTTATAAATCACATTAACTCTTGCGTTGTAAGATGAGGTTTGGTTTATGTAGGTACGTAATTTTTCAAAGTATGTGAATATTTTATTTATGTTATGAGTTATATTAGTTTAACAGAAATGTACCTAAGCCATATATTTTCCTTATTGTGTTGAATTCAGCTTTTTGAGAGAATAATTTAGCGGGGGTCAGTGACTCAACACTTCTGGTTCCGTATTGTTCAGGCGAACGAGACTACCGCTGAACAATGGGGAGCACTTCAGTTTTTTAAGGAATTAACAAGACGCCCTCGATTTAAGTGGCTTGGGGTGCTTTCGAGCGCTTTCATTATAAGATAGGACAGGATGAGAGGGCTCCTGGCTGGAGAAAGTCGAACTTTATACTTAGGTAGTCAGTCGATCGTAGATTGGTCACAACGCCACGATAAGGCTTCATGATAGCCTTTGGTCTCAGCCATATCTTGTGGAAGTGAACCCATTATTTTTATAATTCTGTTGATATCTAATCAAATGGGGCATTTGAGCCGATATCTGCTACGAAAGTTAATTAAGCATCCAGTTGATAACTTCTGTCAATACAAATTGAATAACATCTATGCTGAACTTGATACAAACTTAGTAGTGTGATGGGTGCAAAAGACTTAAAATGTAAAGCAGTACATAGCCCTGTGGCCCGTAAAGGACAGTCTACCAAACAGTAGTAAGTACCTATTGTTTCACGCGTCTCCATTCCCGTTAAATTGATTCTATATCGGTCATTTGTATGCATGTCGCGTAAACACCCATTTGCATGGGCTTTACTTTTATATTACAAAAATATCTGGCTTAACTGCATATCAAACATCCTATTATAACCGAAGAGAGTTCGCTATTCAATACGCGCTGGGATTAACCAATATAATACGCGTTTCGGATACCGGCCGATTTGGTACAAAAAATAAACAGTTCAAACTTCAACGAATTCATTCCAAGTGAAAATAAAACGAATATTTCTAAAGACAATACCAGAAAAGCCTCGATACTACTAGTTTTGTGTAAAATAAAATGCCTGTAAAGATACCCGACAGTCACCTGAGGGACGGTGTTCGAGCGCCGAGAAAGATTGGAAATGCCACAAAATCACACGAGTGATCAAACAAGATCTTCGCGAATACGTTGTAAAACCCTTTTGTTGTACTCTATATAACAGAATAGTAGGGGTTGGACAGGTCACGTCATGCTGGTTCAGTTGGTAGGCCAGGTAGTTGGAGAAAGAAATCTATCTTACCGAAAATATCGGATGACAAGAGTAATCGATCTTGGAAGATAGAATATTCATGGCTTCGGTATGTGAGTACCTATGCGTAGATGTGGAAACGTTCGCATAAAAACTATTATTCCAAATCCTTAGGGTTTGGATCAGCATATTCATCAAACCAGGAATTCAGTAGATAAGTAATAAGTTTATAAAACGGAGTCAGAGGACAGTTGGTCGCTTTAATGGCTTTACCCGTAAGAAATAAAATCTTTATAGGTTGGTATAAGGCACTAAGCTCTCCCACACAGGTGCCAGGTACTACCTATAATACACATTTAGTTCGACAATACCATCTGAAGCGGCATTCCTGCAGCTTGCCAGGAATGTCTAGCCTTGAGTTACGTGGTATTCCGCTTAAACCGCAGAAATTTTAACTACCTACTTGTAAAAGAAAAACTTATGCGTAGATTTAAACATTCAAGCAGTAAGCATGTTCAGTAAAACTCACCAATGAGCCTCGATAATTATAACTAACTAACAACTTGTATGTAATTTATTTCACAATCAATATCTTTCAAAAGTCTTAAATATGTCCATTGTATGCTATATTTATTGTCTATACAACGTTCGTCTATGCCGGGACAAATGCTAATCCTCGATCGTGATAGGATGATTTCCGTATTTGCCACATTTCCTCCGTTTCGTAAAAGACGAGGCGGGATTTCTAAAGCCTTCGCCCCATAATACTCCTAGAATTGTTTATGGTTTACTACCTAAGTTTTGATAGCGCTCTTTGAGCTCGTTAGGCACATATATATATATGCTCTTGTTCCAGCTATACTTTCGTGTTTCGATTACGTTACTTACATACGTGATCATCAAAATTTATAATGTAAAATGCATTAGAGGAATATTCAAACTGAATCTATGTTTTTATCTCTATAAGTACTCAAGGTACAGGTGATGACTCTTCTTCTATCTACCGTTAAGTCCCTTTCCGAATTTTTTGGTTTATTAATCTTTGCAAAATATGTCGATTTTCCCATAAGTAAGTATTTTCTATTTAAGTTTTTGGCAACAAGCTTTACCGTGGCAAAGCATACCTACGGATCGCAACGATACACCGCTGATATAAATAGCCGTTATAAATTTAGAGCTTTGTTATTTTCGATTTTTGAATAACGGTGAAGATATTTTTTTCTATTCTCAAAATAGTCTGGCCAATATAATTATGTACCTATTTTATATAGCATTTACGCAAGTTCCATGTTTTGTTTGCTTTTCACCACAAGCTCGAAATTGTTTGTTGGCTTATTATTAAAAGATCTTGTTTCAACATTTTTTTTACTATTTACATACAAATGTATCTATAGTTTTCATTCTTGTATACTATTTATATTCATGTTTTCTTATATTGTAGTTAACTTTACACCCTGTAATAAGTTGTGCTATTCACTGTCAGTGTTAATCGAGATAGCGAAAAACAGCAACATCAACGAAAGCATTACTGGAATCCTTTATTGAGGTATTGCATGCACCAGTAACGATACGATCTGTTGTTTGGTAACCTAATTTCCATAAAAAAAACGCCCTTCAGAGTAAACCCTTTCTATTTATAAATGTTTTTGTACTCCTTAAAGTTCTAAGTTGAGCTTACGTTAGTAACTTATTAGTAATCTGTGGTTGAGTTGAACGATATCTGACAAATGCTTGCACTGACTGGACAGACAAGAACATCTCAGACAAGATGATTTGACTAATACAGAGTGTATTGAGTTCAAAAGAGACATTGATCCCTGAGTTTGTTTCGGTGTTTCTTCTCAGGATAGTTAGTTAGGCAAAACAGGCCTCATCAGTTTAAGTTTACGAAAAAAAAAGACATGTAAAAGTGTTATGTAATATCATCATCGTCGTTACGTATATCGTTTACTAATCTACTCAATTATTAACCTAGCCAAGGATTTAACAGAAGTGATTATCTAAGTAACTAATTACTAGTCATAAACGTTTTATTAAAAGCGATCAATATCTATGTCCGAGCCGGTGCTCCACATTTCAGTGTCCCTGGTGGATAGCCTTCAGCGGCTATCGGTCTTGCAATCACTTCTGGTCGCGTGCGGATTATCAACTTGTTGTCTTGTTCGTGGACGCTGATTGCGTGGGGTGCGCGTGCGCGTGATTCTTTGTTTGTGGAACACACATTTATAAGCCATTGGTGAATAACTGCAAAAAACATTATATTAAAGCTGGTTATAAATGGATATCGAGTGGTAGAACTAGTAGTAAGAGTGACCTTTATTATAGTAAGTACTACAGTATTGTCGTTGAAGTCAAATTGAAACTAAATATTTTGAAATACTGTATTTTTTAATATGGGCTACTTTTGTAGCTACAGTTGTTTCTCTCACGAATTATATTGTTTTTATAGGAACCGATGTAATATTCAAAATTCGGGCTAGTTATAAATCAAGGTTTTTCGGATCGTGGCACTCCACCGTCTTATCCCTAAAACACCAAGCGCCGTTTAAAGGTACCCCGCCTAAAAAAGTTCTTATTAATATATTCTGGATTTATTTATTTATTGATTTATATATTTCTGCATTTATTTTGGATAAAATCCATACATATAATCTATGAGTAAAATACCGTATATTAAATGATAAATGATGTTTTTGCAAATTGGTTATTACATAGCACATTACACGTCACTTCTTTCCGTAAATTTAAACTAGATGAGACTATTATACCTACCTTAGTAATAACTAAAACAGGAACTAGAGCTAAATTTCCTTTTTGCGCTCACAAGTCAAAGTAGCTCAACCACCCAAAGGTGATACAAATATTATTTCCGATTATAAAAAGCTTTGGCTTATACTATGCCAGTCGCTCGTTCATTGCGGCAATCTAGCTGTCAAACGACCATTGAACGACATGGTGGTTTTAATATTTAACAAGCTGTCACGATGTGATCAAATCAGAAATAATGACTATTTACCTATTCACTCACTATTGATAAATATTGTGATAACATTTGAGTAAAACGTTATAGTTTAGTTACGTTTGGACTACGTCTTTGTAATGCTATCTAATAGATAATCTCTAGAAGTACAGGGCCATTCTATCATACATAGGTAGGTTACCTATAAGGTCTAACTCTTTACATAATGAAATCGCCCTTATCACTTTGAATTCTTTGCATATTAAAATGATCTTTTATATTCAAGCCATAACATTGTTTATTTTTTATTTAAAAATTCAGTTTTTTATCACGTGTGTGTTTATTGCAAGCCCTAGGTTTACAGCTGAAAAGTGTTGGCATAAGCGTCTATTATATTCAGTTTTAGTTTTCTTCTTATGTTAAATTAACTAATATTCTTTCATACATAATTTATTTCTGGGTTTTCTTTTGCCACAAATAAACAAATAACTGAAACTGAAAAGAATAACTGAACTCTGAGAAAGGAGAAATATGCTTAAAAATGTTGTGACAATGATTTTAATGAATGTATAATTGATTTTAGAGATAAATTAATGATTTTAGAGTTTAAAATTCAAATTCCAATTAAATATCAGTTCAATGTGGTTATTCAGAATCTGTACACGGGCAATCTATGGGTCAGTTACGTTAAAAGATCGCTAGCTGTGCTCCACGTCCAGTATAATAGCATTATCCAATATATTAGCAGGCAGTCGCAAGAGCATCCTACAAGCATTTTCAGGATGCTCTTGCGACTGCCTCGTCATTGTAGAGTTTCAGAAAATATGTTTGCACATATAAAAAAAAACCGGTCAAGTGCGTGTCGGGCCACGCGCAGTGTAGGGTTCCGTAGTTTTTATAACAGCCAAGTGCGTGTCGTATTCGCTGACTGATCGTTTCGTACCATGCTCTAACTAAAAGCCAAACATGACTACCTAACTAATTTGACTTCCTATACAAATCCTCACGTGATCCGACAATTTTGCACGGAAAGTTTCAATTTTTTTTTAGAGATTTGTATAAAACTTGTCATAGCCGGTGTTTTGAATTTAAATACGGACACAGAGCTACACTACTCAATCGTCACAAGAAGCTAGCACGATACAACTGGCGCTTAGCGCCATCTATCGACATTTCTATAGAGTTGTTCGAAATTTTCGAGTCAAATACAATTGGTCGACTATTACTCGTAAACTTGTAAAGCCCACTTATGTGTGATAGTTTTCCTTTAAATTTCGTTATATATAGGTACCACTGCCGTGACATTTGAATTTCTAACTATAACCGTTTAGTTGATAGAGGGGGAGGACACTTGACTCTAACGAAAATTGGTACTTTAAAGCTTGATAAGTCACGAATGGTTTTCTTAATCAAAAAACAGTCTTACCAAACCCCTAATATTTTTGAAAGACCTATCCAACGATATCCCACACTATGGGAAGAACGAAAAAAAAAATTATCATCCCACTTTACATGTATGGGAGGTACCCTAAATAACTGTTTTTTCAAAATTTTATTTTACCACTTTTTTGGCGTCATTAACATGTATACTCATGCCAAATTACAACTTTCTAGTGCCAATAGTTTTTGAGCTAAACCGCGGACTGACGGACAGACAAACGGACAAAGCGAAACTATAAGGGTTCCTTGTTGACTACGGAACCCTAAAAAGGTAAAACGTAGCTGATTTTTTGAGGTAGGGAGGTGCAGTCGCTACAGCATCTTGAGAACGGTAGGTGAGACTCTCCAAATATGAAGCAGTTTGTGGGGGTGTGAGGGTGATGGTACTAACAGTAGATAATAAGCTATTAGGATTAAGTTAATCTTTATAGATTCTGTGGTCCGAAATAAAAAAATATAAAAAAAAATATAATAACAAATTACAATTCTGAAAAATACAGAAAGCTATAATACGACAATTTGCCCATAAGCTACGTTTAATTCCGAAAATGCTCGGTTTTTATAGATTGTGCCACGAGAATAGAGCCGCCCGAAAAGCTAGTAATACTCATATAAGGTGAATGCCACAATCCCACTTTAAGCATTTTCCTGTCAGTTTATTCTTGACCAAATTTTCCATGACAAAAAGGCCTTAATTAAGCATTGTCTTGCTGATATGTCATTTTCTACTGACCCAAATAGGAGACTATGCGTGTGCCTATGGCTTTAATTGGGTATTGATGGCTCGTTCAACACGCTCGGTTACCTTTCCATTTAACAGATATCTTATCAAGATGTAAATATTTACATATCGAGTTTATTAGGTAATTTTTTTCCCTTAACAAAGTTTTCTTATGCTAGCTTTTAACAATGCTTCAATTTAGAGCTAACTTTGTGAGGGACTGGTGCCTGATGTAGGTATGTACAACAACCTGTATTACAGGTCACCAGGTCCCTCCCGCGGCTAGTAGGTATGCTACAAAGAGTTTAACATTTCGCAGCGAGCCAAAGTGGAAGCTAAGTTATTAAAAGACAAAATTTAAAAACTAAATCTATCAAACTATCTTAAATAATATATATAAAAAAGACTATTTATTAATTCCAGGATATAAGTGTGAATGCTTAGTTAATGTGTGACTAACTCTAAATGTAACTGTTTGGGTGCACGTGCACGTGTATGTGTGTGTGTGTCAGAGTATAAGTTTAAAATGTATGCAAGTTTATAACAGGAATGAGGAATAAAGCATCAACTATCTGAGTAGGACCAGCAGCGGGACCGTTTGACAGTAGTCAAGGGTTTTGAGGTATTTAGAGACAGCAGCTTTACACTTAGATTTCAACTGTGGGTAAATGAGTGGCTTACTATTTAACTTGTTATAGAGGTATGGGCCAAGAAAACAGAACAAATTATGTGACAGAGCTGAACGCAAGGGTTTTGTTGCACATACATTACCTTTACGACGCTTGTCTTTTTGTATTTCCGGGTTGTATTGCATCATTTTATGTTTTTTAAGCACTGTTTGAAGGATGAAAGATTGCCTGACTGTAAGAATATCCCAATCTTTGTAGAGGTCTACAGTCGGGTAATGGAAAGGGTGATTAACTATTACAGCGAATAATGCTCTGACGGAAATAAAAGTAGAATCGAAGAATAGACTAAACTCGAAAACAAATGTTTTCCCTTACGATATAATATTGATAAGTACTATTCGTCAGAGCCAATCCACTAAACGTCATTTTTCATTATTCTACTTAGTTCAAAAAGAAGTATCGTGTATCGTACAGGGTTTAATTTATTTGTTAGTTGTTAGTATCAAGATTTAGGTATTACTTATTTTTCCTTATTTTTTATTATGAACGTAGGTACGAGATACTTGCCTACACTGGTCAACACAATTTTCTATCATCTTACGGCTATTACCCCACTAAAATCGTAAAAATAGCGTAACTTTGAAGAAGTTTGCTGCTGAATCCTCTTATACTTTCACCAAACGAAAATATATTAAAGTTAAGATCATTACGATGCGAATGCATTGTTTAAATTCTGATAAATTTACCCAAATTAAAGTAATAAATCGAAATAAAAAGGCAATTTCAAGCCTAAATTGCAAATTTTACTAATAACCGGCCATTAGATACATATGATTTATAAACCAAAAAAAGGTAACGATGTCCTTAACGATTTATATAGATAATTTATTATTTTGTTTAGTATATTTTTTATAAATAAAAACTTTTTACCAAAAAATTAAACCGACTCCCAAAAAACACTGCAATGTGAAAAATAACTTTAATTTCGGTAGTCGGTGTCTTTAGTTTTGTTTTTTCGTTTTTGGCACCGACTTCCGAAATTAAAGTTATTTTTCACTTTGCAGTGTTTTTTGGGAGTCGGTTTAATTTTTTGGTAAAAAGTTTTTATTTCACTCTTTTTAGTTGGATGATTTTTAATTTACCTAGTTACAAGAGCCTAAATGTCAACTACTTATAACCTTTTACAAAATATTGCTTTTCCCAATGCTGGGCCGTTAACTGTTGAGGAGTTCTCCTGGTACTTCACCATCAGCTCTACCTCACCATATGCATTGTGACGAGCATAAAGTGCTTAACATCCATATTCAAGTAATCGAATCGCAATCCACTCAATACTTATTATTGAGTAGTTTCGGCGGCCATCTGTGGTCTTCATCATCAGTTCCACTTCCCCAAATGGTACTTTTTGAGAGCAACTGCACAAGTTACTATAATAAATACCCAAAACGCGATAGGTGTGCCTATAATATTTGAAGAGTTCCCTCGATTTCTCCAGGATCCCATCATCAGATCCTGACTTTGGTGATAATGGTACCAATTTCGAGGTATACCCATTCGAACAAAAAAAGAATTTTCCAAATCGGTTCAGCCGTCTTCGAGTACTCGATGATCATAGATAAAAAAAAAAAAAAAAATATACGCGTCGAATTGATAACCTCCTCTTTTTGTCGTCGGTTGAAAAATAAAAAACCAAAAATATTACGTGTACCCCGCGTGAAACACCCCCGCAACGCCTGTGGCGCATGCCGGAACGCGTCTTGTTAGTGACTTGACGACTCTTGTGACGGGAGGACTGTGCGTGCGATATTTTATATAACAATGTAAATCCATTTCATAAAGAACTATGCATAGTATGTTTAATCCTCTAGGTTTTAGGTGAATTTTTATTGATAAATGTCTCACCTGATGGTTAGTGATGATGTGGTCGAAGATGAAGCACGCTCCCTAGAAGTAACCTATACACTCTTGACTTAAAAACCTATCGGTTATAGCTATCAGGAAACACAGACGCCGAGGGGAACTTCACTCCTTATCCTTACGCACAATTCATCTGTTGAAAAATCATAGTCTGTTGAAGAGGTCTTAGAATTCCACAGATTTTCCGTATTTCATGACATTGTACAAAAGAATTCATTTACATATCAGGCCGCGAATGCAAAAACGGCCTAAGTAACATTTTATAAAAAAAAAAAAATATTAGTGGACCTATCCTCTTCAAAGAGATTTTTACACTAACAATTTTTTTTTAAATAAAATGTTACTTAGGCCGTTTTTGCGCTCGCGGCCTCATATAATAAGTGCTCTTCTTTGCACTTGAATAAACTATGGGAGTTTGTTTCGAATTACTTATGGGAGAATTTTAGTTTGTAATTAGATTTTTTTTATATTTGTTTATATTAATTATATTGCATAGGTGCGCATCATCTGCTTAACTTTTTCCTACTTTTTACTAGCTGAACAGCAGAGTACTAGTGTTTTACATAGAGCGACTGCTTATATGACCTCCACAACCCATTAGATGGATAACACGATACCCCTTGGTCTGACCAGTGTTAGATTTCCTGGCCTCTGATGTGTGACCCGTAACGACTGTCAAAGATGTCCAAATGTCATTTGGACTCAGAAAGCATGTAAAGCTGATGCTTTACATGCTTTATGAGGCACGGGAGTATCACACCGCCAATTTCCAAACTCTAGACTACTGAGGTTTCGGGAGGTACCTGTTTCGGATACAGCGGGAGGACACGCCCGGGTGTCGTCATTGTGAGGACCACCCGGAGGACACGGTGGAGCACACGGTCGAGGTTTGCCCTGCTTGGGCGGAGCAACGCTATATCTTCTCGCGCCCGGCCCTGGTTGGTGGGGCTAGCTCACCGTCCTGCGGCGCGTCATGTTTCACACGCGCCTCAAAGAGTTGTCAGCAATAGTGACGGCCCGTGATGGGGCTCCATAGGGCCTTTGCCTGCCGGGGCTGCGGGAATGTTCTAACGAGATACCGCGGCCCCAGAACTTAAGGGCAGCTGAAGGAACAGGGTGGGTTTTTAGTCAATAGAAGTGACTCATTGGTAATATTATATAAATAAAATACAGCAGTATTTAGACATTGCGGCGACTGGCTTTTAATTTATATCCTGACTATTTAGACACGCGGGAGCGTGTCAAGCCAAGAACTGGCGCGCAGCTCACCGTGTGTAATATTACACGAACCATTTGGAGCCACTTTTGAGCCCATCATAACTCAAAAACTATTTCACCTAAACTTGTCAAATTTGGCTCATATATTGAGACTGGCGAGATACATATGTGTTCCAAATTTTATAAACATATCTCAAACGGTTATTTAGATATTAACGTCCAAAAATCGTCATTTTTATGACGGACCTATAGATCAAAACTATAACCCAGTTCCAGATGACCTAGAAAGTTCAAATTTGGCATGAAGATAGGTAATTAGGTGAGTACAAAGGAAAAAATCAGAAACTGGTATTTTTTTATCATTTTATTATAATTTTCACTTAACTTATAATTAGTGCCTGTAAATCTCTATATGTGGATTTTAAGATCTTTACGTGAATATATAACGAGTTAAATACCATCCTTAATTTTTTTAATCCAAATATTTCCGTTTTTGTACTTCTACATTCGTATTTATTACGCGTAACTAACCGTATTCTACAACCACTAGCGCCACCTATTATCTTAGAGGGTCACTACACCATGGAGGCAAAACGCGTAAAAAGAATTCTGGATACTGAATGGGCAATTCATTCGAACATTTCAAAGGTACAAGAAAATATAGAAAATAACACAAAAAGGACAATTATACCCCGTAAACGTAGGAAAATACAGTAGTTTAACAAAAAACCATTTAGTATTAATTTTGTTATAAGTAAGTAAGTACCTACTACTAATTTATAATATAATATAATATAATAATATAATATAATCTTTATTGTGCTAAAAATAGTACATAATTCTTAGTTTAATACACCCTAGACCCCACACTAGGATTCCCTGTGTCGTGGGGCCTAGTCTCTTTCCGTCGAGGCGACTCATAGTTGTACAATATATTATTGACTAACGAAAAACTATTAATTTACTTAAGAAAAGCTTTACATATTTGTTATGTACAAAAAGTAATGATATCCCATTAAAAACATAAATGTGAAATGAGAGCCAAGTTCAATATTATCATAAATGCCTTGGTTGTTGACTTTAACGACAAAAGAAGTGAAATCTAAATGGGTGCCAAGTTCAATGGTCCTGAAATTTATTTATAACAACATAAAATATCATTTATTCTTATAACTTGGAGAATATATTGTAGCCTAAGGTCTGACTTGGCTAGTTTTCATATACGAATTATATTATAGCCTTTGCAAGTTCTAAACCTGTTACTTGTCGGTTCTTATTTTATTATTCCGAGAATTTGGCTTGCTGGTAGAAACTAACCATCGAACATAATAATTCGTATATAAGAACTAGCCAGGTCCAACCTTAGGCTACGATATATTCTCCTAAGTTATAAGAATAAATGATATTTTATGTTGTTATAAATAAATTTCAGGACTGACCATTGAACTTGGCACCCATTTAGATTTCACTTCTTTTGTCGTTGAAGTAAACAACCAAGGCATTTATGATAATATTGAACTTGGCTCTCATTTCACATTTATGTTTTTCATGGGATAACTATTAACCAAACTTGATACGGTAATAGAAAGCGTAAAATATAAATATTTGGCAAGAACAATAGACTCTATGTAAAAGGTGTCAACATAAACGGAACCAATCTTGATTTCATCTTAACATCTCATCTCTCTCTCTCTCTCATCTCCACGCATTTCTGAGAAAAAGCCTTGACAGACTCAGGGCCCGAGGGTCGAATGGACATCGACGTCATCATATAAGTGTTCTGTGTTTTTTTAAAGGTAGGTACATAACCCTTAAAAAAAAGTGTGAACTTATAGCGACCATAACTGCCCTAAAGACTTGAAAGCACACAAATGGTAACAGTTATCCAGAAAAACGTTTTTTTTTTACATGGGCAGAGCGTTAACAGGGAGCTGGACTAAGCCAGTTATCAGGTTAAGTAGCTGAATTGCAAAAACGACTCAGACAGTTAGCACTGGCCACACTGGCTTGTTAATTAACGTCTCTTCACACAACAGCTGAGGGTATCTTGTTTGCATAAGTGCCTTGTTCTTTTTAAGTAAATCTTTTCGAATAGTGGTGCTAAATGGTGCTATATAGTGGTATTAACAATTATCAACCTATAACTTTAATACCCATTCTGTCTAAAATTTTGAGAAATGTATGTATAAGAGACTTACTGATTTTTGCAATAAATTTCAAATAATAAGTGCGGAACAGTTTGGATTTCAAAAAAAACAAATCCACGTCATTAGCTATTTTTTCTCTTATGAAGGAAATACTTACTAATGTTAATAATAACAATCTGACTACTGGCCTTTTCTTCGATTTATCAAAAGCCTTTGATCTGTTGTCACACGAAGTATTGCTAGATAAGTTGGAGACTATCGGGATTAGGGGACCTGCACTACCGTGGATATCATCCTATTTAAATAATAGACAACAACGTGTCATAATCAATAAAATCAACGAAAATAAAGATATGCTACCCTACTCATCGGAATATAGATATAATAAATATGGCGTTCCACAAGGAAGCGTGCTAGGTCCAATACTATTCCTCTTGTATATAAATGATATCATAAAAATAACCAATCACAAATGCATCTTATTTGCCGATGACATATCTATTATCGTGACATCAGATAAAAAGAAAAGTACTATTAAAGATCATGAGATTGACATTAATAATACAATAGATAAATTAATTCAATGGCTTGATATAAACTGTTTGAAAATAAATTTAAATAAATCCGTTTACATTCAATTTAATCAATTGAATAATAATAAAAACAACATAAAGCTCATTATAAATAAAATCGAAGAGGTAACACAAACAAGATTTTTAGGCGTAGTAATATATAATGATATTAACTGGAAAGAACATGTAGATAATATAAGTACTAAAATTAATAAATTTGTATACGCACTAAAACAAGTTAAAAATGTAACTAATATAAAAACTGCCATTATTTCATATCACGCTTATGTAGAATCTTTATTGCGTTATGGTCTTGTAATGTGGGGTAATAGCACCAACCAGAATAGAGCATTTATAGCGCAAAAAAAATGTATTAGAGCAATATGTGGACTCCAACCAGATGACTCACGTCGACCAATGTTCAAGAAGTTTGGTTTGCTACCGCTGCCATCTCTGTACATTTATGAAATACTAGCTTTTGCCCGCGACTTCGTCCGCGTGGAATAGTTACTTTGGGCTAACGTTAAATTTAACCCCGATTTTGAAGCATTCTTCATTGGCGCTCCGTGCCTATTGGCCTTGGCGTAATGATTCTCTATAAATTGACTATTTAATTAAAAAAATATTTTTCAATTCGAACCAGTAGTTTCTGAGATTATCGCGTTCAAACAAACAAACAAACTCTTCAGCCTTATATTATTAGTATAGATAGCTGTTGCCCGCGACTTCGTCCGCGTTTCCGTCGCTTTCGTAAAAAAAAGTAGCCTATGTCCTTCCTCACGGTTCAATGATTTTGATGTAACAGACAGATTAACTTTCGTAATTTAGTAGGGAAATATAATATGTCAATCTATAATAAGAAAAAAAAACTGATGAAAAATATCGCAATACGGAACCTCACAATATTATTGTTAATAGCTGTGCCCGCGACTCCGTCAGCGTGTAATTCCTTGTGTGTTATTAAGTTAATGTATTGGTAATATTGTTTAGATCACGTTCACATGACGCTTAAGTACCTATAGAACGAAATTTTATACCTTCACCCGCTAGACGCGTCGAGCGTGGCGACCGATTCTCAAAAATAATCCTTATAGCATGATTCAGTATTCACGCGCGATGGCTTATTATTAGCGTATTTCATGTATAACTTTGGTGTTTCTATACCGATTTATATGATTATTTTTTATGGAATAGTTAATAATGTTACCTTTTTCAATTAGGGGTGACTGAGAGTGTTATAAACGTAAGAGCAGACAAATATTATAATCAGAAACCTTCGAACTGCTAAGCTATCGGGAGTTATACGTGTTATTGTGAGTCAACCATAAGAGATAGACACATGCTGTCGTGGGATATTTTTTATATAATTTTAAGGAGAACATTTCCGTCATGAAATGATTTCTGTGTAGCTTTAACCATTAAGGTTGCACACGCGACAAAAGCTTAAAAAATGGAGTAACTTCTCCCGTTTTCCCAACATTTCCCTTCACTGCTCTGCTCCTATTGATGGTAGCGTGATGAAAAGTATAACCAGTGTACTATAACCAGCTCAGGAGTATGAAAAATAATTGTACCAAGATTCGTTGAAATCCGTCGAGTAGTTTTTGTTTCTATAATTGTTATACAGACAGACAGACAGACAGACAGACAGACAGACAAAAATTTTACAGATTGCATTTTTGGCATCAGTATCGATCCTTAATCACCCCCTGATAGTTATTTTGGAAATATATTTCATGTACAGAATTGACCTCTCTACAGATTTATTATAAGTATAGATGTGTGTTTGTAGTTAACAATAAAAAACTATTTAAGACAGCAAATGATGTAAATCTTCGAAATAGACGTGATCCACACAAATTAGTATCGAATGATTTGCCAAAACTTACGAAGTATAATAAAAACTGTCTCGCAATGTGCGTACGTATTTACAATAAGTTACCAAGAAAATTAGAAATGTTAAATTCAAGATTATTTAAAATCAAACTGCACCATTGGTTAAAAGATTATAATATCTACAGCTTGAAGGAATTTATGGAGATGAAATGTTGAGAACTCACCATTTCACGTCCATTAGTTCCTTGCCCGTCGTTTGTCAAAAATTTAAATTTTGCATGCTATGTTTTCATACTAGCTAAACATGCCTGTACCATTCTATTATATTTTACACCTTTTTATACCATGTTTTATGCAAATAAATAATTATGAAAAGCTTTCTGTGCAATTGAATGGCGGTAGGTATTGCTTTTGATAAGCCAATGACATCGGTCTATAATGACTAAATAGGTAACCACTAATAGTAGATAGGTATACATATAATGTTGGCGGTAAACACGCATCTATGACATTAAATAAATTAAGGAACACACCAATTATCTTCTTCTTCTTCGTCGTTTTCTTTATACCTGAAAGTCGTGTCTCTCATGAATGCTGCGTCGATATTTCTGAAGCGACGATTGTTTTCCAAACCACTCCGTGTCTTTGTCTCGATTATCATTCTTTATTTATGTATTTAGTAGTCATTGATATAGACAAACATTATCTCAGATGAAAAGACTATTTGCTGGAATTAAAATACCTCATTTCCTATACCATAGCATATACAACGTGTAACTTAAAGGGTATATACATATCTAGTGCACAGCTTCTTTGGATGATAACAAATGATATGGCAAGGGTTTTGTAATCCTATGTCTACATGTGTAGAACTTATTAGAAATTTCAATATATTGATACCAGAGACCGAATCTTTAAAATTAAGAAGAACGAAAAGAATTATCGTGTTATTGCCAAGTCACGTAGAAAGTTATTAACCCTCGTAGTGCTGTGACAGGTCTGTTATGATTGGCATTCAAGAAACATATGAAACCGATAGTTTGGTATCAATATTTTGAGTCACTTATTTTGAGCTGAAACTGTGCATAGAGTCTCCATACCAGATGTTGTCTTCAGCCCTTGTGGATAGATATAGGGTTTCCGTTACACGTTGTATATAGCAAAGCATAGCATGTATGGTCCTATTAAATGGTTATTCATTATATCGTTGAAGCTTGATTGTTTCACAAAAATGCGATCTAGTTTAAATTTATTCAAAAAAATAAGTTTAATTGTATACGTTTAATAACCACTTTACGTAACCCAAAAGTACAAGTGTTGCCGTAGGTATTATTTGCGTTTCGTATAGAGACAACATGACAGATGACAGGTACACAAAAACATAACTTTTATGTACATACTAGTACTCACGCGGGGCTTCGCTCCCGTGGATTTTATCACGGTAAAAACATAACTCTCCTTTTTTGCAGTCGCGTAAAAAGTAGTCCACCCAGTACTTTCGAAGATTAGCGCGTTCAAGCAAACAAACAAACAAATAAACAAACAAACAAACAAACTTTTTCGCTTTTTAATATTAGTATAGATTTATCAGAATACATTCCAATATATAATTCCGCAACTTTCGGCTAAATGCAAACTAATTGGAAGTCTATTCCATAGAAGAATAGACTGAATATAAGAGTAAGAATTAACAAAATCAGAAGTAACTTTTAACAGTAAAACTTAAAACGGGATATTTACCATGAGTATTTATGGATTCAAGTATATGTGTAATTATTTTCGTTTTAAGTCCTAAAATCTAAAGTATTAAAAGATGCTTCTGAAGACAATAGAAATTTAAAGTGAGATATAAGTTAGGACGGAGGAAAACTTTTCATGTATTTTTCTTAAAAACCATTTAAAGAAAAATACATGAGAGAATCTCTTGTAAGTAATTCTTCACATACTCTTATGTTGGCGACCTCTCCGGAAGGAACACTGAGAAATGGCATTATAAATTGGATCAAGTTGAACAGGCCTACGCGAATTGTATTAAATTATCAACGGTCGTCGCTTTGAAGTCACAATTACGTTACAGGCCCTTTCTCGCCACAGAAAACATAAAACTAATCCAACTACCTAAGCGCTTTGCTGATATAACTTTTTTAGTAGATAGTATTATCTAAGTGTCGGGCCACCCTCAATGTAGTAGCCCATCTAGTCACCTAGGTCATCAAATAGCAAATTTTCAAGGTTAAGCAATGCTTGCCGAAGTCGGTCCGTGGTTAGCCAATCCATCAACCAAACCATCTTAAAATATTGAGATTCCTTCAAGACACAGCCACAGCCTGGCTCACCGGCGAAACGTTGCTTGCCTTTCTATCTTCTCTAGATTATACTTCGGAGAGTGTGCGCAGGAGCTTCACGACCCTTGATCCCCCTTTTACTGCCGGTCTACCAGACGTACCGCAGGATACCATCCACACTTGGTCGATATACCGTCTTGTCGTAATAAGCGCTTTTCTTCAACATTCATTGTGCGCACAGCCAAGGTGTGGAACTCTCTGCCGGCTTCTGTGTACCCTGCCACATATGACCCGTCAGCCTTTAAAGCAAGAGTGAATAGTGCATTTTCTGGGCTCGCTCGTTCGATCGTAGACCTCATCTTACACTTACCATCAGGGGTGATCGAGGTCCAGGGGCGTGCACAGGATTATGACAGGGTATGCGGCGGAGTATTGGTCACAAAAACTTTTTCATTTATAGATTTTTAGCATAGCCACAGCCACGTATCACCACCATGCTACGATGCGTGGCTGTGGCTATGCTAAAAATCTATAAAAGAAAAAGTTTTTGTGACCGATTACTCCGCCGCATACCCTGTCATAATCCTGTGCACGCGCATGTCGAGGTCAAGAGCGGGCTCATTCGTAATAAAAAAAAAGACACGAAGGAATCTCGATATTTTCGAAAACACGCTAAGACGTTGGTCCCCTGGCTGTCATTTGTACATCTTTGACCGTCGTGTCGTTACGGACTCAGAAGTCAGAAGCCGGAAAATATGTAGATTGTCAAATAAGCAGTTGCTCCATGTAAAATACTACTAATTTGCTGCATGTGCTTATACTGGAAGTCAACCCCAACTTAGTTAGAAAAAAGCTAAGTACACGATGACTTAGTTACGTAAGTTATTAGAAAGTTACCGAGAAAATTAAAAATGTTAAATTCAAGATTATTTAAAATCAAACTGCACCATTGGTTAAAAGATTATAATATCTACAGCTTGAAGGAATTTATGGAGATGAAATATTGAGAACTCACCATTTCACATCCATTAGATCCTTGCCCGTCGTTTGTCAAAAAATTAAATTTTGCATGCTATGTTTTCATACTAGCTAAACATGTCTGTACCATTCTATTATATTTTACACCATTTTATACCATGTTTTATGCAAATAAATAATTATGAATCATGAAAAGCTTTCTGTGCAATTGAATGGCGGTAGGTATTGCTTTTGATAAGCCAATGACATCGGTCTATAATGACTAAACAGGTAACCACTAATAGTAGGTAAACATATGATGTTGGCGGTAAACACGCATCTATGATATTAAATAAATTAAGGAACACACCAATTATCTTCTTCTTCTTCGTCGTTTTCTTTATACCTGAAGGTTGTGTCTCTCATGAATGCTGCGTCGATATCACTGAAGCGACGATTGTTTTCCAAACCACTCCGTGTCCTTGTCTCGATTATCATTCTTTATTTATGTATTTAGTAGTCATTGATATAGACAAACATTATCTCAGATGAAAAGACTATTTGCTGGAATTAAAATACCTCATTTCCTATACCATAGCATATACAACGTGTAATTTAAAGGGTATATACATATCAAGTGCACAGCTTCTTTGGATGATAACAAATGATATGGCAAGGGTTTTGTAATCCTATGTCTACATGTGTGGAACTTATTAGAAATTTCAATACATTGATACCAGAGACCGAATCTTTCAAATTAAGAAGAACGAAGAGAATTATCGTGTTATTGCCAAGTCACGTAGAAAGTTATTAACCCTCGTAGTGCTGTGACAGGTCTGTTATGATTGGCATTCAAGAAACATATGAAACCGATAGTTTGGTATCAATATTTTGAGTCACTTATTTTGAGCTGAAACTGTGCATAGAGTCTCCATACCAGATGTTGTCTTCAGCCCTTGTGGATAGATATAGGGTTTCCGTTACACGTTGTATATAGCAAAGCATAGCATGTATGGTCCTATTAAATGGTTATTCATTATATCGTTGAAGCTTGATTGTTTCACAAAAATGCGATCTAGTTTAAATTTATTCAAAAAAATAAGTTTAATTGTATACGTTTAATAACCACTTTACGTAACCCAAAAGTACAAGTGTTGCCGTAGGTATTCTTTGCGTTTCGTATAGAGACAACATGACAGATGACAGGTACACAAAAACATAACTTTTATTTACATACTAGTACTCACGCGGGGCTTCGCTCCCGTGGATTTTATCACGGTAAAAACATAACTCTCCTTTTTTGCAGTCGCGTAAAAAAAGACTATAACCTTCCTCAAGCTTCAAGCTACTTCCATACCAAATTACATCCAAATCCACCCAGTACTTTCGAAGATTAGCGCGTTCAAGCAAACAAACAAATAAACAAACAAACAAACTTTTTCGCTTTATAATATTAGTATAGATTTATCAGAATACATTCCAATATATAATTCCGCAACTTTCGGCTAAATGCAAACTGATTGGAAGTCCATTCCATAGAAGAATAGACTGAATATAAGAGTAAAAGAATTAACAAAATCAGAAGTAACTTTTAACAGTAAAACTTAAAACGGGATATTTACCATGAGTATTTATGGATTCAAGTATATGTGTAATTATTTTCGTTTTAAGTCCTAAAATCTAAAGTATTAAAAGATGCTTCTGAAGACAATAGAAATTTAAAGTGAGATATAAGTTAGGAGGGAGGAAAACTTTTCATGTATTTTTCTTAAAAACCATTTAAAGAAAAATACATGAGAGAATCTCTTGTAAGTAATTCTTCACATACTCTTATGTTGGCGACCTCTCCGGAAGGAACACTGAGAAATGGCATTATAAATTGGATCAAGTTGAACAGGCCTACGCGAATTGTATTAAATTATCAACGGTCGTCGCTTTGAAGTCACAATTACGTTACAGGCCCTTTCTCGCCACAGAAAACATAAAACTAATCCAACTACCTAAGCGCTTTGCTGATATAACTTTTTTAGTAGATAGTATTATCTAAGTGTCGGGCCACCCTCAATGTAGTAGCCCATCTAGTCACCTAGGTCATCAAATAGCAAATTTTCAAGGTTAAGCAATGCTTGCCGAAGTCGGTCCGTGGTTAGCCAATCCATCAACCAAACCATCTTAAAATATTGAGATTCCTTCAAGACACAGCCACAGCCTGGCTCACCGGCGAAACGTTGCTTGCCTGTCTATCTTCTCCAGATTATACTTCGGAGAGTGTGCGCAGGAGCTTCACGACCCTTGATCCCCCTTTTACTGCCGGTCTACCAGACGTACCGCAGGATACCATCCACACTTGGTCGATATACCGTCTTGTCGTAATAAGCGCTTTTCTTCAACATTCATTGTGCGCACAGCCAAGGTGTGGAACTCTCTGCCGGCTTCTGTGTACCCTGCCACATATGACCCGTCAGCCTTTAAAGCAAGAGTGAATAGTGCATTTTCTGGGCTCGCTCGTTCGATCGTAGACCTCATCTTACACTTACCATCAGGGGTGATCGAGGTCCAGGGGCGTGCACAGGATTATGACAGGGTATGCGGCGGAGTATTGGTCACAAAAACTTTTTCATTTATAGATTTTTAGCATAGCCACAGCCACACATCACCACCATGCTACGATGCGTGGCTGTGGCTATGCTAAAAATCTATAAAAGAAAAAGTTTTTGTGACCGATTACTCCGCCGCATACCCTGTCATAATCCTGTGCACGCGCATGTCGAGGTCAAGAGCGGGCTCATTCGTAATAAAAAAAAAAGACCTGAAGGAATCTCGATATTTTCGAAAACACGCTAAGACGTTGGTCCCCTGGCTGTCATTTGTACATCTTTGACCGTCGTGTCGTTACGGACTCAGAAGTCAGAAGCCGGAAAATATGTAGATTGTCAAATAAGCAGTTGCTCCATGTAAAATACTACTAATTTGCTGCATGTGCTTATACTGGAAGTCAACCCCAACTTAGTTAGAAAAAAGCTAAGTACACGATGACTTAGTTACGTAAGTTATTAGAACTTAGTTTTAACATTTTTTTTTTAAATTTCTCATGGGAATTTCTTTCATTTTCCGGGTTAAAAAGTAGTGTATGTGTTATTCAAGGTTAAGACAGTTTTGCATGACTATAACATAATTATAAAATTTCGAACAAATATCCAAAAACGATTTTTTTTTTAAATTGATAATAGGCTCGCGTTTGGCCATCATCTCACCTGATGGTAAGTGATGTGGTCGAAGACGGATCACGTTCGCCTAGAAGTAACCTAATACACTCGTGACTTAAAGACCCCCAGGTTATAGCTATCGAGAAACGTAAACTCCGGCAGGGAATTCTATTCCTTAGGCGTACGCACAATGAAAGTATTCCCAAAACGTACTAATAAATTTTTGTAAATAATTTAACTTCTTCAGTGATAGATGTAGTTATATGTAAGAGGTTGAGTATTCATTCGATAATTTCCTATTTAAATTCGTTATATTTATTTATATATTAAAACTTTATGCAACACAAAATGTACGAAGGCGGACTTAATGCCATAGGCATTCTCTACCAGTCAACCATAGGTGGTGAAGAGATAACATGTCAGGTGCATAAAAGAAACCTAAGTACTTACATAATATATTCAAAGTAAAAGTCTTATTACAATTAATAAAAGAAGTATACATAAATAACTATTATAAAGTTACATACATATTTATCATAATACATACCTAATATATATAATATATACTATACCTATATTAATAAAAAGTCATAGAAAGGGGGTTATGAAAACTCTGCTTCCACTATTTATGATAAAATAATCCCGCAGCTTTCTCTTAAACGCATATTGACTGGTAGTCGTCCTGATATCAAGAGGTAGTGCATTCCACAGAAGAATAGATTGTATATAAAAGGAAGAATGAATAAAATCAGAAGTATGAGAAGGACAGAGTAAGAGAAGATAATTAGAAGAGCGCAGATTTTTAGCGTGTGAAGAACATAGAAATTGAAAATGAGAAATCGTATATATTAGGGGTTAAAGTATGAAATTGCCGATTTGTACTGAAAAATAAAACTCGTGTCTTTTTCTAAAATGTAACGGACTTATTTAAGGCTGCTCTCTCGAAAAAAGCTTGAAAAAAGCATTCAGATGAAGCAATTTTTCGTCGGCAATTACAGAGAAATTACATCTGAAAAAAATTGTTAGTAATCTACATGATATGAACCGTAATTTGGTTTAGCCATAATTTTTCTGTCGGTATCACATAATAAGAAAAAAAAAGGCCAAATCACCTCCAAATCATTGAGATGAAACCATTTTACTCCTTAATTTCTTATCAAAAGAGTATAAAAAAATATACTACTGCTTTGCAATACAAATGAAAATAATTTGGTTTTGTTACTTTTTACAAATATGTATTATTTTTATTACAATAAATTAAAAATGCGTCCAATTAAAGACTGCGTTTACATCATCCCCGCACTCGTCCACAAATTCAGTGCGGGGCGCATCGTGTTGCTAGGTGGACGTACGTCGCGTTGCGAGAGCTCAAGCACTACGAAGTAATATCGTAAAATATTACTGCAAAAATTAATTTTGTAAATAGTGGAATAGCTTTTTAACCGACCTTAGAAAAAGGAGGAGGTTCTCAATTCGTCTTGAACTTTTTTTTTATGATGTTACTTCATTACTCGCAGATGGCTGGACCGATTTGGAAAATTATTTTTTTGTTTGAAAGAATATACATTCTAGTTAGTTTTATTGTCGTCACGTTTGGATCTGATGATGAAATCATGGAGAAATCGAGGGAACTCTTCAAATATTATAGGCATAACTATAGCGTTTTGGGTATTTCTTATAGTAACTTGTTTAGTTTCTCTCGAAAAGCACCATTTGAGGAAGTGGAACTGATGACGAAGACCCCAGATGGCCATCAAAACTACTCAATAATAAGTATTTCGTGGATTGCGATTAGATTACTTGAATATAGATGTTAAGCACTTTATGCTCGTCACAATGCATATGGTGAAGTATAGCTGATAGTGATGTACCAGGAGAACTCCTCAAAAATTAACGGCTCTGCACCGGGAAAAGCAATATTTTGTAAAAGGTGATAAGTAGTTGACATTTTGGCTTTTGTAACTAGATAAATTACAAACCGACCCACTAAAAAGCGTGAAATAAAACTTATTATCAAAAAATAGAACCGACTTTCGATTCGTCAAAAAGTTTTATTTCTGATTCTTGTTTATAAGTTAAAGAGTATTCTATGTATCTATAAGTAGTGTTAGTGTTATAAACTCATAGTATTTTACAGTTTTAGTAGTGTTTAAATTTAGTTTGTAAAACATGGGAATAAGCAGAAACGAATGAAGAGAGGTTTAAAAAAATATTACAAACAAAAGGGTATACATTTATTGTCAAGGTAAGTTGAAAGTTTTATCTACATATTTCATTATAAACTATTGCTTTACTTACCTCGCATAAAAAAAGCACAGAGTAAACGGACAGAGGGTAAGCTTCATACAACTGCGCTATGATAGGTACACTACTATAAGCAAGGCGCGTGTGTGCGCTTCGTCTGAGCGAGGCCTGGCTTGAGCCGATATGCACCGGTTTCTCTTCGTACGGACGAAGCCGCCAGTTGAGATAGAGATATAGAGTTAAGATAATGTACAAGAGAAAGAAGAAAACGACAAAGAGAAGGAAATAGAACTAAGGAAAGAAAAATAGATTGATGAGAAAAATGAAGAACACGAGAACGAAGAAGGACGAAAAGAAAACATAGAACAAGATTTTATAGGGCTATCAAAATTTCTAAAAATAAATAAATGTGAACACGGAGAAATAAATGAGGATGAAGAAGTTCAACCAACCAAAAGAATAAAAATACTTGGTGAAAGAAAGTTAAATTTCAGTGAATTTTAGTTATAATCTATTTGTTTATAAAAAATGTAACAAATAATATGACATACACTAGTAATAATTATACTACCTATCTACCTTACTCTAAGTTCCTACCTACATACCTACCTTACCTACCTACCTACCATTTTTCTCTTAATAGAAACCTTCCTCAGACTATAACGAATATTCGAAAAAAAATCCTTATTGGTCCAGCCATTCCTGAGTTTTGCGCTTAGCAACACATTTAGCCATTAATTTTTATTTATATATAATTAAGTTAAAAAGATACATCAAGTTGTTTACCTCATGTTTCGAGCCAGGCTGATCTATAATAGAGGTATAGTTTCTACAGTACATACTCAAAGTGCATCTATATCAATAGATAATAAATAAAAACAAAATTTGACCACTTTTGATGCGGTACAA
Organism: Tholera decimalis; assembly: GCA_943138885.2. NCBI lineage: Eukaryota > Metazoa > Arthropoda > Insecta > Lepidoptera > Noctuidae > Tholera > Tholera decimalis. The sequence goes on along the minus strand of OW964553.2, from coordinate 11,435,510 downwards.
ATAAAAATGAATTTAACTTTCACGATGACTTGACCTTCTGTGATTTCGATACTCTGTGCCGAGACTAGGCGAAGCGACGACGCATGCTGGCGGCGCAAGCGCGGGCCGAGCGCGCCTCTCTTTTCTGTTGCATGCGGGTAGCGGAGAGCTGCGCGCAGAGGGGTCGTTAGCTCCGCCCAAATGGTCAAGGTTATTGGCATGAATACAAGCCTTAATCAAAATATTTAACCTACATGGCAAGAATGTGTAGATAATAATCCTGCTTCATCTTCGGCCACATCGTCGCGTACGATCAGGTGATTGTGATCAAACGCGAGCCTGTAATCAATAAATCGTCCCCTCAATACGTGTAAGGGGACTAATCTAAAAATATTTTTAATAATCTCATTTGACCACATTGTGGGCGTGATTAATATGTATATCCATACCAAATTTCAGCGTTCAGTACCCATAGTTTCTGAACCAAGCCGCGGACAGACGGACGGACATGGCGAAACTAGGAGGGTTCCTAGTCGACTATGGAACCCTAAAATGGTTGAGCCGTAAGTTAAGTCAGCTTTTTCTTAAGTTTAAAAAATCATTATTTCTCAAAAGTGTATAATTTTGTGCAGTTCTCTGAATGAACTAGTATATTTAAACAATAACTACCTAGTCTTCATCTAATAACAGAGAGTATTTAACCTAGAGAGCTTATAGGCCGATTTCTTTGAAGAACACAACTCGCCAATACGGGTTGGGAGGCGAGGAAAAAATGCGCTACTGCAATTGGTCAGTTCAAAGTCAAGCTTCATAGATATGCCGAGTTAGGGATTGCTCTACTTGATTGAGGGAAAGTTATCGACATCGATAAAATGAAGTTTAACATTATAAAATTACTCAATAAAATCACATAATAATATTTAATCATTATCAGTCTCAATTACAAAAAGAAAAACAAGTATGCTGTTATTATTGATTTTTAAAATGAATTAATTTGGTAAATGTTTTTCGAATTAAAGTTTTAGGGTCCTGATTGTTTTTGCTAAAAAATGATAACCGAGCGTATACATATTTATGAATTATGCATCTTGCTAATTCAATCAAATGATTGGTAGTTTCTATTTCATATTGATGAAAATTAATATCCGGGAATAAATTATACCCAATCAGTGATTTTAAAACCGATCTCATAAAATAATTGGAATTATATTTCTGAAGCACTTTCGAACTACTCTCGTTGATCGCCCTTTTAATATAAATTTCAAACGACGACAAATTTCTATTACTGTGGTGGATCCGTACAATAACTTGTTATAGTGTCTTTTTGAAATTGTAAGGCGTTTTGATTTGTAACACCAATCAACGCTCCAATACAAGTTAGGCATTTTATTTGCTTTATCAGAGCATGGACAATGTAGCCGGCCATATATTATTTTTATATTTTACTTTTTATATTTATTTTATATTCCATAATAAATATATTTTCATTAAAATCAGTTGTGTCAACAACTGTAGCTTCAGCAGGCACTAGGTAATAATTATTTTTTTGGTGGTACTCACCACCATTAGATGATTTATCTAATGACTCCTCCCTCCTACATACTCTTAACCCGTGGACTCCACATCGAAACAAAGGAACCTGTTTCTTTTTCCGAGGTGGGAAAATCATCGAATCACTTCTCCCGCTCTGGGTAAAGTGGAAGGGAGTGTCAGACTTCTACTGACTAAAAACCCACCCTGTTCCTTCAGCTGCCCTTAAGTTCCGGGGCCGCGGTATCTCATAGAGACCATTACCGCATCCCCGGAACCAAAGTAACTAACGAGGGCGATATTGTAATGCAAAGGTCCAAGTTAATTAATATTAGACTCCGTCATACTATTTGAAGCCTAGAAAGATTGGATATAGGTATCTTATATTATTTTGACTTTTCTCAACATTATATCAATAAAAACCAAACTAGAAACCAATATTCCCTAGTAACCTTATCCATCCACTTTTCTTTTTAATCTGGAATCTTGGGAAATCTAAAATGAAAACATGCATGTCACACAGAAGAAAAAATATCAGAACTTTCTCATTTTTAGGGTTCCGTAGCCGAATTGCAAAAAACAGAACCCTTATAGTTTCAATATGTCTGTCCGTCTGTCTGTCTGTCTGTCCGTCTGTCTGTCTGTCTGTCTGTCTGTCTGTCTGTCCGTCCGTCCGTATGTCACAGCCATTTTATTCCGAAACTATTAAAACTATACATGTGAAACTTAGTAGATAGATGTATTCTGTGAACCGATTTTCTATTTTAAAGAAAAAAAAATTAAAAAATATTTAAAATAAAGGGAGTCCCCATACATGGAAATAGAACTGAAAATATTTTTTTACATGAAACCTATGCGTGTGTGGTATCTATAGACAGGTCTTTAAAAATGATATTAGGGTTTCTAGAACCACTTTTTCATAAAGTCAATCGTTTAAAAGATATAAGCTTCCAAAGTGGTAAAATGTGTGTCCCCCCCTCTAACTTCTAATAATAATGGAGTGAAAAATAAAAAAAAATGTGTCTGTAGATCTTAATGCAAACTTTCAACCAAAATTGGTTTGAACGAAATCGGCTCAGCTGTTTTTGAGATACAGCATATTTTCTAAAACCACAAACAACCACAAACAACCACAAACAACCAGACAAATATATCTTTGTAATTCATACAAACACTATGAAAAACAAAGTTATTTAGCGTAGTTGTAAAAATGTAAATAAATAAGCAAGTTTTAAGAAATTTTAAGGTTTTTTTTTTATTCACAAATAAATATACATAATTATTATATTACATTATTATACTTACTACGGAACCCTTCATGGGCGAGTCTGACTCGCACTTGGCCAATTTTTTTAAAGTCGGTTAATGTAGATAGGTATTTTATGACAACTATCTAAATTGAATTACAAAAAAATTAGTTTAATTTTATAATTATCGATATCGTATCCAGCCGTTATAGGTAACAGCACAGATTTTTACGATAAAAATACAGATGAAAAGACAAGGATAAAAGAATTAGAATTTCTTCATGTAAGAAAGAGACATTTCCAAAAGACATCAACGCGCGACACAATTTTGTCCTTGACCACCCAAACCACCATTTTAAATGGACCTCTGCGGTAGCTTATAATCTGATTAAATGATAAATAATTTTCATATTATTTCATTACTGATGAATAGTTATGTCATCCATTTGGTATCTCGATATCTGGGAATGTTTTCCACACCACTTCAACGCGCATGAAAGCATTATTATGCGTTATAAATTGGATACAAAAATTTTAAATTTGTAATTGTTTAGCATGCACACAGGCCTAATACTTGGTCACAACTAAAATGGTTCGTGTATCGTAGCCAATATATAGGAGCAAAAACTCACATAGTTTTCGTGCGTCGGGGCAACGTATGTGCGATCAAGTGGTTTTCAAATCAGTGTCTAATAACGAAGCATGCAGTAACAACGATATAAAAGACAGTAATTACATTGAAAAATTAGAAGGAATAAAGCTTTAAAACACATCAGAAGGGTAGGTAAGATGTTATAGAAAAGCCAGCTAGAACTATGAAAACTTTTTAGCAAAAAATAAAACCGACTTCCATATCAAAACACTACAAAGCCAAATTGCCAAAGGTGTGATTGGTTTTGTATTTTTGTTATTTTTGACACCGCCTTCCGAAATTAAAGTTATTTTTGACTTTGTAGTGTTTTGATATGGAGGTCGGATTTTATTTTTTCCTAAAAAGTTCTTTTTTCAGGCTTTTTAGTGGGTTGGTTTGTAATTTATCTAGTTACAAAAGCCAAAATATCAACTACTTATCACCTTTTACAAAATACTAGGAACCCTTATAGTTTCGCCATGTCCGTCCGTCTGTCCGCGGCTTGGTTCAGAAACTATGGGTACTGATCGCTGAAATTTTGTATGGATAATAAATATGCATATTAATAACGCCCACAAGGTGGTCAAATAAGATTATTAAAAATATTTTTAGATTAGTCCCTTTACACGTTTTGAGGGGACGATTTATTGATTACAGGCTCGCGTTTGACCACCATCTCACCTAATCGTACGCGACGATGTGGTCGAAGATGAAGCAGGTTTACCTAGAAGTAGCCTATTCACTCTTGACTTAAAGACTCCCAGCATATAGCGATCAGGAAACACAGACTCCGGCAGGGAATTCCACTCCTTAGCTGTACACACAATGAAAATATTCCCAAAACGTTTTGTTATCAGTACAAAACGTTTTGGGAATTCTTTCAATATGTATGGGTTTCATTTGGGTGGTTCGCATTCGCGTGGGAAGTTTTTCCCGCGTCAATCCTCATTCCGGGATAAAAATCTATTTACCAAATTTCATTGAGATCGGATCAGTAGATTTTGCGTGACCAAAAATACATACATCCTCACAAGCTTTCGCATTTATAATATTAGTAGGATAGGATTTTGGGTAAAAATAGCCTGCAGTCCCTAATATTAAGATCATGCCTGTCCGTCCGACACTCTTAGTCCAACACACTTACACATTCTTTGATTTGACATAAAACCTTCATGGTGTGAGTTTTTTGAGTGAAGCTTTTTTCACATGATAACTATGAAGTTCTTGTTTTTAAACATTTGCAACATAGGCTTGTCGACTTTCAATTGTTTTTCTTTTATTCAGCTTAGACGGGAAAGCTAGATAATTCGAAAATCCGAGTTATCTTTGACTACAAGTTTCGGCGCGGAACTAACGCAACTAAAAGGGCTCGCAATATCAATGCTGCATTAGGAGAGATGGCTGCTAATTAACGAACCGTGCGTTTTTGGTTTAAACGTTTCCGTAATGGAAACTTTGACCAGGAATGAGCGGCATGGTTTAACGTTACCGTTTAACCCACCTACAATATTGACTCATTTGCATCAAATCAATAAGATAAAAAACTTTTTACCAAAAGTCGGTTTAATTTTTTGGTAAAAAGTTTTTATTTCACTCTTTTTAGTTGGTCTATTTTTAATTTACCTAGTTACAAGAGCCTAAATGTCAACTACTTATAACCTTTTACAAAATATTGCTTTTCCCAATGCTGGGCTGTTAATTGTTGAGGAGTTCTCCTGGTACTTCACCATCAGCTCTACATACTCTACATGCCTTGTGACGAGCATAAAGTGCTTAACATCCATATTCAAGTAATCGAATCGCAATCCACTCAATACTTATTATTGAGTAGTTTCGGCGGCCATCTGTGGTCTTCATCATCAGTTCCACTTCCTCAAATGGTAATTTTTGAGAGCAACTGCACAAGTTACTGCAAGTTACTGCATAAATACCCAAAACGTCATACGTGTGCCTATAATATTTGAAGAGTTCCCCCGATTTCTCCAGGATCTCATCATCAGATCCTGACGTTTCTGAAAATGCGACCAATTTCGGAGTATACCCTTTCAATCAAAAAAAGAATTTTCCAAATCGGTTCAGCCGTCATCGAGTAATCGATGATCATACATAAAAAAAAAAGAATATTATTACGCATCGAATTGATAACCTCCTCTTTTTGTCGTCGGTTGAAAAAAAAGAAACTTGCGATACCTTGTTGATTCGGTACAGAAATATATTGCATCGAATTGTGATATGTGACAAAAAGTGTTGACGATAACCGAAAGAGAAAAATGCAATGGCCGACCCCAGGTCAAACGTGACAGTAGTGCCACGTAAAGCAAAGCTTACCAATAAAAAAAACTTTTTTACAAAAAATAAAACCGACTTCCATATCAAAACACTACAAAGCCAAAAATAATTTTAATTTCGGTAGTCGGTGTTATTGGTTTTGTATTTTCTTTTTTTTTCACACCGCCTTCCGAAATTAAAATTATTTTTGGCTTTGTAGTGTTTTGATATGGAAGTCGGTTTTATTTTTTGTAAGAAAGTTTTTATTTTCGTGCTTTTTAGTGGGTCAATTTTAGAATTTTCCAAATCGGTTCGTAAATGACGGAGTTATGCGCGAACAAAAAACGCAATGCAGAGTAAACGAAAAGATCATCAATGTAAATATTTTTTTAGACTTTTGTCGATTTTTCAGAAACGGCTTGTCCGATTTCGATAAAATTTTCATGGGACCATTTGGGAAGTATACCCTTCCTAGCAAGATAAGAATTTTTCAAATCGGTTGACAAGCGACGGAGTTCTGCGCGAACAAACATAAAAAAAAAATACAAACATCCGAATTGAGAACCTCCTCCTTTTTTAGAAGTCGGTTAAAAAGGTAATGGTATCTGCTTGGTCTATTCACTATAGCTTTTTAGGTGGTCTGGAAATACCAGCAGATGTTTACTGTGCCGAAGTTCGAACAATGACGGTAAAGCCCCGACTCGTGAATCGATCTTCACTATTATTGCTTGATGATAACGCAAGACCTGCCTCTGCACAATTTAAGAAACCGGTGTTACTCTATAGCACCTGCAATTAGAATCCATATGTCATCCTCTGTACTTGCCAGACCTTGTTCCAAAGGACTATCATTTTCTACGACGTAAAAAATATTAATCCCAAGAGGCAGTACAAAATGCTTCCACACAGTCGAATTTAGATCCCAAAAGTTTAGAACTTTCGGCATAAAACCTTCTGATTACATGGCAAGAATGTGTAGAATGAGGATAAATATTTTGATTAAATAAGTCCGTTACATTTTAGAAAAAGACACGAGTTTTAATGTTTCGGTACAAATCGGCAATTTCATACTTTAACCTCTAATATATACGATTTCTCATTTTCATTTTCTATGTTCTTCACACGCTAAAAGTCTGCGCTCTTCTAATAATCTTCTCTTACTCTGTCCTTCTCATACTTCTGATTTTATTCATTCTTCCTTTTATATACAATCTATTTTTCTGACCTCTTGATATCAGGACGGCTACCAGTCTATATGCGTTTAAGAGAAAGCTGCGGGATTATTTTCAAAACAAATAGTGGAAGCAGAGTGTTCATAACCCCCTTTCTATGACTTTTTATTAATATATAGTATATATTATATATATTTGGTATGTATTATGATAAATATGTATGTAACTTTATAATTGTTATTTATGTATACTTTTTTTTTATTAATTGTAATAAGACTTTTACTTTGAATATATTATGTACTTAGGTTTTTTTTACGCACCTGCCATGTTATCTCTTCACCACCCTTGGTTGACTGGTAGAGAATGCCTATGGCATTAAGTCCGCCTTCGTACATTTTGTGTTGCATAAAGTTTTAATAAATAAATAAATATAACGAATTTAAATAGGAAATTATCGAATGGATACTCAACCTCTTACATATACATCTATCACTAAAGAAGTTAAATTTTTGTAAATAAATTGCATTTTTGTAATACGTTTTGGGAATACTTTCATTGTGCGTACGGCTAAGGAATAGAATTCCCTGCCGGAGTTTGCGTTTCCCGATAGCTATAACCTGGGGGTCTTTAATTCTCGAGTGAATAGGTTACTTCTAGGTAAGCGTGCTCCGTCTTCGACCACATCATTACTTACCATCAGGTGAGACGATGGCCAAACGCGAGCTTATTATCAATTTAAAAAAATTCGTTTTTGGATATTTGTTCGAAATTTATTATTATTAGTGTCCAATTTCCGTAGCGCATGTGAACTGCTGATCAGGATAGCCTGACATTTACTGATATTGACCATAACTCAATTCAGCTTGACCAATCGCTGATAGCTAATAAGTCGGCATTCAGCAATGAGATACAGTTGTCCAAGTTGTCAATGTCAGCTTGCGTGTAGAGCATCAGCGTACAGATGGTATGAGCATTTGAGGATAGTAGTAATAGAGTTTATGAAAAGAGAAAATAAGAGTGGAGAGAGTACACCGCCTTGTAGAACGCCAGTTTTCAGGGCACACCACTCAGAAAAACTTTTATCAGCACGAACCGCTTGCTGGCGACCACGAAGACATGATGAGAACCAATCCCGTGCCAATGGAGACATCCCAATTTGTGTCAGAATAACCAGGAGAATGTCGTGATCAACGGTATTGAAAGCATTGGAGAAATCAATTAAAACTGTTGTCTGCGATTGCCAAATTTCGGTGTTTTTTCTAAAGCGCTTATAGTAATTTACGAGATATTAAAACACTGACTTTAAAAAGTTATCTGTCGGTCTATATGTCTTTATTTATTTATTTATTTATTTATTTTATTATTTATGTACACACAGTAAAATATATTAAGATAAACATAATTATAATATCTGAGTACAAAGGTACTGCTTATTTCTTAAGAAATTTCTTCCAGCAGACCTGCGAAAGGAGAAGTGAAAAAGAAATGTAGACAATAGTGTGTGAGAACAAGAAGAGAAATAAATATGAATATGTGAAGTCTAAAACTAAAACTAAAATATTAAATATACTTACACATACTTACAATGCAATAAAAATAACATATACTTAAATAAATACATAATGTTAGAATATATACACATATAATATAAATATATATATAAATAATTAACACAGTTAAGAGGAAAGGTAATGCTCTTTTAATCGACATTTGAATAGAGATATAGTTTTTAAATCACGAATGCTAGGCGGAAGTGAGTTCCACAATCTTACAGCATGGACAGAGAAGGAATAAGAGTAGTAGCTAGTTTTATGAGGATGAGATTTAAGGAGGGATCTAAGGTGTGATCTACACGGTACGTCGCTAGAACGAGCGTAAGAAAAACGCTCACGCAGGTAGGAAGGGTAAGACGGGTTGTGTAGAATGTTGAAGAGGAGACACAAAATCCTAGTGTTCCTGCGAAGACGGATTGGGAGCCACTTGAGTTGCTTGCGAAGGTGAGAAACATGGTCATACTTTCGAAGACCGAAAACAAAGCGAATGCATAGATTTTGCAAGCGCTCAAGCTTGTTTAAAAGCTCCTCGGTAGCATCCAAATAGCAGGCATCGGCATAATCTATAATCGGCTGAATAAGTGTTTGTGCCAAAGAAATTTTAGTCTTCAAGGGAAGAAGACTTTGAAGGCATTTCAGCGAATGAAAGGAAAAATTTACCTTTCGGCTGACCTCGTTGACCTGAGCACGCCACGAGAGATTGGAGTCAATAACTACACCCAGATCTTTAGCGGTTTCGGTATATTCAATGCGAACACCATCAAGATATAAAGGCATCAGAGATGCAACAACAGCCGCACTGCGAACGAATCTGCTGCCAATGATTATGGCCTGGGATTTAGTTGGGTTAATTTGCAAACCAAATGACTTAGCCCAAACGCTGATGCAAGCCAGGTCATGATTCATTGCAGCAATTGCAGAATCCGCGTCAGCTACATTAAAATGTCGGTCTTTCTGTTTGTCAGGGCTAATCTCTGGAAAGGCCGATACCGATTCTAATGGGACTTTCACTGGAAGATTGAGTTATAGATTTCTTTTTCTTCTGCGCCGTGTCAATATTGGCAGAGTGTTCGTGGTCGTTATTTCAGTTGAGTGACCCGCCTCACAATGCGCCGCCACTCGTGTCTTGCAGCAGCCTTCCTGGTACATTCATGCACTGGGTCACCGAGAGCAGCTCTTATCTGATCTGTCCATCTCATCGGTGATCTTCCGCGCGGCCTCGCGCCCGCCACTCGATCCTGTACGACTAGGCGCTCGATCGAGTTGTGATCGAGCCTGAACTACAGAAGAGAGGCGGTCCTTGATGCCGAGTTCTTGGAGTATGGAAGCATTTGTACGGCATTCCGTCCAGGATACACCTAGCATTGCCTTTGTAAATATGATCATATTTCTTCCTTCCGTTCTCAGCTTAAATGGTTGCCTATCCGTCAAAGGAGATCCCTCAGATCCCTCTACAAGCTCTTCACTATTTTGAACGATCCTTGTGCTCCTGATAACTAAAAAAAAAATTAAATGTTAGGCAGTTCTTACAGCCTTAATCTTCGCGCATCTAAAAACTTACTTCTTCAGATTCCTTCTCACCAAACCAGGTTTATGGCTAATTCCTATGCCATTTCTACCATTAAACTCTGAAACATGCTACCCCTTGACATCAAGAAGGCCGAGTCTAAATTCTCTTTTAAGCGTAAAATGAGAAACCACTACTTAAAAGCCTGTCATTCTTAGTTTGGTTTTCGCAATAAATATAATTATTGTGAGTTCTCTTAGTCAGAAAGATTATTATAAAGCACCGTATTTATTAGTCTACTAGCTTTTGCCCGCGACTTCGTCCGCGTGGAATAGTTACTTTGGGCTAACGTTAAATTAAACTCCGATTTTGAAGAATTCTTCATTGGCGCTCCGCTCCTATTGGCCTTAGCGTAATGATATAAATTGACTATTTAATTAAAAAATATTTTTTCAATTCGAACCAGTAGTTCCTGAGATTATCGCGTTCATACAAACAAACAAACTCTTCAGCCTTATATTATTAGTATAGATAGCTGTTGCCCGCGACTTCGTCCACGTTTCCGCCGTTTTTCGTAAAAAAAAAGTAGCCTATGTCCTTCCTCACGGTTCAGTGATTTTGATGTAAAGCCCGATTTATACTTCAATAAGTACAGTAGCCAGTTAAGAACTCAGACAGTTAAGTAATAAGTAGTAAGTTGTAAGTAGCGTCCAAACGTAGGCGAGTGAGTAGTCATAAGTTGCCCGAGAAGAAGTAAAGAAAATAACACGTGTTTGCGGCCGCAACCTTCAAATTTATGGACTGTACTAAACTAGCCCGTCTACATGGCCAGCCAGTTAAGTTGGCGGGGAGCGGGAGACGTGGGAGAGGGGGCTACTTCGCACTGGACTCGCCGAAAAATAGGATCGCGATCTATTTAGCTCAACTTAATCAACAACTTACTACTTAACTCGCTTTTGCCGTTCAAACTACAATAACAACTTAACTCGCCGATGACGCAAGTTAACTCGCTACTGTACTTATTGAAGTGTAAATGGGGCTTAACAGACAGATTAACTTTCGTAATTTAGTAGGGAAATATAATATGTCAATCTATAATACTGTTGAAAAATATCGCAATACCGAACCGCACAATATTATTGTTAATAGCTGTGCCCGCGACTCCGTCAGCGTGTAACTTCTTGTGTGTTATTGAGTTAATGTATTGGTAATATTGTTTAGATCACGTTCACATGAGGCTTAAGTACCTATAGAACGAAAATACTTCAGCGCAAAGCTTCCGGGTAAACTATGTTGAAAGTTGACCCGTCCAGCACGTGAACATAAAGATTTCTAGAACTGCTAACCCGGGAAAGAGCGACGTACAACTGACCATGCGAGAAACAACTGACACCGAGATCTACTCCAGCAACACGAAAAGTCTGCCCTTGAGCCTTATTAATTGTCATTGCATAACACACCGATACTGGGAATTGCGTTCTTTTAAATTGGAATGGAAAATTATTTGGTAATATGGGAATTCTGGGAATAAAGACAGTTTCTCGAGTTAAAATTTGAGCCTCGATTATATTTTGTTGCAACTGGGTTACTTTTAGCCGAGTTCCATTGCAAAATTGTGGTAGTTTTAAATTTCGGAGCAGAATAATAATCAGAAAGCTTCGAACTGCTAAGCTATCGGGAGTTATACGTGTTATTGTGAGTCAACCATAAAAGATAGATATATGCTGTCGTGGGATATTTTATATATAATTTTAAGGAGAACATTTCCGTCATAAGTGATTTCTGTGTAGCTTTAACCATTAAGGTTGCACTCGCGACGGAAGCTCAAAAAATGGAGTAACTTCTCCCGTTTTCCCAACATTTTCCTTCACTGCTCTGCTCCTATTGATTGTAGCGTGATGAAAAGTATACTGTAACCAGCTCAGGAGTATGAAAAATAATTGTACCAAGTTTCGTTAAAATCCGTCGAGTAGTTTTTGTTTCTATAACGGTTATACAGACAGACAAACAAAAATTTTACTGATTGCATTTTTGGCATCAGTATCGATCCCTAATCACCCCCTGATAGTTATTTTGTAAATATATTTCATGTACAGAATTGACCTCTCTACAGATTTATTATAAGTATAGATTATTTTAGCACATACATGTTTTTTATCGTTATATATATACAACGTGTAATTTAAAGGGTATATACATACCGAGTGCACGGCTTCTTTGGATGATAACAAACGATATGGCCAGGGATTTCTAATCCTATGTCTACATGTGTGGAACTTATTAGAAATTTCAATACATTGATACCAGAGACCGAATTTTTCAAATTAAGAAGAACGAAGAGAATTATCATTTTATTGGCAAGTGACGTGGAAATTCATGACCCTCATAGTGATGTGACACGTTTGTTATTATTGGTATTCAAGAAACATACGAAATCAACAATTTGGGGTCAATTCTGTGAGTCATTTATTTTGAGCTGAAACTTTGCATAGAGACTCCATACCAAATGTTGTCTTCAGTCTTTTTGGATAGATATGAATGACATTTATTTTACTTGTACACCTACCACATTGTGGTCTTTTTTACCCAAAGATCGACTGGTAGAGAATGCCTTGTTGCATTAAGTCCGCCCATGTACCACTATTTTACATAAAGTTTATTTAAATAAATAGTATATAGAAGACTAGCTTTTGTCCGCAGTTATATTACACTTTGTCAATAATTCTTTTTGCCAATCGGTACACCTTTTTGGGTGGGCAAAAAACGCATATAAATTTAAAAAAAAAACCTTCACCAGTGTTCATCCATCCCCAAAAACAGACAGACAGTTAGTATTTAAAATTTACCTTTTTAAAACCAAAAACGTAGTTTACAATACATTTTCGTAAACTGTGTGTCTGGTTTTCTCTTCCTTGGCTAAAACGTGTAAATTTTGTAGGCTTGATACTCATGAGTACGCCACATACAGTTGCCCATGGGAAAAGCAGTGTTTTTTCTAAATGTACACCCGCGACTTTCGGTGTCTGTCCTTGAGCTTTGTTTTAGGGAAATTGGAGTCTTTTAAACTGGGATGGCAAATCGGTCGGGATCATGGGAATGTCATAATTATTGGTTGCACAACATTGCGTCCAAGGTACATATTTGTAGTCGCGTGCCATTACAGAGACTGCATCAACAGGACTGGGACACCCTGTCTATTCCAGAGAGTTGAGAAACTCTACAGGGTACGACATCACAAAAAAAGTAGATACCTTTTATCAAAGCTAAAACAGCCTATTAATATCTGTCTAGGTAAACTGTCGCAAAAAAAAATAACAATTCCAACTTTACCAACCTCATCATATTATTTATTTATTTATTTAGGATCTCCGACAAAACATAAACACAGATTATACATATCAAATACATATAGAGGTTATATAAATTAAGTGTTTTGTTCGTGTAATCTTTCACTTATAAGAGACCATAGCATGCACGATAAAATTAACAACTAAGCTAACAAAATATAAAAAATTGGCGAAGTGCGAACCAGACTCGCCCATGAAGGTCCGTAGTAACTACGCAAAATAACTTTTCAGCTTCAGTTTCAGCTTCAGCTTCAGCTTCAGTTCCAGCTTCAGCTTCGGTTTTAGTTTCAGCTACAGTTTTAGCTTCAGTTTCAGCTTCAGTTTCAGCTTCAGTTTCAGCTTCAGTTTCAGCTTCAGTTTCAGCTTCAGTTTCAGCTCCAGTTTCAGTTTTAGCTTCAGCTTCAGTTTTAGTTTCAGCTACAGTCTCAGCTTCAGTTTCAGCTCTAGTTTCAGTTTTAGCTTCAGCTTCAGTTCTAGTTTCAGCTACAGATTCAGCTTCAGTTTCAGCTTCAGTTTCAGCTCCAGTTTCAGTTTTAGCTTCAGCTTCAGTTTCAGCTTCAGTTTCAGTTTCAGCTTCAGCGTCAGCTTCAGTTTCAGCTTCAGTTTCTTCAGGTCTTTAAAAATGATATTGAGGTTTCCAAAACCACTTTTTCACAAAGTCAATCGTTTAAAAGATATAAGCTTCCAAAGTGGTAAAATGTGTGTGTCCCCTCCCTCTAACTTCTATAATTATTGAGTGAAAAATCTAAAAAAATACATGCTGTAGATCTTAATGTAATCTTTCAACCAAAATTGGTATGAACGAGATCGACCCAGTAGTTTTTGAGATACAGCATATTTTCTAAAACCGCAAATATAACTTTGTAATTCATACAAACACTATGAAAAACAAAGTTATTTGGCGTAGTTGTAAAAACTGTAAATAAGCTAGTTTTAAGAAATTTTGAAGTTTATTTTTCAAATAAATATATTAAATTATATTTATTATAGTTACTACGGAACCCTTCATGGGCGAGTCTGACTCGCACTTGGCCAATTTTTTCATTTCGTTGTAGTCTTAGACCGGATCGGCCATTTTAAAAAAAATGTGACATTTGTGTATTTATGGAATCCAATATTTTTGTATTTACCAAGGAACTTGGATCCTTGGTATTTACGCGATTCATTTGTTCTTTTTGCTTGTTCATTTTAAATATTTTGTTTTAATGTTGGTTTCATGTTGTTTTCTTAATTGATTTTACCATAGATATTATAAACAAGTTTTACCTTTTTATTTACCGACTATTTTTTAAAGAAATAGTTTAAACTATTTCTTTAAAAAATGTGCGTTAAGTTACGAAATATCGGATCGTAAGTGGTGATATTTAGGATGAATTTATGGCTGTGAAGAATACTGAGAATTACTGATATGCTTTGAGTAGGTACCGCTGATATCGATTTACTTGCAATTTTTTTATATGTTTTAAACATCCGCTATCAAAGAAACACATAGTTTACTTCTAGGTAAACGTGTTTCAACTCCGACTACATCATTACTTACCATGAGGTGAATTGGTGGTCAAACGCAAGTCTATAAAAATACAGAAAAAAATTATCAGTACCTTAAGTGATGGTATGTCATCGTTAATATCTTCTTCACATACCTGAGCCACGGCTAATTTAATACTTAAACCTGAACCTGAACAAACAATTAGGCCATGGTTTTTACTAAACGTACTTAGATTTCAGGTGAGATCTAGAAATACGCAAAGATGAAGATTAGCTTTCTAGCATAGATATCAATTCTTCTTTTAGCCAGCTTGATTATTTAAATTTCGCCACGTTTTTGTTTGTTTTACTGTTCAACCATTGATAAATATGTAAGACAAGAATGATAAGGGAGAATAAGGATGATAATGATAATGAGATAAAGCCCACAGTCAGTATTGTAGGGCCGAAGCCTATCATCGCTATTGAATATATTTATAAAACATTCAATCAACTTATGTGTTGACAGCACGGAAAACTTATTCGGATAATCTTTTTACCCTTATATTGGTTTATGTACTAATTAGCAAATTCTTGATTAACCTTCTGCATATTATTAAATAGAGAATCTGCGAAGCCGTATTTTAACTAAACATATGGTTAGATATTGTTCTTGAAAAACCTATAATCTATAGATCCTAGAAGAACCGATAGCAGCAATGACCAGACTTATATGTAGGTTGACTTCTTTGATTACTGAATAGACGTGATTGGCGAAACAAGTTCACAGCATGGTCATAATTACAAATGTTAAGAAAGATAAACTGTAACAAAGGTAAGACTGTTGTAAGCATGTATGTATTTAATTAAGTTTGAGTATTTTATCAAATTTAAGTCAGTGTCCTTCGTCTATGGCCATGACGGTAGTGTTGGGCGCGTAATGCCAGTCGAGCTCGCGCGTGCGCAGCATTTGCTTGTACACAAAGGCAGATTTACGTGGAGTGCGCGTGCGTGCTGTGCTCTCGAAGTCCACCTCGTATAGACCAAACCGCTCACTGGAACCAAAATAGGAGCATAAACGGAGAGTGGGGAGGGGGGGGATTTGGTAGATTTTATCAAACAACGTTTTCATAATATTTCCAAAAACTTTTCGTTTAGTAGAAAACATGTTTTTAGTTACACGAAGTCACATTACTAATTTAAGTTAGGACTCTGGGTAGAGTTGAGATCTGATAATAACCACTTAAGCAGCATAGATAAAAAAAAAACTCACGTATATCCTCGCATCCACTCGAAGTTATCCATAAGACTCCAGATAGAGTAAGCTCTGACGTCAGAACCCTCATCTATCGCATCAAGCATGGCGTCGAGATATCGTCTATGATAGGAGATTCGATCATCGTCCTCACGGCCACCATGGTTTGAGAATCCATTCTCGATAATGTACACCGTAGGATTGTTATAGTCTTCCCTGATCTTGGTGAGCATTTTGTGAAAGCCCCACGGGACTATCTAGGGTAAAAACACAACTCTTAGAGAACAATTGATTAAATAGTAGATATAAGCAAACAGGTTGTAAAAAGGTATTAGAAATTCTAGTAGGAACTCTTGCATGTTTAAAACATTACAAAATACCTTAAGAAAACCCGACGCAGAACCTTCCCAGTCATTAGGTTGATAGTGCACATTTCCCAAGTCGTCGAAAAACGATGGAACGTCATAAAGACCAACAGTTGATGCGTTTCTATACACCAAATTAGTCGAATAGTGATTCAGACCAAAGAAATCAGATGTCCCCTTGACATACTCCACTTCTTCAGCTGTAAATTCAGGTAGCCGCGATCTGAAGAAACCTTGTTCTGCACTTTTAGCTGCTACTTTATCCTTCACTGTTTGTGGGAAGTCTCCGGTATCGGAAAATATCGGGTTTGCATAAATCCCCCACTGGAATAAAGAACATCGTATAGAAAATACACTTCCATAAAAATATAATATTTGTAGGTTTAATTTTTATATACCTCAAACTGATTACTATCTTCGGCAGCCTCGATTTCATTTTTGGTCTCAGGTTCATAAAGTTCTGCATTTAGAGCTATAAAAATGGATCCATTATATTTTGGTCTAAATTCTTGATCATAAACATGGTAAGCCTTCGCGTGTGCCATTATAATGTTCTTAGCGCATAAATACTCAGCTACACCTTTGATATTCACTCTAGGTGCTTTAGTATTCGCTCCGTAACCTTGATAGCAGATCTCCCTTGGTTCATTTATTGTAATCCAATATTTTACCCTGTCACCGTACAGTCCATACAGGACGCGCGCATAATCTGCGAACCAGTCGACGATGTGTGGGTTGGCCCACCCGCCCAGCTCTTGGAGTCTTTGTGGTAAGTCCCAGTGATACAGCGTCGGCATTGGTTGAATGTTATATTTAAGTAATTCGTCTATTAAATTGCTATAATATTGAGTTCCAGCTTCGTTTATATGATCAGGAAAACTAGTAGGTAGAATACGAGACCAAGATATAGAAAATCTGTAGAAATCAATTCCTAATTCCCTCATCATCTCAACATCTCTTTTGTATAGATGATACGAGTCCCCAGCGACGTCGCCGTTCGAGCAGTCGATTGTAGAACATGGATCTGTGTGAGTCATGTAATCCCAAATGTTTTCCGATTTACCTGGAAACAAAGTATTCACTGGTGAATTATTGTAGAAAAAAATATTGTGTACTATTCTGAAGATAATCTTTGATTTCTTTACCGTCTGCATCCCAGCCTCCTTCGATTTGATATGCAGCAGTAGATGTTCCAAACATAAAGCCCTTAGGGAATTTTCTGATATCATGTCTCTCAATTTGCGCTGTGATGTACTCAGACGCTAATAATAGTACTACTCTGAAATCAAAGACGACAAGCATTTTAACAAAAATAGTTTAGGTTGGTATGATGATACATCTAGTAAACTATGTAAGTACTTACGTGTAACCTATACACTTCAGCAACACCATTGTACGACTGTTAACAAAAAAGCAATACTAAATCATTTAAGTATTGAATATCTTATCTCTATCTGTCAGGAAAATGTGGATTTCAGTCTAGAATTTTAGATAGTAAATATGCGGTTTGCAAACGCCGCCACTTTCGATAACTACAGAATAACCTACCTGTTAGTTTTTATAGAAGAGTTTCTTGTGGTCTGCCAATAATAATAATGAGTTCATTTATTTGTAAACTTAATAACACAGTTACATTAAAGCTCTGCCTTCTGAAACAGGTAGTTAGTCTTCTGAGACTAACTACCTGTTTCAGAAGGCAGAGAGACAGATCCCTTATCAATTATTGGTAACAGAGTTGTTTATAATTTTGATATGTTGAGGTAAAACAATAGAAGCTCTTATATACAAACCTACAACCGAAAGCTATATATTTACCACCAGCCCTTTGGCTGCGACTTCGTCTACGTGGATTTCGAAATAATGTATCCCCAATAATGCAGCTTTCAACGAAAGAAAGAATTTTTTGAATTTTACCAATTATTATAATGATTTCTTACGGCCTTTTTTTGGAGTATTTATTTATTTATTTATTAGTATTTTGTTTTAATAACATTAATTATCTCAGAATGGTGGTGATGATAAATCATCATACATCAAGTAGTAATGGTCGGCGTTTTTTTTAGGGTTAACAAACAGTCATACAATACAATAAGTAGAAAAAAGTAGCAATACAATATTAAACGGATAAATATGCCACCAAGAACAGTTTTTTCAGAATACATAAAATATTTTTGCAATGCATGCTTTAATTCAAAACCTTAGAACAATAAAAATACAGCTAACAATAAAACAGCTAGTTTAATCAAGTTTAGCCAGTCAGTTGCACTATTGCGATAGTTGGATAGATTTTTTCCGGTCTATAACGTGATAAACGCCCGGTTGTTATGTGTAGATACCATTGATATTATCAATTCACTCGAGGGTCATAAAAGATTATTGGAGACGTTTGGTATTGAACAACGATGTGAATAAAAATAGCTCATGATATTGCGGATATATTTATCTTAGATCGTTCTTTTGAGTTTTATCTTTCGATGATCAATATGTACTGTCTATTCCATAATTTATTGCTAAAAAAAGAAGAGTTATTTTTTATTAGTTTGATTAACAATCATTAGGGTCCTTCTCTATAGGGTCTCGCGGGTCACATGTCGAAATGGAACCCTAAAACTATCACTCGGGTGTCAATCTGTCATAGCCAATTTAGTTAGGTACACATATTGTGAACTTTGTGACCAAAACCCGGATGAGACACGTAAATAAATAAGTTGTAAGTATAGGTACTTGGTGGACAATAAAAATCATTTTTTTGAACTGATCTTGATATATTAATTTAAAGGGATATTGCAAACCCCTATATTTAAAAAAAACACCTACACTAATATTATAAAGAAGAAATATTTGTTTTTTTTTTTGTTCATATAAATAATGCACTGATTTAAAAAAATCTTTCTCCAATATAAAACTTTCGGTGAAAAATCTCTCTTTTTTCTCCCGCTGGGGGAAGGTAGTTTTAAATGAACAAGAACAGGTAGTTTTAAATGAACAAGAACTACATTTTATTAAAAATCCGACTCGGATCTTGTTAGATCAAACCATTCGTTATTTCGAACAAATCACAATAGTCCAAATTAAAAGAGTAACAATTAACAAACAAACACCAAACGCAGACCTAAATAAATCAATGAAATAAAGATTATAGCGATAATTCCTCATTCACACAAATAATAGATAAAATCAAACTCAAAATCCTATTTTTTTTCAATATATTTTTATTATTTTCTCAAGTAATGAAAGCAAGCAGAGTTTTCATAACCCCCTTTCTATGACTTTTTATTAATATATTATTATATATTTGGTATGTATTATGATAAATATATTTTTAAGTTTATATTTGTATATATATACGTGTAATAAAACTTTTACGAGTACTTTGAATATATCATCTACTTAGTTTATTTTTTATGCACCGGCCATGTTATCTCTTCACCACCCATGGTTGACTGGTAGAGAATGCCTATGGCATTAAGTCCGCCTTTGTATACATTTTGTGTTCCATAAAGTATAAATGTAAAATAAATACAACATTTTATTTAGAAAACATCAGCGGCACCTACAACATCATTTATCAACCACGGAGAACTGTCATAACATTAGGCATGCAAAAACGTTGAAGGCACTTTATATTCTGCGAATACTCCTAAAATGTAAAAAAATGTATGACCAAATAAATCTTTAAAAAAATTACCTTTACTTGTTACATATTAAGATTCTATTGGATTGCACTATAATTCGAAAGATAATGTAGAGTCATCTTTCGTAGGTACTATTTCTGAACAGTTGCAACGCAGAGTACAGAAAATGAACATTTGATAAAACTACATATTAACGGTCTTCACCAAACCGTGGTATTTGGTCGTACTGTACTAAGGAGTCAAACCAGTGCCGATCCAGGATATCTAGAAAACCCATGGAACAACGATCTAAATTTATTTGCATTTATTGTCCATGAATACAAAATCAAAAATATTTTATAATATTTCACATAGGCCTGCCTACATGGGCACTTACAAAACGTCAGAGGCTAGTGCACGGTTCGAATTTATCGTTTCTTATGGAGAAGAACTGGAAAGAAACTCTACAGTAACTTAAAAATAATCTATTTTCATAATCCTTGCAAAATACTAATATATATATATATATTAAAATGAGTCGCTAAATGTGTTGCTAAGCGCAAAACTCGAGAACGGCTGAACCGATTTGACTAATTTTTTTTTTTGTTGTCTTTGATGAAGGTTTTTATGGAAAAAAAGTAAAAAAACGAGAAAAATAGTAATAACATCAATTTTCTTTTCCCATTCAAACCCACTATTTATATGTATCATCTATGCCCACTTCAAACCACTCTGTCCCCAGTTAGTAGGTAGAAGATCCTTGGTCCCCAGCTGTCAAACATTTGACGTCAATCAAAACAAAACAATGGTGCGTTAGAATTACCTTTAGTATGCATTTTAGTATGCCTTTAAGTTGATTAGAGGTTGCATGTCATTAATGAAAAATAATATACTGAGTTTCCCCAAATTTGTTTTATAGCCTTTTTAATCGTGTAAAATATTGTGTTATTTTACTTGATAATAATCAGTAATCGTGAATAATATGAAGGAAAATAAGTGATAAAAAAACCTTTTTGCAAAAAATAAAACCGACTTAAAAAAATAAAAGTTTTTTTTTCGTGCTTTTTCGTGGGTCAGTTTGTAATTAATCTAGTTACAAAAGCCAAAATGTAAACTACTTATCACCTTTTACAAAATATTGCTTTTCCCAATGCAGAGCCGTTAATTTTTGAGGAGTTTTGATATTTCACAATCAGCTCTACTTCACCATATGAATTGTGACGAGCATAAAGTGTTTAACATCCATATTCAAGTAATCGAATCGCAATCCACAAAATACTTATTATTGAGTAGTTTCGGTACCTGTCTGTGGTCTTCATCACTAGTTCCACTTCCCCAAATAGTGCTTTTCGAAAGCAACTGCACAAGTTACTATAAGAAATACCCAAAACGCTATAGGTGTGCCTATAATATTTAGAGAGTTCCCTTGATTTCTCCATGATTCCGTCATCAAATCCTAACGTGATAACAATGGGACCAACTCGAAAGTATACCCTCTCAAACTAAAAAAGAATTTTCCAAATCGGTTCAGCCGTCTTTGAGTTATGAGGTAACATACATAAAAAAAGAAAAACAAAGAGTTCAAGACGAACTGAGAACCTCTTTCTTTTTTAAAGTAGGTTAAAAAAGAATTCCAACAAAAACTAAGAATATTTTAAATCGGTTGGCAAGCGACGGAGCTATGCCCGAACAAACAAAGAAAACAAACAAGCATCCGAATTGAGAACCTCCTCCTTTTTTAGAAGTCGGTTAAAAACAAGCGTTGGTGCAGTATTTTGGATGGAAAGAGGCTGCATGGACTTAAATTATCACCACATTAAATATTAATAAAGTCTTTCAATGTTATTTTATTTCTATTAGACTGCGACAGGCCAATGACTTTTGACAGAACGAAATCTGTTGAGGCAGCTATTAACATAAAAAATATTACTTTGTTTTAGAGAAATAACGCAGAACAAGGTCTGCCGGGACAGCTAGTAAATAAATAATAATTAACAGTACACATCAGTTAACATAATACAATGTAATAACTGTTAAAGTAAATATGGAGAAGATGTGCACTGTGCTGAAAGCTAATATTTTTATGTAGTGCAAAACGAAACAAAAAGATATAATAATTACAATTTTTTTTTACTTAATATTCTACTTCTTAATAGTCTACAACAATAAAATTGTACTTTTATACCTATGTGATTCCTGAGATGAGATTTGCGGTTTGATTTGTTACAAACTGCTGCGCATCAGTGCATTATTAGAGATCATACGGACCAGGTGCATTCATAACATTAACATTATGACGTACCTAACATTTTACTTTAAGACATTTAGAGTCTGGCAAACGAAAGTAGAGACTGAAAAAGCGCGGCAAATTTAAAAAATATCAGCATAGCAACCCCAAAACTACTATGAAATACCTGGAATAACCATATTTGATACTTTAGAATTATCTATTTTATTTTATCTGAATTAAAATACAAGAGGTATTTTGGGTAGGTAATAGTTTAGATATTGTGTCTTAATTCGAATTAAAAAAAAAAAACAACAGTATTCTAAAATAGTTCTGATTTATTCACTATAATCAAAATCTGAATGTAAGACTTCCATCTGGAAAGTTTCATTAGAGTCATTGGAATCATTGTTTCCTACGTTAATTATAAAACTTTCTAAATTATTTTCTGTAATTCTGTCCCTTTAATTATGTTTATTTTCAACATGGATGACATGATCAGTCATTTTCTTTCACTCCTCGGGAGGAGTTTTATTTTCAAACGACTCTTTTATAACTTTCTCTAACTCCACTGCAGGCAGAGCAATATTTTTACTTGCCACTTTACGTTTAGCCAAACTCTATACTAACTCAATGGCATTTAGTTCACAGTGGTAGGGGGGAAGTCGCAATACCTCGTGCCCATTCTGCTTCAGAATTTCATCAGCTTCATATACTAGCTTTGGTGTTTCATTTTAAACTTAAAAAATAAAATTCGTTAATTTTGTTACGAATAGCATCTATGTCGAAACTTTCTAAGTCGGACACTGTGGGTTTATATGGCCTTTACGCGCTCCTTCCTTTTTAATTCTTTTTAATGTAGTAACGCTCACTTCTGTAAAGAATGGTAAAACAGAATGATTAGGTTCTGCAAATCATGAATTCAATTACATCTTTATGAAAGTTATGTACTCCTAGTAAAAATTTACCAGTGATTGAAGCTATTTTATCCAAGTACCGGTTCTGGGTTCTTATCCTATCTTTCTGCTCTAAATCCGTAAGTTTTTCAATAGTTTTCTATAAAACAAAAAAAATGTTAATAGCCATGCAACATTTAATAGCATGTTAAATAACCACAATGCATTATTATGAAGGTGTTTAATATACTATAAAATGAATGTGAATCAAAATAGATAAATAGTTTTCCTCGCTAAAAGATAAATATAAATTACGACAAATTATCAACTTAGTAGCGTCATACTATCTTATGAAATCGAACACCACACGTAAACAACCTTGTTTTTGTTTGAATTCGGCGTCTTTCTCCTGTTGTTTTTCTTGATATTTAGACATCATGCGAAACAACATCTCCCGTACTCCACTTTTAATAGTTTTGTTCATTTTTCGCTGAATAAACGCTATTAACAAGATCACAACAAATCATCAACAACACGCCATCTTGTTTTGGAAAATTGAGTTTGACATTAGCCATTTACCAGGCCTCGGACAAATCCTGCAGTAATAATGACTTTTTCGTAGATTTAGATGAGTGATAACGTTCAATATGAGATTTTATGAGTTATATTTAGAAAATTAGCTGAAAACCTGAAAAAAAAAACATGTGGGAAAACATAATCCCATTGCCTGTCTAGACGACGGCTTTTATATCTATACTAGCTTCCGCCCGCGTGGAAAAAAAATCCCCCGATTTTGAAACATTCTTCATTAGTGCTCCGCTCCTATTGGTCTTAGCGTGATGATATATAGCCTATAGCCTTCCTCGATAAATGGGCTATCTAACTCTGAAAGAATTTTGCAAATCAGAACCGTAGTTCCTGAGATTAGCGCGTTCAAGCAAACAAACAAACAAACAAACAAACTCTTCAGCTTTATAATATTAGTACAGATATAAAATATAAAACGAATGTCATTTTGATAGCATTTTTACTGTTTCTTGTTCAAATGAAAAATGTAATGTAAGC
Source organism: Tholera decimalis (assembly GCA_943138885.2). Taxonomy (NCBI): domain Eukaryota; kingdom Metazoa; phylum Arthropoda; class Insecta; order Lepidoptera; family Noctuidae; genus Tholera; species Tholera decimalis. The sequence goes on along the minus strand of OW964553.2, from coordinate 11,411,387 downwards.
ACTTATTCTTTATTAAAAAAACGTAAATACACAATTAACAACTAAAAAGGATTGAGAATGAACTAAATGTTTTTTATTCTTCTTCTGGGTTTTCGTTACAATATAAGAAAAAATAAACAATTCAAAAGAAAAAGAAAGAAAGCCACAACAAATCAAAATTCAGAAATTCTCAAAGAATTTATTGAGAATTTTTGATTTTGATTTTCTTCGTCAACAGAAAGAGTAAGCGTTTCAGCCAAGTCACGGGATGGTAATAATGTGACTCTTCATAAGCTTGATGTGCATCATCGTCTAATATTTGTAATAACTGTCGGTTTGATGTACCTTGAATTTCGTTCAATCTTGCGTTAAATGGTTTTGGGACATAATCTAAATATGGGTCTTCATCTTCATTATTTTCTTCCTCTAATAAAAACATTTCATTTATTATATTTTCGAGCTGTCAATCGTTTATTATCTGAATAACAAAAAATACACTAAGTAGACTGACAAAATAATGACAAAAGTTTACCACTACCCACATTTTATATTTCGATAAATGACCGTGAGTAAATCCTAAATAAAACCCGCGGCAAAAACCTAGTACAAAATAAAAAATTCAATTCACCGGGCAATGGACATATAACTCCCGCAATAATTAGGCATTTACAGGCTTAGGTCATATGATTCCCCACATGTTTTATTTCGTTATATCATGATATTTTAGAAGGATTTACCTATAATTTATGCACAAATCAGTAGAATAACTCAAATTCTACAACATATCAAAAAATTGTACGATTTACCTTTCTCCGTTTCGCCATAATAATTAAAAATACGGTGCACTTGTCACAAAAATGTTCGTTCAGCGGCCGACCACAGAAGAAATGGCTGTAAAAGTGACATTTGCGTTCTGTTCCACTTTTTTTTCGTGTTACCATAATGTAATACTTCTATGTTGGTATTTTTGACAGATTGTGGGAGATTCTTAACCAAAACCTGATAAAAACTCCTAAAAAATCTATGTGGGAAATGCTCAATCCATAGCCTGGTTAAGGGTTAGTATAGCATTGCCATATAAAAAGTTTGCAAATAATTCGAGGGTCTACTTTCGTTTGCCAGACGCTAACATTAAATTCAATCAGTGCTTTAATATTGCTTACGACCTTGCATCCCGCACAGTGGAATTAAGTTGAAGCAATAATTACTCTTTTTTAAGGTCTCAACTTCATCAGTATCTCGGTGCCGGAAGTAAATCGTGGATTGTAGGTTGATAATAAAGTAGCACTGTAGAAATGGCATCAACTGCGATAATGTATTATTGTTTTTTTCTGGTGGGAAAATGATGAATTAACTCCTCCCGCTCTGGGTGGAGTGGTAGGGAGTGTCAGACTTCTACCGACTAAAAATCCACCCTGTTCCTTGTAACGATACCTTCTACTTCTCCAATAAAAGAGGGTAAAATAGATGTACCATTAAATTTAATATATTAATAATATACAGTATTTTATAAAAAAACGGCCTACCTACCTAACTGACACACTCAGGAGAGAAGAGGAGGAGGTTTAGAGTATATTACTTGCGGGACGGCTTGGCAGACCACTCCAGGATCGCCTTCTCCTCCACGATGTTTTCGTCGTACAGCAGCTTGAGCAAGGCGGTCTGGCAGTAGGCTCCCAACAAGGCGTCTGGGCAGCAGGCTCTCAGCAAGGCGTCAGGGCAGCAGGCTCCCAGCAAGGCGTCAGGGCAGCAGGCTCTCAGCAAGGCGTCAGGGCAGTAGGCTCTCAGCAAGGCGTCAGGGCAGCAGGCTCCCAGCAAGGCGTCAGGGCAGCAGGCTCCCAACAAGGCATCAAGGCAGCAGGCTCTCAACAAGGAGTCAGGGCAGCGGGTACTGCACTTCCTCTTCCACCACTCTTCGTCGAAACTCGTCGAGAACTAAACTCTTCAGAAACTGGTCCAAGACTGAACTGCCGGAGATGGCCCCCAGCGCCTTTTATACCCAGCTCAGCGTTCAAAATCCATTCCATTCTCATTCTGTACCAGAATTCAAATTGTAGAGTCCAAAATAGTCCATCTTGCCAGTTATTTGATCAGCCAGTTATATTCGAGCATAATTTATTAAACCTCTTCGATAAAATCTGAGAGTGTGTTTTAGAAATTTATAATTATAATTTAAAATGCCGTTAATCAGTAGACAACCACAATATAATATACAATATTAAGCTAGTCCTATCGATAAAAGTGAATAACAATTATATAATAAAAGTATGAACAACCTTTTTAGTCTATTAGCCATTCAGTGACTACAAAGAAGAAGAAATTACAGTTTGTCAGCCTTGACGTAAAAAATGTCATGACAAGAAAATATTTGTTTTGATGGATGAATTATGGATTATGATTACAAAGAAAACGTAAGTTATTTGGTATTTGTAATAACAAATACTATATCCTTCAGTTATTATTGTGGTCACAACACAAAATTCCATAACTACATTAAGTAGAAAGGACACAAGCTATAGCTATACTTCGTAATGAAATGCCATTTTTGCAACGAATTTGCTAAGGCTTCCTAATAGTTATACGTCTTAATGAGATGGATTGGTTTAATGAATTTGGGATTGAATAAGATCAGTATGTCACCGTAACCAGCATTTTGTGATGAAGTGGGTCAGAATGTCTAAAAGAAGGTAATGTAATTCTTTTCAGGGTCCGCGGTTGGCCAGGTGAAGGATGCAGGTGCGGTGGGCGGCGTGGGCGCTGGCAGTGTGCGCGTGCGCATCGGCCGCGCCTGCCGAGACGCGCGCGCCGCTCCCCACCGCCACAGCCGCCGCCGCCCCGCCGCTCATGCCTCCCTGCGATCCCCTCGTGCTGAAAAATACGCCGCCCATGCCATCAGTACGTACAGACCATCATGTTAACATTGATCGCCCATTATTAATTGTGAAGATTTAAGTACCTCTGGATATCTTGTTACAAGTCTTTTACTGGGTAAGATTTTTTGAGGTCTTATTAGATAAGTTAAGCATTAAGATCAATAATGTTCTTAACATTTTCATGTCTTATCTTCAACTCGTGATGTTAAACTGTGTCATGTTCTGTTTACAGAACGCTCGTGAGCACGAGGCGGCGGCCATGCACACAGCCCGTGCGTTAGTGGAGCTGGTGCAGCAGGGCGTGGCGGACGAGGAGCGAGCCGCCGCGCTAGCTCGCGCCGCAACACGGGCACCGCTCGCGCCACCTCCTGCCGCCGTTGCGCTCGGGGCTCCACAGCTGCACCTCGGCGTCCTCTACATAGCGGAACCACCTCGGCTCGTCGTCTTCCAACAAAATAACTCAATCACACTGCGACAGTTTTGGAGGACGTTGGCATCAGCGTGGAACGCAACCACAGCTGTATGGTCAAACGCGTGGTTCTCTTGCGATAAGGATGGCGAAGGCTGGTGGAGTGGAGTGGCAGCAGCCCGAGGGGCGGGCCCGGCCAGGTCTGCAGCTGCACTGTTCAGGCGCTGGCCTGCCCTACCTTGTGAAGAGGCTATGAACGATTGGCTTGGCGGGGCTCCATTATGCGATGCTGCTACGACGGATTGTGAAGCGACTCCATCGTTTGGATCTTCAGATCGGAGGATAGAGGTAATTTATGGTTATCTACAATCTACAAGAACTGTGCTATGCTTATTGCAAATGTTCTGGTTGTTTCTTAACCCTCCAGTATTTGCAGTATCGCTGCAAGTGTCAGGCAGATCACTGGAACGCGGGTGGCAGCGGGTGGCTGAGCGGCGCCTCAATAGCGGCTGACGACTCCGGTCCTCTGACGTGTACTCCGTGCGGCATGGGCACCGACTCCACAGCGTGCCTGGCAGACTCGCACCGCGTCGCTGTGCTCGCCAGCAACGTGGGCGGCATGCTGCTCTGCCTCGTCACTGCTTGCATTATCTTCCAGAAGAGGAAATGCAAAGTAAGTAACGATTTAGTGACGTGCAGCTTCGATGCACATTTTAGTCTCGGTAGTCTAAAAACGGATTAATTGTATGTTTTCAGGCAGTAGCAGTGGGCATGTGGACAGTACTTGAAGTTGTACTTCTGGGCGCGTTTTTGATGTATGCTTCCGTAAGTAATGTGAAAATCTGATTATTTACATATGTAAGTCGTCGTGATATTTACTTTCGAAGTCAAGTCGAGTTCCTCGAAATACAAATGAAGCTAACATATAATCATAATTATCATCTGAAACCGCTTTTCGAGTATATAAATGATATTTATTTTGTAAATACATAGTTTATAAATAGCATTTTTAAACAGTTCTTATTTTGGTTTAAACTATATATATAGATAGATGAAGCTGGTTTTTGGGTGAGAAGGATTTTTTTGGCAAAGCTTACGTTTTACAAGTAGGTACCTACAATTTGAATTTGAATTTACTAGCACTACGCCCGCGTCTTCGTCCGCGCAAATGCACGCCATTTCGTGTTGAAGGTTTTGAAGATGATTGTTTTTTTCTGAGTATGAATATGAAATAATGAAAAGTCCTTACGTAAAATAAACGTATTTAATTTTGATCTCAAGTAATCTTTGATTCTAGTTGCACACTCTGCGTTACAGAAGCGTAGCCTTCTAACAGGTTATGGGCCCAGAATAGCCAAGAGTTTAATAGCTTTTAATAAGTTATGGCGACACAAAAAATAGAGTTACTGAATCATCAAAATTATGATACGTGGAAAATACAAGTACAGGCTTTACTCATAAAAAATCAAGCCTGGAAGTATGTTAACGGCTCCCTAATGAAACCGGCAGCCATGGAGGCGGTATGCGAATGGTCCGAGAAGGATGACATGGCGAAGGCCGACCTGATTATGGCAATAAGTCCTGGTGAGTTGAAACATATTCGAGGGTGTGTAACTGCACACGAGATATGGAAGAAGTTGGAGAGCGTATACGCATCGAAAGGTCCGGTAAGAAAAGCAAATCTACTTAAAAAGCTTACGTTGAGCCGTATGAAAGAGGGCAATGATGTACAGCGTCATTTAAGTGATTTCTTTGAGGCAGCGAACATGTTAAATGATATGGGTGTTGATCAGGACTACAAGAAGCCAATGCAACGATACTGGTGTGTCCGAAACTGTCCACGGTTCGTGGAGCCCTACCGTTGCTTTCAACAACAATAAACAAACTACAGGCTCTTCGGCCTACAAACCATATATACAAATAACAGTTCTAACCACTTACCTTCTGCACTGGATTCGCCAAGCTTCGACCTTCCCAAGGCCACGCCCAAGTGTAGTATGTATGTAAATATGAGGTGAGTAATTGAAAAGTGTGATGTAAGTCAAGTGTTCTGAACGGTCACAAGGCGGCGATCTCCAGATGGCGCGGTTCAGACAGCATCACAGCCCAAACTCGTTTCCAGCAAATACGCGTGCCACGCGGTGGCAACAACCCGGCGATAAATCCAAAAATATCCCAGGGTTTTCGTCAATCCGGGATTACAACTTCAAACAATAGTTAATCGCGACCCAATTATCGGTTGCAAACGGCGATTCCAAACGATATTTTACCAATTACAATTAACTCAACAGGTCCCAAAGCGGACATTTTTTCAACGGAACAAAGACTATCTGTCAAGTGAAAAAGTTATGTCAAGTGTCAACATCAAAAAGACAATAGAATGTTGCCACACCAAAGATCGTTCAAAAATACATTTGGGACGCAACAGGTGTTGAGATACACGAGGACATGTTGTCGATTTTATTGCTGTATAGTTTACCGAAAAGCTATGAGAATTTTAGATGCGCTATGGAAAGTAGGGACGAATTACCGAAAGCAGAAGTGCTTAAAATTAAGATAGTAGAAAAAGCTAGCATTTTAAATTCAACGGAAGCTAAGAATATCGAGGGCGCTATGTATGTGAAGCGTAGAGTACCGAAGAATGCAAAACAGAAAGAACAAAAGCCTAAGACCAATAAATTTACCTACAAATGCTTCAAATGTCATAAATATGGTCATAAAGCTTCAGAATGTAAGATGAAGCGGAGCAATGACGATGCTTAATATATAGATCCAGAAGAGGAAGAGGACAGTACTTTTGATATTCTTTTTAATTGTACAAATCTTTCGAACTCTTTACAAACTACAAAAAATGACTGGATAATTGATAGTGGATGTACATCGCATTTGTGTAATAATTTAGATAAATTTACAGATAACTTTTGTGTTTTGCAGGATAAACTCAACTTAGCATCTAATCTGTCGACTGATGTAAAGGGCAAAGGTGATATACGGTTGTCAGCATCAAACAGGAGAATTACCTTCAAAAATACCTTGTTCGTACCAGATCTTCGTAGCAATTTACTGTCAGTAGCAAAAATTGCAGATAACGGGTATGAGATTAATTTTACTAATGATAGGGCCTGTATAAATGATGCGACGTCTGGTAAGACCGTGATGACAGCTGTACGAAAGGGAAATCTTTACCTTGTTAAGGAATTGAATGAAAAAGCTTATTCTACTGTAGATTCTATTGATATCCTAGCTTGGCATGAGCGTATGGGTCATTTAAATGGTAGAGATCTCGTAAAACTACTGAACCGTTGCGGGCATAATATAAAAGAGGCAGATTTACATGATATATCCAATTGCGATATATGTGCTAAGGGAAAAATGAGTTCATTACCTTTTTCTAAGTCGAGTGGACCGTGTAATGAGTTATTACGTATCGTACACTCCGATGTGGTAGGTCCAATGAAAACGCAATCCATAGGAGGCGCGAAATATTTTGTAACCTTTATCGATGACAGTTCCCGGTGGTGTGAAGTTTATCTACTAGGGAAGAAAAGTGCAGTATTTAGTGCATTTAAACTTTATAAAAATTACGCTGAGAAGTTGACAGGAAAGAAAATAAAATTTCTTCAGACTGACAATGGTGGTGAATATTGCAATCGCGAGTTTGATGAGTTTTTAGAGAATGAAGGTATCAGACGAAGATTGACAATACCACATACTCCTCAGATGAACGGTGTCAGCGAACGCTTGAACAGAACTTTGTTGGAAATGGCTAGGTGCATGTTGTTGTCGTCTGGTCTATCTGTAGGCTTTTGGGCGGATGGGGTTGTGACAGCATGCCACGTACGTAACCGTTGTCCAACCAGCAGCTTAGATGGAGGCATTCCTTTTGAAAAATGGACTGGAACTGCTGTGGACTTAACGATTATCCGAAGTTTTGGTACCAAAGCGTACGTTTTGGATAAGACACCAGGGAAAGACAAGTTCGATGCACGTGCCCGCGAGGGAATCCTAGTTGGATATCCGAGATCTACGAGGGGATACCGAATTTGGATTCCAGCTGAACACAAAGTTATTGAAGCTAGAGACGTTAAATTTCAAACAGAAGTAAAAACTTTGAAGAGTGATAAGAATATTGAATTAAAAGTTGATAATAATATTCAAACACGAGAGAAACCTATAATTCGAACTGTAGAATTTGAAGTACCAAATGAAGCCACACAAAAACCTACCATAGGTGCTGGTGATTTTGCTAGAGAACAAGAACTCACTGTAAGAGAGCGCTCAGGAGGTGGTGACTTTCAAGACAACAGAGACAACTCTCATTGCAATTGTGATAAAGATATGGATCAAATTAAAGAAGTAGCGGAGGATTGTCGTAGACAGCCAATTTTAAAGCGAGCTCCTGGAAGACCTAAACTTATTAAGGGGGAGCGTGGACGTCCGAAGAAAGTATACAACATGGTAGAAGTACATTCAGGAGATGCAGAACGAACGGAAGGAAATGAAGAACATCAAGGTAATGTTAATGAGACAGATCCACAAGTTGAAGGTGAAGTGCTGAACAATGAAAATCATGAAGAAAATGATGAAGAATTCTTTTCTGCAGTGGCTGAAATATCTCTTGAAGAAGCGTTATCAAGCGATGATCATGTGGGGTGGCGAGAAGCAATCCTATCCGAGATAACAAGCTTAATAAAAAATGAAACTTGGGATATTGTAAAGAAGCCTAAAGACCGAGACATTGTAGGCTGTCGTTATGTATTGACAACAAAATTGAATGTCGACTTGAGCACGAAGAAGAAGGCTCGATTGGTAGCAAAGGGTTTTAGTCAACGTTATGGAATAGACTACCATCAAACGTATGCACCAGTAGCAAGACTCGAATCAATTAGATTACTAATGGCACTTGCTGTAGAATTGAACCTCGAAGTACATCAATTGGATATCAACACAGCATATTTGAATGGTCGACTTGATGAAGAGGTATACATGCAAATACCGAAAATTCTTTATGAGAGTCTTAATACGTTGATTCGAAAAGAAGATAAGAACTCAGTCATTCATGTGCGCGCTAGAAAAATGTTACGAGACCTCAAAGCTGGAGAAGACGCCTGTTTACTAAGGCGATCTTTATATGGTTTAAAGCAAGCAGGACGACAGTGGTATCTCAGATTAGATGAGAAGCTTCGTCGAATGGGCTTAATGCCAACTAAGAATGAACCATGTCTTTATCAACAGCGGAGGGCAGATGGAACAATTTTAATAGTAACAATTTACGTTGATGATGTTTTAGTAGCTTCACAAAATGTTAAATGGATAGAACATTTTAAGAAAGATTTATCTCAAGATTTTGAGCTGAAAGACTTCGGACCAGCCAAACACTGTCTAGGGATAGAAATTGAAAGAAAAGATGGTGCTATAAGTCTGTCACAGCGAAATTATATCAAAGATACCTTAAAGAAATTTGGTATGGAAGATTGCAAAACAGTGTCCACTCCATTTGAAGTTGGACTGAATTTTGCAGAGCCGAAGAAAGATCGTGATAAAGATCACAAAGAACAGGTAACGTGGCCGTATCGAGAACTGATAGGCACGTTAATGTACCTAAGCGTGGGTACGAGACCTGATATTTGTAATACTGTTTCAACATTAGCTCAGTTCACGACTTATCCTAACCATACGCATTGGATTTCGGCTAAGAGGGTTCTTCGATATTTGAAGAAAACAATCGACTATCGTGTAACGTTTCGTAAGACAGGCAAAACGTTGATAGGTTACTCGGATGCCGACTGGGGTAATTGTTTAATCGATAGGCGGTCATACTCCGGTTATGCTTTTATTTTAGGAGGTGCAGCCATTTCTTGGCGATCTCAAAAACAGAGAACTGTAGCCACGTCATCCACTGAGGCAGAATATATTAGTGCTAGTGAGGCGATGAAGGAAGCTCTCTACCTAAGTAGTTTATTGAGGGAGATAGGATTATCAGGGCTATCTAAAATTACTGTATATGCTGACAACCAGGGGGCGATATACCTTGCTAAAGATCCTGTCTATCATGCTCGCAGCAAACACATAGACATAAAGTATCACTTTATTAGGGATGTACTCAAGGGTAACATCGTTGAGTTGAAACATGTGTCGACAGATTTCATGCTGGCTGATATTTTGACGAAAGCTTTACCTGTATGTAAGCATTATAAATATACTGAAGGCTTAAGGCTGCATCAGCTAAATTGAGGGGGCGTGTTGAAGGTTTTATTCAATTGAGCTGCTGGCTAGAAAGATTGTCTATTGATGTGACAAAGTCACTTTTGAAGATGATTGTTTTTTTCTGAGTATGAATATGAAATAATGAAAAGTCCTTACGTAAAATAAACGTATTTAATTTTGATCTCAAGTAATCTTTGATTCTAGTTGCACACTCTGCGTTACAGAAGCGTAGCCTTCTAACATTTCGAAATAATATAAATTCTATAGCAGTCATAAATAATGCACCTTACTACCAATAAAATCATTAGTTTCTAAAAAAATCATCATTCTGGGTCATTCGTTTCGGAGATTACCTCCTACATGCAAACTTATAAACAAAGGACATTGTTCGATTTTATCCTATGAACCGATATGAATATAAATTATATGATCATTTTCATTTCTTTTTATACTGCTTGAAACATATTTTAGTATTCCACGTACACTTGAAATAAATAAATTCAAAATAAAAAGTTGGGTCACGATTAACCAATGCGTGGTGCCGTAAAAATGTCTATTGGCCAGCTAGTGTTGCCGATTTACGGGATTTTTTCCCGATTGCAGGAAATACGGACGGTTGTCAGGATTAAATCAGAAATTGATAAAATTCGGAATATTTTGGGTATTTTGAACGTATAGATACAAATAATAATAATAATAAAATATTAAATGTGTTACGTTATTAATTTAACCCTAGTAAATAATATATAATCGTCAGCTAATTGAGGACGGGAAATCCCCCATGCTTCTCCAGTCTGACGCTTTGTCTCATTGACTTAGTGAAGCTCACATTCGTTTGTTCAATTGACTGATTATTTCTGAATTTGAGCTGATCACATATAGGTACATAATAATATGAATTCAGTGAATCAAATACGCACTGTATCCCATTATTGAAAATAAATAAATGAATATCTAAAAATATTTTTTTAAAACAAAATCCGAATTCGGGAATTTCTGGCATGGCGTTCGGGTATGATAGTTTTTCGTAATTGGTAACTCTGGTGCGCTTATACTTCACTTTGTTTGAATTTTTATTGCAACTTTCTTTTCTTTGCGATTTTATATGCGTTTTATGGTTTTATTCTAACAACTTTGGCTTGATAACGGACTCTAATCAGATTGCATACTTTGTAGACTCGGCTGTGTATAAAGGACTCTGTGAATCTTACTACCTGGCTATTTTCGGACTTGATTTCGATGAATTGATTATTTTTGTATCTTCAAGTGTCCGTTAGTAAAAATTGATTTACTATTTTTATTATTATTATTATTTATTTATTTTATCCAATACACATTACACAACAAATCTAAAAAATGTTTTGCCATACACGAAAGCCTCTTAGGGCTTATCTGTGTGATGGCGAGTCGTAATTAGTTAGTTAATTTACTATACAGTGAAAACGAAAATTAGGAGTACTAAATACAATTAACTCGGGCACGCCGCTATTGCGGTGGTAAGACCCCTCTTTGAGGAGTGGCTAGATCGGCGTCACGGCGTCCTGACCTACCGCATGACACAGGTCCTCACCGGACACGGAAGTTTCGGGAGGTACCTGTGTCTGATGGGGAAGGAAGAAACGCCTGAGTGTCACTACTGCAAGGATCGCCCTGAGGACACAGTAGAGCATACGGTGCAAGACTGCCCCGCTTGGGCAGAGCACCGACGTGTCCTCACGGCGGCGATAGGCGGAGACCTCTCGCGCCCGGCATTGGTCGAGGCCATGCTGCGGGGCGAGAGGGAGTGGGAAGCGGTCGCCTCCTTCTGCGAAGCAGTCATGCTACCGAAGGAGGAGGCGGGCCGTGTGAGGGAGAGGATGGCGTCGTCCCTCCAGCCCAGCCGCAGTAGTAGACGCCCACGGCGTCGGACGTCGGCCGACGATCTCCGGCCACCGTAAGCGCGGGCATGCGAACAGCGAGTAAAGGGCAACTCGCTGTCCGACCATGGACCATGCCCGGGTCGACGGCGCGTTGTGTTCCACGCGCGCCTCAAAGAGCGTCAGCAACATGACGAGGCCCCCCCCTGTAGAGGGCCGAAGCCTGCCGGGGTCGTGGGACTTATCCCATTACCGTGACCCCGGAACGTAAAGAGCTATTGAAGGAACACCGTGGATTTTAGTCAGTACAAGTCTGACAGTCCCTCCGGCCCTGCCCGGGGAGGGAGGACTTATTTGATAATTTTACCACGTAAAAAAAAAATACAATTAACTATTTTCTATGTAAAAACGTTTGTATCTGTACTTACAACTTTTCGTATTTAATAGGTATAGCGTTTACAATTCTTCTGGGAGTTTGTTAATATAGTAAGGTACTACATACTCCGAAATCCTAGTCCAGGGATGTCAGACGTACCAACTTCTTGGTATAAATACTAGTTTTCAGTGTCATGTACCATGTACCAAGACTACTGGGTCCTTGTATGCAAAAATACCAAGATTTTGATGGAAGAATCGAGTATTACTAACTAAAAATGATCAATTATTATTGTGTTTTTCTGAACATGAAATCAAATTGTTAAATATAACACAGACAAAAAATCGCAGTCAGTTGTTAATATTTTTCTACTGTACGGTTGGTAAAATTGCTTGGCTATGGCTAACCATAGCCAAGCAATTTTACCAACCGTACAGTAGAAGAACGAAGATGGCGCAGTAGTGGACTAATCCACTACTGCGCCATCTTCGTTCTTCTAACATTGCTAAAATTGTTCACATAGTTCACAAGATAAATACCACATCAAATATCAAAAATATTATCGCCCATCCCCCAATCATTTTACTGATGATACCTAATAGTGAAAAAAATCATTAAAACTTGAATCTCAAACTCAAAATCAAACTCAAATAGTTTCGAGTCTGAAAATGTTTTTTCGGCATCTAAATTTGTGCCAGCTTCGGATTTTTTTTCTATTGTTTGATTAAGCGAACGAACCCTCCTTTCCGATAAAAATGTTGTGACATTTCATTGGGTACGTTCGATAATTACTGCCCTATATCAAAGATATAATAAACTGATACGTCATTGCCGAAGCAAAATATCTTTTTTTACTACGATGCGATTTCCGATACAGTTTCTATATCAGTGGCGGCAGCGCGGCTGCGGAGCACAGGGGTTACGTTAGTAACTTATTAGTAATCTGTGACAGCGGTACCAGTTTTTCCCTTTCAATACCAGCTTTCAGACAGCTCGGCACAAGGATTTCAGGGTGGCCATCTGACATCCCTGCCCTAGTCCCATAAACATTTTTGTGTTTTAGTACTATATATTTGTTGTTAATCAGGATGTTTCTTAGGAAATTCGGTCTTGTTTTTTCCGTTAGCAACTCGGGCCATCTTCAGTGAGGATGGAAAATTGGACCTTGTTGTACACACTCATCACACCACAGTATTTAAAGAGTTCGTGTTCATTATTTTGACATTTCTTTTTAACATGTTTAGGCGTTATAATTTTTAGCATTCTCAACTGTAACCTGTAAATTTCCGCTAGGTATGTATGGTAAGTTTTTCCATAGCTACTTAGTCCGTAGTTAATAACTGAGTCGGCTAGGGCCATGTAGAACATTCTAAGGGTTTTATAGGGTAATTTGTATTTTAGTATGCTAAGTTTACTAAGTATAGACCTAAGTTTGTTGCATACGTAGTCTATGTGTGGTCCCCAGTAGAATCGGCTATCCACCTATAGACCGATATACATATGGTTATCAACTACATCCAAGCGCGGACATTTGCAGGCTGTTACCGAATTATGGAGGCAAGAATGTTCGTGTGCAATCACCGTAGGTATAATGGTACATTTGTTGTGTGATGAGCGTACGTGAACAACTTTTGTTTTAGCTGCCTTTATTACTAATCCTACGTCATGAGCCCATTTACACATTTGATTGAAATTTTGTTGTAATGATTTCTGAGCAATCTGAATGTTATTATTGGCGACCAGGATACATGTGTCATCCGCAAATTGGTATACAGATCCCGTATGTATAACGTTACTCATGTCATTAACATATAATAAATATTCAGTCGGACCTATAATTGAGCCCTGGGCCGTTCCTTGCTCTGATGGAACTCTTGTACTTAATTTATTTTGTATTTTCACCATGTTGTACCTATTTGTGTGATAATTTTTTAATAGTTCTAAAAGTGGCCCTTGTATACCATTTTGTGCCAACTTCTCGAAAAGTAAATCCAAACGGAGCATATCGAATGCCTTACTAAAATCAATAAATAGTGCCAGTACATGTTTTTTATCATTTAAGTATCTGTTAACTTCATCGGTAAATTCTCGTAGTAACTGTATCGTACTCTTATTTTTTTGAAAACCGAAATGATTTTTGTTGATTATTCCATGTATTTGTAAAAAGTTATTAATTTCATTTCCAATATAAAGTTCTATGATCTTATCAATGCAAGACAATATAGTGATAGGACGATAATTATTAACGTCGTTGCGAGACCCTTTTTTATGTATTGGACGGATCAGCCCTATCTTTAATAGGTTTGGGTACGTACCGGTATGCAGGCATCGATTGATTAGGTGTGTAATGACTGGGATCAGATTAGCAGAGGCATACCTAAGGTCATTAGCACGTATCTCGTCGTAACCTGGACTTTTTCTATCATTCATTTGTTTTATAATTACTTGCACCGTATCTTCTCGCGCAGGTCTAATTTTCATCGATCTATCAGGAACGATCTCATACGATAGTTTATCTAAAAGAGGTACATATATTGCAATCGCTATTCAGGTTGATTACTATGATTCCATAAAATATTTAGAGTCTATCTAAGTCATTTTCGATTCAAACGATTCTTAGGCGTGACATGTATGGAGTTGGAACAATGTCCTTTAACTTTTTATACATTTTTTATAGATAAAAATGTATACATTGGCATGTTAATGAACCATTTATTTTTTTGAGCCTGTTTTTAGTTATTGTGTTTGTTACTTGTATTAACATTACGAATTTCACTGTACCTACTTTTTAAATCCTTAATGGCTAAGTTGTCGGACTTGTGATCGAGAGGTCACGGGTTTGAATTGAACCCATTGCCGTGAACACACTCCAGACGTAAGCATATTTAGCTTACTTATAAATGCTAACACGATTGCTAGTATTGTGCTTTTTTTTAAATACATGTATTTGTACTTTTTTTTGCTTATTACTTAACTCTTCGAACGGTTTTCTGTGCTCTTTTTCTGTAGATGTTCCCGCTTCCGTAGTACATACTGCAAGAGTAGGAACATGGGAATCTATATCCACAGGCTCAGATAAAGCTGCGTCTGAAAAGCCCTTCTCACTTCTCAGGTCAACACTGGCACGAACAGGCCCGTTGATGTTTTTTTCCAACCACTTGCGATTACTTACACGACTCATAAAAGGTTTTTGATTTCTACTTGACTCTATCCACTTTTAATTTATATTTACACAAAAAAGTCGACAGAACTCCTTGATTCGGTTCCTGTCTTCTTCAGAAACTTCGGTAGTCAAGACAGAAATGATACTTTCATATAGAAACATATGATTTTTCAGATCACCGCCACTTCTTAATTTCACAAGAAAAATCTATGTTGGTACAAAATCCAGCCATAGTTCTAATGTACATATAAAAATAAAAATATTTCGCTGTGGTTACAAATAAGCGACAAGAGCAAAACTAGATGGACTTAATGAATGTCTTTATATTTATAGCAACGAATTAGGAATTATAACAATTCGTTGATTTATAGTCAGTGTTAATTACTCAAGTAGTGGACATAACAGTGAGTGACAATTATTCAGCCAATCAGTGACGAGCATTTTTCGATGACTCATTAGTTATGCGCTTAGCCAAGCGCACAAACAAATGAGTCATCAATCACAATGCACCTCTACCGATAACATCCAATAATTGTTGTAATATTGGTTTTATGGAATTTTATGTCTAAGGTTTTTTTTTGAATGTGACAAGAGAGATGAAAAGAAAAGTTAAGTGAGAAAATATTTTAGTCGTTGTAGTTCAGTTGCATCAAGTTGAAATGGTCGATCATATGTTTTAGTTATTTTTAGAGCAGTTTTACCAAGATATACAAAACATGTAATGAATCTACTGAGCATTTTATAAAGACTTTTAGAATGGAATAAAAGCTGTGAAATGATTGAATGAAGCACTTTATTTGCATAAAGGATCCCACCCTTACAACATCTTGGTAAGAGAACAATTTTATATCCTCAACAGGTTATGGGCCCAGGACGCTTCTAAGACGGTATTTAACAGGTTATGGGCTGCCCTCGGGCAAATTAACCAGATGTTGTAAGAAGATCGTGGAAAGATTAGTCTAAAAATTCTTTGGATTACAAAATAAAATTTGTTGAAAATTATTTGAAGATTCAAAATTGTCGAGAAAGACAGAATATGTCACTTGGACACAAAAGAAAATAATATTTTCAGAGGGGAAGTCAGAGATGATAGTGGTTGGCATTTGAAAGCGATGCAAAGGAGTTGTTGGTGATGATTTTCGCAGTGAAGAAAATGCTGAAGTTAGTGATGAGGATGCTGAGGTTTCTGAAGGCAGGATTGAAGACGTTGAAGTTGAAGTTAGTGGTGAAGATGTTGAATTCGAGGAGTTGGTGTTGAAGATAGCGTTGAATAATTTTATATAGAGTCGAAGTAGATAAGTTAGGAGTTTTATAATAATTTTATATAGAGTCGAAGTAGATAAGTTAGGAGTTTTATAAATGAAGTGTGTTTAGTGATGGTCAGAGTATAAAATTCAGAGGGGATGTTGGTGTAGAATTTTATAGGTTTTGTGTTATTGGGGCTCCTTTGCATAGCTGGCAACGTGAAGTAGTAGGTTTAATTGAGTTGGGTTTTTTTTAAATGAGTTGATAGGAGTTATGTAGGAGATGTTATTCTAATTGTAATAAACATAAAATTCAGAGGGGATGTTGTAATATTGGTTTTATGGAATTTTATGTCTATAGATTACTGGCAGGTTTTAAAGTCTATGGTCTTTAAAACCTAATGTTGTTAGGAAGGTTTTTTGAATGTGGCAAGAGAGATGAAAAGAAAAGTTAAGTGAGAAAATATTTGAGTCGTAGTACAAAGAGAATGTAATACACTATGTTTTATCGTAGTAGTTCAGTTGCATCAGTAAAGTAAAGTTGAAATGGTCGATCATATATTTTAGTTATTTTTAGAGCAGTTTTATCAAGATATACAAAACATGTAATGAATCTACTGAGCATTTCATAAAGACTTTTAGAATGGAATAAAAGCTGTGAAATGATTGAATGAAGCACTTTATTTGCATAAAGGATCCCACCCTTACAACATCTTGTAATAATAACTAATAACTAAAGCTCTACCAGAATTACTAGTTATAAGTATCTATGCGCTATTGAAACTATATATTTAACTATAAAAAACTGCAAAAAAAAAATTCTTTTTCCAAACATTTTTCTTTACCGAATGATTACTCGCGCTGCCGCAGATGGCCGGCGCTGATTTTTTTTCGTGGATAGTGGATGACCCTAGCCATATACTCACGCCACACACCCAATATATTAGCACAATTGAAGAAAAAAAATTAAACGTGATTCGCTCCATACAAAATAATCTAATTAATTTTTTTTCAGACAAACTATCAACTTAAGAAGAAATTTTATAAGAATAAAAGTTATCAGGAATATCATAACACGTAATATAAAAAAAATCGCATCGACATTGGAACTTTGTTGCCTAAGTCCACTAATTTTCAGTATGGGCCCACTGTGCGGCGCCTACTTTCCGGTAACACATTCAGCTTTCACATGATCCGATTATGTATTATTATCCGAGTAGGTATACTATAATAGGACGATAAGTACAAGAATATGAGAATAAACATGCGCGTGCTCTCGCTGTGGTTGTATCTGGGCGACTCACCGCCGATGCGTCTGAAAGCATGCTGCGTGTTTCATACAGTACTATGCGTCCGGCCGCCGCTGGCTAGCCGGTAGGCGCCAACCGGACGCACAGTGGTGGATCCGGTGAGCACTCGGCGAACGCTTGCCGGGCAAATTACGCCGGTACGTGTGAAAGGTAATGTACAATGGCCCTACACTTCGCCGCCGGGTTTCCGGCCGGCTGCCCGGCAACCGGTACATGTAAAAAGGCACTTACTCTGTTCGAGACTACAATAGGCCAGTGCAACGATACTGGTGTGTCCGAACTTGTCCACGGTTCGTGGAACCCTACCGTTGCTTTCAATAAACAAAACTAAAAAAAAAAACCAAAAAAAAAACAAAATGAACCAATTTTTTTACAATATTGTTATTTAAGTGTGTTTCAATTATTGGTGTACAATAAAGTATATTCTATCTATCTATCTATCTAAAACTACAGGCTCTCCGGCCGACAACAATCTATAGCTAGTTAATACCACCTACCTTCTGCGCTGGGTACGCCAACTTTGACCTTCCTAGGTCACGCCCAAGTGTGGTATGTATGTAAATATGAGGTGAGTAATTGAAAGGTGTGATGCAAGTCAAGTGTTCTAGAACGTTTACAAGGCGCCAGTCTCCAGATGGCGCGGTCCAGATCAGCATCACAGCCCAACTTATTTCCAACAACTCCGCGTGCCATGCGGTGGCAAACAACCGGCGATAAATCCCAAAATTATCCCAGGGTTTACGTCAATTCGGGATTACAACTTCAAACAATAGTTAATCGCGACCCAATTATCGGTTGCAACCGGCGATTCCATACGATATTTAATTACAATAAAATCAAAGTCCCAAGAGCGGACATTTTCCAACAACGGAAGCAAAGTCTATCTGTCAAGTCAGTAATGTCAAGATCAAATTTCTTTATGTCAAAAAGGTACGTTCGGAAACACGTCGGACCGAACATCTACCCCCCCCGGACGGGCCTACCCGTCCGCTAATCAATTGGAAGTCTTGACAAGGTTGCAAATTTAACACAGCTTCAATGCGGCCAAATACCGTAGCTAGTTCCTCAAAGGTGAGAACGGTGTCTCCAAACAATCTCCGCCAGCGTCCCTTTGCCGCTTTCACCGCGGCCCCAAAAATACCCCCCCAATGGGGGGCAGGCTGGCGGGTCAAACAACCAAGTGACCCCTCGGCGGGCCAAACTATTACCAATGTCAACCTGGCTCTCATTAAGGAAGGCGTATACCTCCTTCAAATAGTTACTTGTACCCTTGTAATTCGTACCGCAATCAGACCTAATCAAAGGTAACCCACGGCGAGACACAAATCTTTCCAAGTCGCCTCAAAGGCCTCTGTCGAGAGGGAGGTTACCAGCTCCAAGTGTGCTGCCTTGGTTGACAGGCATACAAAAACACACAATAAGCCTTAACAATCTTACTATTACGAAGTACTAAGAAGAAGAAGAAGTGGACGTCTTCAACAAAGGGGGACCAACAAGTCCGTTACGACGCCAGCAAAGGGCCTCGCCTCATTGACGCGATCAGCCGGCAAAATCTCAAATTCTCGCTGCAGAATGGCCAACAGCTCATTGCAACCGGCATGCGAGTTCTTAATGTGACGATCAGTCACCAACAATTAAACCAAGTGGCCCTCCTTGGGCAACAAAAGGGGGTGACGGGCCCCATAAGGAAGGCTAGAGAGCCTCAACCGTCCTCCAATACGCCAAAGACCCGTCCTATCCAAGAAGGGATTCAACTTACCAACGGCTCCCGACAACCTGACCCTACCAGACTTCAAGACCTCGATCTCCTTCTCAAAGTGTGCAGCCTGCACAGAGCGGACCCAAAGAGGAGAGACTCCTGTCGCTCTTGAGGAGAGAGAACTGGTGAGAGGCGCTTGTCCCCTGGATTCCTAGAATTATGGCCAAAACGCCTGATCCACGAGGTAACGTTCAACAATTTGTCGAGAGCGCTGTATCGATTCAAAAAAAAATCAAGATCAAACGGAGGGTCCTTTGTCCCAACAGCGAACACCTTAAGTCGGGGCAAAGGATCCGACATCAAGACTGGCGTTCAAGGCCAATCGCCCCCGGGGCGAGTCAGCCAGTCCGGTCCCCACCAGAGGGGGTGAGCAATCAAGTGAGGGGCCATGCACCCGCGTGAGGCTACGTCGCCCGGGTTCAGGTCACCAGGCACGTGCCTCCAAATCAAAGGCGTTTCAGAACCTTGAATCTGCAACACTCGGTTCACAACAAAGACCTCCAAAGAGTGGACGGACGTCTTCAACCAACACAAAACAATTTGACTGTCCGTCCAGGCGCAAGAAGCCCGAGTGTCAACAGTTCCACCCAAAGTGCGCGCAACGTGGCTTAAGAGACGCACAAGAAGCACCGCAGGAAGTGCAGATACAAGTTGGAGCCAGTCTTCCAACAGAGTTTCCCGAAGTAGCTCGTCCCAACCAAGTTCAGTTATAACAAGGGCAGGAGCACCAATTTTAGGGTAAGGACAACTCACAAGGGTGATTTCAAACCAGGTCCTTCCCTCAACAGTGGTGACAGCCGTTTCGCCAATTCCCCAAATCTTGCCTGAAAGGTCGTTCACATTCAGGCCAACCTGTCCCGCTAACCAAGACGACAAAAGGCAACCCTGGGCTCCCGTGTCCAAAATGGCACGGATCACAATCGAGCCACCCGAGGGTCCCCAGACCTTGACCGAGGCCGTTGGCAACAAAACCGTCTTGATCGGGGGGGGGGTCCTTTAGCGGGGCAGGTGTCAATCTCTTAACGGTGCCTGGGCGGCGACCGATCGCCGCATCCAGGCTGCCCTCGTTCACGACGATGCCAACAATCAAAATATTCGTCCGCGCGTTGTCCCGAGCCGCTCGCCATCACTGGAGGGGCATATCCCACCGGATGCCCGAATGGCGGAGGGCGCGACTCCAACCGGGGACGTTCCGCCAACGGAGGGGAAAGGCAGCGGCGCCGACCCGGCCACTGCTGCCTAGCAACCAATGCGCGTTCTCCCTGACGAGGGGAGACCAAATGGCGCTCGCGGGGCTCCCGTTCAACTTGCGCGGGGGGTGGAGTGCGGCGTACAGAATTGCGGGCCTCAGCCCGGTGCTCGTCTCCGGGGTACCCCCCTGCGCGAACCCTCCTCAGAAGATGGTCTGCTGGAGCGGTTCGCGTTGGCGCACAAAATCTCCAAGTGGGACCCCTTACAAATTCTACACGGGCGGGGGTCGGGGCAGTCCCGATGAAAGTGGGCGGGGCGAACATCAACAGGCCCCCTAGCCCGAGGACTCCGGGCGCCAGCAAAACGGGGGGCGGGGCGATCATCAACAGGCCCCCTAGCCCGAGGACTCCGGGCGCCAGCAAAACGGGGGGCGGGGCGAACATCAACAGGCCCCCTAGCCCGAGGACTCCGGGCGCCAGCAAAACGGGGGGCGGGGTGAACATCAACAGGCCCCCGAGCCCTAGTCCGTCCCTGGTCTCTAGGCCGAGAAGGTAGTGGGGGTGACCCCGTGGCGCCACGAGTGTTATCCGAAAACCGACACTCGTCTTCCAAAAATTTGAGGAGGTCGTCAAAGGGGGGAAGATGGGTGGCACTATCCCCACCATACTTCTGCTCAAAACGTGACCTCAACTCCGCGGGGAGCAACTGCAGCACTATGTGCACCAACAAGTAGGACCAATGTTCTACCGGTAACTCCAAGCGTCTCAAAGCGTTGGTCGCTGAGACCAACGGGTTCAGCAAGTCAGTGCGCAACGTCGACGTGCTGACAATGGCCGGTAGCCCCAAAATCTGGTCGATGTGCACATCAGCCAGGCAGCGCTTGTTCTGATACCGTCGGGAGAGAAGCTCCAGAGCGGTCGGGTAGGAGGAATCCGTCACCGGCAAGTGCTGCACCAAGGCTCTGGCTTCGCCCTCCAGGACAGACAATAAATAGGCCAGCTTCTGGGCAGGTCCGAGGTCCGAGCGTGCATCGACAAGACTCTCAAAGAGATTTAGGAAGCCCAGCCAGTGGTCCAAGCGACCGTCAAAATGTGGCAGCTCCAGGGTGGGCAGCCTACTCAATAGTCCAGGGCCTGCAACAACGAGGGTATGCGGCTTGGCCGCATCAGGCACCCGACTCTTCAAAATTTCCCGTGCTCGTAGACATATGACATCCCCCAGGTGGACAATCTGGTCATAGTCACCCAAAATCTTATCGCGGGCTGTCTGATCCATCACCCCCAAATCCACGTCCATGATGTACTCGTTGAAGCGTGTGAGCGCAGCATCAGCTGACTTGATCCTCTCAATCACTTGCCCGTACAGAGCAAGGGTGAGCTCTTCCAAATCTACACGCTCAACCGTTGCAGCTGCCGATGTGAACCATCTCAACTGTGAGGTCAATCCGGCAGCAGCCTCCCTGACTGCCCTTAATGAGGCCATTGCAACAATCAAATATTAATACAACAGGCTAAAATTAACTAAACAAACAACAATGACTTGTTAGCCGACCAAATAATTTCACCAAAATAACAACTTAAATTCAATTATTTCAAGTCCAAATCCGACCCTGTACCCATTCCAAGTATGAATCTAGCTTGGTACAGATGGCTAGTTACAAAATAAATAACAATTCAATGTATATATTGTGCAGGATCAACACCAATTAAACAACAATTGACTGTATAATATTGAGCGGACAATCTCTAACAACTCAATCCAGTAAGTACCACAAATGCAATAACCAATACACACAATTCAAGTCCTATTATGTTAGACTATGTGTGATTATTATTTAGATAACCTTTTAAATTCAGATCAGTGACATTCAATTATTAATTGCAACAAATATACCAAACAACTTTACAACAAATATACCAAATTATGTACCAAATACAACCTAATAATTCCTAATTTCACAAATAAATCTTACTTGTCAATACAACAAAAGGGGCTACAGTACAAATTACAAATACAACTTCAATTGATTCAACTTCAACTAGATAGCCCTGATGACATGGTAATATATTCAAAACTTATTAAGTTATAAGTTATGTTAAGTAATTAAACTAAAGTTACTTTCAAAACTTCCAATTTACTATGTGGATTTTATATTATAAAAGCCACGCTCTGCTTACCAAAATTGTTCGAGACTACAATAGGCCAGTGCAACGATACTGGTGTGTCCGAACTTGTCCACGGTTCGTGGAGCCCTACCGTTGCTTTCAATGAACAAAACTACAGGCTCTCCGGCCGACAACAATCTATAGCTAGTTAATACCACCTACCTTCTGCGCTGGGTACGCCAACTTCGACCTTCCTAGGTCACGCCCAAGTGTGGTATGTATGTAAATATGAGGTGAGTAAAAGGTGTGATGCAAGTCAAGTGTTCTAGAACGTTCACAAGGCGCCAGTCTCCAGATGGCGCGGTCCAGATCAGCATCACAGCCCAACTTATTTCCAACAACTCCGCGTGCCATGCGGTGGCAAACAACCGGCGATAAATCCCAAAATTATCCCAGGGTTTACGTCAATTCGGGATTACAACTTCAAACAATAGTTAATCGCGACCCAATTATCGGTTGCAACCGGCGATTCCATACGATATTTAATTACAATAAAATCAAAGTCCCAAGAGCGGACATTTTCCAACAACGGAAGCAAAGTCTATCTGTCAAGTCAGTAATGTCAAGATCAAATTTCTTTATGTCAAAAAGGTACGTTCGGAAACACGTCGGACCGAACATACTCTTTTCAAAATATCATTCATTTTTATAATGTATCCATAATACAACCTGTAATATGGATACATTGTATATATAATGAGATGAATTAGGTATAAAAAATTTAAAAACAAATCTAAGAGTCTACAGTGTTCTCCCGAATTCACAAAATAGCTTTATATTATATTAAAATAAAATTCACAAGCGATAACATTAGATTTTACTAATGAAGAAAAATGAAACAAAAAGAAAATCTGTCCACAGATATCCACATTTTATTTATATTCTATATAAAAAATATTCAGCATATTTCGATAGAATGAATATGCGATGGTTGGACGCTTCTCTCTTATTCGATTTATTATGAACGTTCGCGTATTTAGATGTTCGATTTATAGAGGTCGATCAATTGATATTCGATTATTTCGCATTCGATTTGGCATAGTACACTCAGTAGTCTACCCTAAATACCCCTCAGAAGAACTATGGTAATTTGTAATTTCCGCCTGGCTGGAAATGGTTTGTATTGGGTATTTTCCAAAAATATTAGACACGTATTTTTAACACTACTAAACCAAAGTATGTCCATAAAAAAACAAAAATAAACTTAGGCGTCGAAGTACTTCGTATTTTACCTAATACTACGTATTATTTACCTTTTATACATAATTTAAAAATGATCTTTTTGGCACCTTATTGTCCAATGTCTTAATTGGAGGCAGCATCTAAATCTAACAGAGTATAGACCAAATAGAGTTATCATTTCGAAACACAGGAATCTACCCTATTGTCCAATGTCTTAATTGTAGGTAGCATCTAAATCTAATAGAGTACAGTCCAAATAGAGTTATCACTTAAAAACACAGGAAAATACCCTTGCCTAATACCTTTTTAGGCAGCGTCCCAGTTCATAGCGATGGCCAAGTGGCGGTGCATAGCAGGCGCGTGGTTGCGGGAGCTGGGGTTCGTGGCGTGCTACGGATCCGTGGTGCTGCGCCTGTGGGTGCTGCTCGCCGAGTTCCGCACCAGGAAGGCTCATCGGTGGACGCCACGGGATTCTGAGGTACGACCGCTCGTGATTTTAGGCGTAAATAACATAATAGAGTAATATTATTGACAAAGGTTATTTGTGGGATACTGGTAATTAAACGAAGTTTGTTTTTTTCAAACCTGTAAGTCACATCACCAAGCCCCCTTATTAGATTATTACAAACTTACTGGATGCGATATGTTTCTGACTATTCCTGTAAATTGAACAGTTTTAAATTGAATTATTAATAATTGAAAGGATGTTAGGTTATCTTACAAAACATATGATGTGACCAGACGCTAGGCCACATCATGTATGCTAGTCTCACAGCATCTCCCATTGATGTCAAAACTTTTGAATTGACAGTCCTTTTTACCTGAGTTGCGCCGCAATGACTTTAGGCATTAAACAAAACTTACTGTCTCTTATTTAACAGTAATGACCGTTGCTGTGCACATGGACTCTCCATTAGGAATTAAAATAGTTATCAATGCGAAAAAGTTTTGAAACAACCACTATCTGAGAGTTACAGAATATAATAGAAAAGAACACCAACATTAGTATCTCTTAGACTCCAGTCCGATACTGAATCATTTTAGTGTTCTTTCTTCCTGGATTGTCTCTTTTCTATCTGGATTCGTGCAAGGCTCTCAACACGATGATCTAGCATAGCAAGAGAAGTACCTAACGTTTGCTTATTTCGGCGGTTAGGTGTTGCGCGTTGTGGGCGCGATGGTGCTTGGCGCAGCGTGCTACCTGGCCGCCTTCACGGCCACGGCCGCCTGCTCTGAGGAGACGGGCGCCGGCTGCGCGCGCGCCGCCTGGCACCACGTCACGGCCTCCGCCGAGCTCTTGCTACTGGCAGCCGGCCTGCGCATCGCCTATGCAGCCAGGAACGCGAATGTGCCCTTTCAGGTATTTGTACTACCAACTTTGTGCACATTGCAATGTACAGTCAGCGTCAGAGAAAAGGAATCCCCCAAAGACTTAAAGAATATCGCCCGAGCGACCGCGACAGCGCGGGCACGTCACGAAGGGGTTCCTTTTCTCTGAAGCTTACTGTACATGTCCCTGAAAACTTGCATTGCATTGTATACCATTTCACAATTTCACGGGTTCAATTTGATACATTATAACGGAAAATCATGCTTGTAGTTGTGAACCGAATTGAATGGATCACAATTTATCGATAGAATACATGTCCCGAAATATATTATAATCTAACGGTTTTGCAATTTTACGGTGACATTTACGTCAGTCAGCTCACGTAAGGTCCACGTCATAGCTACATATATCCGTCATTTTAGTATTAATTCATTTTATAGTGAACAAAGACTCCTAGGCCGTGCGCGCACTGCGTTGCGTTTTGGAAACGCAAAATCTGTGAAGTATGGAGTGTCATAGAAGTGCGCGCACTGCGGTGGAATAAACGTGTGTGTTAGATAATAATAACTGATTATTATATTATATAATTAATATTATATTTTGCTAAAGATATTCACATTAATCTAATAACTTTATTGTATAAAACACTAATTTGTTACTTAGAAATAACCCTTCTTTGTGTGTTGAATCATCTGTCATCGTAAGACTAATATGTAATTGAACTAATTAATTTCAACATATCTACTGTATTTTTATATCATTTAATCATAGCTTAATGTTAAAATACAAAGGTTAACAAATCTGTTTTAAAATCGTATGATGTGACGTCACTTGTTTAGACTGTCGTATAAAAGCCGCCACTCAGTCGTTCTAGACACAGTCTCTCTCGGACAGCCACAGTGTAAACATCTTAAGGTACGATTTATTTTTATATATAGAATTATGTTGTTGTATCGGTGTCCTAATAATATTGTGTTAATTTTTACTTGAAATTATGTGAAAGTGACGATGTTTTGAAAGAGTAACTGTGGAGTTTCTTGCCGGCTCTTCTCTATAGATAACTACCTTCCGAACCGGTGGTAAATTAATAAACTGATATTGCTATACAGACTACTAATTATTTCTATAAAACACCTAGTAATCATGTTTAATATATGTTAATATCTACATATATATCTATCACTTCTAACATCAGAAGTGGGATAGTTCACAGCCCACTTATTTTGTTTCGGTATTGAGGTTAGATTCATAGCCCATGTGATTTTTTTTTTTTTTTAAACGTCACTATTGTCAGATTGTTTTGCAGTTACTTTTCTTGCAAGTTAGTTTTGGTTAGCTGTACATTTGTTTTAGGCCTTTATTTCAAGTAGAAGGTACATGTATGTATATCGCTGTTGCCCAAATACTAATGCATTGGAGTGAAAGTTTCAGAATGAATCCTGCAATATTGGAAGGCCTCTTCATCCGTGATGCTATCTCGAGCTATTGCCGCCGTTCAGATGATTATGCGGCGCTTCCAGTCCAGTGACAGCGGTGCAGCCTGATGGTGCTATGGAATCAAAAAACTTTGCAAAGAAATTAGATGGACCAACATCATAACGGGAAACAAGTAAGAAAAAAAAAAAACTACTAAATAACATTGGACCAATAAGCTATATATAAAAAAGTGTTATTATAAGTAATCCATATAAATTAACTAAAAGAAATATATCGGTAAATATGGAATCATTATTTTTAAAACTGTAACGATTATTATCGAGGAAATGTAATAAGTATCGATATTTTTTTTGTTCTCGTAAGTTTTGTGCATATTCTTGTTTAAAAATCAAACCCTACTTTTCAATGTCACTTCGTTACTACTGTTATGGTTTTATTTTCGTTAACTTTTCGGAATGTGTTAAAGGGTTTATTACAATTGTACACTGTAGTCGATAGAGATCTATGATAACGGATACTAATTTTGTCAAAGCACACGGTAAAAATATGCCTAAAATTGACTCCATAATGATATGTGTATGTTTCAAAAATAATTTAGATTTTTATGCTCCTGAGCTGAAAAATATTAAATATTAATTAATTAAATATACTTCCAACTAAGTACAATTACTAACTAACTTAAATTTTGTCATGGGTTGTTCAAATAATGGTAGTCTTGACATAAATATGAAAAAAAAATTGTATTCGGCTTTATATCATCACAATTTCTCTGAGAAAGTTTCTTGGAAAGTTCTTTGGAACCTGTGTAGGTATGTCATATACTTCTCATAAGAACATTATGATTCACTTAAAATCAGATACAAAGTATTGTATATATTTGAATAGTAATTATAAAGTAGTTTTCACTCTTGAAAAAGTTGGAGGCGATATGTTACTTTGTTCGAACATGCTTCTTCAGTTTATTTTTTATGGACGCTATTAGTTCGCTTCAAATCCTCCGGCAGACCAAAGTACAGCCGTACACAAACAATATAGTATTTTTCCCGTAATTAGTCTATGCACTTGTTAGTCATTAGCTGCAACTTATTAATATTCAGTTGTAATGAATTAATGGTGATGTTGTTAATGATTTTTCTATGTTGGATGAAGATACTGATAGTGAAATAAGGATTTTCTGATTATTTTTTTTTGTGTTCTTTGTAGGGGGTTAAGATTAGGTTTACAAGCTGATCCCTATGTCTCGATTAAGTATTCAACATGAAATTTTAAGAATCAGGCTCTTCTTTGTTTTCGATATTCTGTAGATTTGCATAACGCTCCTATCAATGTTTTTAATTTTGTTTTAACACGATCAATGTGTACTTTCCAATTGAGCCTATCGTTCAGCCAAAGTCCAAGATATTTTTTCTGGATATTTACTTGATTTCTCGTTGATTGTGAGAAGTGTAAATCCGAAACCGGTTTGTTTTTATTAAATAAATTTTGTGTGGTTTTTACTGAAGTATTTATACGTTTTGATAATGTACACCATTTGTAACTCATTTTTATACAGAAATCGCAAATAAATTTCAGAATGATGATAATTTATATCATTTAGAAAACTTGATGTCTGTTCACTTGTTGACGAATTAGTGAGGTAGTAATGCGACACGATTTGTATAGAGAATATTTAATTTGAATTTTTGAAACTTACACTTATCACAATTGAAAACAAAATTCATTATGGGTTCCATAGTCGCTCATTATTAAATAATCAGAAATGGTTTTTAAAATGTTACCATATAATTTATTTCAATAGTCAAATTAGGTCACATAGGCACTAATCTCTCTTTAGAACTAGTTTTGAGTCGAGATTAAATTTTAGAATGTTCCTCAAGTACAGATTCATTGAACATAGTTCCGTAATTTTTGGCCATTTTCAGTTACTAGATGAGTCCTGTGTTTCCTAAACTTAAATTGATTACTATAATTATTTATTTCAATAATGATTTGAATAGAAAAACAGAACTTCAGCATCCCATACAAGTTTGCTAATAAGTTTAAGGAATGGTATAGATTTTCACAAGATGTGATACAATTTACAATTTGTAATACCACCACCATATATTGACCAATATTTGTTTAAAAAAAAATGCATTTCTGTTTAGTTTTAACTATAACTTTGTTTTCTTTTAATATTTCTATTGACAGTTTTTTTTTTCTCTCCAGTGTTTATTTGAATACTATTAAGTATATAATCAGTGAGCAATTTATAACAGCACTGTCATAGATATTATTTAGGATCCACTCCGTCCCAAAAACAAGTTAATCTTGCTATATTTTCATATGCTAGAAAAAAATCCTTAATACCACTTACCTTCAAGAATTTGCTCTTACAAATTCTTAAAAATTAATTTCTGTAGTGAAACTGTACAATACATATATTTTATTCTTAAAAATTTGGTACTGAACCTGAGTCACGTAGGTACTGTAATACGGACCTTACCACTTAATAACTTCAGGAAGCCCTAAAAGTAATGGAAAAGTAAACCAATGTGTCCACGATTACAAATATGATAAACACTTCTTGTACTGATGTATCAGACTGGCCGAGCGGTGCATGGAAAGTTCAACTATCCATGAATACTGTAATTCAGCAATTGATTTTTGACCGTAGTGAGGCTACCATTCGTTAATTCCACCCATACAAACTTGATTAGTAATAGTGATAAATAATAATAACGATGGCTAAATTGTAGATGTTGAAGACATTTAAATTATTGTTCTAAATTGGATTCTTTTTCTTTTTATATATTGATATTTTTATGGCATTTTGTTTTATTATTGTATTACTCATATATTATTAAATGACATATTATCTCTAGTATAATTATAGATTTTATCTTTGACATTTTATTTTACAATTAGACGACATATTGTTAATATTTTTACACATATTTTTTATTTATTATTTTATTGCCAATATTTTTTTTTAATTAAGATTTTCATAAATCTCTGATGTTGTTCTTTTCATACCAATATGGTTTTCGATTTTCCTTTTTATTTGATTATTTGTTTTATTGTACTATTAATTATTTTTACATTGAATGTGGGTTATTATCACTTTAAACTTGTTTGATATGTATTTTTTTTATTTGAATGGTACTGTTTTATTTTATAAAATCTCTATATAATGTATACTGTTTAGATATAAATGAAGAAAAATAATTGTATAATGAAAGACTTTAATTATAGAATTTATGTATATTATTGTATGATGAAAACGAAATATTGTATGATGAAAACGAAATATTGTACGATGAAATGATGAGAGATCCTTATCTTGACTGTAGTCTGCCATTCATGACCGCAGGTGATTGAGCTTCACTGATGGCGGGTGTTTGATGAGGCACAGTAAGATGAGATGATGTAAACACGATAATGTAAAGAAAATTGTATGAAAAGTTAAGTGATAACACTACTGTTTTTGTAATGCTGTTATTATTATTTCAGGTGAATTGTATTATGAATGTTTCGTAATTATTATGACCGATGAAATGCCTTAACTGTTGTCTGACATTCTCTGAACGCGGGTGATTTAGCTTTGTCTATTATTGATTTTTAATGTGATTATGACTTATTGATAGACGTTGCGAAGTTATAATGATTACGAAATATTTTAGCATTGCAGATGTTGCTAATTTATTTTTTCTTACTTATTGGTTTATTCTAATAATATGTACCAAAATTGTACGTTGAAATGATCATGTTAGAATATTATAATTGTACTTCGAGAACGAAGTACATGTCAGTATGGCCGTGTTAGATAATAATAACTGATTATTATATTATATAATTAATATTATATTTTGCTAAAGATATTCACATTAATCTAATAACTTTATTGTATAAAACACTAATTTGTTACTTAGAAATAACCCTTCTTTGTGTGTTGAATCATCTGTCATCGTAAGACTAATATGTAATTGAACTAATTAATTTCAACATATCTACTGTATTTTTATATCATTTAATTATAGCTTAATGTTAAAATACAAAGGTTAACAAATCTGTTTTAAAATCGTATGATGTGACGTCACTTGTTTACACTGTCGTATAAAAGCCGCCGCTCAGTCGTTCTAGACACAGGCACTTGGCACTCTCGCACTCGAAATACTACGCCAAGTTTAAAGGCACTACAAGGACGGGCTCGTTTTTACGAGCCCCGGTAAAGCGCCCGCGGTCGAGAGGCTTACACCTCGACACCGCTCGCCACGCCCCCTTACGGGGACGTAGCGACTTCCCACTTGGTCTAGACACAGTCTCTCTCGGACAGCCACAGTGTAAACATCTTAAGGTACGATTTATTTTTATATATAGAATTATGTTGTTGTATCGGTGTCCTAATAATATTGTGTTAATTTTTACTTGAAATTATGTGAAAGTGACGATGTTTTGAAAAGAGTAACTGTGGAGTTTCTTGCCGGCTCTTCTCCATAGATAACTACCTTCCGAACCGGTGGTAAATTAATAAACTGATATTGCTATACAGACTACTAATTATTTCTATAAAACACCTAGTAATCATGTTTAATATATGTTAATATCTACATATATATCTATCACTTCTAACACGTGCGGTAGAGTCACAGGTGGCCCCGGTCATTCTACCGGTGCGGTAGAACTACCGCAAATGCGGCCACTGCAAGGCAGTGCGCGCACGGCCTAACATTTAAGTCTATCATTCTTATCACATCTATCATTAAAAGGTCTAGTAGGTCTGGTCTTTGTATGTTCTTGAAAAATGAAATACATAATTTAAAAAATCTATGCCATAGGCTTCTACTGCGTTCACCTATTGTACCCTACTTTCAAGACGGTAAAAAAAATCATCTGATATAATTGGTGCAATCAATTTTGTGTGCTCAGGTTATTTGTGACGTATCACCATTCGCTAAGAGAACGGTTCTAGGTTTCTCAGACTTCAAAAAGTAGGTACCTACTCAACGCTTCCAACTATCTATCTTATCTAATGTCTCACATTCAATTTCTTTTGGCTTCACCCGATAGGAATCTATGTTTTTCCCATAATCCTCTCTTGTTCTGCCGTCCTCATACTTCTCACTTTATTTAAAATTCAGTCAATTCAATTCTCCTCTACAATACGCTTATTCTCGAGATCAGAACGGCTTACAGTCGCTATGAATTTAGAGGAAATTGCGATTCTACTTACCTTCTACTTTTACTACCTTAATAAAAAAGCAGAATATATTATCCTCTTTTATTTAAAGGCTGACTGGTAGAGAATGTCTTGCTGCATTAAGTCCGCCCATATAACACAATTGTACATAAAGTTTAAATAAATAAATAAATATAAGTATTTATTTTATTACAACTGTGTTTATCTGTTTTAAGTCACAAGTTCATCCTGTTTTTAACCGACTTCAAAAATAGGAGGTTCTCAATTCATCTTGAACTTTTTTTTTAATGTATATTAACTCATAACTCGGAGACGGCTGGATCGATTTGGAAAATTCTTTTTGCGTTTGAAAGGGTATACTTTCTAGTTGGTCCCATTGTTACGAAATCAGGATCTGATGATGGGATCCTGGAGAAATCGAGGGAACTCTTCAAATATTATAGGCACATCTATAGCGTTTTGGATATTTCTTATAGTACCTTGAGCAGTTGCTTTCGAAAAGTACCATTTGGGGAAGTTGAACTGGTGATGAAGACCACAGATGGCCACTGAAACTACTCAATAATAAGTATTTCGTGGATTGCGATTCGATTACTTGAGTACGGATGTTAAACACTTTATGCTCGTCGCAATACATACGAGTATGGTGATGTAGAGCTGATGGTCAAGTACCAGGAGAACTACTCAAAAATTAACGGCTATGCATCGGGAAAAGCAATATTTTGTAAAAGGTGATAAGATGTTGACATTATGGCTTTTGTAACTAGATAAATTACAAATTTACCCACTAAAAAGCGTGAAAAAAAAATTTTTACAAATTATAGAACGGACTTCCATATCAAAACACTACAAAGCCAAAAATAACTTTAATTTTGGAAGGCGGTGTGAAAAAAAAAAGAAAATTCAAAACCAATAACACCGACTACCGAAATTAAAGTTAATTTTGGCTTTGTTGTGTTTTGATATGGAAGTCGGATCTATTCTTAGTAAAAAAAAAAATATATTACGTTTATTTAATTATAGTTTCTCACGTTCAATTATTGCATCAACAACGCTGTCTATTCACCACCTTTGGTTGACTAGTAAAGAATTAAGTTCGCCTTTGATCTATGTCCAAGAACTGTAAATAAATATAAAATGGCCAAATGAGATATGGACTCGCTCTTGTAGGGTTTCGTAGTATCGACGCAAAACAACTTTGGTTTTCATAGTGTTTGTATGAATGACAAGGTAATATTTGCGGTTTCTGAAAATGTGCTATATGTCAATAACTACTGGATGTATCTGATGTTCAAACCAATTTCCGTTGAAAGTTTTCATAGAGATCTACAGCATAATATTTTTTTTAGAATTTGCGCTTTTTATAGTTTTAAAAGTTAGTTATTGGATACTTATTTTACAACTTTGGTGTCTAACTTTCAAACGATTGACTTTGAAAAAAAAATGGTTTTAAATAATGACATTAGTCAATTAATAACAAAAAAATAAACTGACTTCCAAAAAAACTCTGCAAAATGAAAAATAACTTTAATGTCGGTAGTCGGTGCCAAAAACGAAAATACATTAAAGTTATTTTTCAGTTTGCAGTGTTTTTACTTAATTTTTTTATTATAAAGTTTTTCTTTTTCTCTTTTTGTTGGTCGATTTGTAAAAAGCCTAAATATCATCTACTTATAACCTTTTATAAAATATTGCTTTTCCCGATGCTGGCCCGTTAATGTTGAGGAGTTCTCCTGATACTTCACCATCAGCTTCATTTCACCATAAATATGCATTTTGACGAGCATATTGTGCTTAGTAACCATATTCAAGTAATTAAAGCGGAACCCATGAAATACTTATTATTGAGTAGTTCGGTGGCCATCTGTGGTCTTCATCATCAGTTCTACTTCACCAAATGGTGCTTTTCGAATGCAACTGCACAAGTTACTACAAAAATACTCAAATCACTATAGGTGTGCCTATAATATTTGAAGAGTTCCCTCGATTTCTCCAGGATTCCATCATCAGATCCTGACTTAGTGATAATATGACCACATCTAAAGTATACCCTTTAAACAAAAAAACAAAAAAAGAATTTTCCAATCCGTCTTCGAGTAATTGGTACATAATAAAAACTTTTTTGCAAAAAATAAAACCGAATTCCATATCAAAACACTACAAAGCCAAAAATAATTTTAATTTCGGTAGTCGGTGTTATTGGTTTTGTATTTTCTTTTTTTTTCACATCGCCTTCCGAAATTAAAATTATTTTTGGCTTTGTAGTGTTTTGATATGGAAGTAGGTTTTATTTTATGCAAAAAAGTTTTTATTTTCGCGCTTTTTAGTGGGTCAGTGAAATTTCCAAATCGGTTCGTAAATGACGGAGTTATGCGCGAACAAAAAACGCAATGCAGAGTAAACGAAAAGATCATCAAGATAAATATTTTTTTAGACTTTTCTTGATTTTTCAGAAACGGCTTGTACGATTTCGATAAATTTTCAAGGGACCATTTGGGAAGTATACCCTTTTCAACAAAAAAAAAGAATTTTTCAATTCGGTTGGCAAGCGACGGAGCTATGCCCGAACCAGAGAGTATTTAACCTAGAGAGCTTATAGGCCGATTTCTTTGAAGAACACAACTCACCAATATGGGTTGGGAGGCGAAGAAAAAATGCGCTACTGCAATTGGTCAGTTCAAGGTCAAGCTTCATAGATATGCCGAGTTAGGGATTGCTCTACTTGATTGAGGGAAAGTTATCGATATCGATAAAATGAAGTTTAACATTATAAAAAATCTATACTTATAATAAATCTGTAGAGAGGTCAATTCTGTACATGAAATATATTTCCAAAATAACTATCAGGGGGTGATTAAGGATCGATACTCATGCCAAAAATGCAATCAGTTAAATTTTTGTCTGTCTGTCTGTCTGTCTGTCTGTCTGTATAACCGTTATAGAAACAAAAACTACTCGACGGATTTTAACGAAACTTGGTACAATTATTTTTCATACTCCTGAGCGGGTTATAGTATACTTTTCATCACGCTACAATCAATAGGAGCAGAGCAGTGAAGGGAAATGTTGGGAAACGGGAGAAGTTACTCCATTTTTTAAGCTTCCGTCGCGTGTGCAACCTTAATAGTTAATGCTACACAAATCATTTCAGGACGGAAATGTTCTCCTTAAAATTATATAAAAAATATCCCACGACGCATATGTCTAACTTTTATGGTTGACTCACAATAACACGTGTAACTCCCGATAGCTTAGCAGTTCGAAGCTTTCTGATTATAATATTTGTCTACTCTTACGTTTATAACACTCTCAGTCACCCCTAATTGAAAAAGTTAACATTATTAACTATTCCATAAAAAAATTGGCCAAGTGCGAGTCAGACTCGCCCATGAAGGGTTCCGTAGTAACTATAATATAATATGCAAATTTATTTGACGAAAAAAAAACCTTACAAATTTCTTAAAACTAGCTTATTTACATTTTGTACAACTGCGCCAAATAAATTTGTTTTGAAAAAAAAACCTTACAAATTTCTTAAAACTGGCTTTTTTACATTTTTTACAACTGCGCCGAATAAATTTGTTTTTCATAGTGTTTGTATGAATTACAAAGTTATATTTGCGGTTTTAGAAAATATGCTGTATCTCAAAAACTGCTGAACTGATTTCGTTAAAACTAATTTTGGTTGAAAGTTTATATTAAGATCTACAGACATATATTTTTTTTAGATTTTTCACTCCATTATTATAGAAGTTAGAGGTTGTGTCCGCCACACACACATTTTACCACTTTGGAAGCTTATATCTTTTAAACGATTGACTTTATGGAAAAGTGGTTTTAGAAACCCCGATGTCGTTTTTAAAGAACTGTCTATAAATACCACACATGCATCGATTTCATGAAAAAAAATATTTTCAGGTTTAGTTCCATGTATGGGGAGCCCCCCTTTATTTTAATATTTTTTAATTTTTTTCTCAAAATCGGAAAGCGGTTCACAGAATACATCTACCTATCAAGTTTCACATGTATAGTCCTAATAGTTTCGGAATAAAATTGCTGTGACAGACGGACGGACGGACAGACAGACAGACAGACAGACGGACAGACATGTCCAAACTATAAAGATTCCGTTTTTTGCGATTCGGCTACGAAACCGTAAAAAGAATCATATAAATCGGTATAGAAACACCAAAGTTATACATGAAATACGCTTATAATAATAAGTCATCGCGCGTGAATACTGAATCATGCTATAAGGATTATTTTTGAGAATCGGTCGCCGCGCTCGACGCGTCTCGCGGTCGAAGCGTTCTCTAGGTACTTAAGCCTCATGTGAACGTGATCTAAACAATATTACCAATACATTAACTTACGCTGACGGAGTCGCGGGCACAGCTATATTGTATCATTACGCTAAGGCCAATAGGAGCGGAGCGCCAATGAAGAATGCTTCAAAATCGGGGTTAAATTTAACGTTAGCCCAAAGTAACTATTCCACGCGGACGAAGTCGCGGGCAAAAGCTAGTATTGTTATATGGTTATTACAGTGGTTTTTTTTAATTAATACAAAAGTGACTTAACTAAGTACATAATAATATAAAGTTAATAATAGATCCACATTTTTAAATCTGTACTTAATATTATAAAGCGGAAAAGTTTGTTTGTTTGTTTGCTTGAACGCGCTAATCTTCGAAAGTACTGGGTGGATTTGGATTCAATTTGGTATGGAAGTAGCTTGAAGCTTGAGGAAGGTTATAGGCTACTTTTTACGCGACTGCAAAAAAGGAGAGTTATGTTTTTACCGTGATAGAATCCACGGGAGCGAAGCCCCGCGTGAGTACTAGTCTTCTTATCTTACTTCTTACTAATCTTACTTCTTACTAATCTTATCTTACTTCTTTCTTACTAATATTATAAATGTGAAAGTTTGTGAGGATGGATGGATGTTTGTTACTCTTTCACGCGAAAATTACTGAACCGATCTGAATGAAATTTAGCAAGTAGATAGATTATATCATGGAATAACACATAGGCTACTTTTTATCCCAGAATTCCCGCGGGATCGGGATTTTACGCGGGAAAACCCTCCCACGCGAACGAAGTCGCGGGCAGAAGCTAGTACTCAATAAAATCACATAATAATATTTAATCATTATCAGTCTAATTAATCATTATCATATAATTTTTAAAATGAATTAATTTAGTAAATGTTTTTCGAATTAAAGTTTTAGGGTCCTGATTGTTTTTGCTAAAAAATGGTAACCGAGCGTCTATATATTTCTGAATTATGCATCTTGCTAATTCAATCAAATGATTGGTAGTTTCTATTTCATATTAATGAAAATTAATATCCGGGAATAAATTATACCCAATCAGTGATTTTAAAACCAATCTCATAAAAAAATTGAAATTATATTTCTGAGACAGCACTTTCAAACCACTCTCGTTGATCGCCCTTTTAATATAAATTTCACAACGACGACAAATTTCTATTACTGTAGTGGATCCGCAGTCCGCACAATAACTTGCTTTTAGTGTCTTTTTGAAATTGTAAGGCGTTTTGATTTGTAACACCAATCAACGCCCCAATACAAGTTAGGCATTTTATTTGCTTTATCAGAGCATGGACAATGTAGCCGGCCATACATTTTTTTTTACATTTTATTTTTTATATTTATTTTATATTCGATAATAAATATATTTTCATTAAAATCAGTTGTGTCAACAACTGTAGCTTCAGCAGGCACTCGGTAATAATTATTTTTTTGGTGGTGAGTCATTAGATGATTTATCTAATGACTCCTCCCTCCTACATACACTTAACCCGTGGACTCGACATCGAAACAAAGTAACCTGTTTTTTTTTCCTGGGTGGGAAAATCATCGAATGACTTCTCCCGCTCTGAGTAAAGTGGAAGGGAGTGTCAAACTTCTACTGACTAAAAACCCACCCTGTTCCCTCAGCTGCCCTTAAGTTCCGGGGCCGCGGTATCTTATTAGAACATTACCGCAACCCCGGAACCAAAGTAAATTACGAGGGTGATATTGTAATGCAAAAGTCCAAGTTAATTAATATTAGACTCCGTCATACTATTTGAAGCCTAGAAAGATTGGATATAGATATATTATTTTGACTTTTCTCAATCATTGACATAATTGTTCTCCCAGATGGTGGATGGGGAGGTGGGTATATTTTGACAGATTCGTAAACAAGTAACTCTCAAACCTACGGGAAAAGTGCCAAACCTCCCCTTTTCCCCCCCCTTCTCCCCCCCCCCCCCCTATCGTATCTCGGAAACTACGAGACCCGTATTTTTTTCTTTTTACGGATTCGTATAGAGGAGGCTCGGTAAAGTAAAAACCATTTTTCAAAGTCCCCCCCCCCGCCCCCCTTCTCCCCCCCTGTAGGCGGATCTCGGAATCTAAGAGACTTGGAACATTTTTTTTTTCAGATTCATTTAGAGGGGCAATGCTTTAGTCAAAAAACTTCTGCAACCTCCCCCCCATCACCCCCCCCCCCCTTTTTTTAAATTAAAGTGAACCGCGAGGTGCTTGCACCTCGCGCAACACGCATATACTTGATTTAGAGGGGCAATGCTTTAGTTTTTTTCACAAGCACGCGAGGTGCTTGCACCTCGCGCAACACGCAAATACTAAACCCCCCCATCTCCCCCCCCCCATTTTTTTTTTTTCACTAGCTCGCGAGGTGCTTGCACCTCGCGCAACACGCAAATACTTTACCCCCCCATCACCCCCCCACTTTTTTTTTCACAAGCACGCGATGTGCTTGCACCTCGCGCAACACGCAAATACTAGTTATACTATATAAAGCTAAATTACCACTGACTGACTGACTGACTGACTGACTGACTCACTCATTGACATAATTGTTCTCCCAGATGGTGGATGGGGAGGTGGGTATATTTTGACAGATTCGTAAACAAGTAACTCTCAAACCTACGGGAAAAGTGCCAAACCTCCCCTTTTCCCCCCCCTTCTCCCCCCCCCTATCGTATCTCGGAAACTACGAGACCCGTATTTTTTTCTTTTTACGGATTCGTATAGAGGAGGCTCGGTAAAGTAAAAACCATTTTTCAAAGTCCCCCCCCCGCCCCCCTTCTCCCCCCTTTAGGCGGATCTCGGAATCTAAGAGACTTGGAACATTTTTTTTTCAGATTCATTTAGAGGGGCAATGCTTTAGTCGAAATACTTGTGCAACCCCCCCCCCCCATCACCCCCCCCACTTTTTTTTTTTTTTTTCACAAGCTCGCGAGGTGCTTGCACCTCGCGCAACACGCAAATACTTATTTTTTTTCACAAGCACGCGAGGTGCTTGCACCTCGCGCAACACGCAAATACTAGTTATATCAATAAAAACCAAACTAGAAACCAATATTCCCTAGTAACCTTATCCATCCACTTTTTTTTTTAATCTGGAATCTTGGGAAATCTAAAATGAAAACATGCATGTCACACAGAAGAAAAAATATCA
This sequence comes from Tholera decimalis, assembly GCA_943138885.2. Taxonomy (NCBI): domain Eukaryota; kingdom Metazoa; phylum Arthropoda; class Insecta; order Lepidoptera; family Noctuidae; genus Tholera; species Tholera decimalis. Next base: position 11,372,236 of record OW964553.2, on the reverse strand, counting down.
GAACCTTCTCCTTTTTTTAAAGTCGTATAATGTAGATAGGTATTTAATGACAACTATCTGAATTGAATTAGAAAAAATAAGTTTAATTTTATAATTATCGATATCGTATTCAGCCGTTATAGGTAACAGCACAGATTTTTACGATAAAAATACACAAGAAAAGACAGGGATAAAAGAATTAGAATTTCTTCATGTAAGAAAGAGACATTTCCAAAAGACATCAACGCGCGACACAGTTTTGTCCTTGACCACCCAAACCACCACTTTAAATGGACCTCTGCGGTAGCTTATAATCTGATTAAATGATAAATAATTTTCATATTATTTCATTACTGATGAATAGTTATGTCATCCATTTGGTATCTAGATGTCTAGGAATGTTTTCCACACCATTTCAACGTGCATGAAAGCATTATTATGCGTTATAAATTGGATACAAAAATTTAAAACTTGTAATTATTTAGCATGCACACAGGCCTAATACTTGGTCACTACTAAAATGGTTCGTGTATCGTAGCCAATATATAAGAGCAAAAACTCGCATAGTTTTCGTGCGTCGGGGCAACGTATGTGCGATCAAGTGGTTTTCAAATCAGCGGCCCGAACAAAAAAAAAAAACAAACAAACATCCGAATTGAGAACCTCCTCTTTTTTTAGAAGTCGGTTAAAAAATATACGCGTCGACTTTGCCATTTGGCTACAGAACCCCCAAAAGTAGTAGTTAGAAGGCATGTTGTGTTGTCAGGAGCGCGGGTGGCTAGCGGCGGCGCTGGCGACGGAGATCGTGTGCGGCGTGTGGTGGCGGCTGGTGGCGCTGGGCGAGGCGGGCGCGGCGCCCGAGCGCTGGGCGCTGGCGGCCGCGGCGCGCGCGCACCTGTCGGCCGGCGCCGCGCTCGCCTGCGTGCTGGCGCCGCGCCTATGGCACGGCTACCGTGCGCGCTCGCTCGCGCAGGAGGTAACACACTCGCCCTACAGACACCCACTGCGACGGAGATCGTGTGCGGCGTGTGGTGGTGGCTGGTGGCGCTGGGCGAGGCGGGCGCGGCGCCCGAGCGCTGGGCGCTGGCGGCCGCGGCGCGCGCGCACCTGTCGGCCGGCGCCGCGCTCGCCTGCGTGCTGGCGCCGCGCCTATGGCACGGCTACCGTGCGCGCTCGCTCGCGCAGGAGGTAACACACTCGCCCTACAGACACCCACTGCGACGGAGATCGTGTGCGGCGTGTGGTGGTGGCTGGTGGCGCTGGGCGAGGCGGGCGCGGCGCCCGAGCGCTGGGCGCTGGCGGCCGCGGCGCGCGCGCACCTGTCGGCCGGCGCCGCGCTCGCCTGCGTGCTGGCGCCGCGCCTGTGGCACGGCTACCGCGCGCGCTCGCTCGCGCAGGAGGTAACACACTCGCCCTACAGACACCCACTGTGACGGAGATCGTGTGCGGCGTGTGGTGGCGGCTGGTGGCGCTGGGCGAGGTGGGCGTGGCGCCCGAGCGCTGGGCGCTGGCGGCCGCGGCGCGCGCGCACCTGTCAGCTGGCGCCGCGCTCGCCTGCGTGCTGGCGCCGCGCCTGTGGCACGGCTACCGCGCGTGCTCGCTCGCGCAGGAGGTAACACACTCGCCCTACAGACACCCACTGCGACGGAGATCGTGTGCGGCGTGTGGTGGTGGCTGGTGGCGCTGGGCGAGGCGGGCGCGGCGCCCGAGTGCTGGGCGCTGGCGGCCGCGGCGCGCGCGCACCTGTCGGCCGGCGCCGCGCTCGCCTGCGTGCTGGCGCCGCGCCTATGGCACGGCTACCGTGCGCGCTCGCTCGCGCAGGAGGTAACACACTCGCCCTACAGACACCCACTGCGACGGAGATCGTGTGCGGCGTGTGGTGGTGGCTGGTGGCGCTGGGCGAGGCGGGCGCGGCGCCCGAGCGCTGGGCGCTGGCGGCCGCGGCGCGCGCACCTGTCGGCCGGCGCCGCGCTCGCCTGCGTGCTGGCGCCGCGCCTGTGGCACGGCTACCGCGCGCGCTCGCTCGCGCAGGAGGTAACACACTCGCCCTACAGACACCCACTGTGACGGAGATCGTGTGCGGCGTGTGGTGGCGGCTGGTGGCGCTGGGCGAGGTGGGCGTGGCGCCCGAGCGCTGGGCGCTGGCGGCCGCGGCGCGCGCGCACCTGTCAGCTGGCGCCGCGCTCGCCTGCGTGCTGGCGCCGCGCCTGTGGCACGGCTACCGCGCGTGCTCGCTCGCGCAGGAGGTAACACACTCGCCCTACAGACACCCACTGCGACGGAGATCGTGTGCGGCGTGTGGTGGCGGCTGGTGGCGCTGGGCGAGGCGGGCGCGGCGCCCGAGCGCTGGGCGTTGGCGGCCGCGGCGCGCGCGCACCTGTCGGCCGGCGCCGCGCTTGCCTGCGTGCTGGCGCCGCGCCTGTGGCATGGCTACCGCGCGCGCTCGCTGGCGCAGGAGGTAACACACTCGCCCTACAGACACCCACTGCGACGGAGATCGTGTGCGGCGTGTGGTGGCGGCTGGTGGCGCTGGGCGAGGCGGGCGCGACGCCCGAGCGCTGGGCGCTGGCGGCCGCGGCGCGCGCGCACCTGTCGGCTGGCGCCGCGCTCGCCTGCGTGCTGGCGCCGCGCCTTTGGCACGGCTACCGCGCGCGCTCGCTCGCGCAGGAGGTAACACACTCGCCCTACAGACACCCACTGCGACGGAGATCGTGTGCGGCGTGTGGTGGCGGCTGGTGGCGCTGGGCGAGGTGGGCGCGGCGCCCGAGCGCTGGGCGCTGGCGGCCGCGGCGCGCGCGCACCTGTCAGCTGGCGCCGCGCTCGCCTGCGTGCTGGCGCCGCGCCTGTGGCACGGCTACCGCGCGCGCTCGCTCGCGCAGGAGGTAACACACTCGCCCTACAGACACCCACTGCGACGGAGATCGTGTGCGGCGTGTGGTGGCGGCTGGTGGCGCTGGGCGAGGCGGGCGCGGCGCCCGAGCGCTGGGCGTTGGCGGCCACGGCGCGCGCGCACCTGTCGGCCGGCGCCGCGCTCGCCTGCGTGCTGGCGCCGCGCCTGTGGCACGGCTACCGCGCGCGCTCGCTGGCGCAGGAGGTAACACACTCGCCCTACAGACACCCACTGCGACGGAGATCGTGTGCGGCGTGTGGTGGCGGCTGGTGGCGCTGGGCGAGGCGGGCGCGGCGCCCGAGCGCTGGGCGCTGGCGGCCGCGGCGCGCGCGCACCTGTCGGCCGGCGCCGCGCTCGCCTGCGTGCTGGCGCCGCGCCTTTGGCACGGCTACCGCGCGCGCTCGCTCGCGCAGGAGGTAACACACTCGCCCTACAGACACCCACTGCGACGGAGATCGTGTGCGGCGTGTGGTGGCGGCTGGTGGCGCTGGGCGAGGTGGGCGCGGTGCCCGAGCGCTGGGCGCTGGCGGACGCGGCGCGCGCGCACCTGTCGGCCGGCGCCGCGCTCGCCTGCGTGCTGGCGCCGCGCCTGTGGCACGGCTACCGCGCGCGCTCGCTCGCGCAGGAGGTAACACACTTGCCCTACAGACACCCACTGCGACGGAGATCGTGTGCGGCGTGTGGTGGCGGCTGGTGGCGCTGGGCGAGGCGGGCGCGGCGCCCGAGCGCTGGGCGCTGGCGGCCGCAGTGCGCGCGCACCTGTCGGCCGGCGCCGCGCTCGCCTGTGTGCTGGCGCCGCGCCTGTGGCACGGCTACCGCGCGCGCTCGCTCGCGCAGGAGGTAACACACTCGCCCTACAGACACCCACTGCGACGGAGATCGTGTGCGGCGTGTGGTGGCGGCTGGTGGCGCTGGGCGAGGCGGGCGCGGCGTCCGAGCGCTGGGCGCTGGCGGCCGCGGCGCGCGCGCACCTGTTCGGCCGGCGCCGCGCTCGCCTGCGTGCTGGCGCCGCGCCTGTGGCACGGCTACCGCGCGCGCTCGCTCGCCTAGGTGTCACTATATTGGTCGATGGCACAGTACAGTAACATTTCTGCACTTCCCATATCAAGCAGTTTCTTACAGCCAACGATAGCTCGTAGTCACGAAAAATGCTCAGAAAGTACATACCTATAAAGAAGTCAAAAAAGATAATTTATTATTAAAGAATTATCAATAAGTTTCAGTTCTATTTCAATAAGGTTCTGCCGAAACACAGAGTAAGTAATAAATAGAATGCTAATGCATAATCTTAGGAACACAAATAAAAAAGTTGGACAGACTTTTCAACAACTAAACAACGCAATTTAATAAAATTTATTCAATACGTTTTATATTTTGTCTTCAATACGAATAATTGTAGCTCTCGCATGTTACAACTTTCGCAGGTGTCACGGCGCGGTCCTGCGGAAGGATTTGGTGCAGAGGGCGAAGAAGAACCGACCTCGGAGGAAGTACGAGCCGAACTGAAGAGATTGTACGTCCAGCTGGAGATTCTCCGCAACAAAACGCTACGGAGAGATAACCCGCACATCAGCAAACGACGCGGTGGACGAAAACCGCCCCATCGACGCTTCTCACTACAGGTACTCGGTACTCAGTACTCAGACGCAATGCCATCTATGAAACACTATTGAACAGACTTTAGACATATCTTCCCTCTTCTGTAACTAACCAAATTTATAGGATCCAGATAGTTAACATAAGTTTATCCATCGAGAAAATTGAGAGGTTACTAATCATGGTCATTCGAACAAACAAGTGGAATCAGTACCTATATTCATGTTCGTATGGTTGAGTATCAAATCTGGTACAGATTTGAATTACGTATCTTTCCTTTCCTTTAGTTAACGTGTGATCCATACCTTTAGTTCATAATAACCGAGTTTGATATCCCTTTTCTTGTACTGAAGGATGATTTAATCTACATATACATATTTAGTTTAGATTAAAGTTTTAATGTTACACAACCCCTAGACTTTTGATTAGGACCTAACATCGAGCGTAATATAATAACCTGAAGTGTTAGTAATGTGACTAGTGTTTAGGTGTTTTCAGCCCTCGTATATCGGTGTTCTTTCTCCACTGTCATTAATTGAATGTTTCATCTTCCATCCTACACCGACTTTAGAAAAAGGGCAGTCGTGAAAAGGTAAGGAGGCGTACAGTACATACCTACCTACTACATATTATCGCATGCGCACTGACGTGGAGCACCCGCATGACCCCTGTGGATGTCGCCTGTAGCGGTCCTGCGCCCCGCACCCCAGGCCCTGCCTCCCACACCCAGGGCCCCGAGTCCTGCGCCCAGCGCCCTCGCGTCCGCGCCCCGCGTTCCCTGCACTTCCCAGCCACACTACCCGACTGTCGCAATGTTTCAGATATTCGCTTTCTCTGTGCTCCGGTGCCAAACTAATCCACTACTGATTGGCAGGATCGTCACCATCTAAATTTGTCTCAAGTGGCACTCGTTTACTCTTGGTCTGACTTAATCAGGCCGGGGCTGTATGTGTGTTTTTTTTAATATTTTTATGTCTGTTATTTCAAGTGCGGCTTTAATCCCAATCGTAATTAGTATTTATTTCTAAATAGCAAAACTAAATTCTGAAAGCGGTAGATTTTTAAATGCATAAAATGTCTAATTAAAACACTTATTAAAACTTAAGTATAACATAACATTGCTTACTATCTAAGACACACAACCTTACAAACACAATTAAGTCCATATTGCTTTAAGAGTGCTTGTATACAAGTTTATTATCGGTTTTTGTCAATTCTGCTCGGAATCCCGTCAAAAGCCGTCGGTTTTTAAAAAATCTAAATATAGGCCTGTGTGCAAGCACGGTCCTCAGCTATTATGTTGTCTTGGTCACACAGAAATCAACTCGTTTCATGACGGTAAATAAAGACGCTAGCTCGTAGCAATAACGTGTGGTGTGTGTCAGGCGCTGCAGGCTCGTCGCGGCTGCAAGAGCAAGGCGGGTGGCAGCGCCAGCGTGGTAGAGGCCAGCGAGGCGGGTGACGCGTCACGCACTCCCGAGGACTCCGTGTGCTCAGCCGAGGGACCCAGCCACTACACGGACGCTGACACACAGGCGTGATCTCACCTCACGCCGTCAACTCTCTTTGTCTCACTCTGTATTGGATTACATTACATTCTTGACCACGGAATGGCAGTGTAAGGATCAAATTCAAGAACCTAATAAAATTCTGCCTAACGTAAATGATGGACTATCGATAAGTAATTACGATCAAACCAACGAAAGAGTTTTTGATCCTGTATTGTGTATCAGCATTCAACACCTTGATCGAAATTGGAATGCGCGATAACACTCCGTTTGTTTACTACTCCGTGGTACTCTCGTATCGAAACCATATCTTACTGTTTGGTATCGGTAACTATTTGGTAACTGTGGGCGCATCCTATTGCACGGTAAGTATTCGTGCAACTATTAAATGTCTCAGTAAGAATTGGTTGAATTTGAGTAGGGTTTAGAGCGATTGTTACGGATGTAAACCCATATTTTTAATGGTCGAGCCATAAATTATGTGCCACCAGACTGCCCCACTATGGAATAATTTAAGGAATTTCTTACACAACTACTATTTCTATATTAGTAAATATTTGTTTACTAGCAGCAAAAATAACCAACAAAACTGTTGAGAAAGAATAGTCCATTAAGCAATAGTAATTAAACAAATGTTTAGATCTGGAATTGTTACTTGTAATGTAAGACATCATTAATTAGGTGTTGTGAAAATTAATATTTTTTAAGTACGGAAGATTATTTTAATCTTAACACAATTTTGTAATGATATCTATTTGTTATTTAACTGCTGGAGTAGAATGTTTAATACTCAAACTAATTGGTAATGAAGAAACCTATATATTAAACTGACCTGTACAATACAAAAAAATACTAGTCAAGGAAATGCAAAGTTTTCTATAGTTAACATAGTTTAACAATAATTTTATTAGTACCATCATACTTTATATTCAGGCGGTATAGTCATGTTATTGGGTTCACATTAAGATTTTATTTGTAAGGCGTGATGCCTTACTCATGCAATCTGGTGAAAAATGGCGCTAGGGTAAATGAAATGGAATGACTGTACCGAGAGTATAACTATTTATAACGAGTAATATTAGTTGAAAGTGCGAACCTGACAAAATCAATTAAAAATAGGTAGTGTTACAAAATGCCATTTCAGAAAGACACATAGGCATTTGCTACAAGTCAACCTTTGGGAAAAAAGAAGACAAAACTCTTTTTCGATGAATTTTGGTACATGGTGTTTTTGAAGTGCGTTGTAACAGTTATGGGAAATGTTTTGTTAATGTTATGCAGCAAAGAAACAATTGAAAAAATTAACTTAACCGCAATACACTACCAATAAATTCCAAATTAATCACTTTTTAAGCAATATGATGTTGTTCTTAATCTGTCCTCTCTTAGATGATAAATGCTAGTGTGTGGCTCCTTCTTAGTTGATTGATCGATCATAAACCTTGCTTTTCGGAGATCGTTCCAGTCGTCATTTCAGACTTCGAAGTCAGATGTTTGCCTTGATCACCACCCGTCACTACCAGTATTTCTATACTGATTGTGTTTTTGTAGACCAAGACACTAGTGCGGTACCAAGCGGCACTAGTCCCGCATTTTGGAATCGTTGTTAATCCCTTGCCTGTCGGCGTTTAAGTGTCCAATCTTCAGCCTCATAGAGAAATATGGATAAATCGAGTGTGTAAACAAAATGCATCTATTCAGTTTTGGGTTGATCTTTCCATATTTTGCTGAGTTGGGTCTCCCATGATTTGCCCATGCCGATTCATCTGGGTTAACCAGTTTCTTTGGTGCCGTTGTTCTTAATTTCCAACCATATTACACAAGGAATATTTGATAGTTTCGACCTATTTGATAAGACTGGCCCCATTAAATCCTATGGCTTGATATTGTGAATGCTTCTCCTGTGTTTCTGTTTGATTGCTTGGCTTGTAGCGTAGATACGAAACATCACAAATAAATATGACCCGCACACCTGAAACACCTTGTATCCATACCGTCACTTTAATATTCTTACAATGATACTTTTGTTTTGGGAAATGATCTACTATATAGCAAATGAGCTCAAATACTCAGCGTTATCAGCGTCAACTGAGGCTCACTCTCTCAGCTAACATTACTCGCAAAATGTTCATAGTACATAGGAGTGATTTTATATCTTTACTTACCTAGGATTTGTGTACTGTTTACTAGTGTAACTATGAATGTACCGGTTTCACGTGTCGCTGTTCCATAGCTTCCTGTGCCTGTGACCTCGTGTGACTCCTCATGTGTATCGGCAGACGCCTTGTTGTAAATGTACTTTACAGTATCGACTATGTTCAACAAATATTCTATATCTCAATGTTCCCTATATAAAAGTACGTCATTGTTGGCATGCAATTCTTGTGTACACTCTAAATTACACTCTACGAATAAAGGAATTTCCTGGTCTGTTAAGTTATTGGATTATCGGCTCTAAATTTATTTTATCTCGGTCACGAAACGGTGTTTGGCTTACCGAAAGTACTTTCGATTTGAGGAAATTTAAATAAATATGGGATGTTTAAACTCAATGAAGGAATTATGAGAGACTATTTATAAAAGAGGAATTGTTAATAATTGTAAAGTTTTACTAATAGATATTACAATTCGAATGTTTTTGAAACTTGCTCGAATATTGTTAGTGTTACACAGAAAATGCTTTATCCAGAGTTATATTGTCTACTTGTTAAGTTTAGTCTATCTTCCATTTTCAATCTTATTTCCTTTCTGCACCAATTCATTGCTTACATTACGATCTTTTCGTGATTATTTTTGTATTTTTTCGAATGTCCAGGACTTATAAATTGTTACCGGTTTTAGGGATCAATATTTAGTTATACATATATATAATTTGAATTAGCACGGGTACTAGTTTGTATGGATAATATAACGATCGCGAAATATATTTTAGATCATTTTTACGCGCAAAAGTTTTGGGTTATTTACATTTTACGTGATTGTTGTTTGTGTATATTTGTAACTGGAATGATAGAAAAAAAATGTAAATATTAATGCTAAAGATTTTATAGTATCATACGCATGATTTGTTTCAGTATTTATGAAACGTTGAGCTTTGTTCAATGTTTGTGGTGCGCGAGGCGTTTTGATGCCAAAGATAATATTATTAATACAACAACATATTATTTATTGAATAAATGACAATATTCATATTGACTTGTTTTATTTACAAACCTGCCATACATCATTATAATTTACTGCGTAGCAATAAACAAAATTATCATATTTTCAAAGCTCAAATTCAATCATTTATTGAGGTACACCGTAATCCTAGACGTGAAACCAATTCTGTCTTTCTTGGGATTCGTCGCGACCTATTATAATATATATAAGTTATAATATAGTCAACTGTTTAGATTACCTACTTTAAATCCCACATTTTTTTTTTCCATTACCTAACCTGCTACTAGGGCAGTCGCAAAAACAAAAACTTGGAAAACAGAGGCATTTCTGGAAATGCCGTTCCGCCAAGCCCGTTCCATCATTGGACTACAAAACAAACGGCGATGCGTCATCGTTACTTGATGGACATCCCACCCATACGCACAAAACCTTTTGGGAATACTATCATTGTACGTACGGCAAAGGAGTGGAATTCCCTGCCGGAGTCTGTGTTTCCTGATCGCTATAACCCGGGAGTCTTTAAGTCAAGAGTAAATAGGTTACTTCTAGGCAAGCGTGCTCCATCTTGGTAGCAGAGATAGACAGTTGAAACTGTTTCAAAGTTATTTGACTGGTCGAACCCAGTGCGTAAAAATCGGTGAGCATACAAGTAGAGATCTACCCATAGGACACGGTGTTCCTCAAGGGAGCATTCTTGGCCTTACGCTCTTTTTAGTGTACGTAAATGAAATTTGCAAATTAAACATCACAAACGGCAAACTTCTGGCTTTCGCAGATGATACAGCGATTATTTTTACAGGGGCAACTTGGAAGCAAGTTTTTAACGCAGCTCAAGTAGGATTTAATAAAATAACTGATTGGCTATTTTCTAATACCCTGTCACTTAATGTTGATAAAACAAAATACATTGTGTTCAGTATAAAAAACCAATAAAATTCGACAAAAGTAAAGGGAAATGTCCATTTGATAAAGAAGTTTTGGCCAAGTGACGCCCACGAAAGAAACAAATTGCAGGCATAAGGGTTGACATAATAGATAAAGAAACAAACACTATTTTTTACATAGAACTCGGTTGGACTTTTATAAATCATAATAGAAAAATTCAATTTTAACAAAAAGCTTTTTATAGATTTTAGTAGCTACTGTAACGTTACGGTTTCCCTGGGTAGAGGGAAATGTAAGGTTACAATAACTAATTAGGAAGAAGCACGTTTTAATAGGGAATATGACCAGTAAAAGAAATCAAAGTGAAGAAAAATGAATAGGATTTATAAAAGAAATAATTATAAAAAATTGCTAGAGACACGGAACCCTAAGAGCACAGGAGATGACGGAGATTGCGAGCAGAACGAAGAGGTGGCTGCAGGACGGCTGGCCTTCAGTCGGATGGCCTCAGTTTTCCTCCTTCCTTCCCTCCGGTCGTAGTAGTGGGACGGGGGATGATCAGGCTCCGTCAATGCAGCAGTCGGATGGTGATGGTGGAGAATTCGGAGGATGTCAGCATGTCTGGAGGTCCGGGCCACGGAACGTATAAATCCAGGCCACGGATCGTATATTAGAAGATGACCATCTCACTTCGATGGCTATTAACAGTATTCTTGCTAACTTCTTCTCTGTTTGAGCTCCAGGCGTAGAGTCCTCTCCCCAGTCATATCTCTAGTTAAATCGACTTTTACGCATTTGAATGAGGTTCTATAATGAAAAGAGAAATAAAAGTAATTTATCACGAGGTACAGTCACGGACTATAATTGATAAGCCACTTTCAAGATTTCCAATTTTGCAGTTTTATACATTCACGAGATTACACGATTAAACACGAACTCAAACCGAATGCTCGGAAACAAAATGACAAATTACTAATAATCGGAAATAGTCTTATCCATAGAGGTTGAAAAATGACTTTATAAGTTGTCAATGATTAAACCCATACAACGGTGCTTACGTGTATCCCATCTATTTGATACTGACCTCCTTTGAAATAGTCCTCATTAAATACTCTTTATTTCTGAAATCCTATCCGAAGACAGAGTGACAGTTGAAATGTCGATGTCAGAAAAGATTTGGAGACGAAAATTTCGAATTTTGGTGAATCGTAGCCGTAGTTATTAACGCGAAAATGCCAGCTGTAATTTCTGAAGAAATTCGCTATAGAATCATAACAATGCATCAGCAGGGCAATTTCGAGAGATCTGCACTTGACGGTGAGCTTATTCACTCATTCTATATGTTTTTGAATTTTTTTAAAAAGGTAATTATCTAAGTCCATTAACTTGAAAGTTGTTATTTTTTTAGCGAAACACCGTTTCTTTGTGGGTAAGACGATACGCCGCAGAAGGACATATAAATGATCGTCGCCGAAACAACCATCGCCCTTCTGCATTTAGCGAAGCTCAGAGAACTGAAATGCTCCGCGAATATGAAGTTGATGGATTTATACTAACGCAGCGTTACGCGGAACGTTTTGATGTGAATCCCGTGAATCCCAGAACCATCCGAAGGCATCTTCACTCAATGAATTTGCATCATAGGATTCCTGCCTACAAAGTCGATATGACAGACGCTCATAAAACCGCACGTGTAAATTTCGCACACCGATTTTTAAATTTCGATTGGTCATCAACTATTTTTTGTGATGAGAAGTCATTCCAATCAAGCGATCATGGCCGCTTACACCTATGGCGATATAACAGTTCACGGTATGATGCAGATAACGTCATACCAAATAGGGAATCAGGAAGGATAACTGTTAATATCTGGGGTTGGATGAGCTCCGAAGGTGTAGGCGAGCTTGTTCAACTACCACCTCGTGCAAATGCCGTGAACTATATAAGGATTTTGGAAGATTTTATGCTTCCGTCTGTAAGGATTGTGTATCCACAGCACGAAATGGAAAATATTACACGATAATTCTGCCATACATCGAGCAAGGACTGTCAGGACCTGGTTTGAAGCACATCCAGACATAACGGTGATTCCATGGCCAGCTAAATCCCCGGACCTGAATCCCATAGAAAATCTGTGGGGTTTAATGGTGCAGCGATGGGATCACCGTAATGAACGAAGAAAGGAAGATCTGGCTCAAAATTGTCAAGAAGTATGGGAGAACATGCGAGGGACTGATATTTGCACTCGTCTGGTTAGCTCCATGCAATCACGACTGCAAGCTGTAATAGACAGCCAGGGAGCATTTACAAGATATTAAGACAGTCCAACAGTTTTGATTCTTATTATACAAAATAAAATAATTATTCAAATAATATAGTTTTTTTTGCTTAGCAGATTTTATGACATTTATAATAGCTAAAACGTAAACTCTTTAGCAGAAATAGCAAATAATAAAGAAGTAGAGCTGATGGTGATGTACCAAGAGAACTCCTCAAAAATTAACGGCTCTGCACCGGGAAAAGCAATATTTTGTAAAAGGTGATAAGTAGTTGACATTTTGGCTTTTGTTACTAGATAAATTACAAACCGACCCACTAAAAAGCGTGAAAAAAAAAATTTTGCAAAAAATAGAACCGACTTCTATATAAAAACACTACAAAGGCAAAAATAACTTTAATTTTGGAAGGCGGTGTCAAAAAAAAGAAAATACAAAACAAATGACACCGACTACCGAAATCAAAACCATCGTCAACATTTAATCACTAATTACTTAAAGTTAATTAACTTATTTTTATAAGATGTGATGTAAAGACGGCCAAAAATGTAACTTTTCAAATTATGATCAAACCTTTTTTTTAACAGAAACGACATGCACGCACAAAATGAATTTGCCATAGTATATTATTGGCAATACTACCAACTGTCAAAAAAATGGGTATATATCATTTAACACGTATCATTTAACACAAATAACTCGTTCAAAAATGGACTGTGAACAAAGGTGTGTGGGAATGATATTTTTTTTGGGACAGACTAAAAATATACATATATTTAAATGATCTTTTATATTTTTCTGTAATTATACAGGTCTTTAAAAAACATTAAGGTTTCTAAAACCACTTTTTCATAAAATTAATCGTTTAAAAGATATACGCTTCCAAAGTGGTAAAATGTGTGTCCCCCCCTCTAACTTCTATAACAATGGAGTGAAAAATATAAATATATATATTATCTACTAATTTTGATTGAAAGTTTACATTAAGATCTACACTTAATGTAAACTTTAAATCACAATTAGTTTTAACGAGATCGAGTCAGCAGTTTTTGAGATACAGCATATTTTCTAAAACCGCAAATATAACTTTGTAATTCATACAAATACTATGAAAAACAAAGTTATTTGGCGTAGTTGCAAATATGTAAATAAGCTAGTTTTAAGAAATTTTTAAGTTTTTGTTTTTTGTCAAGTAAATACAATGTGTAACGGAAACCCCATATCTATCCAAAAGGACTGAAGACAACATCTGGTATGAAGTCTCTATGCAAAGTTTCAGCTCAAAATAAGTGACTCACAGAATTGACCCCAAATTGTTGGTTTCGTATGTTTCTTGAATACCAATAATAACAAACGTGTCACATCACTATGAGGGTCATAACTTTCCACGTCACTTGCCAATAAAATGATAATTCTTTTCGTTCTTCTTAATTTGAAAAATTCGGTCTCTGGTATCAATGTATTGAAATTTCTAATAAGTTCCACACATGTAGACATAGGATTAGAAAACCCTGGCCATATCGTTTGTTATCATCCAAAGAAGCCGTGCACTTGGTATGTATATACCCTTTAGTTGTATAAAATGGCTGTACTTGCCTGTCAATGATAAAAATGCTAACACAGTACAAATTCCCTGGTTTTAAGTTTGAAGTTCACTACACATTAATATCATCACTTTACATTAAAATCTCATATAAAAGTCGTGATGATGGTTATTCGATAAAATGCCGTAAAGCAGCGGTAATAATATCATTATGTAATCATAACTCGACCAATGGTGGATCTCACGACATCTATACGACCACTACACGACCATATAGTGATTTATATGACTGCTTCATGACTCTTATTACGACACTGATTCATATAAAATGGGCCTTTTCTCGGTCGTGTCAACGTGATAGCGACGTAAAGACGACCAGCTTATGGAACTTAAAGTTAAAATCGGCACGTTGTGGCGACTTATATAATGTTTGTTGGGTAGGTTCGGAGATTAGCGTGTGCAAACAGACAGACATTTTTAATTTTTTTTGCCATAACCATTACCGTTTCTTAACCCACCTCCCCTATTATTTTTACATAAAATTTAAATGTACAGACACACTTTTTTACTGTTTTATTATATGTAATATAGACAGATAGGACCACTTTCAGGCTTACAATACATAGAATAAATAGTTTACTATTCATTGTATGTTTCTGAAGGTACTAGCCTCTAGCCTGGCTATGTGCTTCTTTAACATGCTTGTTTCACCCATAAATATACTTAACATTATTATTTTTATTATTATTTACTGTAGAATAACCGATTATAATTGTAATTTTTATGTACGCCGTAATTGTCATGTACATCAGACCAATTATCTGTAATATTTTTTTTGTGAATGTAAAATGTGCGTGATGTGGCAGTGCTTTAACTAAATAAATAAATAAACATTATTCCTGTTTTTGGGTCTACAATGACGGCTCTCTATAGCTGCCTGATAGAGTATATTCACAATATTATTATATAGATTATCAATTATATACCTATGTTCTATATTTTGACACATAGCATCGGCACGCTCATGTAATTCTTGTGGAAAATTTATGCTTTTTAGCTTGCTGTTACAAATCTTATAATATTCATTTATTTCATCCAGTCACGTACATCCCACTGAATATTGTAACATTTGTTACTGTACTGATTAAGCACTACTTTTGACTTAATTATCCCTAGTTTGTAAGTTATTTCTATAGGAAAATGGTCAGACCAACACACATAATTGTGCACCGAAATATTGTATAATTATATACGATGATCTGCATATATATAATCATCTGCATAAGTGCAACAAGACTACCCCGTATCAATGAACATTATTTAAGAATTTTATAAGACATCGCGAAGCCACACAATTTTCACTACAAAAAAGTAAAAACATTTTTATTAAAATTAAATTATGTTTCAAACAAAAGCATTTACGATACTAGCATAACTTTTTCAGGGTTACATACACAAGTACTTTTTTGTTTTATTATTTTTTGTTGTTGGGGGAAATATTCAAAAGACGCCGAAACTAGAATCTCCCGGTGATCACCGTTTGGGTGCTCGTTATCTCCAAAAATGTCGCACCGGAGACAGCTCTGTGCAACGGCTTTAACACCCAAACACACATCCACATACTACCTAAGTACCTACTACTCCAATGACCTAGTACTAACATACTTTATAGGAACTAGAAGACTCCGCCGCCACAGTTGCCTAGCAACGATAACTAGCTACGCCAATATTAAGTACGCATTGGAGTGAAATAATTTTTATGTTTTGTTATTATTATGACGGAAATGTCGCATCGCGGCGTAACGTGGCAACGTGGCTTGCAGGACACAAAGGAAGGCCGGATCCTGCGGTAACAGCTAAATGTGAAATAAAGGGAAACAGTGATCATGCAGGAAATAACCGGAATTAATTACTATTTAATTAAACTGTGACGGTGGCTTAACTGAAAATGTCAGGTAAGTAATACAAACTCACGAAAGAAGCTTTGAAGATATTTTGCCAGCATTATATAGTATGGAATCATATTTATTTATAACTTTGTTTAGTTTTTTAAGTTTTCAGTTACAACTCAGTTAGGTGCATTTCTTTGTATATTCTATATCATCTCAATTGTTCGCAAATCGGTAAAATACAATATCGTGAGGAAACCGGCGCCGCGGCGTGTCCTAGGACCAAAAATTCGCGGTCATGTGTCCTGAACCAATCTCCAATCCGTACTGGACACGCGTGTTGGATTACAGCCCATTCCCTCATAGACAGGAGGCCTGTGTCCCAGCAAGGAAACGTTATCTGACTGGACTATCAAAATCCGTTGTGTGGCTTAATAAAATAAGCAGAGAAACAATCAGAGCTAGTCAGCTTATTTGTTTCATAGTTATTATTAAAACTTACGACAAGATAGACGACAACACCTACTGTGTTAAGTTTGCGTAGACTTGAATGAATACAAGTATTCCAAGACATAATTAAATAGGTAATTATAAGTTTAATAAGGTCATGTTAATATTTACATTGTTCGTTTAAGTTACGGTAAGTACTGTAGGCACATAGTGACGCTTATTTCTCCGTAGTCATAGCAAATCCACTTGTTTTGTGGTATGAATAACATGCATAGTATCTATTTATAAATATATTTATAACATAAATTATATGTATTTGTAAATAAGTGAAAAATAACTCTTTTGCGCGCCAATCTTTTGGGACAGTCTGATGGATAAGGCCGATGTTTCTTAGATTATTAATTTATTGATAACCCTAAAAAGCTAAAAAAAAACATTGAAACAAACACAGAGTTTATTTTCAATCTACATTAGACAAATCATATGAGAACCATGTCTGAGGCGAACTTTTGTTGTCGTTAAGCACTAGGATCCGAAAATAAGATTAGGTGTTAGTCGCGGCTAATTACTATTGAATGAATTTTAACCTTTAGAGAATAGCGTTCCAACTATAGTTGCAAAACTTCTGAATAATTCCGAATAATTCCGGAATACTTCGGGGAAAGTTTCTTTAAATGGGAATTATTCAAAATGATAAATTCATTTTGAATCATTCTGATTTAAAGAAACTTTTAATTATTTATTAAGATTTCAACTTTTTTGCTGAAAAATCGTATTTTGCATCGATCGTCGATCTCTGTGCGCCGGCCGCTGCCGCCGCGCTGGCCCCGCGACGCGCGCACCCGACTGCCACCGGCCACGAGTCGTGCGTGCAGGCGATGGCGGTGCGGGGTGCGGTAAGAGGGAGGGGATGCTGCTCCCCGGAGAAGTTTTCACCCGCGCGAGAAAGATTCGTACCCCGCAATCGAATGTTTCCGAATATTTCGCCCGAATAATTTAATGGGAAAAAAAATGTGTTTGCTTGTTGTGTGGTGGGTGAGTTAATTATTGTTCACTGCGAGAGTACGTATGTACGCTACGAGAGTAAAATATAAATGTTTATTTTATTATAAATGGGATTGATTAAGTATATGTTGATATTTTTATAGGTAGATCTATTAGCCTGCGATTAACAGGATTTTTATTCTTTTGTTTTTAGGTAGGTACTATCGGCCAAAGATACGCATACTCACTTAAGAAAATATTTCTGCGGAAGCGCAGCTAGTGACAAACCACATCCCTTCCTGTTTTCGCCCAATTAGAAATAATATGCATTTTGTGAGTACAGGGCGTGTAACATTATATTAATACTTACTATTACGAACACTACTAAAATACGCTTCGTGCATCCTATTGGTCAAAATACATGCATTAGGCGATCGAGTTGTAAGTCGTGCTATGCGATTATAGCCTTAAATGTCAGTTGTGAAATAAAAAAACCAGGCCAAGCATATTTGATTTGCTATTTGAAAAAGGGTTACCTATGTTTTTGGTTAGTTTGTATGTAGCTCTGTACGCATCGCGAGTATTCGCGAGTCGCATAGGTAGGTATTAATCATTACCTACCTACTTAACGCGTATAATAGCCCAGTCAATTAAAGCAAATAAAGGCAAACCTTGCAAGCAAACACGTTTTGATGCGGTTTTCAGAAAAGTATTTGTTCTTACCTACTTAGGAGCAGGTTTTGGTATATTAACAGACTTTAAAGGTCGATTTTCCTGTTTTTTTTTGACAGTTGAAATATTCCCAAAGTTTCGGAATATTTCAGAATACTTCCGAAGTATTCGACGGGAATGATTCGGAATGTTTCCCGCCAGCATCTATAGTTCCAACCTATACCAAAACGCAACTTGAAATCATTGTCTTTCCTAAATTACTACATAGATTCACGCATTTTCCCATACACCTCGGTGCGAGCCTTGTATAGCGACAAGTAGATGGTACGTGAAGAGTCCACTTTTAATAATAAATTGCATCTTGGTCAAGTGGTTGATAACCACGAAAGCTGAGCATGAAGTCCTGGGATGGATTAGTTGGGAAAAGTGTTATACAGCTTTTTCATAAGGAAATTCTCATTACCAGCCCAAGTGGGTGGTGTAATACGCCTGCCGTTCGTCTTTCACCTGATCTCACTCCCGTTGTGTCGTAACGTAAAGGTAAGATCTGACTTTCCGTCTTTGTGAACTAAGAGATAACGGAACAGACATTTGTGCTATATGTAACTGTATATCGTCGTTGCGCTTGCAAAAAGCGCTATGTGGTAAAAATCATTTTCGGTCTTTTATGAAGTTTCAATCGTTATTTTAATACACACATGCTATAAAACAGCTATCTAATAAACGAAATATTTAAAGAGTTACCTTTCAATATTGCGTTTATCAGATATCTGTTTTTACAGCATTGGTGTATTAAAAAAAAGTTATTAAAAAAATTAAAAATCCCGACTGCAACCTTATACTAAAACTAACTGAAAAGCTAATAAAAACAAGCCCATTTTAAATTAAATAAAAGTTGGAAGCAGGCGGGGCCCATACCATTATTATAGTTTCATACTCAAATGGGTCCCACCTGCTTCCAACTTTTATTTAATTTAAAATGGGCTTGTTTTTATTAGCTTTTCAGTTAGTTTTAGTATAAGGTTGCAGTCGGGTTTTTTAATTTTTTTAATAACTTTTTTTTATTTCCAGCTTTTTAGTTTACAAATGTGAAAGATCTTGTAGACGATTTAGTTCTTGATAAGTGTTTTTTACGATTTGTCACTTTGAATTACTTTTAACCATATAAGTTGTATATATGTTTGTAATCACTTTTTAAAACCCTTTATTTTGATACCCCTCTCGATAGGTTTTGAGAAAAAAAAAACAGTTTTGAAGGCATAATATGGCGCCAAAAATCCGCCATTTTGGTTTTTTTTTATTTTGATATACCCAGTGTCATTTTCACAGTCAATACGAATCCAAGCTAAAATCCGTCGAGCCGTTCAGGCCACAGAGCGTGCCAAACAATTATACATACATACATACTCTCGAAAAACATAACCCTCCTTCTGGCGCAGTCGGGCAATAACGATTGAAACTTCATAAAAGAACGAAAATGACTATTTACCACATAGCGACTTTTGCAAGCGCAACGACGATATACAATATCGAATATCAATGGCGGTGTGATACCCCCATGCCTCGGAAAGCACGTTAAACGGTCCCGGCTGTCATTTCGACATCTTTGACAATCATTACCGGTAGTCAGACGCCAGTAAGTGTCACACTGGTCTAGCCAAGGGGTAACGTATTACCTACTTTTTTTTAAATTACGGATGAGCCCGCAAATGGCAAGCAGATCGTCATCTACTTAGGGTGTTTTTAATATCGTGCGGATTTCATCACGCATGCGGGATTGTCCCGCATGCGGAAAAATTCACGCAGCGTGAGACACGCTAGCCCACGATTTAGTTTTCTGTGGGCTGCCACGCATTGTGGTTGTGTACAATGAACGACAAACTCAGAAAATTATTGATCATATACTTAATTTATAAAAGACGGAATAAGAAGACCAGATCACAGTAGGTATGTATAACAATAAGGACCAGTTTTGAAATAATAATTTAATTAAGTATATCTACAAATGTATAAGTATACCTAAATAAAGATACGCTGGGACGTGGTCTGTGTGAATTTTGTTATACCTTTCAGCTGGAGCAGTTGGGTACGCGGATGACAGCACAGTCGCAGAGAGCTACTTATCCAGTGCTAGAGCTGGCAGGGACTATAGATGCTGGCGGGAAAAATTCCGAATCATTCCCGTCGAATACTTCCGAAGTATTCCGAAACTTTGGGAATATTTCAATTGCCAAAAAAAAAACAGGAAAATCGACCTTTGAAGTCTGTTAATATACCAAAACCTGCTCCTAAGTAGGTATAACAAATACTTTTCTGAAAAGCGCATCAAATCGTGTTTGCTTGCAAGGTTTGCCTTTATTTGTTTTTATTGACTGGGCTATTATACGCGTTAAGTAGGTAGGTAATGATTAATACCTACCTATGCGACTCGCGAATACTCGCGTACAGAGCTACATACAAACTAACCAAAAACATAGGTAACCCTTTTTCAAAAAGCAAATCAAATATGCTTGGCCTGGTTTTTTTTTTATTTCACAACTGACATCTAAGGCTATAATCGCATAGCACGACTTACAACTCGATCGCCTAATGCATGTATTTTGACCAATAGGATACACGAAGCGTATTATAGTAGTGTTCGTAATAGTAAGTATTAATATAATGTTACACGCCCTGTACTCACAAAATGCATATTATTTCTAATTGGGCGAAACCAGGAAGGGATGTGGTTTGTCACTAGCTGCGCTTACGCAGAAATATTTTCTTAAGTGAGTATGCGTATCTTTGGCCGATATTACCTACCTAAAAACAAAAGAATAAAAATCCTGTTAATCGCAGGCTAATAAATCTACCTATAAAAATATCAACATAACTTAATCAATCCCATTTATAATAAAATAAACATTTATATTTTACTCTCGTAGCGTACGTACTCTCGCACTAAACAATAATTAACTCACCCACCACACAACAAGCAAACACATTTATTCCCATTGACTTATTCGGGCGAAATATTCGGAAACATTCGATTGCGGGGTACGAATCTTTCTCGCGGGGGGAAAACTTCTCCGGGGAGCATCTCCCCTCTTTCCGCACCCCGCACCGCCATCGCCTGCACGCACGACTCGTGCGTGGCCAGCCGCCAGTGGCAGGTGGACGCGCGCGTCGCAGCGCCAGCGCGGCGGCAGCGGCCGGCGCACAGAAGGGCAGCGGCGGCGACGATCGACGATCGATGCAAATTACGATTTTTCAGCAAAAAAGTTGAAATCTTAATAAATAATTAAAAGTTTCTTTAAATCAGAATGATTCAAAATGAATTTATCATTTTGAATAATTCTGATTTAAAGAAACTTTCCCAGAAGTATTCCGGAATTATTCGGAATTATTCAGAAGTTTTGCAACTATAGCAGGGACGAAATTGCCACTCTCAGAAAGGTCATGGTAGAGCGCATGAATTCGACCTTAAATCTCGTTTTCCAATGGGGCGACGACAATATGGTCGAATTCAACGCTTTGAAAACACAGGCTTGACTTTTCAGCGCTAAAAGGAGCCCATATCAATTATCCCCTACTTTCCGAAGTGCATCTGTGCCAGTTACCAACCGCCTGGAGCTTTTGGTCATGGAGTTGACGTCAGACCTCAACTTTGGCTCAACCATCGAGTCCAGAGCTCAGACTGCAGCAAAAAAGCTAGGAATCCTACACAGGGTGAGGCGGTACCTACTTCACGCCTGGACAGCTTCTGAATTTATATAAAGCACAGGTCCGTTCCTGCATGGAGTACTGCAGCCACTTGTGGGATGGCTCTGCAAAATACCAACTTGCTGCACTGGACTCGATCGAGCGCAGGGCTAAAAGGCTTATAGGCGACGAAGCGCTATCGGGCAAGCTTCATAGCCTGGCTCATCGGCGAACTGTTGCTTGCCTGTCGGTTTTCTACAGATTGTACTTCAGGGAGTGTGCGCAGGAGCTCCATGACCTGATTCCTCCATCTCCCTTTTACTACCGGTCTACCAGACGCACGGCTGGCTACCATCTACACTTGGTTGATATACCGTCTTGTCGTACCAAGCGCTTCTCCTCCACATTTATTGTGCGCACTTCCAAGCTGTGGAATTCTCTGACGGCTTCTGTGTTCCCTGCCACTTATGACCTTTCAACCTTTAAAGCAAGAGTAAACAGGCATTTTCTGGGCTCGCTCGTTCCATCGCAAACCTCATCTATCGCTTACCATCAGGCGAGATTGAGGTCAAGAGTGAGCTCATTGTGAATAAAAAAAAATATTCTTTATCAATGAAGAAAAACAAATAAAAATAAAACTGATAGTAATAACCTCCCATAATATATCTAATGAAAAGTAGTTACATACCTACCTTCAAACTTTTGAAATTTGGTGCTAGTTCCTTTAATATTTTCAACCGACGACAAAAAGAGGAGGTTATCAATTCGACGCGTATATTTTTTTTTTTTTAATGTATGATCATCGATTACTCGAAGACGGCTGAACCGATTTGGAAAATTCTTTTTTTGATTGAAAGGGTATACTTCAAAATTGGTCCCATTTTCATAAACGTCAGGATCAGATGATGGGATCCTGGAGAAATCGAGGGAACTCTTCAAATATTATAGGCACACCTATGACGTTTTGGGTATTTATTATAGTAACTTGTGCAGTTGCTCTCAAAAAGTACCATTTGAGGAAGTGGAACTGATGATGAAGACCAGAGATGGCCGCCGAAACTATTCAATAATAAGTATTGAGTCGATTACTTGAATATGGATGTTAAGCACTTTATGCTCGTCCCAATGCATATGGTGATGTAGAGCTGATGGTGAAGTACCAGGAGAACTCCTCAACAATTAACGGCCCAGCATTGGGAAAAGCAATATTTTGTAAAAGGTTATAAGTAGTTGACATTTAGGCTCTTGTAACTAGGTAAATTAAAAATAGACCAACTAAAAAGAGTGAAATAAAAACTTTTTACCAAAAAATTAAACCGACTTTAGTTTTGTATTTTCGTTTTTGGCACCGACTTCCGAAATTAAAGTTATTTTTCACTTTGCAGTGTTTTTTGGGAGTCGGTTTAATTTTTTTTCCAGGCAGCGTCTCTAGCATCTCTGTTTTTATGTAATTCATGGGATTTATCCCATAAGCACGGCCGCAGATGCACTTCAATTATAACACGTTCTGTGTCAATTTTCATTTTAAATGTGACTGTACTACGCGCGCGTGTAGCCCGCATGACAGTAAAACGCACACTGATTTTCATAGAAGTGCTCACGCGCACGGAGTCCCCGCACGGGGCTGTTGCCACGCATCACATCCCGCGTCCCGCGTGCGTATTCCACGCATTACAATAAATACTTGTATAAAAATGACACTTGCGGGTGTTACGCATGCGGGGCAATCCCGTGTGCGTGATGAAATCCGCACGATATTAAAAACACTCTTAGCTCGAAATTCAGCCGTCGCATAATTGTGATCTTCTGAGCTCGTTCGTTCGATCGTAGATCTC
Source organism: Tholera decimalis (assembly GCA_943138885.2). Lineage (NCBI taxonomy): Eukaryota > Metazoa > Arthropoda > Insecta > Lepidoptera > Noctuidae > Tholera > Tholera decimalis. Next base: position 11,348,886 of record OW964553.2, on the reverse strand, counting down.
ATCTGACACTTACCATCAGGTGTGATCGAGGTCAAGAGCGGGCTCATTCGTAATAAAAAAATCGTATTACTTATATCAAAGTAAAATTTCGGCGGCAATTCGATTTATCGCATAGGATAAGATTTGAGAGTTCATGTAAGTATTGTATGTAATGTTAAAGCACGTTTCTTTGCTCACATGAGAAATAATTAATAAAGCAAGAACTTCTTACCGATGTAACACTTAGTATATCTTATACTGTTGTCCTGAATGTTGGCTTTTAATGCGTGTACGACGTAAGGCGAGAATATTTTATGCAACTCATAAGGTAAGGAAAGGTATATTAGTGATAAAAATTTAAAATGCTAATTATATAGCACATTGACAACCAACCAAAAAATCAAATGTAAATATATGGAAGAGGTTACATTGCAAAAATCGAATAATTTTGAGAACAATTGAGAAATTATAACACAAGTAATTTAAGGTCACTGTTAAGAACATCACCAACTTATTGGTAATATTCTTAACGGGCCCTAATGCATAACTGTAAAAATTGTTTATCTACCAAACGCAGGAACGGTCTATCGAAGTGCGTGATATATGTATATGTGTCCCCTTCACACTCGTTACAACTCACTAGCGTCGACCAATGAATGTGCTAGCATAGGCACCTGTTTGATGTATAACATATCTCCGTTTACTATGCTTGTATACTTTTAATGTTACAAACAGTCACTCACTAAGACTAACCAAAGTCATCCCATTCACAAAGTAATATTTTAGTAAAAGCTCAACTGTGCTACGCCGTAGCGCGCTACGCTCATGCTACGCAGAGCCCAAACTACACTTACGCTACACCGCTTCCACGAAAACCATTTTCTTACTTTTGGTAGGTACGTACATTAAAGTTAATAATGTTTAGATAACCATATTGTAGATAGCTTGAAAAAATGTACAACCAAAAAAAAAACTGGTCAGTGTTCGTGTGTTTTTGTTTGTCCCTCTTTCACATCAAAAGGGATTAACGAAGCGATGAGATTGGTGTGGAGATAGTTTACGGGTCCTTATTTTTGCAGAAAACCACAATTTAAACTAACTTCCGTCTTGCTTAACTCTCCTTATTTCTCTTTTTAGTATAAGTTTATGTCTCTTTATTATTATAAACTTTTACTGTAGGTTATTTATATATATTGAGTATATAGTTTATTATATATGCATTGTATATTAATAAATACACCATGGACTACCTCTAAAGGTTGTCCGTGAAAGATTGAAGATACTCATTGTATATCTCCCCTTCTCAGTTGTAGTTATTCAATTTTGATATGGTGTACCTACAATGTAGAGCATATCTATCTAGCTTCACACGCGTACGAAGGCAGAAACTAAAAAGTTATTTATACTTAACATAAGTGCTCAGTTTGGTTTCCGTACAGATCATGCAACTTGCATTAAAGAAAACTGTTAAATAGTATTTAGACAGAAAAACAAATGTTTGCGCATGTTTTCTAGATCTATCACGCGCTTTTGATACACTTAATTATAACACACTAGGGGATAAAATGTACAAAACCGGTATACCACATGACATTATAAACATAATTAAGTACTGGTATGATAGTCAAGGAAACGTAGTGAAATGGGGAGAGGCTGCGTCTAGAATATGTTCTAAAAACAGGTGTTAGACAGGGTGGGCTAACATCACCGATTTTATTTAATATCTATGTAAATGACCTGATAGAGGAGCTAAGCAGAGCCGAAGTCAGCTGTTCAATTTATAATGTATCGGTAAATAATCTCAGTTACGCCGATGACATGGTTCTGCTTAGCTTCGAGCATACAACTCGCTGCGTGTTCAATATAACAACGCATTCAGATGCATGCTGTGGCTGCCTTGGCGGTGTAATGCGTCCGGCATGTTTGCGGAAAATAGGGTTTACGACTTCTACGCAGTTATAACAAAAGCACAAGCCTCCTTTATGAGCCGAATACATGATTCTGACAATGGAATATTAAGAGCCATATACGAGGTAAATTACTTCTTCGCATATGGCAATTAATATTCCAAATACAATTTTAATAATGAGTAGTAACTAAATAACAAAGAAAAATAAACAAATAGTAAGAAATATATTTATTTTATTTTGCTTTGTTTTATATAATTTTAATAATAATTTAATTTTGTAATGCTTTTACAATGATCGATTTTTATGTAATTAATTAATTTTTATATGGTATGTTTTCCTGAATTAAATGATTCTATTCTATAAGAAATAGACAAGAGTCAACAAACCAAGACGGCGAAACCGTCTAATATACTTCGAGGAAAAACAGATACATCTGCTAATGTCCGACCTGAAAAATGGACCCTGTCTGAAAAAGAATTTACATAATATTCTGCTTACACACAATCCTCGCTCAGTCGTTATGCAGTGCGTCGATCGATGGGCGTGAGTGGACGGATCCCGTGCCAAGCATTACACGATAAAGCGCTCTCGAGAGAGTGCCGGTGCCAACTTTGTAACCGATGAGTACCATCAAGTGGCACTTATTGGTTCATTCTGTCGCTGGACTAGATTTTTGTCATTTATCTTGTTGAGTTCGTAATCAACCGTGTCAAGAGTAAGTTTTCTGCCTGCATAACTTTTCTATTACCACCATGCCAAGTATCCCTTTAATTTTTTCAGAAATTATATCCTCACACATGTCTTTGCATTACCAATGAAAAAGGTTGATTCTACTGACTGCTTAGCTGGTGATAATAAAATAGAAGACCCCATCTTCTCTTGGTGAAGTGTGTCAGGAATGCGTTTGAAAGAATTACGTTAGTTGATGTAGGTATTTTTTATATTATTTTAGCCAAACCAATGTCACTAAAGGCTGCGTTGCTTTATTCATTAATTACTTTGTGATTTAGAGGTCATTAGATTAGGTCACGATGGAACTAACGTAACAGTTCCTTATTTAACTAAAGATAAAAAGAAATGTTCCTTGTTCATACAGTTAATCATTTAAAATCCCCACTTATCGTAACTAACGTTTCAAGTTCCTTCATGACACACATGCAAAATTTTAGACGTCATCGGAAAATTTAAAGCAAGTGGTACCGAGTCACTCCACCACTTACTTTGAGAAGTTCGCGGTTCTAGCAGCAGGACTGTGGAATGCTCTAGTCGTGTCAGTAAGACAAGCATAAACCCTTCCTTCTTTTTACTCTTCTTCTTTCAATAATATGGAAAAAAAAACTCGATCCCTCTCCATACATTTTATGACTCTATGTCTTATAAGTATGTAGGTATATATATATTGAGTATGTAAGTAAATCAACTGTTGGTGTGCCAAATAAATATATAAAATACTAGCTGACCCGCCACGACTTCGTTCGCGTGGTATCCTACCCCTACCCAACCGATACCCTACCCTTATCCTACCCCTACCCTACCCTACCCTACCCTAACCCTACCCTACCCCTACCCTACCCCTACCCTAATCCTACCCTACCCCTACCCTAACCCGACCCTACCGCTACCCTACCCCTACCCTACCCCTACCCTACCCCTACCCTACCCCTACCCTACCCCTACCCTAACCCTACTCTACCCCTACCCCTACCCTGCCCCTACCCTACCCGAACCCTACCCCACCCTACCCCACCCTACCCCACCCTACGCCTACCCTAACCCAACCCCACCCTACCCCTACCCTACCCCTACCCTACCCCTACCCTACCCCTACCCTACCCCTACCCTACCCCTACCCTACCCCTACCCTACCCCTACCCTACCCCTACCATACCCCAACCCTACCCTACCCCTACCCTAACCCTACCCTACCCCTACCCTACCACTACCCTACCCCTACCCAACCCCCACCCTGCCCCTACCCTACCCCTACCCTACCCCTACCCTACCCTACCCCTACCCTACCCTACCCCTACACTACCCCTACCCTACCCCTACCCCTACACTACCCCTACCCTACACCAACCCTACCCCTACCCTACTCTCCATTTCTTCTTCGTTCGCGTGGGATGTTTTTCCCGCTTAAATCCCGATCCCGTGGGAATTCCGGGATAAAAAATATCCTATATCCGTCTCCTGGTTTTAAGCTACCTCCCTACCAATTTTCAGCCAAATCGGTTCAGCCGTTCTTGAGTTATAAGTGGTGTAACTAACACGACTTTCTTTTATATATATAGATTTAACAAAAAAAATAACCGATTTCAAAACAAACAGAAACACTGAGTATAACACTAAATCAACATCTTTGTTAAATTGTAGCAGCGGTACGATTCACAATTTATCGATAGATTATAATCTCGCGAGATATATTATCTAACGGATTTTTGCATTTTTACGGTGTCATATCTAACTATCATTTATAACTTCTTACTATCTTTTCGACTGAAATTGTCGGATTCGTTTTCGACCTCTTTATCATAAAAAGTTCATGTACTTAGATGTGCAAGCGGAGCAGAAAGTGACAAAAATCCTATGAAGTGTTTCTAGGCATTACCTATATGATGACACACAACAATTGCAAAGAGAATAGCAACGAATCTATAAACAATTTTTACACGCTAGGCGTGAGGCATACCAATCACATAAAACTTTATAGAAAACCATTGAGGTAATATTAGAAAACAAGCATAATTTAAGCTTTGTTTTCCTAGAAAAGCGGTGCCGTCATATAGCGGCCGTAATATTACGGACGCAAAAAGGCCGTCTTTACGGTGACGACATGTGGAAAGTTCCACGGCCGTTTTAACACACTGTCTGCTTCATCGCTATCTAGTGTATTACATTCTCTTTGGAAACGTTCACGAAACCATCTGACACCGACAAGACGGCCGTCATGCAAATGGCGGCACCGCTTTTTGACGTTACGGTGTCAATTACCGCTCTCTAGGAAACCGCACCATTTTGTTTACATAGACAACGTTCTAGTGACGTCATTCGCCGCTGTATTACGGCCGCTATATGACGGCACCGCTATCCTAGGAAACCAAAGCTTTACTGAACTTTAAAACAAACGGTTGGGACCATCTAAACGCTTTCAGAAGAAATACTAACCAATAGTTTCGACACAAAACAGTGGTGAAGTATCAAACAAACAATCACGTTCCAACCATTTAAATTTCAATCGTTTAAAGAAAAAAAAACTTTCAATATAGGTTGGCGTGTCTGGCTAAACTGTTTTCCTTACATATTCGTGCACTTATCGCCTAGGCATTGCCGTCAATCTTATAGCCAATCTGTTCACCTACATTGTTAAAGTTAGTTGAGTAAGGCAGCTACTCGGGAACCCAAGCAGTGTTGCGATGGCTGCGTACACCGACGCTCTGGATCATACCTCCATATATCGACGACCTGCTTGTGGTATTAAAAACATGGATTTTAGGAAAGGGATCTAGATAGCCTGTGCTTTTTGAAATAAAATAAGTAGTGTGAGTCTTAAATAAACATTTTTCCACCAAGATGGTTGTGTTCGTGTATAGAATCATCAATCAGTCATGTTCCTTCTGATTGAACAAGTTTTCATATGTAGGCTTACCGAATTCTATTAGTGAATGTAAATCTTATGAGCTTCATTCTATTTTATTGGCATTTTGAAGTCGTTGCATACGGATAGTAGGCGTTTACTGAGCTGCAAATAAAGTTATAAAACAATTTTGAGCTAAATTTACGAAATAGTAATGATTTTAGGGCTTTCTAAAGCGTGTAGGTGTACAATACAATAAAATCAGTTTTATATGCTTGGAGCGGATAAATCAAAGGCATCGAACATGGATATCCAAGAAGAATTCCGCTTAAATCACTGAAGGGAAATACTTTGCAATTGCAGATAGTGAAGAGAGTGATGGAGAGGGAGGTTTAGGTAACTTGAGTCGGTTGATCGTGCGTCCTCCGGGGCAGAGTGGGAAGGCTAAGCGAGGGCAGCTGTGTTTCGACGCGGCTTTCGAGTGCGGGAACCTGGGAAGAGCAGACCATATCACAGACTTGGAATACGACCTGTACGTCAGACCGGATACCTGCAGACCGAGGTCCAGATTCTGGTTCAATTTCACCATCGAGAATGTTAAGCAAGATCAGGTGAAACGGTGTTAATGCTAAGCGGCTATTTTCTAAATTAGTGTTGGTTCGTTTTGCGGTGCCGATACAGAAGGCTAACTACACTATATGTTTTTGTTTCAGCGAGTAATACTAAATATTGTTAACTTGGCCAAAGAAACAACTTTATTTGATGGAGATATGACTCCACTAGTTCGATCCACATCACGAACGAAATGGTGAGTTAATAGCGCTGTACCTAAGTGGTCCTAGAAAATGTGACGACTTACACAGATACATATACTTGCTCTGATAAAATGCCTGACACCTCGCAAGACAACAAGTAGCAAACTAAATGCATGATTCATGGTAACGAATTCCGCGGGAATGCTTCATGCAAATATGTTACATATATATTATATTTATATTCTCAGACATTCTAGTTAAAATATTTTAGGCAACGGATTCCCAGGCGTCTGATATTCTACCACCGGTCATTAGTACATAAAGATCGGAAGATCCTGAGTATCGCGTTTGCTTTTGATCGAGAAGAGGATGTTTACCAGTTCTCTGCTGGAGCGTCGTATTCCTACTCTCGGCTTCAAAAACACCTGGCTACATGGGAGAAGAGAGCTCAGGCCTTTGCCACTAGGCAATCCATAGCTCAAACTACTGTAAGTTTTAATTCTGTAATTGGTAGTGGTACCTTAGTAAGTCCCGATTACCCGTAGGCCACCCAAGTAGGTAACACATAAGCAAGATAAAAGTACACATTTAGAACATTTTACAGTTCAAAGATGAATATAGTTTGTATAAGAGCTTTGGGAATAGCCAAATGCTGAATTATGTTGAGTTCGGACCCTTAAAATTCTGAATGCTTTCTCAAACTGAAAATTAATTGAAAACATACGCACCTATTTCTTTTAAACTTGATCACGTCACATTGGTAAAGACTTGGATAATTATTTTTTTAATTTTGCATAATTATATTCATTTACTTTTTAGCAAAAGCGTCGCATTGACCTTGTTACTATTGGAGACTATAATTTAAAAGAAAAAACAGAAGAGATTAAAGAGGAACATGTGATAACAAAAATAAAACCGGTAGATCCAAAGAAACGGGTCGTGCTGATCATTGCAAGGACGCACGGAGGGGAGCCGCCCTCGTCTTTTATTTGTCAAGGTAAGTATTCATCCATGAAACAAAGACTTGTACCCCTTTTAAAGAAAATAACGCTGACGGAGGAGCATGAAATTTGGCACATTTAAAGTTTACATAGAGGAGGTGTGCAGGAAGCTACTATTTTTACATAATAATGCTTTCGAAATAATTTTAATAATGGTTGAATTTGAACCACTGGCGACTATTAATACTAGTAATTATTAATAATTAAACCTACTTGAAGCAAAAACTTTGAAACCCTTTTAACAAATATTATTTGGACGGGGAAATGTAGAAAGCTAATATTAATTTATTTAGTTTGTGGTTAAATTTCGAGAACCGCGACCACTAGTTCAAAAAATAGTTACGTAATAGACAGCCTATCAATTTATAGGACAAAATAACACATTAAATTGAAGAAATAGGCTGTTAACAATAGGTTCAAAAAGTACACTGACACATTAATTTTAATTAATTTTGCCTGTACTGTAACTTGAAGTGTAGGTATTTTGTTGCTATTTATCTTCATAATTATATTTATATATATTTGCTTTACTTGAGCAGGATTCCTGGACTACTTACTGGGGTCGTCGGAGAAAGCAGTGGCTTTAAGAAACAACATCGTGTTAGAGGTAAGAATAATAATAATAATCCTTCCATGACGTTTTCTGCTACGGCAACTGATTCATCATTTACGTACTATACTATAGCGTCTCTCATGGGCTCTCTTATGCAGGGCCGGATTAACCATTAGGCGGAGTAGGCAACTGCCTAGGGGCCCCGCTTCAACTAGGGGCCCAGGCCTAGTGCATGCACCAAGAAAACATGTTTTTTCGAACGAGAATTTGATGTGCGTGTGAATTTAGGGACCTCACTGTTATCTCACAAAATACAAACCCTTAGATTTAGTAGTAGAATTAAAACAATTTTAGAACAAATCTGGGAATAAGTAAACAAATATATTAAAAACCACAGCACTTAATGTGCGTTTCCTCAGTACACACAGGATTTGGTCAGTCAAACTAAGAAAAGGGGCCCCGAGAATGACATTGCCTTAGGGCCTCTGACAGGGTTAATCCGGCTCTGCTCTTATGGCTACAAAAACCACCTTTGTTTACAAAAAATCAGGTATCTAATAAATAAGGGGAATCAAATGAAAAATACAGTATTACTTTTAACCGACGAAAAAAAACGGAGGAGGTTATCAAGTCGACGCGTAGGTATATATATTTTTTATGTATGATCACCGATTACTCGAAGACGGCTGAACCGATTTGGAAAATTCTTTTTTTGTTTGAAAGGGTATACTTCAAAATTGGTCCCATTGTCACCAAGTCAGGATCTGATGATGGGATCCTGGAGAAATCGAGGGAGCTCTTCAAATATTATAGGCACACCTATAGTGATTTGAGTATTTTTTATAGTAGCTTGTGTAGTTGCATTCGAAAAGCACCATTTGTGAAGTGGACCTGATGATGATGAAGATCACAGATGGCCACTGGAACTACTCAATATATAAGTAGGAATAATAAGTATTTCATGTGTTCCGTTTCGATTACTTGAATGTGGTTATTAAGCACAATATGCTCATCACAATGCATATATTGAATTGAAGCTGATGGTAAAGTACCAGGAGAACTCCTCAACAATTACGGCCCAGCATTGGGAAAAGCAATATTTTGTAAAAGGTTATATATAAGTAGTTGACATTTAGGCTTTTGTAACTAGGTAAATTAAAAATCGACCAACTAAAAAGAGTGAAATAAAAACTTTTTAACAAAAAATTAAACCGACTTCCAAAAAACACTGCAAAGTGAAAAATAACTTTAATTTCGAAGTCGGTGCCAAAAACGAAAATACATAACCTCCTCTTTTTGTCGTCGGTTGAAAACTAAAGACACCGACTTCCGAAATTAAAGTTATTTTTCTCTTGGCAGTGTTTTTTGGAAGACGGTGTAATTTTTTGGTAAATAGTTTTTATGTATAACTATGATAAAATTAATTAAACAGATTATAGTTGTAATTTTCTGCTTTAAGTATACCTTCACAAGTAACAACTACTTGAACCTACTCTTTCACCTATGTATGTTTTTGATACAAACTGCATAAACAGGGCAAGATGAACTTACCTACTTTTGCACCAATTTCTTTTCTTTGTGACTATGGCGTGATTTTTTTTTTAAATTCCGGATGAATCCGCTCTTGACCTTGGGTCTAGATGAGGTCTACGATGGAACGGGCGAGCCCAGAAAATGCCTGTTCACTCTTCATCATAAACTACATTCAAGTACGTACATTTAGGTCATACCGATGTTGAACCCGGACGGAGTTTTCCTCGGCAACCAGCGTTCGGACCTGCTCGGCGGCGACCTCAACAGAAGTTGGAACCGCGCGACTAGCTACGCGCACCCTGCTCTAGTTGCCGTTAATGATCTTCTCAAGAAACTAGCCTCTGAGAAGGTATGTACCTACATACTTACGTAAATAATACCTTTATAGTAGTTATAGTGTTTTACACAAAAATTACGTGCTAAATGTGTTGCTAAGTTTTTAGATAGCTAAACTGATCTTCAATAGGAAACGGAATGTGCAGAATTTGTCCAATCAATATCTTTTTTATATATTTTGCCCTTTATTCTGTGGTTATTAATTATACACCAGCCTATGTGTGCTGTGATTTCATCCGCGTAGAATTTATTGTTATCTAGCCACTTACATACACTTTTTTTTTCTGGGTGGGTAAATCATCAAATGACTCCTCCAGTTGTGGGTGGAGTGAAAGGGAGTGTCAGACTTCTACTGACTGAAAACCCACTTTGCTCTTTCAGTTGGCCTTGCGTTCCGGGGCCGCGGTATCTCGTTAGAACATTCCCGCAACCCCGTACTTACACGTACCTTTTTTTTATTTTATTTTTAATGGCTTAGCATTAGCATTCAGCCAAAATCAAAGTTTGGGAAACGAGGATTTAAAAAATAAATGGAAAGGAAATTTGGAAAAAGGATAGAAAAGGATTGTTTTTATAAATAAATAATATACTTAATGTTATGTAAATGCAAAAATATCAATTACAGTTTAATATCATTCTTTTCTATATAATCAGCTAATATATTGTAAATTTTGTAATTAAAATCATATAATAAACAAATTAAAGAGGTAGGTAAAGGGATGGGGATTGATAAATGTTGTGACATGAATTCAGAACGGTCGTGGAGAGGGCAGGAGAAAAAAATATGGTTTAAATCTAAGGATCAAGGACACAAAGGATCAGAAATCAAATTAAATTTAAATAGTTGCTCGGGGGAATTAGCATGGCCAAGTCGAAGACGACATATTACGACTGTACTTCTTTTAGTCAAATTTAGTTTGCTGAACCATGGCTTGGGGAGGATGCTGTCTTGGATCATTCGATAGTGTTTTCCTTTTGATTCATTAACCCACTTTTTATTCCATGCATCATAAAGGTGTGGTCTAGGCAATGTTACCAGGTCATGACAGTAATTTATATAAGGATAGACATCACCATCGACAGCAGCGGATTTTGTAAGTTCGTCTGCCTTTTCATTACCATAAATACCCACATGACTGGGAATCCAAGCAATGGTCACGTCATACCCTTTTCTAGAGCATTGAAATAAAAGCTCTCTTATATTAAATATTATTGGTGATTGTTTGTGACATTTAAAGGGAAACCGAGATAATGCCTGTATTGAACTTATGGAATCACAAAACTTTACTGTCTTTTTAAGTTTTGCGAGAATAATGTAATCTATCGCCTTAAAAAGGCCATAGCATTCTCCCGTATAGACGGTGGCTTCAGGAGGTAATTTAATTTTTTGTACTACTTTATATTGCTTATGGTATACCCCTACACCTACACAATCATAAGTAGAGTGCTTGGAAGCGTCTGCATATATGTGATGCCAATCTGCCCATTTACTATCAAGAATAAAATTAAATTCCGAGTTTTGATTCTTTTTATTTTTCTGTATACCTAAATTGAATTCCACTTTTAAATTGACATGAAGAGAACTATAACTATATTCATAAAGAGGAAGCCGGGAACTTTAGTGAGTAAATGCTTTGATGTTTTTAATAATACGGTGGCTTTTTACTAGGCAAGGAATATCTTTATGAGTCCAAAATTTAGAGGTATTAGTTTCTAAGTCAAGCTGGTCTACTTTAGAAAGTAACAAATTGTGTGTTTTTTTCAGTTGAAGAGAGCGGAAAAAGAATCTATCGCTAAGATACTGTCTTCTTAACGATAGGGGTGGGTCACTGCATTCCACCTGTAAGCAGTTGATTGGACTAGATTTTCTTGCACCTATGACTAATCTTAAGGCCTTTGATTGTATATTATCTAGTTTTTTAAAAGCAGCAACACTGCCAGGGTGAAAAAGAAAAGTTCCATAATCCAGAACACTTCTAATAAGGGCATTATAAAGAAGTCTCATAGTGACGGGGTGTGCACCCCACCACACACCAGAAAGACATCTTAAGACATTAAGATTGCGTTCACATTTTGATATGATATGTTGACAGTGAGGAATACCTGAAAGCTTTGAGTCTAATATTAATCCTAAAAATTTTGCTTGATTTCTCAATGGAAGTGATGTATCATGATATGTAACATTTATCCTATCCTGGGGTATCCTTTTTCTCGTAAAGAGAACAACGTTACTTTTAGATGGAGATAACTGAAGCCCATTATTGTCAAGCCATTTCTTTAAATTTGTTAGTGCTTCGGATAAAGATTTACTTATCTCCTCAATAGAGGGTCCAGCAGCATATAAAAGTAAATCATCGGCATACTGGAGAATATTACATTTTTTACTAAGAGTATAATCTAAATCATTGCAATAAACATTATACAAAATCGGACTCAGAACAGAGCCTTGAGGCAAACCTTTCCAGACTGTTCTCTTAATGGTGCTGTTGTGGTTATGTGCAGCATCATAGTGATGATGTAAAAATCTCTCTACCAACATGTTATAAATAAAATTGACGAGTAGAATTGGAACTTTCAATTGCTTTAATTTATTTATCAATATATTAATGTTCACGTTATCATATGCAGCGCTTATGTCTAAAAAACCAGCAATAAGCGAGTCATTTCTAGAAAAAGCTAATCTGATATCTGTGGTAAGGGTTGATAAACTGTCAAACGTACTTTTACCTTTCCTAAACCCAAATTGCTTATTTGACAACAAATTTTTATGTTCGAGAAACCATTCGAGCCGGTTTTTCACCAAATGTTCCGCTATTTTTGCTAAAACTGAAGTTAAAGCTATAGGTCGATACGACGATGGATCAGAAGTCTGTTTATTTGGTTTCTGTATAAAGACTAACGACTGTGTTCTCCAAGCTTGAGGAACTGTGCCTGTAATCATTACAGCATTAATCAAAGAGAGATAATAAGCAAACCAGCATTGTCTAGATTAGAGATAAAAGAATATGGAATGCCATCTTCACCTGGCGCCGAATCTTTAACAACTGAGAGAACACCCCTTAATTCGTTGATAGTAAAGGGAGAATTAAGATCATTTAATTAATTGTAGTCTTACTGTTAACTGGTGATATAATTGGAAGTGAAGAGAAGATATGGTATTCAGGAACAGAAGGAGGAGCTAAGCGGTCCATAATTTGTTCTGCAAGTATAGGAGGAATATTACCTTTTTGAGGGGTATTGAATGCAGATCTGAATCTTCTGATATTTTGCCAAACAATGGAAGAATTAACATTGGGAGATAACGAGGCACAAAATTTACGCCATCCATCAAATTTCTTTTTTTGAGAAGATTTTTGGTGGCATTGGATACTAATATAAATTTAGTAAAATTCTCCTCAGACATTAATTTGTTGTACTGTTTTTCTGCATTTTTCCGCTCTTTTATTGCTCTAGTACATTCATCATCCCACCATGGCGGAGATGGGAGCTTATTAGAGCCACAACACTTTAAAGGAAAAGTCACACTTGCAGCTTCAACTAGAATTTTAGCTAGAATATCTGAACTCATTGCAGTATTTGTATTAGATATGTCTGGCAAGTTTCCTACTTTCTCTTCTACATTTCTTTTGTAAGCATCCCAATCAGCATTAATTAATTTATATTTCATGCGTGGTTGCTTTGATTCCTTAACAGGTTTTGGAAATGGAAAGACTATTAGCAGAGGATAATGGTCACTGCCACAAGTTGAATCAGTGGTAAACCAGGATAAGTCTATAGCAAGATCAGATGTACATATAGATAAATCAGGGGCACTTAAAACTTCTCTAGGACCATTGAGACGTGTAGGTGAACCATTGTTCCCCACCGATTGTGTCTCCACGTTGCCGTCGTGGTGGGGCTTGTGTGTCTCAATGATCTTGGGGCTTAGCCGGTAGAGTTACTCATGCCGGAAAGGTCCAAGTGAGAGACCAGACAAAGAGAGACACACAGAGCGGAGTCAACAACATCAGACTGCCGCGGGTGGCGCACCATAAGAGAACGCAGAGGTAGCGCGATGCACTCTCTAATGGAGAGTGCATAAAGGGGAGCTCCTGTCATATACTGTGAATGACTCATGGAGCGGGATGAGTTGAAATAATATGGTTCGCTTCACGTACGCCTCTGGTCATCAGAAGTGACAGTGTAAGCGAACTAATGACTCTGGTGAAAGGACTTGTAGTTCTGAATGTTGAATGGCCGCTTAGAGAGACCATAAAGCGGCGAGTTGAGGGCTAATTATTGCCGAAGATGAAGGAGATTTAGGGAGTTTATCTCCCATCCATAACCTGGGGACCCCACCCCATTAAAAAAGGCAAAGCTGTGTACAGCAAATAATGAAGGCGAATCATAACAAAAGACTACCCCAGGAGGGTACCTGCTGCTCCGCAGCAGGAGAATCCCTCACCGAGCAGAGCTCGGTCTGTCCCACGTATTCTGGGGGGGACAATGACCGCCTAAAATCCAATTCAGATTTTTATCCGTCCTTTAAGGACGCAATGAGCCAAGGTGGCTCACACACCGGTGAACAGGAGTCACTGGGTTCTATCCCCAGTACATCCACGGCACCGCATGTATTAACTAGTGCACAGTTTGTGCGCCCGCCTACCCCCGTTGCTGACGATATGGCAACCGATACTAGTGAGTCTGGAGCATCAACAAAGTCGACTCGAGTACGAGCGCGTAAGCGCAGGCAAACGTCAGCTAAATCGCTTAGTATTACTAAGCCACCAGCCGTTGGAGGACAAATAGGCAGAGATTCCGAGCTAGAGAGCCCTCCAGCTAAGCAGACAAAGACACGAGCACTGGCAAATCAAAACCTGCCTATGTTGGAAACGTTGACTAAGTCAATGCAGTCGCAACCAACGGCAGTGCTAAGCACTTGCATCAAAGACAGTCTAAAGACTATAGAGGAGGTTGCAAACGGATCGCGTAACCTAAAGAGTAGTTATGTTTACAGCCTCAAGTTGGCGGCAGTAACAGTGCAAGCTGCCGTTGGTGAGTTGACCTCGCGATCAACCGTTGAGGCCAACGTAGAAAGGCTGGAGACTGAAAATGCTGACTTGAAGGCTCGCCTTACCGGCCTCTCGGAACAAGTTGAGAAATTGACAGCGCAAGTGAGCTTCCTAAGTCGCAACGCCGATCTTATGGTAAGTCCTTCTGTAGCAACCCCCTCAAAGGAACTTAGTCAGAACCCTACGGTGGGCGGAGTCATTCAGTCTGACGAAGCGGAGGCACAGCTCCGTCGTTCTATAGCCCTAGAGATTGGCGGCATGATAGATGCCAAACTAGCAGCTTTGGAGAAGAGGTTGCCACCAGAGAAGCCTTTGCGTCCGCCTCTTAATGCTGATACGAGAAAAGGTTCGTCATCGGTTGTACAAGAGCAGGCACGTGGCGAATCGCATCAGGTCCCTAATCCTACTAAAAAGAAGAGGAAGGGAAAGAGAAAAGGCAAATCGGTGCCTGTAGTGGAAGAACTCCCAGCAGTAGTAGCTGAGCCCACGCAGGCTTCACAGGTTTTGCGTGATACAGCGACAGAGACCTGGTCTACTGTAGTGGGTAGGAAGGCATCGAGTGCTAAGAAACCCCTATCCAGCAGGAACTCACCGTCAGCAGCAACGGCAAAAGGAAGGAATCCACCAGTAAAACTGCCTCGAGTCCCAAATACAGCAGCCATTACGGTCTCCATAAGAGAGGGATCATCTGCCAAACTCAGTGAGGTCGTATTGGTAATGAGGCAGCGAATTCGCTTAGCTGATATCGGCATCGATACTGTCGGTCAAAAAAGGGCTGCTGATGGCGGATTGGTCTTAACCATTGCTGGCACTGAATCTTCTAACAAGGCTGACTGTCTCGCCAACCGTATGCGGGAGGTCCTTGCCGACTTCGACGTGAAAATTTCTCGTCCAACTAAAAGAGCTGAGGCAAGGATCTTAGACCTTGACGATGCTGTCACGCCCGACGATGTTGCAGCTGCTATTGCTAACGCTGGAGACTGTGCCATCGAAGAGATTAAAGTGGGTGAAATTCGTCGCCCACCGGCTTCTTTGGGGCACGTCTGGGTTCGTGCTCCACTGACGGCTATAAAAAAACTAGCGTCAGAAAAGTGCTTGCGCCTAGGGTGGTCATCGGTCAGAGTTCAAATTCTGGGAGCGCGTCGCATGATGTGCTTCCGTTGCCTCGAGCCTGGCCACGTACGTAGTCAGTGCACAAGTGCGGTTGACAGGAGTACCCTGTGCTATGCTTGCGGAGGAGCTCACAAAGCTCGAGAGTGCACGTCGCCGGTCATGCGGTGTCCAATATGTGCAGACCAGAGTCTTCCATCTGATCATCGACTGGGGGGTAAGAAATGCGCTCCGCGTAAAAAGCGGATGCAACTCGCCACCGCCACAGCGGTACTATCGGCGCCAGCACAGAGTGCGGGCCCTGCGGAGCAAATGGAAACTTCACATTCCCAGCCCTGAAAGTTCTTCAATGCAACTTGAACCACTGTCGTAGTGCGCAGGATCTATTCCTGCAGACGACTGCGGAGTGGTCAGTTGCCTTGGCAGTGGTAGCAGAGCCCTACGGTCTTCGCGATCATCCTCGCTGGTTTCGAGATACCTTGGACTCTGTTGCTGTTTACTGGGCTGGAAATGCTTGGCCTCATTGCTCGCTACTTGACAAGGGGCACGGATTCGTAGCCGTAGAATGGGGACCTATTTCTGTAGTGGGCTGCTACGTATCTCCTAACATCTCTCTCGAGGAATTTAGGGGATATCTGGACAGGGTTGCCAACTGCATACAATATAAATGTTCACCCCGTCCAGTGCTCGTCCTAGGTGATTTTAACGCTCACTCCAGAGCTTGGGGTAACAATCGGGACACGCCGAGGGGACACGCTGTATTAGACTGGGCAGCGTCGCTTGACCTCCTGCTTTTAAATCGCGGGGCAGTGTCCACATGCGTTCGATGGCAGGGAGAGTCAATCGTAGATCTCTCATGGGCGAACCCTTGTGTTTCCCGCATGGTGTCGGAGTGGAGGGTAGCTCAGGAAATGGTCACACTTTCCGACCATCGGCACATTGTTTTTGATGTGACCTTGCGCCCATCCAATAGCAGAAGCCATCCAGTTCCCAGCTCGCCGGCGCGGCGTTGGGCCCTCAAGCGGCTGAATCAAGACATGCTCGTTGCAGCTGCGAACGTTGTGGCGTGGCCGGAAGATGTATATTCCCAGGAGATCTCGTCCGATCCTGGAGAAGAGGCGGTTTGGTTCCGGGCCAAGATGACGTCGATTTGTGACGCTGCCATTCCCCGGATCAAGTGCGTCCAACGCCCGAGTGCAGCTTACTGGTGGTCGGAAGACATCGCACAGTTGCGCGTTTTCTGTCTAAGGACACGACGCCAGTATCAACGCACACGGCGCAGACGAGATCCCAGAGCTTCAGATGAAGAAATAGCCAGAACCTATCAAGCCTACAGGGAGGCGACGATGGAGCTCCAACGTGCGATAGCCGAGGCCAAGTCAAGGTCCTGGAAGGAGCTTCTTCAGGGGCTAGACAGGGATCCATGGGGAAGACCGTATAAGATGGTAATGGGTAAATTGCGCCCTTGGGTTCCCCCCATCACGCAAACCATGGATCCAGGGCTACTGGAGAGAGTCGTAAACAAGCTATTTCCAGTGGCTAACGACAGCCCCTCGACGGTCTTTCCCTCTTTGGACTGGTCTGATGACCTAAGAGTGACTGAAGGTGAATTAGAAAGGGCTGTCAGACGCATGGGAGCCAGAAACACTGCACCAGGCCCGGATGGTATCCCTGGCCGTGCTTGGATTCTGGCTATGGCTTCTTTGGGGGACCGCCTGAGACGATTGTTCACTAGTTGCCTCCGTATGGGCGTTTTTCCCTCTGACTGGAAGGAGGCTGCTTTGGTCCTATTGAGGAAGGAAGGCAGGGACTTAGAGTCTCCCTCTGCATACCGTCCTATTTGCCTGCTCGACGAGGTGTCTAAAATATTCGAGAGAATAATTGCCGAAAGGCTTGTCGAGCACCTGTCGCGAGTTGGTCCTGACCTTGCTGCTTGCCAGTATGGTTTCCGACAGCAGCGTTCTACAGTGGACGCAATTCTACGCGTCCGTTTGCTGTCGGAACAAGCAGTGTCTCGGGGTGGGGTGGCGTTGGCAGTTAGTTTGGACATCGTCAACGCTTTTAACTCCCTACCCTGGGATGCGATACGGGCGGCACTAATATATCATAGAGTGCCTCCTTATCTACAGCGTATCGTCGGGGCCTACTTAAGCGACAGGTACATTCGCTATGTGGGTCAGGACGGTAGCGTTCATCGGAGGGAGATTAAATGTGGGGTTCCGCAGGGATCAGTTTTAGGTCCTCCTCTGTGGAACCTCGCATATGATGCGGTTCTGCGCGTCGACCTCCCCGCTGGAGTTAATATCGTTTGCTATGCAGACGACACACTGGTATTGGCCAGCGGGGACACCTTCGATGAGACCATCCATCTTTCTGAGCTCGGTGTGGCAAGAGTCGTGGCTTCGATCCGCGAGCTGGGCTTAGAGATAGCGCCTCATAAAACCGAGGTGATATGGTTCCATAAACTGCCGAAAACCAGAGAACCACCCAGCTCGTTAGTGACAGTTGGTGATGCGCAAATCCAGGTGGGTCGGTACATAAAGTATCTTGGCCTCACACTGGATGGTAGGTGGGGCTTCGAAGAGCACTTTCAGCGCCTAGTACCTCGTGTGGAAAGGGCAGTGGGTGCTTTGCACAGACTGCTGCCAAATCTCGGAGGGCCTCGGGAAGAAGTTCGCCGCCTCTATGCCGGTGTCGTGCGATCGATGGTTCTATATGGGGCACCTATTTGGTCGAATAGACTGTCAGGTGTCCGACGCTGCAGGGCCAAAATCAACAGCCTGCAGCGGAAAATTGCCATTCGAATCGCACGTGGGTACCGAACGATATCTTTTGAGGCGGCGACACTCCTGGCACGCTTTCCACCGCTGGACATCCTGGCGGATATGGACGCGAGGATTTATTACCGGATTTGCGACATCCGTCAAAGCGGCGATAGCGTGCCAGGAGTTGCTATGGTAAGGCTTAGGCGGCAAGAGCGGCGACAAGCGCTTGAGCAGTGGCGTGAACGGTTACAGCAGCCGGAATTCTCACGCAAGCGGGTTGTTAATGCCGTTCTGCCATATTTCGAAGCCTGGCTGAAAAGAGGGGAGCGCATCACCTACAGGCTCACTCAGGTACTGACCGGACACGGCTGCTTTGGTGAGTACCTGAATAGGATTGGGCGAGAGGCCACGACAAATTGTCATCATTGCGGGGGCGACCTGGATTCTGCACAGCACACGCTCGAAGAGTGCCCTGCTTGGGCCGCTGAGCGGCAGGTCCTGGTCGCGAGGATCGGGCGAGACCTGTCTCTGCCAGCAGTGGTGAGGGCTATGCTTGCAGAGACAGAAAACTGGAGGGCGATGGCCTCTTTCTGTGAAACCGTGATGATCCAGAAAGAGGCCGCTGAGCGTGATCGTGAGAGGGCCGATCCCGCTCGGAGAAGAAGGCGTCGTGTAGGCAACCGACTCGACGCCTAACACGCTGAAATCCCCGTCTGCATTTTTAAGGCAGTTGGGGCTCCGGGTCACGGGCGCTCAGAGTGGGGATTCTGAGCACTCACAGAGTGAACCCAGGAAAGAAGGTGGCACAGTAGTCACGTGCCACCGTACACAGCGAGGCTCAGGGGAGACCCTTTTACAGTCTCCCCAGGGATGTGCCCTAATAGGCAATGCACGGTGGGGGTTCCGGATTGGTCTTTTAAGAGGTACCGGGACCCTCTCTATATGCTGATGGTGATCACCGGGGTGGTTTTAGTGAGGTAGAAATCCCACACTCCCTGGTATTTCCCCAAAGTCCAGGCGCCTTTTGAAGGTTTCCCCCCGATAACAAAAAAAAAAAAAAAAAAAAAAAAAAAAGGTGAACCATTGTTCAATATACATAAGTTGTGAGAGTCAAGTAACTCCAATAAATGTTCACCATAAAAATTTGAAGAAGAGCATCCCCAAGCAGTATGGTGAGAATTGAAATCTCCCATACATAAGAATGGTTTTGGTAGAAATTTAAACAACAAATTTAGATCATCAAAAATAGCATCATTAAGAAATAAGAATTAATAAGAAATTATTATTATTCTCCCCTTTGTTATATTATAACAAATATTATTTACAATTACAGCAATTGCTGAAATATTACTATCAAGTGGAGGGAGAGAGAGAGGACTAATAGAATAAGAATCATTAATCAATAAGGCCACTCCACCATATCCATCAGGCCTGTCAGACCTCAAACAATTAAAACCAGGAATTCTTAAGTTATATTCCTGTTTTAACCAAGTCTCTTGAAGAGAAACAATAAAAGGGTTGTATTTGTTAATTAAATTAGTTAATTCATATTTCTTATTTTTAAGGCTGCGACAATTCCACTGAATCACTGTGGCTCTGTGATCCATTTTGATTTGAATTAGTTAATTGACATAAAGCATTTATGACTGCTGCAACGTTGGACGGTGATACCATGTTTGATTGTGATAACAACTGTGTTAATGCAATTATAATGTCAGATATACTTATGTTATTGTTATTATTATTTATGATAGGTTTAGATGTAGCTAAAGAAGGTTCTTTTATAATTTCCGCATGAGTTTTGCGGTCATAACCTTTAGAAGTACTAGGGATCATCCAAGGTTTCTTGAATACAGTTACGGTTTTTTTATAAGAATGGGTTAAATTATTAGAAGAGGTAGGACTAGCAGGTTCATGACTTGATGTTGTAATGTTGAGAGAGCGAGGTGGGATTTTAAGTAGAGTATCTGCATATGACATTTTAGTAATAGGGGGATGTAGTTTAACAGCTTCCATATATGATATACAATTTTTACTCATGGATTCTTTAATTGCTTTTTGTCTATTGTATTCAAGACATTTCTTGTTAATGGCTTGATGCTGACCCTAACAAAGACAACACCAATTGTTCTCTTCATCAACATCACAGCTTTCACCTGAGTGATCTTGGCCACATTTATAACACCTAGGTGTAGAACGACATTGATTCTTAACATGCCCAAACCTACAGCAATTATAGCATTGCACAGTAGGATAAATGTATAGATCCACAGGCAGAGCAGTATAACACATATATACACGAGTTGGCAGTACCTGACCATCAAAAGTAATTACAATAGTTCCAGTATTAACATATTCTCTTGTACTATTATTATTACTTTTGCGTTTAATACGTCTAACTTTTAATATTGGCCCACAAGCTAAAGGTAAATTGATATTTGACATTATCTCTTCATCTGTCCAGTCCAATGGTACTCCTCTTACCACCCCCATTCGTGTGACACTGAATGTGGGTATGAAAGCCTTGTATCGTTCATCCTCTAGATATTTATTGCTTAAAAAGTCATTAGCTTCTAGGTAACTTACAAAAGATAATGTTATGCGATTACGACCGATACACGACTGCCATTGACAATACCTTGAATACACCTTCTCTTAAGAAAACGACCAAAATTTACTGGGTGAAGAGTAGTGTCACTGTTGGCTATCTGGGTTTCCCTTTGAACATGTACTATAAAAGGTGCAACATCAGTTGCCTGATAGTTTAATCGACCAACAGATGTACGATTGACCTCAGAATTACTGTCATGAGTTGGAGTCATTGGAGTGTTTTTTTGTGTTAATAGCTTTATTTGTTGTAAAAATTTCATCATCTTTATTTAATAAACATTGACAATCGGAAATATTTTGTCTTTTGGAACCATTACGTCGCTTCTTTTTGTTACAGTCGGTACAAACAGCGCGGGAAATACGTTTACGCTTTAATTTGCTATTTGTTTCTGTAAGCGAACAGTCCGTATCCATGGAAGACTCTAGGACATTAATCAGCACTTCTATTGGTGTTTGAACTGAATTATTATTTCTCTGACCATTTTGCGACACTACAAGCGAAGTTCCACCCCCTGGGTCATCAGGCGGGTCGCCCATTTTAAAAATATATATTTAAGACTTACCAGTAAGTATATACAGCAAATTACACACTAACAATAATAAATAAACAAATAAGAGTAGAAATATACACAACTATAATAGAAAAAACCAATCTTTTATAAGATTTAAAAAAAAAAAAATTTAAAGGTAAAAAAACCGGTCAAGTGCGTGTCGGGCCACGCGCAGTGTAGGGTTCCGTAGTTTTTATAACAGCCAAGTGCGTGTCGTATTCGCTGACTGATCGTTTCGTACCATGCTCTAACTAAAAGCCAAACATGACTACCTAACTAATTTGACTTCCTATACAAATCCTCACCTGATCCGACAATTTTGCACGGAAAGTTTCAATTTTTTGTTAGAGGTTTGTATAAAACTTGTCATAGCCGGTGTTTTGAATTTAAATACGAACACAGAGCTACACTACTCAATCGTCACAAGAAGCTAGCACGATACAACTGGCGCTTAGCGCCATCTATCGACATTTCTATAGAGTTGTTCGAAATTTTCGAGTCAAATACAATTGGTCGACTATTACTCGTAAACTTGTAAAGCCCACTTATGTGTGATAGTTTTCCTTTAAATTTCGTTATATACAGGTACTACTGCCGTGACATTTGAATTTCTAACTATAACCGTTTCGTTAATAGTGGGGGGGGGACACTTGACTCTAACGAAAATTGGTACTTTAAAGATTGATAAGTCACGAACGGTTTACTTAATCAAAAAACGGTCTTAACAAACCCCTAATATTTTTGAAAGACCTATTCAACGATATCCCACACTATGGGAAGAACGAAAAAAAAAAATTATCATCCCACTTTACATGTATGGGAGGTACCCTAAATAATTGTTTTTTTCAAAATTTTATTTTACCACTTTTTCGGCGTCATTAACGTGTATACTCATGCCAAAGTATAACTTTCTAGTACCAATAGTTTTTGAGCTAAACCGCGGACAGACAGACGGACATGGCGAAACTATAAGGGTTCCTTGTTGACTACGGAACCCTAAAAACCGCGTCCACTTCATACACAGTTTCCCGCCCTGTCCTTACACGTACCTACTCACAAGTCAAAATATTGCAAGCTACCAGTACAGTCAGACCGAGTCAGATGGATTTTCATTTAGATTTGACAGATGCACCAAGTATAATTTAGGAGCAATCTATTAGGCGGTAATTATTTATTTATAAAATGTATATTAAATATTACCTACCTACCTATATACATAATTTTACTCCTAATTATTACTATTCAAAAAAATCCGTTTAATAGTGTCGGGGATTGTACATTAACAAACAAATGGAAATGTAGACAGGCAGAAACAAAGAAAAGAATTTTCTTTTTTGCTCTGCTATAATAATACCCATTTTTTTCTTTCAACGTACAGGCACATCGTTGTTCTGCTGTTTTATTATAATTCTGTAGATTACGTACCGCCCTTGGCTCTTATGAAATTATTTACATTTTGCAGACAGTGCAGCTGGATTTCATCATCGATATTCACGCAGACATTAGTCATGAGGGTGTATTCGTTCGAGGAAACTCTTACGACGATGTTTACAGGTGGGTGACGATTAGTAATACCTACGTAAATCTCTATCTAGCATCAATCAAAACGATCTAAGATTTCTTATTTTAATACCAAATACCTACACGTAAAGTTAATAAGCAATAGCGTTAGTAGCTAGTAGGTATGTAAGTACATTTATTGCATAATCATTCATTGATTTTCATAAAGACGCGTGAGCAACCAGCAATAAGTCTAATGGTTGTGCATTGTGCAATCATCGAAAGTTTTTGTTATTGTCTCCAATGTACCGCACGCTGGGTGCGTCATAGATTCTCATGCTAGATAAAGTGACAACCAACATTACCAATTCAGACGAGATTTCTAAGTAATATTTGTTAAACGCAGCGTTCTCTATTTCGTTAGACTTACCTTTTTGATTTTTGAAGAGCTAGCTGGGCTGGGTCCAACACCTAGGTGGACCACTAATTAAAATTTTTAAACATTGTTACTAGATAATACTCCAGTTTCTGTCGTTGTAAACGAATATCGGCAGTGGATGGCCAAGTGGCAGTGGAGTCAGGAAATAAAAATTATAACTTCTTGTGACTTGACCACGATTATGTGACCCCCCCCCCCCCCCCCCCCCGGCACCAAAGCTGGATCCGCTCTTGTACTGTTGGTTACACGTAGGAACTTATGCAGAATTTAAACAATTCGGATAGGCCATTAAATATCTACCTACTAATACATACATACATAATAAAAACAAACTTACAGTCATATTTATATAGAGCGATCGGCTGCTGCGTCGCGTGTCACAGGTTCGATTCCCGTACAGAACAAATATTTGTATGATCTACAGATAGTTGTTCCGGGTCTGGATGTGTGTGCATGTGAGATTTATGTCTGTAAACGCACCCACGATACAGGGAAAATTCCTAGCAAGGAGAAAGGTTTAAAAAAAAAAATTATAATATATGTATAAATAATAAAAGCTCCCAACTATGGTCTGAACCTGATAACTATCTGGTTTTGTAGACTTCTTTTTAATTTAGGTATCTATTACCCAGGTTTGAACGTCAAGCAGTACTTCCAAAATTCCTTGGAGCCCGCATAGAAGCGTGGAGGCCCGAAGCGTGCTTCTTCAACGCAGACTCTTTGCTAGCCGGCACAGCACGCAGGGCTCTACCTACGGGCTCCATTGACGCCTATACACTACTAGTATCCTTAGGGGGGCGGAGATTATCCCCCAGAGGACCTTACATACATTATACAGAAGACGCATGTATCCTTTCAATAAATATTTAATATGTTAAGACAGAGATTCGAACACTTCGACAATGTTTCTACAGCACTACAAAAATCAGACGCTGCTACGCGCATGCTACAACAATGCTACGAAAACACTACAACAGCTCAATGAAGTGATATGGCATAGATTAAAAGAACTAAACGGCTGCCAGTGATGTCTATAATATTAATTCTAGTTGATTTAAATGTTTGTTCCAACTTATATTCTTTATATTTAAAGGTAACTGTTGAACATTTCTACTTAACAAGGCAATCAGATATTAAAATAGGAAAATCTCTAGCAAAATCACTGTGCGACTACTATCGACATATTGGGGTCATTCCCCCGCGAGTCGGACGGAGCAAAAAGAAAGATCAAAGGGGCAGACGTCGGCGGAGACGACCCGTTATTGAACGAGACAGGTCAGAAATACTTTACTTTAAGGCTCCCGGGTTATCCTTGAAATTGATCCACGGATAGGTATGAGGTAACGAAATTTCTAGAAATATAGATACATATATGCGAAGCGTAGAGAAATTTCTATAAATAGGTTATCGTGTAGTAGCTTCGTAACCTTAGAAGCATATATCTATTAAAAAATCGAATAGGCACAGTATGGTTCTTTCAAATAGTAATAAGCTGAGAACGAGTAGGTATGTAGGTATCAATATTGTAGTTATGAATCTTTAAAAAAAAAAACATTTTCAGCGTTATAAAAACTTGCTTAGGCACCTAATTACTATTCGACAGAATGACTTCCTAGCATTTTACTTGGAGTTTGCGAAATATTCCATGTTGCAAACAAATTGTAAAGCTGTGACCTTTACAAGGGGGAAGACGTACAAAGAACTTTAAGAAAGAGAAGCCGGAAAGGTGAACATTTCCAGGTAATTACAATAACAATAAGCCTTGTTTTGGTACATTAAGTACCTCGAGTCTTTGGATATATTTCACTTATTTCATTTAACATTGTTTTAGACGAATATGTACCTATGTAAGTATAAATTCGATGTATAGTTTACACAAATGTACCCAATATCTACCTACTATTGTGTTTATATGAAAAGTAACTTCATCTTAAGATGAACAAACGCACTGTTATCTTACATACATATGTTGCTAAAGTACAAGTAGGAATACCAATCTGGAAGGAGTTAATTCACTAGCTCAGCTGCTGTACCAATTACCATTCTAAGTAACTCCTAGTAGCTAACTTTTCACTCGTTCCCTTTAGATCACCTAGTTCATCCCCTGAGCGGCGGGTTCTAGCCGGGCGCGTCTTATCACCATCCCTTCCGAAGGTTTTCGAATCACCACTGCAAGCTCTACCAGCGAGACTATCTCGTCGTCCCTTGCTGAAGTCTCGGCCAAGAACCGTACCAGATATGGACCACCTACTGCCTATAATAACAGGTAACAGTGCCCTTCTTACGTATGGTCAGCAACGAAAGTTCATTTGAACTGGCACGTTTACATACAAAATCACAACAGGCTTACAGCTTAATTAAAATCGAGTCGGTAATTTATTCAAATTAGGCTAAGAGAGAATACTACTTTTTAATGTCAATAATTAAAATGGCTAACTATAAAACGTGTTATGTGATATATTCTTCAAAACTTTTATTCTCGTGCTGCTTCAGAATCTTGCTACATAAAATGTAGGAAACTAAATTGGTCGACTTTTGTTGCTGACTGTAACTAACCTACCTAATTACTAACCTGCCTACAACCTGTATTTCCCTCAAGACTTTTTATGCACTGGAATTTTATCCCTGTCCCCTTTTTGCACGCGCTTGTACATTTGTGTAAAATAGGCACTTCTGTAAACTAATAATGTTTATACAAATAAATAAGGGGTTTATATAATATTTTAATGGTCACTGTAATCGATACTGCCGATAACGAAGCCCTACCCTATGCTCGATTCAGGATTCGATCGTGGTCCACCTGCTTAGTTCATCTGGGTGGACCACGGGCAATTTTTTTTGCTGGTGGTCCACCTTTATAATGATATTGCAATCTTTACTTTTCATCTTTGTTTAGTTTAGTAGGTACCACCATTCTGCGCCTTCTAACTGAAGTCTTGAATATAAATCTTCCAACAAAAGGAAAACCAAATATAATTGTAAGTGATGATGATTATATAGGTAATAGAAATACAATTGGAATTGATACATACAGAAATTTCTGTAGCACTCGCTTTGGAAAAGATACGCTAATTGTCTCAATGATAAATACTTATTCTTTTTTTTAGTTTGTTTAATTATATAATCAGATTTTTTTTCGTTTCGTTCCGCATTCATTTGTTTTTTTTTATTGTTCTTTCGACATTAATTTTTCAACTGTAGTAAAATGACAGGATCACGATGAGAGGATTTTTTTCCGTGGAATTAATTTTAGGTGGACCATGGACTATAGACATTTTAGTTTTGCATATTCCTCATCATGTAGGTGGACCACGACCGAATCCCGGTTCGATTCACGGGTCGAGCGAGCGGATTTCAAATTCGTTGATATACAATATAAAGGGTTAAAAATTGATTGTTTTCAGGAACAGCGGTCAAAACCCCTCGGCTATCTGTTGTAGACATGAGCGCTTACATTCGAACACCAAAAGGTAACGTAAACCAGCGACTAGATACCTCACAGTTCAAGCTCAGCCGGCCTCCTCGCCCCTCGCAGCCCAGGTTCACGAGCGACGAGTACGATACCCATGAGTCTGATTCATAGACAACACTTCGGTTGTGTACTTGATTACAATTAAGTTTTTTGGATATTAAAGTTATATTAAATGAAACCAACATATTTTTTATTGAAACGTATAATGTCGAAGCTTCCATATTTACAATCACTAACTTCTATCGTTCAGTCATCTCATTCTTAGAACAAATCTTATTGAACACTATTATCACTACAAATTCTACAATCATAACGGCAAATGAAAAACGAGACTGAGTATCGTTATCGAGATTTATTTTGAACATTTTTTTATTATTTTATGTCAATTTTGGTTTCAACGTAAACGATTCGACTTCATCTACGCATACTAAAGAGGTCACAGGTCATCACAAAAACGATACAATCGTACATACGAAGGGTAAAGAAGCGCGGGCGCTTCGCAGAACGTTCAGCCGGCGGTCGCGGCCGCGCGCAGGCCGGACCCGGCGCGAAGCACCTCCCCTAATAAATATCTTTGGCATGAACCGAACAGCTCGCCGACGAGTCACACGCGATCGCACTAACAACCGACAGTTATTGCTTCGATGCCAATATAAAGTTCGTTCCCGCACGGGGCGTCGCGTCGGGAGCGTCAGTGGGCGGCGGAGGCGCGCGTCATTCCCAGGCGTCGTGGTCGTCGTCGGACAGCGTCACCAGGCGCATGCGCGAGTCGTCGGGAGGCGGCGCGGGCGCGGGCGCATGCGCGGCCCCCCCGCGCGCGGCGCGCTTCTGCCGCAGCAGCTCCTCGTCCGCCGGCGTCAGCGGCTTGCGGAACTCGTACACCAGCGGGAAGATGCGCTCCACCGCCGACTGCACGTCGCTCACGCTCCGAGCTAAACAAACATCACATCACTTACTATTTATCATACACACTACGCATAAAAGAAATGTAGCTTTTTTGCATAGCGACAAGGATCCACTAAAACATAACTATCTATGCAGTGCCAGCTCTCTAGCAGTTCTAAATTAAGCTGAACTGACAAAAGCTTGTACAGACTGAACAGTTCCACTCAAATCTGTGTGGTTTGTGGCTGTTCTCATAAGACCTTATCAGACACATAATTATCTGCATTATCTATAGTGAATGTGTGATCTATTAGGTTGTTATATTCGGGATAAATCTCTCTTATAATGTCTGGGTGTTTGGATATTTCATGCAGCCTACCCAAACATCCTTACATTGGTATTGTTTGTCAAATCGTCGAGCTACATAGTTTTAAGTTGAGCTATATGATACCTGTTTCAGCAGTCTGGACAGACCCACTCAAATCTGTGTCCTTCTTTCCTCTAAATTTCATCACAGACAAGATACTCATATGGTTTGACCAGTACATAATATATGGATTTCAAAAGAGACAACCTCTAAGTTTGTTTCGGTGTTTCTTATCCAGGTAATTCTCATATAAGTAGATGAAATTTAAATAAAAAGGGACGTGTAAGTGTCATTTAATAACCAATTAGCAAAATAAATATCATTTACCACGACGCCTTCAGAAGGCCCCAAGAATTGACGAGAAGAACCAAAACACCCATAGGAGTATAAGTGGAAGTTTTAGTCCAAGATTAACAGACAGGGTTATAAAAGCACTCTTACTTGACTTAAAAGTAATGGTAAGGCCCAACCAGAGAGTATTTAACTTAGAGAGCTTACAGGCCGATTTCTTTGAAGAACACAACTCACCAATACGGGTTGGGAGGTGAAGAAAAAATGCGCTACTGCAATTGGTCAGTTCAAGGTCAAGCTTCATAGATATGACGAGTTAGGGATTGCTCTACTTGATTGAGGGAAAGTTATCGATATCGATAAAATGAAGTTTAACATTATAAAAAATACTCAATAAAATCACATAATAATAATTAATCATTATCAGTCTCAATTACAAAAAGAAAAACAAGTATGCTGTTATTATTGATTTTTAAAATGAATTAATTTGGTAAATGTTTTTCGAATTAAAGTTTTAGGGACCTGATTGTTTTTGCTAAAAATGTTAACCGAGCGTCTATATATTTCTGAATTATGCATCTTGCTAATTCAATCAAATGATTGGTAGTTTCTATTTCATATTGATGAAAATTAATATCCGGGAATAAATTATACCCAATCAGTGATTTTAAAACCAATCTCATAAAATAATTGGAATTATATTTCTGAGACAGCACTTTCGAACCACTCTCGTTGATCGCCCTTTTAATATAAATTTCACAACGACGACAAATTTCTATTACTGTGGTGGATCCGTACAATAACTTGTTTTTAGTGTCTTTTTGAAATTGTAAGGCGTTTTGATTTGTAACACCAATCAACACTCCAATACAAGTCAGGCATTTTATTTGCTTTATCAGAGCATGGACAATGTAGCCGGCCATATATTATTTTCATATATTATTTTTTTTATATTCCATAATATATATATATTTTCATTAAAATCAGTTGTTGTTGTAGTTTCAGCAGGCACTAAGTAATAATATTTTTTTTTGGTGGTGAGTCATTAGAAGATTTATCTAATGACTCCTCCTTCCTACATACACTTAACCCAAAAAAAAATAGGTTACTTTGTTTCGATGTCGAGTCCACCGACATCGAAACAAAGTAACCTGTTTTTTTTTCCTGGGTGGGAAAATCATCGAATGACTTCTCCCGCTCTGGGTAAAGTGGAAGGGAGTGTCAAACTTCTACTGACTAAAAACCCACCCTGTTCCTTCAGCTGCCCTTAAGTTCCGGGGCCGCGGTATCTCATTAGAACATTACCGCAACCCCGGAACCAAAATAACTTACGAGGGCGATATTGTAATGCAAAGGTCCAAGTTAATTAATATTAGACTCTGTCATACTATTTGAAGCCTAGAAAGATTGGATATAGGTATCTTATATTATTTTGACTTTTCTCAACATTATATCAATAAAAACCAAACGAGAAACCAATATTCCCTAGTAACCTTATCCATCCACTTTTCTTTTTAATCTGGAATCTTGGGAAATCTAAAATGAAAACATGCATGTCACACAGAAGAAAAAATATCAGAACTTTCTCCTTTTTTTAAAGTCGGTTAATGTAGATAGGTATTCTATGACAACTAACTGAATTGAATTTAAAAAAAATAAGTTTAATTTTATAATTATCGATATCGTATTCAGCCGTTATAGGTAACAGCACGGATTTTTACGATAAAAATACAAAAGAAAAGACAGGGATAAAAGAATTAGAATTTCTTCATGTAAGAAAGAGACATTTCCAAGACATCAACGCGCGACACAATTTTGTCCTTGACCACCCACACCACTTTAAATGGACCTCTGCGGTAGCTTATAATCTGCTTAAATTATAAATAATTTTCATATTATTTCATTACTGTTGAATAGTTATGTCATCCATTTGGTATCTAGATG
The DNA here is from genome assembly GCA_943138885.2 of Tholera decimalis. NCBI lineage: Eukaryota > Metazoa > Arthropoda > Insecta > Lepidoptera > Noctuidae > Tholera > Tholera decimalis. The sequence continues at coordinate 11,318,260 of OW964553.2, read as the reverse complement.
TCTGGGAATGTTTTCCACACCACTTCAACGCGCATGAAAGCATTATGCGTTATAAATTGGACACAAAAATTAAAAATTTGTAATTGTTTAGCATGCACACAGGCCTAATACTTGGTCACAACTAAGATGGTTCGTGTATCGTAGCCAATATATAAGAGCAAATACTCGCATAGTTTTCGTGCGTCGGGGCAAGGTATGCGCGATCAAGTGGTTTTCTAATCAGTGGGCCCAACACACAACAGGATGTTTTATGATAAATTAAAGTAAATAAAAAATTATATACATATTGTGTTACACTAATAATATCCTGTCACGGGATCTTGTTTCATGTATTATGGATTACATGTTCAAAATTAAAGTCTTTCCAAATAGTAATTACATTGCTTGTTATGTTCTGTTATCGTAAAGTTTATTAACGGTTTTACGGCGTTCTTATCCTATTAAATTTTAACCATGTTGAGATATGGGAAAATATTGCAGGCGATAGATATTTTATTTCTTTTGAGAAATCAATACTCCCCCATCAGACGAATTTTTCTCAAAAATAATACATCATAAAGTGCAGATGCTATGGCAATCAAGTTTACATATCATATGGACTCATATGAATGAATAATGATATGAAACTCGATTTATTTTATGGAAATAAATTAACTTGTATGCGTCTTACCCATTTTAATAAATAAGACCTCATATGAGTACTTACACATTATATAGAATAGAACTTAAGCAAAAATATGAATATCCAACAGTTGCACTAAAATAACCTTTTATCTGAGTTAGCTCGTGAGTCATTGGCTATCTGGAGCTTGCAGCACATTCCATTTTTATTTCCTGTCAAATCATTATTCAACCCGTATTTTGGAGACCTCATCTTGCTTGTTAAGATTTAAATCTATCGCCGCAAACGTCTTTAGAAGAAAGTAAAATCTTTCAAAAAATTTAATTATTGGTCTTGAATCAATTTTGTAACCCTGCACAAAACACTGAATTAAAATGTGACCAAGGAGTTTCTTACACATTCTTATAATATAAAGGATTTATAATTAAGGGTTGTAAGCTTTCAGTAGCTTGGTATATTCGACTGACCATAAAAAATGCCTGTAAGTAATCTCATTAACAGTAACAGCTTTTTGACTTTAATTAGCTGGAAATCTATGTAAAGTTCTTCGTTGAGCACTGGGCTTTGGCTCATATAATTTTCATGTGTAAAAGAACTCCTTTTCATCGAACCTGGACCTGCTTAGCCTTTACTCAACTATGACAGGGTCGGCTTCTAGTCTTACCAAATGCAACTAAGTTGTTGGGGTTGTAACTCCCAACAGCAAACACTGCTGGGACTTACAACCCCAGCATCCTCACTGTTGGGAGTTACAACCCCAACATTTGTACAGCTATGCTCGTACATAAGTACAGTGCTGCCGTTCTAACTTGGCGAGTGTGAAGTTAGGCTCTGCGAACTTTAGTGCTTGTGCACTCGTACAAAAATAAAGGTTTTAAAAAAATAAATGCAATTAGCAGTTGTTATTCCTGTTAACAACTGTAATTGGTATTTATCTTTTTAAAACCTTTATTTTTGTACGAATGCACAAGCGCTAAAGTTCGCAGAGCCTAACTTCACACTCGCCAAGTTAGAACGGCCGTACTGTACTAGTGTTTTAAAAAGAGCTATATCTAACAGTGCCAGTTTTTCTGACTTCTGACTACTTGTAATGACTGTTAAAGATGTACAAATGACGGCCAAGACCAACAACTTAACGTGTGGCTCGAGGCACGGAGGAATATCGATATGGCCACCCAACCACATTCCGACCTTGGCAAGCGCAGCTTGAAGATCAAGCCGTTCGACTGTTATTAATTAGCCACAAACTCCTTGAACTAAACTAAACCAAGCCAGAAAGAACCTATGCTTTATGTTTTCATTTTTTATTAGTTAGGTGAATTATTGGCTACTGCAATTATAACAAATATTTAAATTAACGATTTAATTACTTATTACAGCATGTAATTAGGCCTTTTTATACATGAACTTTTAAGCAATGTAAATTGGAAAATAAAATTTATACCTGTGATAGTCACACCTCCTGTAGAGAATATCTTGAGTGTGGCCTTAGGGTTGTATAACTTATAAGTGACACCTGGGTGGAGCTCAGGTTCATAACTGAAAAAGAAAGGAAAACAATGTTTCTCAATAGCTCCAGTCAATTCTTTGTTCAAGTTACTACAGCAGATATAACAGGTGTAATTTATCTTTCTTTTATAAAGCTACTCAAAGCTATCAAAAGTAAAGCTATCTCCCTAGAATTCTTTTTGTGTTCTTGAACATCCATTTAAAAATATAAATAGAATAGGATCGATTGTGTCTGTCTGATCATCTGTAAGTCAGACAATTTGTTCTGTTACCCAAGTAAATTCTATATAAATTGTATGCTATCGCCTCATGTGGGTTACATGTTAACCTTAATTGTTTGATATTTACTAAAATTATGACATGTTACTGTTTTATATCCCAAAATAAAATAAATAATTTTTTAGTATTGAGTCAAATTACATATAACGTGTTAACTACCGTACATATGACATATCAAAGAAAAGGACTTCAAAGTCTGATTCTTGGGGTTAGAAATCTGAAATTGTGAGTCTGAAATTTTCCTATTATAATTTAAAATTGACCATTCTTCATACTTTTATCTCTAAAACATGTAATAATGAAGAAAAACTAGTTCTTTACTCATAAATTACTGAAAAATCTATAAGATGAAATTTTAAATAAGAAATTAAAATAACATGATTCATTCAGAATTGTTGCAGGCAAGTCAAACTTGCACTTAGCCAACTTTTATATGTACACATGTATCCTCTATTTAAGACCACTCATAAAAATTATTTGTAGCTTTATGCTCATGTGAGGTATAATTTTATAGTATTCTTTATAATGAATTTGCAGTCTGGCTTTGCATTGTCTCTAGTCATGCTGCTGATTTATATTGTATAAATCAGCAGCATGACCAGAGACACCCCTAATAAATTATAAACAATAGCCTTCCTTGTGAATCACTCACTTAATCCATTGGTCAGAACTGCACGAAAATCTCTTCAGTATTTTTTGAGTTTATTGTGAACAGACAGACACAATGGGAAAATTCGGTTTTATAATAATGTAAGGATAACTATAGTTCCCCATAGTAATAGTCCCCATAGTTCAGTTAACAGCTGTTTTAGAACATTTGAAAGCCATGAATATGAATATATACACCTTGAAAGACAAATTTTTGAGAAAGTTTATTATCTCTGAATGTTTATCTGAGTATAAGATTTCGCTAAGTTGAACCACCTCAAATGTCATACAAAATGTTCAATAAAAATATTATCAATAACAGCAAGCAGAGTCTGCTAGTTTATCACAAAAATAAAACAATTTCATCTGAACCCTGACTCTACAGTTTGCATTGGTGGTCAAGATAAATAACACTTTCTATATTTTGTTAGGAACTAGGCAGAATTCATACAATATATGGTTAAGTCCATAATTACTCTTTAAATGTAAGCAATGGATATAATTAATTGGTATGTGTCAAATAAGTGATGATGTTTGTTGATAAACTACTGAAAAAATGTCTTTGTTTAGGTGTTAAGAAAATCTTAGGCAAACATTCACTCCATCTACAACTCTACAACTGTAAACAATGTTTTTCTTTTTCATTCCGAACTGATCATTTTTTTCATTTGATTCTAAAAGTATCAGTTGAATTAAAACTTTAGAAAAAGCTTATTATGTAGAAATAAAAATACTTACTCTGCTTCTTTGTATTTCTTGGAAAAAGATATGATCCTTATACCAAAGGGCATCCGACAGGTGCCTAATACATTGACTACACGGAAATTGCGGAAGCGCACTTCGAAGCCGAGCTTCTGCAGAGCTCGCGCGTACCGCCGCGCCGCCACCTTGGCTTGGTCCTCGCTGGTCGCGCCCGTGCACGTCACGCGCCCCGACGACCAAATGGACGCGGTGGTGTACGGACGCCGTAGCTTCATGGTTACCATGCCGTTTTCGCGGCGGAACTCTACATTAACACCATTTAATGCTATCTGTCTAAGGTTCAGGTGGCACTTAACACTAAAACTGCACACGACATTGTTTATCATTATATCTATTTCGGGCGTATCCTCCTCCTCTTCAGTTGGCACGGGCGGCACCACGGGCTCGATCGTATCAGAGCACTGCATCTGCTGCGCGCTAGTCGAGCCAGCTTCGCAATACTCATGGTCAGGCACCATGTGATTTGTAACACTATGTGTAGAGATGCCACGGTTGGGCACCACCCCGTGTGTGCCTTTGCTCAGCTCCTTAATACCATTCTCTTGGATGAGCGTAGCCATGACCACCAGGGCACACTGGAATATGAAATAATAAACCTGGATCAACATAAAAAAGCTTAAGCATTACTTCAAGAAACAATATTGTACTCTTTTTAATTTCCAAACAAATATTCACTGTCAGCAGTTCAATGAAATATGACTACAAATTAAGCTTACATGTAAACTAAGTAAACTGTAATGCTTTATGTATAACTACTATAACTAGGGAATATGTATATAGCAATGTACTCAACATTGCTATATACATATTCCCTGTAGTATGAAATTAGATATTTGACCCTCAAACCACCCACACAAGAGCATTTGAGTTACACTACACTGTAATGATTACTTATTCAAGCTTCTAGACACAGCAACTGAGGCTGTGATTTCTGTCAGTCAATGAATTCAATAATTTTATATGTAGATGATTAGAAAAAAAAAATAGAAAGTTGAAATCTATTAGCATGACATTTCTTTGGACTCTAAATTCATTCATAAAATCATATTTCTTTTATTGCTAGATATGAATCAACAATTATAATGAAATACTGATTAAGTTTGTACATTGAGAACAAGAGTAGTATGATTATAGCTGTTATCGTCAGCATTCAGCAGTAAACCATAAAGAGGACTTTATTGAAAATTGTTGATTGCACAACAATGGCAACTGGCAAACACACATGAAACAATGAAAACATTTGCACAAAGCACACCTTTAGCCAAAATTATGCAAGTTCTAATGAAATTTTAGTTTTTACTAAAACTCTACATAATACTGTGACCTTACCTAGAACTTTAAAGTAGTTACTATTATACAGAAATTTAACCAATACAAGTAACTTACATAATGCAATTGAGAAAGCAATATAATTAAGTATGATAGGGATAGTACCAAATAATTGGTCCACACATTTTTAATCTGAATGTGATAAATCTTGATCATTGACAGTACTCTGTTAAATTTCAAAGATAAGATACATCTATCTACACATACCTAGTTAAATGTAAGATTTTCAGAGCTGGAGTTAAAATGCTAAAAGTTATTCAGGGCAGTAAAAACTTGTTTAGCACAAAGGAATTCTATTATATACCAGATCAATTTCACCACATCTAAAGTAAAATTTTCTTTTTGTTGATCATCAAGATTTTCAATAGAGATGATTTAATCCATAACAGAATCAAATCTCAAGATTCAATGGAAGGAGCACAATTTAGGGCACTTCCCACGGCTGGGTACAACGCGACGCGACAACATGACACTTTGCACAGCTGACTGTCGGACGGGCTCCCGCCCCGCGCTGCCCCCGGCCCCCGCCTTCCCCTGCGCCCTGTCTACATCCTGCGCCCTGCGCCTAGTTTGCACTGCACATGCATTATACCGATTAATACATCGATCACCACCAGGTGTAAATTGCGCACAAGTGTGCTATATTTGTAGCAAATTCGCACAACAGAGCTTAATTTTAACTTCAAAGCTAAGCTCATCATATAAGTTAATTTCTCTTACAATTCCACTCATTTATTAATTATTTACATTCTCCGATTAAAAGAAAATAATTCGTACTCAGCAGTTATTGACCCCATAACGACCTGATCCACACGTGATTTTGGACCACAAAGAAAAGTTATCCTTCTGAAAACTTATCCTGGATAGAAGTTTTAAGTCGCGATTCATATTCATGATCACTAGCATAGTGACTAATAAAGGTTTTCAATAAAATATGAAACTAAAGATGAACAAAATAACACGAGAATGAACTTGAACCAAAATGGGGCAGGTTCGTAACTTTTTAATGACTGATTGTGGTATACTTTAGAATAAAGGATTTCAGGTTAAACAGTATTTTCTAAACAAGTAAGAAAATTACTTAAAACAACAAATTACCTGAGGTAAAATGATATATTTGTCACAATTATTTTTACACTACCAACGAATAATAATTTTCATTGCAGAACTAAGAAAGTCTATACAGGAGGTTCCGGTGTCGAATTAGCTTTTTCACATTACCAAATATTAGAACACCCGAAATATGACAGAAATTACTTATTAAGCTAACAGATACAAGCAAATCGTTAATAAATGCAAAAATCAAAAACTTATGCACATCCTGCCTAGCACCGCCATGTTCCATTCGATGAACAAAATTGAATGAATGAAATAGAACACGAATGACTGATTGATTATCCTTTGCAGAATCATCGTCTAGTTTTGTCTATGCTTTTAATGCTTTTTTCAGATGGCTGCTTACTAAAACAATATATTTAAAAATTATCATGGAACTTTCCACTAGAAAACTATTCTTATTAAAACGTAAATTGTAGCTTTACTACGGGATTTAGGTTTCATGGTTACGTCAAATATTAACAAAGAAAGCAGCTAAATCAAAGTGCACTTTAGAATTAAATAGCGCATTGTGTGCTGCACCACTCAAACTACTGAGTGTTATTCATCGGATCATGACTAAGGCCATCTGTGATGTAGAATGTGAATGTAAAAATGTGTACATAATTAAAACATTACCCTCTAGTGTAGATGGCTAAAAAATAAGTAACCTATGTATACCAGGTGAATCAACGGTGTCCCAGGGGTGAGAGAGCCCACAAAATTAACCCGCATTGCAGGTTTAGAAATATTTAATGGTTCAGCTGATATATTATTATTTGAATTTTGGTAAAAATCTGTCTCTCTATACTAATATCAGGCGAAAGTTAGGATGTTTGGATGAATGGATGTATGGATGTTTGTTACTCAATCACGCCAAAACTACTGAACAGATTTTGATGAGATTTGGTAAGCAGATGGCTAACATCCTGAAATAACACATAGGCGACTGTTTATCCCAGTATTCTCACGGGATCGTGATTTATGTGGGAAAACCCGCTCACGTGAACGTAGTCGCTGAAGTAGTAGTAGTAGTCGTAGAAGCTAGTTAGAAAATAAAAATTCAGTTAAATTTTCTGGTCTATTCTTCAAACAGCTCAATGCTCAGCTGTTAATCTATACATATAATAAGAATACCTATAAGTTTCGCGTATCTGTACATTGCACAGATTTGGAAAAAAATATAGTTTGGGGGACTTAGAATAAGTATAATAAAATATTTTTTTTATCATTTTCATAACTTTTGTCTATTTATAAGTTTTTAAGCTAACATGGTCACTGACAGTATCATTAGAACTTAAAACGGGATATTTACCATGTGTCTTTTGTTTCGAGTTGCAACAGTGCCGAAATATCGGAAACTCGAAACAAAAGATACACATGGTAAATATTTTGTCTATCTGTCTATATGTTTGGGGGAGTAACAATTGAAATCTTCTAAGTTCTAAGTTTGATAAAAATTAATAGTCCATATCTTGATTTAATAATTATAGTCATTATTTCATTAAAATTGATCTACTCGATCAAAAGTTATTAGGATTTATAGCCAGAGAGTCAGATTTTTAACACCGGTATAGTCGATATATTGTAGGATGGATTAGCAATCGGCGGTGGTGACTTTTCGCACCCGGCTCTGGTTCAGACCATGGTGCGGAGTGAGAGGGAATGGGATGCAGTCGCCTCCTTCTGCGAAACAGTCATGCTAGTAAAGGAGGAGGCCGAACGCGCGAGAGAGAGACAACTCTCTTCCTCACTCCCCAGCCACCGCGGGAGACGCCCCGGGCGTCGGGGATCGCGTGCTGATCTCTGGCCACCGTAGGCGTGGGATTGCGGACGGCGAGCAGGGGTAGCTCACCGTCTGGTAAGGACCAGGCTCGGGTCGGCAGCGCTTCGTGTTCCACGCGCGCCTCAAAGAGCTGTCAGCATCAGTGATGGGGCCCCATAAGGCCATTGCCTGCCAGGATCGCGGGAATGTTCTAACGAGATGCCGCGGCCCCAGAACTTAAGGGCAGCTGAGGGAACAGGGTGGATTTTTAGTCAGTAGAAGTCTGACACTCCCTTCCGCTTTACCCAGAGCGGGAGAAGTCATTCTATGATTTTCCCACCCAGAAAAAAAAAGGATAGATTAGCAATATTAGAAGTTTAAGTCAGGCGGGGCAAGTGCGCCGACGGGATAAGCGCACCTACCATAAAAATATCGAAAACTACAGATATAATACAACTAACGACATCTTACATCCATGCAACATACTCAAACACAGTCCCACTTCACAATCGCAGATGCCTCTGTTCACCATTACTTGATGTATCCACCATTTTAGTTTTAGTGTCATTTAAAGCTGTTACCAGAGATGAGGACATGTTATTTATCCCCTTAAATCTTCAAATATTTTATGTGTTGCGGCAAACCAATGAAGCGAGTACAGAAATTAGTTGTTTTTCTTCAAATCTATGGCTGTATTTTAGTCCTAGGTAGTGAAATTAATATTTTTTTATAGAAATTAAAATCGTACCCTCAAAATAATCAAGTGAGGCAAGTGCGCCTACGTTTTTAGTAGTATGGCGTACTTCCCCCGAGCCAGAAGTCGTCAACTTTTATGATTCAGTTATTTTATTACCCAACGGTCTCTGTGCTGTCTTGTGCCGAGAAGGTGTTGGGTGATAGGTTTACAGTAAAAGCTTCGTATCAAGTCTATAAACTATTTTTAAATAAGTAATTTTGTTTATTTTTTCTTGGGATTTGCTTTTGGGGCGCTATAATTATATGAGTCGTTGATCGTAGGTAAGTGTTAACAGTAAAACCCAAGTACTTCTTAATTCCTTTGTTCCTTATTTTATGCACGCTTAGGTGTGCCTAATTGGAAGCGATAATCGAAGACTAGCTACTTTTGAAAACTATCGATCCGGCTGTTATCATTCAACATCAGTCTTTAAGTCATGTCAAAGGCCTTTGGGCTTCCTGGACAACTCTGACACTAGGTTGCCCACAGATCTCTCGACAAGAAAAAGTAGTTCGATAGTTACTACAAATGGTCCCAAAATTATTATCTTTTACAGATGGTTCATACTTATCAAAGAAAAACTGATAAACCTTCTTGGTCTAGAGAAAGTTTATGTCAGGCAGTTGACGCTGTCCGATCAGGCCTATCTGGATATAAAGCAGCTAAAACTTATGATATACCTCGTAAAACAATTATGGATCATGTAACGAAGGGGCTAAAAATCTTTCACACAAGGTAGACCACCAGCCTTGTCAGCCGAAATTGAAATAGACTTAGCTAAATATCGACATATGATGGAAAGGCATAAAGGAAATTATAATTTTACGTAATGCATAAAATAAGTCTGATTTGATTAATTAAAGATATCTATTATTCTAGCCAAACATTTTTATTTAAATACAGCAGTTATTTACCTTTTTTAAAAAGAACAGCATTTAAGGTTTAGAATCCCTGATTACTGGTCTATGGCGCACTTGCCCCAAATTTGTTATGGAAGCTGTAGTAGCCTATAGGACGAGAACACTAAAAAGAAACCAAGAGTAATGCGTTTATTTGTTTATATTCTATTAAGTAAATTATCGGTTTTTCTGGTAACGTACGATTTAAGCGTTATTATTTAGATATAGTATATAGATATAGTATAGGCGCACTTGCCCCTGGAAACGGGGCAAGTGCGCCTATATCCATGTTTTCCAATTAAAAATGAAATGAAATGAAAATAGAAAATCTCGTTAAGATATTGATAGAATTTAATAAATGTTCACTCATACGTCAGCATTAAAAAAAAAATATTATGCATCGAAATCATCCATGCAAAAAATATGGCGCTCTTGCCCCGCCTGACCTTAATTAGTTTTGGTTTATTGGTCAGTTTGATTAAAAAGTTTTGTATGAGACTTAGTGGCACATCCAGAATTTTGGTTTGTGGGGGGAGCGTTGGGTAGTTTGGGGTTATTTATTCTTGAAATTGCCTTCAAGAATCAGTTTCATGCTTCAATAATCCTGTATCTATTTTACGTAAAAGAGATTAATCTTTACTTATCTTTAAATGATAAGTACATTTAAATAAAGTTGAAGTCTCGGCACGGGTACAGCTAGTCACTTACTTAAACTATCAGAGGCTGTAGACTAAATGTGCCAGCTACTCATTATATTTATGGCTACCAGCAAGATGTTACAATAGCCTTTGTATTTTTAATCAAACCAAGTGTCTGTTTTATTGTCCAAAGATAAAATATAGCTGGATCTCTACGTAGCCGCGAACGATTATTAGCTGGCGGCATAGAAATAAAAAATACAGGAGAAGTGGTAAGGGGGCGTATCGGTGTCCGCGTGACATGGCCACAGGGCTCATGTCACAGGCAAGTGGCCGTCTCCGCGAACTAGTGCGCTTTCGACGGCGATCGTGATAACATATAAGAATACCGAGTTGTTCTGTGGTATCTTGTAAAAACCGAAGACAAAATCAAAACTTCGTGAATCATGGAATCACTTACCATATGTAAGTACAAGTATTTTACAATATTTGTCTTTAAAATCATGAAAAACAATAAATCGTAAAATATTTCTTGCTTTTACTATGTTATTTTTGTTTTCAAATATCAGAGCGACTGTACTACTTTTGCTATAACTACATTGCTCCTTAACCACTACCTGAGTTCGTCACTAAGTAACTGGACAAGCAATGTAAAAATAACATACGATACTGTATTACGCGGATTCATCGCGTAGTGAGGCCGCCACTTCTTGCGACGAATTAGTGATGTGCTTGTGCAGATCCACTAACGTAGGCTATCGACAGCAATGTCGATTGACGAATGAAATATTGCTATTATAGCTTAGGGGTTTTTCAACCGATGACAAAAAAAGGAGGAGGTTATCAATTCAAAGAGAAATCGAGGGAACTCTTCAAATATTATAGGCACACCTATAGTGATTTGAGTATTTTTTATAGTAACTTGTTGCATTTGTTGCATTCGAAAAGCACCATTTGTGAAGTGGACCTGATGATGAAGACCACCGATAGCCACTGGAACTACTCAATATATAAGTAGTAATAATAAGTATTTCATGTGTTCCGCTTCGATTACTTGAATGTGGTTATTAAGCACAATATGCTAGTCACAATGCATATGGTGAAGTGAAGCTGATGGTGAAGTACCAGGAGAACTCCTCAACAAATAATGGCCCAACATTGGGAAAAGCAATATTTTGTAAATGAATATAAGTAGTTGAAATTTAGGCTCTTGTAACTAGGTAAATTAAAAATCGACCAACTAAAAGAGTGAAATAAAAACTTTTCACCAAAAAATTAAACCGACTCCCAAAAAACACTGCAAAGTGAAAAATAACTTTAATTTTGGAAGTCGGTGCCAAAAACGAAAATACAAAACTAAAGACACCGACTACCGAAATTAAAGTTTTTTTTCACTTTGCAGTGTTTTTTGGGAGTCTGTTTAATTTTTTGGAAAAAAGTTTTTTATAACATGCGAAAACCTCTAAGAAAATATGTTTATTTTTTATTTTACATGAGATGACAGAAATAAAAATACGTAGAAAAGTCAAGTGTACAAAAAAGTAAAAAAGAATAAACAATTTATTTTACGCCCGCAGCATGCGTAAGGAGTTCCGACGTCGCCGTCACTACAATATAAAACCAAGGATCTTATACCTACTAACAAGTTCCTTGTATAAAACATAGTGTATTACATACTCTTTGCTACAATAGTTTATTTTTCAATCTGTCAACCGTTTTAACCTGGTTGGAATATCGATGTAAATAATGTTTTTTTACTTATTTTGATTTTTTTACAGCGTAGTAGAGAAATGCGTAACCAATGTTCGTAAAGTAAGTTACTTTAATTTTAGGTTAATAATCGGTGGTGTTTCTTGGTTTAGAATTATCGTATGTATATGCCTTATCCTCGTGCTGTTTCTTTATTTTTTTATGGTTTTTGTATTTTACTTCCGTTGAAGCTTCGAATGTGTTATAATAATCGGCATGGTTCAGATAATATATTAGTGAATTTAGCTTAAAATAAGTCAATACATTCATGCTATTTATTGGTTTGTATGGATGTGTGTTTGTTTTCATATATTTAATAATTTGTCTACTAACTAGGGTTTTTCTTCTAACAAAAACCTATTATAACCTACTAAACTATTACCTGCGGTTACCCCGCAGGTAATAGTTGCGTAACACACTTACAGTAGGAATCGGTTTCATTATGATAAATCAACAACACTCACTGCGTTATTTACGTTGTTGAGCAGACCAATATTTCGAACATATGAAGCAATGGATTAGCAATATGCGTAAAAATCATTCAGATCTTGATTTATAGTGTGTTACTATGCTTATTATATGGTGACGTTTAGAAGTAGCTTAGGATGTATGTAAATGATAAATAAGTGGTTTTCGTACTTTTCAGCTTCCCAAAAGATGGTAATATAAAAAAGGAATGGATTGATGCCACAGGCATGCCACCTAACTGGTACCCTACAAAAAATAGCACCATATGCTCGGTTCACTTTAGCGCAGAAATGTTCCAGCCTCTAAAGAAAAGTCGCAGGCTTTTTTAATGGGCAATTCCAAAATTAAGAGTACAACTGATTTTTGCAGAAGTGGTTGGTTAAATTTTATTTTATTACTGAAAGCTATTGTCATGTTTTTAGGAATTCTATACAACCTATACGGCTGGTATGTTCAGATCAAAAGCGTAATGTAAGTTAACATCAACTTCTGTTTGACCTATCACTATGATAATTAAATATTAAGATTTAAGTTGAAAGCGCCAGGGTAGCCCTCGAAATTCAATTTGCAGATTAGTATTAGGTGTATGTTGATTTAGATGTGATTCACGAACGTAATATATATGTATTCACTGAATAATAATCATCTAAACCATCGGCTTTGTTACCCTATTGAACTATTTCATGAAATCATGACATTTGAGGCCAATTCTAACTTAGAGAGTTTCATTGATGGTTCTAATTAAAAATGCCACCCCAGTAATATCAAAGCGTCAAGTGCTACACAAATACCTCCACTTTACAGGTCAATGAGTAAACTTAAAATTAAAGAGTACTTAATAATAATTATGTAATGTTATGTTCTTAATAATATGTTTATTGTTATTATAATATTTTCTGGACATGCCATTTTTTATTTGGTTCATTTTCAGGTGCCCAAAAAAATTGTACAATAATAAATGGAAGAATCGATAACTTTCCGATTTAGTCAATCACTAGCGTATATGTAAAATAAATTGCTTTTGAACAGCACAACGATAGCGACCGATGTTTTTGTGTAGGTAAGTTCTAGGGTACATGGTAAATACACGCTGTGTTTGGTGAAATAAGGTTTATTATTGATTGTATAGTACGTTCTGATTTAAGAAATGCGAGTGTGTGCACGAATACGTGTCTATTGATTTTATTAAACCGCATGATTGTGTAATTGCCCCGCCCAGCGCCTAAAGGTGAATGCAGACCTAGCCGCACCGCACGCGCCGCAGTCTTCGCATACGAATTCTTTATATGAAGTTCTATGCAACCTCGCACACCTACCCGCGCCGCAGTCGCCGCAGTCCCTGAAACGACCGAACTCCCCAAGCCGCAGCTGATGACGTCACCCGCACGCAGCGGACGCTGCGGCTAGCGTGATGCGGATGACGTCATTCGCATCCACGGCACGCAGTGTTGCCAGATATACAGATTTCGCGGTATCCATACAGATTTTCAACATGTCATACTGATAAAAAATTGAGAGTAAAATTTATACAGATTTTCAACATTCCAATTTTTTTTCATACAGAATTACCTCAAATGGTAGTTTTATAATGTAAACGGAGAATCTCTGTCAACGGTTTATAAGAAAATTACTTGTTCTCGTATTAATAATCTGTGGTTCTCGTTTATTTTGTTCGCAGGGCCGGATTAACCATTAGGCAGAGTAGGCAACTGCCTAGGGGCCCCGCGTCCACAAGGGGCCCACTGCACGCACCAAGAAAAAAAAATGACTCATCGAACGAGAATTTAGAAGTGCGTGTGAACTGAGGGACCACACTGTTATCTCTCAAAATACAAATCCTTAGATTTAGTAGTAGAATTAAATGCGAGGTTCTTAAGTCCTTACTCCGGTAACCAGACCGCACTTAAGGGCCTATACTACCATCGCTTCTCACTATCTCGCTCGCACACTACTGGCCGCGGTCACGTGAGCAAGCGAGACAGGGTGGCAGGAAAAAGACTCCAAGACACCGATAATTTAGTTTATTTCTTTTTACGGTGAAAATAATGGTAATTAAAAAAGAAAGTAAATAACATAAGACTTGCTTTATAGTTAGTTCAATTGATATGCAAAGTTTCATTATCTAATTTGAAGTTATTTTTGAATACCACAGCGGTTTATTGTTCGGTTTGGAGGTAACATTGGATTTCTTTTTTCTATCAAGAAAATTTTATGGAATCGTGTTTTCGTCAAACATAGTACCTAATAGTAATCCTCAAATTTACTATGTATTTATTTAAAAATGATTGCTGCAGTATTTTCTACATAACGGACGATCATGCTAAGCCATTTGAGGTAGTATCGCCTCTTAAGTGCGAGGTTACGATACGTACGTAGTCTACAATTGTTTTATGTCTGCTAGTAAATCTTACAATTTTCTCCTCAATTTTCCTTTCTCAATAACAAGAATTATAATCTTTTTTTGACGCACGCAATACTTCATACTATCTAGTATCGAGTTTTAAAACTAATATAATAAATCGGAACGCAGCCGTAGGGCGGCCGGAGGGTACTTCATGCACGTTGGTGGAATCCCCGATTCGTTAAACTACTTTCAAGTAATCGAATCGCAACCCATGCAATACTTAGTAGTTCCGGAAGCTAGCTGTGGTCTTCATCATTAGTTCCACTGCACCAACCGGTGCTTTTCTGCCTATAATATTTGTAGTTTTCCCTCGAATTCTCCAGGATTCCATCATCAGATCCTGACTTGATGACAATGGGACCAACCTTGAAGTATCATTAGAACTTAAAACGGGATATTTACCATGTGTATTGTTTTGAGTTTCCGATATTTCGGCACTGTTGCAAGCGCCATGATCACGGATGAACTGAAATAATTGCGGGTGGAAGTTTATGAGCAGACAAATCGGTCTACCCTCTTTCTCGTTCGTTTTCTGTTAGCGACACCGCTACCACTGTCACATGTATCACTAAACACTCGATTCTGTTCCCGACACACAAAACTCACCGTGTCGACTCGCGAACTTTCTACGGAACTTTCTCGGTTTTTACACTTTTGAACCACTGGATTCCAGGCCCTCGACAGTTGAAACCCATCATTTGTCTGACCGATGTACGACTTTCCACAGCTGCAGTCCACTTTATAGACACCGGGTTTTTTCAGAGGGAAGTTGTCCTTCGGTGAACGCAGCATCTGAGAGTCAGACAAAACGTACCGTAGCTTGCAATCTCGGAACACATTAGGGCGGTGAAAAATAATGATGTTCAAAAATCGGCAATAGCACAACATCTTTTAAACGCAGGATCGAACCATTGGATTGAGTTACATAACCCTCAAGACATCTCGACAGAACGCCACTATATACCAAGACTGGTAAGGGAAGCGATTGAGATTACCAAATACGACAATTTCAATCGGGAGGATGGGTTTCAACTGTCGAGGGCCTGGAATCCAGTGGTTCAAAAGTGAAAAACCGAAAAAATTCCGTAGAAAGTTTGCGAGTGGACACGGTGAGTTTTGTGTGTCGGGAACAGGATCGAGTGTTTAGTGATACATGTGACAGTGGTAGCGGTGTCGCTAACAGAAAACGAACGAGAAAGAGGGTAGACCGATTTGTCTGCTCATAAACTTCCACCCGCAATTATTTCAGTTCATCCGTGATCATGGCGCTTGCAACAGTGCCGAAATATCGGAAACTCAAAACAATAAATACACATGGTAAATATACCGTTTTAAGTTCTAATGATACTGTTAGTGACCATGTTAGCTTAAAAATTTAAACCGTGAAGTATACCCTTTCAAACAAAAAGAATTTTCCAAATCAGTCTAGCCGTTATGAGTTAACACAAATAAAAATATTACAGCCGAATTGAAAACCTCTTCCTTTTTTGAAGTCGGTATAAGAGGGCCCCGAGGATTCCATTGCCTATAGGCCCCTGATGGGTTAATCCGGCTCTGTTTGTTCGTGTAACTACCGGAATAATTGAGATAGAAAATGTAAATCAGTGACCGGAACTATCGAAAAGGATACGTTTTGAGTCTGCGATTAGTTTCACCAAAAACACGCAACATAAAATAATGAATTGTAAAAGAAATTATGAACTAGTAAAAATACTTATTTAAAAAACCCGACTGCTCAACTGAAATGGAACATCCAGCACATTTTTATTTTAAAAAGTGACTAGCATCTGGGACCTAATTGAACTTAATATAATTTTAGTTTAAAAAAATTGGATGGGTCCCGCCTGTTTGTCAAAAAATGTGCTTGTTTCTTCCATTTTAGTTGAGCAGTCGCGTTTTTTGATTTCTTAAATATATTTGTTTTATTTTCAGCTTTTTAGTATTTAAATCCGTTTTAAAACGTTATATATCCTAAACGGTTGCTAAAAATGAAAAATAGTTAAAGAAACCTCAAAATCATTTTTAAAGATCTATTTAATGTTACCCCACTTGACATAGTTTGACGATTTTTTTATTTTTTATTTTTACAATATGGCACCTGGTTGTTGTTGTGGTGATTTGTTTTTATTTTAATCTATCTCATAACACTCACGCCATCAAGACAAATCCAACGACGTATCATTTATCAAAATCTGTTCACGGGTTTAATAGTTACGAGGGAACAAACGAACGGACATACATAAATACATACGCGGTGAAAACATAACCCTCTTCCTTGCTTTGCCACAGTCGGGTAAAAAATTAAACAACGGCACTACATCTTTTCTATCTATGGTCCAATACAATGCATATTTAAAAATTAAAAAAAAAACAATTACTTGCTTATTCCCTATTATAGCACCTACGGATAAAATTACACAAAAGAGCAAAATACCAATATCAAATACAGATTTTTCACAGATTTTCTTAAATTTACCTAATACAGATTTTCTTAAATTTACCTTAAGGCCGGCCGCAGACGTTCGGTTTCCTGATCAGGAAACCTGATCAGGAAACCTGAATGCTCTACTTACATACAAAATGTTCAACAAGGCGCACACTATTCTTATTTTTTCCGGACGGAAAAAACCTGACGTTCGGTTCGATGCGTTCCGGAATGTAAGAACGGAAAAAACCTGATGACGTCATTCCGAACGCAGCGCTGGCGTACATTTTGGCTCGGCCGCCGTACACGCACGGAAATTTCATTTCAGATTAGTGTTGCCAGACAGATTTCTTGGTGTCCATACAGATTTTCATCATGTCATACCGATAAAAACTTGAGAGTGAACGCCATAGATCATCAACTCTTGCCATAAGTTCTGCACTTTTATTGTGCCTACGCAGTAAATATAAATTAAGTACATTAATGAAGTAAAAATAATATATTTCGTAAAGTTTTAGTGGCTTAGTAGTTGAGTAATATGCACTTTCAGTAATTGAAACTGAATTCTACTTGACCACTATAAAAAACCACCAGCCACTAAAAGCAATATTTCGCCACTAAAAGGGGGGTCGAACTAAGTTGGTAACACCGGTCTCTATACGTAAAATTCCGAATGAAAAAAACCGGAAGTTTGCGCTAGTCTCACGGAATTCCGAATCTGAATTCCTGATCAGGAAACCTGATCAGGAAACCGGACGTCTGCGGCCTGCCTTATACAGATTTTATACAGATTTTTTTAATCTTCGGTACGATAATGCTTTCAAAAATCTGGCAACACTGCAAGTGCGATGCGTGCGGCGACGGGAACGACTGCAGCGACCATAGGCAGCGACTGCGGCGCAGATAGGCACAGAGTACATTCATATATATAGTAACAGATAGGTGTGCGAGGCCATTAACAAAAAGCGATGACTGCGGGGACTGTAGAGACTGCGGTGCGGCTAGGTCTGCGTTCACCTTAAGCCGGCTCTACACGTTGGCCAACACAGTGGCGAATGTAGTGGCCAGTGCCTATTCGCCAACGTGTAGAGGGGGTGTTTGTGCATGTTGGGTTGTATTGGAATGATGGCCGACGAGTTGGCGCGAGATCCGTGTGGTGTCGGTTTTTTGCAACAGATCAAAGGGTTGTTGGCCGAGTATTGGCTACCGCGTCCACACGTTGGCCGCGCGTTTAGTATGCTACGAGCTCCCAGAACGATCGCACGCACCTGATTAAACATTTTAACCGACTTCAAAAAAAAGAAGGAGGTTCTCAGTTCGACTTGAACTTTTTTTTTATGTATGTTACCTCATAACTCGAAGTCGGCTGGACCGATTTAGAAAATTCTCTTTTATTTGAAATGGTATACTTTCTCGTTGGTCCCTCATAAATCGAAGTCAGCTCAACCGATTTAGAAAATTCTCTTTTCATTTGAAATGGTATACTTTCTAGTTGGTCCCATTGTTATGAAATCAGGATCTGATGATGGGATCCTGGAGTAAGCGAGGGAACTCTTCAAATATTATAGGCACATCTATAGCGTTTTGGTTATATCTTGTAGTATCTTGTGCTCTCGAAAAGCACCATTTGGGGAAGTGGAACTGATGATGAAGACCACAGATGACCACCGAAACTACTCAATAATAAGTATTTCATGGATTGCGATTCGATTACTTGAATATAGATGTTAAAGCACTTTATGTTCGTCACAATGCATATGGTGATGTAGAGCTGATGGTAAAGTACCAGGAGAACTCCTCAAAAATTAACGGCTCTGCATCGGGAAAAGCAATATTTTGTAAAAGGTGATAAGTTGTTGACATTATGGCTTTTGTAACTAGATAAATTACAAACCGACCCACTAAACAGCGTGATTTTTTTTTTCATTTTTAATTTTATTTTTGGCGTTGTAGTGTTTTGATATGGAAGTTGGTTTTATTTTTTGTTAAAAAGTTTTTATAGTCACGCGTCGGTAACAACTAGTGTAAACAAAATGTCAGTAATGACTAATAACGAAGAAACTTTTCGGTTTATAGAGCTCTACCAAGCCGTAAATTGTTTGTGGAACCCAAGAAGCAGCAGTTAGCGCCTCAATATCCATTTTAATAAATACGTCCGCACATTGGCCTGGACCGTAGCAAACTGAACGACCTTCCAACGTGTGGACGCTATCACGAACTCTTGGCCAATATGCTGGCCACTACATTCGCCACTGTGTTGGCCAACGTGTAGAGCCGGCTTTAACTGGAGACACACGGTTCCGATATAATTTCGTCTGGCGGGCATATCTACTTGTTTATTTTATCTATGGCTGGCGGTGTGAAAATGTGTCTCACAGATTTTTTCGAGTCCGGATCCACGGGTAGGTAAATATAATTACCCGTATTTTTTTTTCTTTGTTTTTTTTTTCATCTTTCACACAACGCCATCTAGTCCCAAACTAAGCAGAGCTTGTAGTATGAGTACTAGACAACTGATAAACATAAATATATATTTCTAAATACATACATATTATAGATAAATTACACCCAGACAAAGAACAAATGATCGTGCTCATCACACAAACATTTGTCCTGGGTGGGAATCGAACCCACGACCTTGCGCATAGCAGTCAGGGCCACTAACCACTATACCAACAGGCCTGTCAGATTGCCCATTAGGTGGACCCCCCCCCCCCCCCCCTGGACTTTTGTTTATATCATCGAATTTCAAAGTAGGAGAGGCGCTCGTTTACTGCGGCTAGGTCTGCGTTCACCTTTAAACATACTGTCATCTTCTTTTTGCTTATGGTTATTTATATGAGCAAAAAGAGATAACGCTAGTTTTCATCATTATCATTCTGGCAACTCTTTTCATTGTCGTCCTCAAAATACCTATTTGCGGCAAGTTCGCCATTACTGAATACCCTGTCCAACCCTGTCGTGTGGTAGGTGATCTGTCAATCAGCGTTGTTTGTGGATGTATTTTGGTAATTTTCGTTGTGAATAAGTGGTTTTATGTGAATAACTGTATTCAGAGTTGATAATCGGTATGTAGGAAGATGCCTCACTGCAGTATTATTGGTTGCACAAACAAAACAAGGACAAAACCGGCAAATATAACATTACATCGGTACGTACTACATAATTCAAAGATTTTCCATATTATTTGTATAGTTAAACATGTGTGCATTCTGTAAACAGTATAAGATGAGAATTTCTATCAAAACCCCTATTTATTTTCATATATTTGCAGTTATTTCAATCAAATATCGTAAAAGCATTTTTGTTTGAGAATTAGTGTTGTAGCAATGGTGATTTACTTGCCGATAGATTTAGCACTAATTTTATCTAAGAAAATCAAACTATTAATTCCACAATGTATAAATAAAATGAACATATAATTACTTTTAGATTGCCTAAGATTGAAGAAAGGCGAAATGCTTGTCTCAATATAATTGGTGTGGAAAATATAAACACAGCAAGGAAATAAGTCTTTGTTAGTTCATTGCATTTTGAAAATTCAACATGAACAGAACTATGAATGTAGTCAAATAACGTGATGATGCCCTTCCATCACAGACTTTATGGGTAAGAATAGTGCAAATTATTTTATAATTTTTTCAATCTAGTATAGTACATATTATAATGTAAGTTCAATAACTTTGTTTTTAATTTAAAACTACCTTGGTGGTCGAGTGGTCGCAAGCGCGGCTGCTGATCACGAGATCTTGGGTTCGATTCCCGGGTCGGGCAAAAAGTGCTATTGGGTCTTTCTGTAAGAAATTTCTCAGTAGTAGCCTGGAGTTTGGAAGTTGGTGGTGTGATACCCCGTGTTACCCAGCTACTGGGTTGTGGAGGTCTGATAAGCAATATTTTAATATTATTTATTTAATATATGGCAGTTAATGTTAACATTCATATAATAATGCTCATATAAAGTGTTTATTTAATTGTTTCACATTTATACAATTTTGAAATGAAGTGCCATTTATTCATGTAAGTATTGTAGTACCTACATCTGTAGTTCAGAAGTTAATTACTTATATGTATCAACCACATACATGTTGCAGCCTTTGACCAGAAAAAGTGTTTCGGGGATATTGACTGACAGAGATCAAAGTGAACAATTGGATACATGCCACTGGAGCACAATATTATATTCCCTGTCCCGAGTACTTCCACTACCCCAGGTGCACTGGTAAACATTCCAGGATTTTTTATTGCAATAATAGACAATATTTGTATTTTATTAAGTCACAAATTAAAAAAATCTCTCTCCAGGCTTACCTACTGAATAAACCATAGTAATTAAAAGCCAACATGATAAAAGATTTCAAATTTTGAATACCTAGTTTAATGAAATAAAAAGTTATGAATCAATTTAAATCAAATTAAACTTATTTATTTATTAAATTTACTTAAGTAAAACTAAGTTAAGTAAATCAACATTTAGAACAGCTGTTTTTCATAACAAAAGTAGTTTACTATACATTTGCCTGAGAATGAAAATAAATCAGGATCCTGTGCTGGAGTCGTTTCGAAACATGGAGTTACATATATACCGGTATGATGTGTTTCGTTACAACAACAATTCTCAATGCATAGGTATCTCATAAATATAAATTGATAAGCTTTTAATTTTAAATATATTATTTTTATTTGTTCCAGGCTCACACAATTCAGATTATTAAAAGAATTAAAGAAAAATGTAAAAAACAGTCGAGACAAATCAAGAGACTTAAGGAAAAAGTAACGTTGTACTGGGATCGGTATATCATTATTGATAAGACTATTGTTGCCAATAAGCCTGACATAGTGGTGATAGACCGATTAGTGCGCCGCACAATAATAATCGATGTTACCATCCCACATGACGAGAACCTTGTAAAAGCTGAGAAGAGAAACATATAAAGTGTCTCGACTTAGCCCATGAGGTTGTTGATATGTGGAATGTGGACTCGGCTGTCATTGTAGTATTCGGCAATGGGCTGATAGCGAAAAGCTTCGTCGACCATCTGTCGAATCTGGCGTTGCATGGCTGGATAAGGTGCCTGATACAGAAGGCAGTACTCGAAACAGCTCTTATTGCGATGAGGTTTATGTTTCTGGGGACCTAACCACTAGTAGCTTGGATCTCGCTCCCGATACTCGTGGACTGCCATTTTTATAGTTTTATGTGGTTTTTTATATATTTTAGTTTTAGTTTTGTAGAAAATATTAAAAATGTAAATTGTGAATGCATTATAAAGAGATCATTTAATCATAATCTTGCGTTTTTTTTATCATTTTCATACTATAATACCACCTAGCAACATTCCGTTTGCCTTTACAAGAAAGCCTCGTTGGTCTAGTGGTTGCAAGCTCAACTGCTGAGCATGAGGTTCTGGGTTCGATTCCCAGGTCGGCTGAAGTGTTATTGGGTTTTTGTGTTAAAAAAATCCCAGAAACCACCCGAAATCTGTAAGACGGTGATGGAAAACATTTTGAGTAAAGCCATTAAGAAGCCTAAGGGCGGGTTTAATTGTTTTATGATGACAAGGCCGTTACCGTTAGCACTCTAGCATTTTTTACTACTAAAATGTTGAAAGTTAAAATCTACATACGGTAGAGGGCCAGCAGGGTATGCAAAATAACTGCAAAAAGCATTCCGTGATAAATAATCTTTATATTGCAAATTGGTTATTAAATAACACTTTTACACGTCATTTTTTTCGTAAATATTAACTAGATGAGGCCGGTGTTTCCTAACTGACTACCCTGAGAAGAAACACCGAAACAAACTCAGGGGTCCGTCTCTTTTAAAGTCCATACAATCTAGACTGGTTTAATTATATGGCAACTTTGTAGGTTTCAGTCTGAGGCGGTCTTTTGAAGAAAGTTGCTCACAGATTTGAGTGGGACTGTCCATACAGTGCAAGCATTTGTTAAATGACGTATAGCTCAACTTAGAACAAGAAGCTTAACGATTTGACGATCAACGTGTATTTTGCTTCTTTTTAATTTCCTAATTGGATGCTCTAACAGCACATACGATTGTTTGGAAAAAGGCGAGGGAGGCTTTTACCCTGCACTGGGATATCTTTTTTTATTATCGGGGGGAAACCTTCAAAAGGCGCCTGAACCTTTGGGAAAAAGAACAGGGAGTGTGGGATTCCTACCTCATTAAAATCACCCCGGTGATCACCATCAACTAGTGCAGGCCAACAACCAATTTCATAGATAAAATGTGAATATGTTGACAGCTAATCGGTTATGCCGTAAGTATAGTATGTATATAGGACTTACAGCTACACGTAAAGGGAATAGAACCGATGTGGCATATTGATCCGCCGACATATTGATGTTTTTTTCGAAATCGCGGGGCACGATGAAATTGATATTTATGGGGAAAGGACTCACAGACGAACAAAAAATGCCCAGTAACATGGTACGCCGAAGCGTAAAATTTGTAAGGAACAAACCGCGATTTCGAAAAAAGCCAGCTTTTATCGAAAAGTTCGAACCCCTTTAAAATACGTAATCCAAAAAGACGCTCAAAGTTACAATTTTATTACTCAAGCTTTAGAGAAATCAGTAAACATAATAATTATACACTTCTGGACACATCTATTGGCCCACCTTAGAGTTTAGGTTTCGATGGCCCCTACCGAAATATGATTGCTAGATTGAACAAAAACTGTTGATGCAGTTTTAAACCTGATACATTTTACCATCTTTTTCGATCGTATAGTTTTAAATTTGAATTCAGAATACCATACGACATGGACCTACGCCTAACAAGTCGGATATGCGCCTTGTTAAAGGCAATTAATTTTTGAATAAAAAACATGTTTTATCAAATAAAGGTTTAATTTAATAACGCGTGTTGCCTCCATGGGCATCTACCACAGCTCTCATACGATTAGGCATAAAGTTTATCAACCGCTCTATGAAATTTTGAGGGATCATCTCCCATTCCTCTTCTATGGCAGTTTTCAACTCCTGCATCGTCTGGGCAACTGGCTGACGAGCCCTAACACGCCTTTTTAGCTCGTCCCACATGTGCTCAATGGGGTTCATGTCTGGGCTTCTGGCTGGCCAGTCCATAACTGTGATGTTCACATCCCGAAGATATTCCCTGACGATGCCGGCCGCATGGGCTCTTGCATTATCATGCATAAAAAGGAAATTTGGGCCCACATAGTCCGCGTATGGTATCACGTGAGGTTCTAAGCACTCACGAATGTATCTTTCAGCATTTAATGTTGGCAGCCGTGGTCCTGTAACAACCTCAAGTTGAGTTTTGCCGCTCGCGGATATACCGCCCCAGACAGTCCATGAGCCACCGCCATAAGCAACCCTCTCTTCAAAGCAGCATTGTGCGAAACGCTCTCCCTTACGCCGGTAGACCTTCTTCCTTCCATCATTGCCATGTAACACAATTTTAGACTCATCAGAAAAGAGTACACGGCTCCAATCTTGCTGTGTCCAATTTAAATGACTGCGTGCGAAATGAAGGCGCGCTGTTCGGTGGGCTCGCTTTAGTTTGGGCCCATTAGCTGGCTTGTGTGGTACCATATCGCGTTCTTTTAACCTTCTCCGAACAGTTCGAGCGCTCACAGATACTCCGTGGAAGTCGCGAAGTTGGTTTTGTATCTCAATGGAGGTAAGGTGACGATTTCTCAAGCTGGTCGTCACGATGAATCGATCCTGCCTTTCAGTTGTGACCCGAGATCGTGGCCTTCCTTGGCGACGAACAAAGCCGCAAGTCTCTAGGTACCTCCGATAAACATTTCGGACCGCAGATCGACTTAAATTAAGTTGAGCACTCACGTTTCTTTGGCTGTGTCCGGCCTGAATAAGTGCCACAGCTTGGGCGGCGACTTCAGGTGAAGTATCCATAGATTATTGATAGAACCTCACCTTAATGTTAAGAATAAGTAATGTTTGTTGCAAAAGCAAAGATATCAATCACTTTTTCAAGAATTAAATCCAAGTAAACCAATAAAACCAAGTTTTCTTAGTATTCGATTGTTTGATATCAACAAACAGGCTCCAAATTGTCTTTTGTTTCTTTAAATTCTGTGTTCGAAATTCAAAAAAAGACTATTTAATGAAATTGTGAATGTGCCAGGTTCAAAACTGCATAAAAACTTTTTGCTCGACCTAATATAAAATTTTAGCTAGGACCAAACGAAACTGAAAATACAAGGTGGGCCAATAGATGTGTCCAGAAGTGTATTATCTAGATGGTAAGTAGATATTTTAAATATATCGATAAAATTCTTTTGATTCTTGAGTAACGTCACTAGTTCAATCCGCCATTTTGAAATACCATTATTGTAGGTATGGGACGTTTATTTTGTAGGTATATCAAGTCCATAGAGTTTCTTTAGTCTAAGGTTTGACCACTATCTCACCTGATGGTAACAATAAAATGTACTCTGTGGATGGTAAGTGATGATGTGATCGAAGATGGAGCACGCTTACCTAAAAGTAACCTATTCACTCTGAACTTAAAGCTCTGACTAAGGAAAAAAAGAGGACATGGCATAAACATTCTATACGAACAGTAGTTATAGGAATATGATGCATTTCGACGGCATAGTAACTGATATATCGGCATCTCTTTTTAACTTGTGAGAGTAACCATATGTAAAAAAGGACATCATTAGTTTTATCATTGCCAAAAATGGCAGCATAACTTTGGTTATGTCACAAAATACCTAACTGCGGCCGGCCGCCATGTTTTGTCACAGCCAACAACAAGTACATCAGTTGTCATCGCGACTTGCTTGTTTCAGTGTTTTTAAGAAAATTTGGTGATAATAGGCGAAAATTGTGCTTGTTTATAGTGTAAGAACTTGCATAATACTGCATTTATCATGGGTAGGTGCAGTGTGTTAGGCTGCCGCATGAAAAGCAACAAAAACATCCCAATAAAACGTTGCACAGGTAAGTAACCGAATTCATTCAAAATATCTTGTTTTTTTCTATTATTTTGAAAGATTTTGCTATTTTTGGGAAAGTTTATAAAGATACACTTGCTTTTCTGTAATTATTTACTGTTTTACTGTTGATATTATATGATTTTTAAGCAAATCATTTGTTAGTGAACAGAGAGTTAGAGTTACGGTTCAGAATTTTCAATTTATCGATAAAACATATCGACAGGTGAATATTATTTAACTCGATTTCTTTTTATGATTTTAGATTGCCAACATGTAAAGAAAGAAAAGAACAGTGGCTGTATATACTTGGGATTGAAAATTTGAATACTACAACCAAGCATATTTTTATTTGTTCCCTGCATTTTGAAGATAAATGTTTTAACCGAACTTTAAATATAACAAGACTGCGCGATGATGCTTTGCCTTCAAGTGAATTATTGGTAAGTTTTGAAAATAGACAAGTTTATTGTGTTTACCTACTTACTGACAAGTAACCAATCCAAACCAGTTGATGGAGAGAGAGGAGGGACGAGAAGCATGTCAGCAACAGCAGTTCTATATTGCTGAAATACTGGTATAAAGTTTCAGGTTTAAATACGCATCAGTCAGAATAAATAGATAACTATTTTTTCTGAAAATTATAAAACATCCTTAAAATTCTCGTACAGACTGAATCAAAACCTAATATAAGTTATATGATTTTAATTATCCATCTCCTCACACAGATTAAGACACATATACCTGCACTATTTTTACTCCTGATATAGTCATAGCAAAAGGAGATGGATAATGATTAATTTTTGAAAATGATACATACATATATCAGGTTATAAAATGTTGTGTCTATGTTAAAATGCAAGCTAAACAAATGTGAGCGTGAGTTAGTGATTAAATTCGCAATGTAAATATTATTAAACATTTATGGTTATTCTTTGTATAGTTACCAGCACAATTTGACGAGTGTGAGGAACAACGATCTGTTCCTCGCAGGGTGTTGGAAGAGAAACCTGTTTGCAGCACTTCTAACAATGCAGATGTAAGCGTAATATTTCATAATAATTATGTTCCTTATGGTAATTACCATGCAATCTTGACTTTTAAATACAAACTCACTCAATATAAAAAATTGTTGTTATTTCTTTACAGTTACCAGCCCAATTTAATGAATGTGAGGCACAACATTTTTTTTCTCACAAAGCACTGGAAGAGGAGCCTGTCTGCAGCACTTCTAGCTATGCAGATGTAAGTGTTCTATTTTATAATATGTTACTGTATGTACTGTGGGCAGCGTAACTGGTAATTTCAAATTAATTTACGGCAAAAACTTGAACGAAGTTGCAGAAAACTAGAAGTTAATGCGTTTTTTTTTTGTTTCAGGATAAAGCGCTTGAAATTATTCAAAAATTAAAATCAAAAAATGAATATCGGAAGAAAAAAATTAAAACATTAAATGAAAAAGTGAGAAGACAGAGTAAGAAAATCCAGACTATAATCTACATCTGTGCCAAATTTCATAAAAATCCGTTCAGCCGTGATTGAGTAACAAACATCCATCCATACAAACAAACTTTCGCACTTATAATAATATTAATAAATAAGGATTGTGTGGTTTGTATTTTTTTTACTTTTTGTTTGTTAAACATGCTCATGTTTTATTAATGTGTATATTTGTATAAAATTTGCGCAACGTGCTCTTATTTGATTATTGTGTATACATATTTGTATTTTAGAACTTAATTATGACTGGGATAAGCGGCTTTTATAGTTTTCAATAAATCTGTGTAAAATGATAATTTTTGTTTTATTATGAATGATCGAGCCATGTAGTAGTACTTAAATAAAAAAAATTAATGTTAAGTTAAGTAATTATAGACCTTAGGTACAGGTACTTCAGTCGTGGTATGCTAATCAGTAATAGTGATACTCTAATAAGGCTCCTACACATATGCCCCGGCACAAGTCGCAGAAACTAGAAGTCCGCACGAAACTCAATCTTAATTCCAAGCGCTAAGTAACCCTGAGCCGCGCGCGGCATCCTCCCCAGCCGGCGGCACTGTGTGTAGGAGGTTTTTTACTCGTACCCAGTATGTTGAGCGTGGTCGCCACAGTTGTTCTGGCCGCAATTTCGGTCGCATACTAGGCTCACAGGAAAAAGCGAGCAATGAACACAGCGATCACAAGGCTACAGTTTTTTATTCGTGATCGCCGCGGTGGCAACTGGGAATAAATGGGATAGACATACCACACCATAGTAAAATTTGTTTTATTATGAACATACCTGTACAAGTACAGAATACAGATAGTTAATTTAACTGCAGTAGCATCTATTCAGTATCCACGTGCCCTGCCTGCCATGTAAAATGACACTCTTCGAGCGTGTGCGTTTTTATAGCTCACATTACCACGTAAATAAAAATGAAGAAAGCTAAAAAAAACGTGTGCATCTGGATTGGGGGCCTATTTTTTTAATCCTTGCGAAACGAAATAAGACTTATAGGGAAATTAGTTAAAAATAGTAAAAACTTAAAGCAAAGGGCCATGAATTTCTTAAACGTTACTCATTTTCGACAATTATGAATTCTGTAAGCACCGTGCAATTCAACTATCGATGTTATAATGCGCGCAGCTCTACGGCAAGCCGCCATCTTTGTGCCAGACTCACAATAGGTATGCACGCTTTTTTCGTAGGTATTTCATGTCTATTCTTTTTTCCTTAGTCTGAGTCTGAGTAAAGACTCCTAGGTTGTAGCTGTCGGGAAACACAGACTCCGGCAGGGAATTCCACTCCTAAAGCCGGTTCTACATGTTGGCCAACACAGTGGCGAATGTAGTGGCCAGCATATTGGCCAAGAGTTCGTGATAGCGTCCACACGTTGGAAGGTCGTTCAGTTTGCTACGGTTCACCTACCAAAAAGTTTCTTCGTTATTAGTTAGTTTAGTCTATAAAAACTTTTTAACAAAAAATAAAACCAACTTCCATATCAAAACACTACAACGGCAAAAATAACTTTAATTTCGGTAGTCGGTGTTATTGGTTTTGTATTTTCTTTTTTTGACACCGCCTTCCGAAATTAAAGTTATTTTTGCCTTTGTAGTATTTTGATATGGAAGTCGGTTTTATTTTTTGTTAAAAAGTATTTTTCACGCTTTTTAGGGGGTCGGTTTGTAATTTATCTAGTTACAAAAGCCAAAATGTCAACTACTCATCAAATTTTACAAAATACTGCTCCCGATGCAGAGCCGTTAATTTTTGAGGAGTTCTCCTGATACTTCACCATCAGCTCTACATCACCATATGCATTGTGACGAGCATAAAGTACTTAACATCCATATTCAAGTAATCGAATCGCTATCCACGAAATACTTATTATTGAGTAGTTTCTGTGGTCATCTGTGGTCTTCATCATTCATCATCATTCATGAGTTCCACTTCCCCAAATGGTTCTTTTCGAGAGCAACTGCACAAGATACTATAAGAAATACTCAAAACGCTATCGGTGTGCCTATAATATTTTGAAGAGTTCCCTCGATTACTCCAGAATCCCATCATCAGATCCTGATTTCATAACAATGGGATCAACTAGAAAGTATACCCTTTCAAACGAAAAGAGAATTTTCTACATTAAAAAGAAGTTCAAGACGAACTGAGAACCTCTTTCTTTTTTTTAAGTCGGTTAAAAATTTGAATCAGGTGCGTGCGATCGCTCTGGGAGCTCGTAGCAAACTAAACGCGCAGCCAACGTGTGGATGCGGTGGCCAATACTCGGCCAACAACCCTTTGAGCCGGCTTATGGTGAACGCAGACCTAGCCGCACCGCAGTCTCTACAGTCCCCGCAGTCATCGCTTTTTGTTAATGGCCTCGCACATCTATCCGCGCCGCAGTCGCTGCAGTCGTTCCCGTCAGTGTTGCCAGATTTTTGAAAGCATTATCTATCCGAAGATTTAAAAAATCTGTATAAAATCTGTATTTGGTATTGGTATTTTGCTCTTTTGTGTAATTTTATCTGTAGGTGCTATAATAGGGAATAAGCAAGTAATTATTTATACGAGAATAAGTAATTTCATTATAAACCGTTGACAGAGATTCTCTGTCTACTTTATAACTCTGGCAACACTGCGCGCCGTGGATGCGAATGACGTCATCCGCGCTGCGTGCGGGTGACGTCATCAGCTGCGGCTAGGGGAATTCGGTCGTTTCAGGGACTGCGGCGACTGCGGCGCGGGTAGGTGTGCGAGGTTGCATAGAACTTCATATAAAGAATTCGAATGCAAAGACTGCGGCGCGTACGGCGCGGCTAGGTCTGCGTTCACCATTAAAGCCGGCTCTTCACGTTGGCCAACACAGTGGCGAATGTAGTGGCCAGCATATTGGCCAAGAGTTCGTGATGGCATCCACACGTTGGAAGGTCGTTCAGTTTGCTTTGGTTCAGGCCAATGTCCGGACGTATTTATTAAAATGGATATTGAGGCGCTAACTGCTGCTTCTTGGGTTCCACAAACAATTTACGGCTTGGTAGAGCTATAAACCAAAAAGTTTCTTCGTTATTAGTTAGTTTAGTCTATAAAAACTTTTTAACAAAAAATAAAACCAACTTCCATATCAAAACACTACAACGGCAAAAATAACTTTAATTTCGGTAGTCGGTGTTATTGGTTTTGTATTTTCTTTTTTTGACACCGCCTTCCGAAATTAAAGTTATTTTTGCCTTTGTAGTATTTTGATATGGAAGTCGGTTTTATTTTTTGTTAAAAAGTATTTTTCACGCTTTTTAGGGGGTCGGTTTGTAATTTATCTAGTTACAAAAGCCAAAATGTCAACTACTTATCACCTTTTACAAAATATTGCTTTTCCCGATGCAGAGCCGTTAATTTTTGAGGAGTTCTCCTGGTACTTCACCATCAGCTCTACATCACCATATGCATTGTGACGAAAATAAAGTGCTTAACATCCATATTCAAGTAATCGAATCGCAATCCACGAAATACTTATTATTGAGTAGTTTCGGTGGTCTTCATCATCAGTTCCACTTCCCCGAATGGTGTTTTTCGAGAGCAACTGCACAAGATACTATAAGAAATACCCAAAACGCTATAGGTGTGCCTATAATATTTGAAGAGTTCCCTCGATTACTCCAGGAGCCCATCATCAGATCTTGATTTCATAACAATGGGACCAACTAGAAAGTATACCATTTGAAATGAAAAGAGAATTTTCTAAATCGGTCCAGCTGACTTCGAGTTATAAGGTAACATACATAAAAAAAAGTTCAAGACGAACTGAGAACCTTCTTCTTTTTTTGAAGTCGGTTAAAATTTTTATTCAGGTGCGTGCGATCGTTCTGGGAGCTCGTAGCATACTAAACGCTCGGCCAACGTGTGGACGCGGTAGCCATGATACTCGGCCACAACCCTTTGATCTTTTGCTAAAAACCGACACCACACGGATCTCGTGCCAACTTGTCGGCCATCATTCCAATACAACCTAAGATGCACAAACACCCCCTCTACACGTTGGCGAATAGGCACTGGCCACTACATTCGCCACTGTGTTGGCCAACGTGTAGAGCCGGCTTTAGCCGTCCGCACAATGAAGGTATTCCCAAAACGTTTTGTTCGTATGGGTGGGATGTCCACCATGTAACGCTGGCGCTTCGCCGTTTACTTATATCTAGAAAGAGGATAATGTTTAAGACAGCGACAAGTAGACTGCCAAAAATGATTTAAACGTCTAGTAAACTATTTGAGAATATTTTTATAAAACTCTAAAACCTTCAATAAGTTTCACCATTTTATTTTTCATGCAGTGTATTAGCAGCTTAATTCATTCATGAAACGCCATTGCGAACTTGTCCTAAACTTTTGTGTCTAACTTCACTTTATTGTTCGATCATCCATCGTTCATCAATCAAGCGGTCGAATAATTCGTAATTTTACTTAATTTTTTCAAATTTGTGCCAATCGTTACGTTAATTTAGTGTTATTAATTTGTTGGAAGCCAGTGGATATTTATAAATGTAAATAATCATCCTTGTGTGTTTGCAAACGTGCATATGCTTTGTTGTGAGAACCACCTTTATCTGCTGTCATTCTGAGCTGTAGCAACTGAATTTTCGATAATGAAACTTATCCCTTGAATGGTAGGTTATCGACTGAACTAGAGTACAAAAATAACAAATCAGTATCCA
The DNA here is from genome assembly GCA_943138885.2 of Tholera decimalis. NCBI lineage: Eukaryota > Metazoa > Arthropoda > Insecta > Lepidoptera > Noctuidae > Tholera > Tholera decimalis. The sequence goes on along the minus strand of OW964553.2, from coordinate 11,285,795 downwards.
GTTGTTGATGTGTCGTGATGAGAGTGGTGTTCTTACACGGAGCAGTCATCGGGAGAATGTGCGGTGGCGTTTAGCCTTAGTGGCAGAGGACGTCCGAAATAGGATCCAGCATGGAATCGGTGAAGGACGAAGAACGTTTGAGACGGCTGCGCGCCCTGGAGGAGCAGCTATGTGACCCTCGCTCCACCGGCAATGTGGACTGCTTGCTGGACACCGTGACGGCGCTCGTCTCCGACTGTGACCACCCGGCTATCCGTCGCATGAAGAACGTCGAGGCATACACCAGTAGATGTAAGTACACTCTCTTAAATGACTATCAGATGTATCATCTTGTTAGATATACACACAACAATATTCTATTGTAACAATGATAAAACAAACTAATCCAAAAGAACTGTATTGGCAGATTTGAGTAATGTTCTGATGATATTAAAGAGGAGAATATCATCAGTAGCTACACTGGCAGTAACACACTGGTCAATACTTATCAGGGAACTGTATTTGGAACAAAACAATTTTAAATAGGCAAATTAGCTACATATAAAATGGACAATGCAATGCTTTGTTATCATACTTTGTTTGTTTATCAAGTCTATTTTGTATGGATCCATATTGGATTGGCTCCTGTGTGACCCACTGCCACAACTAGTGTAAAATATTGTTATCCTGTTGTATCCAAGTCAGTATTTAGGAAAACATGTCTAATTTATTATAAGCATGCAATAATACTCAATAGTCTCTATAAGAAGTAAGATTATGTTAATGTCTGACATTTTCTTTTTGATATTATTAACATGATTGACTAGCATGATTTATGGAGTCTTTTTATGTTTTACCTGATATTATATCACTATTATTATTATAACTTTATAGATTAGAGTTATAAAATCGACCAAGCTAAATTCTAATCCTAATAATTAGCTGCAAATGCACTTATAAGAACAACTGAGCAAGGGTAAAGATATTTTGCTGTCTAATTATTGAGTAACATAGTTTAATGTGCAAAGCAGTTCAATTAATAAGTTTGTTTTGATTGCAGTACATATAGTACCTAATCAATTAACAGATGATAACATGGTACTTGTATTTATGATAGACAGTTGATTACACACAGCAGTGTTTGATGTTGATAGGGGTCATCCTTTCTATAGGTCATTCTTTGACTTAATCAGTAGGTTTTATCCTTTTATTTTGAATGAGCCTGCTCTTGACCTCTCAGGTCTGATAGTAAATAATGTGAGCAGTGAGCATAGAAGGTGCCAGTTTGCTATTGCTTAAAAGGCTGCTAGATCATAATTTTTTATTTTTTATTGATAATAGGCTCTCGTTTGACCACCATCTCACCTGATGGTAAGTGATGATGTGGTTGAAGATGGAGCACACTGGCCTAGAAGTAACCTATTCACTCTTGACTTAAAGACTCCCAGGTTATAATGATCAGGAAACACAGATTCCAGCAGGGAATTCCACTCCTTAGCCATACGCACAATGAAAGTATTCCCAAAATGTTTTGTGCGTATGGGTGGGATGTCCACCATGTAGCGATGGCGCATTACCGTTTGTCTTGTAGTCCGATGATGGAATGGGCTTGACGGAATTAGATTGTGAAATTCCATAGCACACTCCCCGAAATGTAATCGATAGAAAACCGGTAGACTTGCAATTCAGCCTATAATGTTCCCACGTGTGGGACACAGGCCTCCTCCCTATGAGAGGGGGCCATAATCCTCCATGTGAGCCCAGTTCAGGTTGAATAATAGTAATTATCATTAAGGTTTTGTTTACAAACTTTTACACAGATAATTTACCAGAAAATAATAAATAGGTTATTTTTGTGGTCAATACAATGGAAATCCAAGTAATCAGCTGTTTGAAGTTGTGATGCCTTCATGGTGGCTGCTGACCATTTAACAAAGCTGCTAATGTTATAAACAATAGTAAAGTGTAACATTATGGTCATCAGTACTTGTAGTTTGAATAACATTGACATTCAACTATGACAATAGACCGTTGCCTTCATTAGTTTCCTTCGATTGATTAAATTTTTATTCAATGAGGAGCCAGAATGCGTAATTTATGGATAACAGAATTAATATTTTTGTATGAATGGTTCTTGATCCAACAAGAAGTCTCCAATGGTATTTTTATATATACTATTTAATTACTAAGTATTTTTATATGTACATGTATTTCATGTTTACATATATTCTGATTCATGTAAGTAACAGATGATTCAGTGACCTCTATGTACTATGAAAACATATTTCTCAAAATTATCCTAAGTATAGGGCAAATGAAACTAAATATTACAATGGAAATCCAGACTACTTTGGAGTAAAGGCATTGTTAACTTATTACTTACTATTTTTACAGCTGACTGTGTAGTATATGTTCTGATAATTATAGAGTTATAATTGTTTGCTGATTAATAGATGTTGTGATTCTTAGATATGGCTTTATTGCTTTCCTTTAACTAACTTTTGGATACTAAGAAGAATAAAAAAGAGTTGTGAGAATGTAATGGTATAGAAATGTAACTATTGTCTGAGAATTAATAACATGTTTTTCGTTTGTTGTAGATGAAACTTTTGCTTCCGACATAGTAGACCTGCGTATGAAAGCAGCAGATTTTGATTTGATAAAGGTTATTGGCCGAGGAGCATTTGGTGAAGTGCAACTAGTCAGACACAAGTCTACACGTCATGTATATGCCATGAAGTTACTCAGTAAGGTTGAAATGATCAAGAGATCTGACTCCACATTCTTTTGGGAAGAACGGCACATAATGGCACATGCTAACTCAGAGTGGATCTTAAAATTGCACTTTGCTTTTCAAGACCACAAATATCTGTATATGGTCATGGACTACATGCCTGGTGGTGACCTCGTAAGTCTCATGTCGAACTATGACATACCTGAGAAGTGGGCTAAGTTTTATACAATGGAAATTGTCCTTGCATTAGACGTAATTCACGGTATGGGTTTTGTACACCGAGATGTAAAACCAGATAACATGTTAATTGACAAACATGGACATCTTAAGCTGGCCGATTTTGGTACATGCATGAGAATGGGACATGATGGTCTTGTGCGCGCCAGCAATGCAGTAGGCACTCCTGATTATATCTCCCCTGAAGTGTTACAGTCACAAAATGGTGAAGGAGTGTATGGTCGTGAATGTGACTGGTGGGCAGTGGGAATATTTTTGTATGAAATGCTTATTGGAGATCCTCCTTTCTATGCAGATAGTTTAGTAGGTACATATGGTAAGATCATGGATCATAGGAACTCACTCCAGTTTCCTGATGATGTCGAAATTTCGAAGGATGCTAAATCACTAATTAGAGGTCTTCTAACAGATAGAATTAAAAGATTAGGTAAAACTAGTGTCAACGAAATTAAACAACATCCATTCTTTATCAATGATCAATGGAGTTTTGAAAACTTGAGAGATTCTGTACCACCAGTTGTGCCTGAATTATCTAGTGATGATGATACAAGGAATTTTGACGACATGGAGAAGTCTGATGCTTTGGATGAATCATTTCCTGTGCCCAAAGCATTTGTTGGAAATCATTTGCCGTTTGTGGGCTTTACTTACAATGGTGATTATCAATTATGCGCTAGAGGACTAAAGGCAGCCGATGTAGTAGATACTATCTCTAATAATCATATTAATAATGTTGGATCTGAAGCTATACTGCAGCTAGAGAAACTCCTTGAGAGAGAAAGAGATGGCAGACGGAAATTAGAAGACACGCAAGTCACCTTATGTGCTCAGCTAGAAGAATTGTCACAGAGGGAATCTAGAAATAAGAAAATAATAGCTGACACGGACAAAGAATTAGCTCTACTACGACACGATCTGAAAGAGATACAAAGGAAGGCTGACATAGAAACTGAAACAAGGAGAAAAGCTGAATTTAATTTTAATGAAGCAAAGCGGCGGCTTGATGAAGAACAAAGCAAACGAGCGAAAGAAATAAACAATTTACAAACTTACAACGACAAAATAAATGCTTTAGAAATGCAATTGACAGAATTACGAGAGAAGTTAAAGCAAGAGGCTGAGTCTGCTGCGAAGGCAAGGAAACAAGCGGCAGAGCTGACTGCCGCGCAGGCCGCGGCCGCTGCCGTCAACGACGGCACCGTGGCGAGCTTGCGTGCCCAGCGCGACACGCTCGAGAGGGAGCGAAGCACTCTCTCTGAAGAACTTGCTGCCGTGAAGGCAACTAAACAACGGTCAGATGCAGCTGTTGCGGAGGCCACTAACAGGTTCAATGCAGCTCACGGTGAGCTGGAGCGGGCGTCGGCCAGGTTAAACCAAATCATGGCGGACAACAGGCAGCTATCGGAACGCGTGTCGTCGCTAGAGAAGGAGTGTGCGTCGCTGGCACACGAACTGCGCGCGGCACAGCACCTGTACCAGCAGGAGCTACGCGCGCACCAGGACACGCAGCGCTCGCAGTTGCTCTCTAAACAAGAAGCCAACTTGGAGCTAGTCAAGGGTGAGTGTTAGTATTCCAAGACGACCTACGTACTGCCACCTAGCCCACGCTACAATCCTGTCATGTTCAACTGAGCTAAACTGTATAAGCTCCCAAAAATATATTTCATACCTTCACTTTTTGCATGCCTCAGGAACATTGGATATGATATTTAAAGGTATTGTTCAGTTTGCTAATATACTTCCTATGATCTTTGTAGGTCCAAAGTAGACTCACTTTTTAGTAAATAAATATGGCTTGTTACCTATTTCTTTATATTTATAAACTGTATCTAAACTAAATGTTTTTAATTGAATAGTTTACTCGTTTTCTATATTAAAACAAAAATAATGCAACTTTTAGAGTCACATTTATTTATGGGGTGTTCGCAATGTGATACAACAGCTCTGCAATCAAAACTGAACGAGGAGAAGTCGGCGCGACAACGCTCGGAGTCGGTGTGCCAGGAGAAGGACCGGCAGATGTCAATGCTTAGCGTCGACTACCGACAGATGCAGCAACGCTTGCAGAAACTTGAGGGTGAACATCGACAGGAAACAGAAAAGGTCATTATCGTTAATGTGTACATCGCTACTTTGATATTATATTCTTTGTATATTATGTTTATTTACCTACCTATGTGTATCTATTGACGAATAAAGTGGTAGCTAAATTATAACAGCCGCACGAGTCGATCTGCAAGGTTAAGCAACGCTTGCTGAGGTCGGTCTGTGGGTGGGTAACCATCTTAACATATTATAACAGCCGCACGAGTCGATCCACAAGGTTAAGCAACGCTTGCTGAGGTCGGTCTGTGGGTGGGTAACCATCTTAACATATTATAACAGCCGCACGAGTCGATCCACAAGGTTAAGCAACGCTTGCTGAGGTCGGTCTGTGGGTGGGTAACCATCTTAACATATTATAACAGCCGCACGAGTCGATCCACAAGGTTAAGCAACGCTTGCTGAGGTCGGTCTGTGGGTGGGTAACCATCTTAACATATTATAACAGCCGCACGAGTCGATCCACAAGGTTAAGCAACGCTTGCTGAGGTCGGTCTGTGGGTGGGTAACCATCTTAACATATTATAACAGCCGCACGAGTCGATCTGCAAGGTTAAGCAACGCTTGCTGAGGTCGGTCTGTGGGTGGGTAACCATCTTAACATATTATAACAGCCGCACGAGTCGATCTGCAAGGTTAAGCAACGCTTGCTGAGGTCGGGCTGTGGGTGGGTAACCATCTTAACATATTATAACAGCCGCACGAGTCGATCCACAAGGTTAAGCAACGCTTGCTGAGGTCGGTCTGTGGGTGGGTAACCATCTTAACATATTATAACAGCCGCACGAGTCGATCTGCAAGGTTAAGCAACGCTTGCTGAGGTCGGTCTGTGGGTGGGTAACCATCTTAACATATTATAACAGCCGCACGAGCCGATCTGCAAGGTTAAGCAACGCTTGCTGAGGTCGGTCTGTGGGTGGGTAACCATCTTAACATATTATAACAGCCGCACGAGTCGATCTGCAAGGTTAAGCAACGCTTGCTGAGGTCGGTCTGTGGGTGGGTAACCATCTTAACATATTATAACAGCCGCACGAGCCGATCTGCAAGGTTAAGCAACGCTTGCTGAGGTCGGTCTGTGGGTGGGTAACCATCTTAACATATTATAACAGCCGCACGAGTCGATCTGCAAGGTTAAGCAACGCTTGCTGAGGTCGGTCTGTGGGTGGGTAACCATCTTAACATATTATAACAGCCGCACGAGCCGATCTGCAAGGTTAAGCAACGCTTGCTGAGGTCGGTCTGTGGGTGGGTAACCATCTTAACATATTATAACAGCCGCACGAGCCGATCTGCAAGGTTAAGCAACGCTTGCTGAGGTCGGTCTGTGGGTGGGTAACCATCTTAACATATTATAACAGCCGCACGAGTCGATCTGCAAGGTTAAGCAACGCTTGCTGAGGTCGGTCTGTGGGTGGGTAACCATCTTAACATATTGGAATTCCTGCGTGCCTCGGATAGCACGTTAACCCGTTGGTCCCGACTTTCATTATTACATATTTGTTAGTCGTTGCGGGTAGTCGGAAGTCGGAAAACATGACTTACCAAGAGGTATCGTGTTACCCAGCTACTGGGGTTGTGGAGGAAAATCTGCACAAAAAAAAAATTTGATGAACTTGAAATTGAAAAGAAAAACTTGATATCAAACATCAAGCTAAGTGTCATCTCCTTCCCGCGATATTGCTAAACTTGTGATTATTCGTGACAGTGTCGAAATATTGGAAAATCGAAACAATGAATACACATGTAACATATAATAAAACTGGAGGCCAATTATGTACATTGAATATAAACTAAAAAAAATACTCCTAGGGTGCTTTATACAAATGGTAGAAGCCAAAATATGATTTTTGAGATTTTTGTCTGTTGTGCATCTTTCGTTTTAAGTTGTGGTTGTGGTTGTTGTGTGCAATAGAAGTCCAAAATATGATTTTTGAGATTTTTGTCTGTCTGTTTGTTGTGCATGTTTCGTTTGTAGTTGTAATGCTGATGTGGTTGTGTGCGATAGAAACCCAAAATATATATTTTGAGGTTTTTGTCTGTCTGTTGTGCATGTTTCGTTTGTAGTAGTAATGCTGATGTGGTTGTGTGCGATAGAAACCCAAAATATGATTTTTGAGATTTTTGTCTGTCTGTTTGTTGTGCATGTTTCGTTTGTAGTAGTAATGCTGATGTGGTTGTGTGTGATAGAAGCCCAAAATATGATTTTTGAGATTTTATGTCTGTCTGTCTGTTGTGCATGTTTCGTTTGTAGTAGTAATGCGGATGTGGTTGTGTGCGATAGAAGCCCAAAATATATATTTGAGGTTTTTGTCTGTCTGTCTGTTGTGCATGTTTCGTTTGTAGTAGTAATGCTGATGTGGTTGTGTGCGATAGAAACCCAAAATGTGTATTTTGAGGTTTTTGTCTGTCTGTTCCGTTAAGTTGTAATGCTGATATGGTGGTTGTGTGCGATCAGGCGATGGGTCTGGCGGCGTCGCTGGAGCAGGAGCGCGCGGCGCGGCTGGCGGCCGGCGGCGAGGTGGCGGCGGCCGAGGCGGCGGCGCGCGCGGCCGCCAGCGAGCGCGACGCGCGCGCGCGCGACCTGCACGCCGTGCGCGCCGCGCTGCACGACACCTCCGAGAAACTCGCCGCCGCCTCCGCCGAGAGGGACATGCACGCAGCCAGGGTGAGTCACTCTCTTTCAGGGGATACTACAACACTCCAGTTTCAGGGGCGTGCATAGGATTATGACAGGGCATGCGGCGGAGTAAAAACACACAAAAACTTCTTCTTTTATAGATTTTTAGCATAGCCACAGCCACGCATCGTAGCATGGTGGCGATGCGTGGCTGTGGCTATGCTAAAAATCTATAAAAGAAGAAGTTTTGTGTGTTTTTACTCCGCCGCATGCCCTGTCATAATCCTATGCACGCGCCTGTCCAGTTTAAGTGTTTACCATGACTGTAGCATTGACAATACTTATGCCATGACAGATAATAATTTAGAGCAGGTAACGTCTCCACGGAGAGGGACATGCACTACGCCAGGGTGAGTCACTATCTTTCAGGAGAAGTTTCAAAATCCCAGTTGTAGCACTGAGCTTGACTCTTACATCGACAATACCCATGCCATGACAGTTAATTATAGAGCAGGTAACGGTCTCCGTGGACATGCACTGCACCAGGGTGAGTCACTGTCTTTCAAGAGACCCATTTCTTAACCCCCGACGCTAAAAGAAGGGTGTTATAAGTTTGACGTGTCTGTGTGTCTGTGGCATCGTAGCATCTAAACGAATAGACCGATTATGATGCGGTTTTGGTTATTAGAAAGCTGACGTGATCGAGATGGTTCTTAGCTACAATCTGTTAAGATGTTTCAAGGTCATCATGTGGTCGAAGATGAAGCGTGTTTGCCTAGAATGAACCTATTCACTGTCGTTTAACTTGTCTCTAGCATCGACAGTACTCATACCATAGTTATTGACAGAGCAGGTAACGCTTCTAGGGAGAGAGACATGCAATGCGCCAGATTGAGTCACACATACATAGTCAGCCTATAACGTTCCCCTGTTGGAACACAAGACTCCTCTATGACAAGGAATGAACCATAATTCAACACGCGGGTTGGTGGATGTCGCATGTATTTGTCTTTCATCCTTTCCATTTTGTATGGCGTGGAAACACTGACCATACGATCCCGAGAGAGGCAAAGAATAAATGCGGAATGCTCAAGGTACCCTGGACGGCTGAACACACGAATGTATCTATTAAATTCTGTCTCAACTCAACGTCTTTTAAATATACCATCAGTCTACTGATACTGTCTAGGGATGCCTAAGAAGTGGCGGAGTAGACGGTAAGAAATCCCGACTTCGTTTCCCGACCAGATGGTCTGATCAAGTTTAGAGAGCATCAACATCAAAGAAATTTCAGCTGACAGTGAGGGCGGAAATGGGAAGGGGCCGTTGGAGGAATATCATCAAATCAGCAAAAGCCAGCGATCACGACCCTCAGTAATGAGGGAACGATCGGAAAGATTAATATTCCGATTGAAGCGTATAGCTTGACCCTAGCGTCAACAACAACCATATCTTAGTATTAACACAGCAGGTATTTGAAAGTTGACTAATGGTTGAACTTATTGTCTCATTTTCAGGTAATCATACAGACATTATAACTTATTTGCATACAGTGCATTTTATCATTATTCAATATGACTCAGACCCACTTATTCATCTAAGTGCCACAAACTAAAGGAGTGCCATCTCTCACGCTGTGTGAGACTGTAAATCTAGATTATTTTGTCCACACGTCTTCTTCCCAAAAACCTATTTAAAAAGTTCAGTATTGGAAAGCAATGACTATGAATGTATAAAGTTATAAACATTTCATATCGAAGTTATCATCCAATTAGCAAAGCACCAGCAAATCACCGCATATATTACGCATCGCATACATCACATATTTATTATAATTTAATATGACATAATATACATTGAATTACAACAGAAATAAATCCTTGATTCCAGGAGTAACAGTTTGCAAGTATATGTTGTTGATAAATAGGTCACTATCACGCAATTCATGCAAGCAGCAACTATAAGAATAAAATAACTGGGAGCACTCCTTAGCGTATACCAATTAGTATGCATCTATGTATTCATAGACACATCCATATCGATCGATAAACTTAACGAACTCTTTGAGTGTTTCTTGTGAATTAATCATAATCTCATCGCGCCGAAATAGACTGTCCTCCAGCATTACAACATAGTGACTCATTGTCGTCGGCAAACATGCACACACACAGCTTTTGCCTTATACGACATATACCTGCGCGTGCGCCTCTCCAAATAAATAAACACATGATTACGTAGACAGCGGTTTTTCTACAGTTGAATGCCTTACTCATTGATTATGATGTGATTTGCCAATTAATAGAACATTTATTCATTAAAGTTCAAGGAATGTAATTGTTGACCATTTAATATTAATAGTCGACGTCGTGCTTATGAAAATAAATCATTCCTTAGTTAGGAACTTGATTTGGCTATTGTTGTAAGCAGTAAAATTTGTTCTCAAAACCAAGGAGATTAATTAATTTCACAATAGAGTGACCGTTGAGAACTACATTAATACTTTATCAAATTGTTACAACGCGCGTATCTATTTCAAAGTACGCTCGCATAGCTGACTGTTCGCAGTTTGGTAGATATTGTTGTATATTTCGTTTCCAGATGGAATATGATTAAATATATTTTACTGCAGTCTCATACCGCTAGTCGCACGAATTACCCGAGTATGAAATGTAGGTATTCTTCTTTGGCCTTGATATTTATGACACAAACATTTAAGATTGGCTTTACAGATTAAAACTTTGTTTTTAAGTGAGTGTGTCTGATGCCTTGTTATTGGAGAAAACTTCGCGTTTTATATTTATTTTGTAATGTATCGTTGAACAAAAACGAAGAGCCATGTCAGGCTGCATTTATCTAAAAACCAAGGGTGTTTCTAGAAATAAAAAGTTCACATAGTAGGTACCTAGATTAGATTCTTGCTCAATGAGTTGCATAACTGTTCCTAGAATAAAACGGAATTCCACATTGTGTGTCTGATTTGTCCGCATCTAAAATATTTATAAATATAGTAGACATGACAATGTTTATACATTATGAGATGCGGACAACATTTTAATATATAAATAGAAATATAAGAATAAACGTAGGAGTGAAAAATTAGTCTATTACAATGAAAATAATAAATGGCAAAGACTGAATCAGTGTTAGTGAAGTTATGAATTTGTTGAGCACTTGTGCTGAACAAACAGAGCCTTGGCAATGAAGATGTCTATAAAACAGTTCCATTATGATGATGACTCGCATTAATATACAGGAATGTGTTATTGTCGTGTTAATTTCCTAGCCATCTTCAACGGGACGAGTATCGCTGTACAATAAATTGTACTTAATGTTTTGTTTTGTATCATACAGCTAAATACGTAGGTACTTTGTATGTAGATTCATAACGATATGAAAACACTTATTAATAACAAACTTGAAATACTTAAACTGGCCGCTAATTATCATTATACTGTGCGTTGCTAAATGTACAATAAAAACAGAAAGCCTTGATGTATGTGATGGGTTACCTACCTGTTTAGGTAGATTGTAGTTTTTCGTAATAGTATGAGTTCTTGATTCGTGTAATATTTTGGAAATCGCAATTCTAATTGAAATATCGTATTATTTTACTCAATAAGAATTGATATCACTCTGTAAAGTGAGAATATCGATATGATTTATAACAAGAGCTTTATGTCCCTTGTAGCAGCACGATTATGTCAGTCTTACAATAAAAATAGTGACTCATATGGCGTAATCACTTCTAGAGAGAACGCGCGATGTTCCTATAGCTTTATTATAACTAGCTTATCTAGTAAACAGCACAGCTACTGTTAAATCAGATGCGTATTCATCTTTAGGGAAATAGTTTACTTTGACAAGACTGTCTTTGTTATGTTTATTAAAACATTCATGATGATTGAAAATTTGCATGACAGTAAATTTAATGACTTAATGACGTTATATCGACAGCGAGTTTCTTAAAAAGTATTATCATTATATTAATACGTGAAGCAAAACCTTTGTATCCCTGTTAACGAAAATTTACGAAAACACGTAAAGTTGGGGGTGCAGAAAGCTAATAACTTTTTTAATAAATTATCGGTTTGAAAAAAAAAAACAGTTTATAATTTCGACCACTAGTTAGCATTATTCGGCGTGCGGAAAGAGCAGAGAAATGGAAATGGCATACTCTTAACTTTACGCCATTGTGATCTGTTAATCTCAGCTGACCAACCTTACTTGGTTGGTCAGCTGACGTCAGCCAATAGGTGACTGCACAAACGCGCCGTGTTATAAATTGCAAATCTTAATAACCAAGAAATCGTATTTTATTTATCTCATGTTCTAACACAACTGCCTCCCTCCCCTTTGGTGGTGAACTTGACCATTATATTCAGTCATTGAATTCGCTCCTTTCTACGCACTTGACGTGTGTAATATTTATTAACAACACTCAAATCGTTTTGGTTCAACTTTAAATATTGTGTTTGATCAAGTTTATCTTTTAATTTCGGCCAGCAATTTAGGATGGGAGATCGAGAGTGGAATGTTACTATTCTCGAGCCATTAATCGATGTGTTCCTTTTGGACCAGAGTGAGGAGCTTCGTCAGCAGCTGGAGACGGAGCAGCACTATTGCTTCGTGTACAAGAGTCAGGCTAACGACATGCGGCTGATGTTAGAGGAGAATACCAGGGCGGCTCGAGACTCCGAACAGGAGAGATCGAGCTTGCTACATCAGTTGCAGCTTGCTATCGCGCGCGCAGACTCTGAAGCTATCGCCAGGTAGTACCTACTACGTTATTTTATTTATTTATGGCACTTCAACGACTGTTTCACTACTTCTTACTAATATTTAGCGGAAGTTTGTGAAGATGGATGTATGAATCTTTGTTAGTCTTTCAGGCAAAAACTACTGAACGGATTTAGATGAAACTTTACAGTAATATAGCTTATACGTGAGTAAGACGTAGGCTACAATTTAGGCAGATAAGACGCGGGAGAAACCGCGGGGCACATCTAGTAACTTACATATGAATAACAATTTTATGATTACATCTGAATGTAAAAATACTTATTATTATTAATACTTATAGAAGTGAACTGCACTAACAGATAAGACCAAAAATTATTAAAAAAAAACAGTAATGACATACAACAAAAAATGTGAATTAAATTTAAATAATGTCGAATTATTATTCAGTTCAAGCTAGTCAATTATGCAATTAATCAATAATAAATTAAAACACATAAAATTATTAAGATAACAATATAATAATAGGTAATAATTAGAACAAAATAAATTCAGTTTTTCGTAAATCACTGACCTATTATGGTTCAAGGGTTTTAGGGTTTGGATGTCATTGAAATTATAGGCAGATTAGATGTTAAAATTTTCGACCCATTCGTTTTCAAAGCACTGTATTGATATTTTATAACATATATTGATATGTTAGGAGGAACACGTGACTAAATAATAACCGCTGCATGAGTCGATTTTCGAGGTTAAGCAACGTTTGCCGAGGTGGGTATATGGATGGGTGGGTACATCTTAACATCATAACTTAACGAGATTCGTCCATGCCTCGGAAAACTCGCTAAGCAGTTAGTCCCGGTTGTCATTTTATACTATAGATTTTCAACTGTAGGTAATCTTACAAACGGTAGTATACAATATTATCACAATTATCGTCAAGTAGTCCTACAAATACCTTTTCCCCTTAGTTATATCTCAGTGCTATCATATTTATTATAAACTAGCGACCCGCCCCGGCTTCGCACGGGTGCAATGTTTATATTAAATATACTATAGAATGTCTTTATATACATCGTTGACAGCCTTTTTGTCATTCGACATACATGTTCTCTTTAGTAATTACTCTTGAAAGTGCGACACATAATTTACCATGGGAAAAACATTCAACGCTCAAATATAAGCAACATAGGCACGCGCGCCGTGCCTCCGCCGGCACCGCGCGGCAATCGCTATGTCCTTGCATTTTAAATCTGTAATATCTTCGAAACTATTTATTTAAATTATATTCGGTAAAGGGCAATATTGATTTATATTAAATGCACAATGTATTTATGGTACTTAATTGGATAAGGATTAATGCTGTATTGCTTAAAATCGCTTCGTAAAATATGCTCGTATTTCTCGTAAAAAGTAAAGGATAAAAAATGGTTGTTGTGGGTTATCTATAAGAGATAGACAGGTGCCATCGAGGACATTTTTGTTGACCTTTTTAAGGTGTACAATACTGTAGTACATTATTTTGATCTATCTCGTAGGGTTCAGCCAGCGTTTGCAAAGCAAGCGCAAAAAAATATGTTTATTTGCGACATCACATTAGAAACCTCAAAAATTATTAGTGTTCCTCTACTATATTATGCATGTTATATACTTAAAAACCTTTCTATTGAATCACTCTTTCTATTGAAAGAAACTGCATCAAAATCCGTTGCGTAGTTTTAAAGATTTAAGCATACATAGGGACAGACACAGGGAAGCGACTTTGCTTTATACTATGTTAAGATATAGATTGGTATAGAGCATACAAACAACTCTGCAGTGATTTTAAGTAGGCTCTAGAGTGGAGACTTATGTCCTGTATTTTGTTAACAAAACAAGAATTATGTTGAGGAAAATGAACAGTGAAATAAGGAGAAAAAGAGTTTCTTTTTCATTCCCGGCTGTGACTAGATGGTAAATAGTTTAACTTTATAATGTTTACAGTCATGTGTGTAACGTGCATTGATCAATACATCTATTCAATATAATCTTATTTCTTACTAATATTATAAATGTGAAAGTTTGTGAGGATGGATGGATATTATGTTCATATTCATATTCATTTATTTACTTTCCACAATGTATATACAGTAGATGTTATAATCTTAAAGATAAAAGGAACAATTATGGACCCTGTTAAGGGACAGCAATAATATAAAATAGAAACTAGAACTTAAAACTAAAACATAACATTATTTAAAATTTACTGTTTGAATAAAAAAAAATAAAAAAAATTGTTACTCTATCACGCAAAAACTACTGAACGGATCTTGGAATAACACATAGGTTACTTTTATCCCGGAATTCCCACGGGATCGGAATTTACGTGGAAAACCCCTCCCGCGTGAACGAAGTCGTGGTTCTACCCATGACTAGCTAGTAATAAATAAAATTTAAGTGTCTGTCTGTAATTTCAAAATAACAGTGATTTTTCAAGTGCTTCTAGTTATACAGGATATTAAAACACATACTTTAAAAAACTTTCGGTTGACCTGGAACGGGAGAACCGATTTTAACTTTCGCTGGAAGATATAGAAGTTTATAAGGCAGAATAGGGCTACTATGTCCCGGAATTCCCGCGGGGTCGGGATTTACGCTAGAAAAACCTCCCACGCGAAGGAAGACGCGGGCGCGCTAGTTGACAATACAAATATAATAATAATTATAACAGTTTCTCGATATCTAGTAAAATAATGCAGTTTTCCCATGAGGGTAGCGCAGAACTACTAATACCATTATTCATATAATTTTATTCTTACATAATCCACTCTCCACATGCGTGTCGTGTTGAACGCGCGCCGATAGCGAAATAATCACCATTTGTATCGCCACGAATGGCGATACCTAAATATCCTTCACTTCCTGAGTCGTCAGCATCGCTACTATTTTTTTTCGTGACTGTCTAATATTTTAAAGGTAGCCTAAGTATTCTCAAGTCTTTTTTTAAAGAGAACCAGCAATCTGGGAAGAATTCACTGTACTAACCTACCTTAGCCATTAGGTTATTGATGCTTATTGAAGTTGTTTATACAGTCATATTTAATATTTGCTTATAACATTCCAGGTCGATAGCCGAAGAGACGGTGGGAGAGTTAGAAAAAGAGAAGACAATGAAGGAGTTGGAGATGCGAGATGCCATGTCTCAGCATCGAAGTGAGCTGGCGGCTCGAGACGCTCTGGTTCAGGGGCTTCGCGACCGCGACCACGAGAACAGAGCCACCATTGACCTGCAGCGGAAGGTAACACTCCTTGTTTCACTACCTTATTTTTCGGGTGGAAAAATCATTAAATTTCTCGCGCGGGTTTAGCGGAAAGGAGTGTCAGACTTCTACTGTCTAAAAATCAAACTTGTTCCTTCAGCTGCCCTTAAGTTCCGGGGCCGCGGTATCACGTTAGAATACTCCCGGCAGACAATGGCCCTATGGGGGTGGTTTCATTACCTACTTGATGAGTTTACAGTGTCTATTACTGTTCAAGACTCAGGACTTGTCTTCCGGTTGCTGGAAATAACTTCCCTTGTATTCTATTAAATTAAATATTTTAATGGCAAATTGCAAATTTCAGATAACCTATCACATAAAAAAATAGCATTTATACATAACTTTTTCAGCACCATACCTAGAATATATAGGGTGGCCCTGTAAATCGTGGATGAGGTCACCCCCTAACAATTAATGTCTCTATATTATGCTCGGAAATCGACAGCACAATATTTTATGAATTTGCATAATGATCAAAGCATATTGTTTAAGCTGCTGTCCTTTTGTGTTTTCTTTCTATCAAAAAATCGGGTTTCACAAAAAAACTAATTTAACTATTGGCACTCCGAGTAGTGCCTTTTGCAAATAAAAAACTGATTTTCTGGAATTAATTACCTATGTGTTTGTGTTATACTTCATTGGAATCCTAATTAAACAGGCATTATTTTCAACAACGGGATACAATTCATTAGTACACTTTTTTTGCACAGCACAGCCTTAAAGTTGGGTTACTATTTTCGTTTGAGATGAAATTTTCTTCTAAAAATGGTCATTTAATAGTTAAAGTTACCACGGTTGTTATAATTACTTTTTTGTGGTTTATTTGAACATTTTTACACTACTTTACAATTGCTGGTTCTCTTTAAACAAACAAAAATACGCAATCAAGCTTTGGATACCTACTTTTGGTGCTGAACCATATCTTGTGCTCCTGGAAAGCAGAATAAAAACGATGTACTAAAAATTAGAGGGGTAATGTAAATGGGTAGTATTGCCTAGTTGTATATAAAGTGGTGGGCTTGTGTATACAGTATGTTAGTTTAAACGAAGGACATATTCAGACCTACAATAGTGTATGCTTACATGATACTAATAAAATATGAACAAAAAAAAAAATTACTGATAAATAACAGACAGAACCATACCAAAAGTCCTCGGGGGGACCCCCGCGGGGGCGGAGTTCACACACGAGCTTCCTTTTTTGGCAGGATCGGGCCGTGTTTTGCCACGTGATTACTTTAGGTACTGTTTACAAGTTCATTCACCTCTTGCTCCTCAGTGTATATGATAAATGTATTATATTGGACAATTACGTTAAAAAATTAAGTTATAGGTTTTTCACATATTTGGGACGAGAATCGAATTCTGAAGACCCTCCCTCAATAAGTCCCTCGTTTAACCTAACCACACAGTATACAGCGTGAAATTTAAATGGTTGTTTTCCTGCGGCAGGACGGTTACCCATCAGTAGTAGTATCGAAACATACAGTTAAAAATAAAAATAAACGATTTTTTTTTCAAATTATTAAAAAAATATTCATAAACTCGAAAGCGCGAGAATCATTAGTAGTTCAGTAGACGTAATGTAGGTACCTACACGAAACATGCACCGCCGCGCGCTGCCAATAAAGGAAAAGTGATTAATAAATGTTCAGAGCAAAATAAGCTCTCACGCATGGTGATAATGCATTAACTACTCTGCGCCATTTTTTGTTTTTAATATTTTATTTGTTTATAAAACGATTGTATTACCAAGACAAAGCCATTTCGATTTGGGAAAACAACCATTAAAATTTCACGGTGTATATAAAGTGTTTGTGTGGTGTGCCAGGAGGTAGACGAGCTACGTCGCAGCGGCACGGCGCTGGCGGAGCGCGTGGCATCGCTGCAGCGCCTGCAGGACGACGTGGAGCGCCTCAACAAGAAGCTCAACTCCGAGATCATGCTCAAGCAGCAGGCCGTCAACAAGCTGGCCGAGATCATGAACAGGTAACGCTGCACAGTAGTACCCAACTGGTATGGCGATGTACCTGCGCAGAAAATCTATTTTCGCACCGCGCTTCGTTTCCTTTACCGCTATTGGTCGGCAGCTGCCGCCATGTTAGCGCGCGACGCGTGACACGTGAGTGAGACGGAACTAACAGGTGCAGTGTATTACGAACCTTATAGTAGTAATCTAAGGTTGATTGTAAGTTTTAAGCATTCTTTTTTTAATCTTCGAGGCCATATTTTCTTTTCTGTGTGAACGAAGATTCACGACGCGCTTTATCAGTTTGGTACTTCGATCAACAATACCAACTAGATAACGGTTCGGCGCAAAAAATACGTCTCGGTAAATAACAGCGCACTTGAGAAGTGAGCTCTTATTTTGTTTAGTTCGCTTGACACACAGCCAATGTAAACACGTTTGTCAATGCCGCAATGTGTATTCAAAAGTTGCAAAAAGAATGCCCGAAAAAGCATTTTAACGGCCGGAGTGTCTTACTTTCGGTAAGTACATGTAGAATAAGTTACATTTTAAGCTTTAAACCAACAAATAATATCAAATTTTGAAGAAATTTACCGACTTTAAACCACCGCTACAAATGTTTTTGGCCAAGGTTGGCCAGTACACGCGCAAACTTTTGAAACGAAACAAAACGATGTAGCTCGCAAGGCATTTTTGGCCAAGGTTGGCCAGTACACACGGAAACTTTTGAAACGAAACAAAACGATGTAGCTCGCAAGGCATTTTTGGCCAAGGTTGGCCAGTACACGCGCAAACTTTTGAAACGAAACAAAACGATGTAGCTCGCAAGGCATTTTTGGCCAAGATTGGCCAGTACACGCGCAAACTTTTGAAACGAAACAAAATGATGTAGCTCGCAAGGCATTTTTGGCCAAGGTTGGCCAGTACACGCGCAAACTTTTGAATCGAAACAAAACGATGTAGCTCGCAAGGCATTTTTGGCCAAGGTTGGCCAGTACACGCGCAAACTTTTGAAACGAAACAAAACGATGTAGCTCGCAAGGCATTTTTGGCCAAGGTTGGCCAGTACACGCGCAAACTTTTGAAACGAAACAAAACGATGTAGCTCGCAAGGCATTTTTGGCCAAGGTTGGCCAGTACACGCGCAAACTTTTGAAACGAAACAAAACGATGTAGCTCGCAAGGCATTTTTGGCCAAGGTTGGCCAGTACACGCGCAAATTTTTGAAACGAAACAAAATGATGTAGCTCGCAAGGCATTTTTGGCCAAGATTGGCCAGTACACACGCAAACTTTTGAAACGAAACAAAACGATGTAGCTCGCAAGGCAATAACGGGAAAATGTACTTTATATGTTGCCATTTAAGGTTGATTTCACACTAAATGATATTTATTTTATGTCTTTTCATTTCTAAGTAACAGGAGTAATTTATTGCTTTAGTAGCCGTATAAGTACATATTCACGCGGACAGCATTTAGCTTTGATTTTGTGCGTGACCCGTTATCTAGTTGGTATTGTTGATCGAAGGTTGGGTACGACTGTAACGCTATACAATTTTTTTTCAAATAACATGTTTACAGAAAAGTACAAATAAGTAGCTGAATAAATATGGCTAAATGATGATTTATCTTAAATTCAATAGAGGTTAAATATAAGCTTACTGTAATGTTGCGACCTGCCTGCCTGATAAAGAATTATAAAGAGTTATAAAAACCTGTTTCAGGTCATCACTTTATATCGATAATGTGAATTGAATAACAATAATTATGGTGACTAATGGACTACTACTAAAATATAAATTATTAGTAACTAATACTAAATCCTTTCAAGATTTTTAATAGTTTTTATAATTTATAATAATATATTTAATGCGCCGGACAATGATAATTGCGTAGCAGTCGCGCGGGGCTTTGCTAGTCTTTCTCACGATAAGAACTGAATCCCCTTCTTTTAATCTTCCGCAAGCTTCAAGCTACTTACATGCCGAATGTCATCCAAATCAACCCAGTATTTTAAATAAACAAACTTTTCTGCTCAAGATCATATTGATCAAGATGTTACACGTCCTTACACGTCAGGATTTTGAGAAATCTTGGTCATAAGTAGAAAAATCTCGGTATTCGATGTATTTTACCTCCTCATAATTCTACAGCATCATCTGCTTACCCTTTTATCAACTACTAGTACTCA
The DNA here is from genome assembly GCA_943138885.2 of Tholera decimalis. Classification (NCBI taxonomy): domain Eukaryota; kingdom Metazoa; phylum Arthropoda; class Insecta; order Lepidoptera; family Noctuidae; genus Tholera; species Tholera decimalis. The sequence goes on along the minus strand of OW964553.2, from coordinate 11,265,927 downwards.
CGCGGGGCTTCGCTCCCTTGGATTCTATCACGGTAAAAACATAACTCTCCTTTTTTGCAGTCGCGTAAAAAGTAGCCTATAACCTTCCTCAAGCTTCAAGCTACTCCCATACCAAATTGCATCCAAATCCACCCAGTACTTTCGAAGATTAGCGTGTTCAAGCAAATAAACAAACAAACAAACAAACTTTTCCGCTTTATAATATTAGTATAGATGTTGGGCTTCCAGTCTAACCGGATGCAGCTGAGTGTCTTACATTGAGCGACTGCCTATCTGACCTCTACAACCCAGTAGATGGGTAACACGTTACCCATGGACAGACCAGAGTCAGATTTTCCAATATCTGAATACCCGTAACGACTGTCAAAGTTGGTCAAAAAACAGCCGAGTCCAACGGCTTACCGTGCTTTCCGAGGCACAGAGAAATCTTGATATAAAAAGATGGTCACCCATCCAAAGACCAACCTCTGCAAGCGTTTTTTAATCTTAAGATCTAATCGTACGGATATCACAGAACAGATAAAAGAGGTTAGAAAGGAAATAGTTCCTGATTTGTACGAGAACGCGTGTCGCCGCTTGTCTTCCCACTCTTTAGCTCCACTACAAGCAACGTATGCGATATACGCACACATATTACGCACACTTAAACCGAGGGCTTGCTACTGATTGTAACTCACTGTCGATAAACATGCGCCGTGCATCACGGCCAATCAGGGCAAAGGACAAAACGTCAATGGTTGAAGTGTGGCGCATGCAGTACATTGTAAGCGGACTTGTCATTGCGTTGATTAAGCGAGTATACACGGGGCAATGTATACTTTTTGTAACTTGTTGCAATAATGTTGTTAATGTTCGGAATGATCATCATATTTGATGATATGATCAGAATATTTTTATGTTTTTTACAAATAAAATTGTAATTAAATGTTATTTTCAACTTACCGATGGAAAGACATACCTCATCGCTCTATACTTGCGGTCTGACTTTTTGTTTTACAGGTTATAATTGCACAACAGCATTTTAAAGCAGAGCTCTGTGTTCCGAAGTAATCCGAAGCGCACTAAACGCCGTGAATGAATTAATCGGTCGCGCTATGATTTTCGTATCATAAATGTGGTGCGCTCGCCACGCCCACATTTACCATTCCAACCGTTTCGTTCATCTATTCCGTGACGGATATTGTTATTTAGCCATATTATAATCATTAAATAATAATTCAGCCTATAAAGTTCCCATCGCTGTGATACAGGTCTTCTCTCTATGAGTGGGAATGGACCATCCATCACACAGGTCCAATCGTCGAGTTTTTGGTCCTAGGACATGCCGTGACATGTTTCCTCATGATGATTTCCTTCCCCGATTTGAGAACAGTGATGGTGATCATAAATTACATTGTGTTTGATTGGTTTCGAAACCACTGAATACGTTGCCTATATAGATTACTAGCTTCTGCCCGCGTCTTCGTTCGCGTGGGAATTTTGGGATAAAAACTATCCTATGTCTTTCCCAGGGTTTTAAACTGTTCCCATGCCGAATTTCATCTAAATCGGTTCAGCGGTTTAGGCGTGAAAAGGTAACACACAGACAGACAGAGTTACTTTCGCATTTATAATATTAGTAAGGATTCAGACCTTCTTTGAAAGATTCGTTAGTAGAAAATTCTCGGTATTCGATGTACATAATATGTCATCGCCTCATTATAAATTATTGTTGAAAAAGGTATTTTAAAGTTCCATGTTGCACAATAGTTATGTTTTACGTAAAGTTAGTAAAATCATTGGATTAAATTCGCAGCGAGTACTTTAAGATATATTGAAATTTATGAAGAAAAAAAACTTCTTTTTTCTTCTTCTAATTATACAATTTTTGTAATGAAACACTCATACATTTACAGATAATGTTTAACGCGTTTGTAGATTACACACTTATTTTGCAGTTATAAAGATAAATTTGATTTTAATAGTGATAATTTGAACAAAACCTTACCTATCGACGAGACGTAAAATAACTATCTAGTACACTAATTTAGCCCTCCCCACTTTGATAAAAGTTTTGAATTGAAAGTCTTTCCAAAGGTTGTCTGGAAGATATCGCTTTCAGCGATAAGACCGCCATTGTAACCATAGAATAAGCAATTATTGTAAAATTGGTGTGTTTAACTTTTGGTGTATACTATTAACCAATAACCTGAGTATGATTAATTCTCACACCGCCCATTGTCCAATAGTTTTACTTTTTCCATGGAAATATTATAAGATTTATAAGGTTTATAATAAAGTATAAAAAAATAATAAATAAAGAAACCTATACTTCTTTTTACAGAAAAGACATGAACCCAGCGACGACAAAGAACAAGAGCAAGATGTCGGTGCGCAAAGACAAGGATTACCGCAAGCTGCAGCAAGAGCTGACCAGAGAGAAGGAGAAGTTCGACCAGCACATCTCCAAGCTGCAGCGCGACCTGCAGGACTGCCAGCAGCAGCTGCTGGATGAGCAGTCCACCAGGCTAAGGCTCGCTATGGAGGTAATCCTTCTCTTTGTATTGTTTTTCGGGTGGATAAATTCGTCAAATGACTCCAGGACCCTGGGTGAAGCGGAGGGCAGTGTCAGTCTTCTTTTTACTAAAATTCACCCTTTTTATACAGTTACGCTTGCGTTCTGAGGTCACGGCCGGACCTTATAATACTGTCAGTAGTCTTTAATTCTTAATTGTTCACCAAATATGAAATAGTTCACCGTTATAATGATACTAGAAGTTGCGCGGGGCGGCGCTCCCTTGGATTTTATCACAATAAAAATATAACCATTTTGCAGTCGCTTGTAACCTGTTTTTTTTTTTTTTTTTGCGTTTGGAAATTCTCATGAATGTCCTCCGCCCTGGGGTTGACGGAGGGGTCTGTCAGACTCTTACTGACTAAAACCACACGGTGTTTCTCTCCTTCACTTCTAGCTGGGGTGCGGGGACACGTTAGCATTCTCCACAATCACCCCAGCAGTGACGGTCATTTACCCCATCTCAGATGAGGGGAGGAGTGAGCATCTCCTCACCCTGTCATAATTTTAGAAAGGCGCGCAGAAACACTACGCGACACCTGCTCGGGCCTGTATGATCGGATGCCAGACTTCCCCAAGTCTGACACCCACAAGCCACATTACGGGGGATGGAAGAGGGCATTGTCAGCCCGCCTCTGTCGCCCAGTCCTTCGAACGCGGCTCGGTGCATTTGAGGACTTCTCCCTCTCCCTCTCTGCCGCTTCTTTTGCCACCATGACCCGCTCTGCGAAAACGGCTACTGCTTGCCATGACCTCTCGCTCCCAGCCATAGACTTGATTATGGCCGGCAACGAGAGATCACTCCCCACCTCAGCAATCAGGGCATTGCGGTGTTCAACCCACGCTGTACATTCGCCAAGCGTATGCTGTGCTGTATCCTCGCTGCCATGGCAATGATGATCCGTTAATTTCGAGAAAATTATCACGTACAAAAAACCTTTCTGCTTTATAATATTAGTACAGATTCATGTATGTACCTACAAAGGCGAGCTTATCCCAAATATAATAGTTTGAAGATACGCAAGATTTTTGAAAAAAATAAAATCAAGTATCAGGTCAGAGTGCTAATTCCTCGTTGTTAAAAATGATCATATCAAGTTGCGTTATCTATCAATAAGTGTAGAAATTTAACGCAATTAAAAATAAACTGTTAGTTTTCCTAATATTATATACAATATTCTTTATGTAATAACTGCAATGCAAATGATGACGATCTTTACAAAAATACGAAAAACGTTCAACGTTCAATAAGGAAACATAATTAAATAGTTTGATAATTGTTTTTATTACGAACTTTTAGGATCATTTTTGTTGGATAGTCTTTCCTTCATCGCAACATTACTAATACACAGTTCCATCTCCAGGTCGACAGCAAAGACGTTGAAATTGAACAGCTAAAGGAGAAACTGGCTGCACTAACAAGCGAGACAGCCTCACAATCATCTGCCGACGCAGAAGACGGCGAAACGGAACAAACGCTAGAAGGTTGGCTGTCGGTGCCCTTCAAACAGAATATACGCCGCCATGGATGGAAGAAGCAGTATGTCGTCGTCTCCTCAAAGAAGATTATATTCTATAACACCGAGAATGACAAGATGAACACTACGGATCCCGTTATGATATTGGATTTGAGGTTTGTACTTATTGTAGACTCAAGTTCGTTTTAGAGTCAGACAAACTAGATTTGTTTTTGATTGGTAACTACTTCATAATATGTTAAATAGTCTGCAATTATTAATACTGTGTTACGGAAATCAGCCTCATTTAGTGTTATTTAATAATAAGTTTACTAATATATATGTATACACCATCACACACACATACACACACGCACACAGACACACTCACGCACATATAAAATTAATCGTATTTTCTTTATATTTCCCTTTTGTAAATTTATAATGTAAGGGAAGAGCGGAGCCTTCAACTACAGGCATTTCTATGCTTAAATAGCGGCTCCTCGATATGAAATGTAAGCAAAAATGATATGTAATAAACTTATTTAATTTTTATATAATTTACTCAATATTGTGAAAATCAAGTAAGTTGTTCAAACCGGCAAGAAATTCCATGATTTTATTATTCTTTAAGAATAATCATGGAAGTTGTTGCCGGTTCTTTCCCATACTAAACTACCAATTCGAACCGTGCACTAGCTTCCGATGTTTTATTTGACATTCTATATAAACCACATGTGACTTGAAATGTCTTGTTTTACTGGGTTTGTTTAGAATCTAAATGAACCCAGTTGTGGTTGAGAAAATGCTACTAGATATTTCTAAAGTAAGACATGTCTAAAGTCATATGGTTGATTAAATGCAAAGATGTATCTACAGACGCTATGCATGTAAGTAATGTTACTTAGCTGCCTTAGACTGGAAGTTCCTCAACATGGTTGGTTAAAAGCTAGCTAGACCGATTGATTCAACAATATCATTTGTTTATTATCGAGAAAAGTTGTCTGATGATGTGATGGGATTATTTGGCTGTCCCTAATGCGAAACGCGCTGAGTAGCTATCAATGCTACTTGTTTTTTTTTGCTGTGTATTTTTTTTTTATCTTTCTCTTTAAAAGCAAAATTGAACTATTTATGATGTCAGAATAACTGTATTTCTCAAGTACTACTTACTAGTTGTTTACGCGATACTAAGACACAAACGGTATCTTTCAATGTTTTGGTTTGTCTGTTTTGTCTTGCTGTTTGTCTGTTGGAACGGCTTTACTAATTTTACTGGGTCTTTCACTGGAATATAGAAAAGGTTACAGGGCAACATATATGCTACTTGCTCCTGGTACTACCGCGGTATCGGGATTTACGTGAGAATGACCTCTCACGCGGACGAAGACGCATACCCGCGTCCTCGTCCGCGTGAGAGGTCATTCTTTCCTTTTTTTTATCGTGGTAAAATTATCAAATAAGTCCTCCCACCCCGGGCAGGGCGGGAGGGACTGTCAGACTTTTACTGACTAAAATCCACGGTGTTCCTTCAATAACCCTTTACGTTCCGGGGTCACGGTAATGGGATAAGTCCCACGACCCCGGCAGGCTTCGGCCCTCTACAGAGGGGGCCTCGTCATGTTGCTGACGCTCTTTGAGGCGCGCGTGGAACACAACGCGCCGTCGACCCGGGCATGGTCCATGGTCAGACAGCGAGTTGCCCTTTACTCGCTGTCCGCATGCCCGCGCCTACGGTGGCCGGAGATCGTCGGCCGACGTCCGACGCCATGGGCGTCTACCACTGCGGACGCGGGTATACCTAGCATAACAATAAATGATCAGGGTGTATCCACATTATCGTGATAGATACAAAGTAAAGTATGTGCGTGTGTGTTACAGCAAGGTGTTCCACGTGCGGTCGGTGACGCAGGGCGACGTGATCCGCGCGGACGCCAAGGACATCCCGCGCATCTTCCAGCTGCTGTACGCGGGCGAGGGCGAGGCGCGCCGCCCGGGGGACGCCGCCGACCTGCCCGCCGAGGGGAACGACCACGCAGGTACACTACTACCACACTATCAAGGACATCCCGCGCATCTTCCAGCTGCTGTACGCGGGCGAGAGCGAGGCGCGCCGCCCGGGGGACGCCGCCGACCTGCCCGCCGAGGGGAACGACTACGCAGGTACACTACTACCACACTATCAAGAACATCCCGCGCATCTTCCAGCTGCTGTACGCGGGCGAGGGCGAGGCGCGCCGCCCGGGGGACGCCGCCGACCTGCCCGCCGAGGGGAACGACCACGCAGGTACACTACTACCACACTATCAAGGACATCCCGCGCATCTTCCAGCTGCTGTACGCGGGCGAGAGCGAGGCGCGCCGCCCGGGGGACGCCGCCGACCTGCCCGCCGAGGGGAACGACTACGCAGGTACACTACTACCACACTATCAAGAACATCCCGCGCATCTTCCAGCTGCTGTACGCGGGCGAGGGCGAGGCGCGCCGCCCGGGGGACGCCGCCGACCTGCCCGCCGAGGGGAACGACCACGCAGGTACACTACTACCACACTATCAAGGACATCCCGCGCATCTTCCAGCTGCTGTACGCGGGCGAGGGCGAGGCGCGCCGCCCGGGGGACGCCGCCGACCTGCCCGCCGAGGGGAACGACCACGCAGGTACACTACTACCACACTATCAAGGACATCCCGCGCATCTTCCAGCTGCTGTACGCGGGCGAGGGCGAGGCGCGCCGCCCGGGGGACGCCGCCGACCTGCCCGCCGAGGGGAACGACCACGCAGGTACACTACTACCACACTATCAAGGACATCCCGCGCATCTTCCAGCTGCTGTACGCGGGCGAGAGCGAGGCGCGCCGCCCGGGGGACGCCGCCGACCTGCCCGCCGAGGGGAACGACCACGCAGGTACACTACTACCACACTATCAAGAACATCCCGCGCATCTTCCAGCTGCTGTACGCGGGCGAGGGCGAGGCGCGCCGCCCGGGGGACGCCGCCGACCTGCCCGCCGAGGGGAACGACCACGCAGGTACACTACTACCACACTATCAAGGACATCCCGCGCATCTTCCAGCTGCTGTACGCGGGCGAGGGCGAGGCGCGCCGCCCGGGGGACGCCGCCGACCTGCCCGCCGAGGGGAACGACCACGCAGGTACACTACTACCACACTATCAAGGACATCCCGCGCATCTTCCAGCTGCTGTACGCGGGCGAGAGCGAGGCGCGCCGCCCGGGGGACGCCGCCGACCTGCCCGCCGAGGGGAACGACCACGCAGGTACACTACTACCACACTATCAAGAACATCCCGCGCATCTTCCAGCTGCTATACGCGGGCGAGGGCGAGGCGCGCCGCCCGGGGGACGCCGCCGACCTGCCCGCCGAGGGGAACGACCACGCAGGTACACTACTACCACACTATCAAGGACATCCCGCGCATCTTCCAGCTGCTGTACGCGGGCGAGGGCGAGGCGCGCCGCCCGGGGGACGCCGCCGACCTGCCCGCCGAGGGGAACGACCACGCAGGTACACTACTACCACACTATCAAGGACATCCCGCGCATCTTCCAGCTGCTGTACGCGGGCGAGAGCGAGGCGCGCCGCCCGGGGGACGCCGCCGACCTGCCCTCCGAGGGGAACGACCACGCAGGTACACTACTACCACACTATCAAGAACATCCCGCGCATCTTCCAGCTGCTGTACGCGGGCGAGGGCGAGGCGCGCCGCCCGGGGGACGCCGCCGACCTGCCCGCCGAAGGGAACGACCACGCAGGTACACTACTACCACACTATCAAGGACATCCCGCGCATCTTCCAGCTGCTGTACGCGGGCGAGGGCGAGGCGCGCCGCCCGGGGGACGCCGCCGACCTGCCCGCCGAAGGGAACGACCACGCAGGTACACTACTACCACACTATCAAGGACATCCCGCGCATCTTCCAGCTGCTGTACGCGGGCGAGGGCGAGGCGCGCCGCCCGGGGGACGCCGCCGACCTGCCCGCCGAGGGGAACGACCACGCAGGTACACTACTACCACACTATCAAGGACATCCCGCGCATCTTCCAGCAGCTGTACGCGGGCGAGGGCGAGGCGCGCCGCCCGGGGGACGCCGCCGACCTGCCCGCCGAAGGGAACGACCACGCAGGTACACTACTACCACACTATCAAGGACATCCCGCGCATCTTCCAGCTGCTGTACGCGGGCGAGGGCGAGGCGCGCCGCCCGGGGGACGCCGCCGACCTGCCCGCCGAGGGGAACGACCACGCAGGTACACTACTACCACACTATCAAGAACATCCCGCGCATCTTCCAGCTGCTGTACGCGGGCGAGGGCGAGGCGCGCCGCCCGGGGGACGCCGCCGACCTGCCCGCCGAAGGGAACGACCACGCAGGTACACTACTACCACACTATAAAAACCATACAGTAGATCGACGCCTTTCATCTCGTCAAGAACGTCTAGACAGTATTTCAACGGCCAGGGTTGTCACAAGTAAACAATATTTATGAAATTATTTTTTTTATTGCGGATGAACATCGTTAGCAATATTATAACTTATTAGCTTTTGCCCGCGACTTCGTTCGCGTAGGATGGTTTTCCTGGGTAAAATCCCGATCCCGTGGGAATTCCGGGATAAAAAGTAGCCTATGTGTTATTCCAGGATGTAAACTATCTACTTACCAAATTTCATTCAGATCCGTTCAGTAGTTTTTGCGTGAAAAGGTAACAAACATCCATCCATACTCACAAACTTTCTCATTTATAATATTAGTAAGATATTAGTAAGATTAGTAAGAAGTAAGATATTAGTAAGAAAATAATGAAAACAATTTTAACACGCTCTTAACTGCATGTATTATTTAGGAGTTGAGTGTGACCATAAAAAATGCAGATGAGGCGTATACACAGAGATTTAAAATTTGAACTGATGCATGTGATAACTAGGTACTGTGACACTACAATGATGTTTAAGTGAAGTTTTTTTTTAATAAATAAATAACTCAGTTGCTTGAATTCTGCCCGTGACAGTTATTTTTCTCTTCTCTTCTACCATGCCTGCTCCCTTTACTTGGGGTCGGCTCTCCTCGTTTTAAGGCGCCAGGACACTCTGTAAATCTCTTAAATTATCATTGTTTTAATTAATTTAGATATTGTTAATGAAAAAGAAATATTTGAGAAATTATAATTACTAACCATATTACATCGCATGCATTTAAGTAATTAAAGGTAGGTACAATCATAAATATCAGAACCTCTGTCACAAAGAAAACAAAAGGACATTGTGCTCATAGCATAGACTAAGGGTATATTCCGTAATTACATCAGTATACTGGCCAGTGATAATGACGTCAATAAATCGATTCGAGTCATATTTCATATCACCGGTGCAATAGTGCGTCAGATTCATGACGTCATTATCTCTGGCCAGTATACTGATGTATATTTATTTAAGAAGTATGGAGAACTAACAGCTATTAAATACAGAAAATATATAGTATAGTAGACAGTGACCATTTAAAATTTCTCACGTTTAGAGGCAGGAAAATCTCACAGTACACCCTACATTTTACAGTAGAAGTAACGTTGGTATAGCTGTTTTCTTCAAGGATTTCTTCTCGTACATACTATTCTCAAAATGCAAACTGCAAATTATATATTTTTTAATCTTTCGAAAGATCTTCCAAGTAAATCCGGTCTTCTACAAGCTTCCACCTATAATTTACATCTGAAATGCTGAAATGTTGAAAAATACAATACAAATTAATAAATAATAACAAACTGACGTCAAATAAATATAAAAATGACGTCAGCCATCTTGGATTTAAAAAAGATGGTATTTTCGTAACAAGCACCCCAATTAACCTCAAAATTGACACCCATATCAAATTATTATTAAAAAATACGTCCATCGTCTCGAAAATCACCCTCATTAAATAATAAAAAAGTTCACCATCTTGAATTTGAAATTATATATTATTTTTCGTTATCAGCATTCGAATTGAACACCTAATAACATTAAGTAGGTATAAAAATATATAAGATTCCAAACACTCACGGCCCTGTGCGATTACCTATTAGATTTTTTTTTTACCTTCCGCCGTTCCGCCATTTTGTTAACGTTATCAACGCGGCACGACATTACAAATAAAACAATAACAAAACATTATTAATTATTATTTACCTTCTGTGCGTGGGAAGCTGATGAAACTTGAGATCTTTATGTATACGAGATGAAGACTTGCAATCTCTCACAGCACACGTCGTATGCACCATTTTAAATAAAGAAATAAAAAACAAACACGTGCTAGCCCTGAATGATGTGTCCCGAACTACGAACATAGTTTTGTTCGCAGTTCAGGCTCGGCTTTTCCGCGTCTGCCCCTCACACATGCACGATTGCCCTGTCTAGACGTCTTCGTTGGACAACTGTATGATTTTTAGACTGTGCTACTACTCTACTGATATGGCTTAGGCCGTATACAGAAAGAAGGTGGTAGCCGGCGCCGATCTACCAGCGCTGGTCCATTCTGGTAACAGTTACATAAAGCAGCAATTGAAGCAGAGCGAGCAAAGTGTCATACTCATCGACAATGGCGGGCGGCGCCAGCGCTGACCGGCGCGGTTATCGGAACTTGTCGGCGACGTTCGGCGCTCATATAAATGCCTGCGTTTCATATAATGCTGGTTTCTATAAGCGCTGATAAGCTACCAGCTTTCTTTCTGTATACGGCTTTACCGATGTACCTACACAGACAACGAATTTTCAAAGCGGGGCAAATGCTACTGACCAACCGGCACGCTCCGCGCTTTTCATTGGTCAGCAGCTGCCGCCATGTTAGTGCGCAACGCGTGACGCGTGAGTGAGACGGAACTAACAGCTGCAGTGTATTATGAACCTTATAGTAGTAGAGGCCATACTTTATTTTCTGTGCGAACGAAGATTCACGACGCGCCTGATCAGTTGGGTACCGCTGTGCCTAGCCCACACTCACTATGCTGCCCAATAATGATGAGAAACATTCCATTTTTCCACCCGATACCCGTAGCCCCGGTGGATCGGACCATTTACTGGGTCCATGGGTGATTTTAATTACCCGTAGTCCCACAGGATTGGGAAGGAGCTCGTGACTAAATAATAACAGCTGCTCGGGTCAAGCAACGCTTGTCGGGGTTGGTTTGTGGATGGGGACCATTCTAGCATATCGAGATTGCTTCGTGCTTCGGAAATCACTTGAATATTTTTAATGGTCGTTATGGGTAGTCAGAAACTAGAAAATCTGCTACTGGTTTGGTCAAAGGGTGTGTCTGTCGTCGTCGTGTTACCCAGCTACTGGGTTATGCAGATCAGATAGGCCTAGTCACTCCATATAAAACACTAGTACTACTACACTAGTACGGTTACAGGAAGCCTACCCCATGGAAAAAGCAGCAAGCAGATATGGGTCCCACAGCATTAGGGATTGTTTCTTTGAGTTCTAATTTATCCATATAAAATGAAAACCATCAGTTACATACGATGAAGTTTACGGGATGGAAGAAAGAAATAGAATACCATCCAATCCAATACTTTGGAAGGATGGAAATATGTTAAATCCCAGTACAAAATATTAAAATCCAGATTTTTCTTATTGATATAATCAGTAGTCAACGGTCCAATAATCCTTAATGGACCATGGGTAATTAAATTACCTATGAACCCGATAATGCGTCGACCCATCGGGGCCACGGGTAACGTGTGTCTTTTTCCGATTTTCAACATAATCAATCGAATATCTTCTATAAATAGATCTGTATCAAGTATCATTCGTGCATGGTTGGTTGTATCAATTACACACTATTATTTATTCCGAAAATATCGAAAAAGAAAATAACGAAAAATTTTCATTCTTTAGTAAAGCAGTAAAATATAATAGCAAATAATTTTACTCTAGTTTGAAACTCTACCGATGTACGCGGCGCCCCTCACTGGCTGGCTACGAATGCATTCGCTGCAAACTATTTAAAGTTAGTGCAGAAGTCAAAATCATACAGTTACTTGCACTTTTACTCACTATTTTACTATATCTGTGCTTACACGGCACACCATTAAAATGACAAGGTATTAAGGAAAAGCGCACAACATACAGCTTTTCCAAACATACATGCATGTAATGCACTCATCCGAGCAAAATGACATGTGCTTTGTATGTTAAACAACACACTAAGTATGGAATGGATGCACACTGGTACAGTACGCGCAGCATTCAAAATATTCTGTTCTCATACTCATTCGCTGTTGTTGAAGAATGCAACAATATTTCCCCAGCCGCTGACGATGAAGTACTCGATACAAAAAAAAAATCTGGCTGATAAACCCTCAACTACTTTCTAGAATAGAATTATGTCCACAGACACATAATAGGGAATATGCATGCCTATTTTTATTTGCTTAATAAATACAGTATTAGGTCTAGTGAACGATTACGAAATATTTGTTTTAAATATCTTCGTCACTGACGAAGTTGTGAAGCATTAACATTATTTTATATCTTCATCACTGATGAAGTTATAAAGCTTTAAAGTTAATATTTAGAGCGAGAAGTCCGACATAGACTTTGACGTCAAAGTCTAAAACGTTCGTACAGCTACTGTACAGAAAAGCGTTTCCGCGAGAGAGGCAGATATATTCGTTTAAATTTGTTATAATTGGTTGGTTTTGCGATCGATTTCTATTCTGTTTTCTGTTAGAATGGTAAACTGGTTGCATAATAAATATTTTTGGCATGTGTATTCCCTATTGTGGTAGACTGTACCTTATGATGTTGGAAGTGTCTTTAATGGCTAAGGTGTCGGCCTTGTGATCGAGACTCTCATTACCCACTTTTGAACCCACTCCAGACGAAAGCATTAGCTTAGTTGAAAGAGTTAACAAGGTTGTTGGTAATGTGAATTCTACTCACATTGCTACTTCTCTTTAAAAAAATAATGTTAATGATACGGCTTGTACCCTATAGGCAACACAGTGCAGCACAAGGGGCACGACCTGGTCAGCATCACGTACCACATCCCCACGGCGTGCGAGGTGTGCACGCGCCCGCTGTGGCACATGTTCCGTCCGCCGCAGGCCTACGAGTGTCGCCGTAAGTATTTATTTATTTGAACTTAAAACGGGATATTTACCATGTGTATTTATTTAAACGCAGGATCGAACCATTGGATTGAGTTACATAACCCTCAAGTCATCTCGACAGAACGCCACTATATACCAAGACTGGTAAGGGAAGCGATTGAGATTACCAAATACGATAATTTCAATCGGGAGGATGGATTTCAACTGTCGAGGGCCTGGAATCCAGTGGTTCAAAAGTGTAAAAACCGAAAAAGTTCCGTAGAAAGTTCGCGAGTCGACACGGTGAGTTTTGTGTGTCGGGAACAGAATCGAGTGTTTAGTGATACATGTGACAGTGGTAGCGGTGTCGCTAACAGAAAACGAACGAGAAAGAGGGTAGACCGATTTGTCTGCTCATAAACTTCCACCCGCAATTACTTCAGTTCATCCGTGATCATGGCGCTTGCAACCATAGATAAAATAAATAAGTAGATTTGGTCAACAGACGAAATTATATCGGAACCGTGTGTCTCCAGTTAGGCGCTGGGCGGGGCAACAACTACACATGAAGTTTAATAAAATCAATAGATACGCACTCGCGCACACACCCGCATTTCTTAAATCAGAACGTACTATACAATCAATAATAAACCTTATTCCGTCAAACATAGCGTGTATTTACCATGCACCGTAGAATTTACCCACACAAAAACATCGGTCGCTATCGTTGTGCTGTGCAAAAGCAATTTATTTTACATATACGCTAGTGATTGACTAAATCGGAAAGTTATCGATTCTTCCATTTATTATTGTACAATTTTTTTTGGGCACCTGAAAATGAACCAAATAAAAAATGGCATGTCCAGAAAATATTACAATAACAATAAACATATTATTAAGAACATAACATTACATCATTATTATTAAGTACTACCTACTAAGTATTAAGGGCTACCCTGGCGCTTTCGACTTAAATCTTAATATTTAATTATCATAGTGATAGGTCAAATAGAAGTCGATGTTAACTTACATTACGCTCTTGATCGGAACATACCAGCCGTATAGGTTGTATAGAATCCTGAAAAGTTGAATGACTGATTTTATGAATACCCTAAATCATGAGAATAGCTTTCAGTAATAAAATAAAATTTAACACACTTCTGCAAATATCAGTTGTACTCTTAATTTTGGAATTGTCTATTCAAAAAGCCTGCGACTTTTCTTTAGAGCCTAGAACATTTCTGCGTTGAAGTGAACCGAGCATATGGTGCTATTTTTTGTAGGGTACCAGTTAGGTGGCATGCCTGTGGCAACAATCCATTCCTTTTTTATGTTACCATCTTTTGGGAAGCTGAAAAGTACGAAAAGCACTTATTTATCATTTACATACATCCTAAGCTACTTGTAAACGTCACCATATAATAAGCATCGCAATAATTACGTAACACACTATAAATCAAGATCTGAATGATTTTGACGTATATTGCTAATCCATTGCTTCATATGTTCGAAATATTGGTCTGCTCAACAACGTAAATACCGCAGTGAGTGTTGTTAATTTAGCATAATGAAACCGATTCCTACTGTAAGTGTGTTACGCAACTATTACCTGCGGGGTAACCGCAGGTAATAGTTTAGTAGGTTATAATAGGTTTTTGTTATAAGAAAAATCCTAGTTAGTAGAGAAATTGTTAAATATATGAAAACAAACACACATCCATGCATAACAAATAAATAGCATGAATATATTGACTTATTTTAAGCTCAATTCACAAATATATTATCTGAACCATGCCGATTATTATAACGCATTCGAAGCTTCAATGGAAGCAAAATACAAAAACCATAAAAAATAAAGAAACAGCATGAGGATAAGGCATAACATACGATAATTCTAAACCGAAAAACACCACCGATTATTAACCTAAAATTAAAGTAACTTACTTTACGAATATTGGTTTCGCATTTCTCTACTACTCTGTAAAAAAATCAAAATAAGTAAAAAAACATTATTTACATCGATCTTCCAACCGGGCTAAAATGGTTGACGGATTGAAAAATAAACTATTGTAGCGACGGCGACGTCGGAACTCCTTACGCATGCTGCGGGCGTAAAATAAATTGTTTATTTTTTTTTTACTTTTTTGTACACTTGACTTTCAACGTATTTTTATTTCTGTCATCTCATGTAAAATAAAAGTTAAACATATTTTCTTAGAGGTTTCCGTATGTTATAAAAAACTTTTACCAAAAAATTACACCAAGTCAGGATCTGATGATGGGACATCATCCTGATTTCAAAGTATACCCTTTCAAACAAAAAAAGCATTTTTCAAATCGGTTCAGCCGTCTCCGAGTAATCGGTGATCATACATAAAAAAATAATAATAATATACGCGTCGAATTGATAACCTCCTCTTTTTTATGTCATCGGTTGAAAAACCCCTAAACTATAATAGCAATATTTCATTCGTCAATCGACATTGCTGTCGATAGCCTACGTTAGTGGATCTGCACAAGCACATCACTAATTCGTCGCAAGAAGTGGCGGCCTCACTACGCGATGAATCCGCGTAATACAGTTTCGTATGTTATGTTTACATTGCTTGTCCAGTTACTTAGTGACGAACTCAGGTAGTGGTTAAGGAGCAATGTATTTATAGCAAAAGGAGTACAGTCGCTCTGATATTTGAAAACAAAAATAACATAGTAAAACCAAGAAATATTTTACGATTTATTGTTTTTCATGATTTTAAAGACAAATATTGTAAAATACTTGTACTTACATATGGTAAGTGATTCTATGATTCACATAGATTTGATTTTGGCTTCGGTTTTTACAAGATACCACAGAACAACTCGGCATTCATATATGTTATCACGATCGCCGTCGAAAGCGCACTAGTTCGCGGAGACGGCCACTTGCCTGTGACATGAGCCCTGTGGCCATGTCGCGTGGACACCGATACGACGCCCCCTTACCACTTCTCTGTATTTTTGATTTCTGTGCTTGCAACAGTGCCGAAATATCGGAAACTCAAAACAATAAATACACATGGTAAATATCCCGTTTTGAGTTCTAATGATACTGTTAGTGACCATGTTAGCTTAAAAACTTATATTTATTTATTTATTAATTCATTCATTTGGGAAAACAAACAGTTACACAAATGTGATTGAAATATGCTGTATATGTAGCTTACATGTGCTAAAACATATAAAAAACAAATTAGTGACATTAACTTGACTGTATTTGAATATTCGTCACTCATGTCAAATTGTAAACTTATCACTCCGAGAACAACAAGGATTAGAGTAAAAAACAATCATTACATTAAACACGAAGCGAAGCTCAATTTGGAATTACTAAAATTGAAATAACTCCTATTTTTATAATTAGGAGTTATTTCCCAAAATACCGATAAAGGACGGCATTCTTTGATAAAATTAGTGATTCCTTGGAAAATTAATAAAACAGATGCGTTACCAGATAGGTATAGTGTGTCTACGTAGCAATAAAATTTAGATATTATGTAAATAATATTATGTGTATTATGTTCTTTCTTTGATGGAATTAAGCTACATTAATTAAATAAAATTTGCCTAGGTACGCTACCTACTGTATTTATGTAGTTACTTAATAACTACTAGAGTACGATTGAAGTTGATAAACCGACAATGCTAATCTGAATTTTTGGATGTGTGTGATTTTAAAACACAAAACGCGTGACGTGACGTCACTCATTTGATTAGTATTGTTGACAATTTTTACACACAAGTATTTACAATATTTCTCAAATTTTTCAACAGAAGACACCCCTTTTCATATATTTTTTGCTAATTGATTTGATGCAAAGGTATATTGTAGGTAACTATCTAAATCAGACCCCTCTGCAGAATTAATCTTCAGTTCGAGACCTTGGGGTGCTGCTAGACACTAAACTGCATTTGGACCAGCATATTAATAATATTATAAGCAACGCGTTTCGTATGTACGGATTTGTAATGAGAGCTACAATTGATTTTAAACGCCCACATACATACATACACCTATTTAAAGCTCTCATTAGATCACAGCTAGAGTACGCCGTCACAGTGTGGAATCCTTATTACAAAAAATACATTCACTTTTTCGTGGGTAGGTGGTCAAATAGTAAACACATAAGCTCTGTATAATTTAATGTTTTAATTAGTAAATCTTATCAATTTAAGAGCGTGTATTCCATTCGCGACGAAAACAACGCGTTTTGGTGTTTTTTCAAGAGCTATATCGTAATGATGTTAACAGATTATTCAAAGATTATTACGGTTATAGAAAGATTAAGTCTTGGTTTAGTACATAACGATGTAACATTATAATTTTTATTGAAAGTTTTTTAAAGACAAGGCAATCTGTTCGACGCGTTTTACGAAAATAGACGTCAGAGTCGTCTTTCAGGACGAAAATAACCATGATAACGTACCAACACATTTTATTTTATGTGCTTGTCCAATAGAATATATAGTCTTAAAGTGCACTACGTAGCCCAATTACGAAAATATGGCAATTTAATATTAAAGAAACAATTTTTAAATAATTAAAATCGGTTCTCTTTAACTTTTTTTTAACCGAGTTTTGAATAGAAACATAACTATTATTTATTTATTTTATGAAAATAAACGTATTGCCAAATACACTGTTATTTTTTTCAGTCAATTTCATGTAATCGTTTATTTTAGAAAATTATTTTAAAAACACTATAAATCAACGCGCGCAATCCGTTGCCAATCAGTTGTGCCGGGTCCTCCCAACGACAGGACGTATCACTTTTTTCCCGCCGCCCGCCGCTTGCTCGCATAAACATACATAGTGTCGGTGAGACATAGTGCGACACAATAGTATTGATACATGAGCAACTAATATTTTTTATTCGGTAAGTAATTTTGAAAAACGTTATATGCAGGTAATTATTTGTATATACTGCATTTATTTAATAATCAGTTTTAACATGTTTGTGTACAACAAATGATGTCAATAATTATTACCTATTTCAATCAAAATAATTTATATGTTAAATTTAATATTTCTTTTTTCAGAAATGGGTTATAAACGAAATTTATTTGGAAATAAAAAAAAATACTTTGGCTATCGCTAGACAAGCAAAAAGGTGAGTCATGTCTTTATGTACTTTTGAACCGATTTTCAATAGGGAGGCGATTCTATGTTCGGCTGTGTGTATTTTTTATGTGTGTAACATAATCATACATATTCTGTATATACAAAAATCTATATACTTGTATTATGTACCTACTTATTTTTACCAGTTTTTTTTTTTTCAGACAAAACAAATTTCGTGTGGCATTGAGTACGGTAAAACTATCGAAAACACAGAAATAGAGCAAATGGAGAGATACTAGGGTTGAGGGAATGTTCTAATAAGATACCGCGGCCCCGGAACACATGGGCCACTGAAGGAATATGGTGGGTTTTTATTCAGTAGAAGTCTGATACTCCCTTCCACTTTACCTAGAGTGGGAGTCATTTGATGATTTTCCCACCGGATCTAGAGCAGCTGGATCGTCATGAAATCGTCGTTGTGCAAAACGATGCTTTTTAGGGTTCCGTAGCCAAATGGCAAAAAACAGAACCCTTATAGTTTCGTCATGTCTGTCTGTCTGTCCGTCCGTCCATCCGTATGTCACAGCCATTTTATTCCGAAACTATTAGAACTATACATGTACAACTTGGTAGGTAGATGTATTCTGTAAACCGCTTTCCGATTTTAAGAGAAAATTTAAAAAATATTTAAAATAAAGGGGGCTCCCCATACATGGAACTGAAACTGAAAATATATTTTTGCATGAAACCTACGCGTGTGTGGTATCTATAGACAGGTCTTTAAAATAACATTGAGTTTTTTAAAACCACTTTTTCATAAAGTTAATCGTTTAAAAGATATACGCTTCCAAAGTGGTAAAAAGTGCGTCCACCCCCCCTCCCCCCACCCCCCAATAACTTCCATAATAATAGAGTGAAAAAACTAAAAAAAATATATATGCTGTAGATCTTAATCTAAACTTTCAACCTAAATCGGTTTGAACGAAATCGGGTCAGCAGTTTTTGAGATATACAGTATATTTTATAAAACCGCAAATATAACTTTGTAATTGATACAAACACTACGCAAAACAAAGTTATTTGTAGTTCTAAAAATTGTAAATAAGCTAGTTTTAAGAAATTTGTAAGGTTTTTTTTTGTCAATTAAATATATTATTATTATATTTATTAAAGTTACTACGGGACCCTTCATTTTTTATTGACCTTTGTTCTTTTGTTTATTTTTCTGTCTGTTTGATGAAGGAAATTGTCTGTTAGTCGAAATAAAATGTCTATATTCAGCATGAACATAGATGCTGAACAGGCCAGCATACATTTGTTTTTTAATTCGATGGAACTACTAATACCAACCACGACTGATACTTTCCTATCCAAGAGCAGTTTCATGTCAGATGAGATTCACTATAACTATATTATCGCTCTAGTCCACCCTATAAATCGTCTATAATAATAATATTCCACAACTTTCACACAACGCCATCTAGTCCCAAACTAAGCAGAGCTTGTGCTATGAGTACTAGACAACTGATAAACATACATATATGTTTCTAAATACATACATATTATAGATAGATAAATAAATAAATTACACCCAGAATAATGATCGTGCTCATCACACAAACATTTGTCCTGGGTGGGAATCGAACCCACGACCTTGTGCTTAGCAGTCAGGGCCACTGACCACTAGATTAACAGGCCTGTCATCTATATAGCCCGCTATAGGCCCGTTGGTATAGTGGTCAGTGGTCCTGACTGCTATGCGCAAGGTCGTGGGTTCGATTCCCACCTAGGACAAATGTTTGTGTGATGAGCACGGTCATTTGTTCTTTGTCTGGGTGTAATTTATCTATAATATGTATGTATTTAGAAATATATATGTATGTTTATCAGTTGTCTAGTATCCATATCACAAGCTCTGCTTAGTTTGGGACTAGATGGCGTTGTGTGAAAAAAAAAAAAAAAGTTGTGGAATATATATATATATATATATATTTCGCTATACCCACATCCACTGACAGCGCCACTATGTTGTAGCAGTATGGTAGATCAAGTGTAAGTAGTGACGTAGTTGTTAGGTAAAATTGCTTTTCTTATAAATTGTAATTAATTTTCAGCCAGAAAAACGTTTGTTTTTTTTTGCAATGTGCGCAGGAAATGAATTTCAATTGAAGACCATAAGGATACCAAGAGATGATGCGTTTTGGGTGACCAAAATGGAACATTAGCTGTTCGATTTCTAATATAAATGTCTTTTGACCGAGATGATTGATCCCAGGAAAATTCTGTCAATGGACATCAAAATGATTTTGTTTTATTTTGTAACTCAACTAGCTTTTTTAGTGGGGCTATTTTAGTATTTATATTTGTATATCCGCGATTTTCTCAGAACCTACTGATCCGATTTTGATAGCGTTTTCTTTGTTTGAAAGCATATTTTACAAGAAAGATTTTAGTATATAACAAATCAGGTTCAGATAAAGATCTTCAGAGATAAGTGAAGGATGTCTTCAATTAAAAACAGCAAATCTCCCGCGATTGCTGCCCTCGTACCTCTATGTATTATTTAGCATAATCAGCCTATTAATATCACCACAGCTTCTGAATCACGTCTGAAATATCGTTTTAGTGGGTAAAAAAGACGTATACAGCAAACTCTCTGTTTTAACCGATTAAAAATAACTGTGCGAACGGTATGTTAGTACCTCAAGTAACACAAACAATGATACACTAAAAAGCATAAAAAAAGACTTTTTTACTAAAAATTTAACCGACTTCAAAACTTCAAAAAAAGACTACTGAAGCGCAAAATAACCTTAGATTGTTTCATTTGGTGTCTAATTCCGTTCAAAATAAGAGCTAGGTAACACATGATCTCACATGGCTGAAGTCGGTGCCAAGATAAATTAATAGGTTTGATCACCTCGGGTGTCCCCCAGAATGCGGCGTAGCTGTAGGTACTATGTCTATCAAAAGTATTCAGTGGCTTGGCACTGACTTCAGCCATATGAGAAGGTGAGAAGGTCTCTTATTTTAAACGGAACTAGACACCAAATGAAACAATCTAAGGTTATTTTGTGCTTTGTAGTTTAGTAGTCTTTTTTGGAAGTTTTGAAGTTTTATTAATTAAATAGTTCCATCACTTGTCTCCGATGATCTTTATCAGAACCTGATATGTTATGCACTCAAAACCTTTGTTGTAAAATATGCTTTCAAACAAAATACATACATTCGAATACAGAACCTCCCTTTTTGAAGTCGTTTAAAAGTTTTATTTACGGTTACGGTATACATTGTCCCAGGTATGTTTTCCAGAAAACCTCATACTTACAGTCGTGAAATTTGTTTTTTAAGATTTGACCACACCCTTGAAGTTTATGCGTACTAATATAACAATAATCACGTAAAACAATTTAGAATATAAACTCAAAATCATTATTTAAGATAAAAGTATCAAAACGTTTGGTTTCGAGGTTCGAGCTTACGCACACTGAATAACTATTGCAGTGTGCATAAATATTACGTCGTTCTTGCAATTTTGTACCTATTCTAAATCGAATACGCGCTCTTAACCAAAATTTTTACTGACCTCATATAAATAGCTTACAACTAAGCACATATTGTGTGGGCAGTTGTCTCTATATGCCCTAATCAGCACAAATTGCATTTGCTTGCCGGCCTGAACTTTCACTTGGCACTGTCACTGGAACACTATGGCCACTATAGCTGACATTGCAGAGACCCAGCGAACAGCTATTATGTCGCTAAACCAGAGGATGGCGGATTTTGAAGCACTCCTTAAAAATTCACCACCTGGCGCTGACAAGACCAGCCTCCAAAATGAATTCACCAATTTCAAGGAGCATGTTTGGAGTAACCTCAGCACCTTGCAGCAACAGATCGCCGAACTGAGCAGGAGTGTGGACATAATTGAGATGCGTCACAGGAAAAAGTTTCTGTTGCTTGGCGGAGTTCCAGAGAAACCTGATGAGAAAGTTCCTGTATCCGTAGCTATCATCTTGCAGACTAAGCTTGGCTTGAAAGATGTGACACCCTCCTCACTCACTGTATGTCATAGACTGGGTACTGCTTCAGAAGGCCGCGCCAGACAAATCCTGCTTCAGTGCGCGGACCCAACTCTCCGCGGCGAGATTTGGAGGATTAAGACTAAGTTTAAGGGATCTCCCTATGTAGTCTCCGAATTTCTCACTCGACAGCGGCAGTCTACTTTTACGTCAGCTCGCAAGCTGTTTGGCGTGACGAACGTGTGGACCATGGACGGCAACATCAACGTCAAACTTCCGGATGGCAAGCGACGTCACGTCGTCAGTCATGAGGAGGTCGTCGCACTCGGTGTGGAGCATGGTAAATCCCTTGATGAAGAGGTTCCTCCGGTTTCCAACTCAAAAAGTGCGTCTCCACTAGCTTTAACTCGGTCACGGCGGATTCCATAGAAGAAGAAGTAGCTTATATTATGGTATTCATGTTTATTTGCTAACTTCTGTATCTGTTTGTGTGTGTGTCCAATCTGTATTTATTCTTTGAAACTGTTTAGATATATTAGTTTAACGCGTCACTGATTTATTGTTCGGTGTACCGACATTTATTTTTGTTGTTCTGATTTGTCACTGTCACTTTCTTGAGTCATGTCATTGTGTATTTTTGTTTTTGACTTCTTGCAAATTGAGTTTGCGTTTGGATACACGCAATATTAAGTTCGTAAGTTTTGTTGTGAACAGTCTGCCGGCAGGTAATGCATTTTAGTGAACCTAAAACTTCACCTTCAAATTAATATAATTTTATCTTATATACTATATTATTTTATATATATATATTCTTGCTTTATAATAATCATGTCTGACGATGACTCGTTTTTTTCCTGCCGTAGTTCTTCTACGTCATATTCATCTTTAGACGATTCCTTCTCTGTAAACAGTTTTTTGTGTAGTGAGTTTCAACAATTTGAAAAGAATTTGAATGTCTGCCACGTGAACGCACAAAGTATCCCTCAGCATCACTCTGAGATGTTGAATCTATTTAGTGATGTCGCATTGCACGCTATCTTAGTTTCGGAAAGTTGGCTCAAACCCGAACTACCCTCTTCTTTTTACAGCCTACCCGGTTTTGTCCTTATTCGCAGTGACCGCACGGGAAAAAGAGCCGAGGGTGTTGCCATTTACTTACGCAGCAACATCCCCTACAAGGTTGTATCCTCTTCGCCGGGAACAGTCAATGGCAATCCCGAATACTTACTTAATCCTTGAAATTGATGTCAAGGGGACTAAGGCTATTCTTGGAGTAGTTTATTGCCCACCTGCTATCGATTATTTCTCCACTCTTGATTCTCTTTTCGTATCCCTCTCCTCAGAGTACAAACGTCACATTATCATGGGTGACTTCAACACCGATCTCTTAAAGGATAACTCTAGATCAAGCAGACTGAGAGCAATCCTGGAATCGTCAAGTCTATCGCTTCTAACACTCAATCACACATCACAATTTGGACACAAGCGATTCCTGGCTTGACCTCATTCTCACTTCCTCCGTGAATCTGATTGCTAATCATGGTCAGATTGCTGTTTCGGGATTATCTCGACATGACTTGATTTATGTCACATATAAAATTAAGCCTCCCAAACAGCGGCCTGCCATTGTGTTGCTCCGGAATTTCGCGAGGATCGACATGGACCAGCTTACCAGAGATGCTAGTGCGATTGATTGGTTCGATGTTGAACAGACATCGACAGTGGATGGGAAAGTGGAAGCGTTCAATAGGACTCTTCTTCAGCTCATTGACGCTCATGCACCTCTGAGGGCCGTCCGTGTCAAGCGCCCTCCGGCTCCATGGATTAACCCTGGAGTTCGTATGGCGATGAGCCGGCGTGACAAGTCCTTTCGAAAATATAGAAGGGATCGCAGTGTGGAAAACTGGAATCTGTACAAATTGGCAAGAAACCGGTGTAACCAGATGGTAAGAGCCCCTAAACGCCGATATATCTCTGAAAATGTCCTCAACTCTTCACCGGCTGATATATGGAAGTTTCTCAAATCACTCGGCATAACTAAGTCTTCCTCTAATGTTATTTCTTCAAGCGTGTCCTTGAGTGATTTAAATAAGCATTTTTCATCTTCCGCCATGCTTGCGGTTGCTATTAAAAACCAAACTATTCTTGAGATTACTTCCACGCCTATCTTACCTCCCGATTCTTTCTCTCTTTCTCCTGTGACCGACTCTGAGATCCTCAAGACTTTCAATGCTATTAAGTCCAAGGCTGTTGGCTGTGATGGTGTCAGCAGATCTATGCTATCCCTCATTATTAAAAGTATTCTTCCTTTTATTACACACGTTATCAATGCCTCCCTGCAGACTGGGGTATTTCCCACAATCTGGCGTAAGGCCTTCATAATCCCTCTCCCAAAAATATCCAACCCCAGCCTGCTAAATCACTACAGACCTTATCTCTATTCTTCCTTTCCTATCTAAGATTCTGGAAACAGTTGTCCTTAAGCAAATATCTTCTTTTGAGTTTGGGAATAATCTGTTATCCCCTTTCCAATCAGGTTTTCGGATTGGCCACAGCACAGCCACAGCTTTGCTTAAGGTTACAGAAGATGTAAGGAATGGTCTGGAGAATTCGAGATTAACGGTATTAGTTTTAATTGATTTCTCCAATGCTTTCAATACCGTTGATCACGACATCCTCCTGGCCGTTCTGTCACACATTGGGGTATCTTCATTGGCACAAGATTGGTTCTCATCTTATCTTCGTGGTCGCCAGCAAGCGGTTCGTGCTGATCAGATTTTTTCTGAGTGGTGCACCCTGAAAACTGGCGTCCCACAAGGCGGCATACTCTCTCCACTTTTATTTTCTACACTACAAATTAAGCAAATTGGAGTCCAGGCGCACTCTTCTTGAGACAATGTTTCTGTATGATCTCTGTAATAACCGTTATGACTGTTCTGACCTTACGAATAATCTATGTTATATTGTACCTAGAACTGTGGTAAGACGAGAGGTGCGCGTGCGTCCACTGTTTGCGGTATTTTCTTGTCGTACTAATGCTGGGAACCGTGCACCTTTGCGTCGCATAGTGAAAACCTATAACTCACATTTTGCTAACATTGATATATTTTCGTTGTCTGCCAACAAATTTCGCAATATTGTTAGTGTTGAAATGAAAAACTCAGAAACATAGAATATAGTGTCACTCGTGCATGTTTTAAAACGACTTAGTTTATAATTATATAAAATGTGGATAACGTAGTGGGTTACACACTTCTACAATATATTGTTGCATGATAATTTTAAGTTTATTTACAGTGTGTAATTGTTTGTTTTCCCGAATAAATAAAATAAAATAAAATAAACGATGCTGCTAGTTCCGGGGTAGCTTGACACGTATCGGGTTCCACCATTTCCTTCAATTCAGTTTTATTCATCTGTGTGGGCGGACTTCCGAAGCTCGTTCTTTAGGTCAAAGTTTCCACTAGGAAAGCATTTAAACCAATAACGTACGGTTCGTTCATTAGGAGTCTTCTCCCCAAACGCAGCATTGATATTGCGAGCCGTTTCTGCCGTGTTAGTTCCGCGTCGAAACTAGTATTCAAAGACAAAGAGAATGTAATACACTACGTTTAATAGTCGGGACTTAGTACTAAAAAAATAAAAACAGTTTACATGTCACTTCAATACCAACTCAACGAACATACACGGGGAACAAGACGTCATACAACAGTACTACCAACCTTATCAGACTAAATAGTGCTGGGCGATGGTAGTAACTTCTTTATCGATATCGATAAAGTATACAAGTCGGAAACGGGCATTCTTTTAACTTTTTTAAATTTAAGAGTGGACTTGTGTTGAAATAAAGCAAGGATTTTAGTTTTTAAGAAAGCAGTATATTATTAATTATTAAAACTAGTACAGATTATTAGACTAAATAATATATATCAAGGATTGCAGTAATTTATTCCCAATCTTCTGGACACAAACCCATAGCGGTCATAAACATTTCATATTTCATTCGATGGTGCTCCGTCGTCAGAACCTCAGTGACCATGTCTTCTTTATTCTTGTATTTGATAATCATTGACTGCAACATTATTGAAATGAAAATATACCAGTTAACTTTATATGATATGAGACGCACCCTACTTAGTCAGGTGCTCGGGAAGATACTTTGTGTTTTAACTAAGAAAAAGCTTCAAAAATGTCCTGTGACTAAACTAGTGATCTGATTTTTGGTGTGTAGCCTGAAAATTATACATCAAGAAAATGCGGTGCCATTTAATGCCTCTCGCTTTTATTAACGTTGTTTATAAACAATTAAACAGACACACCATTTATCGATAATTGATAAGAGCCATTTGCATTACAGCACATCACTATCACAAAATAAAATTGAAAATTAAAAGATCGTTAAGCCTTTTAGTACCATGTTATAATTAAAATATATAATCAAATATCTAATTCAATACTTACCGAGCCTTATCTAATGGAAATTTTGCTATAAGCTTCCTTTTTCATTACCTTACTATACTGTTATACTTCACAAGTTATAAATCGGCTATTAGGTGGCATTATGGTATAATTATGTTTACTGAACAAGAACCGATCACTTTTTACAAATTAAGATAAAAAATTAACCGTAAATCAATTTAATTACTGCACGAAAATAATAAGCACAAACTTACAAAATACAAGAAGACACGACAAATAAACATATATGGCCAACCATAGATTAAAACGCGGCTGACTGTCATGAAAGAAAGAGATCCCTCAAAGTCCATACTATTTTTTCCCCTTGAAGTTGCCTGTTCAAAGATTACACGGATTTTGAAAGTATACGTCTTTCACGTCTAAGCTGAATAAAAAATAATTGAAAGTCTAAAATCATGCGATGCACATTTTGTAAAACAAGAACCTCATAGTTATCTTTTAAAAAAAGTTTCACTCCAAAATCTCACACCATCAAGGTTCTATGTCAATTCAAAGTATCTATTACTATAATGTCATACTTTAACCCCTATTATTGAGCTAGTATAATTTATGGGATGATAAAAATTCCGTGTTTTTTTTTTTTAAATTGATAGTGGGCTCGCGTTTGACCATCATCTCACCTGATGGTAAGTGATGATGTGGTCGAAGATGGAGCACGGTTACCAATAAGTAACCTATTCACTGTTGACTTAAAGACCCCTAGGTTATAGCTATCGGGAAACAGACTCGGGCAGGGAATTCCACTCCTTAGCCATACGCACAATGAAGGTATTCCCAAAACGTTTAGTGCGTATAGGTGGGATGTCCACCATGTAACGATGGCGCATCGCCGTTTGTCTTGTAGTCCGATGATGGAACGGGCTTGGCGGAATTAGAATGTGTAATTCCATCGCACACTCCCCGAAATGTAACCGATAGAAAACCGATAGACTAGCAACTCGTCGTCGATTCATGTAGAATGCTGTTTGTTTTGCAGGTTGCCGCATGAAGATCCATGCCGAGCATGTGTCGGAGGGCGAGGGCGTGGCGGCGTGCAAGCTGCACGCAGACCGCGCGCGGGAGCTACTGCTGCTGGCGCCCGCCGCGCAGGAGCAGCGGCGCTGGGTGGCTCGCCTGGCGCGCCGCGTGCAGCGCTACGGCTACCGCGCCGCGCACCACACCAACCACGACCACACCAAGCTCTCGCCCAGGTAACTAATGCTCTGCTCATCTGCTGCTGCTGGCGCCCGCCGCGCAGGAGCAGCGGCGCTGGGTGGCTCGCCTGGCGCGCCGCGTGCAGCGCTACGGCTACCGCGCCGCGCACCACACCAACCACGACCACACCAAGCTCTCGCCCAGGTAACTAATGCTCTGCTCATCTGCTGCTGCTGGCGCCCGCCGCGCAGGAGCAGCGGCGCTGGGTGGCTCGCCTGGCGCGCCGCGTGCAGCGCTACGGCTACCGCGCCGCGCACCACACCAACCACGACCACACCAAGCTCTCGCCCAGGTAACTAATGCTCTGCTCATCTGCTGCTGCTGGCGCCCGCCGCGCAGGAGCAGCGGCGCTGGGTGGCTCGCCTGGCGCGCCGCGTGCAGCGCTACGGCTACCGCGCCGCGCACCACACCAACCACGACCACACCAAGCTCTCGCCCAGGTAACTAATGCTCTGCTCATCTGCTGCTGCTGGCGCCCGCCGCGCAGGAGCAGCGGCGCTGGGTGGCTCGCCTGGCGCGCCGCGTGCAGCGCTACGGCTACCGCGCCGCGCACCACACCAACCACGACCACACCAAGCTCTCGCCCAGGTAACTAATGCTCTGCTCATCTGCTGCTGCTGGCGCCCGCCGCGCAGGAGCAGCGGCGCTGGGTGGCTCGCCTGGCGCGCCGCGTGCAGCGCTACGGCTACCGCGCCGCGCACCACACCAACCACGACCACACCAAGCTCTCGCCCAGGTAACTAATGCTCTGCTCATCTGCTGCTGCTGGCGCCCGCCGCGCAGGAGCAGCGGCGCTGGGTGGCTCGCCTGGCGCGCCGCGTGCAGCGCTACGGCTACCGCGCCGCGCACCACACCAACCACGACCACACCAAGCTCTCGCCCAGGTAACTAATGCTCTGCTCATCTGCTGCTGCTGGCGCCCGCCGCGCAGGAGCAGCGGCGCTGGGTGGCTCGCCTGGCGCGCCGCGTGCAGCGCTACGGCTACCGCGCCGCGCACCACACCAACCACGACCACACCAAGCTCTCGCCCAGGTAACTAATGCTCTGCTCATCTGCTGCTGCTGGCGCCCGCCGCGCAGGAGCAGCGGCGCTGGGTGGCTCGCCTGGCGCGCCGCGTGCAGCGCTACGGCTACCGCGCCGCGCACCACACCAACCACGACCACACCAAGCTCTCGCCCAGGTAACTAATGCTCTGCTCATCTGCTGCTGCTGGCGCCCGCCGCGCAGGAGCAGCGGCGCTGGGTGGCTCGCCTGGCGCGCCGCGTGCAGCGCTACGGCTACCGCGCCGCGCACCACACCAACCACGACCACACCAAGCTCTCGCCCAGGTAACTAATGCTCTGCTCATCTGCTGCTGCTGGCGCCCGCCGCGCAGGAGCAGCGGCGCTGGGTGGCTCGCCTGGCGCGCCGCGTGCAGCGCTACGGCTACCGCGCCGCGCACCACACCAACCACGACCACACCAAGCTCTCGCCCAGGTAACTAATGCTCTGCTCATCTGCTGCTGCTGGCGCCCGCCGCGCAGGAGCAGCGGCGCTGGGTGGCTCGCCTGGCGCGCCGCGTGCAGCGCTACGGCTACCGCGCCGCGCACCACACCAACCACGACCACACCAAGCTCTCGCCCAGGTAACTAATGCTCTGCTCATCTGCTGCTGCTGGCGCCCGCCGCGCAGGAGCAGCGGCGCTGGGTGGCTCGCCTGGCGCGCCGCGTGCAGCGCTACGGCTACCGCGCCGCGCACCACACCAACCACGACCACACCAAGCTCTCGCCCAGGTAACTAATGCTCTGCTCATCTGCTGCTGCTGGCGCCCGCCGCGCAGGAGCAGCGGCGCTGGGTGGCTCGCCTGGCGCGCCGCGTGCAGCGCTACGGCTACCGCGCCGCGCACCACACCAACCACGACCACACCAAGCTCTCGCCCAGGTAACTAATGCTCTGCTCATCTGCTTAGCCTTCTCACAATTATGTTGGGGTCGCCTTCAAGTCTTATCCGGTAGCAGGTGAGTATTAGTGTTTTACATGGAGCGACTGCTTATCTATCCTCCGCAACATAGTAGCCAGGTATTACGATATAACATGGCAAGACCCAGTGTCCGATTTTCTGACTTCTGACTACCTGTAACGACTGGGACTAATGGTTGAACGTACTTTCCGAGGCACGGCCGAATCTCGATATGTTGAGATGGTCACCCATTCACAGACCGACCTTGCCAAGTATTGCTTAACCTTGAAGATCGATCCGTGTGTCTGTTCTTATTTAGCAACGAGCTCCTAACAAAAGCGACCTAATTGATACTTTTGGAATGCATGACAAAAATATTTATTATTGAACCAATCTTACTATCTTAGTATCTTACTAATCTTACTAATATTATAAATGCGAAAGTTTGTGAGGATGGATGGATGTTTGTTACTCTTTCATGCAAAAACTACTAAACGGATCTGAATGAAATTTGGTAAGTAGATAGTTGACATTCTGGAATAACACATAGGCTACTTTTTATCCTGAAATTCCCACGGGATCGGGATTTTCGCGGGAAAACCTTCCCACGCGTACGAAGTCGCGGGCAGAAGCTAGTTTACCATAAAATATACATTAACATAATATTAACAGTGAAAACAGAATGGAAATCGCCGTAAAACTAACCAGTTACAACAATTTTAAATGAATATATATTATAACACTTACTTAAAGGAACATCTTACTCAATCCGAGAGCATTTTGGTCATTCGTTAAGGCCAAAGAAACTAAGTCAAATGGCATTCCATCTAAGATGCTCTGGAACCAGAACGTGGCAACTTCTGGAGAAGAAGTGAGCAAACTGTTTGCCTCGCACTTTTGTTCCACTTTTGCAACTCCAGTTGGTACTCTCGCTGTACCATTAGAGTTGAAAAACTACCCTCAGCTTGCCATTGAAGCCATTATTTCACAGAGCGTGATGCCCTTAAAGAAAAAAAAAAAAAAAAACTAAATACTTGCAAAGGACCAGGCTGATGACGGTTTTCCACCCCATTTCATTAGGCAATGTGTCAAATATCAATCACTAGCAGTTGCTCGCGACTTCGTTTGCGTGGGAAGATTTTCCTGTGTAAATCACGATCCCGTGGGAATTTCGCAAAATCCCTAAATCTTCTACGTACTAAAAGGAAACCCCATGCAAAATTTGAGAGCCCTACTACTTGTAGTTTCTGAGATTTCGTGATTAATCATTGAGTGGTATTTCGCTTTTATATATATACAGATTACCACTCAAACTAATTTTCAACAAGTCCCTAATAGGGCATCTAATCCTGCAGCCTGAATACAATCTCGGTATTTGCGGGACTACGAATTCTTAATCCCGCGGGATCTCAGTATTTGCGGGATCCCGCATATTGAAAATATTCAAATTTATATAAGGCTAATAAAACAATAAATTAATCAACTAACTCCACGTTTATTTACGTATTACTATTAGTATGAGATCAATCAAATTACACCGTTTATTTATCACAAAAAAAAACAATGAATTAATTTACTAACTCCACATTTATTCCAGTATTGCTACTAGTATGAGATCAATCAAATTACACCGTTTTTTTTTTCTTCACAAAAAACAGTAACAAATACTGAATAAAAAACTTTACTGATATTTTAGGCTACATACTTAGGCTACCACTGACTGAAATTCGGCTATATTAGGCTACATAAGCTGTGAAAAACGGGCGACATCGGCCCCCGCGTTGTTTCAGTTTGCAACACTGCCGGCCGCCAGTCACCGAGCGATCGCGCTCGCGAGAGGTCGTATGCATGCTTTTTTTCAGTCCCGCAAATCCCGCGGATCCCGCGCCCGTAATCCCGCATCACGCGGGATTGGAAAATGACGCGGGATCCCGCAATACCGAGATCTCGGTATTCCAGGATTGGACGCCCTAGTCCCTAATGTCTTCCAAGTTTCCTACGCAGTGGAAAATTTCACACGTATACTCCATCCGAATAAGTACTTAACTAAACGTAAACAAAAAAACCACGTGACTCAGGGATGCTAAACCTTTTATTACTAAAAGTATTTCTTGTGCTCTAATTAAACTAAATTCATTTTAAAATCGTTTATTTGTAACAGGAGTACATACACAAGTGCCTAAATCTTACCAGAGCCTATTTAAATGTCATTATATTTATATACTTAAACTTTTGACGTTTTTATGTTTACATAAAAACGTCAAAAGTTTCACATGATATGTAACAGCTATGTTTTGAGAGATAAATTCGAGAATGCTTATGTGAAAATAGTTCTACATATTTTATCATCATATTCGAATAAAACTTATTCTGAATCTGACAATGAAGTAGAACTATCTGTCACATGAATAATAAAGCGTTCGGTAGTGTCATTTATAATTTTGCCCAATTTAAACATTTTTGCTCTTCTTCAATGATGTGGTCCTCAAAATTCTTCCAATTTTCCGCAGTCACACTTGCTAAGGCCTCTGGCAAAAGAATTATCAACTCTGCCATTTTAAAAGTTTTATTTTTCTTAGCTACAAATCCTTTTACTTGAGCTCATATTAACTCTGTGGGATTCAGTTCACAATGGTATAGTGGTAACCGCAATACTGTGACACCGTTTTCTTATGCCAATTCATTCACTACATATAATTGGTATTTATGTATTTCATACTTTACTTTTTATTTATTTATTATATACTTTATTATACACCTTACATACAATATACTTAAGGATACCTACAAATAATAAAATTAGTGAAAAGCAATATTTCTTTTTCCTTTAGCCATTTTTGTATATCAGCCTTTCTTGTTGCTGCAGTTGGTACTTTTTCTATTCTTCTGGAATGATAAGGAGCATTATCCATAACTAAGATTGACTTTTTATCCAGTTTTTTCAAAACAGTGGTGATCTATTTTTCGAAATTGTAGGAGTCCATTTCGGAGTGGTAATCACCATCACCCTTTTTAGCCTCAAATATGAGCTCCCCTCCTTCAACAAAACCACTGGATGAAGGACGCATTTACGTTTTCTCGCAAATATCAATGTTTTTCTGGTACCATTTTGATACATAAGGAGTTAAAATTTTGACAGTGTTATGGTATTAATTTCATAATTTATTCATCTCCACATTGAATGCATTATAATTACACAGTCCTATACATCTTTTTCACACAAATACGTTTTTATCGCCGCAATAATCGTAGAAAATTACAAAAAATGGGGTCTGAATACGTACCTGTAAGCCAATTCTGGAGCATATTCTTAACTTCAAAATAACAAGAAATTATAGCCTATGTATTTATCTATACGTTAAGCTAATTATTTTGAACATACATAAAAAACAATATGATTTATGAGAAAAATAAAATCGGTCTCAAATTTCTTCATACATTTTTCTACCGAACGCACGGCTCCGACCGTCATTCCGCGCTTAGACGCGCTCGTGAACGCAGGGGTGTATCGCTTTCCTCGAAAAAATAAATACGTCGAAACCTATAATAAAGACAGTGGCGTCTTGTATACTGTGACTAGAATACGTTGATACTTTTTCGTACCGAAACAAAAGTAAGAACGAGAACCATACTTATTTTTAGAATTGGATGGATATTGGTAACCTAGCATGAAACAACAATTTTTTTTTAACCGACTTCAAATAAGAAGGTTTCGCTATTCGACCGTATAAATGTTTTTTTTTTTCATTAAGTATCTTAAAGTACTACAAATTAAGGGAGGTCTAGAGTTGATCTGGTGATGTA
Source organism: Tholera decimalis (assembly GCA_943138885.2). NCBI lineage: Eukaryota > Metazoa > Arthropoda > Insecta > Lepidoptera > Noctuidae > Tholera > Tholera decimalis. The sequence goes on along the minus strand of OW964553.2, from coordinate 11,232,289 downwards.
GCTTTTCATCAGATTGACTCCTGATAGTCGAGGGAACTCCTCAACGATTTACAGCAGTAACCTTTTGTTTGGGCTTGATTAATTTGAATTGACCACCTAGATAGTTTGTGACTGTCATTAGAGGTCTGATGATGAAGACGAAGGACAGTTAAGGGAACTCCTCATCGGTTTACAGTAGCTATTTATATTAATGAGAACTTAGCACCCATATGGGTTATAAGTGCCATTACAGGTCTGATGATGGAGACCATAGACAGTCGAGGGAATTCCTCAACGATATACAACAGTTACTTTTTGTTGGGCTTACTTCATACGGTTCAATATGCCAAAATGTTCAGTTCGTACAAAAACTAAAAAATTGGCTAAGTGCGAGTCAGACTCGCCCATGAAGCGTTCCGTAATAACTACGCCAAATAACTTTGTTTTTCATAGTGTTTGTATGAATTACAAAGTTTTATTTGCGGTTTTAGAAAATATGCTGTATCTCAAAAACTGCCAACCCGATCTCGTTCAAACCAAATTTGGTTGAAAGTTTACATTAAGGATCATAGCATATATTTTTTGTATAATTTTTCACTTCATTATTATAGAAGTAAGAGGGGGGCGGGGGGGGGGGGGCACATTTTACCACTTTGGAAGTGTATATCTTTTAAAGGATTAACTTTATGAAAAAGTGGTTTTAGAAACCCGTATGTCATTTTTAAAGACCTCTCTACTAATACCACACACGCATAAGATTCATGAAAAAAGATATATTTTCAGTTTCAGTTCCATGTGGGGTACATGGAACTGAAACTGAAAATATTTATTTTTTATATTTTTTAATAATTTTTTAATTTTTTTCTTAAAATCGGAAAGCAGTTCACAGAATACATCTACCTACCAAGTTTCACATGTATAGTCCTAATAGTTTCGGAATATAAAAACTTTTACAAAAAACATTAAACCGACTTCCAAAAAACATTGCAAAGTGAAAAATAACTTTAATTTCGGTAGGTAGGCGGTGTCCGACTTCCGAAATTAGTTAGAAAGTAGACAAAATATTGCTTTTCCCAATGCTGGGCCGTTAATTGTTGAGGAGTTCTCCTGGTACTTCATCATCAGCTTCACTTCATCATATGCATTGTGACGAGCATATTGTGCTTAATAACCATATTCAAGTAATCGAAGCGGAACCAATGAAATACTTCTTATTCCTACTTATATATTGAGTAGTTCCAGTGGCCATCTGTGGTTTTTATCATCAGATCCACTTCACAAATGGTGCTTTTCAAATGCAACTACACAAGTTACTATAAAAAATACTCAAATCACTGTAGGTGTGCCTATAATATTTGAAGAGTTTCCTCGATTACTCCAAGATCCCATTATCAGCTCCTGACTTGGTGACAATGGGACCAATTTCGAAGTAACCCTTTCAAACAAAAAAAGAATTTTTCAAATTGGTTCAGCCGTCTTCGAGTAATCAATGATCAAACATTAAAAAAAATATACACGTCGAATTGATAACCTCCTCCGTTTTTTTCGTCGGTTGAAAATGGCTGTGACATACAGACGGATGGACAAACAGACAGACAGACAGACAGGCATGACGAAACTTTTCTTTATTTCTTATTATTTTTTTTTATCACCTATGAGTATTTTATTTACTAAGTCCCCTAGTACTCCTAATCGGGCGTCAAACACATTAATACAAAATTGAAACTAACATCTAATCAATAAGCATGTAACCCTTTGTAAACAATAAGTTACAACTTATTATAATCAAACAATATTAAAGAAAATATAATAAATAATAATAAAATACTTTATTTTCAGACCAAATATAATATTACCTTAAGTATCAATAATAGTTAAGTAATGTATAAAATCGGGCGAACAATGGTTTGTAAGTGTGTGTGCGCGCAATGTTGTTGTGTTGCTACTAGGATACCTAAAATTGAGCGAGTGATAAACGTAAATGCGTCCTGAACCAAAAACAATATTCAATGACTGACTCCGATTAATCTCAGTTTTATATAATTGCAATTTAATTAAGTTAAAGTACATGTTGTTAGTTTATACACAATAACTATCACAATCTTGTTAAAACTATCATCTTGGCATTTTATTAACTTATAATCTTACCAATGTGGCGTTTTCCTTTCCCACTGGGATTTTTCAACCCCGTAGATAATCCCTGTCTGTGGGCCTCTTTGCAGGATGTTATCGTGGTATCTGCCATGTTTAAGATTTGGTGTGTCCTGCAAAAATCAATATTATTGATGAGTATTTATATGATAATTATTTACAAAGGTAACAAATGTACAGTATTTTTTTTTTTCACTGACCCAAGTTTCATCCAAATAATATATTTTCTTTCCACCTCTTCTATATTTTGCAATCTCATTTGAATATTTTACACGCCATACTGCAATGTCTGGTTTGTCAATAAGCATACTCTTACGGTTTCGTTTGGAGTATTTGAAGCCTAATTTTTTCATCAAATTATGCATCATGTTTTTTTTTTTCAAATTGGGCAGGCTGTCATCATTAACACTTTCCAAAACTTTAGTTGGTATTTTATTATTAAAAAAAAAACATGTGTACTTTTCTTCTGATTGCGGCCAAGTCCATATCATCGAAACTATCAATTTTGCTTGGTTTCCTTGCCGGTGGAGGAGGAGATCGAAGTTCTTGAGCGGTTGTGTACTCTTTAATAACCCTGTACAGAGTTGGTTCACACATTCCCACTATTGTTGCAGTGTTTTTTTTTAATATTTCTTTTTTTAACGCATGTGTCCTTGGGCCAAGTTTCTTCTATGTATTTGAACATATTTATCACTATCTACTTCTCAGCAGACGAAAGAGGTCCCCTTTTGGAACGTTTCTTCTTGGGTGATGGAAATGTGAGAGCGGAGCTTGCCCGCCTAGTACCAGGTTCGGGATCACTAATTTTTCGATAAAATTCGAATTTAAAAACAACTAACGATGAATAATAAAAACTTACAATAACTAAATAACAAAAACAAAACATAGAAATGAGATAAATTCAACAAAATCGAAACGTAAGCGCAAATCAGAATCACAAATGACGAGAGAACTGTCAATGGCGGCTGATTAACCGACTAAACGTAATACATGTCACTTCAGTTGTTGCGTTACGTAACAGTTGTACTCTTCAATTTGATGACATTATCTAGGTCATGGTTCGTAAAGAAAGGTTTTGGGAACCTGACATTTTAAGCTCTTTACAATAGACAGATTATATATAAAATATATTATTTTATAAATGTAACTAAAAAATTGTGCTCAAGCAGTTATATCTACGAAAAGTAGTTCATCAATGAAAAAGTTTAACATACATTAATAAAAGAAAAGTATTGTAAAATCGTAAATAAATTTAATTTGGTTATTACGTATTTTGAATCATGGAAGTGTCATCTATAAACAACCCTTTTTATTATTTGTTTACCTTTAGTTAACTACCTAAACCGATGGAGTATAGTACCGATAGTTTTAAAAACGGAGAGGCTAATGATGTAAAAAACTATCGACCAATGTTGCTTCTTTCAATTTTCTCGAAACTGTTTGAATAATTAGTTTGACCCGTTTTAACCTCGCTTATTAAATCTCAATTGGCTACTCAACAGCATGGTTTCTGTACCAATAAGTCCACTACAATCAACTTAGTTCACTACATTAATGATATAAGCAGGTCCGTGGATTCCCGTAGACAAGTAGACTTAATCTACATTGACTTTAGTAGCGCGTTCGACAAGGTAAACCATGTGCTCTTACTACAAAAGCTTGAGAACTATGGTTTACATGGTCAATCGTTACGCAGGTTTCAGTTATAGTTTTCGGAACGACAACTGACGGTAGTTATAAATGGTTATACTGATAACCATTTATAACTACCGTATAGAATAGCCGTATAGAATTATAAAGTGTGCCACTTTATAATTCTACCTCCGGGGTACCTCAAGGATCTTATCTTGGTCCTATTCTCTTCCTGGTATTTGTGAACGAAATCATACAGGCGTTATCATGAATTCATGACCCTCAGTTCATAGTTGTTTCATTAATTTCTGTTGGAAAAATTACAATTTGTGTTCTAGCTTTATTTAGTTTTTAGTTTTCTCTCTCTTACGATGATGTCTGGCAGTTTGAGTACTTTCGCGACCTACTCAAATGCCCCGTCTTTGGCATTGTTCGTCAGGTCGTTGAGCTCCTTAGTAGTCCAAAGTTGAGCTTACAGACTAACTGACAAAGGCTTGCACTGACAGGACGGGTCTACTCAAATCTGTATGGTTGTTTCCTCAAAATGCCATTTTCAGACTTATCTACATAATCCTCATAAACGATTGTGAATATGTGAACTATGTAGGTTATTTTATTCGAGATAAACATGATTGTCTGGCGGTTTGAGTGCTTTTTGCGGCCTACCCAAACGTCCTTACCTTGGTATTGTTCGTTAAATCGTTAAGCTCCTTGTTCTAAGATGAGCTAAACGTCATTTGACAAATGCTTGCACTGTATGGACAGGCCCACTCAAATCTGTGAGCATCTTCAAAAGATCGCCTCCGACTGAAACCTACAAGGTTCCCATATAATTAAACCAGTATAGATTGTATGGACTTTAAAAGAGACGGGCCCCTGAGTTTGTTTCGGTGTTTCTTCTCAGGGTAGTCAGTTAGGAAACACCGGCCTCATCTAGTTAATATAAACGAAAAAAATGACGTTAAAAGTGTTATTTAATAACCAATTTGCAAAATAAAGATAATTTATAGCTAACTAACTAACTAATTAACTAATTTATAGCTAGCTTCGTTGTCGGATCCACAGTGACTTCATTTAATGTAATTTATAGATTTTTACAATTAAATTTTACCCTATTTGTAAATAGGGTAAAATTCTGGCTCACTGGCTCACCGGCACGCAAACTTCGCCACAAGTAAATTTCACGATATTTCGCATTTAAATGTATTTTTGATACTGCAATAAGGGTAGATCCACTCAGTGTTTCTCGACTTTTAGAACTTAAAAAGTGAAAGCGTCACTACACCAATAAGTTTATTTATTAAATTGGGCACGTTTTCAGAAATAAAGAATTTTACACTATCAATTTAAAAATACTATAGAATTAAAAAAAAAACCTAAATCGGTTTATTATCTTTAAGTTTTAGTATCGGGTGTTTCCTCCTCTGGCCCTAATAACGGCCTGCATTCGATCTGGCATGCTTTGAGTGATGTTTCTGACATCAATTTGCAGCATGCTTTCCCAAACAGTCAGTGCAGCATTTCGAAGTTGTTTAAGAGTTTCTGGCGGGTCGGAGGTGGACTTTATCTTTCGTTTGAGCATGTCCCAGATATGCTCAATCAAGCTGGCCATTGCAATTATTGAATACCAACTTCTTGAAGGTATTCTTCAACGCAACGTGTTCCTGGAGGACCTCTTCGATGTATCGGGCTGCAGTTAGCCGGTTATCGATGATAACCAACTCCATACGACCATCGGAACTTATTCCTCCCCAAACTATTATGGAGCCGCCATGGAAACTCACAGTTTGTGTGGTGGTAATGGGTAGAAATCTCTCTCCTCTCTTCTCCACACTCGCTCCCGACCGTCTGGAGCACGTAAAGCGATTCAACACTCATCTGTGAACAGCACTCGAGCCCATTGCTCGTGGGTCCAGCAGACGTGTTCACGTGCAAATTGAAGTCGAGCTACTCGGTGATGTCTGAGGAGTTCTGGACCGCGTGCTGGTCTACGGGCTTTTAAATTCACTTCCTCCATTCGTCTTCTCACTGTACACTCACTAACATTCACGCCTCTTGCGATTTGGAGCCGCTGGCGTATCTCAACAGCGGTCAGGTACACGTTTCTTAAAATTTCCAGGACAATAAAACGGTCGTCACGGGCCGATGTGCATCTGACGCCTCCACTGCCTGGTCTACGGGACTAGTGGCCTGTCTCCTGGTATCGTTTTAGGGCATACTGCATCGATGAACGTGGTACATTAAGCACCACAGCAACCTCACGCTGTGTTAACCTTTGGTCGATTAATGCTACAGCCTGTGCAATCTGTGCTGGTGTTAATGGCATTTTTATTGGTGTTAAAGCACCTTCAGTTAATCAATAAAAAGCACAAAACCAAAATAATTCAATAAGCTAACCATAAACTTTTACAACATACACATTTAAATTTGCAACTCAGTCGCTCGAGTGACACAATTCAACGAAAAGTTAAAAGTTGCACCATAATGCACTCAAACATAGACAATTATCCTCTTGAACTACGAGTAAAAAATTTTTTGACCTACCCTCATAAGAAACAATGATTGGAAACATTTGAAAGTTTTGTTATTGCGAGATAAGCACTTGGCCAAGATTCCGTGCCGCTGAGATTTTTTATGTATTTGTATCAATAAAACTTAATGATATTGTTTATTTAGTGTTATTAATTGTATTCTGACTCGCTGAAATTCCAATATTATCTTTACTTCGTTTCAATGTAATTTCTCAGGACGATCTCAAGATTTTAATTTCATCTTAATTTTTAATTATTGATTTTCGAAATCGTTAATTCAAATTCACCACAAACTATTTCATTTGTACCTCTTTTTTATTTGTTAAATAACTAGTGAATAAGTTGTTGGTGTGTCAAGAAATAAATAAATATATCTGTCTGCTGTATGAGCGTTATAGACTTGTAGGGACTTCTCATTCTAATGATTAAAGTTAAAGATGTATAACTCCGTCATTGACGGAGATATTTAAAAAAATATTTCGCTAGACCTAAAAAGTTATTTTTATTATTTATTAAGCAAAAAGAAAATGCCATCATATTCCCAATTAACCTCTGGCTGATGTTCGCAGAGACTCGATGCGGTCGAACCTGAAGTCAGCGTACATGAACGCGTCGCAGCGCAGCTCCACGTTGCCGGCCAACGCGTCGCTGCCGCGCCAGTGAGCCTCTCTCTACGGTACTTGGAACTATCTACGTGCAGGATGCCCGCCCATTATAAACATACATAAACATTTCTCATTTCAAGTGTATCTGATTTTAAAGGTTATAGTCGTGAGTAGCTTTGTTCACCGCGCGTTGGTTTTTTTACTAACACTTTTTCGAACACTTTATTCTACGGGGCCTAGAATATTATCTGTTTAATTTGAAAAGCTAATTGAATTATTCTATCGTATTTTCGATCGAGAGGTACTTTTAAATAAGTGCTCTGGATATCTTGTTAGGAAATCATTCATCGAGTAGTGTTAATAAATGAAGTGGAAGCTACGCGATGCGTGCGTGGCATTTGATCTGGCATTTGACAATATTTACTATTGAATCTAGCAGAATTTTTCTATCAAAATTCATATAAACTTGTAAATTAACTAGTCTTAAATAAGTTTTAAGTATTTTTGTCCAAATTTTTATAAGATTTCGGCATGATTGCTGTGATAGATATTGAAAATATTAATGTTTTGTACTTATCAAAATTTTACCAACACCGAGTAGTTTTCTTTATATTATTTTGAAGAAGGTGATCGCCATGGCGAAATCTCACAGACGGATGTAATGGTGCTATCGTGTGCATCATTTGCAAGTTACATTCTATATGACATCAGCTCTTAAAGCAAGTGCTTTATGAAAGAAAACTAACATTTTCTGGTTTCATTAGGATTGGGTCATGTAAATATTAGTAACCGTGTTGATATTATTATGTTTTCGTAATTTTATATTACGGTTTCGGATGCGGTTTATGTTGCGTACGACCGTGTTCTGTAGTGTTTGAGAACTGAGTGGTGATACAAGCTTGAAGAGCTTTTACCATGCAATGATAGAATACATAAACAATAACAAAATTGTCAACGTCGAATAGTCCATATCGTTTTAAAGTGACATGAATTAAACTGGTTATTTTTCAATAATATTTTTGTACAATTTATTGAACCAGTAGAGCATTTTTATTATAATGTATTTTGTTGTTTTTATTTTTAACAGCACATAATGTTTATGCTTCGGTATGTTGTATATCGTATACTATTGTTGTATATAGATAATATCGTTCGAGCTGTTACTGGATCCGTATACATTGGAAGTCGATCTATCCTAAACAGAAAAATATCAGCCACGTGTGACTCTGCCACGACAAGCGAGCATATTTATAACGCGGTCGCACTGGTACTAAACGTTTACATATAGAATACGGGAATTGATCACACAGGAATTGACTTACCAGTTTTTTATGTATTGTTAAAGAATCTAGTTAAACATATATCATGTTAATTGAAATGTAGAAAATTATAGTAAATGATTCAGGGACCCTTAATGTTAGATTAAGTACAGAAGTAAGACAATTCACAACGCGTAAGTGTTGCCAATTAACGAAGAAACCGTGCCATAGGTGTTTTTTGTTTATAGTGAATCGTCTCATTATCATATTTGCTCAAGTGAAATACCTAGTTCTTCTAAAAAAAATCCGCAGCGTTACTTAATGATATAAGACTCTGAATGGGCTTCCTTGAATCAGATGATCAATTTATTGTAGACTATTGTGTAGTGAGCTGCTGAGCTTATTATTAAATAATTAGATAATGCAATTAATTCTACAAAAGTTTGCTAAACATTTTTCTCTGTAGTTGCATCACCGATTGCACTAAGATTTATTTTGCAATCTTGAGCTGAAAAATGAAATTTTGAAGCAATAATTCACCGTGTCTTAATATTCGTTATGGTACGTCTTGTTAAAGTGCCAAACTTTCTCATTTTTTGAAACACCAAGTCGGCTCTAAAGTGTGGAGCCTTATTTAACTTTTGTACCTTTTACAATACATCTTTAGGCCTATGATACCTTTTTTATTAAATGTATAATGTATTTTACAAAATTTAAAACACCAATTTAAATAAGGCCTTCTATAATCTCGTGTACAATAAATTTCGTTTAGTTGTGAGTATAAAGTACAAATGAAAGGTTGAAACTGTTCACAACTATTCATATTTTAATGTTAAATTGCTGTATTCCATAACAAGTTTCGGAAACCTGTGATGCATGCTCAGTTTATCTATAAGGCCATTGAAACCTGGGCTTTAAGTGTTTTGTTCGCCGTGACAATAACATCAATATTAAAAGCAATAGATTATTTTACTAGTAATGGTATAAGAGGGTTCGTCAATCTCAAGTTTCGGCATCGAGAAACCATTGTGACGTAGAGGGATAGGCGATCGATACGTGTAATGTGTGAAGGCTTTGGATAGCTGTGATAAATAGTCGTGTCTATGTACGTAGTCCAGTTAAATCCACTGGTCGGTTTCCATTAGGTCTCGATTTAAGGTTCACGTCTTTTGAATACAGGGGATTAAAAGACATTTATTATTTATAATTATTATATTTATACTATGCATATAAAGGTTGTATTTAATTTATTCTTGTCAAAGTAAAGAATTGGTTAAGAGACTTAGAAAGGGGAGTAATATTTAGAATGTAACTGGACTACGAACAGACGTGGTGCTAGAAGGAAACAGGCCTCTGACGCATTGTTGTTACTATTAGTTCTTGTTAAATATTATAAAATACCCTGTTTAATATTGCTCTACACATTGTTTACATTCCTGCAACGAAAACTATGTTTTCCTTAGTTTTATATTGACTCAAGTTCTCTGTTCTGTCGCATATCCAGTTATTGCTTTGTTTTTCTTTTAGATGTAAGTTCGGAACAATCTCTTCATTCATGTTGACATGCGAATTTTAAATTTTACGTACTTAACAGTTAACAAAATACAATTTCGTCGTAGTGTTACGTTTATTTTTGAGATGTATTTTATTTTATTACGGCAGCTTATGCATTGCATTGTTCGTGCACTTCATTCCATATTGTTTCATGACATGTATTTTATATTTCATGTATTCGGTTTTATGATTACCAAAGAAGTTTCAAATATAACAAAAAGAGCTGTTTATTTTGGCTTCTATGCCTGCCTTTTCGTTCCGTGTCTCGTCATTAATATTAATTCCATGTAATAATAATAATATTCTTATTTACTATGCATAATTCTGATAACCTGATAACTATTCTAGATGACATTTTTCGGGAGTATTTTTCCCGATAGCCGCAGCTTTATAAACCGATGCGGTTCTAGAAATACTCCCAAATTGTCTTATATAACAATAACTGATATAATGTAAAATCATTATGTAAATTATTTATTATCGAATTAAATCATTTATTGTAACGTTTTATTTATCTACTAAAATTGTAAGTTCCTAACTAGCTTTTCATTATTTGTAAAGTTTTTTTTTTCCAAGAAGCTTTTTTGCTGATAGTGGACATCTCGTATAATTCATCGTCTGTGTTTTATATAATATGATTATGATATTGAATATTATATTTGGAATATGGTTTGGATCATTGCTGTAATGTAGGAGCGTCGCGCCTCGACACGTGCGGCTCACTAGCGACACGCAATACTAATAAACGTGCCTTAGCTACGGCTCACCCCATATCATGTAGGCTTATATTATGATACCTGTCATTATTTTAGTGTAAATATGCTTTCAATTCAACCGATATTTTATGGATTTTGAAACACTTGTAAATTGTAAAGATTATTAATATTAAGGTAATTAATGCCCGATAGTTAATAAGTACTATTTTTAAAATAAAAATAACATTTTAAAATCTTTTCGTTTTATTTGTTCTTAACAATCCTTAAAATATTTAAATAGAAATATATTTCTTTCGACAATATTTCCGATAATATTTATTAAGTATAAAATACAACAGACGTAATAGTTCCTGAACCTAAACTGTATTTAAATAATACTTTAACTAAATAATTCAAAAATATATTATGATTTATAATCTGGTTTCTGACCACGCCTTCATCTGCTTGAACTTCAGAGTATTTGTTTTTATTTCAGTCGTTAAGTATTGGCGGGATTGGAGTGTTAAAAGTGCGGGGCAACTAATATGTATTTAGCCTTCACAAATAAAATATTAGTTCGTTTGACGCATTTTTAATTTCACTCTGAACCCAATTGTGAATCCCACGCAGACGAAGTAGGGGGCAGGAGCTAGATTATAATAATATTAGGATTACATTAGTGCAAGAATAAATAAATCATCAACATTTTATTACATTTCTTTATAACTTATATGTTTTATTTAAAATTATTAATAATAAAATAAAGTAAAACCACAGTAACGTGGTTGTACCATGTATAGTTTAATATTATTTAATTTTTATATAGACATTTTTATAAATTTATAAGCCTTTTACTCGTAGCACTTTGCTTTCTGCGGTTTATCGCTTATACAATATTTAGATCCATACTCCAAACTATGTAAAATCTTCAGAATAAGCCGACGGCCTTCTTGAGATCTTTCTGCTTCCACCCGGACAGCGAGCGGAACTCGCTGTACGCCATGTTGAATGTAGAAACGAAGTCGTCGTGGGTCAGGTATAACTGAAAGAATGAACACACGTGTTAATTGCTTAGAAAACACTGATTAATTCTTATAGAATTAGTCGAAAATTTGTCATCTTCATCTGGGTAACAACGATACTCCTTGGCAAGGCTGATGTTAGATTTTCTGGCTTCTGATTATCCGTAACATCTATCAAAGCAGTAAAACTGACAGTCGGGATCTACGGTTTTCTGAGGCACGAAGGAATCTTGATATGTTAGCTTAAACAAGAATATCAAACCGTGTGGCTGTTATTATTTAGCCACAAGTACGTCTTTAAGCTTTGTTTTCCTAGGAAAGCGGTGCCGTCATATAGCGGCCGTAATATTACGGACGCAAAAAGACGGCCGTCTTTACGGTGACGACATGTGGAAAGTTCCACGGCCGTTTTATCACACTGTCTGCTTTATCGCTATATAGTGTATTACATTCTCTTTGGAAACGTTCACGACACCATCTGACACCGACAAGACGGCCGTCATGCAAATGGCGGCACCGCTTTTTGACGTTACGGTGTCAGTTACCGCTCTCTAGGAAACCGCGCCATTTTGTTTACATAGACAACGTTCTAGTGACGTCATTCACCGCTGTATTACGGCCGCTATTTGACGGCACCGCTATCCTAGGAAACCAAAGCTTAAGTAGAGATGCGCCGAATGTAGGTTCAACCGAACCGAATATTCGGCCGAATCATTCGGTTCAATTCTGATTTTATAGATTAATTAAATTATTAAAACCAAAATACGAACTACCTAGCAGAAAATACATCTCCAAAAATTTTATTTAAATTGATTGTTAAAGTTAATCTTTTTTATATTGTCAAAAAATTATTGGTACAAGAAGTAGTGTTTCTTTCATTTACAAAAAAACTGTACATCTTTCGGAATAAACTACACTTATTTAGTAATTAATTAACCTTACTGTTTAATAAACTGTTATTTTTTTTTAATATTAACAATAATTTAAATATTCGGTAATTATTCGGCAAATAAACCGAATACGAACATGAAAAAATATGTCGAATGTACCGAATACGAATATTCGGCCGAACATTCGGCGCATCTCTAGTCTTTAGTAAGAAATTAGTCCCTTGTACCTACATAAATAAATTGCGAGGACAGGACATGAAGATGAGAAGTACAACAAAAATTAATATTATTATCCTTAATTTTAGCAATTAATTGTACATACATATAACTTACAGAGAAGAGGAAGGATAAGAAATATAGGTACAAAGAAGATGCTCATTCCAAAAGATATTCTTCCAGCATGCCTGCGAAAGGAGAGTCGAAAAAAATTGGCCAAGTGCGAGTCAGACTCGCTCATGAAGTGTTCCGTAGTAACTACGCAAAATAACTTTGTTTTTCATAGTGTTTGTATGAAATAAAAGTTATATTTGCGGTTTTAGAACATGTGCTATATCTCAAAAACTGCTGACCTGATCTCGTTCAAAGCTATTTTCATTGAAAGTTTTTATTAAGATCGACAACATATTATTTTATATTCGATTTTTCACTCTATTATTAAAGGAGGGGGGGAGGGGGTAGACATTTTGGAAGCGTATATCTTCGATTGACTTTAAGAAAACATGGTTTTAGAAACCTCCATGTCTCTGCTTAGAATAGGGATTATAGATTTTTAACCGCAGGAATCTGAGATCAAACTTCGTGGGACTGAAATTTAGCGACGCATACAAAAATGAACATTATAGTGAAGTAATAAGGTTCATATTCATATGGAATATTGAATTCTCAGCCTCAGCGTTGAGACAAAGTCTACTACAATCATCAGTGTGCGTGTATTAATACAATATTTTTTTAAATGGGTTGTTGTAAGACTCATAAAATTGTTAGGTAACTATCTATCACGTGCGTGTTGGTATTTTATTTATGCATAAATCAGTTAGTAACGGTAATTAATTTTGTACAAAATTCTTAATTGATACTGTATGCTTGCTCCTACTGGCTAATGTTTTTAGAAGGCTTTTTAATAAATAAACTAAACCTATAATTAATTAAATTAATAATTAAATCTACTAGAACGTCCGCCAAATAAAAAGTACTTCGGATAAATCTTTAGCCGCGCAGGCGATGTGACTTTATTGTATCCTTACTTAGGTCATTTAACATTTAAAATTTTAGGAGGTTGAATGACAAACTTACCTCCTTTGTAAGAGGATCGACATCAGGCGGTAGATGTTCCTTAGGCCCCGTCAGGACACCTAATGGATATTTCTCGTATTGATCAAAACGGTTGGCGCTGTTGCCACTCTGCAACGCGCTGTTGCCGCTTTGAACAATTGCTTTGCCTTCCAAAGCACTGATGATTGCACTGAACGTCTTGTGAGCCTGGTGACAAAAGGTTATTTGTTACTGATATAACCGATACATGCCAACACTTATACATGCATTCGGGCCGATGGGACTGCCCATCGCCCCGAAAATATAAAATTTCCGTACAGGCTTTTGCCCCCTATTTAAGCCTTTGGGGAATTAAATTTTGGAAAATCTTCCTAAAGTGTTCAGTTTTTTGTTATTTCAAGGAACTTTTAACATACTTCTCGTCGCAACTTTTCTGTTTTTCCATTAAGTAGAATTATGTTGAGACTAAATAAATTGGGATACAAAAGGAACAAAAGAATAATTATTGAGTGAGTGAAAGAATTAATTCTGAAACAGTTTACCTTCCACATGGACTGCTTCCAATGAGGGAAGAAGCCGGTGAAATGCGGGGGTTCACGACCTTGACTCAGCGCCAGAACTGGTGTTGCAGCATCTCGTGCTGCCGGATCTAAGGACGGATTTAAAAATATATTGAATAGTATGAATCTACACCATTAAGATAGATAGATATACTCTTTATTGTACGCTATAACAGAATTAAATGAGGACTTAAAAACTAAAGCTGTTAAAATGGGCGGTCTTATCGCTAAAAGCGATCTTTTACAGACAACTTTTGGATGGATTTGACACAGCAGGAGAAAATAAATACGCGGGTAGTCCATGGTGTACTATTCACTTATATACAATAAATAAGTAATAATCTACATACTCAATACACACATAAAATTACCTTTAGACCGGAAAAGATTGTTTGTTTGTTTAAACGCGCTAATCTTCAAAAGTACTGGGCGGAGTGGTATGGAAGTAGCTTACACCATAACAGTAAAACAAATAAGGACTTAACAACTAAAAAGGGTGATACAATGGGCGGTCTTATCGCTAAAAGCGATCTTTTACAGACAACCTTTGGATGGATTAAGTAGGTATGTTGAGACACATTACTGAACTTATCATGATGACAGCATTATAAAAATATCCACCAAATTTAAAAATAAAAGGTAAGTACAACAGTTTTAGTTATTTACTTAGACTGCATATGCATAATATTAGGTATAAAGAGGTACTTTTTTTGTAACTTTGTATATAGGGGTAATCTCCAGAACTAATGATCCTATTCTATTTTACTTTTTCGGTTGTATTTAGGTGAATTATTTTTGAGTGATATAGGCTATACTTTATTTCAAAAATGGACAGATTCGCGGGCGAAGTGCTAGTACCAGATGCTTCTTATTAACAATTTATATATTTTCTTTAATAAAGTTTTACTTAATAATAAACCTGCCATGTTATCTCTTCATCACCCATGGTTGACTAGTAGAGAATGCATCAGACATTAAGACTGTCTTTACTTACGATCTCTGGACGATTGAGTCCCGGTCCCGAGTAGATTCCCCGGTCGGATAAAAGTCCTTGGTATTGGGTATTGGGTTTTTCCATCAGAAATTACTCAGTAATTAGTAGCCTGGGGTTTGGAAGCCCGGGAAAGCACGTTACGCCGTTGGTCTTGCGCCTGATCTCTCTCCAGTTATCTCAGATTGCCGTCCCATACGTTATAATATCTCCTGCGCCGCTGATTTCGGCCGTCGTGGCCGAATTCGGTAAGGAAGACTATTATTATTATTTGGCTACATTTTACATAATGAAGAAACAGTTACCTTGCGCCAGATAGGCGAGTGCAATAGACCTGGGGTCATCTTTAGCGCGCGGACAGCAGTGCTGACCCAGCCATACGAACACCGCGTCGTGGGCGTCCACCACTCCCACCATCTCGGGAGCCAGGTCGTACTGGCTGAACGACACTATCTCCTCAACTATGGAAATGTACGGAACAAGTTAAGCTCATCACTATCTGGTGAACCAGTGCAGGACTGATTGATCGAATATAAGATGTCATTAAATAATAAGTTTCAAGTCTTAAAGCACAAAAGATCCCGCATAAAGCATTGGAGATGTCCAAAAAGTATTTCCACGCTGTTTAAAAAATATTATTATAAAATTTTAAGTTATTTGCTTTGTGTTCCATTTTGCACAGAGATTTGCATGGGTGCTCGAACATAAAGCTAACTAGGTAAGTATACAAACAAAATCAAACATTCATTCATACTTAAATACTGATTAGATTTTATATAGACAATTCAAATTAAGAATCTGCTAACACAATTTATTTAATCAACTTACATGAATATTGAGTCGGTACACCAAGAGATACGTAAAACAGACGCGGCGGCAGAGGACGCTGCACCTCCTTCAACGGAGATGGAACGAGCAGCTGGCGACGGTTGCCTAGCGCTGTCCAGAAGTCCGGCTTCTCTTTGCCTGAGGAAAATAATTTGATTTATAGCTATAAAACATAAGAATGTGATTAAAAGTACCCAGGTAACTGGAGCTTAAACCCATTTTGGGTTTTTGGAAAAAGAATGACAAACTTCTCAACCAGTGCACTGTGCACTACGGTAGCTCGACTTTTCGAAAAATACTCAAAGGAGTCTGAAGACCGATTTAATGAAAACTTTAACTGCATAATGATTCTTGAAAATCAAATGTGACTTTCCAGGAATTTAATCTGAAAACCAAATCGTTGATCTTGAAAAAAGACAGCCACTGTATTTTCCACCGTTCGATGGAGTTGCTAGTAAAGATCAAAATTCTAAGAAAGTAGTAATTATATGCGGCTAACATAAGGAAAACGTTGAATTCAAATGATAAAGAAACGACTTCTTTCTTCACATTCGTTATCCATACCTTGATCGAAAACTTCACAACGTCATTTATCGATTTCAAATTCTATTATCGCTTTTTAAAGACCCAAGTAAAAAGTTAACGATTGAATTTAGAATACATATACCTAAAGCGAATTGGCGCCAATACCTATTTTAAATTTTGTTACGTTTTGTTAATAAGTATCTAGAAACTGTTCATACACTGTTCCGTATTTTGTTGAATGATTTTATTAAATCAAAACACTTACCTACAAATATCACTTGGAACTAGAATTAATTCTCCGAGTTGCCTTTGGACTTAGATGAATCCAACAATTAACGATTTGGTTGGAGGCATATTTTATTACTGACAGGCGTGTCTCTGGCTTTTGAGTATTGTATCTAAATGACCCAATGAAACGGTTGCCGCAGTGGTTGACCGAGTGCGACTGGCTGCTGCGCTGCGTTTTGCGGCTTCGATTCCCGCACCCGAACAAATTTTTGTATGGTCTACAGATACTGGACCCGGATCTGGGTGTTGATGCAAGTGTATTTTAATGTTTGTAAACGCACCCACGATTCAGGAGAAATCTTAGTCTGGGGCGTTAATTGTTTATTAAAAAAAAAAAACTCAAGTACCTAATTCCCTAAACAAAATCCCTATTAATTCACTCGCAATCTATACTAATATTATAAAGCGGAAAAGTTCGTTTGTTTGTTTGTTTGTTTGTTTGCTTGAACGCGCTAATCTTCGAAAGTACTGGGTGGATTTGGATGAAATTTGGTATGGAAGTAGCTTGAAGCTTGAGGAAGGTTATAGGCTACTTTTTACGCGACTGCAAAAAAGAAGAGTTATGTTTTTACCGTAATAGAATCCACGGGAGCGAAGCCCCGCGTGAGTACTAGTGTTTGATATATCCAAGTTTCTCAAATAATGTCTGTGTGTCTTTAGTTTTGTATTTTCGTTTTTGGCACCGACTTCCGAAATTAAAGTTATTTTTCACTTTGCAGTGTTTTTTGGGAGTCGGTTTAATTATTTGGTAAAAAGTTTTTATTTCACTCTTTTTAGTTGGTCGATTTTTAATTTACCTACTTAGTTACAAGAGCCTAAATGTCAACTACTTATAATCATTTACAAAATATTGATTTCCCAATGTTGGGCCGTTAATTGTTGAGGAGTTCTCTGATACTTCACCATCAGCTTCACTTCACCATATGCATTGTGACAAGCATATTGTGCTTAATAATCACATTCAAGTAATCGAAGCGGAACACATGAAATACTTATTATTCCTAGTTATATATTGAGTGGTTCCAGTGGCCATCTGTGGTCTTCATCATCAGGTCCACTTTACAAACGGTGCTTTTCGAATGCAACTGCACAAGTTACTATAAAAATTACTCAAATCACTATAGGTTATAGGTATTTGAAGAGTTCCCTCGATTTCTCCAGGATCCCATCATCAGATCCTGGCTTGGTGACAATGGGACCAATTTCGAAGTATAAAGGGTATACAAACAAAAAAATAATTTCCCAAATCGGTTCTGCCGTCCTTCGAGTAGTCAGTGATCATACATAAAAATATATATATATACGCGTCGACTTACCCTACATAACCTCTTCCTTTTTTGTCGTCGGTTGAAAATAAACTATGATTAATGTTACAGAGCTCCGGACGCATTGTGCAAAAGTAAATACATATTTATAAGATGACTCAGTTTTCGGGACTGGTGGTGAAATCGACGACCTAGTGTATATCTTGTGTAGGGGTTCCACACTGGCATTGCGTTCGTGATGGGTCAAGGAAAGTACCCCATTTTGCAAGATTGAAATAAATAAATCAATTTTGTTTTGTAAGATAACACTTTTACACGTCATTTTTTCCCGTAAATGTGCACTAGATGAGGCCGGTGTTTCTTAACACAGAGGTCAATATTATATTTGCACATGAGATGGTTACCTTGCATGACAAGCGCGTGCTCCGTCGCAGCCATGTTCTTGGCTACCTCCCGCTCGTCCCCGGTGGCGCTGGCGCCGCACCACACCCAGGCGCGCCCCCCCTCCCGCAGCACGTAGCACGCGCCCGCGCTCCCCGCACTCCCGCCCGCGCTCCCCGCACTCCCTCCCGCACTCCCCACACTTCCGCCCGCGTCCCCCGCACTCGCGCCTGCGCGCACCTCCACGCCACGCGCCTCGCGAGCGTACTGTCCTGATACGCGGATAAGTACGCGAGATGGTGCGAGGAGTCGGCGACCTGTAGCTGTAAGGATAATGTTAGTGTCTTCCTAAAGTATAAGAAGGAAGAGAGAAAGATAATCCGTAAAAACAAGTCCATAGAAAGACAAAGCAGTCAAAGGCGCAAAATAAATCTACTTTGTTTGCTTCTTTGTCTGTTTGCTCTCTGTTCTTCTCTATATCTCTTTAGTATACATTATGATGAAATTCCAGTTTGATATTGTTTCGACTAAAAATGGCATTAAATGCACTAACTAACATGACTAAAACGCGTAGGCCGTGCGCGCACTGCCTTGCGGTGGCCGCAATTCCGGTAGTTCTACCGCACCGGTAGACTGACCGCAGTGCGCGCACTTCTATGACACTCCATACTTCACAAATTTTGCGGTGCGGTAGAACTACCGGAATTGCGGCCACCGCAAGGCAGTGCGCGCACGGCCTTACAGTTTTATTGTACACACACAGAACACGCACAGTTTCTATGTATGCGCTAATGCTACACCGCGATGCCATAATATTTCTGACGCTCTTCGCAACGCGGGGCCTCATATGGATTTAAGCTTCCTGGCCTTTTCCTACTATGTTGGGATTGATTACCACTATAACCGGATGGAACTCGATACTAATATTTTACTTAGAGGCGACTGTAGATACTCAAAAACCCAATTATTGGATCAGACAAAATTTTATTTGCGATCAGCCTTTTAGGCTGTCAAAAATGGGAACATTAATCTAAATCCCAAAAAAAATACAATACTTTTTTTTGTATTTAAGTAGGTTATTTGAAAAGACTATAAGCGCTAATGCGCTTATAATCTTTTCTAATAACCTATTCGAGTATATTTAAAACTTACGATCATAATCAGTCGCGCTGCCCACGTAAGTGATCATTCGGCCCTTGAATATTTGAAGGAAATGCGCCGGTTCCTTCCCTTGGTATACCCATGCCTGAAAATGCGTTAAGGAATAAAATTATCCGATTCTTTCACTCAATAATACGGCAATGAGTAAGTACGTACCTGTACTGGAGAACGCCCCAGCTTAGTGTAGAGGTCTTTGGCTTCTTTAGCGCCCAAATTCCTCAAATCATTGGGCGAAGAGCCACCCTGTAATATTAAAATCCAGTAAAGCCACAAATTTAATAAGAACTTATTAGCTTGCAGTAGATAGTAGATGAAAGGTCGCAAAAATATAAACATTTCCCGCTTCTATGGTTAGACTCCTTTGAGATTGGCGCCGAGACCGAAGTTCAGTCTGGAGGATTTTAACAGTATGAATATTTTCACCATCCAGTAGTAGAGCACGGTCTGGTCGCCGATGGGCGCGTGGTAGGTGTAGAGCACCACGTAGCAGTCCCTGTCGTAGAAGACGGCGGCCTGCGGGCGCTCCACCTCGGCCAGCGCCTCCTTGTTGATGTCCTCCGCGTCCGCGCCGCGCCGCCGCACGCGCCACACGCGCAGCGCACCCGACCCGTCGTCTGGCAGTTGAGCCTGAGGCGAAATATGAGAATGACAGATTAAAATGGAGCCAACATGATCAAATTGTTATCTATATAACAGAAACATGTATTTGAGAAGTGTTACTTTTATTATTGGAGGCATTACAGTTACTCGGAAAAAGGTGTGGAAAAAGTTAGGCAGTTGTCCCAATACTGGCGAGAAAACGACTATCTGTCGGCTATTTTCTCGCTCAAGAAACGAACCACAGATAAACATTCTGTGTAAACAAAAAAGGTGAACGACAAGAGCTATCAATCATAATACATGTTCAGCGATGCTCGCGGCCTGAATCCTGACCACAAGGTCAGGATTCACGCCTAGAGATCAACCAGAAGATAGGTCAGCGACAAAACAATCGGAACTACACACTCGCTGCTCGCCAAATTGTTTTTGGATACTAGCTCTACTCTCTACTCGTTAATCGCCGATGGTGGGACGACTGCCTTATGCCAGTATTTCTGAATTGATAAAATTGATATGAATTGATATTGTTCTCCAACTTCCACAAAAACTCAGGTTTAACTTTTAATGATGCTATGAAAGAATGAAAAGCTTCTGTGTTTAGAAAAAGGGAACTTATGCTAGTTTTAAGAACTGACCTCAGCGGCTAGCCATGCATTCGTAGCCAGACTGACGGCATCGAGCTTAGTGGTTGCTGATCGAGCGGCGCGAAGTCTTCCATCACGCCTAGCATCACACCAGCGCCAATTGTGGAATAACGCGGCGAACTCCAACGGCTCCCTTCCTGCTGGAGCCGCAGACACTGGGACTGTCATGCGGCGAGCTCGGGCCAGCCCTCGGGCTGCTGCCAGTGCCCCGCGAGCCGCGGGACCTGATGCTGACGGACCCACCCATGCCCACACACCACGGCTTCCACTGTCCACTACATAAACGCCCTGAAACAATTGAATAATGTTACATTGAGCTATAAACTTAATAATGGCATTACAATGCCGTGACTCGTACAATCAACCATGCTGGCTCATTAATAAGTTAGTGTGCACTGACTAGTTCAGTGCTTCAAGTAAAGTTTACCCAAGATAATAAGAAGTATCCACTTCATTAAATCTGCTTAGTAGGCTTATTTCAGTTCACTGACCGTACTCTGTCGGGGAAGGATCACATTTTGAAACTCGTCAAGCGTTTCGCGGTCTATGTAATAATCGTCTGTGGTGATTCAATTTATTTAAATCGCAGCATTGTAAAAAAATGTGAATCGCTTGACTGATTTTTGATACTGCAGAAGTCACTTACATCATCAGCCAGATCTTCTCTGAACAGCGGGGCTCGTTTTATTTCCTCAAGTCTCGCAGCGGGTCGTTGCGAGGGCATGGTTATTGGTGAGACCCGTGGAGGTTGTGTTGCGCGGTAGAGGCGCGCGGGTCGCGGCGGGTCAGCGGGCGGGGCTGCGGGTCGCAGGGCGCGGGCCCGCAACTCCAGCAAAGTGTCCAGCAGTGCGCGGTCACTGGCCGGTAGCGTCTGTTCGTACCCGTCGTGGGCGATAGCGATCCGACGCGCCATCATGCCCTTGTCTGCTCCACGGGCCATCCGGTATGCGATCTAGATTAAAATTATTCATTATTTTAGGTATTTAGTTCCTTCGTTGCTCTATGTTAATTTCATGAAATTATTAGAGGTATTTGTTATTAATTGAATGCATTTTATGAATATAAATTTAACTTGAAATCTGCCTTTTTTACTTAAATTATTAACATGGTATTCAGGAACTTATATGTAATTATTCCGGAAGCTATATTCCTCATTCCAGATTCACAAACTCCCTCAACCGTAACACACAAACCTTGGCTCCAAATATTTTCTCGACAAGGTTGGCGGTCCTGCCGAGCCAAAGCACGAGCAGCGAGCTAGTGTCGAGAACGAACACGCCATCCGTCGCCAGCTGCGCCCACGAGACCGGTTCCAGTTGAACCAGGACTGGGCGGCGACCTCGCACGCGGTATAGACGCGCAGCACCGTTCAGGTTGGCTGAACCGCTTCGGAGGATTCTATTTACAAAAAGTTTATTCTAGCAGGACGGCCTGTTGGTAGTTTCATATCGTAAAATTATTGTGAAATCTCTCCACAAATCCTCATACGTCACATATTGCAATAAAAGGTACCGCCTTTACTTGCGTTACTTGCTTATGAAAGCAAGTAGGTACCTACCTAATGCAAGTCGAACAAAAAAAATAAAGCCACAGAAAGGAATGTATTCCTAAAATATCTAAATTCTGCATAAAGCAAAAACACATTCCTTTCTTTTTCATTAGCTTGCTGTTTTGTGCCTTGCGTACCTGATGCCATCCCTGAAGTAGGACAGAAGTCTTGGCGTCTCTTTGGTAACAGCTTCGCGGTGTACCACTGTGGGGGCAGCCAGGTAGGCCGCGAGCTGCGTGCCCCGGCGCAGCGCCAGCCCGGCCAGGGCTCCACTGCGCTCGCCGCCCCATGCGTGTATGTGACGCTCCAAAAGCTCCCCATTGCCGTTCTCTTTTATTTCGCGGCGCTTGTAAAACATATTATCTGTTATTTAAAGGTACATACTTTCTTGAGGAAAGGTATCATAAAAAAGCTTTTTAACAAAGAATACTGGGCGGGTGTTATAAATTAGTAGTTAAGGAAAACCAAAAAATCACTGGTGACTAACCGATAGAGCCCAAAAGCATACTTTAAAAGTTCTTGGCGAAATGTTACGTTTAGCTTCGAAATCGAAGATTTTTGCTTATGAGCTTCACGAATTCAATATGTCAGAGAAGGCCCAGGTATCTAAAATTTATGTTCCTAAAGTCTATGTCCAGTTACTCACAATGACATCTGGTCCAGCTGGCTGCCCAGGCAGGGAACAGGAGTACACCAAGTAAGCCTCCGCGTCGTAGAATGTACCGTAGTGTGTGCGAGGCAACAGTTCCGTGTTTGATTCCTGAAAACGAAAGTTATAGGCATTAAAATGTATAATATATTAATATTTATATATTATTACAACAACTTCCACTCGTGTTCCCACATTTCCATAGTGGGTATAATTCGACAATAACAATAAGTAGGTATTTAAATAATAATATAATGTTTTCATTGCGTGAGTTAATTCAGGTAAAGATAGAGCAGTAAAAAAGCCAGGTCAGTGATCTCGACTTGGCGCCAATAGCTTACAAGATAAACAGAACTCAGCATCTACAATGAGTTCTGGTTATTAATCTCGATCAGAGTAGATAGCGCGGGCGACGACCGATTTCAAGAAAAAATAAACAATGAGATATTGACATCTTTATTTCGTAACTGTTGTTATTGAGTGCTATAATTTTGTCAATCACTACTTATTAACTTGTGTTCATTTAAAATTGTGCAGTTATAAATTACCCATAATAAGTAGGTAGCTGGTATGCCTAAATGTCGTAATCAAAATGTGTCATGCTCTTTGAAGCGAAATACGATAGTTATTCCAAATGTGCTGATTGCTGTTTTTAGTAGATATTGAGTGGAAAATTCTCTGTCGTCGCCGGCGGCAATCGCGGCTTCTCTGAATGGTTCGTCATTGGTCATTCGTGAATGTGATGTACAATTACGGCGGCATGTGAGTGCGTATCTCCCTGGCGTTATATCACGACACCAAACACTGGATAATCCACGTGTTTTAATTACACGCGATCTGCTTTTTGTACATACGCTTTCGAGTATTTATCCGCATATTATGCTTATTAATTTTATGCGTATGGTAATTTTATTTAGTCGGAACTCGGAATTGCTCGATAATTAGTTCAGTCGAGCAATCATGCTGCGGGGACTGGTAACAGTGATACACCGCGTATTTATTTATTAATATTAATAGTTACTTTGGGCTAACGTTAAATTTAACCCCGATTATGAAGCATTCTTCATTGGTGCTCCGCTCCTATTGGCCTTAGCGTAATGATATATAGCCTATAGCCTTTCTCTATAAATTGACTATTTAATTTAAAATATTGTTTCAATTCGAACCAGTAGTTCCTGAGATTATCGCGTTCAAACAAACAAACAAACTCTTCAGCCTTATATTATTAGCATAGATAGCTGTTGCCCGCGACTTCGTCCACGTTTCCGTCGTTTTTCGTTAAAAAAAGTAGCCTATGTCCTTCTTCACAGTTCAGTGATTTTGATGTAACAGACAGATTAACTTTCGTAATTTAGTAGGGAAATATATTATGTCAATCTATAATACTGTTGAAAAATATCGCAATACCGAACCGCGTGTGTGTTATTAAGTTAATGTATTGGTAATATTGTTTAGATCACGTTCACATGAGGCTTAAGTACCTATAGAACGACAATACTTCAGCGCAAAGGTTCCGGGTAAACTGTTGAAAGTTGACCCGTCCGGCACGTAAAGATTTCTAGAACTGCTTACCCGGGAAAGAGCGACGTACAACTGACCATGTGAGAAAAAACTGACACCGAGATCTACTCCAGCAACACGAAAAGTCTGCCCTTGAGCCTTATTAATTGTCATTGCATAACACACCGATACTGGGAATCGCGTTCTTTTAAATTGGAATGGAAAATTATTTGGTATTATGGGAATTCTGGGAATAAAAACGGTTTCTCCTGGACCGCAACCTGTTAAAATTTGAGCCTCGATTATATTTTATTGCAACTGGGTTACTTTTAGCCGAGTTCCATTGCAAAGTTGTGGTGGTTTTAAATTTCGGAGCAGAATAATAATCAGAAAGCTTCGAACTGCTAAGCTATCGGGAGTTACACGTGTTATTGTGAGTCAACCATAAAAGATAGATATATGCTGTCATGGGATATTTTTTATATAATTTTAAGGAGAACATTTCCGTCATAAATGATTTCTATGTAGCTTTAACCATTAAGGTTGCACACGCAAGGGAAGCTTAAAAAATGGAGTAACTTCTCCCGTTTTCCCAACATTTCCCTTCACTGCTCTGCTCCTATTGATTGTAGCATGATGAAAAGTATACTATAACCAGCTCAGGAGTATGAAAAATAATTGTACCAAGTTTCGTTAAAATCCGTCGAGTAGTTTTTGTTTCTATAACGGTTATACAGACAGACAGACAGACAGACAGACAGACAAAAATTTTACTGATTGCTTTTTTGGCATCAGTATCGATCCCTAATCACCCCCTGATAGTTATTTTGTAAATATATTTCATGTACAGAATTGACCTCTCTACAAATTTATTATAAGTATAGATATAGATAGATAGATTAACACTTTATGCAAAAACCGTACAAAGGCGGACTTAATGCTAGAGGCATTCTCTACCAGTCAACCATGTTTATGTGTTTTTGTTAGGACCAACCCAATCTACGCCTTATAAATAGACCGGATATATTTTATAGACTCATTTGCTTTTAAAATTTGGCTCCTCTGCTGTACCTATAAAAATAGATACTGGTACCCCACTCAGACCCTGCTTTCGCACTGGGAAATCAGGGCGACCCTTCAACCACGGAGCCGGCTCCGTGGTTGTGTATGTGTAGATATTTTATTAATTTGTCAGTTGTTTACGATTTGGCGGCAAATTGAAAATTTTCTGTGTCACGTCAGCATGAATTTAACGTAAGAAAATTTTCGTACAATGATTTTTTATGATTTTCGATATCATTTAAGTCAACAAGAAAATTATGATACACTTCGATTGGCCTTTCACGATGAAGCCCCATCTCGTGCCACTGTTTACAACTGGTTTAGGGTCGCACTAATTTCACCGATGATCTGCATCAGGGACGGCCTTCTACGGCGACGACCATAGATTATACATATAAATACTGAGGCGACGACTGCTGACAAAAGAGTGACTTATCAGCAAATTTGGACAAGCTTAGGCATCGGTATCAGTCAAGTGCACAAAATCCTCCATGAACATTTAGCGGTCAGGAAGCTTTGTGACCAGTGGATACCTCATAATTTGACAAAGACCCAAAAACTCCGTCGTGTTGATTGGTGTCGTGAAATGGTTCAAAGATTTAACGGAGGTGACTCAAATTCTGTGTTCGATTCTGTGACGAAAGCTGAATTTATTGTTATGATCCTGAAACTAAGAGACAGTCTGCTGTCTGGGTGTATCTTTCCGAGGACTTGCCAACTAAAGTGAAGAGAGGTCGAAGCGTGGGAACAAAGATGGTGGCCTCGCTCTTCGGAATGATAGGTCATTACGCAACAATTGTTTTAGAGGATCGAGTTACTGTAGAGTGGTACACTAACAATTGTTTGCCACTTGTCTTGGAAAAAGTTCGGGAGAAACGACCTCGCAGTAGTATCCTCCTTCACCACGACAACGCCTCGTCGCACACCGCCAAGCGAACAATCGACTTCTTGGTGACGTTAGACGTGGAATTATTGGGTCACCCGCTCTATGGCCCCGACCTCGCACCTTGCGATTTTTATTTAATTCCGAAAATAAAAGAAAAACTTCGAGGAAAATGTTTTATGGACGCCGAGGAAGCAGTGGCTGCGTTTCAAAATGCCGTCGAAGAGACCCCTAAGGATGAGTGGGTAAAATGCTTTTCTCAATGGTTCCATCGGATGCAGCAATATATTGATGTAAATGGACACTATTTTGAAAAGATATTGTTACGCCAGTCGCTTAGCTAAGTACGTCGAGAAACTTCGACCGACATCTAGAATGTTCGATACACTAACGCCACCTGGCGGCGAGTAGCAGTACTGAGTATATCGAGAAACTTCGACCGAATTCTACGTTCGAGACACTAACGCCATCTAGCGGCGAGTAGCAGTACTGAGTATCTCGAGTAGCTTCTGGAATATTCTTGGCAGCATAGGCAGTGAGTCGATTGTACAAGAATGTTCTAGAACTCATAGACCGCGGTATTAATAGGTCGCAGAGGAACGCAGACGGCAGTCTTATTTCAAGATACGAGGCGATATAATCGAAGCCTTACAAGTGAATTTCGGTGCGATTTAAGTATTAAGTGACAAGTACTGAAGTGCGAGTAATTGTGTTAATTTTTATTTTGTGTTTATTAAATTAAATTGTTAATTCGGGTCTAATTGGCGTAATTATTTCTATCCCGAACCCCAGCTCGTAACAATACTTTACAAAAACGCGTAAATATCTCTCTCTATCTATACACGGCGTTTTCTACTTGGACTTATATTTCACGCAACGTGTCATATATTCTTCTCAAAGGGCCAATTCATCTTTATAAAAAAATGGTACAACGGTTGTGACGGGAGTAAATAACATACAAACAAATAGAATTTCTGTCTCATTTTATCTAATACTAGCAGTTGCACGCGACTTAGTTCGCGTGGGAGGTTTTTTCCGTGTAAATCCCGATCGAATTTCGCAAAATCCCGTCTTAGCAAGCATCTACGTACTAAAAGGAACCCCCATGCAAAATTTGACGCAGACGACAATCTTATTTCAAGATACGAGGCTATATAATCGAAGCTTTACAAGTGAATTTCGGTGCGATTTAATTGTTAAGTGACAAGTATTGTACTGTAATACCTGTGTTCATTTTTGTTTTGTGTTTATTTAATTAAAGTGTTAATTTTGGTCTAATTGGCGTTAATTATTTCTATCCCGAACCCCAGCTAGTAAACATACCTATAATAAAACTAATAAATTGCTAGTTTGTTCAGTTTTTAATTTTCTAAGAACTTTCAGTGTCAGTCTCGTAATAACTGAACACAAAACCTAGATACATGCGCGTAACTGAAAATAAGACTTTCCGATTTCAATACTGAAATCGGAAAGTTTCATAATTTTAGAATGTTTGTTTATTCTATCTAAATATGTAGTTCGTTCTCAAAGTCATACTGCCCTCTTCCCTATATGCCCAGGGCATCTATCGGGTTACATACGAGGTACGGCTCTGACTGCACTAGCAAAAGGTGCTGCAATAACTTGCAGCAGATTTTTATTATGAGTTGACACCCATAATAATACTTTCTCATTAATTTATTGTTAATTGAGAGCGTTTCTAATGAGAGGTAATCGTTTTTTATATGTACCTATTATGAAAGTTTTTGCTAAGCACTTCACAGTAAATTTCACAACAACGTATTTTATTGCAAAAAATATAAAATACTAAATAATCGGTTACTACATTTAAAAAATTATTAGAAAAATACCGTTTCATCATGCATTCTGTCACCGATTCGTATTTTCAAGCTCCAAACATATAAAATAAATAAAAGAGTGTTATATTTGTAGCGATTATATTTTAATTAGCAGTGGGTAGCTAGATATAGTCTGATGGTGAAGGTATAGTGTAGTAGCCTACAGCATGGCATTTAGTAAGTATCTAATTAAATAACAAAACATTGGTATACAACCTAATATTGTTTTACGCCTGTAGAAGTTACGTTTTAAAAACACGATAACCAACAGGCAGTGAAGTTTAAGAAGTCTTATCGTCAGTAGTGACTTCTAAGACGTTATGTGCAGGGATGTCACACTATACAGATGATCAGACCTTTGACTAGGGCTTTTTTTAAAATAAACAACAACTTTTCGATGCTGAAAATTTAACTAAGCCATTATTGTTAAAATAATGTAAATAACAAACTAACAAGGAGGTTTATGATTTACATTATTGAATAGACTTGAAAAACTATCATACTTCATAAAGCAAAATAATATTTCTTCGACCATTAAGCTGCACTACCATTTCAAATATTTTGTAGCGGAACTGATTGAGTTTGATGTTGAAAACAATCAGATACGTATGTATCGAGAAGAAGATAGGGGATAGGGAAGCCATTCATATATGGAGTGAGGCCATTGAGAGGCATGGAGACATATTGCTTTACCCACTCAACTTAGCGTTTGGATTGAAGACTTCCTGAGAGATCGGTCTATTTGAGTGGTTATTGATTGCTGCTCGTCTGACCAATTGGCAATTAATACCGGGGTCTCTCAGGAGTCGTATCTCTCATTAACTTTATTCTTGCTGCACATTAATGATCTGCTTATGGGGGATACCTTTGGGTATGCAGATGACAGCACAGATGCTGACAGATATGAATCCAGCGCGCGTGCTGGAGGACATGGTTGGGCCCTTGCATTTGTCCTTGAAGGCTTTCTCTGAATGGGGTGATGCCAACTTG
Organism: Tholera decimalis; assembly: GCA_943138885.2. Classification (NCBI taxonomy): domain Eukaryota; kingdom Metazoa; phylum Arthropoda; class Insecta; order Lepidoptera; family Noctuidae; genus Tholera; species Tholera decimalis. The sequence goes on along the minus strand of OW964553.2, from coordinate 11,202,985 downwards.
GTCAAGTTTATTGCAGCTAAGACCCAGGCGTATCTCTTCTCCGTAAAAAAGAGCCAATTTCAACCGGTTCCTACTTTTCGTAGTGTAACCGTGCCGATAACCGATCGGATTGAGCTTCTTGGGGTTACACTAACTTCCACCCTCAATTTTGGTCTGTTCATCGAGGCTAAGGCTCAACTAGCTGCAAAAAAGCTTAGAATCCTAGCAAAGATGAGACGATACTTCACACCGGAACAGCTGCTCAATCTGTATCAAGCCCAGGTTCGGTCGTATATGGAGTGCTGCTCTCATCTTTGGGATGGATCTGCCAAATACCAACTGGACGCGCTTGAGTCTATCGAGAAATGGGCCAAGAGACTCATTGGCAACGATTCACTGGTCGAGTCAAAGCTCCAGAGCCTTGAACATCGACGACGAGTTGCAAGTCTATCGGTTTCATTTAGGGGAGTGTGCGATGGAATTACATAATCTAATTCCGCCATGCCCGTTCCATCATCGGACTACAAGACAAACGGTGATGCGCCATCGTTACATGGTGGATATCCCACCCATACGTATAAAACGTTTTGGGAATACTTTCATTGTGCGTACGGCTAAGGAGTGGAATTCCTTGCCGGAGTCTGTGTTTCCAGATAGCTACAACCTAGGGGGTCTTTAATTCAAGAGTGAATAGGTTACTTCTAGGTAAGCGTGCTCCATCTTCGACCACATCATCACTTACCATCAAGCGAGATGGTGGTGAAACGCGAGCCTATTCTGAATTTAAAAAAAAAAGGGAATTCACCATCCAGAAGAATAACGAAGGCTGCTTTTCTTGGCACAGAAAAAATATTTTTTGGGCATTCATTTAAACTTAAATAAATAAAAACCCTTCAGACAAGTTAGGTTCTTACTAACAAATGTATATTATGTATCTATGTACTATGGCAACGTCGGCTAAATATATCTCGTGCGCGCTTAAAGGGACAAACTGGTGCAAGTTACGAACTAATGAGAATCATGCCCACTGTTTGAGTCACTTTTCAAAGATTATGATCTTCCTCATTTAAGAATTTAAGAAGCAAGATCAGTCAAGAGATTTGCTTTATGAGTGCGACTGGTGTTAGTTAAATATTGAAAACGATCAATGAGGTTAAATTCGAAACGTCGGTGTGTCCTTTGCAATTTCTTTTTTTATTATTTTAGCTTTAGTAATATCGACTCGTAAAGTCATATTCATTTTAACGATTTATTCATTTTAACAATATTTTCTCTGGCTGGGAAATGAAAGGGCCTCGCAAAACTTATGACTCCGTCGTGCGACGTAGATCTAGTGCCGCCACAAGTTACCGTAATTTCAGTTTTTTTTTTAATTTAAATTTAATTAAAAAATCTCTCTCTTAACATATCTCAAACAGCTATTGATTGGTTTAGTAGTTACCTGTGTGGCCCCCGACAACGTATTTGCATTGAAGGTAATATCATCTTCATGGTACAATACTACTGCGGTTGCAGGGGGGCGTTCTCTCTCCTCTTCTTTTCGCCATATTTATAATTTCTATTTCTAATGAACTTCTCTCATCTTATCACCTTTACGCTGAAGATCTGCAAATTTATTCGCAAGCTCCCGTTGAAGAACTATCTGAGGTGGTGAAGATTGTGAATAAAGACTTAGCGCGTATTTCTGATTGGAGTTGGGATCATGGTTTGAGGGTTAATCATGCAAAGACTCAAGTTATTGTTGTTGGCAGCCCTAGGCTACGGTCTGGATGTAAATTACCTGGATGACCCTTCCCCAAATCGTTTTGGATGGAGCTGCTATACCTTACTGTGACTCAGCAAAAGACCTAGGTATTTATATCGATAAGGATTTGTCTTGGGCTCCCTAGTTGCAAAAAGTGAGCCGCAAACCGTTTGCCTCTGCGGGGTCTTTACGCAGATTGCGCAATTTCCTGCCGACTGCCAATAAAACTGCGCTTGGCCAATCCTTTCTTCTCCCTATTCCCGACTATGCTAATGCAAATTATCCAGATCTTACTGAAGTGTTGCTAGATAAGTTTGAACGACTCCAAAATTTTTGTATCAGAATCATATTTAGCTTGCGCAAATATGATCGCGTTTCTGAGTTTCGCATTAAACGCAAGTGGCTGCCGATTCGCCTTCGCCGGAATGCACATATTTTATACACTCTACAGTATTTTCTTCAATCCTAAAACTCCTTTTTATCTCAAAGAACGTTTTAAGTTCCTTCATGGCACACATGTTAGAGATTTGAGTTCATCGGATAATTTGAGACTTTCTATGCCTGCACATTCCACTAAATTCTATATATCGTTTCCGCACATCGTTTATGGTGCAAGCTATTCATTTGTGGAATGCATTGCCAGTGTCAGTAAGACAAGCTCAGTCACTCGCTACTTTTAAAAGCTCGGTTGCTAATAATTTTCGTTTAAATTTATGATTATTCTTTTGTTTTCCCTCCACATAATGTTAAAGAATATATTAATATTAATAATTAATATTTATATTTATTGTAGTATTTAATTACTTATGTATTGTATTATATTTATATATATCTACGTATACTTATACATATTTAAAATTATTTTTTTCAGTTTTTATGAGCATATGTGGTACACTAATTTAGCCCTCCCCATTTTATTTAAAGTTGTTAAAGTCCTTCCAAAGATTGTCTGGAAAATATCGCTTTCAGCGATAAGTCCGCCATTGCAACCATGGGATATTAAGCAATATTGTTAAATTATATTCAATCTATCTATCAACAGTCTGTTTTGTTAAAATGTACGTTAGTAGCTATTAGTTTCTAGAGACAAGGTGTTGCCCAAATTTTTATTATGTAGGTATCAAAAAGACACAATACCGTGTTTGTAAATTTTTTTCACAACAATGCTTGCGCAAGCTCCCGTTATCGTTCAAGTATGCCTTACGTATTAATTTTAACAATTTCCGTGACTAATATCCATCTTTGTTGGTATTGAAATGTAAAGTCGTTCAGTCGCGGTCTGGCGGGCCCAGCTCCTCAGTCCATGTAGCGGGACCGAGACGTGGTGTGACTCACTCGGCTCACTGATGGTTCCATTCAGGGCTGCCACACTACTTATTTGCATAGCAAATATTTGTAAGTAGGTTAACCGCGATTCCTACTGTTACCGCACAGGCACAGGGAATCCTATTTTAGGTGACAGTGTATTTATATTACGTTTATTATTTCACCATGGTAAATAATTCTACCATGGTGAAATAATAAAAGTATTTGTATTGTATTGTATTGTATAGCGGGTAAAAATTCTACGAAGTTTATAGCGGACAGCTTGGAGTTGAGCTTGAGATCAAATTGACCTATCATAGATATCAAATACAGCTTAACTTTTCTGTAACGTCATCTTTATACATAATACAGGAATATTTTTCACCGTGTCTGTATTTGTGTGTTTCTTTGTTAACGTGACTTGAGAAAGTTCAACAGTGAGGCAAACTTTCTCACATCACCTAGGGCTTTAAAGTTGTTTTATTCGTGACAGAGAATAGAAAGTAAGTATTATTTTAATTTTAAGTAGGTAGGTATTTAGTTTATTTGACAAGTTCTACAAATGCAATTATAGACACATGACTTGACAAATATGATATTAATGTTCGTGCGATTGTTTTGACTAACCCTGTTGGACAACAATATCTGTGTCGATTGCCGCTGTGGTCTTCCGTTACAATGCAAGTCTCCTAGTCGGCCATTATTTATCTTTATGGAACACACTAGTCAATTAATTTATTGGAGAAATTGTATGAAATTGTTAACACGATAGGTGCATCTGCGGACGAACAAATTAATTACGGCCGGCCTGCTTCTTAAGGATTTGTTTGACAACGCGAGAAATCTGGCAGAAGATGATAGCAATCTTTAGAGATGGTGGATGGGCACGTTTCTATTGTCTCTGTATTTACGATCTTATCGGCACGAAATAAACGGCTTAATTATTTATTTTAGAGTCACGTAGATGAATTAACACTACTTTAAGATACGATCGCGCTGATATGTAGTGTTAATGTTTTTGCACAGGCGTTCATTGACCCCTCTTTCTCTATTGATTGACAGTAAACAGATGAATGTCTAAACTTATCAACTAACAATGAGTTAATTTACTTTTCAGGTTTCTAGGGTACTGGAAACAAAAGATTAAGCGCACATAACCTACTTGAGCTATATATCTAACGGTAAAAAGTAATATTTAATCAAGACGGCAATTGTACGTAGCTGTGGTTACAGTCTCAGATTACTAGAAACTCAATTTTGTGACAGATATGAAATGCGGCAGAAAGTGGGTAATGGATGCTAAATGGTTACATAGGTAGTAGGTACCATAAATATGTATGTTTGCAATTCTGGCTGGACAAACATGTACCTACGTCGCATTGCGCGCGGCTAACAAGCGTGGTGCGCCTGCGCAGCGTCCATGCATCTCGCTAAACATGCATCTCGCTGCAATTTATCGTTATGTTGAATACGAATTTCTCTTGTCACTTTGTATTCAAGAAAATTATAATCATACTTTACAGTAGTTTGTCTAATAAATTATATCAGCCGAGTCTTTTCTAAGATTTTATAGAAAATATCTTTGAAATAATGAACGTTTAAACTACCATTCTATTTAATCGGTACGTTTTATTTATTATAATCGCAAAAGAAATAGATACTAACATCATTAATTGTTATGGACAATTTGGTTTTAATTACATAGAATCGCGTTTAGAGAACACACTTTCGTGCCGACTAATTATACCTATAGGTATTATCATCATGAGCTATTAGCAAATAACAACTGTAACGTTTCCGTCACGGTAAAAAATTAATAGTCACACAATCAAATATATAGAATATCGTTGCACGCGAAAAAACAAAAGGTTGAACGTTCGGAATTGAAATTCTTTCGCAAAAGGTAGAACTTGCAATGTGCAAAGATTTCGTTCTCATGATATCTTCAAATCTTTACGGACAGACAGATCACAGTTTCGACATTTTCCAGTTCGCTGCAATCGGTATTGTTATGCGTTTGGTGAGAAAACATAGTTTACCGTGCTGACCTTTCACACGTTCTACTACTACATTAAGGAAATGATCACACCATCTCACAGATTGTTTTGGTAAATAGGTACCTACCCGAAACGTTTCTCATATTGTTAGGTGTGTTTTTGTATTGTGATTTTCTTTCTCTATATTTTTACAGCAGTAAAGGTTTAGACTATTACCTGAAGGATTTATTATAGTGAAAAAGTAAAGCCGTTTGGGAATATAAATATAAGTAATATGTATAATGTATATACTTAGATACCGTATCGTATCTACCTCCAATGGTTCAGTTATTGTTGTGAGACTGTTTGGTCACGCTTTAAGCACAAAAACTCACTCTAAGAGAACTGTTATTATCTGCTGATTATTATATACTATGTAGAACATAATAAATAAAACTGCACATACGGGCATTGTAAGTACATTAATATGCCTTTCTTGACTACTTGTGAATCGATTAGGGTCAACGACTGCCTTTAAGTAAATTAATTTTAGATTGATTCGAAAGTTAATGTAAGTGCATGATTGTTCTAAGTATTGCATTATTATATGCTTATTTGGATGATTACCCTTGAAATTAATTAATAATGAGTGTTTTTGAATTATGTTTACCTGACTTTTTTGGAGTTTATATATTTCAAAAACGAGTTCCTTCTGCAGGGACAAAGGCTTCCTTTGTACATACATATGAGAGGGAAGCTATAAGCATTAGATTACCACTAATTATTTACTAATACATTTTTTAAAGAGTTGAAATTGTAAGGGCTATGAATAAATGCTGAGCTCGTTTTATTTTAATTTTAAATGATTATACACCCGCGTTTGATCACCATCTTACCTGATACGCGATGTAGTCGAATCGCGCTTACCTACAACTAGAAGTAACCAATTCACTCTTAATTTAAATACCCCCAGGTTATAGTTATCAGGAAACACTGGCCCAGGCAGAGGAAATTCCACTCATTAGCTATAGGTACGCACAATGAAAGTGTTCGCAAATCGTTTTGTACGTATAAGTGGGATGCCCTCTATGTTACGATGACTGACATTTGGCAGATCCATCACAGAGATGGGAGGACGGATTACTGCATACACGACCAAACATGCTCTTGATAAAGACTGAGTAGTTGTTAGTTTCTCGAACAAAATAACCACCATTTATTTTTCCAAGTTTCTAGCTGTGCTTGTTTGAATGACTTCAAGAGTCAAAAGCATCACTTCGTTAGCGTGTAATTTGTGATATCGACATTTTTTTCCAGAACCAGGTTGTAAGTAGGTGGAGCACTACATTTATATTAACTTTTACTAACATATCACCTTTGCAATCGCACACGCACAACATCGATCCATTAACAATTAAAACTCATAAAACATCAGTCATAATTAACAATACATCGCTGCAATATTCAGAGTGACAGCGAATTCATACAGCACGAGATGATGACTTAAGTCAAAACTTTTGTCTTCGCCGAGAAAGTGAAGTTTGTTATGTATGAGCAAGAACTGTGGCGTGTAGATATGTAGGTATGTATCTGTAATTCTGTATCTAACAAATGTAATTGAATGTGAGCGTTTTGCGTGATAGGTCAATGTTGCTGGGTGAAAAACGTGACAGTCACTTTTCGTGGGGCTCTCGAACTCTAGTTTGATCAAGGACAAGTTATCCAAATAGAAAGATTACCTATCACGATATTGATTAATTTCACCATTTTATATTTTTAGGTACAAGCTAAGTATAGCACTTTGGTACCTATATTACGCCAGCTACTTAGAAATGAAAAGTTCAAAAGCTGGACATGTATACATTTTTATACAAGGTGTAACAGATTAAGCGCAATAACTCAGACACTCTAATTAGAATATTTATTTATAAGTCTAAAACAACATCCGTAACTAAATAAATAGTTAAAGAGTTTTAACAAATGATTCACTGTGCCCTGTGATCCACTGTTGCACATGTTCCCCTACAAAGTTTTGCTTCACGTATTAATATACCTACCTACATGGTAGCAATCTCGCGGGGCTTGAATAAAACATAACCCACTTTCTTTCGCAAACTTGAATTTAACGAAATTTACGAACTATCCCATCTTTTTGCTCGGATTTACAAAGACCAGCACACTTAGGAGGCAAAGATTACAATACGAGCCGTGTACGTAATACTGTTATGTACTTACTATTTAACATGTCTTCAAAATAATATGTTGAAGTAAATAATACTAACCGTTATTCTCCATACAAGGAAGGTGGTGTGGTCTCGTGGAACTGTGCGAAAAGCTGCTTCTGCGGCGCGCACGCTTCCGCTTTCGTCTCCATCCTATAGATCACCGTGAAAACATAACAATATATAATTGATTAATGCTGAGCCTTATTCTTCAATCAAACCCTAAATAGAAAATATAATTGATATCTAATTGAATTGAAAATTTAGATGTAAGTGGGCGAAATTAGTCATTGGTGCTCTGGTAGAACCGCAAGCGTGAACCAGCAGAACGTGGCGGGCAATGGAGTCAAAAACTGCAATGGATGCCCACGTAAAACCGAAGCGATTATTTTCAACACACTTAATAAGTTTATGAAAAAAAAAAATGTTAATAAGGCTTATTCATAAAAAATATTATCAAAAATAATATGCTTACTAGGTAAAGTTAGTTACTTGGTAAAGCCAAAGTATTCAGCATTCAATAAAAATGTATCTAATTCGCACTAATGCAAAAAGTGTACCAGGCATTGTTGTTATATTTGCGATATCGGGCTGGTCGACAGTCAGCTCTCAGTAAAATTTGAGTGCGGCGTAATAAAAAGACCCGAATTCTATTTCTCACAATGATTTGTTACAAAATATTATGTTAAAATTTCATACTGTGTTGGAAAACCTCGTTTGGTGCACGCGGTCATATTTCATTGCAGTGTCGCTCGGGTGTTTTTTCCACCTCAACTGTAATGATAAAGTTTGCCCAAGTATGTCTCACCGCCGGGGTTGTGGGAATGTTCTAACGAGATTCCGCCCCGAAACTTAAGGGCAGCTGAAGGAACAGGGTGGATTTTAGTCAGTAGAAATCTGACACTCGTTTCCGTTTCACCCAGAGCGGGAGATGTCATTCGATGATTTTCTCAACCCAAAAAAAGTACTTATGTGTTACTATTTACGTAGTACCTACTTGCTCAGTGCAAGTACTGCACTGCATATTTAACTGTGAAGCAAAATTCCGAACTAGGTACATCTGGGAATGAAACCTCCATTGTTTAGCACAGATCTGGAAATCAGCACCGCGACCAGACAATCTAGTCTAGCCCATTGTTCGCGAAATAAAGGCGTGACCAACGGCTGAAATTACGGAACCCCTTTATTTAGATAGGCAATGATAAAGGGTAGGGCAGATTGTAGGAGCGTCTCAAGGACAGGTAGGTAGTCGGACAAATTACTACGTTAGCGAACTGTAGGTCATCCGACAAACGACAATAGACCCTCTGGGTGTGTAAAAGGCATTAGGTACGTAATTTCCATGATAATGACTATTTTAGGTTGCTGAGCTTTGTCGTTCGTAATTATAATTAATGTTCTGGCTGGTTCGTGCGGAAGTTCTGTTACTTATGTAATATTCGGTATAACAGTGTTATTTATCACAGTAAGTTGTGATTCATCAGCTGAAGTAGCTGTAATAACTATAGACAATAGACTTTTGGGTCATGATAAAAAGCTGAGAACTGGGAATAGCCCAACGGCGAATGCGTTGATTGCAAACGTACCTAAATAAAAAATTGATCATACAGGATCTAGAATATCACTTAGTAAGGTATGTCTAAAATTTTATGTAAACATTTATCATTAGCAGTCAATGATTGATTATGTTGTTGCAATTCACGACAATGACGAAACGGCGCTATTCATTTGAACCTAATTTAGACTGTCAACTGTCTCAACGATGAATAGCTATCTCAATGAATGGTCATTTGGTAAGATCTGGCATCTCCATTACATACTTGATTGATACCTAATTCATGAAATGTAGGTTTTTACGTAAATATGCTTTGATTAAGTATTTGCATGTGTTTTAAAACAAAACTAATAGGTATAGTAAACTGAGATTTTCATGGTGTCTGTGACTAGTTCAATTTTATCAGGCGAATGCAATCATAGAAGGTCGCCGATTCGATTCCAGTGTAGGCCATTTGCCAGTTTTGAGACAAGCATTGATTTCTTTTTCCTTGGTTGGCAATGAATTATCCACAGTTAGCCGCGAGTTAAAAATATCAACAATAATGTTGTATGTTGTTCTGCTCTCTCCACAAAGGAAATAGTGCGTAAAGATATATAAAGTGCTTAATTAGAAAAGCGCCTGAGTATGCGATTATGGCGATGATATGGCATATTTTATCTGATAATAAATGCACTTTTACTGAAATTGTGGGTTGGTAAAGCCAACATTTAAGCTGGCTACCCACATTCAAGTACCACCTTTTGTAACACGCTAAAAATAAATGTAGTAACTTATTGAATTTAATCGAATACTTAAATCTACTAATTAACGTTCATATGCCATAGCAAATAGAGAAATAGAGTATGCAGCAAATAGATGCGTTATGTCAGATAATGACTACTTCGTAATCGAAGTTGAACACACTCGAGACACTTTCAGTTTCATTCACTGTTTGTATACAAATATCACGTAATTACTTGATCAGCACCAATCTCCAGGATGTGCATTTTCCTGTGGATGTTCAGTAGCTGCCAGGTTCCATAACAACACCGGCGTTCACTGTAGCGGGCACCCGCGGCTTGGCACTATGGCTGTAGGCGTACAGACGGACGGTAAGACACGCGCAGACGACCGCGACGTCCATGCACTCCTCGCTAACTAACCAACCGCTCTCGGACGACGGTCGAGCGAACCACAAAAAGAAAATTGTTTCACGCTTCTTGCACTTACATATTTTAATAAAACTCTGAGAGGAATGAATTAATTCCCGTGAAAGTCGGGGCGGCTACCTGCCCGGATTGATGTATGGCGGTGGTGTAGTGACTATCGCGTTTTCATCGCTAGTTATCGGCAACTCTTAACAACTCAATTAGAACAGCGACAAATTGACGTAGCGGAACCACGCTGTTTGTTTAACATATAACCGATATTAGAGTAGTAATTCCTCGAATCAGATTAATGTGCACTTTGATGGATATTTGAGATATCGATTTTATTTGCGGTGAACCAAACGAGATAGGTGAATTAACTCTTACCTATTATAAAAAAAAAAAACTATCATATCGGAACAGTACTTAGATATCTAAGTAGGTACCTACCAACATTTTAATTGAGCTTTTATTTGCAAACCTTATTGAACTTTATACCTATTCATTGTTTGTCGAGAACATAAACCTGATAAGGCATGACAATCTTTCATACATCACACACATAAATAGATTAGTATTTTTAAATACCCATCTAATAATAAAAAACATGAATATAATTGTTAGAATACATATCGTTTTACGTAATTGATAGTTATTATAACTGGACACCTAAGTAGGTAAGCACGATGCAATAATTAAAATATTGAAAGAATTTAAATGCACCACCTGATATTCGTCCATTAACGGAATAATTGCTGTTTATCTCACTTTCTCATTTAATATGACTATGGGTATGGAACGGTTTGATAGCTATCAATCGAGTCCGTCAAGCCTTACTACAGCGGAGAAGTGTACTGACTGGCTGCATGTACATGGCATGGGATGATTCGCCGTGTTCGCTGATACGCTGGCAATCTGCCACACAGGACAGGATCCACGCTCGGACGCGCACTTTGTTCATTTTGACATTAATTCCGCATTCACTTTCATTTGTTGTTTTGCTCAATAATCCCTTGTTGGTAAACATACATAGAATTTGGATTTGTTATGGCCAACTACTTTACTCATTGCGTATATTGTAGGTGTAGGATAGGTCGCCACAGTTACTCATTGATCGCCGCACCCAGCTTAGGATCGATGTACCTACCTACTAGGGCATGCATTCCGGAATTCCGGAATTTCGTAATTCCGGAATTCCGTAACAATTTTTCTGGTATTTCAATTCCGGAATTGAGAGGAGTAATATCGGAATTCCGATATTCATAAATTTTTGATATTTTGATTATTATTTTTTCTGAACGCAACCAAACTAGTCTGTGGAACTTTCCACAAGCCTGTATCTCCGACCTGCGACTAGTAAATAGTTATCTGTGGCGTTATAGCACTAGTGCAGTAACGTAGAGTAAAAAGCACGCGTTTTAATACACTGCATTATGGACCCAATAGCGGTTCATAAAGAGCCACTTTTTTATAGTTGATAGGCTTTCGTTTAACCATAATCTCACCTGATGTTAAGCGATGATGTGGTCGAAGATGAAGCACGCTTGCCTAGAAGTAACCTATTCACTCTTGACTTAAAGACTCCCAGGTTATAACTATCAGGAAACACAGACTCCGGCAGGTAATTCCATTCCTTAGCCGTACGCACAATGAAAGTATTCCCAAGTTTTCTTGCGTATGGGTGGGATGTCCACCATGTAACGATGGCGCATCGCCGTTTGTCTTGTAGTCTGATGATGGAACGGGCTTGGTGGAATAAGACTGTGCACTTTACGAGCAAATGTGTTGCAAATAAATTGATTGTTCTTTCAAAGAAACTTACATTTTATTACTTGACACTGTTGAAAGTACAAAACAATAAGAATAAATATTTCAATATTATTAATAAGTCTGGACCTTAGATGCATATGGTCGTATCTAAAGATCCACCCAAAATTACTTTTTACCAGCACAATGCTACGTTTATTTTTTCTCTTTCTGGCAAACTAATTCTTATATTTCCATCTTTATTTACTGTGGAGATAATTATATGCATAATGTCTGATCTACCAATTTACCGAAATATTTGTGTGGCATAACGCCATATTTTAATATGCACCTTCTTTCCATAAATAATTAATATCTTACAGGGTCGCAAATCAATATAATTCTTTATGCATTCAAAGCGTTTTTAACATTCATGCATTTTCTCATTGGATGTATATACAGATACGTACTTATGCCTCCAAATTTTGCAACTGATTAAATGTACGGATCATAACATACACCATTATGCTTTAAAAATTATGTTTTTAACTTATAATACACTACCGACCCGGCCCGGCTTCGCTCGGGTAATAGAGTTTATATTTGCTTAGATTGTGAGCGACGTCTTCGCTTCGCTTCATCGATATTTTTAAACGACTTCAAAAAAAGGAGGTTCTCAATTCGTCTTGAACTTTTTTTCTTTTTTTTTTATGTATGTTACCTCATCACTCGGAGATGGCTAGACCGATTTGAAAAATTCTTTTTGCGTTTGAAAGTGTATACTTTCTAATTGGTCTCATTGTTACGAAATCAGGATCTGATGATGGAATCCTGGAGAAATCGAGGGAACTCTTCAAATATTATAGGCACACCTATAGCGTTTTGGGTATTTCTTATAGTACCTTGAGCAGTTGCTTCCGAAAAGTACCATTTGGGGAAGTTAAACTGATGATGAAGACCACAGATGGCAACTGAAACTCCTCAATAATAAGTATTTCGTGGATTGCGATTCGATTACTTGAGCACGAATGTTAAGCACTTTATGCTCGTCACAATGCATATGGTGATGTAGAGCTGATGGTCAAGTACCAGGAGAACTCCTCAAAAATTAACGGCTATGCATCGGGAAAAGCAATATTTTGTAAAAGGTGATAAGTTGTTGACATTATGACTTTTGTAACTAGATAAATTACAAACCGACCCACAAAAAGCTTGAAAAAAAAATTTTACCAAAAAATAGAACCGACTTCCATATCAAAACACTACAAAGCCAAAAATAACTTTAATTTCGGAAGGCGGTGTGAAAAAAAAAAGAAAATCCAAAACCAATAACACCGACTTTCGATATTAAAGTTATTTTTGGCTTTGTAGTGTTTTGATATGGAAGTCGGTTCTATTTTTGCTAAAAATGTTTATACTATGTAGTGATAAAGTCGAATGCAATCGTAAACATTCTAGCTGTAATATAATACTCATTACGTTAATTTTTTTGACTGTATTTTAGTATAAACCATTATGTTACCAACTTTTACTTAATTATCAAGTCGAAGCTTGGTCAGTACCTACTGAATATGGTTCGGATTTTTCTGTCGTTCGTGCGGACCGTTCGGGAGCGGGCGGGGAGGCGAATTTGTTTGTCTCAAAATAAGGACTTAATGCCATAGGCATTCTCTACCAGTCAACCATGGGTAGTGAATACTACTGATTACTGTCATGATCTAGGAACTAGATTCACTGCCAAGGAGATCAAATGTGCTATAAACGCCATGACGGGCGGTAAGTCTCCGGGTCATGATGGTCTGAGTGTTGAGCATCTTAGGTCTGCTGGTGCCCATTTACCAAGAGTGTTGGCAATATTCCTAAATTTCTGTATAAGTCATGCGTATTTACCTAGTCAGCTAACTAGAACTATTGTGGTTCCTATAATTAAAAGTAAAACTATTGACCACGATGACATTACAAACTATAGGCCAATTTCCCTAGCTACAGTAATAGCGAAAGTGCTTGACAGTCTGCTTAACAGACAACTAGCCAATCATATACAGCTGCATGATAATCAGTTTGGTTTTCATGCGAGTTTGTCTACGGCGACTGCTATTTTAGGCCTGAAGTGGGCTGTCAAGTACTATACTGACAGGAACTTATGCTTGCTTCCTTGACCTATCCAAGGCGTTTGACCTGTTCTCTTACAGTATTCTTTGGAATAAGCTTAGGAAAGCTGGAGTCGTTTCAGGGTTGATTAGCACTCTTAGGTATGGAGACCAGGTCAATCAGGTTCGATTGGCTGGAGAATTGTCGGAGCCGTATAGGTTGGAGTGTGGGGCGAGGCAGGGTGGGTTGGCCTCACCTTTGCTCTTCAATCTATACGTCAATGAGCTAATCGAGGTGCTCAGCAGAGAGCGAGTGGGCTGCTGTATTGACGGGGTGTCTTTTAATAACATAAGTTACGCTGATGACATGGCGCTGCTGAGCGCCTCGGTCTGCGGTCTCCGGAAGTTGGTTGCCATCTGTGAAGCTTATGCTAAACGTCATGGATTGGTATACAACATAGGAAAAAGTGAGGTCATGGTGTTTGAGGCCGGTCGTCGGAGCTCTGAAACTGTACGAGTACCACCAGTCAGGTTGTATGGAGTAGCTCTCAGGAGAGTGTTACAGTTTAAATACCTGGGACATCTCTTGACCGCTGACCTCAAAGACAATGACGACATCGAGAGGGAGCAAAGGGCATTGTCGGTTAGAGCTAATATGATAGCTCGCAGGTTTGTACGTTGCTCACCTGGTGTAAAAATAACCATATTCCGTGCATTCTGCAGTTCTTTTTACACGTGCAGCCATTGGGCTGCATATACTCGTAAATCGTACAGTGCCTTTCGCGTTCAGTTATGTTTGCTGAAGCTCGCATTGACTGTTTCTATGCGACGATGCGAAAACGATGCACTTCCCTGGTGCACCGGGTGCGGGCCAGCCCCAACATAATCCTTCGTTGTGTGGCGAGCACGTGAGACTGTGTGTTCATGCATCGCTGCTGCAAGCTCTCCACGTCGGTGTTGAGCTTGTAGCTTCGATTCGCGAACCAACCTTGTAATTTAAATTAAGTACTAACATAGGATTAAGGAATTTTGTTACTTTTGAAAATAATTTTGTTGAAAATAAATAAAATTAAATGAAAATAACATGGCAGGTGCATAAAAAAATAAACCAATTAGATAATATATTCAAAGTAAAATTTTTATTACAAGTGTATATATACAATATGTAACTAGAATAAACTTACATACATATTTATCATAACACATACCAAAAATATATTATATAAATATTAATAAAAAGTCATAGTTAAGAAAATAATCCCGCAACTTTCTCTTAAATGTCCTGAAATTATTTATTTGTAAGTCCTAGCCGGATTAAACGGACGTCAGACGTTGACCATTGTTTCGAGGTTTAAGCCATATAATGTCGTGTTTCAATATAAAATTACAGTTCAATCATAAAAATTGCTAGCATACAGACGTATGATATTATAGTTGTGAAAAGTATTATTATTGAACGATTTATTTCAGGCATAAAGTCGGATTAGAGCAAAAAATTAAAATAAATGCATACCATAGTAATTTAACATAAAGATTTTTCGAATTGTTACAAAATAAAAGGTACAATTGTTAACTATAAATATAATTCATAAAATTGTTCCAGTTTGCTGGTAAATATTAAATATTGGCAAACATGTTTTCGAATTTGATTCTTGCTTTACTGAAAACCTCACTTTTTATAGATCCGACCATATGCTTCTCAGGTCCAGAAGTATCGCTGTCGCACCTCTAGAGCAGAAGCGAGCAATGTCAAGAAATCCGTGCCAGCTGCGCCACTGTCGTCATAGAGTGACAAAAAATTACGTCATGATGGACAATGGTGCTGTGATGGTATTGACTTGGTTTTATCGATTGTTGATTCTATTTATGGATTTAAATAATAATAAAAGGCGTAAATGTGACACAGATTATTACATTTATGTAATAAAGGACAAAGCGGGTTGAAATAAAACTCAACACAAGGATGGTATAATAATCTCTATTCAAATTAAAGCCTATTTTAAAAAATATTGTCAGTTTTCCATGAGCTTTATCAATATAATTTCGACCTCACTACTATTTTGTAGGTTTAAAGGATGAATTCGAAGCTTGGCGCCGAGGGCACGCTTTTGCTTTTTTGACGTGGCGGTCAAAAGGTGAAAAGACTCATATAATTATAAATCTTGTTTGATTTGAAACAAACTTTAAAAGTTTCCAGAATTCCGGAACTGGTTCCGGAATTCCGGAATCAGATTTCCAGTATTGGAACTCAGTTCCGGAATTGAGAACCTTGCGATATTGCATGCCCTACTACCTAGGCCTTACGGGTTGAATGTAAACCTACCTCTATCTCTAGGTAGGTATATTGAAGTCATATTGTGCTCTTGAGCAATTTCAAAAAAATTTGTACCCCCGGATTTTGCCTTGTCCCTCGACTTTAATAATTTATTTTGTTGAGATGAATGACTTCTAGGAGATTATATTGATATAAGTGAAATAAGCATATGTTAAAATATACAAATAAACCGTAGTTTTGTCGTTACTTTAATAAATATAAAACTTACGATGATTTTAAAATACTGAAGAACATCGAAATTACCTGTCCCCTTCCCAACTAGCGTTAGACAACCTTTAATTAAAAAAAAAATCCGTGTATTGAGAGTGGTTTATAAATATATTTGAATTCTCAAAAGTTGAATTTATCAGTTAAAAGTATAAATAATATATTTTCTTACATATTTTCTATAAAAAATAAGATTAAATTAAAATCGTAAATTTTGGCCAACCGGAACATTCAGTTTAGTAACCGATCGTTTTCAAAAAATTCTTCCTAATCGTGGAAAGTATTTGGCACAATAGTAGCACAACATATTGTACTTCATCGAGAGACGCTATTTTGCTTTCATTGTAAAAAGAATTAGCTAGCAGTGCGGACTTATTGTTGAAGTGTTCCGTGTTTCAATTTCTTGACTCGGGTATGTGACCAAGTTTTACTATTATAAATCACTTTTCTATAAACATTGTTATTGTTGACACATTGCAAAAGTTGTATAGTATTTGATTGATTGAAACGTGCATACATCACGCCCATACACAAAACTGGTGACATAAACAACATACAGAATTACCGTCCCATCTCCTTGTTACCCACCTTGTCGAAGCTCTTTGAGAGATTAGTGCACGGCAAGTTATACTCTCACATTCACCACCTTATAATACCCGAACAACACGGATTCGTTAAACGTCGCTCTACTACTACCAACCTTATGTTATTTACAAACCATTTATTTGAAAACATGGATAACCAAACCCAAGTTGATGCTGTGTACACCGACTTTCAAAAAGCGTTTGACAAGGTGGACCACAAGTTGCTTCTGGATAAGATCGCCTATAATGGCATTCGGGGTAATTTACTGCGGTGGTTCATGTCCTATATTTACAACAGAACCCAAAAAGTAGCTATCAATGGCTTCGAATCTGACTCCATTGTCGTTACTTCTGGGGTGCCTCAGGGCTCCATTTTGGGCCCTTTGCTTTTCATTCTGTTCGTGAACGACATAAAACGCTGCTTTATTAACTCCCATTTCTTAATGTATGCCGACGACATTAAAATCTATAGGTCGTGCAAAAACACACAAGACTGCTCATTGCTTCAGGAAGACCTCGACAGACTTTCCAACTATTGTTCACATAATAAACTTCACCTTAGCTTACCTAAGTGCAATGTTATATCATTTACAAAAAATAAAAATATAATTAAATACTGCTATACTTTACAAGGCACTACTCTTAAAAAAGTCGATCATATTCGTGACCTAGAAGTTACAGTTGACTCAAAATTGCATTTTGACCATCACATCGATAATATTATTAACAAAGCCTACAGAATGTACGGTTTCGTTATGCGATCCTCAGTTGATTTCAAACGACCGCGTACGTTCATAACTTTATATACAACCTTAATACGCTCCCAATTGGAATATGCAGCCCCAATATGGTGTCCTCTATATGATAAATATAAGAAAAGGATTGATATGGTCCAAAAAAAATTTTTACGCTCCATTCACTATAAATGTTACCGTTCAAAACTACCGTACCCACAATTACTAAAACAATACAAACTCCTAGGCTTGGAGTCCAGGCGTACCCTACTCATGGCTGTGATGCTGCATGGCATAAGTAATAACAACTTTGACTGCTCTGAAATCACCAATAAACTTTGTTATGTTGTACCCAGAACTGTATTAGGGCGGGAGGCGCGCGTGCCCCGGCTGTTTCACACTGTAAAGTGCAGAACCAATGTTGGCGCAAGGGCGCCCCTGCGTCGTCTCTTAGAAACATATAACACACACTTTTTCGATCTTGACATATTTTCATTATCTCAATCAAAATTTAAAAAGATGGCTATTCAATTGCTTGCACAATAATTACTACTTATTTTACTAACCCAAATCGCCTCCAGATGCGTGATTTTGTTTTAAGTCTACTTAATAGTTTATTCCGCGGACATTGGTGTGGGTTACATGTTTACCTCCATTACACTAGTTTGATATTTACCAAAATTATAACATGTAACTGTTTTATGTCCCAATAAAATAAAATAAAATAAAAAATAAAATAAAATCCCGAAAAGTTAATACTGCTAAGTACGATGAGTAATTTTTAAACAATTTAAAACTACCAGAAGGTTGTATTATGTGACCTCCGTTTTGTGACTTATTCTACGGTCACATTTAACGGAACGGCAAGTCACAACAGGTCGGAATGCATAAAACTTAGTTTACATTGCTATCCTTGCTGACCGAGTTAATTTGATTTTAAAGTTTTAAATTAAATAAGTTCTTTTTTTAATTTATATTTCAAATTTATAGATCATTGAAGTTTGCTGACGACATTTAAATGTTAGGTAAGCTTTTCTTAACTTTGGTGGATATTGCAATGCCGCTTACTGACGCGGAGAAAACTAGAAGATACAGAGAGAGATTAAAAAATTTATACCCGGATGCTGCCCAATGCAAAAAGAAATTTAGATCGACTGAAATCAAAATGTTCAATTAAGAAAATTTGATAGTTTGAGATAGCTCGATCTGCTGGCGTCTATACAATTTATAACAAACCTAACCCAACCGTGTATAACCTCAAACACAATTATTTTATTGTATGTAAGTACACCAGTACCTACATTATAATAATTGGGTTTGAGGTTTCTTTTGTGATTTCACTCATTATAGTAAGGTAAAAATATAAGAATACTTAAAATTATTGTTTTATTTCTTACCTACTCGATTTTTCAAAATTTTCAGTTATTATTGACTTTTACTTAACAGATACAAAAAATATATACCTATATAACTAGTTCCAATTTGAAAAGTAGAGCTGATAATGTTTAAATCATCATTTGATATCAAAATTTGTTAATTTGTTTAATATTCTACTAACTATGTAGGTCCGTATTATTTTGGCAATTAATAAATCATGTGAGCACAGCCTTATGATTTTAAGACTTCCATTTGTCCCTTCAAATTGTTGGAGTTAAATCTATGAAATTTGATGAATTTTCACCTTTTATTTCCATGCAATCACAAATATGTATAGCGTCATTATCTATTGCTTTTAGAAAATGTACGCATATTGAGTAAAATATTATGTTTTTGGAGTAAAATTAAAAAAATGCCAAGTAAAAAGCGACATAGTCACAAAACAGAATAAAAAAAGCAATATTTTTGTGTTAATCCTTAAAGCTGTGGCTATTTTCTTTGATTTACCAATTAAGTGCATGTATTAATTGTTTAAATAAATATGAAAATGGCTTATTTATTTCATACTTTCCGTAAAATTTGCTTTTAAATCTAGTCACACAATGGAACCAGTTCTGCCACCAAGTCAGTTTTGTTTCGATATTACAGGATAAATGCCTCGAATTCAGCGTTCCTTTTTGTTTTCCTACATATTAAACTATATTACCTATTACATTTTGGTCAAATAAAAAAGAAAAAAAAATATTAAAAATATAATCGAATTTTAGAGCAGGGTACACTTTATTTTGAAATTGCTCTCTTGCATTTCTTGATTTCTACAGCTGGTATTTCGGAGGAATTGCAACATAAAGGCAGTTCCGCAAGTCACTATAGATGACGCCAAATAACTTGGCAAGGTTTTGGCGTAGTGGGGGTAAGTTCGCGCATCGTGCACTTAGTAGAAGTAAAACGTGGTCACTTTTACTGCTTGCCATTATTCTATGGTTATTGCCATCATTTATTTTTAATCATATCTGTTCAGAAGAATGTTAAAGAAAGAAGAGGAATTCATTCGTTAATTCGGTATTATAAATAAAATGGATATAATACATAAATACATTTAAAAGTGAAAAAAAAATGTATTTAAAAATAATATGACAGTGACGAATTTGGAATTTCAACCTTCCTTAACTACACTATAGTGTCTAACTGTTCTTTCTGACGTTTTAATAGTCTGCGTAAAACGGTATTAATTTGGTCCTGGCATTGTAATCAACGTAACAAAAACTAAATTTAAAACAACAACTCATAACAAAAACAAAGGGTACAACTTTCGTGTACGCAAGTGTATTCGGGAGCAAATGGAACGAGAACTACTGACGCACCAATCGTGCACTCGGAGCGGCGCTACGTCATACCCCGCGTCCCGCTGACACCTAAAAATCGACTTCTGCGCATTGAACGACTCTTGCCAAGTTATTTGTCGTTACCTATACCTAGGCAAAATTACCTACCTTTAATGTAAATATTGCACATCGGTAATTACGAATAACAAAATGACCCTGAATATATGTATTTTCAAATCATATGTAGGTATAGAGATTCAGATGTTCATTGAAATTTATACGTATTGTAGCATCGGAAGTAGTTGTCCTAGATTCAGTTAGGTACCGTTATTTCTGTGTATTAGACCTACCTGTTAACAGCACGAGCGGCACATGATGCGATCATAAATCGATTCGATTTGGTCGAATGCTTATAAAGTGACCTATTTTTCATATTTACTTCAATTTTGTATGGTGACTGCAAAATGAGCCATCGCCGCTAGGACCAGTGCAAACTTTTATGCCAAAACTTTCATATTTTTGTCTTTGGTCGAATTTTTTGTCTTTGTTTGTTATCCGAGGCGGGAAACAAACGACGAAACAGATGGCTGTCATTTTAAATTCATAGAAACGTAAACTAAAGCAATAGCAATCATGTACACAGATGATAATTCTGATAAAGAGAGCGAGTTCGAAGACAGAAGCCCAGAAGATAGTCCGAATATCACAAAAAAGTCTTTGTCAACAGTTGGTTTCAGAAATAATCCAGAAAACCAAAATGTCAGGCCTCTTGCTCTGCGTGCCACGCAATCATTTACCGGGGCCGTCGAGGAGCTCAGGTTATGTGGCAATTTTCAAAGAATAAACTTATGTAACAGAATGAATGTTTTATCATCACCGAAGATAGCTACAGTCTGTCCGTGTGGGTGCCTGCTGCGGCCCGCCACCACGGGCCCCTTCCGCACGAGGGAGCAGAGCACACTGGCGCTCCATGTCGTCTCTCCAGAGGTACTGAGCTACCACGGCTACTGTTTCGAGCCTTGCCATATTGCTATGTTTTGGAAAAAAGACTGCCGAATGTTCCTATGGAAGGGAAAAGCTAAGATGAAGAATGTGATTCATGCCGACTCATACAAAAAGTAATTTTAGTGCCTAGGTATTGATTTTTTTTTGTAGTGATTAAATTTTATCAACTATGTTTATATACCTATTATAATATACGAAATTTAAAGAGTAATAATATTGAAGCTTTTATTCCTTAACAATACAAAATAAATATTAATTATGGGTTTTAGTTTTCACAAAACAACAGTTTAATAACTACTTTTAACTGAACGTGCTACTGGATAGCTGTAACATATTATTGTAAGGTTTGGACTGTATCTAATGGTTGCTTCTCCACGCCAGGCATATTCGCTTCAATTACTTCTCCACACGAAAATCTTATGTAATCAATGACCTCAACTTTATGTTGTTGCATCACTTCCTCAACTGTATAAGAGGGGTCTAATAAGTATTCTTGATAAATAAGGCAGGTTTCGTCATCGGCGTCTTTGGCAGGTTTGTCCTTCTCTTTATCACCGATCTTTCTGGGGCCCATACCGACGATGTGTTGGCAAAGTTGCCTGCCAACATCTTCAGTATCATCTGCTTGTTTATATGCGAGTAGGGCTCCATATTTCCCTGCAGAGTATTCCGCCGGCTTTGCAGGCGCAGGGTGGGTATAGCCCGCAATTTTGACGTCTTTGTTGTTACCCTTCCAACATTCAGCTCGCCTTAATACCGCGTTTTCACCAACAGATCCAATAAACAAAGCTAGCTCTTCTGATAATTTCTTCCCACTCTCCGTGGATAGATTGGCTAATTGTTCGCTGTCCAATTCCATCTGAAAAAATAAAATAAAAATAGGATTAAGTAACAGTAGCTGAATTTAAGGAATTGTCTCAAAGGATGAAACAGATTTTTCATAATTTTTATCATGATACACTTATATTCAACTAGCTTCTGCCCGCGACTTCGTTCGCGTGGGATAGTTTTTCCCGCGTAAGTCCCGATCCCGTGGGAAAGACATACGATAAAAACTATCCTATGTCTTTCCCAGGGTCCTAAACTATTCCCATACCAAATTTCATCTAAATCAGTTCACGGTTTAGGCGTGAAAAGGTAACACACAGACAGAGTTACTTTCGCATTTATAATATTAGTATGGATTTAAGTAATGATTTGCTAATTCTAAATGCAAGAATAAAGGTAATTATAGGATGTGATATTAATCACAATAACTTTCTTTTTAGAGTTCATACACCACATATAGAAAAATGGAACCCTATTATGATAATTTGTGAGTATGTACATAAATCACAGCAAAGGACATGGCTAAATTGAAGTATGTACGACTATGCATACTTCAAATGCATACCGCAATGAAAACGCATGAATAAACATGGTTTCTAGCAATATATAATACTGAATAGCTGAAAATTAGTATTTAGTCATTAAAAAGGTTCAGAAACCTTTCATATCTGCCCAATCCTGAAAATAAAATCACGTAACTCCTACGACAAATGTACAAAAACTTCAAACAATGATATTACTATAAACTTTTATCTAGGCGTTTTAATGTGTCTGCGACGATTTTAATTGATATTTTTGCACTAAGGTACTTGAAGTATATATCTACAAAGGGGTAATTACATACAATGGACTTACATTAGATAATCTCTACAAAAATCATAATAATATAAGTATTCTGTTGTAAAACCTAAACTACTTATCCAAATGAGTTAAAATAAAGACAGTATTCACAGACAACGTAAATAACATTATGGTTGAAATGATGAATGTATAATGAACGCACTGAGTACCAAAGCATAAAAACAATTATCAAACGTTTTTATGTTTATTAGTTCACGAAAGTTATAAGAAATGATTAAATACTAAATAATTGATGAATGAATATTTAAACATTACGGGTTAGTGCGAAATTCCTATTTGTGCTAACCATGCTAGCTGTACTGGGGGCACCCGTTTAGCCATCTCTTTTTCTTGGAACCTATTGCACTAATTCAATTAAAATTTGGTGCTCCTATATTCCTCCTCCTCCACTACAGTAACCAAAACACGAATGTGCCACATTAACACATACATTTCAAATATGGGTTCATTCTAGAATTCTAGATTTATCTATTGATAGGTTTCACCATTAAGGTCTGAATATCATTTCATGCTTAATAAAAAGTTAATGTCTGAGCCGCTATACTTTTCTATTTAAACGAAATATACCTTTGTAACAGGTCCTTTAGCTTGCATATGTGTATGAGCAAACTTGAAACATGCTAGAGTGGCATCTTCGATCATTTTCTGGAACTTGTCATTCTTGGCAACAAAGTCTGTTTCACAGTTGAGCTCCACAAGGGCACCATGATTTCTATCAAACTTCACTGCCACTAAGCCCTGCAGGGCTGCCCGGCCCGCAAGCTTGGTGGCCTTTGCCCAGCCCATTGCTTGGGCTTGGTCATTTAACCAAGACTCTGCCTGTAATCAAATAAATGTAATATTAAATGACATGGTCTCAATAATTAAAAACCAAAACAACCAACCAACCGTTATTATTATGTATTATTAGAAGAACTTTGAAAAGAATAATATACATATATGTATATAATTTAATATTTTTTTTCTGTTTTGATGTAGTATATATGTAGTAGTATTATATGTAGTACACTATTTTAGCCCTCCCCACTTTAATTAAAGTTTTTAAAGTCCTTCCAAAGGTTGTGGAAGGAGGAAGATATTGCTATTGATAAAACCGCCATTGTAACCAGGGTTGTTGCGAATATCAGCATCAGCATCCGTGGATTATCAGCATCATTTTAATACCAGCATCCGCATCAGCAACATTGATGCTGATGTTTAATGCTGACATTGGTTGTGATACGTGATTTCGAAAATGAAGCACCGAAGAACACGTCCCCGTAAGTCTACGAATACGAAACACTTAGCAACGAATGCACGCTACCTCGAAAAACCTTAAGCCGTAGCCATGGGATCTCGAATAACTAAATCTCTAATTTCGCCTATTCGAAACACTAAACAATGAATGCACGCTACCTCGAAAAACCTTACGCCGTAGCCATGGGATCTCGAATAACTAAATCTCTAATTTTGCTTATTCGAAACACTTAACAACGAATGCACACTACCAAGAAAAACTGGACACCGTAGCCATGCGATCTCAAATAACTAAACCTCGAAAGTCATCGTAAATATTCGTAGAAAGTCTTTATTCATTTAACAATCAACCAAATGAAACAATAATAATCAACAAAACCAAACAGATCAGAATCTGAAAAAAAAACATGTGTCAATCAACCAATGGGCAATATGAGTTCTGTTATCGTTATATATTTTTATTTATCGTTATTTATACTTATATAAATTCCATTTCTTTCTGCCCAATGCATTGACGCATAATATGACATATATGTTTTTTTTCTCAATAAATAATGTTAGTTTTTGTTGATTGTTGTTTCATTTGGTTGATTGAAAGCTGTACTTTGATGAAATAAATAAATAAAAATATATTCCATCCAGGCATACCTTATCAGCATCATTGTTATGCATTTCTAGTGCTTTCTTGCAGTTGGCAATGGTGTAACCTGTTTTTTTCCTGAGCTTAGCAAGTAGGGAAGATTCAGCTGCCCTGCAGATTGGCCCTGTGTGAAACCTACGCACCAACTGAAAGATCATCTGTAACAGAATAAAAGAATGTGATTCCCGATGTAGATACCAATTATGTTGTTATAGAATATGGTATAGAGAAGAATACATGTAAGTAGGAAACACTGAAACCATAGCCTTTTATACAGTAGCATCTTATATTAGCAGCAAGTTGCATACATACATTGATCAAGCAAAATAAATTTAACAGCATGTAAAACAAAATTCCACTCACATAAAATGAAATTTCAAAGCAGATTTACAGTCCAGTGGATGAACTGTTTTGAAAAATGAGAGTATTAAAACTTGCTTTGTGATGTTCACAATAGTTGGTACTATAACAAGTATACAACTAGCTATGACATCATCTGAGTTTATCTGAGCAAGACAGATACAGTATTCAAACAACGAAGGTCAGCTGCTTTATATACATTCCTGTATTAGCAGTGTTATTGTTTGGTTTAGTAATTGAATGCTTCACAATAGCAGATTTACCTTTGAATAAGCTTGTACTTTTAACTTCATTTTATCAAATTACAACCTAGAAAATTGTAATAAAAGACATAAAAATGATAGCTACTGTCATATAAATGAAATTAAATAAAACCTCCCCAATCTCTAAATTGAACTCCAAATACTGGCAGTTTAAAAATAAATTAAGAACAACAAATGCAGATAGGTTGTTGTCATGGAGAAAATCAATACTTGACAATAACAGTTTTCGTGAAACTAACAAAGTGGAACTAAAATGGCTTTAATTGTAATTCAGTTAATTTGTTTTGTTACAATAAATAAGTGTTAAATATTTGAATGTTGTGTAGAAATAACCAAAAAGTAAAACTAATTTGGTGCTTACCTTTTGGGTCTCGGTTATAGCGATTAAAGGTATTTAATAATAGTTATTCTGTTATGTTATTGTTTGGAGGTTAAAAAATCAAAATTAAGTTATTTTCTGTGATATTCTCCTGCTATAGGATATATTTCACGAAAAATATTAGCCTTAACCTCACCAACATTCCTGTCAAACAACGTTTAGAATATGCTACAATAATTCAGTAGTTTTTATGTGATTTTATCATGTTATCAGGATTACGAATAATTTTATAATAATATTTCACTGCATAGAAAAAGTACCTATTATGAAATAAATTTCATTCATAGTAAGTTGTGCTTATTGTGAGTTAACTTTTAGAAGAAACTAAACGTGGCAGACTTAGAGTATCTGGCGCCTAATATAATTTCGACAATAATTAAGCATTCAGAGTGTGTAAAAATACTAACGATAAATAAAGATAATTATATTTCCTTTAATGTCAGGTTTGTATACCTAGGCGAGTCTTCTTTTTCGCCTGTTCCCCCGTTAGGTGGGGTCAGCACTTGTAAATAATAGGCAGGTTTGGTACCATCACAAGTGTGCTTCACGTGTTATAAGCAGAGATTTTTATGCTCATGTATTGATAAACGAATGCCTACCTCAGTCAACAATTTGTTTATAGGAGCCTACAAAATGCAGAACAACAGGCCAACGCGAAAGAAAGGCCAACCAACGCCGTCCACTTCCTCCGATATAAAACTACCTAAAATACCGAAGATTTCAATGCCTGAAGATTTCAAAGTACGGACACGGCCTTTGTTTTCATTACCAGAGGAAGTTTTAAAACTACCCTCACCCGCCACTAAAGCCGCAAAACTGCAGGCAGCGAAACTTGCGCCGAGGAAGAAGTCCACCGGTATCGTATCTAATCTTCTCTTTCAACTTTTCATATTTTATTGATAGGAACTTTTATTTTTACTTTGTTATGTAACCAATCTACCTAGAAAAAATACAAAAGCCCACTTTCCTGTGTTGCATTTCCGGTTATAGTGAACCCACCAAAAACTTTTACTTTGAATATATGATCACTTAGTTTCTTTTTTTATGTACCTGCCATGACATCTCTTCACCACCATGGTAGAGAATGCCTAAGGCATTAAGTCCGCCTTTGTACATATTGTGTTCCATAAAGTCATAATAAATAAATAAATCGGTCACACTTGTGGCCACTTGAATAAAAACTTCGTAGATCGTCACCTATACACATCCAAGAAAGTCTAATAGATATGTCGTTTTGGATTCATTCCTTACCAACCAGAGGATGAAAGATACATATCAATATGTAGAATCTAAAATTATAGATGACCACTAGGCTTCGCTAATGGTAAAGTTAGCGCAAGAACAATTTACTCAATTAAGTGCTTATCATCTTCTTTGGGTCTTGGTTTCTGAACTTAGGCTCGGCTCGGGACCAATTTGTGCGTGAATAAGTACTTTAAGTGGCGATGCTACTTATTCTACAACTACCCTTCCAGTAATGCAAACCTTTACGCAAATGAGGAAAGCGCGAGAGGAGTTCCGGTTAAAGCTAGTAAAGTTGATATGTCAGGAAGATGGAGGAGGGGATGAGAATCAGGGAGCCGCTATGCCCACCAGCGAGGAACAGAACATGCTTAGATATTATTATTATTTACGCTACGGTATTGACACCATACATGTAGCGCCTTTGGACAATAAAATAATATTAAGGTGAGTCCAAAGAAGTTCTTTTCTTTATGAATACGATGCTCTATAGGAATTCCTTTTAAATATAGGTGCGTTTACAAATATTTAAACTAACACACACAAATATGCTTAGTTCAGACTGCAATTAATATTTTAGCAATTTTTAGCAATGCAAATTAGCTTAGTTGGAGGGGGGTAACAAGATTGCTAGTAATGAGAACATACGAGTAGCAGGTTCTCTTAAAAAATATCTTTTCTCTACCTAAGGCTTGGTACGGTCTCCAGGTGTTGTAGGTATATATATTTATTTATTTAAGAAGTATGGATATATATATATATATATATGTATACTTGACTAGGTGTGCTCCTATATATATATAGGAGCACACATAGTCAAGTGATACTAGATAATTTTATCTTTCAGTTTTCGAACTGTGGTTATATCCAGAGTTGATTGATGCTGTATAATTTGGCATTGTTATAGATAATAATCATGCCTACAAAGTCGTATGTAATGAAAATCTTGAAATTCTTAATTAGGTTTACATACAGGTAAAGGGCAATGTTCTTTAGTCGTCTATCTCGTCAATACGGAGATGTGTTTGCTATTTAGCGTTAAACTAGTATTTGAGATATGTCAAACAAAAAAACGTTATTTTTGAGTAAGTAGGTATATCAAATTAATTTACTATTATTTAGTATTTATAGTACTATTATGTAGGTACGAACGCCAGCACATCAAGCTACAACAATCTGTCAAATTTCTTTACTAGATTTTCAACTTTATTGTTAAAGAAATTAGGTTCAAGGTTGATTGGGAAAATTTGAGTTTCGGGTAGCTTCATGTGCTGGCGTCTGTACCTACTATTATTATATGAACAAAGAAGTCAATAGGAAAGGATAGGTTTAGCAAGGTAATAAGTAATAGAAAACCAACTTATAAAAAAAACCGGTCAAGTGCGTGTCGGGCCACGCGCAGTGTAGGGTTCCGTAGTTTTTATAACAGCCAAGTGCGTGTCGTATTCGCTGACTGATAGTTTCGTACCATGCTCTAACTAAAAGCCAAACATGACTACCTAACTAATTTGACTTCCTATACAAATCCTCACCTGATCCGACAATTTTGCACGAAAAGTTTTAATTTTTTTTAGAGATTTGTATAAAACTTGTCATAGCCAGTGTTTTGAATTTAAATACGGACACAGAGCTACACTACTCAATCGCCACAAGAAGCTAGCACGATACAACTGGCGCTAAGCGCCATCTATCGACATTTTTGTAGACTTGTTCGAAAATTTCGAGTCAAATACAATTGGTAGACTATTACTCGTAAACTTGTAAAGCCCACTTATGTGTGATAGTTTTCTTTTAAATTTCGTTATATATAGGTACTACTGCCGTGACATTTGAATTTCTAACTAGAACCGTTTAGTTGATAGAGGGGGGGGACACTTGACTCTAACGAAAATTGGTACTTTAAAGCTTGATAAGTCACGAACGGTTTACTTAATCAAAAAACGGTCTTACCAAACCCCTAATATTTTTTAAAGACCTATCCAACGATATCCCACACTATGGGAAGAACGAAAAAAAATAATTATCATCCCACTTTACATGTATGGGAGGTACCCTAAATAATTGTTTTATTCAAAATTTTATTTTATCACTTTTCAGGCGTCATTAACGTGTATACTCATGCCAAAGTACAACTTTCTAGTACCAATAGTTTTTGAGCTAAACCGCGGACAGACGGACAGACAGACGGACATGGCGAAACTATAAGGGTTCCTTGTTGACTACGGAACCCTAAAAATGAATTAGTAAAGGTAGAACTGCCAAAATAGTTTCGCAGAAAATTATAAAACCAAGTGTATTTGTAACTTTGTACCTATATTATTGTAAAATAAGCTAAATTTTGTCATGGTTTACGAGGCGATTAACAATGGAAGCCCAAACTGTGCTTGGCACAACACGCACTAAACCGGTTTTAGATACCTGTTATATATACATATGATACATATTTTCCAGAGTACACAATCTTATATCCCCGAAGTTAAAGAAATGGAAGGAAACTCTGTTTACATGCACAGACGAGATGCGTGAGGATTTTATGATGAGCATGAAGAAAGCCATTGTGGATTTCGTGCTGAAGGATCCCAATACGGTATCTACATTTATTGTTGCCTAAATCTTCTAAACTACGCAGTCGCGCGGGGATTCGCTGTCGTGGACTTTATCGCGATAAAAACATAAACTCCTTTTGCAGTCGGGTAACAAATAGACTATAACCTTCCTTAAGCTACAACCTACAACCTCTTAACAGATCTGGGGTCGACTTAACCTGTAACCTGGTGTAGGTATAAGTATCTTCTAAATTACCATTTGAGGTTCATTTGAGTTTAGTAATGTGCCTACCCTTATGCCTGAAAACAAAGGTAGTATAATATAATGACGAATCACACATCGTCTCCTCATTGAGGTGATCTGTGACGAATATTGTAATAGTCAGGTGGATAATTATATATTTCAGCCGAAAATAGATTAAAATAAATATTGTACACGGCCTTTTTTCCGTTTCTTGTTCCATTAAAGTTAAAAGTTCCAAGTTTAAAAAGTCTAAAATTCGTAGGAAGAGTCATTGGAGGAAGATGAAACGCCGCTGAAGCAAGAGATGGCGCTGAAAGACGATGCCTGGAGGAACCGCTATGCTGTAGCACAGAAGTATCTTACTAGGAACCTGCACAGTGTAAACCCTTGTATCGCTCAGGTGTTACAAATATGGTGGAAACAATTCAAGTAAGATTACGCAATTTTTTTTCTCTTACTTTGAATGTAACGTCATATCCATCAACCCTACCTATTGTACTCCGCTGCTACATTTGACGGGCTGTATACCAAGCTGTACAATCAACATGACGGGAACACAACACGAAGTCCTCTACTTTTAGAAAACAATCCCAAGAACTTGATTAAGGCCGTCGGTTAACAATCTAGGGTCGCGTAACACCACGCTTGTCGAAATGCAGTTTTCAATTCAGTATTTCAATAATAAAAGATCGTCTGCTCCTTCATTTTCAACACAAAATGAATACATACAGTTGCAATGGATCTGTTGCAATATGAAAGTAAATATGTGGCTGATTATATTAATTTTCAACCGACGACAAAAAGAGGAGGTTATCAATTCGACGCGTATATATATATTTTTTTTTAATGTATGATCATCGATTACTCGAAGACGGCTGAACCGATTTGGAAAATTCTTTTTTTGATTGAAAGAATATACTTTGAAATTGGTCCCATTTTCATAAACGTCATGATCTGATGATGGGATCCTGGAGAAATCGAGGGAACTCTTCAAATATTATAGGCACACCTATAACGTTTTGGGTATTTATTATAGTAACTTGTGCAGTTGCTCTCAAAAAGTACCATTTGAGGAAGTGGAACTGATGATGAAGACCACAGATGGCCGCCGAAACTACTCAATAATAAGTATTGAGTGGATTGCGATTCGATTACTTGAATATGGATGTTAAGCACTTTATGCTCGTCACAATGCATATGGTGATGTAGAGCTGATGGTGAAGTAACAGGAGAACTCCTCAACAATTAACGGCCCAGCATTGGGAAAAACAATATTTTGTAAAAGGTTATAAGTAGTTGACATTTAGGCTCTTGTAACTAGGTAAATTAAAAATAGACCAACTAAAAAGAGTGAAATAAAAACTTTTTACCAAAAAATTAAACCGACTCCCAAAAAACACTGCAAAGTGAAAAATAACTTTAATTTCGGAAGTCGGTGCCAAAAACGAAAATACAAAACTAAAGACACCGACTACCGAAATTAAAGTTATTTTTCACTTTGCAGTGTTTTTTGGGAGTCGGTTTAATTTTTTGGTAAAAAGGTTTTTTGTGTTACGAAATAAAGCTGCAGGACTCGCTTGATCTGTCGCCATCAGTTCTCCAACAGAAATAGGTAACCCACTGCCACCTCACCTTGCTAACCATGGAAGCTCTGACGGTGACTTATTTATAATTTCGGATCTCACTATTCAAAAAAATCCTATGAAATTCATGACTCGAATAAAGAACCTATTTGAATAACTTTATTCTACACATTCTAGTGACTTGAGATTGATCAGCATGAAAGATATAATGACAACAAACGAGGCGTACGAGTTGCAAGACTTTTGTTTTGTTTGCAAGAGACACATAGAAGCGGCTGGCAATGTACTCGCACACCAGTGGATACCAACTGTGCAAGCTGTTTTTCTTCAGGTGAGGAATAGTATCCTTTAAGAATAAACATAGCGTTTTTTATTTACAATATTGTATAATAATTTAACTTCTCCAGGGCAGTAAAAAAAGGTCGATACCAGACCCGAAACAAGGACAGAAAATGAAGCACTTCTACAATTGTCTGGGGTGTATCATGACGTACAATCTTCAAACTTTATGCTTGAAATCAATGAAAGAATTCACGGATTACATTATGGATGTTGGCGTGAGTACTGAGCGACTTTCATCTTAATGTGATATGATATGATCAACACATTCATTTTTAAATTATGCATGGGAAGATTGTGTTCGATTACAAACTCCGAGCTCTCTGTGGCTCTAACAACCATTTGATCATGTTGCTAGCGAGTTATCATTAATGATTGTCTTTCAGCTTTAAACTACTATTTATTTTTTTAACCAAGTGCCTACATTACAGGGTAATAATCAAGGTTTTATAATAAATTTGGGTTTTACAAACGATGCTATAGAATTCGATCCCACTTTTAAGCAGTTCAGAGATCAGTTGAGTCTTCTGTACGAATTTTTGATCGATGCATGTCGGCAGTCACCTCGCTTGGAAACTTTGTTGTACCAAGACTATACGGAAGCTACAAGAGCCACTTTGAGGGTACGATGAGACAGACATCTCAACGTTTTATTATTATGTAAACATAAGATGGTAATAGTTATCAATGTTTAATGTTTAATTTTTAGCCCATAATAGACAAGGAACTTATAGGACATTATAAAACTCAAATAGCGGAATTGATTGCCGATCAAAGAATAGGCCCCGAACTGAGGGTTCAAGATTTCGATGACTACATCTGTCTATTGAACGGCGAGGTGATTATAATTATGTACCTTTTTATGGTTTGGGTTATGATTTCTGAGTTATAGGTAATGGGATCAAACCCAGGCAGGCACATTATGTAATTTCCATTATCACTACGCCCCGCGCTCTTACAAACGTTGAAGGAAAACATCTTGAGGAAACCAGTGAGTCACTAGCCCGCACTGGACCCGTGTGGTGGATTACGTCCAAATACAATCGGTTCCCTCTTATAGAGATGAGGCCTGTGACTTAGATAGATAGATAGATAGTTATACTCTTTATTGTACACCATAACAGAATTAAATGAGGACTTTAAAACTACAAAGGTTGTTACAACGGGCGGTCTTATTCGTCTTAGCAGTGGGAAATTATAGGCTAATTATGTGTTGTTTCTATTATATACTTATTTATTTATTCATTTGTTGCAAGTTCGCACACATTATTTATATTTAATTTGGTGCCAACATAAACTCATTAGAGTTTTACCGTGCACCAAAAACATCGACTACATAATTTAACAATCTTAAGACAAGGTACTTGGCATTGATATACTAAAAACCAAGATGCACAATCTCGAAGAAAAGTGACGCTCGAAACTGTCGCCAAACACTCACCACCTACGTAGTAATAGTAATGCTATAAGTATAAAATATGTTTTTGCAAATTCCATCTTATGAAAAGTGTTTAAAGTTGTTTTTACAAAGCAGTGTGCGAAAGACAATCAAATTTTACGACTGACGTTGCTCGATTGGACAAGGTCTTGAGTGGAGACTTACACCTTATACTAATTTTTTTATAAGACTTTTTTGTTAGTATTATAAGTTTATTAAATTGTGTTCTAAAGACGTAATTATAGCGTAAATGTTTTTGGGTAGAACATGTGTATATCAATGAAACAAATATTGACTGTTAAAATCGTTTAATATTTTTTTTTAAATTCAATAAAGCTTATACCTTTTGCCGTGATATACATAATATCTTCGTCAAAAAAATTTGCCACAAAAAAAATATTTTTTTTACGGCAATTTTTTTTTTAAAGATTGGCTGGCTATTGATGTCTGTTCTCCGCATCGTAAAAAACTAAAGTATAAAAATAAGAAGTTTTTAATGAGATTGGTGTTACGCGAAACGTCAAAGCAACACTCACACACACTTTTATCATTAGCATATCGCATATCGTGAACCCATAAGTTATCCCATGATGAATATATTTTTTAAATAATATATAATAATATATACTTAAAATATATTTTTATTCTATTATTAAATCAATTGGGAGGGACGTTTAAAATTGTAATACTAAGAGCGTAAGGCGCACAATGGGCAATACTTAAAGTGATGTCGTTCAAAAAACGAATTTATCCCACTGGACTGCTATACTCGAAAGCTCAAGTACTTACAGTTCCCAATATATGTATATCTTCCGTACTATACTACGTAGACACAGATTGTTACAAGTAAGCCCAGATTTAATAAGCAAACGCACTGGGTTTCCCGTTTTGTAAAGTTCCCAAATGTCATAGTAAACTTACGTCTAGATACTTTTAGGCATTAAGTTCTAGGATCTACAATTGATCAAATAAAACTATTCCAATTTAGAAGCTTATATGACATAAGGTCAAACAAATTTTAAAACTATGGCTTCAGTCTTTGAGCTCTGACGATATTAAAAAAATCATTTCGTCAGTACAGTAAATTAAGCTATTCAAAACACACACGCGTGTGCGTTAATATGCACACGCGTCCAGAGTTCCAGACACACACACACACACACACACACCCACACACACACACACGCAATTACGCACATACACTCAAACTTACACACACATACACGTTTTGCTTCTATTTCTTTTGTTCTCAATACCTTTTAATGTTACTTTTTGTTTGTAATTTATTACATAAAAAACCTTTTTACCAAAAAATTAAACCGACTCCCAAAAAACACTGCAAAGTGAAAAATAACTTTAATTTCGGTAGTCGGTGTCTTTAGTTTTGTATTTTCGTTTTTGGCACCGACTTCCGAAATTAAAGTTATTTTTCACTTTGCAGTGTTTTTTGGGAGTCGGTTTAATTTTTTGGTAAAAAGTTTTTATTTCACTCTTTTTAGTTGGTCTATTTTTAATTTACCTAGTTACAAGAGCCTAATTATCAACTACTTATAACCTTTTACAAAATATTGCTTTTCCCAATGCTGGGCCGTTAATTGTTGAGGAGTTCTCCTGGTACTTCACCATCAGCTCTACATCACCATATGCATTGTGACGAGCATAAAGTGCGTAACATCCATATTCAAGTAATCGAATCGCAATCCACTCAATACTTATTATTGAGTAGTTTCGGCGGCCATCTGTGGTCTTCATCATCAGTTCCACTTCCTCAAATGGTACTTTTTGAGAGCAACTGCACAAGTTACTATAATAAATACCCAAAACGACATAGGTGTGCCTATAATATTTGAAGAGTTCCCTCGATTTCTCCAGGATCCCATCATCAGATCCTGACGTTTATGAAAATGGGACCAGTATCGAAGTATATCCTTTCAATCAAAAAAAGAATTTTCCAAATCGGTTCAGCCGTCTTCGAGTAATCGATGATCATACATTAAAAAAAAAAAAAAAAAAAAAAATATATATATATACGCGTCGAATTGATAACCTCCTCTTTTTGTCGTCGGTTGAAAATATACGCGTCGAATTGATAACCTCCTCTTTTTGTCGTCGGTTGAAAATTGAAATGTGTTTTAATGTATAGCGTAGGACACTGATTCCTGTAACACAGGCTCGCTTAGCATAGGCGTCAGGGGCTACACTTGAAAGATGTAATATTTTTGTGTTCAATAAATTATTTATTTATTTTATTTATGAACATTGAAAAAACCGTAAAATTAACGACCTCTTCTCCTTCAGTATATTATATAACGTATACATATTTGCCAAAAACTAAATTAGTATTAATTATTGTAAAATAGATGTATTTAACTTTTGGTGTACAATAAAGTTTATTTTAATCTATTCTAAATACTAGCTTTTGCCCACGACTTCGTTCACGTAGAGGTTTTTCCCGCGTAAATCCTGATCGCGTGGGAATTTCGGGATAAAAACTATCCTATGTCCTTCCCACGGTCCTAAACTATTCCCATGCCAAAGGAGAATGCCAAGGTTTCCTTCAAGACTCACTGGTTGCGCTGATATACGATTCTTTTCGTTTATATTTTTAATTATTGGCAACACGCATAATCGCTAATTGGTTAGACATTCCCCTTCCGCATATTATCCTTTCTCCCTTGCACTAGACCTTCGTCTATTCGAGAGTGAGGGAGAGAGACTATACCGCTCTAGAAAAATCGATCGCGTCTGGATCTTCCGATGGACGATCGGACCTTCAATGGCTGTCGAGTCGCGTTAGAGCACACACGCATCGAATCGCATTCGAACGGTCGCGTCGTTTTGTGCGACCAATTCGTAGCAGAAGAACGGTTATACTGTGGTGGTGAACTGTGATCAGAGTGCTGGCAGTCCTGAATATCCTGGATTATCAAGGTTAGTGCTGCCTTTCCTATACGACGCTGGACTCTTGTCTTTTGTTCCAAACAGCGCCGGTTCCCGTCAATTGTGTAACCGAAAACTTCTAAGTCGCATACGTTGCATTACCGCCCATCCATTTAATGGTCCTTCCCGAGTCGGATAATAATCAGCACAGCCATTCCCTAGAATTCGCTAGGTATATCGTAGTTTCGTATTCGTATTTCGTAGTCAACCCCGCATAGATACTTATTTGCCAACGCGTGGCAAGTAAGTACATCGTAATTCATTACGTCGTTTTCGTGTCTTCCTAGCTAATAATCGATTAGTAAGGAATTTCGCAACCCCGCTAGTAGTTAATTATCGTTACTTGTAAAGTAAAATACCAATCGGTCGAGTCAAGGTTACCAGAGACCGAGTCGCGCACCCGGCCGTTATTTCGCAAAACGGTGGGTAGTTACTAAATATTTCTTATAATAATTAGTTTGATTCATAGCTCATAAATATGGCACCGACCGATATTACTCTTAAAAGATTGATAGCAAAGAGAGATCGTATCTTTGCTCGCATGCAGAGTATTGCAGATAAAATAAAACACATTCATTCGGATGAAAGCGTTAAGGAATCATTTTTGTGCGACATCTCGTTAGTACAATCACTACGTGTGGATTTTGAAAGTGCTTTGGATGAAATTGTTATTCATGAGCTAAAATTAAACCCTGAATATGTTGTAGATTATCAATCGCTTTCTGCGTTCGAAGACCTTTTAGGGCGCATTTTACGGGCTGAGAAGAACCTGACGGCTCACTCTCATAGTGAGGTCCAAAGGTCACCTCGATTGCCGCCAATTGAAATACCCGAATTCAACGGAGATATTAAGAATTGGCCATTATTCGTCGCTAGTTATCGTAATGTCGTGCATAATAATGTTTCTCTAACAGACTGTGAGAAATTATATTATTTATTAGGTAAATTAACACATAAAGCTCGTACAATTTTCGCTGGTATTACCCCGTCTGCGGATAATTACCCACTCATTTTCGATTTGCTTTGTAAAAAATACGAAGATAGTCGACAATCGGCAACTTCATACTTAACTCAAATATTTGAATTTAAATCTATTACATCAGGTACCCCTAGTAGTTTAGAATCATTTATTGATAAGTTCGCTTCGTCGGTAGTTGCTTTAAAACATACAAAAGTCACTGACCTTGCTGATTTTATATTGTTGCATGTCGCGCTTAAAAAACTGGACCCAGACACCGTTCGTACGTTCGAATCCAATTATCAATTAAAGTCGAATGGATCCGAAATCCCATTGTTTTCCGATCTAGTTAATTTCGTTAGTGATC
The DNA here is from genome assembly GCA_943138885.2 of Tholera decimalis. NCBI lineage: Eukaryota > Metazoa > Arthropoda > Insecta > Lepidoptera > Noctuidae > Tholera > Tholera decimalis. The sequence goes on along the minus strand of OW964553.2, from coordinate 11,165,447 downwards.
ATATAAAGGTTTTAGAACGAACTTCGATACCTGTTGCTCGAGTCAATACTAATAAAAGGCCTTTAGATCGTAAATCAACTAACGCATATGTGTCCAGTTCTCAACCAGTCGCTTGTAGTTTGTGTAAGGAAAACCATGACTACATTTATAAGTGTACGGTTTTTAAGAGTTATAACCCCGATCAACGTTTTAAATTCGTTAAGTCAAACAACTTGTGTATAAATTGCTTAAGTAGTGGTCATCGCGTGTCTGCGTGTGAGTCGACGTCTACATGTAAAAAATGTAGGTACAAACATCATACATTGCTATGTTTTGGAAATAGGCCTGCGTCAAATATGTCGCCGTCACGCTCAGTCGAAGAGCCGAGCGCGGGTTCGATTCCCGCGAACTCGGATGTAGCATTATGCTCAAGTGCAGTCGGCCCTTATAAAGGCTCTAGAACTGTGTTGTTGGGTACCGCACGTATCGTTATTCTAGATTCTCGTGGTCACGAACATTGCGTTCGTGCATTGTTGGACAGCGCGTCTCAGAGTAGCTTTATTACTCGCGATTGCTGTCAACGTTTAGGATTAAACATAAATAATAGCCCTACTTGTTCCACTGTTAGGGGTATAGGAGGTTCGAGTAAACCCATTCAAGGTTCCGTACAATTAAAAATTCATTCTCGTTTCGATCATAATATAACTTATGATATTGAGTCGTTGGTAATAGATAGGATTACCGAACGTCTGCCAACCGCGACAGTCGACACTTCGCGACTGTCTAACTTCGAAGACTTACCGTTGGCAGACGATACATATTATTCATCAGGCCCGATTCACGTATTGATCGGCGCTTCGATTTTTCCGCACCTGCTTTTGTCGAACAGAGTTCAAGGATCGACTTCGAATTTATCGCCGCTCGCATTAGAAACGGTCCTTGGCTATGTGATCGTAGGTGACGCACCAGCATGTACTGACGGTAATTCGACCGTATCGCATTGCTGTATCGCGGACACATTAGACTCTGCTGTCCGGAAATTCTGGGAATTAGAGGAAGTGAGTGTTCCCCCGGTATTCAGCCCGGACGACCAATTGTGTGAGGAATTTTACACCCGCACTACCACTCGGGATAGTGAGGGACGTTACGTAGTAGCTTTGCCTTTCAAGGCTGATGTCGAATCCCTTGGCAATTCGCGCCAAGCAAGTGAACGGCGGTTTTACTGCTTGGAAAGGAAGATGCAAGCTTCTCCACAATTAAGGGTCGCGTATGACAGTGTCATCCGGGAATATTTAGAAAAGGGCTACATTTCATCTACGAATCCTGATTCGGCGGGAAGTTCGTATTTTATTCCGCATCATGGTGTGATCCGAGATGATAAGGTCACAACCAAACTTCGTGTCGTTCTCGATGGTAGTTGTAAAACTACTACCCGCATCTCGCTTAATGATCTCTTGTATGGTGGACAGAACCTACAAGGGAACTTGTTCAATATTATTATTGGTTTTCGTTTGTTTTCGATAGCGCTTTCCGCAGACATTCGTCAGATGTTTCTCAGCATTGGAGTCCGAGAATCTGATCGGCGTTTCCAACGCATTTTGTATCGCTTTTCCCCGCAAGAACCTTTACAGGTTTATGAATTTAATCGTGTCGTTTTTGGGCTTAAGTCTAGCCCCTTTCATGCACTTCGAACTATTAAGCAGTTGGCTGAGGATGAGGGTGACTCCTACCCTCAGGCCAAAGATATTGTCGCTGCGGGGTTGTATATGGACGACTACGTCCATTCCGTTCGCACGGAAGACGAGGGCATTTCCACCGCTTCGGAAATGATAGGTCTCATGAAGGCTGGTCAATTTGAGCTAGTTAAGTGGACCAGTAATTCCCAAGTCGTATTAGATTCGATCCCACCCTCGCACCGCCTGCCAGTTGTCAAGGAATTCGATGAGTCCGATCAACATAAAGTACTGGGCTTGTGTTGGTCACCTACGTCGGACAACTTCGGCATGAAAATTAATACTCCCGCTCAGATTTGTACTAAGCGTACAATATTGTCGTGTGTCGCTAAAATATGGGACGTCATGGGATTTGTCGCACCTGTTGTCCTGTACGCTAAACTTCTAATCAAGCAGCTTTGGCTGTCTGATTGTGACTGGGATGATACTCCACCTGAAGATATAGTCAGGCTGTGGATTCGCTTCAAAGAAGAGCTTCCCTTGCTCTGTACTATAAGGATCCCACGTCACGTTGGTATCGTCGGCGATAGTGTGGTCACTATATTGGCTTTCGCGGACGCCAGTGAGAAAGCATACGGGGGGGTTATTTACTTCCACGTTCAAAATAGTGATGGCAATATCGTTAGGTTGTTGACCGCTAAGTCGAAGGTCTCCCCTAAAAAGGTCGTTTCTCTTGCTCGTCTGGAGCTGTGCGCTATTCTTGTGCTAGCTCAACTCATAAAAAATGTCGTAGTCGCTTGTCAAAACCGCATTATATTTCGCAACATATTCGCATTTTCGGATTCAACAGTCGCTCTCTGTTGGGTACATTCGTCGCCCCATCGGTGGAACACCTTCGTGGCCAACAGAGTCTCGAAAATACAGGACGACTTATCGCCACAAAACCTGTATCACGTGTCCGGTACGGACAATCCCGCAGATTGTCTGTCACGTGGGCTCACACCTTCCCAAATCATTGATCATCCGCTTTGGTTCAGTGGTCCTCCGTGGGCCAGCTTAGACGTTTCGAAGTGGCCTGTCGTCCCCTTCAATCCCTCTTCGGTATGCGAAGTGCCCGAAGAGAAGAAACATTCGTTGCTCTCCGCTACACCAACCGAAAGATCTAGTATTCTTTCTTTGGTCGATCGTATCTCGTCTTGGAGTAAATTACTTCGAGTAGTAATTTACATTTGTCGTTTCGCTAAACTGTTGCCTATTGGTTACCGCATGGCGGCAGCGGATTACAACTTCGCTGAATTGCTCATACTTCGCGAGCTTCAACGCTTTTATTTCTCCACTGAGTTGGTTAAACTCAGGAAAGGCAAACATTGTAGTCCTGCTTTTCGACACTTAAAACCGTTTCTCGAAGACGGACTCATTAGAGTCGGAGGCCGTTTAAGAAACTCGGATTTAAGTTATGATGGGAAACATCCCATTCTGCTTCCAAGCAAGGACCTCGTTTTGAATTTGTTAGTCGATTATCATCATAAATTGAACTGTCACGCAGGTCCCGACCTGCTAATGTCGCTCTTGCGTCAGAAGTATTGGATCCTTTCTGCACGCAATTTAATTAGGAATAGGATCCATAAGTGCCTTCCCTGCTTTCGGCTGCGCCCTAAGCAGAGCTTTCCTGAGATGGCCGATCATCGCTCTTGTCGTATCGTTCAAACCGCTAAGCCATTCGTCCACACGGGCACGGACTACGCCGGTCCGTTTAAGGTTACGATGTCTCGCGGTCGAGGTGTTCGCTCCACCAAGGCCTACGTGTGTCTGTTCGTCTGCATGACTACACGCGCGGTGCACATAGAGCTCGCTGGGGATCTTAGCACAGCTAGTTTTATGGGCGCCTTTAAACGGTTCCTGTCAAGGCGTGGCCCGGTTAGTAGAATTTATTCCGATAACGGGACTAATTACATAGGCGCTAAACGGAAACTCTCGGAACTTCACGCATTTCTTTGTTCGAAGTACCATAATTCGGAATATGGTCATACATTAGCTATAAATCGAATAGATTGGTCACTCAATGTCCCGACGGCTAGTCACTTTGGCGGCAATTGGGAAGCTAATATTAAAAGTTTAAAGTCACACCTATATCGGGTCATAGGCGATACTATTCTGTCGTTTGAAGAATTAAGTACCGTTCTTATTCAAATAGAATCGGTAATGAACACTAGACCTCTTTGTAGGACACTCTCTAGTGATCCTTCAGAGCCGCTCGCATTGACTCCAGCGCACTTTTTGAATCTCACGCCTCTGAAATACTTGCCTGCCGAGGAAATAGACGAGAGAACTCTTACTGCTAGACACGAGCTACTAGATAAGTTAGTACAGTCGTTTTGGAAGCGCTGGAGAACTGGATATCTCCATACTTTGCAATCTCGCCGCAAATGGAACACGCCGGTCGATCCGGTCTCTGTCGGCACGGTCGTGATTCTTATATCCGACAACTCGCCCCCACTACACTGGCCTTTGGGTGTCGTGGAGGAAATTTTCCCTGACTCAACCGGAGTCACTCGTATCGTTCGGGTTAAGACAACCACCGGATCCTACTTGCGTCCCGTGGTGCGTCTTTGCCCATTGCCTATACAGTAGTTTATTTAATTCGTCTTTAAGGTTAGGTTAATATTAGTTATTAGGTATTTAGTTTCGTAGTTATAGGATAGTAATTATCGAATAGATTCGTTTTCTTGTGGTTTGCCTCACTCTTGAAGGCATCCCTTCAAGCCCGGGGGAATGGTTGCGCTGATATACGATTCTTTTCGTTTATATTTTTAATTATTGGCAACACGCATAATCGCTAATTGGTTAGACATTCCCCTTCCGCATATTATCCTTTCTCCCTTGCACTAGACCTTCGTCTATTCGAGAGTGAGGGAGAGAGACTATACCGCTCTAGAAAAATCGATCGCGTCTGGATCTTCCGATGGACGATCGGACCTTCAATGGCTGTCGAGTCGCGTTAGAGCACACACGCATCGAATCGCATTCGAACGGTCGCGTCGTTTTGTGCGACCAATTCGTAGCAGAAGAACGGTTATACTGTGGTGGTGAACTGTGATCAGAGTGCTGGCAGTCCTGAATATCCTGGATTATCAAGGTTAGTGCTGCCTTTCCTATACGACGCTGGACTCTTGTCTTTTGTTCCAACCAGCGCCGGTTCCCGTCAATTGTGTAACCGAAAACTTCTAAGTCGCATACGTTGCATTACCGCCCATCCACTCACTACAACACTACACACTACAAGACTAATTGTTACCAGCACTAAATAACTATTATAAACTGTATCGATAATTGAATATAACTAAACATTATTTATTATTATAAGAATTACGAATTATGACTTTAGTAACTAATAAATTCACTAACATAGGTTCATCATAATGATATTAATGTAATCGATTTGCAAGTGCAATTTCGTATCGATATTATTTTATTTTGGTATTGGCAACATTTCTAATTGAAATTGTAGATAGAAAACGTGTTGATAAATTGAATAACTATTTAAAATGACTTTTAAACGGTGTACTTCTACAGATTTTATTTATACTGTATAATTCTTACAGTTTTATATAATGAACTAGTATTTGCGTGTTGCGCGAGGTGCAAGCACCTCGGGTACTCGTGAAAAAAAAAAAATGGGGAGGGTGATGGGGGGAGATGGGGGGGGATTAGTATTTGCGTGTTGCGCGAGGTGCAAGCACCTCGCGTGCTTGTGAAAAAACAAAAAAAAAGGGGGGGGTTGATGGGGGGGGGGGGGTTGCACAAGTATTTCGACTAAAGCATTGCCCCTCTAAATGAATCTGAAAAAAAAATGTTCCATGTCTCTTAATTTCCGAGATCCGCCTAAAGGGGGTGAGAAGGGGGCCGGGGGGGGGCAACTGAAAAATGGTTTTTACTTTACCGAGCCTCCTCTATACGAATCCGTAAAAAAAAAAAATACGGGTCTCGTAGTTTCCGAGATACGATAGGGGGAGAAGGGGGGGGGGAAAAGGGGAGGTTTGGCACTTTTTCCGTAGGTTTGAGAGTTACTTGTTTACGAATCTGTCAAAATATACCCACCTCCCCATACACCATCTGGGAGAACAATTATGTCAATGAGTCAGTCAGTCAGTGGTAATTTAGCTTTATATAATATAACTAGTATTTGCGTGTTGCGCGAGGTGCAAGCACCTCGCGTGCTTGTGAAAAAAACTAAAGCATTGCCCCTCTAAATCAAGTATTTGTGATAAAAAAAAGTGGGGGTAAGGAGATGGGGGGGGTTTAGTATTTACGTGTTGCGCGAGGTGCAAGCACCTCGCGTGCTTGTGAAAAAAAAAAAAAAAAAGGGGGGGGGGAATGGGGGGGGGTTGCACAATTATTTCGACTAAAGCATTGCCCCTCTAAATGAAACTGAAAAAAAAAATGTTCCAAGTCTCTTAGATTCCGAGATCCGCCTAAAGGGGGGGTGAAGGGGGGCGGGGGGGGACTTTGAAAAATGGTTTTTACTTTACCGAGCCTCCTCTATACGAATCCGTAAAAAGAAAAAAATACGGGTCTCGTAGTTTCCGAGATACGATAGGGGGGGGGGAGAAGGGGGGGGAAAAGGGGAGGTTTGGCACTTTTCCCGTAGGTTTGAGAGTTACTTGTTTACGAATCTGTCAAAATATACCCACCTCCCCATCCACCATCTGGGAGAACAATTATGTCAATGAGTGAGTGAGTCAGTGAGTGGTAATCTAGCTTTATATAGTATAACTAGTATTTGCGTGTTGCGCGAGGTGCAAGCACCTCGCGTGTTTGTGAAAAAAACTAAAGCATTGCCCCTCTAAATCAAGTATTTGCGTGTTGCGCGAGGTGCAAGCACCTCGCGTGTTTGTGAAAAAAAAAGTGTTTGCGTGTTGCGCGAGGTGCAAGCACCTCGCGTGCTTGTGAAAAAAAAAGAATGGGGGGGGGGTGATGGGTGAGATGGGGGGGTTCAGTATTTGCGTGTTGCGCGAGGTGCAAGCACCTCGCGTGCTTGTGAAAAAAAAAAACAAAAAAAAAAAATGGGGGGGTGATAGGGGGGGGGGGTTGCAGAAGTATTTCGACTAAAGCATTGCCCCTCTAAATGAATCTGAAAAAAAAAATGTTCCAAGTCTCTTAGATTCCGAGATCCGCCTAAAGGGGGGAGAAGGGGGGCGGGGGGGGGGACTTTGAAAAATGGTTTTTACTTTACCGAGCCTCCTGTATACGAATCCGTAAAAAGAAAAAAATACGGGTCTCGTAGTTTCCGAGATACGATAGGGGGGGGGGGAGAAGGGGGGGGGAAAAGGGGAGGTTTGGCACTTTTCCCGTAGGTTTGAGAGTTACTTGTTTACGAATCTGTCAAAATATACCCACCTCCCCATCCACCATCTGGGAGAACAATTATGTCAATGAGTGAGTGAGTCAGTGAGTGGTAATCTAGCTTTATATAGTATAACTAGTATTTGCGTGTTGCGCGAGGTGCAAGCACCTCGCGTGCTTGTGAAAAAAAAAAAAAGGGGGGGGGTGATGGGGGGAGATGGGGGTGGTGTAGTATTTGCGTGTTGCGCGAGGTGCAAGCACCTCGCGTGCTTGTAAAAAAAAAAAAAATTGGGTGGGGTGATGGGGGGGGTTTAGTATTTGCGTGTTGCGCGAGGTGCAAGCACCTCGCGTGATTGTGAAAAAAAAAAAAAAGGGGGGGGGTGATGGGGTGGTTTAGTATTTGCATGTTGCGCGAGGTGCAAGCACCTCGCGTGCTTGTGAAAAGTAAAAAAAAATGGGGGGGGGGGGGGGTGATGGGGGTTTAGTATTTGCGTGTTGCGCGAGGTGCAAGCACCTCGCGTGCTTGTGAAAAAAGAAATTGGTATTTGCGTGTTGCGCGAGGTGCAAGCACCTCGCGAGCTTGTGAAAAAAAAAAAAAAAAATTGTGGGGGGGCGGGGGTGGTGGGGGGGGGGTTTAGTTTTTGCGTGTTGCGCGAGGTGCAAGCACGTCGCGTGCTTGTGAAAAAAAAAAAGGGGGGGGGATGGGGGGGGGGTTGCAGAAGTATTTCGACTAATGAATTGAAAAAGAACTATTCTCTAAATGAATCTGAAAAAAAAAATGTTCCAAGTCTCTTAGATTCCGAGATCCGCCTAAAGGGGGGAGAAGGGGGGCGGGGGGGGACTTTGAAAAATGGTTTTTACTTTACCGAGCCTCCTCTATACGAATCCGTAAAAAACAAAAAATACGGGTCTCGTAGTTTCCGAGATACGATAGGGAGGGGGGAGAAGGGGGGTGAAAAGGGGAGGTTTGGCACTTTTCCCGTAGGTTTGAGAGTTACTTGTTTACGAATCTGTCAAAATATACCCACCTCCCCATCCACCATCTGGGAGAACAATTATGTCAATGAGTGAGTCAGTCAGTCAGTCAGTCAGTGAGTGGTAATTTAGCTTTATTATATAGTATAATTATCATTAACTAGCTTCTGCCCGCGACTTCGTACGCGTAGGAAGGTTTTCCCGCGCAAATTCCGATCTCGTGGGAATTTCGGGATAAAAGTAGCCTATGTGTTATTCCAGGCTGCCAACTATCTACTTACCAAATTTCATTCAGATCCATTCAGTAGTTTTTGCGTGAAAGAGTAACAAACATCCATCCATCCTCATAAACTTTCGCATTTATAATATTATTAGTAGGAAGTAGGATTTAGAAAGTCTGTCGGACACTACATGATTCGAGCCGAAACTTGGCATTCACCTTTAATCTAAATTGGTTCAGCGGTTTAGGCGTGAAAAGGTAACACACAGACAACTGTTTGTCTGTGTGTTACCTTTTCACGCCTAAACCGCTGATAATATACTATAATAAAACCGCTGATAAGAATACTAATATTATAAATGCGAAAGTAACTTTGTGAGTTACTTTCGCATTTATAATATTAGTATGGACAATATGGACAATAAAGCATAAACTTATTAATAAAAAATAAATAAATACAATAAAAAAAATCGACTCCATTATTTTTTCAACAGGGTAATTTTTATTATGCGACTAAAATAAAAAAGATGCCATAATACATTGTTTTGACACTGAAAACGCGGCCATTGAAATTTGATGCGATACTATTTGAAATGAGCGCATCATTGTACTCATTTTATGCGGACGGTTTTGAGACGTTGAGTGTGCATCTTGGGTTTTTAGTATATCAATGGTACTTGGTTAACAAATTAAATTACATTGTGAGCACACATGGGTGACCATTCTGGCCGGCCGTCTAAATAACAAAAGACGTTAGACGATATAGGTTGTTCCCAAAAGTAAAGTGTTTATTATTAATAGTTAATTTTTCTTTTGTTTCGATATAAGGATCAGGGGTTATTCTTGATTCTTATAATATATTCGTTGACATATCCTTATTGGACAAAAATCCCAAATTAAAAAATAATATATTCTTAGGTATTTATATTTTGTATAAAATATTAGTATATATGTTGGTATTATAAATATATTTGTTTGACAGTCTCAATCACAAGTGGAAGCTTTTGTGAATTCGGACCCGGAGAAGACTTTTGAGGAGTTTTGCGAGGAGTCTGTAAAGTACGTTGATTTAGCTCGGGAGATCCCATCAAAACTTGAGGGGACTATCGTTATCGGTATGTTTCGGATGCAACGGGGTGAACTCATCACCTCGCTACGTGGAGCTGCGACTAGGATGGCCAACACGTTGCTACGGAGAATGACTGACGATTATCAAGTGATGATCAAAGCGTTAGTTTCAAAATACCACTTTACTTAATTACTTAACTAATTTCAGTGTGATTTTGAGATTAAGTTTCATTTTCATTTATAGAATTTACGATGAATATGCTACAATAGCGAACACACTGTTAACTCCGCCAGCGGACACGGCTGCACTCATGGACCTGATAGAATACGTCAAGAAAGTGGAGGACGTCATCCTCGCCGAGATGGAGGACAAGCTGCGCAATGTCATGAGATACATCGTTTTCTTGGGGGACTATACGAACTTTACGCCCTTAGAGCTCAAGTCAAACAATCAGACCTACCACTGGTGAGGTAACATTCACCTTAAATAGGGTTATACACGGAGAAACCGAATCGTTCCACTAGATGGTCGATCTTGTTTGCTTGATTATCGGAGTTTTAGGGTGTTATATATGCACAACAGGTAGTATCCGAAGATTTTTATTCGCGTATTTGTTGGAGAATGTATTTGTTTAAAGCAGAATGAGGACGGACAGTGGTTACCCTAATATCAACCGCCGCTTTATCGTGCAAGCGAAATAGCCAAATGAAAACTGTTTAAGTTTACTTAAAAACATACAGATCAGCAGTTCCAAACAAAATCTTCTAACAGTGAATAATTTGAATATTTGTTTTAACTATATAGATAATTTCATTTGTGTGTTGGCTCATTTTAATTATACGGTACCTACCTGTTACGTGTTTTAATAAATTTCTAGGTATGCTCGCATGCCTGGTATAATAGAGGAGTCTAAGAACATTTGTGATCAGAAGAAGCAAGAATACCAAGAATTATTGAAGGTAACATTCATATTTTTCAATTGGAAACAATGCACATGATTTGTGTAAAGGAATTCCATAGAATTCGAAATAATAGTGTAAAATGTTATTTGTAGGTTCGCATTGCCAAGTTCATTGATGATCTGGAGATTTATGAATTACAATGCAATGAAGTTCAGTATTGGGGAGAAATCAATGAATTACCTAAATACGTCTCACGGGCACGACATTTGGATGAGAAGTAAGACTAAAAATTATTAATTTGAAGGAAATCATTCAAATCTTTGACCTAATTTACCATATTAACCATTAACATCTGTCTTTCTTATTCTTATAATGAATTAACGTAATACAAATGTAGGTAGCCCACATATTGAGGTCCTCCTGTAGACTGTTGCGGATTGTAGATCAGCCCATAACGTATTTAACTAAATATTTAGCCATTATAGCGAAACGAACAATGCAATGAAAGACTACTACTACCTACTAACTACTACTTCATGAAAATTTTTACCCCTTTGCGCAGATTAGCAAACGCTCTCACCAAGATAGACCAGTTCAACGAAGAAGAGACGTCGTTTGGTTGGGACTTGTCACAGTACCCCAAGAGAAAGGCTGTGTATGATAAATTGGTGCCGTATAAGAAACTCTTCGATGCGGGGTATGACTTCCTTGAGAAATATAACACCTGGATGTTGTCTAAAGTAAGTATATTTGCAGGTTAATAATTTTACACGATTGTCGCATCTTCATTTTAATATTATCAGTTATCTTTATTAATTCTTCAAGAAGGCAGATGAAAAGATAAAAAGGACAAACTTTGTTGTAAGAAGGTGAAATTTTTGAAATGAAAATAAAATAGTAATATTACAATTTTGCTAATAACGAAAATGTTGAAGAGTTGATGGATTTTTTCAATCATTGAGTATACCTATTACTTGTATTTCGAAGTTTGTGTTCGTAAGGGTATTTATCGGGTTTGCTGAAAGAAAAATATGTAGATAAAGGGAAAAGCCATTCAAAAAACATAACCACAAAAACGCTAATCAAGCGTTTATATTAGTTTTAAACTGCATCAGATAGCTTGTAAAAAGTGTTTTTAGGGTTCCGTAGCCGAACGGCAAAAAACGGAACCCTTATAGTTTCGTCATGTTTCTCTGTCTGTCCGTCCATCCGTATGTCACAGCCATTTTATTCCGAATCTATTAGGACTATACACATGAAACTTGGTAGTTAGATGTATTCTGTGAACCGTTTTCCAATTTTAATGGGGGGCTCCTCGTACATGGAACTCAAACTGAAAATATTTTTTTTTTCATGTAACCTTTCATGTGACATTGAGGTTTCTAAAACCACTTCTTCATAAAGTCAATCGTTTAAAAGATATACGCTTTTAAAGTGGTAAAATGTGTGTCCCCCCTCTAACTTCTATAATAATGGAGGGAAAAATCTAAAAAAATGTATGCTGTAGATCTAAATGTAAACTTTCAACAAAAATTGGTTTGAAAGAGATCCGGTTAGCAGTTTTTGAGATATAGCATATTTTCTAAAACTGCAAATATAACTTTATAATTCATACAAAAACTATGAAAAACAAAGTTATTTGGCGTAGTTACTACGGAACCCTTCATGGGCGAGTCTGACTCGCCCTTGGCCAATTTTTATTATAATTCTTTGTACTAAATAAAAGCAAAGAAATCAATACGATTGAGGAAGAAAACTAATTTACTAACTTCCCATTTTTTGTTTGTTGCCCTGCATATATCTTCAAATACTTGAATACGTCATAGGTGGGGAGTTTTGATCCAGAGGAGATTGAAGGTGACGTCAGTTATTACTACAAAATTGTATACAAGTTGGAGAAGTCATTCGCGGAGGTTCCGGAGACTCATCGCCTCGCCACTTCTGTGAGGTAGTCCGAGTTATAATGTGTATTTATTTAAAATATTACACTTAAATGTGATCAGCTGCTTAACCTTTTCAACTGGAAGTCTTTAAGTCAAGAGGTTACTTCCAGGCAAGCGTGCTTCATCTTCGACCACATCATCGCTTACCATCAGGTGAGGTGGTGATCAAACGCGAGCCTATTATCAATAAAAATAACTACATGTGTTGGGGTAATACTGGTGTTTTACATGCAGCGATTGCCTATCTAACCTGTACAACTCAGTAGCTGGGTAAGACTAGTGTCAGATTTCCCGATCTTTCCGATCATTATCTGACTACCGATAACTCGCTATTAATAGATAAATGTTATTATAATGTTGAAGATTTTATGAATGATAATTTTTAATTGTAATTTTTCAAGTAGATTGTCTCTTTGCTTCTTTTTTCTATTGTTGATTTTGTTTATGTTTTAATTTAGCTTAAAATAGTATGTTGTTATATTTTGTAAGTATTTAATTTTTTCTTTTTGTTAGTTTTTTTGTTTAGATTTTTAAGTAAATATCTGGTTTTACATTTCATACTAAATTTGTACGCCTTCACGGCAAAACAGTGCTTAAATATTTATGTATACCAAAGACCTTCTATATGTTACCTATGTTTCACAAATAAATATTCTGATTCTGAACGACTGTGTAAGAGTGTAAACATGATAGTCGAGACCAACGACCTAACGTATTTTCCTAGGAGCACGGAGGAATTTCGATATATTACGATGGTCATCATCCGCGGTCCGGACTCGGCAAGCGTCCTCTGCTCCACCACTTTACACATGCATTGTTACAATTAAATATATATGATTTTTAAAATAAGAGTTCTTTCAGAGAAAAAATGGACGAGTTCAAGGGCCATATGCCAATCATACAAACACTTGGAAACCCTGGCATGAAACTGCGTCATTGGGAGAAGATATCAGAAATCGTTGGATTCCCTATTGTCGTGGACGATGAACTATCTCTTGAGAAAGTCATAGATTTCAACCTGGGCGACTATATTGACAAGTTCGAGGGCATCTCCGAAGCTGCCACTAAGGAGAACAATCTTGAGAGAGCTTTGGACAAGATGATGAAGGAATGGGCCGACCTCAAATTCGATATCCTTTCATACAAGTAAGCCTTTGATTTACCTATTTCTCTCTCTTTAGCTTACTATAAACGTATTGGTTCATCAATGTGAATCAATCACAAACATCTCAATTTGCAGGGATACAGGAACTTTTATTCTGTCAAGTGTCGACGAAATTCAATTACTGTTAGATGACCACATTGTTAAGACGCAGACTATGAAGAACTCGCCATATATCAAACCATTTGAGGAAATCATTCAGTACGTTTTCTTATATAATATATTCCACAACTTTTTCACACAACGCCATCTAGTCCCAAACTAAGCAGAGCTTGTAATATGGATACTAGACAACTGATAAACATACATATATATTTCTAAATACATACATATTATAGATAAATTACACCCAGACAAAGAACAAATGACCGTGCTCATCACACAAACATTTGTCCTAGGTGGGAATCGAACCCACGACCTTGCGCATAGCAGTCAGGACCACTGACCACTATACCAACGGGCCTGTCTATATAATTATGTACTTCTTAAAGATGAATACAAGATATATATTTTGATTTATAAAAAAATATTGAACAATATATAGACAACAATATATATGGCGTTAATGGCATATCTACATATTTTTTGATATTATGGATAAACTTAAACATTGTTTACTTTAACAGTGACTGGGAGGGCAAGTTAATCCTTCTACAGGAGATCTTAGACGAGTGGTTGAAAGTTCAAGCTACTTGGATGTATTTGGAGCCCATATTTTCGTCTCCCGATATTCAGCAACAGATTCCGGAAGAAGGGCGACGGTTCAGCGCTGTTGATAAGGCATGGTCGAAAACTATTATTGCGAAGTAGCTGTGCATTACATGAAGCATTATATCTATGGAAGTTGTCTACAGTCATGATTTGCGATTTAAAATTACTAACCTTTTTTGCTGATTCACAAATCTTTATCCGACTGCTTTTAGTGATACGATCTACCACCTGCATGTTCAAATCACTTCTAACGCTTAATCCAGAGCACCAGCAGTATTCTCATCCTTTTGTGCTTCAATTGTCATCATCATCTGCTTAGCTAGTTGGGGTTGACTTCCAGTCTATAACCGTATGTTGCTGAGTATTAAAGTTTTACATAGAGTGACTGCCGATTTGACTTTTACAACCCAGTAGTTGGGTAGCCCAATATGATTTCACCAGAGCAGTTTCGTGTCAGATTTTCTAATTTTTGACTACCCGTAAGGGTGCGTTTCCACCAGAGATGTGCGAGGATGCGTAGCGAGGGATGTGTTTGTAAAGAACCAATAGAATCGCTTCATTTACCTCGCCTCGGTCAGCACAGCTCTGGTGGAAACGGCTCAGCGGAGCTAGATTTTTGCGCATACAAAACAAGCGAGGGATGTGTGCGAGGGATGTGTGTTGAGAAGGATGTGTTACGAGGTTTGCGCATCCTCGCACCACACATTAATGCGCATTTTCACAGCTCCGCTACACATCCTCGTAGGCACATTTTCATCGCACAGCTTTGGTGGAAACCCCCACACATTTTCACAGCACAGCTAGACATCCTCGCACGACACATTTCCATCGCACATCTCTGGTGGAAACGCAGCTTAATGACTGTCAGAATGTTAAGGTACACATCTCATCCACAGAACGACCTCGGCAAGCTTTGGTTTACCTTGAAGATCGACCCATGCGGCTCTTATTATTTAGCCACGAGATCTTCATTTTGCATTCTAATTGTGTTAACTTCAAATGTTCCCGAACAGATGTGGCGCGAGATAATGAAGGTCGCATCCGCGGAGCCGCGAGTACTTGACGTAATCATGATAGAAAAGATGTTGGACCGACTGAAGAAGTCCAACAACTTGTTGGAGATGGTCCAGCGCGGCCTCAACGCGTATCTGGAGAAGAAGCGCCTGTACTTCCCTCGCTTTTTCTTCCTCTCGAACGACGAACTGCTTGAAATCCTGTCTGAAACTAAGGATCCTACGCGGTGAGTTTCTCGATCATTTGATGTAAACGTGAGCTAACCATAGTTTGATTTTTATATAAATAGGTCTAGAAAGTAGTCTAGAGTTTTAAACTCATGTCCTAGCAGTCATTGAACGTCATGTTTTATAGGCATTCGGCATTTTTGAACATATCTAAAGAAACTCAGAGTATAAATGTTATTTACTAGCTTCTGCCCGTGGCTTCGATTCCGTGAAAAGGTAGCCTATATTACTTGCTGGTAATGTAGCTTTATAGTAGTGATTTTTTAAATTGGTCCAGTAGTTTTTGAGTTATCCGTTACAAACAAACAAAAAATCTATTTTTTCACTTTTTAACATTAATATAGATGCAGCTTAACTCGCCTCGATTCTCTATACCCCCTATTTCAACAGTGTACAGCCTCACCTCAAGAAATGCTTCGAAGGTATCGCGCGCCTCACGTTCACTAGTGAGATGGTGGTCACTCACATGAGGTCCTCAGAAGGGGAGGTTGTTTTGCTTACCATGACTATCAATACCGCTGCTGCGAGAGGACAGGTCCATTATTTTTCTTTATTACGTTTTTTTTTCTCTGTGGGATCCTGTATTACTAAATACTCATTTATATCATTTTAGGTAGAAAAATGGCTGCTGGAGTTGGAAAAGGCGATGAAGGCATCTGTCCATAATGTAGTGGCCCAATCATACGATGACTATCTGTTTCGTAAGCGGGACGAGTGGGTGCTATTTTGGCCTGGCCAAACCGTTAGTATCTATAAGTCATAACAATTGGCTGCTTCTAATGTGGGCGGCAAATTGTTGATTGGAATCAATACTCTTATATGACTCACGCATAAATTAAATATACTTTATTAAAATTAAAAGCTTATTTTAGGCTTTTTGAATAGAAAGGATCATTACAGACATCAAAGACACAAAGATCTTGATGTTGAACACCTTGCACCTTATTTAATATTTATCTAACAAATGCGACTCTATTTAACAGCGTTTACTATTCGCCGTGTTATAACTTGAAAGTTCTTATTTAACAAAACTCGCGTTAATGTAAACGCTAGATTCACCTAACTCAAAGCGGTTAGTTAAGAACTTTAAAAAAAATTGAACTGAGTAAATTAAAATACCGTGAAGATTAACCGGCTTAAAATAAATCCATTTTAAATCAAATAGTTTATCTTCAGGTTCAATGTACAGCGATGACTTTCTGGACGTTAGAAGTAACAGAAGCCATTCACACTAGCATTGCCGCTATGAAGACGTACTGGGAGAAGTGTAATTTCCAAATATCAAAAATAGTCGACTTGGTGCGCGGTCATTTGAATCTGCAGAACAGGATCACACTTGGTAAATAACGAACTACTGTTTTCGAGTATATTCAGATGATGAGAGATACCCACACTTTCTCTTTACACTTTTCATAGCTTCCTTTTGTAACTTCGCGAAAGCTTTAAGTTTCCTGTTCTGAGAAGAAAACCACTCTTTCACGTTACGATGGGTCTTTTACCTTGCGTGCTGAGTGCTTTTGAAATTCTCTGACGTTGGATGTATTTAGGAAAACAATATTTGTGTACTGTAGATGTATTTGTTTAGAATTTTTAAATAAGTAAGTTTTTTTTTAATTTTCCTGAGTGTTTTTGTGCACTTGGTTACATTGTCCCAAACGCCCTGGGCTTTCCCGTCAGCAAACTCGTGCGTATAAGCAGTGTTGTTATTTCGTTTTTGTACAACTTAAAAAAACTAAGAAAAAGAAGTGGAATGGCATAATTTTAAGATGGCATAATTGTAGCTAGTATCTAGTTATAAAAATAATTATATTTCAGAATGATACGTAATTATATTTTAAATAATTCCAGGAGCTTTGGTGGTTCTAGACGTCCACGCTAGAGATGTGCTCTTACTACTCATAGAACTAAAAGTGCAGCAAGACAATGACTTCAATTGGCTCTCTCAGATACGATACTATTGGGAGGTAAGTTAAGTTTAGAAAACATTTCCTATAAATTACTTAGAGCATCTCATCTCCTATACACGAGTAAGTATAGGCGATCAGTTGCTATTATTGTCAAGTAATGAATACTTTTGCGTTTCTAAGAATTATCAAACCCAAATTAATCTCTACGAAACAACGCGTTATCTTCGTCTTGGCCGTCACTTTGGTTTAGATCACATTTCTACTTGCAAGCCAATCGCATGCAACTTTAATAATATTACGGGATGCGATTTAGCAATTGATCATATCGCACGCTTAGTCCAATACTGTCACTATCCAAAATTTTGCCAAATCGACTTTTTAATACCATCTGTTGGGAAACGTAGAACTACGCGTAATCGCGCTTACACTAGTCTAAAAGTAACAGAAATAACCGCTATACGGGCAGTAGTCCGCTTCGTCACTAAACAAAAATGTTCCCATTCTCATTCCAATTTTTGCCTCTCCTGAAAAGTTGACTTTTTGGGATAGTGACAGTATTGGTTTAAGCGTGCGATATAATATTCCCTCAATATAATTACATGCGGATTGGTTGCAAGTGGGAAGTAGTAGGGCTCGAGATTTAAAATTACTTTCACAAATGTTAATGTAAGTGCAGAATTCGTTTATAATATCCCAATATTATAGGAGCAAGAAGACAAGACCTGGCATTGTCTGACTCGCATGATCAACTCAGTGCTGAAGTACGGCTATGAGTACCTCGGAAACACCGGCAGGCTTGTCGTCACGCCACTAACCGACCGTTGCTTCAGGACCCTGTTCGGTGCTTTACATCTTAACTTGGGTATGCTTCCTATAGATACTGCTACAGTCTATTCATGCTGCAAATCAAATCAAAATTACACTATTAGAATCTTCTCCAGATACAAGCATATTTAGCTTAGTTGGAGGGGTTAACAGGATTGCTAGTAATCTTTTTTTTTTTAAATAACGATTCGTGTAACGTCAAACGTACAATATAAATAAAACAAAATACTGGATATAACTAGAAAACAATTGGATAATTATGTACATAATTATCAAGTCTAATAATTACATGATTATAATAAAATTATTTAGCACAATTAATAACTTAAGTCTGTTCTAAGTATGCCTGTGTTACAGGGCCTCCCAATCTACCCTATGAGTTAGTAAGTGCGATCTGTTATAGCGGTAGATATAATTATTTACAAACAAAGGAAATCATGGTTTGTTTGAAAAAGGTTGTCCCCGGTAATACTACGGTATTACCGGAGACAACCATCCTCTAGGATTGTTAATAGAATGTATTGATGCTTCTGCGACACTGTGTGGCAAAAAAGCTCGTTATAGTGACATCATTTTAATTTCCTTAGCTCGTAGATTTCCTATGAACACAGTACATATATTATTTAGTTTTTTGTATCTCTATATAGCATCTTCTGTTTTATTGATGAGTCCGCTGTTAACCAGTTACGCCTGACGGTAAGCGAGGCCTACGATAGACTGAGTGAACCCAGAAGCGGTCATCGTCTGAGCTCTTGGTTCAATTTTGCTACAAAGGCTGACGTGTTCTCTCTTTAGTTTTGACGTACAGTTTCTCAAATTATCTTTCACTAACGGGAATTGTGATTTTTGTAGGTGGAGCTCCGGAAGGCCCCGCTGGCACCGGCAAGACGGAGACTGTCAAAGATCTGGCTAAAGCGGTGGCGAAACAGTGCGTCGTGTTCAACTGCTCTGATGGACTCGACTACATTGCTCTAGGAAAATTCTTCAAGGTGACATAGAAATAGTAGTTTATTTCTAGAAATAAAAGTTCACGATGGAATTTGCTATTTTTTAGACGCTTTTGAAAAATGTGTGCATCGTGTAAAGAAAATTTCGAGAAAAAAAGTGGTAGTAAGGGTAAAGATACAGTGCAGTACCTATATCTCGAATATTCTAACGAGATACCGCGGTTTGGTATAAGTTTTTAGTCGGTAGATGTCTGCCACTCCCAATCGTCAATTGACAGGCCCGTTGGTATAGTGGTCAGTGGCCCTGACTCCTATGCGCAAGGTCGTGGGTTCGATTCCCACCTAGGACAAATGTTTGTGTGATGAGCACGATCATTTGTTCTTTGTCTGGGTGTAATTTATCTATAATATGTATGTATTTAGAAATATATATGTATGTTTATCAGTTGTCTAGTACCCATACCACAAGCTCTGCTTAGTTTGGGACTAGATGGCGTTGTGTGAAAAATTGTGCAATATTATTAAAAATCCGGTCAGAGCGAGCGGGGAGAGTCCTGATGATTATGCCACCCAAAAAAAGGGTAGAGGTACTACTTACCATACTTATACGATTCATTACATTTACTTATCGTAGGTACCATTCACAACTTAAATAACTTTAGCATTGGTAAAAAGTTTAAGCAAATGGTAAGACTATAACAGTATGGCCCACAGATACCTGATAATAAACTTTTTATATTATACTAGCTTTTGCCCGCGACTTCGTTCGGGGTGGGGGTTTTTCCCGCGTAGATCCCGTGGGAATTGTGGGATAAAAAATATCATATGTCCGTCTTCTGGTTCTAAGCTACCTCCCTACCAATTTACAGCCAAATCGGTTTAGTCGTTCTTGAGTTATAAATAGTGTAACTAACATTACTTTCTTTTATAAATATATATAGATTTTGAAGCGTCAATAACCTACTGGGTAAGGTGTCAGCCTTGTGATCGAGAGGTCGCGGATTCCTACTCTAGACACAAGTATCTTTAGCTTAGTTGGAGGAGTTAACAAGATTGCTAGTAATGTTAATTTTAACTACATTATTAGTTCTCTTTTTTTAACCGACTTCAAAAAAAGGAGGTTTACAATTCGTATTGAACTTTTTTTTTTTTATGTATGTTACCTCATAACTCGGAGATGGCTGGACCGATTTGGAAAATTCTTTTTTTGTTTGAAAGGGTATACTTTCTAGTTGGTCCCATTGTCGTCACGTTTGGATCTGATGATGGGATCATGGAGAAATCGAGGGAACTCTTCAAATATTATAGGCACACCTATAGCGTTTTGGGTATTTCTTATAGTACCTTGTGCAGTTGCTCTTGAAAAGCACCATTTGAGGAAGTGGAACTGATGATGAAGACCCCAGATGGCCACCGAAACTACTCAATAATAAGTATTTCGTTGATTGCGATTAGATTACTTGAATATGGATGTTAAGCACTTTATGCTCGTCACAATACATATGGTGAAGTAGAGCTGATGGTGATGTACCAGGAAAACTCTTCAAAAATTAACGGCTCTGCACCGGGAAAAGCAATATTTTGTAAAAGGTGATAAGTAGTTGACATTTTGGCTTTTGTAACTAGATAAACTACAAACCGACCCACTAAAAAGCGTGAAAAAAACTTTTTAGCAAAAAATAGAACCGACTTCCATATAAAAACACTACAAAGCCAAAAATAACTTTAATTTCGGAAGGCGGTGTCTTTAGTTTTGTATATTATATTTTCGTTTTTGACACCGTCTTCCGAAATTAAAGTTATTTTTGCCTTTGTAGTGTTTTTATATGGAAGTCGGTTCTATTTTTTGCTAAAATTTTTTTTTTAACTTTTATATTAATAGGATAGTTTCTGTTATGATCAGGGTCTGGCCTCTTGCGGTGCCTGGTCGTGCTTCGACGAGTTCAACCGCATCGACCTGGAGGTGCTGTCGGTGGTGGCGCAGCAGATCCTGTCCATCCAGCGCGGCATCAACTCGGGCTCCACGGAACTGCTATTCGAGGGCACCATGCTGCAGCTCGACAAGACCTGCGCCACATTCATTACTATGAACCCCGGGTACGCTGGACGATCAGAACTGCCTGATAATCTCAAGGTAACTTTTATTTTATTTATGTACACACATGACACACAAAAGAAAAACATAAATACAGACAAAAGAGCACAAAGGTGCTGCTTATTTCCTAAGAAATTTCTTCCAGCAGACCTGCGACAGGAGAGTTGAAGAGGAGATGATAGAGACACAGTGTGTATAAATACTTTTCTTGTCTGCGTCAATTTTATTCTTTTATACTTTCTTGCAAAAATATATTAGCTATAGTAGCCATTTCCCGTGACAATTTATCATATTTTACCGGGGATAAAGGTGTGTTATTCTATTTTTGCCTTATTGAAACTCATACAATTGTTTTAATATACAAACGTGCTTGCAAACAATTTTTTCAGCCGCAAACTTTCACATTTATTATAGGTATTAGTAGGATTATTCGACTACGCATACGATACACGTCACAGATGCTAGCTAACTGAATATTTTCATTATTTAAGCTAAGTGATCATTGTGGTCCTGTCTTAACACTAAGTTTGAAAACATAATATGTCCGTTTAAGACCTTTTGTTTTTAGTTAGATTTATATTTCTATGATGTCATCACGACAACGGTTCATTCAATAATAATTTGGTATATTCGTGCGTTACTTACACGTAGTTATGTTTTAATTTTTAGCTTCTTCCATATTATGATTTTTATTGAAATGAAATATTTATTGTGTAAATCTATATATATAAAAGAAAGTCGTGTTAGTTACACTATTTATAACTCCCGATTTTGCTGAAAATTGGTAGGGAAGTAGCTTAGAACCAGGAGACAGACATAGGATAGTTTTTATCCCAGAATTCCCACGGGATCGGGATTTACGCGGGACAAACCTCCCACGCGAACGAAGTCGCGGGAAAAATCTAGTTGGTTATAAATAATACTTACAAGTCATGTTTTTTTGCATGTTATGTTTAGCTAGATGAGGCTGGTGTTTCCTAACTGACTACTCTGAGAAAAAACACCGAAATAAACTCAGAGGTCAACGTCTCTTTTAAAGTTCATACAATTTATTTATTTATTATTATTATATACTTTACTAGCTTCTGCCCGCGACTTCGTCCGCGTGGGAGGGGTTTCCCGCTTAAATCCCGATCCCGTACGAATTTCGGGGTAAAAACTATCCATGTCCTTCCCAGGGTCCTAAAATATTCCCATGCCAAATTTAATCTCAATCGGTTCAGCGGTTTAGGCGTGAAAAGGTAACACACAGACAGACAGAGTTACTTTTACATTTATAATATTAGTATGGATTGTACACCTCACAATATTTCTATGGATACAAAAATTTAAACTAGTGTAGTAGTACAAAAGTTTAAACAATGGGCGGTTTTATCGCACAGGGCGATCTCTTACAGACAACCTTTGGATGGACAAAAATTAAAGGAGACAGATTAAGGGCTGTCAGTGACAAACAATATAAATAAATATATGAAAAGCATGTAGGTCTATGGTGCTCTTTTGAGGAAATTTGAGTGAAGTATTGTTTTTATCTGCAGGCGTTATTCCGTTCCGTGGCTATGATGGTGCCGGATTACGTGCTGATCTCCGAGATTGAGTTGTATGCCTTCGGCTACCTGAATGCCAAGCCCCTGGCCGTCAAGATTGTGGCCACGTACAAGTTGTGCTCTGAACAACTGTCTTCACAATGCCATTACGATTACGGTAACTCTATTATTTTGAGTAGTACGCTTTATAATTATAAAAATATTTGACTTACATCATTTTTTTAAACTGCCTCGTTAGTCTAGTTGTCGCAAGCGCAACTGCTGAGCATGAGGTCTCGAGTTCGATTCCCAGGCCGAGCAAAAGGGCTCTTGAGTTTTTCTCATAGAAATGTCTCAGTAGTAGCCCGGAGTTTGGTATTAGTCTATTGTTACTTATTATGTATGTATATTTTCTATGGGCCTTAGAAGCCTGAAATAAATAAATAAAATAAATAAATTAATACTCAGTGGCAACCTGCTAGACTGGTAATCGAACCTAACATAGTTGAAAAGAGGATAAGCAGATGATGATGATGATGACGCAATATTTTTATAATTATCTTTTAAAAATGATCACAACAAAAGGCCTGATTCACAACGCTTGTAATGTGAAGTACCCATTTACACAGTTCAAATAACACTTGTTCAGTCCCAAGCCAGCGCAACGATACTGGTATGCTGAACGGTCCACGGTACGTGGAGCTTAACGTTGCTCTTCAAACAAAGTTAACAATAGCCTCTTCGGCCTACAAACCATATATATAAATAACAGTTCTAACCACTTACCTTCTGCACTGGGTACACCAACTCCGACCTTCCTAGGTCACGTCCAAGTGTGGTATGTATGTAAATGTGAGGTGAGTAATTGAAAAGTGTGATGTAAGTCAAGTGTTCTGAACGGTCACAAGGCGTCAGTCTCCAGATGGCGCGGTTCAGATCAGCATCACAGCCCTAACTCGTTTCCAGCAAATGCGCGTGCCACGCGGTGATGCAATACGGCGATATGTTCCGAGAAATATCCCTGGGTTTTCGTCAATCCGGGATTACAAAGTTCAATTAAACACTGTTCACAATCAATCTGCTAATATCACGTGAGATCCAATTCGATTTTCAACTATAATCAATAAAAACTCGATCTCCCCAGCGGTGGTTAGTTTTAGCAAGAACGGAAACGTCAAAGTGAAAAAAAGTCAAAGACAATAGAATAATGTTGCCAACCAAAGGTGCGTTCGGTTTCACGTTGGACTTAACATCTACCCCCCCCCCGGACGGGCCTACCCGTCCGCTAATCAATTGGAAGTCTTGACAAAGTTGCGACCGCTCTCTTTATGATGGATCCGTCCACCAAAACTTCAGCAAAACGAGGGACCCCGTCGGTGCCAGCCACCAAATTGAGAATGCGCCCCATGCGCCAATACAAAGGCTTCAGGTTGGCATCCTTAATCAGGACGAGGTCTCCGATCTTGGGCGGATGAGTTTTATCCGTCCACTTGACGCGTTGCTGGAGGATGTGCAGATACTCTAAGCTCCAACGCTTCCAAAAGTTCTGAGCGAGCTGTTGCACCAACTGAAACCGCGAGAGCCGATTTTGGCTCACATCAACAAAAGGGTACTCCGGCAAGGCGACAAGTGGCTGTCCAATCAAGAAATGGCCCGGGTTTAGAGCCTCCAAGTCATTCGGGTCCGAAGAGAGCGGGCACAATGGGCGCGAATTCAACACAGCTTCAATGCGGCAAAATACCGTAGCTAGTTCCTCAAAGGTGAGAACGGTGTCTCCCAATAGTCTCCGCCAGTGTCCCTTTACCGCTTTCACCGCGGCCTTAAAAATACCCCCCAATGGGGGCAGGCTGGCGGGTCAAACAACCAAGTGACCCCTCGGCGGGCCAAACTATTACCAATGTCAACCTGACTCTCATTAAGTAAGGCGTATACCTCCTTCAAATAGTTACTTGTACCCTTGTAATTCGTACCGCAATCAGACCTAATCAAAGAAGGTAACCCACGGCGAGACACAAATCTTTCCAAAGTCGCCACAAAGGCCTCTGTCGAGAGGGAGGTTACCAGCTCCAAATGTACTGCCTTGGTTGACAGGCAGACAAAAACACACAAATAAGCCTTGACAATTTTACTATTTCGAAGTGTGGACGTCTTCACCGAAAAGGGACCAGCAAAGTCCGTTCCGACGCCAGCAAAGGGCCTCGCCTCATTGACACGATCAGCCGGCAAATCTCCCATTAGGGGCTGCATAGTGGAGGCCTTAGTCCGATAACACGGCATACAACGGAAGACAATGCTACGAATAGTACGATGAGCCGACAAAATCCAAAATTCTCGCTGCAGAATGGCCAACAGCGCATTGCAACCGGCATGCGAGTTTTTAATGTGACGATCAGTCACCAACAATTGTACCAAGTGGCCCTCCTTGGGCAACAAAAGGGGGTGACGGGCCCCATAAGGAAAGCTAGAGTGCCTCAATCGTCCTCCAACACGCAAAAGACCCGTCTTATCCAAAAAGGGATTCAGCTTGCTAACAGCTCCCGACAACTTAACCCTACCAGACTTCAAGACCTCGATCTCCTTCTCAAAGTGTGCAGCCTGCACAGAGCGGACTCAAAGGAGGAGTGACTCCTGTCGCTCTTGAGGAGAGAGAACTGGTGAAAGGCGCTTGTCCCCTGGATTCCTAGAATTATGGCCAAAACGCCTGATCCACGAGGTGACGTTCAACGATTTGTTGAGGGAGCTGTATCGATTCAACAAAAAATCAGGATCAAACGGAGGATCCTTCGTCCCAACAGCGAACACCTTAAGTCCGGGCAAAGGATCCGACATCAAGACTGGCATTCGAGGCCAATCGTCCTCGGGGCGGGTCAGCCAGTCCGGTCCCCACCAGAGGGGGTGAGCAATCAAGCGGGGGGCCATGCATCCGCGTGAGGCTACGTCGCCCGGGTTCAGGTCACCAGGCACGTGCCTCCAAATCAAAGGCGTTTCAGAACCTTGAATCTGAGACACTCGGTTCGCACCAAAGACCTCCAAAGAGTGGACGGACGTCTTCAACCAACACAAAACAATTTGACTGTCCGTCCAGGCGTAAGAAGCCCGAATGTCAACAGTTCCACCCAAAGTATGCACAACGTGATTTAGGAGACGCACAAGAAGCACCGCCCCTGACAACTCCAACTTAGGGATGGTCAATGCCGTCCGGAGGGGGGCCACCTTGCTCTTGGCCATGACCAGTGACAACTCCACCTGGCCCGTGGCGCTGACGGTGCGCAAATAAACAGCGGCGGCATAAACGTGAGAAGACGCGTCACAAAACCCATGAAGGGTGGCAGTATAAACCCCAGGGGGGAGGATGGCGCGTGGCAGCGCGACCTCATTGACCGCAGGGAGCGCGGATACAAATTGGAGCCAGTCTTCCAACAGGGTTTCCCGAAGTGGCTCGTCCCAACCAAGTTCAGCGGTCCAAAGGCGCTGAAGGAAGCATTTCGCCCAAAACAATACCGGGCAGATCCAACCATTAGGGTCAAAGGTCCTCGCTACAGTAGACAACACCAGTCGTTTAGTCCAAGTATGAGGAGACTCCAAGTCGACATCGTACGTAAAGGTGTCTTGAACTGGTCGGTACTGCACGCCGAGGACGGCCATCATGGCGGGGTTGTCAACGTTCTCAAACAAGTGAGGATCCTGCTTATGATCCTCCAACACACCTTCCAATAGCGCTGGCGAGTTGGACACCCATTTACGCAACTCATAGCCAGCGGAAGCCAGAATCTGGACCAACTCGTCACGCAACAAGATAGCTTCCTCAACTGTAGGAGCTCCAGTACAGACATCATCGACGTACAGGTCCGTTTTCAAGATGGCGGACGCACGAGGGAACCTCAAACGCTCCCGGTCCGCAAGCTCCCAAAGCGAACGAATAGCAACAAAGGGGCTTGATCGAAGGCCGTACGTATTCGTGTTGATCTCGTACACAATCATGGGATCCTGGGGATGCTCCCGCCACAGGATCAACTGATGACGTCTGTCATCCCGGTGAATAACCGTTTGCCGGAACATCATTTTGATGTCGGCCACAAAGACTACTTGATGACGACGAAAAGACGTGATGACGTCACAAAGATCCCTCAACAATTTGGGGCCGGAATGCAGGCAATCATTCAAGGAGACGCCGGAAGAAGTCCGCGCAGACCCATCAAACACTGTGCGCAGTTTACCAGTGGATGGCTTGAGGACCGCGTGATGCGGCAAGAAGAAATGCTCTACTGAGCGCCAATCCAAATCTGACACCGACATGTGTCCCAAGTCTGCATACTCACGCATAAAATCTACATATTTTTGCCGCAGCACCGGGTCCCTGGCCTTGCGGCGCTCCATTGCCAACAATCTTTTCTCAGCCGTAGGTCTGGATTGGCCGAGAGGTGGTCGCACCGCAACAAAAGGCAGCCGGGTCTCAAGCCGACCGGAGCGGAGTCGACCAGTGTTGTTCTGATAGAACAACTCGCACTCTTCGTGTTCCGGATTCAAGCGGGCCACCTGAGGGGGCTCCTCAACCTCCCAAAACCTCTGAACGGCGTCAGAGAGGGCTGAGCCGGACACCAACGCAAAGACAGGTTCAGGTGGAGGGGGCACGTTCAACACTGGGCCCATAATCGCAAAGCCGAAGATGGTTGAGACCGCCACCAGACCCCTCGGGTGGCACCATGGGGTCTCCGGCTGCAAGACCGTCATATTTCCCAACAATATTTTCCCCAAAACATCGGAACCCAACAACAAATGCACCGTACAAGGGGAATCAAACCGGGTGTCAGCCAAATCCAGACCTGACGTCAACCGTAGAACATCCAAAGGCAACTGACAATCGGGATGGCTACCCAATATAGTCGGCATAATAAGGGCAGGAGCACCAATTTTAGGGTACGGACAACTCACAGGGGTGATTTCAAACCAGGTCTCTCCCTCAACAGTGGTGACAGCCGCTTCGCCAATTCCCTGAATATTGCCTGAAAAGTCGTTCACCTTCAGACCAACCTGTCCCGCTAACCAAGACGACAAAAGGGAACCCTGGGCTCCCGTGTCCAAAAGGGCACGGACCACAATCAAGTCACCAAAGGGTCCCCAGACCCTGACCGAGGCCGTTGGCAACAAAATCGAATTTCCTAGCGGTGCCTGGGCGGCGACCGATCGCCGCATCCAGGCTGTCCTCTTCCACGACGAGGGTAAGATTGGAATGGTTCGTCCGCGCGGTGTCCCAAGCCGCTCGCCATCGCTGGAAGGGCATATCCTACCGGATGCCTGAATGGCGGAGGGCGTGACTCCAACCGGGGACGTTCCGCCAACGGAGGGGAGAGGTAGCGGTGCTGGTCCGGCCACTGCTGCCTAGCAGCCAACGCGCGTTCTCCCTGACAAGGGGAAGCCAAATCTCGATCGCGGGGCTCCCGTACAACTTGCGCGGGGGGTGGGGAGCGGCGTGCAGAATTGCGGTCCTCAGCCCGGTGCTCATCTCCAGAATACCCCCCCCTGCGCGAACCCTCCTCAGAAGATGGTCTGCTGGAGCGGTTTGCGTTGGCGCACAAAATCTCCAGGTGGGACCCCGTGCAAATTCTACACGGACGGGGGTCGGGACAGTCCCGATGGAAATGGGCCCCCAAACACGAGAAGCACAAACGGCGTGCGTTGGCAATACGGCGGCGGGCACTTACGTGCAAGTTCAGAAAAGCCGAGCAACGTGCCATGACATGTCCCGTGGACTTGCAAAAGTGGCAATCGTGAGAACTCCGGGCGCCAGCAAAACGGGGGGCGGGGCGATCATCAACAGGCCCCCTAGCCCGAGGACTCCGGGCACCAGCCAAACGGGGGGCGGGGCGAACCTCAACAGGCCCCCGAGCCCTAGTCCGTCCCTGGTCTGTAGGCCGAGAAGGTGGTGGGCGTGACCCCGTGGCGCCACGAGTGTTGTCCAAAAACCGACACTCGTCTTCCAAGAATTTGAGGAGGTCGTCAAAGGGGGGAAGATGGGTGGCACTGTCCCCACCATACTTCTGCTCAAAGCGGGACCTCAACTCTGCAGGGAGCAACCGCAGCACTATGTGCACCAACAGGTAGGACCAATGTTCCACCGGTAACTGCAAGCGTCGCAAGGCGTGGGTCGCTGAGACCAACGGGTTCAGCAGGTCAGTGCGCAACGCCGACATGCTGGCAATGGCCGGTAGCCCCAAAATCTGGTCGATGTGCACATCAGCCAGGCAGCGCTTATTCTGATACCGTCTGGAGAGAAGCTCCAGAGCGGTAGGGTAAGAAGAGTCCGTCACCGGCAAGTGCTGCACCAAGGTTCTGGCTTCGCCCTCCAAAACGGACAACAAGTAGGCCAACTTCTGGGCAGGTCCGAGGTCCGAGCGTGCATCCACAAGACTCTCAAAAAGATTAATGAAGCCCAGCCAGTGGTCCTAACGACCGTCAAAATGTGGCAGCTCCAGGGTAGGCAGCCTACCCAACAGTCCAGGGCCCTTGACAACGGAGGTCTGAGGTTTGGCCTCCTCAGGCATCCGGCTCCTCAAAATTTCCCGGGCTCGTTGACCTATGACATCCCCCAGGTTGACAATCTGGTCATAGTCACCCAAAACCTTATCGCGGGCTGCCTGGTCCATCACCGCCAAATCCACGTCCATGATGTACTCGTTGAAGCGTGTGAGCGCAGCATCAGCTGACTTGATCCTCTCATTCACTTGCCCGTTCCGAGCAAGGGTGAGCTCTTCCAAGTCCGGACGCTCAACCGTTGCTACCGCCGATGCGAACCATCTCAACTGTGAGACCAATACGGCAGCAGACTCCCTGACTGCCTTTAATGAGGCCATTGCAACAATCAAATATTAATACAACAGGCTAAAACTAACTAAATAAACAACAATGACTTGTTAGCCGACCAAATAATTTCACCAAAATAACAACTTAAATTCAATTATTTCAAGTCCAAATCCGACCCTGTACTTATTCCAAGTATGAGTCTAGCTTGGTACAGATGGCTAGTTACAAAATAAATAGCAATTCAATGTATATACTATGCTGGATCAACCCTAATTAAATACAATAATTGACTGTATAATATTGAGCCGGAGAATCTCTATCAACACAGTCCAATAAGTACCACAAATGCAATAACCAATACACACAATTCAAGTCCTATTATGTTAGACTATGTGTAATTGTTATTTAGATAACCTTTAAATTCAGATCAGTGACATTCAATTATTAATTGCAACAAATACCAAACAACTTTTACAACAATATACCAAATTATGTACCAAATACAACCTAATTCCTAATTTCACAAACAATCTTACTTGTCTGTACAATACCAAGGGGCTAGCACTACAAATTACAGTACAAACTACAAGTACTATTTGAGCCCGGCTGACAAAGCAATATATTCAAAACTTATTAAGTCGTAAGTTATATTAAGTAATTAAACTAAAGTTATTTTCAAAACTTCCAATTTACTATGTGGATTTATTATTAAACCCACGCTCTGCTTACCAAATGTTCAGTCCCAAGCCAGCGCAACGATACTGGTATGCTGAACGGTCCACGGTACGTGGAGCTTAACGTTGCTCTTCAAACAAAGTTACACAATAGCCTCTTCGGCCTACAAACCATATATATAAATAACAGTTCTAACCACTTACCTTCTGCACTGGGTACACCAACTTCGACCTTCCTAGGTCACGCCCAAGTGTGGTATGTATGTAAATGTGAGGTGAGTAATTGAAAAGTGTGATGTAAGTCAAGTGTTCTGAACGGTCACAAGGCGTCAGTCTCCAGATGGCGCGGTTCAGATCAGCATCACAGCCCTAACTCGTTTCCAGCAAATGCGCGTGCCACGCGGTGATGCAATACGGCGATATGTTCCGAGAAATATCCCTGGGTTTTCGTCAATCCGGGATTACAAAGTTCAATTAAACACTGTTCACAATCAATCTGCTAATATCACGTGAGATCCAATTCGATTTTCAACTATAATCAATAAAAACTCAATCTCCCCAGCGGTGGTTAGTTTTAGCAAGAACGGAAACGTCAAAGTGAAAAAAAGTCAAAGACAATAGAATAATGTTGCCAACCAAAGGTGCGTTCGGTTTCACGTTGGACTTAACAACACTTAAGTGGGAGAGCCCTTGCGTGAAACTATTTACTAAAAGAAATTACATTTACTATTTTCTTAACAAAAAGTTGATAGTGTTTGGAAGGGGGTACCATAGATAGATCGGACCACTTAAGTTTTTTATGTAACTTAAATTCAAATCAACAGGCTGACTTTATACAACCATTTTCCTTGCTAGGTATGCGCGCGGTAAAGTCGGTATTGCGTGCGGCCGGTGCACTGAAACTTCGCTATCCCAATGAGCTCGAGGATTTGATTCTACTCCGCTCTATCAAAGACGTTAACTTGCCCAAGTTCTTGGAACATGATGTCCCACTGTTTATGGTAAGATATATGGATTATAAAAATAATAATTCAACCTTTTATGTTCCTGCTGTAAGAATACAGGACTTCTCTCTATGAGAAGGAATGGATTGGGTTAATCTAATCTAGCATCCACAGCTGTCAAGTTATGCCCGTAACCATTGAGTCATCGCTGCTATTTATTTAATTTTGCTATAGCCACGCAGACAAAGCTTAAAAATGGATTGTATTTAACTATTGTGGAATATTATTATTTGATATAAAAAATGTCCATGTCATTGCCACACACGCTCTTGATGCCGTGGAACGAGAGCGTGTAATTCCGAGCTCGCTTTATGAAGCGTGGCGCCCGGGGCGATTGTTGTTTTTGCAGCGTGTCTGCAAATGAATGTTCAATTTTGTATTTTCAAAAATCAATGTGTAGCCCCCTCTGGTCGTGTCGCCCGGGGCGGTGTCCGGCCTAACAAACCCCTCCCCGCCTGGGGTTGCTGCGAGCGGCATTGTTCGAGGCTACAATGTATACGTGTAGGTATTGTTGATATGCTTTTGGCAGGTTGATCCATTGAATGCCTACCTATCTATAAGAGTTAGCTATTGTTACTAATTTAATCGGGTTGTTGAAGTTTTAAGGATTGGCACATCCAAAAATAATAATGATGGTTCTCAAACTGAGCTTTCATTCATTTTATTAGGAGTAATGACGAAATATTAACATTGCTGAAACATACTAACTCGGCCCTTTCGCTTTTAAATATACCTTATTGGTGTTGTAGGGTATCATCGGAGATTTGTTCCCTGGTCTGCCGCTTCCATTGGCTGGTCTGGCGGACCTAGTGGAGTGTCTGAAGGAAGTCTGTGTCCCACTCAACTTGCAATGCAATGATTTCTTCATTGAAAAGGTAATGGTTTATAAGTTGACGGTCACGCTAATATTGTGGTGAAGATACCTATGTTATAGGTGATAATCTTAAGACATCGAAATTCCCCTGTACGAAAAGCATGATTTTAGGATAGTGATGAAGACGAGATTGGAATCGCCCATCCGGCACTGCATAGTTGGGAAAAGGGATTTTGCGACTTTAATTTATTAAATAAATACGTTATTTGTCTAACAATTTATTATTATTTGAAACGTTTCTAGGTATTGCAACTGTACGAGATGATCTTAGTGCGGCATGGACTTATGTTAGTCGGTCTTCCATTCGCTGGGAAGACAAAAAGCTGGCATGCTTTAGCAGCATCGCTGGAATGCGTCTCTCAAAAAGTATGTTTGCATAATTATTATCCTTTTTACTACTCTAGCTAAATTTTGTGAGAATAGTTTTGTATTATAATTATTCCAAAAATTGTTATTTTAAGTTATCAGCGTTGTGAGACCAATTAAAAATTAACATTAAAATAGATGAATCTAGTTGATTTTATTATATTAGAAATATTAATTGATTATTTAAATATTACTACAATTGACTAAACAACACCTGAAATATTGCATAAAAATCGTCCTCAGTGCTGTGAATTGCCCAAGACATTGTCTCACGTCTGCCATTGTATCACCCTTTTTTAGTTGTTAAGTCCTTATTTGTTTTCTGTTATGGTGTACAATAAAGAGTATATCTATCTATCTATCTACCTATCTACTAAACACAACGGTCTACCTTTCACGTGAAGTGAAAACCAGCCTTTTCGAAATTTCTTTGCAAAGAGCTTATAATCTAAACAACACCTGAAATATTGCATAAAAATCGTCCTCAGTGCTGTGAATTGCCCAAGACATTGTCTCACGTCTGCCATTGTATCACCCTTTTTTAGTTGTTAAGTCCTTATTTGTTTTCTGTTATGGTGTACAATAAAGAGTATATCTATCTATCTATCTACCTATCTACTAAACACAACGGTCTACCTTTCACGTGAAGTGAAAACCAGCCTTTTCGAAATTTCTTTGCAAAGAGCTTATAATTACAGAATAAAGATTAATTGATCCAAGAATTCATACGTTTTAATTTCAACAAAGCTTTTAAGAAAGCAGTTGAAATACCTTGTAATGACAGTGTTAGTAAGGTGCAGTATTTGCGAAGCTATAAATTATTTCGAAATCCACGCGGGAAAACTCGCGGGCGAAGTGCTAGTTATAGATAGATAGAATATATACTTTATTGTACACCAAAAATTTAAACACACTTAGGTACATAACCTTATTGCTATAACTTTGGTTACTATGGCGGTCTTATCGCTGAGAGCGATATCTTCCAGACAACCTTTGGAAGGACTTTAAAAGCTTTAATTGAAATGGGGAAGGCTAAATTAGTGTACTACAAATACTCATACCGGAAAAAACAAATTAAAATATATAAGTTGTTCGATCCTTCAATCAGCCAGCCAACGGTAACTGGATGGTCCGAACTGTCCACGGTTCGTGGAGCCCTAAACGTTGCTTACAAACACAATATGGGCTCTTGGGCCCTACCAATACATAATAGGTAAACTTATAGCCTTTTTTTTTTTTTTTTTTTTTTTTTTCTGGGTGGGAAAATCATCGAATAACTTCTCCCGCTCTGGGTTAAGCGGGAGGGAGTGTCAGACTTCTACTGACTAAAAACCCACCCTGTCCCTTCAGCTGCCCGTAAGTTCCGGAGCCGCGGTATCTTTTTACTATATTTCCGCGACCCCGGCAGGCTATGGCTTTATGAAGCCCCGTCACCAATGCTGACGGCTCCTTGAGGCGCACGTGGAACACGACGCGCCGCCGACCCGGGCCTGGTCTTTGCCGGACGGTGAGCTACCCCTGCTCGCCGTCCGCAGGCCCGCGCCTACGGTGGCCGGAAATCGGCTCGCGATCCCCGACGCCTGGGGCGTCTACCACGACGGCTGGGGCGCGAGGAAGAGAGTTGCCTCTCCCTCGCGCGTTCGGCCTCCTCCTTCGCTAGCATGACTGCTTCGCAGAAGGAGGCGACCGCATCCCATTCCCTCTCGCTCCGCACCATGGTCTGAACCAGAGCAGGGCGCGAGAGGTCGCCGCCGCCGACCGCCTCTACGAGGACACGGCGGTGCTCCGCCCAAGCAGGGCATACCTCGACCGTATGCTCCACCGTGTCCTCCAGGTGGAGGTAAACTTATAGCCTAGACTTACCTGAGCTGTAGAGACGACAAGTTTCGACCTTCCCCAG
This sequence comes from Tholera decimalis, assembly GCA_943138885.2. Lineage (NCBI taxonomy): Eukaryota > Metazoa > Arthropoda > Insecta > Lepidoptera > Noctuidae > Tholera > Tholera decimalis. Next base: position 11,131,310 of record OW964553.2, on the reverse strand, counting down.
GCCACGTCCGTGATATGTGTGTAGGTAGGTAATGAGTAGTTGAAACGTGTAATGTGGGTAAGTGGTGTCACGGCGGTCACAAGGGACGCAAGCTTCAATATGTGGTCCAGGCCGGAACTTAGTACAACTTCGCACCAGATTGGAGCAGCTATTTATCACCAATTCACAATTACTTTCAACAAATTTCGCGTGCCATTCGGTCTGGCGTCATCAGGCGTTATTGTCCAAAATATCCCAGGTTTTTCGTCAATTCGGGATTCTAGATTTCAATTAATCACTAATCACAACCGATCTGTCATTTAACCGCGTAGATTCAACAGGATTTTAATTACAATCAATAAATCGATCTCAACAAACGGCGGACATTATTTCAACGTAACAAAAGTTATCTGTCAAGTCAAAGGAGTTATGTCAAGCCCACAGATAATTAATGTTGCCAACCAAAAAGGTGCGTTCTATTTCACGTTGGACGGAACATCTACCCCCCCCCCCGGACGGGCCTACCCGTCCGCTAATCAATTGGAAGTCTTGACAAGGTTGCGAATTTAACACAGCTTCAATGCGGCAAAATACCGTAGCTAGTTCCTCAAAGGTGAGAACGGTGTCTCCCAACAATGTCCGCCAGTGTCCCTTTGCCGCTTTCACCGCGGCCTCAAAAATACCCCCCCAATAGGGGCAGGCTTTCGGGTCAAACAACCAAGTGACCCCTCGGCGGGCCAAACTATTACCAATGTCAACCTGGCTCTCAGCACTCGCACAGAGCGGACCCAAAGGAGGAGTGACTCCTGTCGCTCTTGAGGAGAGAGAACTGGTGACAGGCGCTTGTCCCCTGGATTCCTAGAATTATGGCCAAAACGCCTGATCCACGAGGTAACGTTCAACAATTTGTCGAGGGAGCTGTATCGATTCAACAAAAAATCAGGATCAAACGGAGGGTCCTTCATCCCAACAGCGAACACCTCAAGTCCGGGCAAAGGATCCGACATTAAGACTGGCGTTCGAGGCCAATCGTCCTCGGGGCGAGTCGGCCAGTCCGGTCCCCACCAAAGGGGGTGAGCAATCAAGCGGGGGGCCATGCACCCGCGTGAGGCTACGTCGCCCGGGTTCAGGTCACCAGGCACGTGCCTCCAAATCAAAGGCGTTTCAGAACCTTGAATCTGCGACACTCGGTTCGCAACAAAGACCTCCAAAGAGTGGACGGACGTCTTCAACCAACACAAAACAATTTGACTGTCCGTCCAAGCGTAAGAAGCCCGAATGTCAACAGTTCCACCCAAAGTGTGCGCAACGTGGTTTAGGAGACGCACAAGAAGCACCGCAGGGAGTACGGATACAAATTGGAGCCAGTCTTCCAACAGGGTTTCCCGAAGTGGCTCGTCCCAACCAAGTTCAGTTATAACAAGGGCAGGAGCACCAATTTTAGGGTAAAGACAACTCACAGGAGTGATTTCAAACCAGGTCCTTCCCTCAACAGTGGTGACAGCCGTTTCGCCAATTCCCCGAATCTTGCCTGAAAATTCGTTCACCTTCAGGCCAACCTGTCCCGCTAACCAAGACGACAAAAGGCAACCCTGGGCTCCCGTGTCCAAAATGGCACGGACCACAATCGAGTCACCCAAGGGTCCCCAGTCCCTTGACCGAGGCCGTTGGCAACAAAACCGTCTTGATCGGGGAGGGGTCCTTTAGCGGGGCAGGCGCCAATTTCTTAGCGATGCCTGGGCGGCGACCGATCGCCGCATCCAGGCTGCCCTCGTTCACGACGAGGCCAACATTCAAAGTATTCGTCCGCGCGGTGTCCCGAGCCGCTCGCCATCACTGGAGGGGCATATCCCACCGGATGCCTGAATGGCGGAGGGCGCGACTCCAACCGGGGACGTTCCGCCAACGGAGGGGAAAGGCAGCGGATCGGCCGGCCACTGCTGCCTAGCAGCCAACGCGCGTTCTCCCTGACGAGGGGAGGCCAAATGGCGCTCGCGGGGCTCCCGTTCAACTTGCGTGGGGGGTGGAGTGCGGTGAACAGAATTGCGGGCCTCAGCCCGGTGCTCGTCTCCAGGGTACCCCCCCCTGCGCGAATCCTCCCCAGAAGATGGTCTGCTGGAGCGGTTCGCGTTGGCGCACAAAATCTCAAGGTGGGACCCTTTACAAATTCTACACGGGCGGGGGCTGGGGGCAGTCCCGATGGAAGTGGGCCCCCAAACACGAGAAGCACAAACGGCGTGCGTTGACAATGCGGCGGCGGGCACTTACGTGCAAATTCAAAAAGGCTGGGCAACGCGCCATGACATGCCCCGTTGCCTTACAAAAGTCACAATGATGAGGACTCCGGGCGCCAGCAAAACGGGGGGCGGGGCGAACATCAACAGGCCCTCTAGCCCTAGTCCGTCCCTGGTCTCTAGGCCAAGAAGGTAGTGGGGGTGACCCCGTGGCGCCACGAGTGTTATCCAAGAGCCGACACTCGTCTTCCAAAAATTTGAGTAGGTCGTCAAAGGGGGGAAGATGGGTGGCACTATCCCCACCATACTTCTGCTCAAAACGTGACCTCAACTCCGCGGGGAGCAACTGCAGCACTATGTGCACCAACAAGTAGGACCAATGTTCTACCGGTAACTCCAAGCGTCTCAAGGCGTTGGTCGCTAAGACCAACGGGTTCAGCAAGTCAGTGCGCAACGTCGACGTGCTGGCAATGGCCGGTAGTCCCAAAATCTGGCCGATGTGCACATCAGCCAGGCAGCGCTTGTTCTGATACCGTCGGGAGAGAAGCTCCAGAGCGGTCGGGTAGGAGGAATCCGTCACCGGCAAGTGCTGCACCAAGGCTCTGGCTTCGCCCTCCAAAACGGACAACAAGTAGGCCAACTTATGGGCAGGTCCGAGGTCCGAGCGTGCATCCACAAGACTTTCAAAAAGATTAATGAAGCCCAGCCAGTGGTCCAAGCGACCGTCAAAATGTGGCAGCTCCAGGGTGGGCAGCCTACCCAATAGTCCAGGGCCCTTGACAACGGAGGTCTGAGGCTCGGCCTCCTCAGGCACCCGGCTCTTCAAAATTTCCCGGGCTCGTAGACTTATGACATCCCCCAGGTGGACAATCTGGTCATAGTCACCCAAAACCTTATCGCGGGCTGCCTGGTCCATCACCCCCAAATCCACGTCCATGATGAACTCGTAGAAGCGTGTGAGCGCAGCATCAGCTGACTTGATCCTCTCATTCAAGCGCCCGTACCGAGCAAGGGTGAGCTCTTCCGAGTCCAAACGCTCAACCGTTGCTGCTGCCGATGTGAACCATCTCAACTGTGAGGCCAATCCGCAGCAGACTCCCTGACTGCCTTTAATGAGGCCATTGCAACAATCAAATATCAATACCAACAGGCTAAAATTAACCAAACAAACAAACAATGACTTGTTAGCCAATCGAGCAATTTCAACAAAATAAAACTTAAATTCAATTTATTTCAGGTCCAAATCCGACCCTGTACTTATTCCAAGTATGAATCTAGCTTGCTAAGGATGGCTAGTTACAGAAAAAATAACAATTTAATGTATATATTATGCTGGATCAACACCAATTAAACACAACAATTGAATGTACAATACTGTGCCGGACAATCTCTAATAACACAATCCAATAATCACACTAAACAATAAATCAATATACACAATTCAAGTCTTGTTATGTTAACAAATGTGTGATTATTATTCAGATAAACTTTTAAATTCAGATTAGTGACATTCAATTATTAATTACAACAAATATACCAAATTATGAACCAAAATACAAACTAATAATTCCTAATTTCACAAATAAATCTTACTTGTCAATACAACAGGGACTACAGTACAAACTACAAGTACCATTTCAATTTGATAGCCCGGATAACATGGTAATATATTCAACTTATTAAGTTATTTTCAACAATGTTCAAAACTTCCAATTTACTTAGTGGATCTTATATTATAAGACCACGCTTCTGCTACCAGATTGTTCGATCCTTCAATCAGCCAGCCAACGGTAACTGGATGGTCCGAACTGTCCACGGTTCGTGGAGCCCTAAACGTTGCTTACAAACACAATATGGGCTCTTGGGCCCTACCAATACATAATAGGTAAACTTATAGCCTAGACTTACCTGAGCTGTAGAGACGACAAGTTTCGACCTTCCCCAGGCCACGTCCGTGATATGTGTGTAGGTAGGTAATGAGTAGTTGAAACGTGTAATGTGGGTAAGTGGTGTCACGGCGGTCACAAGGGACGCAAGCTTCAATATGTGGTCCAGGCCGGGACTTAGTACAACTTCGCACCAGATTGGAGCAGCTATTTATCACCAATTCACAATTACTTTCAACAAATTTCGCGTGCCATTCGGTCTGGCGTCATCAGGCGTTATTGTCCAAAATATCCCAGGTTTTTCGTCAATTCGGGATTCTAGATTTCAATTAATCACTAATCACAACCGATCTGTCTTTTAACCGCGTAGATTCAACAGGATTTTAATTACAATCAATAAATCGATCTCAACAAACGGCGGACATTATTTCAACGTAACAAAAGTTATCTGTCAAGTCAAAGGAGTTATGTCAAGCCCACAGATAATTAATGTTGCCAACCAAAAAGGTGCGTTCTATTTCACGTTGGACGGAACATAAGTAAATTAATAAAATACATAATTACATAAAATATATAAATATAATGTGTTCTTTGGAGAAAAACAAAGAAATAATCATAAATTTGAAAGAAAATGATTGGCAACCGAGCTTTTAAAAGCAACGAGTGACTGTGCTTGTCTTACTGACTATGCATTCCATAGCCGAATTTTAAATTTTAAATGAATGGTCGTAAAATTTAGTGGAATGTGTAGGCATCAAAAGTCTCAAATTTTCTGATGATCTCAAATCTCTACCATGTGTGTCATGAAGGAATTTAAATCGTTCTTTGAGTTATTTATACAAATATATTTATGTATTGGCCTTAGTACCCTAAAATTAGAAAAGAATAAATAATCAATCAATCCATCATAATTGATTGATTGAATAAATAATAATTTAGCTTATTATGTTCCCACTGCAGGGATACAGGCCTCCTCTCTATGAGAATGAATGGAATGGGCCGTAATCCACCACGCGGACCCACTGAGGGTTGGTGGATTTTGCATGTCTTCGAACTTTTGCTCCTAGGACATATCAGTTCCCTCACGATGTTATCCTTCACCGATTTAAGAACAGTGGTCTACTTTGTGTAGAAAAGACTATATAAGTAAACTAGCTTGTGCCAGCGGCTTCGCCCGCGTGGGAAGTTTTTCCCGTGTAAATCCCGATCCCGTTGGAATTTCGCAAAAGCCTTTCTTAGCGGATGCCTACGTCATAACATCTACCTGCATGCCAAATTTCAGCCCAATCCGTCCAGAAGTTTGGGCTGTGCGTTGATAGATCACTATGTCAGTCAGTCAGTCACCTTTGAGTTATATATATTTAGAAATACATAATTAATTAAAATATATAAATATAATGAGTTCTTTAACATCGTGTGGAGAAAAACAAAGAAATAATCATAAATTTGAAAGAAAATGATTGGCAACCGAGCTTTTAAAAGCAACGAGTGACTGTGCTTGTCTTACTGACACCGGCAATGCATTCCACAACCGAATAGCCTGCACTTTAAACGAATGGTCGTAAAATTTAGTGGAATGTGTAGGCATTAAAAGTCTCAAATTCTTCGATGATCTCAAATCTCTACCATGTGTGTCATGAAGGAATTTATATCGTTCTTTGAGTTATTTATATAAATATATATTTGTATTGGCCTTAGTACCCTAAAATTAGAAAAGAATAAATAATCAATCAATCCATCATAATTGATTATAAATATATAAATAATAATTCAGCTTATTATGTTCCCACTGCAGGGATACAGGCCTCCTCTCTATGAGAATGAATGGAATGGGCCGTAATCCACCACGCGGACCCACTGAGGGTTGGTGGATTTTGCATGTCTTCGAACTTTTAGTCCTAGGACATACCAGTTCCCTCACGATGTTTTCCTTCACCGATTTAAGAACAGTGGTCAATGGTAGATAAGAATATACAACGTGTAATTTAAAGGGTATATACATACCGAGTGCACGGCTTCTTTGGATGATAACAAACGATATGGCAAGGGTTTTGTAATCCTATGTCTACATGTGTGGAGCATATTAGAAATTTCAATACATTGATACCAGAGACCGAATTTTTCAAATTAAGAAGAACGAAGAGAATTATCGTTTTATTGGCAAGTGACGTGGAAAGTGATGACCCTCATAGTGCTGTGACACGTTTGTTATTACTGGTATTCAAGAAACATATGAAACCAATAATTTGGGGTCAATTCTGTGGAGCTGAAACTTTGCATAGAGACTCCATACCAGATGTTGTCTTCAGTCCTTTTGGATAGATATGGGGTTTCCGTTACACGTTATATAAATAAAATAAATAATTAAGTATGTAAACTGTAGGGTCTTATGGACGAGCACCCAGTAGAGTGGACGGTGATAAACCCGAAGTCGATCACGATGGGCCAGCTGTACGGGCAGTTCGACCCGGTCTCGCACGAGTGGTCCGACGGCATCCTGGCTGTGAGCTACCGGGCGTTCGCTGTCTCCGCTAACGATAATAGGTTAGTTGGATATACGTACATAATCAGCCTATAGCTTCACACTCCTGGTGTCCCAGGCCTTATCTGTATGAGAGGGAAACGATCGTGATCCACCACGTGAAACCAGTGATGATTTTTATTTTTTTTATTTTCGATAAGCTTGCGTTTAATCACAGTCTCACCTGATATTAAGCGATGATGTGGTCGAAGATGACGTACGTTTGCCTAGAAGTCACCTATTCACTCTTGACTTAAAGACTCCTAGGTTATAGCTATCAGGAAACACAGATTCCGGCAGAGAATTCCACTCATTGTCAAGTATAGATTAAATTAATACATAAATAATAATTTACACAATGGTGTCACGTCTAATAAACAGTTAATTTCAATCACTATTCTGCAACTGCGAAACTGAGCTTGCTGCTACGAAAGTAACAATACTTTCATCAACGTTCATAATACTCCTTGTATCTCTATTTGTGATGAAGAAAATATACGTATACTTGACAATAGTTAAGTAGAATGAATTTTTGTGTGATTAGAGTGACAAGCACTACAACTATATCGATGCACCATTAAATACCTGATATTCTTGCATTCTGACAATTACTGTCGTTTGCTAGCGATAGTTTGCTGTTCTATCTGCTACATACATATGTATATGTAATATTTTTTTTCTATTCTGCTTTAGTTGCTTTAAGCCCTAAAAGTACGCTAAAGACGTTTAAACCTCAAATAATCGAATGGATCATAAGTCATAACCTCAACTTTGTGATTGTAGAAAGTGGCTGGTGTTCGACGGACCTGTGGATGCGATATGGATAGAGAACCTGAACACGGTGCTCGATGATAACAAGAAACTGTGTCTGATGAGTGGCGAGATCATTCAGTTGGCTCCCACCACCAACCTGATCTTCGAACCCATGGATTTAGAGGCTGCCTCGCCGGCTACCGTAAGAAACATTTATATTCTCCTTTTTAACCGACTTCAAAAAAAAGGAGGAGGTTCTCAATTCGTATTGAACATTTTTTTTTATGTATGTTACCTCATAACTCGCAGATGGCTGGACCGATTTGGAAAATTCTTTTTTAGTTTGAAAGGGTATACTTTTTAGTTGGTCCCATTGTCGTCATGTTTGGATCTGATGATGGAATCATGGAGAAATCGAGGAAACTCTTCAAATATTATAGGCACATCTACAACGTTTTGGGTATTTCTTATAGTATCTTGTGCAGTTGCTCTCGAAAAGCACCATTTGAGGAAGTGGAACTGATGATGAAGACTCCAGATAGCCACCGAAACTACTCAATAATAAGTATTTCGTGGATTGCGATTAGATTACTTGAATATGATCACCTATCCGAATTTCGTACGAAACTCAAGTGGCTTCCTATACGTCTTCGCCGGAACTTACACATCTTGTTTCTGCTATACAGTATTCTGTTCAATCCTAAGACCCCCTCTTATCTTAAAGAACGTTTTAAGTTCCTCCATGACACACATGCCAAATTTCTGAGGTCATCGGAGAACTTGAGGCTAGAGGTACCGAGTCACTCCACCAATTTCTTTGGTAAGTCGTTCGCAGCTCAAGCAGTACGACTGTGGAATACTCTTCCCGTGTCAGTAAGACAAGCACAAACCCTTCCTTCTTTCAAAAATATGGTAAAAGATCTCTATCTCTCTCTTTAATTTGTTACTATTTTTTTATGTAACTCGGCTTTGTTCTTTTTGTGTATGTATATGTATATGTGTATTGAGTATGTAGGTTATTACTTATTTATTGTATATAGGTGAATAGTACACCATGGACTACCCGCGTATTTTTTTCTCCTGCTGTGTCAAATCCATCCAAAGGTTGTCTGTAAAAGATCGCTATTAGCGATAAGACCGCCCATTGTAACACCCTTTGTAGTTTTTTTTAAGTCCTTATTTAATTATGTTATGGTGTACAATAAAGAGTATATCTATCTATCTATAGATGTTAAGCACTTTATGTTCGTCACAATGCATATGATGAAGTAGAGCTGATGGTGATGTACCAGGATAATTCCTAACTCAACCTCAACTAACGGCTCTGCACCGGGAAAAGCAATATTTTGTAAAAGGTGATAAGTAGTTCACATTTTGGCTTTTGTAACTAGATAAATTACAAACTGACCCTCGAAAAAGTGTGAAAAAAAACTTTTTAGCCAAAAATATAACCGACTTCCATATAAAAACACTACAAAGGCAAAAATAACTTAAATTTCGGAAGGCGGTGTCAAAAAAAAAAAAGAAAATACAAAACAAATGACACCGACTACCGAAATTAAAGTTATTATTGCCTTTTTAGTGTTTTTATATGGAAGTCAGTTTTATTTTTTGCTAAAAAGTTTTTTTAGACACCTAAAGTAACATAGAATGCGAGAATGTGGTGGTTTTACAAGAAATATGGCAAGCCTATCAACAATTTAAAAAAAATGTGCTAACGAGCTACAGCGGCCGCAGAACGCAAGGCAATTGAAGGAACTTAAATCAGTAGAATCTGACACTACCTTCCGCTCTACACACAGAGCAAGGCGTCATTTCATGATATTCATCCCGAAAAAACACACAAAACAATAACACCTTAATTAAAATCCATCTATCTTCGACCACATCATCACTTACCATCAGGTCAGATGGTGGTCAAACGCAAACCTATTATGAAAAAGATACAAATACTCTTCCTTGTAGAAATAGAAGTACATAATGATAGTCTTCATTGCGTCTTTGAAAGTCGTTATGTAAAATCAGGATTAGTAATAAAACATCCATCCACAAATTATATTCTGGTGTTTAAGAATTCATAGAATGAGGAACGTTATCTTTAATTCATAGGACAAAACTGATAGGTTTCGGCTGCCATGGGTTACTTAAATTGGTCACAGTGATTGGGGAAAATGTGTAAGTAATTGCGATATTCTTCTTCTCAGGTAGTGGTAGTTGCGGTATATCTGTGTTGTGTGAACCACTCACACGCCGCCATTCTTTCCTAATACATATATGTTTTCCTGTGGCACTCTGGAGTTGAGAATGGCTGCTGTAACCTGGTCTGACCATGTCGTCGGGGATCGCCCACGTACTCTGGGGCCTTCAATCTTGCCCTGCACCACCAGGCGTTCGTCATCATCATCATTATTGGCCACAGCATCTGTAGAGATGATTGTTGCAGCACCAATGGGTCTAAAGGTTTCCGCAGCGTTTGCGGTGGCTATATAGCCCTATAACAGCACAACGTCTCTTGCCGCATCGGTAACAAACAAAGCATGAGTCCGTGGTGGTAGTACTCGACGAAGACTTTTCTGCCTAACATTTTCCAGCCAGTCTTCATCATGCTTCGACACTCCAGCCTTAATGTCTTGGCGCCATTCAGGTCTTATATTGACGCTTTTCTCGCAACAGTCGGCCCGAATTCCAAAACTTATCATGTCCCGCTTACAAGAGTCTTTGTAATATAATAACAGACATTGTATTCCCCAGGTGTCTCGCGTCGGCATGATCTACTTGGAGCCGAAGGGTCTCGGCTGGAAGGCCCTGCTGGAGTCGTGGCTCAACCTACTGCCTCCTTCTCTCCACGTCGTCAACCGCAACCTTATACGGAGTCTCTTTTACCGGTTCATGTCGCCACTACTTTGGCTTGTTGAAATATCGGGACAAGTGAAGGTGAGGACAAAATTACCTACTAGTTATTTTTAAAATCTTTATTAAATTGATTTGGGGCTTTTATCCCAATGGATACGCCAACCCCATCATGCCGTACACATACTTCTACAAAATAATGTTTTCTTAATTAAATTTAAATTCTAATCAATATAGTACACCAACTCGCTAAATCTTTTTGCTATACATCCTACTTCGATTGAGCTAAAATTGATTGTATTAAACCTACCTGTAATATATTTAAACTAAACTCATTGATTAACCTTTCCTCTTGGTTCTTGACACACTCCATCAACAAATGACGTACATCCTTTATTACACTGCATACGTTGCAGTTGGAAGCACTTACTTTCTTCATGGATCTACTAGTTACAGCTGCGTGTTGATCAAGCGATTTATTCAGCATTTCGAGATGGCGTCAGAGTCAGCTCCCACTGTAACTGGATATTGGTGAAAACCAGCACTTTAAAGCGGCTTCTTATCTGAAGTCCACTGCTCAATAACGACACCCCTTGTCAAGAATGGGGGTAAATATAGCTTCTGACTAGCCGCAAGGGCTGTCAAAAATCTACAAATGACAACTTACTGTAATAATCGGCATAGTGTGCTTTCTACGGCACAAAGAAAGAGCGAAGTTTCCACGAACTGACCCCAGTAAGCGCTGCTCAATCCCGAAGATGCTGTTGATATTTTGTCTTAGTATTAATTAGTCTTTAACTTTATGTTTTGATGGTATGATTTAGTTTCTGAAACGACTACGAATCTCAAGAAATTAAGTCGTTGTTTTATGCACAAACGTAATGTTTGCGAACCACATTTGTACGCTGAAAACGGCAGAATATTATGATCGTAATACCACAGATTAGTAATTTTTTTATTTTTTATTTATTTATTTATTGACCTACACAAGTTATTGAAGAAAAGAGATACAGATAGAGTATGCACATATACTGAAAACAATAGAAGTAAGTATATGTGCAGTAAATAGTTACTTCGGTAATACATAATGCACACATAACTTTGTACATATATGATATTCCTTTATAAACCAAGTAAGATTTTGACTTTATCCAGCCGTAACAATGTTACTACAATTTTGAAATTCTGCAAAGATCGTTTGCAATCTTTATCAATATTCATAATAATACAGGTACAATCCACCATGCAAAAATTATATTTTTTACATACATAATGAAATTTCCTACCATTTTTTTCCAGCAAATGTATGTGACGTCCAGAAGTAACATTGTCCAGTCGTGTATGAATCTATTTGACTGCTTTATGGATGATTTCTACGACGAAAAGTATCTAGAACAGATATCCGATCTCGATATAAGAGCTCAGCTTGAGGTAAATACGTTTAAGAGTCGGCAACAATGTTTCTGTTTTTTTTTTATACACTGTTAGGAGTAGTGTGAGTAATGTAGTTTTTACCGCGGAGACTTTCTTAGTAATTTGTCTGTTTTTCAATTTGTTTGTCATTTCTAGTGCGTGGGATTTTGATATAATTGGCGACATACACTGCTACATTTCTGCCTATGCTAATGAATAACGCTGGCGTAAATATACACTTCTCATCAACAAAATCTAAACACCTCTGAAGTTTGGTTTTGAATGTGATATACATTCATAATATGTATTTTTCTTACTTTAAACAAAGTAACTAATGTCAGTTAATTATTAATAATAAATTGAAACATAGATATTCGTTAAACGATACCTTAGAATTATTTACTTTTTTTTCTCCTGCTGTGTCAAATCCATCCAAATATTGTCTGTAAAACATCGCTTTTAGCGATAAGACCGCCCTGTGTAACCTTTGCAGTTTTAAGTCCTTAAATTGACTGACATTATTTATTTATTTTCTTTCAGGTTAAATACATAAATCTCATTCGAAACCACACTTCAGAGACGTTTAAATTTTTTGATAAGGAGTGTATATTTGGTCTGATAAGATCTGATTTACTAATTGTATGGAGTGTTGTAGGGTGTTTTCTTTTTCTCATGCATCTGGTCTATTGGAGCTACGGTGGACGCCAGTGGTCGACCTAAGTTTGATATGCTGTTCCGAGCTCTGCTTGAAAAAGATTTTCCTGATAAGGTAAAAATTCCTTTATGGTTTCAATAAATACAAACAAAGAATCAAGGGAGAAAATATGAATAAATTTTGTTTTCCAGGTTCGCATTGTTCTAGATTTGCCCAAAGAAATAAGCAAGCCAGAAAAACAATATATTTTTGTAATTCCCAGAGAGGGTTTGGTTTATGACTACAGATTTATTAAAGAGGTAAGTACACTTATTTTACATTTAGAGTATACTAGCTGCAAGGTTCAGCTAGTATACTCTAAATGTTTCACCCGCGTTAATTTGACGGAAAAACTAAAATTCATTCAAATCGGTTTCTCGTACAAACTTTCATCTCCTATTTTAAACCTTTAGGGCTTAGAACAACAACGCATAGAAGAGGCGTCTTGAATAAAACACGAGCGATTTCATGTGTCCACTTTATTTTCTTTGTGTGCGTGAGCCGAATGTGTCTACGTTCTTCAAACGCACACAAATATAGCTTTCAGTGATACCATTACCAGTACCATTACCACAAAAATGGGAAAACGCACTATTATGTTGCTGGATCAAATCAAGTATTTTATGTTATGAAACTAAATAAGATGATGTTTTTTCATGTAATATGACTTATATGACATATATTTACGGAAGGTAAACGAAATGAGATATCGTTTATTGCGTTTAGAATGTTTGATGTGTAATGTGTTATAATTATATTATAGAAATGTATTAATTGCTTGAAAAATCTCGTTTGATATCAATTAAAAGTATGTGTTGTATTTATGAAATAGAAAAATATTATTGAGAACATTACTTAAATGAAAAAAATCTTGATCAATAAAATTGTCATCTTTATGATGCCACTCTTCGAACTAACAGTAACTTTTAGCTATAAAACACTGTAGGTAGTAGCTGTAAATAAATATAGTTTAGTTTGACGCATACATAATTGCCGCCAAAACTATACTTTTTTTAAACAAAAATAAGCACAAAAGAAATCAATATGGGTATTTTTTTCCTCACGGATAGCAACATTGAATTGTGATAAGTTAGGTTATTAGAATTTTTGTTTGATGGTCGATTTACTTAAATATAATGTATAAAATGTAAGTATTTACTTGTGAAATGTAATTTGATTACACGTTTTTTGTTTTCCTGAAGGACTATGACATCCCTTTACGCTACAAACGGTCGTTTTAAATTATTTACTCGCGAGCTCTGTTCGGCAGAATGTGACCTTGAGTACTGACGGCTCGTCGAGCAAAGTTAGCCAAAAATGGCTAAGTTTTAGTTGCCTCACTTTTTGCACTCGTACTATCCTTCTATGCGTTGTTGTTCTAAGCTTTAGTGGTTGATTTTTAAAAAAAGAAGCTGTGAAATCGATAAAACGATAAGATCATATTATTATCTCAAAACAAAGAACTCGCTTCATGATTTTATTATTTTCAATATGTATTACACTGTCGTTTCAATAATATTTTCTATTAAGTCGAAACTTTTTGTACCGGTCAACAACAACAACTATTCCACGTTGATAATAATAATTACAGTAAGATACCAAAATATGCGTACTTGTGCCTGTGTTTATCATATATATATCAGTAAGGTTATGTCTGCCCTCTTTCTTGTGCGAGGGAGAAGAGACTCGTGATTGGTTTATTAATTTCTTTATCTACCTACCTATGATTGAAACTAATTAGCCGATACTAATGACAAAATTATTAATCAGTAGGTATAAACTGTAGATTTACTTACCTATTTATGAAGGTGTTCATGTAAGTCTTTAGAAAATGTTGGGCGTTACCTTGTTTGCTAAACTTTAATATAATAATTGAATTCCACGTTTTTTAATGATAATAGGCTCGGGTTTGACCACCAAGGTCTTGATAGTAAGTGATGTTGTGGTCGAAGATGAAGACCGCTTACCTAGAAGTAACCTATTCACTTTTGACTTAAAGACCCCCAGCTTATAGCTATCAGGAAACACAAACTCTGGTAGGGAATTCCACTCCTTAGCCGTACGCACAACGAAAGTACTCCAAAAACGTTTCGGGATGTCCATCATGTAACGGTGGCGCATCACCGTTTATCTTGTAGTCCAATGAAAGGTTTTCGATTTTGCTATGACTTACCATTAAATACAATTAAAATTTAAGGGTAAAGGTAAATGGAAGCCATGGGTAGACGACGTGCACACCGCGCCGCCCATCAGCCGGGACACTCCTCCGAACCAGATCCTGGTGACGACCCTGGACAGCGTCAGGTACCTGGCGCTGTTCCGCCTCATGGTGACGCACCAGAAGCTCGTCATGATGGTCGGCCCCACCGGCACTGGAAAGTCCGCCTATATTATTGTGAGTTTAGTCTATGTTTTTTGATTGTTTATTGAAATAATTCATGTACAAAATATTTGTATTATCATTACTTTTGTTTCTTCCTGAATTCATTCGACAGACCCATGCTGTCAGTGCCATGATATTGTTATGTAATATTAACGCTTGGAAGAGATCTGCATTCCTAGTGCAAATTGACGACACATTTACAGATTCCCAATTCACAAAAACTTGTTCCGGCTTTGGATGTTTGTGACAATGCACCTACGATGCAGGACAAATTACTAGTAAGGGACGGTGTTTAAATGGCCAAAATCGGAAATCAGCTTACAGAATACATCTACCTACCAAGTTTCACTTGTGTAGTCTTAATAGTTTCGGAATAAAATGGCTGTGACATACAGATGGACAGACAAGACAGATATGACGAATCTATAATGGCGCCGTTTTTTGCCATTCGGCTACGGAACCCTAAAAGATGATCCTTGCACCCTAGATAATATAAACATTAATGTTTATTATCTAGATGTATTCGTCTCATCGCGCTAGCTACCGCGACGTAAATAGCCCTCAAATATTGATTTTTGGTTAATGCATTCTTGAGTACACATCAATTAAGCTATCATCAATATTATAAATATTCGCAGGATTTCCTGGTGAAGAAAGTGGATACTAAGGTATACAAGGCTCTGATCATGGCCTTCTCGGCGCAAACCAATTGCAATCAAACTCAAGATATTATCATGGGAAAATTGGACAAAAGGAGAAAAGGTAATAGCAATTATTTCTAAATAGGCAAAAGTAATTTCAAATTATTCAATGACGTTTTATGACGGATTTCCTCTTGCGTAAAGACTCTAAAGACAAATAACTGCACATGTACAAGCTAACTTTTGATTCAAGTCGCTTTTGCTTTCATTGTTTTGTTATGAATCTAATTCTGGCTCCAGACAGCCGACGCCAACCGGCTGGCTGAAGCAAGAAGCAGAATTCGGATTACCGGTTTTACCATGGGGTATTGAGTTACCTAGGCCTGGGTTCAAGGCAGTGATTCCATAATAATGAAAAGAACAATTTTTTTTTCATCCCCCCTTCTCGGAAAGAGTATTTTTGCTCTTCGATATCTGAGTGCAAAAGCCGTTTTTATCCGCTAGAGGATAAAAGTTTGTGAATTCAAAGCATCATTAAACCTATTTACTTCTACCTTCATGGGGCCGAATTTATCATACAACTTTTTTAATTTGTTAAAAACTCAGACTCTGGAACCTTCTTGGTGTACTTACTTTTTTTTATTTGCTTTGCGCGCCATTTTTTTTTGCATTTAGTAATAATATTCTCGCTGAGGTGGGATGAAAAGTTACGTGTTGCACTCGAGTGCAAAGATTTTTCACCTCGTGCTCTTTTGATTCCCTCGCTAACGCTCAGGATTCTAATGTTTGAATCACTCGCTGCACTCGTGATTAAATTTTAGAATCCTTCGCATGCTCGGTCATCAAAATTGAGCACGTGGTCAAAAAGCAACTTTGCAATCTTGTATAACAAATAACTATTACTAAGATGTGGGCCTTCTTGTAGATTGAAAGTCGACTCCAGCATAGTTGAGAAAATGCTACTAAAGTTTGAGGTTCAACAACAAAGTTTTTCGCTTATCAGGTGTGTTCGGGCCACCGATCGGCTGCTACTCCGTGGTGTTCGTGGACGATGTGTCGATGCCCCAGGCGGAGACATACGGGGCTCAGCCCCCCATCGAAGTGCTGAGACAAGGCATCGATCTCGGCCTCTGGTACGACAGGAAGACAAACCTCGCCATGCACCTGATTGATGTTCAGGTGAACTCTATATAATAATGGATCGTCGAAATGTATGTAAACGCATAACCTAAGAACGCCTGCACCAAATTGGATAATTGGTTTTTCTTGAGTACGTAATTAGAGGATGATCAGCACAAGGCTTGTGAGAACGATAATTTAAAAAATTGAACTTTTATAGTTCAATTTTATTTTGGCGGTACGAATTTCGCCGGGTCATCTAGTTGTTCATAAATACCTGTGTATTTATCATAATAATAATCTAGGCCAATCTTGACATGAACTTGAAAGTGGAATAATTGTTACCGTCATAAATGCATTTGATAAAACAAAACCATTTTTTTGGGTTCGTCGTCGATCGTGGCGTCAGCTGGGGTTTCCCATCGATAAACTTTCAGTACTTCAATAAGACGTTCACCCTCAAATTTAAATCAGAAGTCAGTGTTGGAAACAAGGAACGAATTTTCTAAAATCTTACATCGCTCAAATGCGTTATCTTATTTATGAAAGTAGTTTTTACGGAAAATTTCACCTCATCATCTCATGTAGGCACAGCAGTAAGGCCTGATCGTTGTGAATGATCAAATGAATAATTTCAATTTATTCAATTTCAGTTTATTTCATTTTCAAACTAAGTTACAATATTATACTAGTTATAGGCTATATACATAATTATTATTACAAAATAATTAGACATCTGTAGCCGAACTAGGCAAAAGCCTGTAATTATGTTTATAAATATGGCATATTTCAGTTCATGTGTGCCATGGGCAAACCGATGCCGGGTGCTAAGATCATAACTCCGAGGTTCTCACGTCACTTCGCCTTCTTCTGTATCGACGAGTTTGATGATGACACTCTTCAGGTCATCTTCAGCAGGATCATGTTGTGGCATCTTGATACTAGGTTTGTATACTACGCTCTCTTTACCCACTGGTGAGATATATCAGGCTTTCTGTTTGTGGGAGGGAAAGGTCGGCAAACAACCATGCTACATGCTCTAACTGTATAGATAGTGTTTGTAGGACTTCACTGCATCGTTTCTGTTAAGTAATATGTTGTTTCTGCAGGAGCTTTTTGGAAGCTACTACTACTATACTTATTTCACCACCAAGTAGTGTGACTGAATTCCGCTGGATGTTTTGTCACCAGAAAACTAGTCACTGGGGAAGTAACGTACCTCCATTTTGTCGCCTCACACGATTTATCAAAGTAGATTTAATATAAGTGTTCCTACCGTTTTGGGCGGGAGTAATCGGAGCAGTATTCCTACATATATCAAATCCCAAAAGCGATGAATAAAACCAGATCAATGAAAAATAGGCGTAAAGGTGGGATTAATGACTATGAAAGACCTATTAAAATTCTTCTGTTTCCTCGGGTAATATCTCTATTTAATAAGCTTAACAAATACTTAAATCTATATCCCAAAACCAAATCAAGCTGTATAAAGGCGCTTCTAAACGGGCTATATTTTTCTGCAATATGTGGCTGCAATACAATAGCCGGCAACATTGCCAGCAATACCAGCCAGACTATGCAATATTGCAGTAATGTCCCGGCAATAGTTGACAAACATTTTGGGTATAGCCATGTGTGGCCGATATTGTTCGATAGATTGCCGGGCGATCGCTGAGCGATCGATTTAACTGCAATGTTGCCCAGCTAGTTCTATTGTTGTTTCAGTCGCTCTCTATTGTAATGGCATAGTGCATCTTTTTCTACCGATCTGAAGTTTGTTATGAGTATAATTGCTATGTTCAGTGCTTTGTTTGACTGACTGACCTATGCTTGTTTGTTTTTGAGGTTATATTATGTTTACAAAAATGACTAATACGTGGACTAACGAGAAGGTTATAGATTTCATTAATAAAGTACATTTACACCCTCAGTTGTGGGATATTAAAAGCGGTATATACAAAGACATAAATGCTAAAAAAGATGGATGGATTGTAATCGCTGAAAAATTTGAGATATCTATTATTTTAAAAACATTTTTGATTTTAAAATAATGTAAGCCGCTGCGACAAGTGTGATTTCGTCAGTCATTGTTGCCGATTTGTGTAGCCCGTTTAAGAGTCTGCATCATGAGCCACCCTATAGCCGACATATCGCAACACATGGCCCAACCATAGATTGCTCGGACATCAGTGTCCGAGCAATGTTTTTATAATGGCCGGGCAATTAGTTGCCAATAGTGCAGCCACAAATTGCAGAATAATATAGCCCGTTTAGAAGCGCCTTTATAGCAATAAAATAGCACCTGAAAACCCTGGACTATCAGAAAACAGAGAATCTTTTAAAAATTCTGAATTAAATGTTACTCATAGTAACCCCATTTTTTTGTAATATTTTTTGTCAATTTGTAATGATTTATGTTAATGATATATTTTTATTGTTTCTTTTCAACATTTTATATTTAATTTGCTGTAATTTTAATAACATAGATTGGTTCATTGCATAAAAGTAGCACAACCTGTTATTGAGAAGAAGACACTGACTCCCGAAATACAAGTATTGTATACCTAACTCGGTAGACAGGGCTTCAGCTTCAGCTTCTACAGGGCTACTGTATTTTTTTATGCCAAAAAGAATAAATAAAAAGGATTCAAAACATCTCCTCATCTCAATACTTGTCTCAAATTCATTATTACAATCACATTCTTTATTCACCTCTACTCACACACTTCTCACCTAAACGACACATAATTATCACACACAACCACACTGACACTACACACTTTTCTCACTCACACACCCCACCTCACAAACTCTTACTAAACAAAAATTATTGACTTGTGTTCAATAATTTCGGTTCAGTTAGTTTTTATTTTTATAATTTGTTCTTTCGTGTTATAGCTTCATTTCTATTTCTATTTTTTGTTAACTCCCTTTTCCTAACACGACACCTAATTAAAAGCTAATTCTAGCCGTGAAGGGGCCTGGTAACCTGTAATACAGACTTTTTCCAAACACCTATTTCGGGCACCAGTGTCTCACAAATAATACAGGTTATGAAATTGTACCTAGATGAATTATGTGTAAGGCAACTTTGTGAAGAGAGAATAAATGATTTATTGATTGATTATTGATTAAAATTAAACCTAACCTATTGCAGAGGCTTCTCAAAAGACTTTGACCCATGTATCGAGGAGTTGGTGTTGGGAACATTAGAGGTATACAAGGAGTGCAGGCTATACCTGCTGCCGACGCCTTCTAAGTCACACTATACTTTCAATCTACGAGATTTCTCCAGAGTTATATTGGTGAGTTTTTAATATTTCTTATAATCACATAATTATGAGTTCCCGTTGAAAAAAAGAGTCAAAGAACGTCAATTATTACAAATGCTAGTACTGTAATTTTTTCATCTTTGGCTAACGATCAGACAAAAATGTTTCGTAACTCGGAAAAACCCACGGAGCAAATACAAAGAGGAGATGTTGTAGTAAGATTTCCCTATGAAAATAAGCGTGACAATTTGCGGGGTGAGGGGGTGTTAGATCCCGCCCACATCTTTATTTTCCATCTATCGGTCAATAGTAAAACTAGGATATCAATTATGTCGATGTTTCTTTATAATTACGTAGCTACCTCACACTAGATGTCACTATGTAGGATGTTACAGGGACGTACTCAGAATTTTGGGTATATTTTGTCTGTTTTTAAGAATTAATTTTGTTAAACACCTTGATAATCTTTTTATTAAAATAGTGATATTTTTAAATAGGTTTGTTTTTAACTGATAATTTTTGTCTTTTTTTAATGATTTATTTCAAATAATAAACTTTCTCCCGTACACGTGACAATTGATGCGAAATAATTTATGTCAAACAAAAACACAACTGATAAATAAGTTAAAAATAAACTTATTCCTTCTCTGTCCAGGCTGTAGGATTGTGGAACTCACTTCCGCCTAACATTCGTGATTTAAAAACAATATCTCTATTCAAATGTCGATTAAAAGAGCATTACCTTTCCTCTTAACTGTGTTAATTATTTATGTATATATTTATATTATCTACGAGATATCCTACCGGCTGCGCCAGTTAGATATCTAACTATGTATACAAAAATTAGATTCTAATTACGGCTCTGTCTTTTTGATGTTTATGGTTGATGTTGCCAGATGACGATAGATGGCCGATTTTTTACAAAACATTACAAATATAATATTTTGGCGACTAAAGGGACTTTAGGAATGAATGTTAAACAAACTTCAGTACGTATAAGTATTATAATAAATGATTACTGTGCTCTACGTACTCAAAAATGCTTCGACACAGTGTCGCCATCTAACGTCGGGTAGAACCATATTGGGAGATGCCGACGCTAATAACAAATCTTTCTAGAAATATTCTTATAAAATTACTTGCAGATGAAATGTGATGCCAGTCATGACGTCAGAACGTCTATCCGAATAGTTTATACATGATAAAACACAACACTTCATCCTTTTCTTCTTGGAACACGAAAATTCTTTAAAATGCGAACATTAACAAAGCAGTGCACAGCACGAACGACGACGGTACACTGTCAAAGGCCACGCCCACTCGATGACGTCAGGACCTAGTTGAAAATCACAGTGCACAGTTGCTTAGGCCGCCTCCTCTTTGTATTTGCTCCGTGGAAAAACCTAACCAATAATGGTAGTGAGATATTGTAGAACATTGGATGATAGATTTTCGTTTTTTCATGATAACATTAGAACTTTAACCCGGGATATTTACAAAACAAAACTTATAATTTTATGATATTTAGGAACTGCGAGAATGGAATAGCATCGTAATGATAGAGGACTATGATTGTATTTCTCGCCCTCTATTAGCAATTTACTATGGGACGCCAAATAAATCTGTGTCCTTTAAGTTCTATCCATCCAAAGGTTATCTGTAAGATATCGCCTATTGCGATAAGATTACCCATTGTACACTAGTTTTACCTTTTGTATCCATTGAAATATTATGAGGTGTACAATAAAGTATATAATAAATAAATATTATCAAAGTTCTCTCCTTTTCTAGGGTATTCTCCTATCCGTGCCCGAAGTGACTCCAGACCTTCAGTCAATGAAGCGACTGTGGGTACATGAGTGCCTGCGTGTGTTCAGCGACCGTCTGGTGGAGGAGTCGGACCGCCAGTGGTTCGTCACCTGTCTCCGGAAGGCCACCAGCAACCACCTCAACGATGACTTCGACGGCATGCTTAGCAGACTGGCCAACCCGGGAGAGGTAAGGTTTAGCCTTTAAAGCAAGAATTAACAGGCATCTTCTGGGCTCGCTTGTTCCATCGTAGACCTCATCTTTTGCTTATCATCGGGCGAGATCGAGGTCCAGAGTGGGCTCAACCTGAATAAAAAAAAAACATAAAAGTAAAATTGTATTGTTTGTCTTTGATTACAAAATAACTGTGTTTCATCAAGCTTTTATAATTTTTTACACGATACGAAAAAACACTTTATTGATATTTATCTGTCTGTCTGGTTTTGTCCGGACCAGTTTTAATTTTGCTTCTATCCTATAGGCTTCTTTTTAACCCCACGGCGACAACACGGGATTGGGATGCGAGAAAAACCGCAGTCACAGCTAGTACATTATCAATTACGTTTATACGGTAAAAAATAAAATTAAGAGACATACTCATATTTATACTAACTGAATGAACTCAGTGTTTACTGGCCACCAAGCTCAAGAAGAAACCCCGAAGTCAAATAATTTTTATTGGACAAATCATGTGAGACCCATGAAATTATGACGCAGTTCAGCGCGAAAATTACATTTGGTAGTTTGTCCCTACTGCGACAATAGTGATGGTAAATCTTTTCTTCAGTGGTTGCAGTTGCTCTTAACCTTGCTATAAACTCCGAGGGGTACATATTTTATTAAAAGACCTCATAGTGGTTTAATAATTTTCTACAGAAAATAACAGATCTCCATCTCCGAAGACTGATTTACTGTGACTTCGCAAATCCAAAAGTGGACACCCGTTTCTACATGGAAACTACAAATATGGAGCATTTGAATTCGACGGTCGAAGCCTTCCTGGTCGAGTTCAACAACATGACTAAGAAACCCATGAACCTCGTGCTCTTTACGTAAGATATAAACATCGTATGGTAAATATATCAGAATAATAATTAAAGGCAATCTTTTGGCCGGTTAATTACGCGAAAAAGTTGAAAATCTCCTCTTTATCTGTCTAGTTTTGGCATTAGACTTTCCGGCCCGTTTGTAGTTTTTCGAATGGTTATTTTGAAACAGGTCAATAGTCTCAATTTTTTTTACGCAAAGAGGTTTAGACTAACGTCTAAGCACAACTACGACGAAGTGAGGAGCTCGTGGCTAAATTATAAACGGGGTAATAATGCTTACCTCGGAATGCACATTCAACCGTTGGTCCCGACTATAATTTTTACCGTGTATCCACAGAATCGTAAATGTCGCCAGTGGATGTGGTGTTAACTAGCTAATGGATTGTGGAATTTAGATAGACAGTCGCTTCATGTAAAACAGTAAAACTCATCTGAAGGGTCTTTCAACAAGAACGGGGCGATGTTGACATTAAATAAAACAAGCTGTATGTGAGATATTAAAGAAATATTTTTTTATTTGAAAGGCCCATTTATGTCGTTATTTATGAAATATGACATCGTTTAAAAGTCCACAGCATCTTCGAACGGTGGCATGGATCCGAGAGGTCCAATTTTCAATTACTCTACTGCATAGATCCGGCTCAATCTGAGCGAAGGGGCCTGCGGTATGTTGACTTTCAGGGCATCTGTTGATTGCGGGTTATTGGCATAGACTTGCGACTTGAGAAAACCCCACAAGAAAAAGTCTAGCGGGGTCAAATCGCACGACTTTGGTGGCCAATTCACGTCACCTCTGCAAGAGATAACCCTACACTCGAACCGTTCATGTCCATTGTGTCGCTCGCTGTGTGGCACGTAGCGCCGTTTTGTTGGAACCACATGTTGTCCACGTCCATATCGTTCAATTCAGGCCAAAATAAATTGTTAATCATTGATCTGTAGCGCTCGCCGTTGAGAGTAATGGCCTCGTCGTCATCGTTTTCGAAGAAGTACGGACCAATGACGCCGCTGGACCAAAATCCGTACCAAACAGTAACTTTTTGTGGATGCATTACCACCCGGTGAACCTCATGTGGGTTGTGATCGTCCCATATACGGCACGGTTTTGTACACGGTGAGAAATCGACTGCCTCGGAGTCTCCTGCACACTCTCACGGACAGCAGCGATGTTCTCGGCCTATCTGGCGTTCCTTTGACGTAATGATGTTGGTTGGTTGTTTACCAAACCAGTCGTCTCGAATTTGGTCACCAAACGTTTCAGAGTCGACGAAGGGTCACCGCGTCTGCCGTAAAATGGACGTAATGCGCGCAACGTTTGCACTAACGAACACTCATTTTGATAATAAAGTTTTATCATTTGGACGTGCTGCTCAATCGTGTAACTTGCCATGGTAATTTGGCATCAGTAACTGAAGAAATAACAACGCATTTGACAGATGTCGCCAAAACAACATGGCTGCCACAAGCTGTCAACATCAACCCGCCCCATTTGAAAGACCCTTTATATCTGGTTAGGCTGGAAGCCGACCCCAAACTAGTTGGAAAAAGGCTAAGCAGGTGGTGATTTAAGACGAACTTCCTCCTGGTGGTCCAGAAGTATCATCTCAGGGCTACGACTACTCTTAAGAGAAGCATGATGCTTGTGTAATGCTTGTATACTATGTGGTGCGCAGGTTCGCGATCGAGCACGTGTCGCGCATCTGCCGCGTGCTGACGCAGCCGCGCTCGCACGCGCTGCTGGTGGGGCTGGGCGGCTCGGGGCGCCAGTCCCTCACGCGCCTCGCCGCGCACATCAACGAGTACGACCTCTTCCAGGTCAGTACTGTATAACATAACATCTGCCGCGTGCTGACGCAGCCGCGCTCGCACGCGCTGCTGGTGGGGCTGGGCGGCTCGGGGCGCCAGTCCCTCACGCGCCTCGCCGCGCACATCAACGAGTACGACCTCTTCCAGGTCAGTACTGTATAACATAACATCTGCCGCGTGCTGACGCAGCCGCGCTCGCACGCGCTGCTGGTGGGGCTGGGCGGCTCGGGGCGCCAGTCCCTCACGCGCCTCGCCGCGCACTTCAACGAGTACGACCTCTTCCAGGTCAGTACTGTATAACATAACATCTGCCGCGTGCTGACGCAGCCGCGCTCGCACGCGCTGCTGGTGGGGCTGGGCGGCTCGGGGCGCCAGTCCCTCACGCGCCTCGCCGCGCACATCAACGAGTACGACCTCTTCCAGGTCAGTACTGTATAACATAACATCTGCCGCGTGCTGACGCAGCCGCGCTCGCACGCGCTGCTGGTGGGGCTGGGCGGCTCGGGGCGCCAGTCCCTCACGCGCCTCGCCGCGCACTTCAACGAGTACGACCTCTTCCAGGTCAGTACTGTATAACATAACATCTGCCGCGTGCTGACGCAGCCGCGCTCGCACGCGCTGCTGGTGGGGCTGGGCGGCTCGGGGCGCCAGTCCCTCACGCGCCTCGCCGCGCACTTCAACGAGTACGACCTCTTCCAGGTCAGTACTGTATAACATAACATCTGCCGCGTGCTGACGCAGCCGCGCTCGCACGCGCTGCTGGTGGGGCTGGGCGGCTCGGGGCGCCAGTCCCTCACGCGCCTCGCCGCGCACATCAACGAGTACGACCTCTTCCAGGTCAGTACTGTATAACATAACATGTATGTCAAGCCATTATCAAATATACTTTAAAATTGTATATTGCTGCCAAAAATATTTACCTGAATATTAAACTTGATGGGTTACCTATTTTTAAAAGCTCCAAATATGAATTCTGGCCTATTTTGGCTAACACGTACGAAGTTGACAGTGATCCATTTATTATTGGTATTTATTTCGAAAAAGGAAAACCTAAAAACCTAAGTTTATTTCTAGAAGATTTTGTAAACGAAATGAGCTATGCAATAGTACACGGAGTTTTTATTAAGGGTACTAATGTGAACATCAAAATAAGATACTTTATTTGTGATTCCCCTGCACGCGCGTTATTCAAGGTTCGTTTATTTGCTTGTTCACTGTGATTTGATTTAAATAGATAAAGTCTGGAAATTTCTTAGAACAATGGGAGTTGGAAAATCACGCCAAGAGTCTATTCCTAAAGATGTAGACCTTGAATCACTCAATCAATATTTTGCTAGCTCTTTTAACTTCAGCGGGGCTGTTAAAGCTAAAACTCTACATAATCTTTCATCACTTCCTACTCCCAATTATTCTCCTTTTATTTTTAATCAATTTACTAGTTGTAATGTTAAGAAGAGCTTACTATCAATAACCTCAAATGCTGTTGGTAGTGACTGTATTAGTCGTAAGATGATTCTCCCTATCCTGGATGAAATTCTTCCTATCATTTCCCATATCCTCAATTATTCCATATCCTCAGGTGTTTTCCCATCTTTGTGGAAAGAAGCTCAGATAACTCCTCTCCCTAAAAAGTGTAATCCTGTTTCTTTCTCTGAATTTCGCCCTATTTCCATTTTACCATTCCTATCCAAAGTCCTCGAGCGCCTTATCCACAGTCAGCTTAGTGCCTTCCTTTGTAAAAACCAACTCCTAAATTTGTACCAATCCGGGTTTCGTTCAGGACATAGCACTACCACAGCTCTTGTTAAAATTACTGATGATATCAGATCAGGTATGGATAATGGGAAGTTGACGGTCCTTTCGTTACTGGACTTCAGCAACGCTTTTAATACTGTCGATTTCGATGTCCTGCTCAGTATACTCCGCTCTCTTAACATATCTCCAACAGCAATTGATTGGTTTCGAAGTTACCTGTGTGGCCGCCGACAACGTATTCGCATTGAAGATTCATCATCTTCTTGGTGCAATACCACTGCCGGCGTTCCACAGGGGGGCGTTATCTCTCCTCTTCTTTTCGCTGTATTTATAAATTCTATTTCTAATGAACTTCGCTTGCAAATCGTCAGCATAAAGGTGGTAGGATGCACCTTTATGCTGACGATTTGCAAATTTATTCGCAAGCTTCCGTAGATGAACTGTCTGAGGCAGTGATCATTGTGAATAATGACTTAGCACGTATTTCTCAATGGAGCTTGGATCATGGTTTGAAGGTTAATCCTGCGAAGACCCAAGTCATTGTGGTTGGCAGCTCTAGAATGCGATCCAAAATTGACTGGATGAACCTTCCCCAAATTGTTTTTGATGGTGCAGTAATACCTTATAGTGATGTAGTGAAAGACTTGGGTATTTTCATAGATAAGGACTTGTCTTGGGGTCCCCAGTTACAAGAAGTGAGTCGCAAACTGTTTGCATCTGCGGGGTCTTTGCGTAGACTGCGCAATTTCCTGCCAACTGCCACTAAAACTGCGCTCGCCCAATCTCTGCTTCTTCCTATTCTTGACTATGCTGATGCAAGTTTTCCAGACCTCACTGAAGTGCAGCTAGATAAGCCTGAGCGACTCCAAAATTTCTGTATCAGATTCATATTTGGTTTGCGCAAATACGATCATGTTTCTGAGTTTCGTATTAAGCTCAAGTGGCTGCCTATCCGTCTTCGCCGGAATGCGCATATTTTATCATTACTTTACAATATTCTGTTCAATCCAAGAATTCCCTTTTACCTCAAAGAACGTTTTAAGTTCCTTCATGACACACATACTAGAAATTTGAGATCATCGGTAAATTTGACACTTTCAATGCCTGCGCATTCCACAAAATTTTATGATTCATCGTATACGGTGCAGGCTACTCGTCTGTGGAACGCATTGCCGTTGTCAGTTAGACAAGCGCAGTCACTTGCTGCTTTTAAAAGCTCTGTTGTCAATCATTTTTATACACTCCTATGATTTTACCTTGTATTTCTTTCCTTATGACATATTTATATATATGAAACACATATATTTATTTATACTTATTTATGTATTGTATTGTATTATATATACCTATATATAGTTATATTAACTACTTTAGTTACTTTTTGTGTATGTTATATATTTGAAGTAAGTACACTGACTTTCTCCTCCCCTCTTTGTTTTATGTTCTTAAAGTCCATCCAAAGGTTGTCTGGAAGATATCGCTATCAGCGATAAGACCGCCATTGTAACCAAATTTTTTTTTTTGCATTATTGTAAATCAAGTGCTTGTTTAAATTATTGGTGTACAATAAAGAGTATTCTATCTATCTATCTACATTTCAACAGCTAGTACCTCTATAGGTATAGACATTTTATTTATTAACTTAGTAAAATGCAAATTAGTTTGTATTAGCAGCAGTGGTTTTCTGTACTTTTACCCCTTTTCCATACAGTGTGAAAATAAAACTAATTATTCTTTCAAGAATGTGGTTTTATTCAAAATATCTTAATAATTAGTAGTATTAGAGACACTACGCGAGTGGCATCGCGAATACGATGCGTGATGAGTGTGACTTCCCAACTGGCAAAAAGCGGTTTTTAAACTATCCTAGAACCATCATTTATCGAGGATTATATGAGGCTTTTATCCGCATATAAGTTGCGAAAAGGGCCCACTTTATAAGTCTACTTTTACTTATAACGTTATAAAATATTAGACCGCTGAAATGCCATATACGCCTATATTGCTCCTGTAATTGAATTACGTCAATACAATTACTCCTGTAAATCTCACTATAAGTAAATTATAGTAAAAAATTAGATTAATACGCGCCTAGAAATGTTTCTATAAGCTCAACAGTCGAAGTGAATGTATCGCGCATTGTTGTGCTCTGTAAACATTTTTTTTAACATCTCGAGGGTAAGTATTTATATTATTAATGTCAACCATAGTAGAAAAACAATCTTATTATTGTCAAATTCTTAGTCTTACTTATAGCTTATTCGTAGGGGAACTTGAATTTTCTGTGAAATCTATCATGGTTTCGATAAAAATTTTAAAGCGCCTCTTGAAATTTGCTTATTTATATTTTAGTATTAATTAATATTAAATAAATATTATGAAGGCAACTGCCATTTTCTTGTTGAGCATTTCCAAGTGTGGCATAGTGCTAAAATAAGTATTTTTAGCATTTCCAAGTGTCACATAGTACCAATATAAGTATATTGGTTCTATATTGGGTTATCTCAAAACCGAAGAAGATGCGCCATTGTTACTGATTAGGGTTCCGCAATGTCCGATGAAAATCGATTGATATTTATAGATAAGTAAGTTACAGGAATATTTTAAGGGCTTGTTCTACGTGCTAGGTTAAACATACATATAATTATTTTATTTGAGAATAATCACTAAAACATTACTTAAATAAAAAACAAATAATGAAATAATAATAATAACCTTGTTGGTAGTCATATTTTCGAGCCGTTTGGGGTTGAAACCTTGGGGTTGTGGGGTCCGAGTGCTCACAAATTATTAATAAAGATCTATCCAGACGCTTAGTTGACACTTCGCGTGACCCAAGGGCTGGCTTTTACCTTGGACGGAGGTTAAGCATTGCCATACAACGTGGCAATGCCACCAGTCTTTTGGGCACATTACCAGTGGACAGCGATGCGCAAGAATTTCTGGATGCTATATTTTAGTTTATTTTTAGATGTGTATATGTAGTTTAGGGTTAAACATTAGTTTAAACATTGTTTTTATTTAACTTAATTATATAACAGGTTGCCGACGATTTAAACAAGACTATGCCGATGTTCCTGGATATCGATAGATTTTTAACCAAAAAAGATTTTCGATCTTCAAAGAACTTAAAATGGCCTTGGAGTGTTACACATTTCTTGTTATCGGAGATATGTCCCGGTTGTCACAGCGTGGTTTCTATTAACACTAGAGATTTACATTTTACTCAGAATCAAGAGCACATCAGATCATTGCTATATCAAGATTGGTTTGTGTAGGTTTTCTCTATTGGTATCTGGTAATGTTCGTGCGTCTTAAGGCAAAACATTGTTTATTCTCATATTTAAAATTTTAAATAAAGAGTTAAAAGCAGCATTAGGAATATTGAAGTCTAAATCCCAGTTTTTAATAGAATAGTGCAGTTCTAAATGCTGATTTCGTTGAAGTTCATAAGTGCGTTGATAAACCAGGTGTCAAATATATGTTTTATCAAGGAGACTACCCCGCAATTATGTCTGCACTTGACACTGTGGACTGGAACTTACTGTTGTCTGCAGGATCCTTAGAACAAGCCGTATGCCTCTTCTATAGTAAATTATATGAGCTAAGGGACTTGCACATTCCCGTTAAACCGGTACGCAAATCAACACATCCGCCTTGGTATACCAATGCTTTAATTAAAATATTAAAAGAAAAGCATAAATACCACAATAAATATAAAAATTACGGTAATATATCTGATTACCACTCATTTTCTCTGCTGCAAAACCGAGTTAAGCAATTAGAGGCGGATTGTTTTGATACTTATATGGAAAAAATAGAATCATCAATCTCTAAAAACCCTAAGTGTTTCTGGTCTTATATTAAAAGTAAAAGAAGTGGTAACTCATTACCTAATGTACTGCATTATATGGACCTCTCTGCTGAAACAGGTGAGGGTATCACTGAGCTATTTTCTTGTTACTTTCAATCAACTTTTCAGGAATCCAACTCTGACTCAAGCTTTGATTTGGATATTATGACAGATACTCAATGCTCCAGCGCGGTGAACCTGAGCACTGTCTGTGTGTGTCCTAATATTGTATTCAGACTACTTAAAGGTCTTGACCCCGCTAAATCTGGTGGGCCAGACTTAATACCGCCCATTTTTATAATTAATTGTGCAAAAAGCCTTGTGGCACCAATTTGTCTACTGTTCGAACGGTCGCTAAGAGAGGGTATCGTTCCGAAGATATGGAAATCGGCATTCATAACACCTGTGTTTAAAAAAGGGGATAAGTCGAATATAGAAAATTACCGCCCCATTTCTAAACTATCTCTCTTATCTAAAGTTCTGGAACGAGTGGTGCATACGGCAGTTTACTCGGCATTGCAACGTCACCTAGGCAACGAACAGCATGGCTTCCTCAGAAACCGGTCGACTGCCTCCAACCTGATATTGTCCAATGAATTAATAACCACGGGGATGGATACGCGTTGTTAGGTCGATGTTATCTACACGGACTACAGCAAGTGTTTTGACCGTATTGTTCACCGTGTGCTTCTTCAGAAGCTATTATCTGCAGGAATACACGGTGACCTGTTCCGTTGGTTTTCGTCATACATAGATAACCGAACACAGGCTGTAGTTCTACGTGGATACTCGTCTGGATGGAAAACTATCCCATCAGGTGTGCCCCAAGGATCAACCTTGGGACCTTTATTATTCACAATTTTTATCTCGGACATAAAAAACTGCTTCTTGAATTCGGATATTTTACTTTACGTGGATGATATGAAGGTCCTTAAGACTGTACGTACGGCGTCTGATACTGAACTGCTGCAGTCAGACCTTGACAGATTTGTAGCGTACTGTAAAACTAACAAGTTACAATTTAACGTATGCAAATGTTTTCACGTGGTATTCACTCGCCAGAAAACTACTACCGGTTCAGGGTATACACTATGTTCAGTCCTACAATAGGCCAGCCAACGGTAACTGGACGGTCTGAACTTGTCCACGGTTCGTGGAGCCCTACCGTTGCTTTCAATGAACAAAAGGCTCTCCGGCCGACAACGCAATATATTCAAATAACTAATCGGTACCACTAACCTTCTGTGCTGGGTTCGCCAAGCTTCGACCTTCCTAGGTCACGCCCAAGTGTGGTATGTATGTAATTGAGGTGAGTAAATGAAAGTGTGATGTAAGTCAAGTGTTCTGAACGGTCACAAGGCGTCAGTCTCCAGATGGCGCGGTTCAGATCAGCATCACAGCCCTAACTCGCACCGGATTGAAGCTATTTATCACTACTTATTTCCAACAAATGCGCGTGCCATGCGGTGCAACAAACCGGCGATAACTTCCGAGAAATATCCCTGGGTTTTCGTCAATCCGGGATTACAACTTCAACCAATAGTTAATCGCGACCCAACTATCGGTTGCAAACGGCGATTCCAAACAATATTTTCCCAATTACAATTAAATCAACAGGTCCCACGCGGACATTTTCCAACCGGGAACAAAGAGAATCTGTCAAGTCACAGTTATGTCAAGCCCACAGATAATTAGTGTTGCCAACCAAAAAGGTGCGTTCCATTTCACATATCGGACGGAACACACTAGATGGTACGTATATAAGGAAGACAAGCACTATTCGAGATCTTGGTGTAGTACATGACAGTAAGTTACTTTTCGATGACCACATAGAAGCAATAGTCAAGAAAGCTTTCAGAGCTCTTGGTTTTATTATTAGAGCTTGTGCTAGCTTCCGATCTTTAAAACCAGTAAAAGTCTTGTACTGTTCTCTTGTGCGCAGCCACCTCGAGTATGCTTCCCAAGTCTGGAACCCTCAATACGAGATTTACAAATCTCGTATTGAATCCGTTCAGAGGAGATTTTTGAAGTACTTAGACTTTAAGGCAAAGCAGCTCTCAGATAACTACGAACAACGTTGTAAGCGATACCACTTTTTACCTTTGGACGTAAGACGTAATATTGG
Source organism: Tholera decimalis (assembly GCA_943138885.2). NCBI lineage: Eukaryota > Metazoa > Arthropoda > Insecta > Lepidoptera > Noctuidae > Tholera > Tholera decimalis. The sequence goes on along the minus strand of OW964553.2, from coordinate 11,099,168 downwards.
TGACATATGTTTTTTGGCAAACATTGCAATCGGTTCGATTGATTGTCCAGAACTCCTTAGTAAAATAAACCTCCGCACCAATATAAATAACCTACGCAGACCACCCTTGCTTCAGGCACCTTATGCATCTACTAAGTACAGGCGCAACGCCTTCTCCATACGCAGTGTTATTGCATTTAATAATTTACCCTCGCACCTGGAAATCGACTTATTTTGCACAAGGGCACAGAAAATTAGAAAAATTCTAAACAATGAATATTTTGGTGACACTCGTGATTAGACGTAATTTGTTTATAATTTATTATTTTTATGTTGCATGATTTGATCATCTTCTTAGTAGTTACATTTTTAGCTTTAAGTCTTAGTTTGTAACCTTAGTGAAAAGTATATTATTTTTGGTTAAATGTCAACAAAAATTAGATGTAGGTAACTTGATATCATATATGTGGAAGCTTGTAATTAGCAAATTTCCCTATCAACAAATGTATTTATCTTTGTTATTAGTCTGTTAGCTTTCTGTAAAATAAAATAAATCAATAAATAATAAATAAATAAATTCTTGTTATAATCCGAAAGTTCTTTCTTATTATCGCTTTCAATATCGCTCAAAGATTTGGTACATTCATTGTCCGAACCTCTTCCGTCTAAAATAGTACTACAATCTTGTCCGGAACCCTCGCTAGAATTTGCGATACGGTCTTCACCAGTTAAATTTAAAAAAATCGGTGCTCACTGTGGTTAACATTTCTTTACATGATTTTTTTTACTTTTCTTTTATAAGATCCACTTTTTTAAACCGCTTCCACTTATTTAAATCCATTTTCAATATTTGTAGACAAAAACAGTTGTACCTAATCAAAATGGCTGATATCAAATCCTACAATAGAATTTGCAAAACTATATAAAGCGTCTTTTCGCCTGTACTGGTCGTTACAAGCAAAAGTATCTTCTTAAGAGTTTTAACCAGGATTCTTTGAGATTTCTTGGATAATAACACTACTGTGGAATGCCTATATAAATATATCTAGGTTTAAAACGGCATACGATAAATCGATATAGAGAACAATTTATCCTACCGAGTGCTGCATGCTGTGTAATCTTGGTGATTTATTGTTTTTAAAACATGGATATGAAATTCATTTCACACTTACTTTTATGCATATATAAAACCAACCCATAAATGATTTACAGTAATTTAACTTTAATTTACTTATATTGGCCATAAAATATTAGCTTATATGAGGTTATAAGTAAAAAAAAGAGTAATTGCTCCTCAGTGCATATGTTCCTGGTACATGCTCCTACAGGAGTATTAGGATTTAAATGGTCCGCAGATGTTATCTTATACGCGCATATAAGTCCGAGTTACCGGAGTTATTACTCTTGAGTGCAATTACTCTTGTTTCATGCTTTCATAGGAGTCTTGATCCTATGTTTGGCAGGAAATATGATCCTATATACCGATATAAGTACAAATTGTAGGATTAAGCGCACTTGAGTAAAAACAGCATGTATTTATGCTGTTAAAAGCGCAGTAGCAACCACCAAAACCATCAACGGATGAATGATAAATGAGTTGTGAATTCGTGTTAGTTTACAAAAAGTACAATATTATAGTAAAAGACAACTTTTAATTCAAAATGTAATAACTTAGGTTACGTTATAATTACTACAAATAATAGAATTAAAATTATTTGATCAAGTACATGATAAGTAAAGGTTTTTTTCAAACAATAGAAGAACCCTGAAAATATGCAGCTTACAAGTTCACATAGAACCGTTATGCAAACCGAACCTATAAACTTGTTGTCTTTTCACTTTTAGCACCATATTGTAGAACTGTAAGCGGTATAGAAGTGCTAAAAATCGTTTTTTAAACACTATGTTTGGAATAAAAGTGTTATCAGCAACCATAAGTGATTAAAAATTGTCACCATCAAATAAATAGTTAACCTATAAACTTTTGAAAGGAAAAAATTTTGTCTATCCATTATTAAAAGTTATTAGAGTGGATTTTATTACTATATTACTTCTTTAACATGCAGTTGTCACCTTCGTATAGCTTACTATACAGTTAATGTGGTTAGTACTGCTTCAATAGCACTATTGTAGCTCTTTATTGTCACTCAATTATCACTACTCTATGACTACACTCTTTTGAAAAAAAAACGGGCACCTAAGGAAATTTACGTTCTAAGGTCGATTTGAGTTAATTAAATGAAATTTATTGCTTTGACGTAGTCTATATACTTATAATAGTGTAAATTAATGCGCGTGAAGTGAATTCGGGCAATTAAAAGAAAAAAAACGACGGATTCTTTAAAACCGATGTACACGCCCAAACAATAAGAAGTGGTCGGCAATAAAAACAAGATTTTTTAAATTAAATAAAGTTACAAATGTAAAAACCTAATAACGAGTGTGACCTCCTCTTGCCAAAATCACAGCTTGAATCCTTCTGGGCATGCTTTCCACGATGTTTTTTAATAACGTTTTGAGGAATACGTTCCCACTCTTCTGCAATGACTCTTTTTAGCTCCCTGATGTTTTGTGGAGCAGGTTGCACTGATCTTACCCGTCTCTTTAGAACATCCCAGACATGCTCAATTGGATTTAGGTCAGGACTTCGAGCTGGCCAATCTAAACGACGGATCCCAACTTCTTGCATGTACGCTTTCACGTCGCCAGAACGGTGCGGGCGAGCATTGTCGTCCATAAAAATGGAATCTTCCCCAAGTGCAGTCAATGTGGGTTGTGCATATGGAATTAGGACTTCCATTATGTACCGGTGTGCATTTAATGTTCCATTTTCTATGAAAACTAACTCCGTACGCTCCGTAGAATTAATTGCTGTCCAAAACATAACGGAGCCTCCGCCATAAGGAGTGATTTATTCGAGTGTGTTTCGAATAAATCACTCCTTATTCCGCATAGCGTTCCCGTGGTCTTCGCAGCACTCGCCGGCGTCGGTCCTCTCCACACAAAGAGATTCTAGCTTCATCAGACAACAATACTTTATTCCAGTCCTCCAGAGTCCATGAAGCACAGTTCCAAGCAAACTGAAGTCGAGCAACACGGTGCTCACGGAGTAATTTTGGGCCCCGAGCTGGACGGTAACTCCTGATATTGGCAGCCAAAAGCCTCCTCCTGATCGTCCACAAGCTAACTTCTACTCCTCTTACTTCTTCAAGGCTCTTCTTCAGGTCCACACTTGACGCTTTACGATTCCGCAACGCTTGACTCACCAAAAAGCGGTCATCTCTTGGTTCGGTGCATCGTTTTCTTCCCGAACTGGGTCTTTTTTTGACCGAACCGGTCTCTTGATCCCGTTGCCAAGTCCTCTGGACAGTTGACACGTAAGTTTGCGAACAACCTTCTTCAAGTAGGGCTATAATTTTACCGGCCCTTATCGCTTTATCACTCATATCAAAAAGTGGTATTTAATGTAAAAAGAAAGATTAAATTGTTTAATTTGCAGAAAATATCCAAAAAGTTTTAAAATATCGTAATCAGTTAAAAATCGTTCAGCAATTCGCGCCATTGGTAAAGCAATTTTAGAATAATCCACAATAATCATTATTTATTTTTTATTAATTTCAAATTTTATATTTGAAACGTAAAGAATCATGCCAGGATGCTTCAAATAACATGACAATACGTCGTCAAATTAATAAAACCTATTTCTTGTTCTTCTTCATTGAAGTAGAGAAAAAAAACTGAAATGCCCGTTTTTTTTTTGCAAAAGATTTTATAAGTAACTTTAAGCTATAAATTCATGGGCCCAAATCAGGGTTATAAGACAGTTAAAACGCGCTGTATCACCAAATTTTAGTGCCTTTACATGACCTATGTATCACCAAATTTTAGTGCCTTTACACGACCTAGGGTTCTTGAAATTCTCTTAAATAGCTCATGTAGCACTAATTGTTATCACCAAATTGTTAGTTGTGACATAAATAAAATTGGAGTTTATTGAAACTCCAATTTTATTAATCATTGGATTTCAAAATAGCTGCATTTTCTCAAGTGCTTATAGTTATTTTTACGACGCGAATTTAATTTATTTTTTAATTCGGACAACATAAACATAAACCAACTTCTTTTTTATTCTTTTGTCTGTCTTTCTATTTGACCGGGCTACTCTCTGGAATGGCTTGTATTTTTTGTTATTGTTTTTCGCGGTGAGAAAACGTAGGGAAATCAAAAACGGAACAACACCCTTATAAGTCCAAGTACCGACTTTTGAAACCACAAGTATATTGATATCTGACTATGTCTCGTTTATTTTCGTTAATAATTCTACAACATTATAAGAGCTCTTTGCTGTTAATCAGGTGGAGATGAGTCGGACGTACGGTAAGAACGAGTGGCGAGAAGACTTGAAGACGTTACTACGCAAGACGAGCACGCCCGAGCTACTAATGGTGTTCCTATTTATAGAATCACAGGTGATAATATCAATGTACTTGATATCTTCAAAATACAATAATACTTTACTTCAAATAGGTCCTGGGCCAAAGGCGCTTATGAAACGTCAGAAGCTAGTGCATGGTTCCAATTGGTCGTTTTCTATGGAGAAGAACCGGCAAGATACTCCACGGTTACTCTTTTAAAAATTTGTTTGATTTTCACAATGTTTATAAAATCCAATTTTTATAGGTATGACAGGACAGTTTAGACCCATTAACATAGTACTTGTAATTACAAATCAAAAATGAATCCGACGCAGTATAGTAGATCTCATTTGACATGGTTGGATACTAAAACAGCGTAAATAAAAATAAAACAACGCTTTTGCCATGTTGTAACATGTACTTACAAATTATAAACATCTCAGATTAAAGAAGAAGGATTCCTGGAAGACGTCAACAATATGCTGAACTCTGGCGAAGTGCCTAACATATTTAATATGGATGAGAAAGCGGAACTGTGTGAGAAAATGAGAGTTGTGAGTATATATTGTATTTTTTTTTTCATTTTTCTATAAGTAAATGTCTAAACGTTAAATGGTGGTAACCCTATGGACATTAGGGTGTCCCGTTCATGTAGGGGAGAAAAAAAAAATGAGCTACGGCTACGCAAGAGGTATCAAAAGTTGCGTTTTGACACATATATTACGATTATTATAAAATTTAATTAGATATCCGGCATCTTGAGGCCTCTACCAGTCCTTGAAGTTTTTCAAATTTGCTATTTTTAGGGGTTCCTAATATAAACTATAAATCATACAAAAATAACATTTAAATGGTTTTTATTAAATTTAAGGGTACAATAATGAGTTAAAGCAAGGTTTAAAATAGTTGAAAGACAAAATAATTAATGGCAACTTTAAAAACGAAACTGGTTTTTGTGACCAAAATTAGGCATTTCTGAGCGAGATTTTAATCTGTTCCTAATAAAACCATCCCGAGCTGTAGCGTCTGTGACGCTTTGAGAAGCCTCCGTCACTAGTTTTACACATCTTTCCACTGACTGTGTGTGGCAGGGAAAGTCAATAATGTCGAGGATGTGTTCTTTAGCCTTAATTCTAAGTTCATCGTTGGAGACGTGTCGCAAAATTGGTGGAGCTGATATTTCACACTCTTGCCAAAATATTATATCGGTGTAGTCTCGCGCACAGAAGTTAAGCTTTGGTGCTTTAAATACCCTGCGAGAGTTGCTCTTTTCTGCTTCTCTGGCCTTTAATATTTTGCGAGATGCAAGCTCTCGAATATGCTCTCTATCATATCATATCATATCATATATTTATTTGCATTCCACAATGTTGTTTTAGATGTTACAATAATTGCTTAAAGCTAGGATACAATCATGGACCCCGAAGGGCACAGCAAATCATAAAATTAATTCAATTTACAATAATAATTAAAGATGTCAATACATATTATATTCCCAAACTTATCAAAAGAATACTAAAAATGTCAATAGATTATTAAAAAACTCGATAGATAAAAAAAAAACCAATAGTGTCACAAAAAAAATCATAATATAAACCAGTCAAAATGTTAAATGTTAATATGTCTAACTGTCAACTATAAGAGACATGTGAAAATTTACTATTAACTATGCGGTTACAGTCAAAATAAAATACAAAAGGTCACAATTTCAATAAGTCAATACATATTTCGTTTACAGGTCTATATTAAGTCTTAAAGTTAAAAAATTCACCTAGGGTATAAAAACAGTTCTCTATTAACCATTGTTTCAATTGCTTTTGGAACTGATGTAAGGGAAGTTCTCTTAACCGACGCGGAATATGGTTGTATACTTTAACGGACATCCTATAGCAATTTTTTTTATGTAATGCGCTTCTGCAAGTAGTGTGAATGTTCAATTTCGTGGGGTCTCTTGAAATATATTTACGGTTTTCATTATCGTCAACAAATAAATGTAATTGGTTTCTAACAAACATTCCTATTTCCATTATGTACATAGATACAAGAGTAAGCACTCCTAGTTTTTTGAAAAGCGGCCTGCATGTTTCAAAAGGTCCGACGTTACTTATAGCTCGGACACACTTTTTCTGTATAATGAAAGCTCTATTAGTGTGTGTTGAATTACCCCATAACAATAACCCATATCATCGAATAACATGGCAATAAGCAAGTTTTCTGGGTGCGCAAAAAAAGCGTTTCTTTCGATCACCGAATTTACAATAGATCTCTGACTATCAGGCAAAAATCGAGAGTATATAACCATTTGAAAAATATGCTTGGCTCCATCTTTAAATGATGAGTTTTGCTTGATTAGGAACCAAACAGGAGCGTAAACTTTGACCACGTAGTTCACAAGCAGCTGCAAATTATTTGACGGCGAAACAGTACTTACGTAAAGTCTGAGTATGCGATTGGCAGTAGTGAGCCATCTCGAATGCGCCAATTTTCCAGGTTGGCGGTTCGCTAGCTCAAGGGAACAGGAACCAGCCATCACAGCATGACACATTTCGTACAGATACTTTTGATCCGTGCTTAGTTCCTTCACAATATTATCAGGTAATACTAGCAAATTGCCAGACACTGCACAAAAAGACGCTAGAGGTTTACTTTCACAAGCAGCTAGCTGTTTTCCAATAGGTCCTGAATATTCTTTTGGCCCAGATGTGCTACCATCCAGAGACACGAACAAATGACGAAGCGGTAATTCATTCGCGTGAAGCATACAAACACACCATTGCAACGGTCTCTAAATAGTTTTCCAGGTATTGAATGACACCTCCCTTCCAACCTGTATTCGTAGCAGTACCATCGCACCCCACACAGATCACCTCTTCCAAGTTCAACCCTTGATTTTCTAACAAAGATATGATAGAAGAGACGATCCCTTTGGCAGTGCCACGACTTGGCGTCATATGTCCCAAATAAATAGATCCCGGCTCTGTGAGAACTGAAATGTGTTCTTGCAAGACTTCTCTGCGGTGGTACCGATCGCCTATTTTCTCGTTTATGAGTGTTTTGTCCTTTCGTCCATCAAAGTAGATACTTTTTATTACAATCGTATCAATGTCTTTGCTGGCCTTGGTCCGTTCTTTTGAAACAGCTCTATGAATTTTATTCTTATCAATAACAAGACTTAGATCTTCGGAAGATACCAATCCTACGTCAGCTAAGACCGCCGAAACGACCGCAGCCGCAGATCGCGTTGTTAGTCCATACCGATCACATACCTTAGCTACTGTTGGCAGCGCCAGAGTGTTCCGATTCAACGAAGTAGATGGAGTCTCATTTACAGGCACGTCACTATTCGCAGAAAGCTCTGTTACAGGCGACTGCGGTCGAGGCGGCATCTCGCGCACCGGAACAGGATTGGTTTTTAGTGATGCACTGGGAAAACATGCGTGCTCTGACTCTTTCCGATTCAAATTTTCTTGTCTCTAACATCAGAGACAAGAAAATTTGAATCGGATCTTTAAAAGTCTTGCTGTTTCTTTTGTGTCTATACCGCTTATTGCCATTTTTCTATCACTTCTTTGATCCAGTAAAAAGTCTCTTTCAGAAATAGGAACTTTCTTAGGTTTTATGCAGGAACAAATGTCAAACGAAGTGCACTTACAAGCAGCAATATCGAAGAGCTTGTTCGACAATTCCAAAAAGCACTTCACTTTGCTTTCGTAACTATCATTTCTTTTATTTTTGGGATATCTTATCAATGACAGGTATTTGTCGAAATATGATTTCAGCAATTGGGTAACTCGTACGTTGGAAACGATAGGAATCGAAGCTTTGGTCCAAATCGTATCAAGTTTTCCAGAAACGATTGAAAAATTTTCTGTGTTAGAAGGATCTTTCCCATTCTTCTGTAGTTTTAGTTCATTTTTAGTAAACAAAATGAATTTGATAACGTCACTTATCACTGGTAACTGGCGATCGTCAAGTTCTTTATATGATCCCAAAATAGCACAAGTAGTCTCACTTCGTCTTGAACCCATTATTATATATAACAAAAACACGTATTTTATCACAAGGAAGTGCAGAGCGACACCTTACAGCAATAAAACCGCAATAGAAATGAGACGAACTGCCTCACAGTAGAAGTAGAGAATTTAAGAAAAACAAGTCAAAACATGAATTTTGCGAGTTTGTTCCAAACCAATTCCTAACAGAAAAAATCCTGTCGTTGCCTGCAAATCATAACTTAGGGTTTCACTATCAATGAAATAAAAAATAAAATGGGAATAATGTACATAAAATAGAATAGACGACATTGACTGGAGGGTTATTTAAGTGATAAAAAAATTAAAAAAAAATGCCGGTAGAACCCTCAAGATATTTTTTTATGTTTTTTTTTTATTATTTTTACGGTAATCTAAAACTAATAATGCAACTTTTGAGGGGGCTTGAGTAGCGAAAAGCGAAAAAAAAATTTTTCGGGACACCCTAATGGACATCTGCCATGTCCATAGGGTTATCATTTCATACCTGAAGTGGAACTAAAGTTTTTCATTTGGCTATATACTCTACAGAACTGCAATATTGTTGTCAAAGACTGTGGAAATTGTTAGTTTCTACGTAAATAAATATGGTAAAAATCCCGTGTAAACTTATTATTTATTTAGCATTTAAAACATTAATTTAAAAACACTGGCTGATGGATTCCTTGCGTGACCAGAAGGCTGGCTCGTTCTTTGCCCAAAGAATAATCATTGCCATACAACGTGGCAATGCTGCCAGTCTTCTGGGCACGTTTCGGGACGACAGCGATATGGAGTACTTCGACACCTAATTCTATTTTTGTTTCTTTTTATATGTCCACAGTTAGGTTTAGCAATGTAACTTGAACTCATAAATTTTGGTTTTGTAGTTTTAAAACAGTAATTAAATTGAAATTTCAAACTCTAAATCTACTTGATATTTTGTAATCAAGTTTAAAAAAAATATTCCCGTGCAGATTGACCGTCAACGCGACAAGTCGCTGCAGACGGACGGCAGTCCAACAGCGTTGTACGCGTACTTCGTGTCTATCGTACGCGACCAGCTGCACATCGTACTAGCCATGTCGCCTGCTGGAACTTCATTGCGCACTCGTATCCGCAAGTTCCCCTCCCTCGTCAACTGTTGCACCATCGACTGGTTCCAAGTATGTCTATTCTACTTTTTTTAGTGATATTTTCGACCACCATCTCACTTGATGGTAAGCGATGATTTGGTCGAAGAAAAATCATGCTTACCTAGAAGTAACTTTATTTTACATCTCTCATATTCGGTAAGTAGGTCCTTATTACCCCCAAATGGGGCTTGTAGGTAACCAATTAGCGTTCTAGGGTAATAATATAGCTAGAAAAGCCCTAGGGCGGTAAGTAATTTAAAAAAAAATCTCTGCACTCTTTCAAAAAGTTCGCGTACATCTAACCATCATACTGGCAATAGACATCATGCATTCAGCCCAATGACAAAAGAGGTCGCTTCGCTATTCAGCCTTGTCTTCGTATGAGTATAATAGTCATCAATTTTAAATATCGAACGGTGAAGCTAAATTTCGTTCTTGAAAAAAAATAATTAAAAAACGAAGATGAAAAAAGGCGGGAATAGAATACTTTTACTTTAAATATTGTTTGTTTTCGGGATTTTTTTATAATTTCGTGCTAATTAGGAAAAAAACATGAGTTCTGCAAGTGATGAAGATATAAGCTGCACTCCCGATTCAATGAAAATGGAAGCTGAAGCAGCAATTAACAATATTTTGCCTGAAAGTTCTAAAGAGAGATATTTGAAAACTTACGACGAGTTCATGAAGTGGCGAAAAGAAAAACGAGTAAAGTCTTTATCTGAGACTGTATTCTTAACATACTTTAGTGAGCTATCAAAAAAGCTGCAGCCATCTAGTTTGTGGTGCATTTATTCAATGTTAAAAGCAACTATGAGTACTAAACACGACATCAATATCAAGAACTTTTCAAAATTATCATCTTTTCTAAAAAGACAATCAGCTGGGCACAAAAGCAAAAAGTCAAAGGTTTTTACAGCGCAAGACGTGAAAACATTCATAAATGAAGCCCCTGATGACATATATTTAGCTGTTAAGGTACGTAAAATAACAAATCACATAATGGTAATACTTCATCATTTATCTTTTAAATTCTTACAATCCTAAAAAAACATACCTTCTTATTTTTATATTTCGCTTGTTTTAGGTGGTTCTTATCTTCGGTATAACTGGCGCATGCCGAGGTATTGAATTGACAAATATAACAATAGAGAACATAGAACAACAGGGGTCAGTTGTTAGTAATTAAACTACCGAACACAAAAACTAAAATTGACCGAACATTTGTAGTTCCTCATGAATTCTCTGAATTCGTACAAAAATACAGAAATCTTCGTCCTAAAAATATAAATATCAACCGATTTTTTTTTGAAGTACCACCAAGGTAAATGCTCAAACAAGTTATTGGAAAAAATACCATCAGAAGTATGCCGAAGCAAATCGCAAGTTATTTAAAGTTAGCAAACCCGGAATTGTACACAGGTCCGGCTTCCGGAGAACATCGGCTACACTTTTAGCCGATGCTGGGGCTAACTTAACCACTATAAAAAGGCACGGTGGGTGGAAATCCAGCAAGGTGGCTGAAGGTTACATTGAAGATTCCATACAAAATAAAAGTAAAATTACCAACCAAATAACGAAAAATATTCAACTTTCAAAAAATGAAACATCTTTCTCAAGAGATGATCCGCAACCATCAACTTCTGCTGAAGAAAGCTTCATCCCGTTAAATTTTATCCATGACCAACAAATATCACAATCTCAAACTATTAACATACCCAAAAAGCACCTGTCCCTAAAATTTGAAAATTGTTCTCATTTCACTATAAATTTTAACTAATAAAATGTTTTATTCTTGTAATGCCGGTTTTTTTCTACTTACCTCACAATCGAGATGTAAAGCAGAGTAGTTAGCTCGGGTGTAAGCATCAATTGCACCCTCGAACTATATAATATCACGGGCTGCAATTGATGCCTTACAACCCTTGGCTACTAATCTGCTATTAACATAATTTTAAGACCCTTTATCAGCCCGCTTGTTAAAACAACACAACAATCTTTATGCGGCTTATGATGATTTCAAACCTACTCAATAATAAATGAAATGGTTTTTATGGCTGAACTTACTTTTTACATAAATACCCTTAATTATTCTATCCTATTAACTTCGCCTATTATAATTGGTGGCTAGTTTATTCATTGTCAGCTTGTTCATTGACAAAAGCGTCCTCTAATCCTTTCCACTTTGCCCTATCTTTTCAGGCTATTCGTGTCCATTCTGGACCAGCTATTAAGTGATATTTACAAGTTTTGCTTATATACTTTTGCTATCACACTAGTACCAGTCCGTTACTAGTCTCATCTACTTCTCTATTTAACCCTTTAACATGTATCCTGTTCTTCTTGTTTCCTGTCTTCTTTTAGCCTTTGTGTAGGTACTACACAATATTTTCCTTCAAATACCAGGAGTGGCCACCAGACGCGTTGCTGGCAGTAGCGACGCGGTTCTTGAAGGACATAGAACTGACAGAGCTAGAGCGAGACACGGCTATCAAGCTGTGCCAGGTGTTCCACTGCGACACTCAGGAGCTCACCAGGCAGTTCCAGCGTCGCCTCAAAAGATTCAATTATGTTACACCCACCGCCTACTTGGAACTTATCGGCATGTTTAAGAGCTTGCTGGGCAAGAGACGATTGTGAGTTGTTTGTTGTTCAATGTTTTGTCTCAATGCACTGTAATAATAACAACGTTGTCAGGCATATGTATGTCTAGCTTCACAGAAAAGCAGAATATACTTACTCCTTTCCTTCTATACCCTATGTTGTGTTCCACTGCTGAGCAAAGGCCTCCCGTTTTTTCTTCCAAACCTCTCTGTCTTGAGCAATTTTGGACTATATATGCCCCGCGAACATGATCAAATTGTCACCCTACCTGCGCCGTGGTTGACCTGGACGGCTATATCCTCCTTCCAGCGACCAATGGGTGGCGATATTTGGAATATACCTATTACATACTGCCTCAAATTATTTAACTCACCCAGGGAATTGACGACAGCAGAGAAGCGTTACTTAACGGGTCTCGACCAGCTCGCCATCGCGGCTAAATCAGTGTCAGCGCTGCAGGAAGCTTTAGAAATCCTGCAGCCGAAACTGGCTGCTGGCGCCAAAGCGGTGGCTGAAACCACGGCCATTGTGGAGAAGGAGAAGGAAGCAGTCGCTCTTGTGGAGGCTGAAGTACGAGTAGACCAGACCGCGGCTGAGGAACAGGTAAGTGATAAAGTGAACTGTTGTTACTTTATTTGTTTTTAGTGATGTCACTAACTCGTTGGTCTATTGGTCACAAGTGCGACGGGCAAAAAGTACTATTGGGTTTGTCTGTGAGGAATTGCTCGTAGTCGTTGTCCGGTGTTTCAAAGTTAGCGGTATGATACCCCCATACCACGCAAATCGTGTTCAACCGTTGGTCCCGGCTGTCATTCGAAAATCTTTGACACTAGTTACGTTTATTCAGAAGCCAGAAAATATGACACTGGTCTGGCCAAGGAGTATTATGTCACCCAGCTACTGTGTTCTGGAGAACAGATAGAGTCGCTCCATGTAAAACACTAATACTCAGCTACAGCCGGTTAAACTGAAAGTAAACCCCCAACAAAAATAGGAAAAGGCTAAGCAAATGAGTGATGCCACTAACTTTTATCATCAGGTTTCTTTTACTATTTTATTTTATTTTATTCTTTAGGGACAAAAAACAGTTACATGGTAGAAAACAAAAAAATACTTAAACTAAAAAAACAAACATGTAACCCACACCATTGTCCACATATAATTAAATGTGTTTTAAAGAAGTTGAGGACTGTAATTAGACATTTGTAATTCCAAATATAATGCGCTTATGATATTCAATTAGTGTGCTCCTTATTTAATAATATGGCAATAGCCTTTGACTTAAAGGTTTAGATAAGCTAAATATATCAAGTTCCATAAAGTGAGTATTGTATGACTCAACGAGGCAACGAAGAGGTGCGCGTTCCCCAGCGTTAGTCTTACATATGTCTGTATGGAACAGTCGAGGAACGCGCACCCCCCGTTGTACAACAGTTCTGGGCACTTTGTATCGTAATTTCTTTGTAAGGTCGATGCAATCAATTCTGTTGGTACATAACCCATAAAGAGTTATAACATTTAACAGTAATCGTCTGGACTTCAAACTTAGAACGCTGTAAAGTTTTAACAATTCCTCATACGGTACTTTTGAACGACGACATTTGTAGTTCATGGAACGCAAGAACTTTTTTTGTACTATTTCCAATCTAGAGCAATATTTATCGTAAAAAGCATATTCCAACTAGGATCGAATTAAAGTTTTATATAGTACCAAGAAAGTAGAGGGCCGCACAAAGTCACCTGATGATCTCATGATGAATCCATACATCCGAAACGCTTTGTTTACTATATCTTCAACGTGTATGTCGAAGTGTAAGCAAGTGTCCAGGGTAATACCCAAGTCGCGGACAGAAGAAACAAAACCTAGAGGTACTCCATTAATTGAGTAGTTAAAACTAATTTTATTTTTGTTTTTGGTGAATGAGATGGTTTGACATTTTGGTAGGCTCAGAAAAAGTTTGTTTTTACTGCAGTATGCATAAAGTCTATCTAGGTCATCTTGTAGGAGTAAGCAGTCTTGCATATTTTTGCATGATCTATAGATTTTATATCGTCCGCGTACATTAAAAAATTAGAGTTTATAAAGCAATTTTTGATATCATTAATAAATATAATAAAAAGCAGAGGGCCTAAAATGGATCCTTGAGGAACACCAGATTTAACAACTTTCAAGTCAGACTCATAACCGTTAACGACTACTTTTTGGGTCCTATTATAAATATATGAAATAAACCATCTTAGCAAATTACCACGAATTCCATTGAATGCTAATTTTTCTAAAAGCAGCGTATGATCCACTTTGTCAAAGGCCTTTTGAAAGTCAGTGTATACGGCGTCTATTTGTACGGTCGGCCAAGAAAGTGGTGTACCAGTTTTGATTTAGTTTCCCGGTCATCGAAAATTACAACAAGGTTCGTTATAAAAAGATATTACTGAAAGAGACAACATTATCATGACGTAAACCTATGTATTTAGTATTCATACGTCATATGTCACATATAAGTACATGACATTTTAACCTTTAGTATAAATGAAAAGGACATTAGTTTCTACAAAGCAATTGAAATGTTTCCAAACAAAAGTAATAAAAACTATTTAGACAACCGAATTCCATTTGAAAAAGAAAACTGACAATTGACATTTTGTCAAATATATGCAAAAAATCGATATATTTTCCGTGTTATTTTTCAATCAACTGCATATAAAATCATCTCAATGCCTGCCAACTTGACCATTGCCGAAAGAGCACAAATAATTGCCCAATTTAATGAGGGAAGCAGTATCAGTGCGATATCCTGGAATTTGAATATATCGAGGCGTTCTGTCCGCTTTTGGATTCGTCGTGAAGGAGAGGAGGGAAGTTTGTTGGATCACAGAAGAAGTGGTCGCCGGCCTGCACTCTCCAATAACGATAGAGAATTCATGAAACGGGAATATGAAATCAATGGTTTTAAGCCCACAAAACATTTTGCGGAGATGTTCGATGTGAGTGCCCAAACAATAAGGAATCATCTACATTACATGGGGTTGCACCACAGGCATTACGCCAAGAAAATATATTTGACGGATGCTCACAGACTTGCTCGTCTGAACTTCGCCAGAGAGCACTTAGAGTTTGATTGGTCTAATACAGTGTTTTGTGATGAAAAAACGTTTAAATCCAGTCAGCATGGACGTCTTCACCTTTGGCGATATAATTCAACACGGTATAAAGATGATCATGTAATCCCAAATAGAGAATCAGGTCGAATTTCCGTAAATATTTGGGGCTGGATGAGTACGGATGGTGTAGGAGAATTGTGTTCTCTACCTCCTCGAGCGACGGCTGTAAATTATATCGACGTGCTTCAGAATGCAATGCTACCGACAGTCCGTAATGTTTACCCGGAGAACGAAGTGCCACAATTTGATTTTGTTCAAGATAATTGTTCAATTCATAATGCGAGGATCGTAAGAGCCTGGTTTCGTTCACACACTGACGTAAGGGTAATTCAGTGGCCCTCAAGATCGCCGGACCTCAACCCGATAGAAAATCTTTGGGGCCTTATGGTCCAACGATGGTCGCATCAAAATGAAAGAAACAAACAAGCTCTTATTAGTCACTGTAATTATATCTGGGAGGAAATGCGGGGAACCGATATTTGCTCACGGCTTGTTGGTTCAATGAGGTCTCGTCTTTTAGAGGTTATAGAGGCCAACGGCGGTTACACCCGTTTCTAATTTTTAAAAATTTTCAATATCTTCTAAATATTACTATATATGCTATGTTTTTGTTTGTTATAAGTATTTTAAAATTGATTGTAGAAATTTAATAAAAGGATAAATCTATTTTTAGCTTGTTTTTTATTGATATTGTAATTACAAGTTTACAGAAATTGTAGGTTTGTGGACTCGCCTTGTGCCTTTACAATTTTATGTAACTTGTTGATTACAATTCTGAATTTGTAGATACAATTTTGTCATCAAAATCTACAGCCCCCCGCCGTTGATTTTACGACGTCATTGGTTCCATCAAGTTCAAACTAAGAACAGCTGTCACGTTACAAACAGTAATAGTCGTTATCAATAATCAGATAAAGACAGCAATAGAAGTTGTCAGATCGATCTGCAAGCGAAACTAATCTTTATCACCTATGAATCTGCAAGCGATATTCAACCTTAGGGTGGTACACCACTTTCTTGGCCGACTGTACACGTTGATCCATATTGTCAAAAAGATAATTAGTAAATGCTAACAGATTTGTTGTGGTTGACCGTCGCTTGATAAAACCGTGTTGTTCAGGTAGAATAAGCTGATGAATTTGGGGATATAGTGCATCGTGCACAAGACTCTCAAAGACCTTTGACAAAGTAGAGAGGATTGAGTTCGGGCGGTAATTTTCCACATCATTCTTGTCCCCTTTTTTATACACAGGAGTTATGTTTGCACGTTTCCAAATTCCCGGAAAAACACCCTCACTCAAGCATTTGTTAAAAATGATAAACAGAGGAGTACATATATTATCATATGTTTTAATAAAAAATGAGGGTGGCAAGCCATCAGGTCCTGCCCCTTTGGAAGAATCCAAAGATTTTAGTTTTGTTCTTATATGTTCCATGGCAATGACAATTTCGGATATGCAAGATGAGTTATCAGCGTAGGTACTAGACGGTTGCCATTCATCAGGGTCAAAAACAGAGGGTACATAGACAGAAGAGAAGAAGGATGAGAATAAGTTACAAATTTCAGAGGGGTCATCAGAATAAACATTTCTGAAATGCATAGTAGCCGGATAGTTGACCTTTCCCGTTCTGGATGAGATGTATGACCAGAAATGCTTTATATTTTTAGGAATGCTATCTTCCACCGAACCTATGTAGTTACGATAACACGTAACTGATTCTTTGTGGAAAAGCTTGCGATAGTGTGAAAAGCTCAAGTAGTCGGAGTGATTTTTGTATTTCTTCCATCTTATCCAGGCTCGTTCTTTAGTTTTAAAAATACGTATGAGAGAGGGTGAGAACCAAACTGGGAAATTTGAGGTTTTAGTTCTAGTTAGTGGAACATATAATTTGACAATTTGATACAATGTTTCATAGAACATGTCCACTGCCTTTTCAGCTTTAAGATGAGAGAGCGTCGTATCCCAGTTAATGTCGGCCAATTCACGGTTTATTTCTTCGTAATTAGCTTTGTGAAAATTATGTCTGTGAACCAAGCGGCATTTAAGGGGGGTGAACTGAGTGTTCAGACTGGTAGCCATAGAAAAGGGTGGATGGTGACCATCAGGGTCAAGGAGTGCATTGCACAGCACTGTCTCACAGTCTACATTTGAGATAAACAAATCTAATATTCTACCTAAATTGTTTTTTGAGCTGTTGAATTGTATTCCATTAATAAGATTTAAGAAATTCATCAGCCCTCGTCCGATTGAGTTTATAACTTGTGTAATTGTATGGTTCCTTTGGGCTAACCAGTCAATTTCGGGTAGATTAAAATCACCAACAATAAAATATGAGTCAGTGGCAGAGTCATTAGCTAGTCCGTGTAGCATGTCCAAGTATAACGTGTAAATCTCTTCACGCGTTTGAGGCGGTATATACGTAGCACTGATAAAGTGGCGCTTATTTTTTTGGGAAGAAGGTAGTTGCACTACGATCTGTTCGACTTCAGGATGGACAAATTGTGTTAATAATCTAGATGGTCGCGGTTCTCGAAGGACAGCTATTAAAACACCTCCTCCGTCTTTTTTATTTGTTGTAGAGCGATTACGATCATGTCTGAACACTATGTAGCGGTCATCGATGAATTCTCTATCCTTAATGCTGGGGATAAGCCAGGTTTCAGTCAATATGATGACGTCATAAGAACATGCTAATATATGCATGTAGAGTGTATGTAACTTTGTACGAATCCCTCTACAGTTCTGGTAATAACTAACTAACTAACTATAATGGTATCTTTTACGCTATTGTGATAATACATTTTATTGTGCCCTATACGACTTAATCTCATAGGCACGTGAGGCCCAAGAGATCAAAGATGAGTGCGATGCTGACTTAGCAGAAGCCATGCCGATCCTCAACGCTGCCTTAGCGGCTCTCGACACGCTCACTCCTCAGGACATCACCTTCATCAAGACCATGAAGAGTCCTCCGAGAGGCATCCGCATAGTCATGGAGGCTATCTGCATATTGAAGGTACATTTATGACAGTAATCTACTCACATACATATATGCTTTTTCTTTTTATAACAGATCATCATTACCTAAGAAAAATCTCTCAACTGCCTAGAGACTTTTTGGTATCTGTCTTAATCTACACTTAAAACCTACAAAAAAGATGCAGTTTGTACGAAAGTTTAAGTAAATACCTATAATAATTTGTGGATTCGGCAATCATTGTGCCGTAGATATTACTGATGACCAACTGTAGATATTAGTGATGACCACTTTAGGAGGCTCTCGTTAGAACTTGGACTAAAGGTTTGATTCAGAAAGCGGCAGTTCTGGGAAAGACTTATTGGTAAGAGGTTCCTCTTTTTGGAGCCCTGACCCGCTAGCTTGAACCCTGTTCCCGATACCGGTGGGCTATTTTAAGTATTATTCTGTTTTTTATTATTATTCCAAAAAATATTTTAAAATGTATTAATTAAGTTTGAAGATAAAGTGCATCTGCACTTTATCTTAAAACTTAATTCACAATGTTTAAACATCTGATATACATTGGTTTGCATATGGTGAACTAAAGGGAGAGCTTGCTTTTGTATAATGAGTAACATAAGTCTTGCATGGACATTCTCGCTCCTCAACGATCAAAAACTGTTTTAGTGAAAATTGCTTGGAACGATTGCTTGGAATATGTGTTTAGTTTTTGTATAGAAAATATACTTCTATGTCTATGCTTTCTGTATATAGCAGAGATTAATAATGGAGATAATATTGCTCGTAGGAACTAATGTCTCAATATTTGAGTATACAAACTTGTTACTAAAATTCTACTTGCAGAATTTTCTCTAACATGTAAAATAGACATGACATGTTATGTATTCTATATTTTATGTTTTATCGCTTTGCTCAAGGATGACCCGGTAAGTAAATGAGTTTGATTGCACGATGGTACATAATACTGCAACTCTGTACCTACAAACTTCTAATGCATGCTGATTGCTGGTTTATTGTCAACACTAATAGAATTTGCTGACTTCTCTTTGGATTAGTTTTATTTCTCAAATATATAATTATGTGCCTGATTGATTTATTTTTAAGTATAAGCTTTATTTAATCCCTTATATACCTATATAATGTAGTTCTTATTTTGTGTTGTAAGGGCCGCCATATGTGGCATTAAGCCTCTTCCTGCTTTGAGATACGACAAGCAACGACTAAAGCAAACAATAAATGAAAACACCGACTATACTAATCTCGAGGAAACCATAGTGAGGATAAAATAAAATGTGACATCAAAATAATTTAAAAAAAAATATTTTCAAATAATCTAAATAATACAGGTAAAAGTATGAAATTACCATTTTATAGTGAAAGCTACTTTGAATTTGACTTAAAACCTACACGGTGTGAGAGGTTTTTGTGCTTCAACGCAGGATATTTGACCCTGCGTTGAAGCACAGTAGTTAAATAGAGCCTGTGGAAAAATACGAAAATAGAAAAAATATCCTGTTTTTGTACAGACTAAGGAGATTATCATTTAGACTATGATAAACTTATGATTATCTTAGATATTATGATATCTCTTTTAAATATTATACCTTTTCTGCCGCCTCATATCTAACATACCGTAAACGAACATTAAAAAAAATATAAATCTGCATCAAAAAATTACTAAATAGGTCCTAATGGGGACACTTATTTTAGTTCAATCACAAATTTGATGTTGTTAACAGCTTAAAATTTTATTCCACATACAAAATATCACCCTTAAATATGATGACGCAATTTTGTGTATATGGATTTTTTACATAAAAAAACATCACGTCTGCCACCTAGTAAAATCGTTTCTCATGTTTTCAAGAATGTATTGTAATACCACATTTAAAATAACTGCACTAATCTTCTATACTTCAATTAGATTTTCTTTGTAATAACCTGTGATTACAACTAACTACGTAAACAAACATTCAGGAAGTGAAACCAGATAAGGTACCGAACCCGTCCGGTGTTGGCACCATCGAAGACTACTGGGGACCTTCTAAGAAGATCTTGAACGATATCAAGTTCCTAGAGTCTCTGCAGAACTACGACAAGGACAACATCCCGCCGGCCGTGATGAAGAAGCTGATGACCACTGTCATGCAGGATGAGGGCTTCGTTCCAGAGAAGATCAAGACGGTATCCGTAGCAGCTGAGGGTGAGCACTTAACTAATTAAGCCCGACCACTGGTTTCTGGATTCAGAATTTATAATTTTTACTTTCGATTTCTTCAGCTTCGATCAACAATTGGTTGATAGAAGGTTTTCAGGCTCCTTGTTCAGATACCAGGGCTTCAGAATAGAGTATAGCTGTACCCTGCGGTTTCACCCGTGTACCTATAATAAATGTTGTTCAACATTTTTATTAAATAAAACTGGTATACCATACGGTATGCATTTGTTTTTGTACCCAGGTAAGGCTACAAAACAGCATTCCCTTAAATTTATTTCGACGTAATTGAATATCTGTGCTGACATACTTAGGTAGCTTTGCTCTTCAAAATTTCGACGCGGACAAAGTTACAAGCAACATATAAGTACCGAATGGTGGTTTAGAAAAAATAATGTCATGTCGCGATATATTACTTTAAAGGCCGAGTGGGCTACGGGAGTATTAATTTGAGTTATAGTTACATATACTTTTACTGCACTTTATTCGCAATAATAATAAATAAAAATCTTTTATTTTCAGGCATCTAAGGCCCATAGTGTTAGTCAAACAATTTACTTAATAACTATGTTAGTAAGAAACAATTAGGCATACACAGACAATTATAAGGTAACAAAACAAAAACAAAATAAAATAAAAATAAAAAAACTCACAATCACAATCAGAGGAAGGTTTATCAAGCCCTATGTCTAACGTGTAGTTTGATAAACCTATCCATTGTAGGCCCTTCTAGTCTTTCCGCAAAAACTTTCAGAACGCCATTGTTGCTTCCTCTCACTCTGCGTATTATAGACGCGACCTTCTTGCGCATGATCGCATAATAATCATCCGTATGCGCATCCGCGAACATCCCAGACGCACTACAATACGGAGGAAGCCTCAACAGCGCCCTGAAAGCATTATTGTATTGAATTCGCAGGGTGTTGGCAGTTTTTTGGGTATGCAATGCCATTTGCACGAAATATTCTCAAGGTACATATTATTTAAAATAAATATCGGCGTACAGGCATGTGCAAATGGGTGATTGCGATGACGAAGTATGACAAAGTGGCGAAGGTCGTGGCACCTAAGAAGCAACGGTTGGCAGCGGCGCAGGCAGTGTACGACAAGGCCAGTGCCGCCCTCGCTGTGAAGCAGGCTCAGCTCAAAGAGGTCAGTAGACACTTCGATACTAGGCTCCATTCACCATCGAGCATGTTAATTCTCGTTCACATTATTCTCAACCAGTACAGCTCTTGATAGATAGCTTTGTTGATACGTTGAGACTACCAGAAACTTTATTTTTCCCTGTTTTTAGGGTTCCGTCCCCAAAGGGTCAAACGAAACCCTATTACTAAGACTCCGCTGTTCGTCCGTCCGTCTGTCTGTCCGTCTGTCACCAGGCTGTATCTCATCAACCGTGATAATTAGACAGTTGAAAATTTCACAGATGATGTATTTCTGGTGCCGCTATAACAACACATACTAAAAACAGAATAAAATAAATATTTAAGATTCACTAATATGTTCATTCGATACTCGAAACGCTATCTATGAAAGTAAGTGAGAACCTCGTAGACACTCGCATCGCGTCGTCAGTTTAGCGTAATCAGGCCATTCTAAGGGGCTGTCCATTAATCACGTGAGGCTCGAAAGGGGGGAGGGGGTCCATAAAAAATCACGAAATATCACAAGGGGAGGGGGGGTAAAGTAATATATCACGTGTATTTATTTTTTCGGCAAGCGCGTACAAAATCGAAAATGACTTGTATTGTGACCTTGATTCGCCGTTGCCAGGCAATGAACGAACTAAAGTTCCCGCGAACCGCAACAAGCGTCCGCAGGACTCAGCTTGTCAGTGTCAGTTATTCTGTTGTTTTAACACTGAATACACATGCGTAAATTGTTTAAATTCGTACGTTTTGAATGAACACATGTCTAAACTAGGTGATCTGTATAAAGACCTATTTGCAGAGTATAAGAAAAGTAAAAAATCTAGTGTGGCTCAAAAAAAAAAAAAAAAATTAATGAATTGTGGGCTAAAGCGAAACAAAAATATACTACAAAAAATAAAACCGACTTCCATATCAAAACACTACAAAGCCAAAAATAACTTTAATTTCGATAGTCAGTGTTATTGGCTTTGTATTTTAATTTTTTTTTACACCGCCTTCCGAAATTAAAGTTAATATTGGCTTTGTAGTGTTTTGATATGGAAGTCGGTTTTATTTTTTGCTATAAAGTTTTTTTTCATGCTTTTTAGTGGGTCGGTTTGTAATTTATCTAGTTACAAAAGCCAAAATGTGAACTACTTATCACCTTTTACAAAATATTGCTTTTCCCGATGCAGAGCCGTTCATTTTTGAGGAGTTCTCCTTGTACTTCACGATCAGCTCTACATCACCATATGCATTGTGACGAGCATAAAGTGCATATTCAAGTAACCGAATCGCAATCCACGAAATACTTATGATTGAGTAGTTTCGGTGGCCATCTGTGGTCTTCATCATCAGTTCCACTGTCCCAAATGGTGCTTTTCAAGAGCAACTACACAAGGTACTATTAGAAATACCCAAAACGCTATAGGTGTGCCTATAATATTTGAAGAGATTCCTCGAATACTCCAGGATTCCATCATCATATCCTGATTTCATAACAATGGGACCAACGAGAAAGTATACCCTATCAAACGAAAAAAAAAAAAAATTTAAATCGGTCCAGCCGTCTTCGAGTTATGAGGTAACATACATAAAAAAAAGTTGTAGTGTGACCGGTTCGACCACGTTAGCCGAATTGGGAACAAGCTTGCTTCATACCCTGCTGGCAGCAAAGCGTTTTGGTCCCTGGCGAAGTCGGTCGAATCGAACTTCTGTCGCCCCTCACTACCACCACTGCTCAAACCTGACGGGTCTCTGGCCCACTCCGCCGAGGAAAAAGCAAACTTGTTTGCCGCTCTTTTTACGGAGTCTTCACGTCTGGATAGTAGTGATGCTCACCCTCCTGATGCTCCTATTGGATGCGAGACGTGTATGTCGAATATTCGCATACATCAGAAGGGGGACGGGATACCAGCAATTTTTCTTAGAACTTGTGCGCCTGAACTGTCCCCGATCTTGACACGCCTGTTTCGCCTCTCGCTAGAGACTGGAAAAGTGCCGAAAGCATGGAAGCTGGCTAACGTGCAGCCTGTGCCCAAAAAGGGCAGTTGTGCCAACCCGGCCAACTACAGGCCTATTTCAGTCACGCAGGAGCGTGTACTTAATAGCAAGCTCCTGCCATACCTAGAAGCCAACGACATCCTCAGTAACCGACAATACGGCTTTCGCAAAAACCAGTCTCTCCTTGAGGACATGGTTGAGCGCTTGAACTTGTCCTTGAAGGCTGTCTCCGAATGGGGTGATGCCAAATTGGTCAAGTTTAATGCAGCTAAGACCCAGGTGTGTCTCTTCTCCACAAAAAAGAGCCAATTCCGACCGGCTCCTACTTTCCGCGATGTAACCGTGCCCATAACCGATCGTGTTGAGCTTCTTGGGGTAACGCTAACTTCCACCCTCAATTTTGGTCCTTTTAGCGAGGCTAAGGCTCAGTTAGCAGCAAAAAAGTTGGGAATTCTAGCAAAGGTGAGACGGTACTTCACACCGGAACAGATGCTCAATCTTTATTAAGCCCAGGTTCGGTCGTATATGGAGTACTTCTCTTATCTTTGGTATGGATCTGCCAAATACCAACTGGACACGCTTGAGAAAAGTGCCAAAAGACTCATTGGCAACGATTCACTGGTCGAATCAAAGCTCCAGAGCCTTGAACATCGACGACGAGTTGCAAGTATATCGGTTTTCTATCGGTTACATTTCAGGGAGTGTGCGATGGAATTACACAATCTAATTCCGCCAAAACCGTTCCATCATCGGACTACAAGACAAACGGCGATGCGCCATCGTTACATGGTGGACATCCCACCCATACGCACAAAACGTTTTGGGAATACCTTTATTGTGCGTACGGCTAAGGATTGGAATTCTCTGCCGGAGCCTGTATTTCCTGATCGCTATAACCTGGGAGTCTTTAAGTCAAGAGTGAATAGGTTACTTCTAGGTAAGCGTGCTCCATCTTCGACCACATCGTCACTTACCATCAGGTGAGATGGTGGTTAAACGCGAGCCTATTATCAATAAAAAAAAAGTTCTAGAAGAACTGAGAACCTCCTCCTTTTTTGAAGTCGGTTAAAAAAAGAATTTATGAAGTGGGCGAAATGATGACGCCGTGTGCCTTGATGAAACCGATGTTAATCTTCAACAAAGCACTGTGCCAACAACTGACTTGCAAGATGCTTATCCAGTTATTGGTTTTGAAGAAAGACTTGCTAATCCGTGGTCCGAAAATACTCTAAATTAAATAATGTTCATGTATTTCCAAACAAATATACATAATTATATACTAAAATATAAACTATAATAAAGCATCGAAAAATTGATCCTCAACGCTGTCGGCTGGCCACGTACCCAAGATACTGGCGGCATTGCCTCGTTGTATAGTAATGCTTAGCCGTTGACCAAAGAAATAGCCAGCGCTTGGGTCGCGTGAAGCGTCAACGAGTCTTTACGATATTTCTTTAAAAAGGCTGTGAGCACACGGGCCCCGTGGTGCGAGAGTTTCGACCCCAAACGGCTCGAAAATATAGTTATCACCGAGATGACTATATTTACGCCGCTTCAGGCTTTCTGCAGCCGCAGCGAGAGCGCCAGCACAAAATGATAAACTGGTCCGTCCGGTCTCTTGCCATCGTCACGCGCCAGTCTATTGGGTTCCACTACGGCTGGAACGCCGACGGTGACAAGGGCTCGTCGGATAATGTCAATGATAATGTTCATGTATTAGTACAAAAAGTTTTTCGCATTTCTTTCATTATTTTTATGTCAGTCAAAAACAAACTGCAACCTTTTTGTATACCTCTGAACGTTATTATAGTAGTCTTTAATTTTCTATAATATAATCAGATGAACTTATACCAGTATTTTATAAATATTAAAAAAAAATAGATTCTTTGCAGGTACGAAAAAATACACGTGATATAGGGGGAGGAGGGGAGGGGTAGCCTTAAACCTCATCATGTATCACCAAGGGGGAGGGGGGGTCAAAAAATGCAAAAAAAAATATCACGTGATTAATGGACGGCCCCTAATCCAATCTAAATTAAATCAAAATTTAATCTAATCCAATCTAAATAAAAATCTAATCCATCATTATGCATTTCTGAACTGTTCGATATTATGTATAATATTTTTCATATTATACATAATATCGAACAGTTCTAGATATAAAAACGGGTTAAATTTACATATAAATTGATTAAAAAAAAAAAAAAAAACATAAAAGTAACCGTACAAAAATTGTATAGCACGCAGATTTTTCTTCCTCTTGAAAAGTTACTCCTTTTTCACTTACGAGGTTTTCACTCTAAGGCGTCGATATGTTAATATAGGTATAGCTTCCACTGTACCTCGGTAACCATGTTAAAACGTTGGGTGTTGGCCCCGGATGTCATTAGTACTACTCTGACAGTCGTTACGGGTAGTCAGAAGCAGTCTTGCTAAGGGTTATTATGTTACCGAGCTACCGGGTTGTCGAGATCAGATAGGCAGTTGCTCTATGTAAAAGACTATTACTCAGCTGCATTTGGTTAGACTGGAAGCTGTCTTGGACTTAGTTATATTATATATATATATATATTATATATAAAAATCTAATATTAAATCACATTCCATTGCTATATTATAAAGCACAACAGTGGTCCAAATCCACAGACTATCGACGGACCAATGTTGAGGTAGCGAACTTCTGGTAATAAAAGAAAAGTCTTTCAAACGTTACTACCAGATTTATTGTTAAATCCACAGGTTTAAACTATTACATCTACTGGATTAAGGCAAGCATGTCTTCGGTTTGATATGTACGCGGTTAAAACATTACGAGATTAGTTTACACTACTGTCATGGAGGCGAACTTAAGGACTACTGAACTGAGAAACAAAATGTGGGCGGAAAAAGCTTACATACATTCTAACTTCCGGCTTCCAGAAAGTTCGGGCATATTCTAAGTTGTGCTACAGTGCTTCCTCTAGTGTCGAGAGGAGATATCTTCAATATTCATTCATAATTTATACAACCTCCATTCATAAATCCTCCCCCTGGCGTCGCAAGGCGGAATCATTTACTCGATATTTCATTCTAAACTAGCAAATGTTTCATAGACGCTGTCGCCATCTTTTAGCCGGTGGCGCAAACAGAAAGATACCATATTCTCGTTTTGCGACAACAGAAGGCGCTACTATGCACATCAGTCACATATATAATGAATTTAAATAAATTACATTTTCATTTGTTGCTTTAATTTTTCAGGTACAAATGAAACTCAAAAGATTGGAAGATACCCTAGCCGAGCAGAGTCGTCAACAGAAGATATTGGACGATGAAGTGATGGACTGCAGCAACAAACTCAAACGAGCTGAGATGCTCATCTCTGGCCTTGGCGGGGAGAAGACCCGCTGGACACAAATCGCTCAGAGTTTGCGCGAAACTTACAATGCACTCACAGGTTATAGCAATCCCCTAATCTCTAGTAAAAAATAGACTTGAAAGTAGTTCAATAGTGGCATAATAACTACATGAAAAATACGATTACTCATGAATAAACCTTTAATGATAATTCCACCAAAAAGTAGCTATCCAATTTTGAACGCAGCGCCTTTTCTTAGGTGTCCTAAAATATTTCTTACTCAGTAACATAGTTATTATATAATATTAAAATACTCACAAGCAATGAAACGAAATAAAATGACAATCATCCTCCATTCCAATCTGTTCCAACATCTCAATTGATTACTTTATGACACAATTTTTTTCTTATTTTGATTATAATAATTATGTTTTTCTTTCTTATTCAGTTATCAATAAACTATTCATGATTGTAATTTCAGGGGACATCTTGATCGCTGCTGGTGTCATAGCGTATCTCGGACCGTTCACAGCAAGTTTTAGAAATAGTCAAGTATGTATCTAGTTTTATCTAAGTGTCCTTTTTTTACCTTTTTTCGGTTCCCACCCCATAACTTCAAGGGCCCTTACGTTTCGGGGTATATTAAGTATGTAAATTTCGAATCTGGGGGAATCCCAAGATAAAAACCCATTTTCCAGTGAAAGTCGAAAGTTATTCCATAGATTAAACTCGGACAAACCAAGAAACTAATAAAAATTAATAAAAAATGGTTTCGTCTCGTGTAAATTCAAACTATGA
Source organism: Tholera decimalis (assembly GCA_943138885.2). Classification (NCBI taxonomy): domain Eukaryota; kingdom Metazoa; phylum Arthropoda; class Insecta; order Lepidoptera; family Noctuidae; genus Tholera; species Tholera decimalis. The sequence goes on along the minus strand of OW964553.2, from coordinate 11,071,396 downwards.
GCACTTGGGAAAACACAATTATTTTAGAATCACAGACAGACACTTCAATGTTATTTAGTTTATGTATGTAAAAGATGTATAGGAGATAAACTTGCATTCATTGCTCACGTTTGATGTTAAAGAACACATTATATTTATATATAATTACTTATGTATTGTATTGTATTTATATATTTGTTTGTATATATATATTATTTTCTGTTTTATGAGTACATTAATTTAGCCCTCCCCACTTTAACTAAACCTTTGGAAGGATCCAAAGGTTGTCTGGAAGATATCGCTTTTAGCGATAAGACCGCCATTGTAACTATAGACTTAAGAAATAATGTTATATGGATGTGTTTAAATTTTGGTGTACAATAAAGTATATTCTATCTATTTCCGCATACGTATACATATGCATATATAAACAGATTTGTACGGCCACTAAAACTAAACTTACTGCTAGATGCTATCTTGGGCGCGAGCGTGCCATGAGTGCGGTATAGTGTGCACGCTGGACTACAGCCTCATCAAGGTGCTGGGAGAACCCGTCACCATCCAGCAGTGGAATATCGATGGACTACCGGCTGATGACTTCAGTGTGGAGAGTGCCATCATTATCAAGTAAGTCTTTACTACGGATCTGATTTGGACTGTTATACTAGACTCACTTCTAGATGCTATCGTGGGTGCGAGCGTGCCACGAGTGCGGTATAGTGCACTACAGCCTCATCAAGATGCTGGGTGAACCCGTCACCATCCAGCAGTGAAACATTGACGGACTACAGGCTGATGACTTTACTACGGATCTCTCAGGTTTGTAGTTGTTGCTACTCTACGATGCCCTTTTTTCCGATAGGACAATTATCAAATGACTTTTCCCATTCTGGTTGGAACAGAAGAAAGTATCAGAATGGCACTAACAAAAATCCACACTGTTTCTTTAGTTCCGGGGCAGCAGTACATCGTAAGAACATTCCTGCCACCACGGCAGGTAAAGGTATCCTCAGGCCTCGCATAGCCATTGAGTGGTCTTTGACTGAACAACTAGGGATTCGTTATCGACATAATTTTAATAGGATAGGTGTTTGCATAAATTACCTCCTAAAAACTTAAAAATACCATCGGAGTCAGAATCAAAGACCGAATAAGGAATAGTAGGTATACTTCATTCCAAAACACAAATCGCAAACGTAGGTATCTTAGCTGCCAAGCTAAGATGGAACTGCGATGGAAGTAGCCACTGATTGGATTCCGAACAACAAGAACCGGTGATGCGGTAGGCCTAGGAGGAGATAGAACAGACATAAGTGGATGCAAGGAAGAGAGGCTTTTGTCCTGCAGTGGAACAGCACAAGCTCATAATAATAAATACAAAGTAAGAAACGTGATTTTCTATCGTCGATTTCTTGACTGATAGGCTTTCGGATAGACCTCGAGATTAAAACCAGCATATAAAAGTAGGTAAATCTATAAATATTAATTGTTATCATTGGTAATTGGTTTTGAAATACATTTTGAATCGAAAACCGCATAAATAGCGGAGTTAAAACCGCATAAAGTTATGCTATGTATGTGTGAGTGTTATGTATGTATAACATACATCTTTTCATTTGTTGAGCACATTGCTAACAGTCCAAGTTCCATAGTTATTTTACATACGAAACAGTATTTGAAGCATTCATTAACGTTTAACGGTAATATATTACAGGACAGCTCGTCGCTGGCCATTGATGATTGACCCCCAAGGTCAAGCCAATCGCTGGATCAAGAACATGGAGAAGCCGAACAACATCAGCATTGTGCGCATGACGCAGGCGGACCTGGGACGTGTCTTGGAGAACGCTGTGCAGTTCGGACAGCCGGTAAGGAGATCATCTTGGTTCATATACACTAAACGGGCTGGTCCGTGGCGTATAGCAACAAGTTTGGAATCGGGGCATTATTGTATATCAAATGTTTAGTGTGAATTCCGCTAAAAAATACTATATGGATACAGTGTAGCACCATTTCGCAAACATGCAGAAAATGCGGTAAAGCAACATGTAACCCAAACATATATTTAACAAGTGGTAACTCCCTCTACAGAATGCTCTGTAATTTTGGCGCTCAGTAGGATTTGATCCGTCTACCGCTCAAATGCGAATTGTCAATCAATCCAAGTTGTAGGTGCTCCTGGGTGCAAACCCAGGCAGTGCATTACTTTGTGTTATTTCCATCAACGCCACTGCTGAAGTACAACTAGCACTAAGTATCAGTAGTAGTAGTAGTAGTAGCTATAAGTGCACTGGTGAAGGAAAACATCGTGGGAAATTGGTATATCCTGGGCTCGAAAAATCCGAAGACATGCGACATTCATTAACCCGTACTAGGGCTTTAATGGATTACGCACATTCGCTCTCATAGAGAGGTGGCCTGAGTCTCAGTAGTGAGAATGTTATAAACGATTATCTTATGTATTTGTATGCCATGGATTTCCAGAAAGTAACGCCTGCTTCCCTTTTGTACCATTATTTCAGTTAAATTATGGTAGGCACGTATGTGTGTTGTGTTGAAACTTCTCAAACGTCAAACTGCAGACTATTTGCACGTAATCTACTGCTATAAAGTTGCTTTGTGTGATCATTAGGTATTACTCGAAAACGTGTTGGAAGAGCTGGATCCAATGTTGGAACCACTTCTACAACAACAAACCTTCCGCCAAGGTGGAGCCCTCTGTATCAAAATTGGTGATACCATTGTGGAATACAGTAAAGATTTCAAGTGAGTATTTTTAATAAGCTCGTCGATTACCATGTGTGCTGCAGGATCTTTTTTTTATTGATAATAGGTTCGCGTTTGACCACCTTCTTACCTGATGGTAAGTGATGATGTGGTCGAAGATGGATATTTAAGGGTAAGCAATTCTTGCTGAGGTTGGTCCGTTGATTAATGAACATTTGAACATATCTTCCTTCGTGGCTCAGGAAGCACGTAAAGCCGTTAGTTTCGGCTGATATTTGTACACTTTAGACAGTTGCTACGGTTACTCAGAAGTCAGAAAATCATACTTCAGTCAGTTCAGGGTATCGTGTTACCCAGCTACTAGATTGTGTAGGTCCGATAGTCAGTCGCTTTATGTAAAAGATGTTAGAGATGGGCAGCTGACCCCAACATAATGGGATAAGGCTACACAAAATATGATGATGCTTAAAATGTTTAGAAATGTTTTGAATTAGTATCGAAATTATTTTTTTTTGTTATTACGGCAAACAACATTACAACACAATACAACATTGTCTTCGAAAGAATTTTCGAAGGTATCGGGTGGATTTGGATGTTTCGTATCAAAGTAGCTTGGAGCTTGAGAAAGGTTATAATAGACTACAAAACAATAAAGTTTTACCCTACTGCATAAAAGGAGAGTTATGTTTTATCGTGATTCATGTCCATGGGAGCGAAGCCTCACACGACTGTTAGTCTGTTATAATAACATGTTGTTATTGTGTACTTGTGACATGCGTCAAAAACTTTTCTTCCTTTCTTTCTATTTTCTAGACTATACATAAGCACAAAACTGGCAAACCCACATTACTTACCCGAGGTGGGCGTACGGGTCACTCTGGTCAACTTTATGTTGGCCATGGACGGTCTACAAGCGCAACTCCTGGCGCGAGTGGTCGCCAGGGAGCGCCCTGACCTGCAGCAGGCCAAGACAGACCTCACCACCCAGAACGCAGAACATCGGAGGCTCTTACAGGATATCGAGAAGAAAATTCTGACTGTGCTTTCCACTTCCGAACATTTGTTAGAAGATGAAGAAGCTGTGCAGGTAATGGCAAAAGCTTTTTACATTTTGTTTTACAATGGTTAAAACCTATCTTATCAAGGTATCTTAATATTGAGAGTTAACAAGAGAGAGACCAACCAGCGTGCTCCATCATATTCAAATCGAATAAAGAAAGAGGGCAGGACTTTGCAACATATTTGTTTAATGAATGAAATAGCTCGCTTAGTTGTAGAGCTGTTTTTTAAACGGATATCGATAGAGCCTCTTTTGCCTCTTTCTCTTTTTTAACGTGGGTAACGTTACATCAACATTAAATTACATTACGATTTTTTCTTGTATCGTGGTTGCGTTTTCACAAACATCCAGACTTGGAAAAACTCGCACCCTTGGTAAGACAAGGGACCACTTGTATGTTTAAACATTTTTCACTACAAGCATTTTATGGTTATATCAATATTAACAAAAAATCGCACAAATGGGTCATAGACACTATGGCAATCTAGCGAAATTAGAAAAAAACTTACTTACCACCATTGTTATTTTATTAGATATAGGCTATTTCCAGCTACTGTTTTTGATAATGGTGTGTTTTTAAAGCCATATTTAACTCATTTTAAAAACTCATGCCCTTGTCTTATCGAAGGTACAAACTATTTGTAGACCATATAAAGATATGTTCCGGTGCGGAATTGAACACGCGACACGCTTCGCAGTAGCCAATCACTCAACTGTGTCATCGGGTTTGGAATTTGTAGAATGAATGTGATTTTTCCAGAGATGTTAACTGAAAACTAAGATGTGATGGATGGGATGGTGGTTTTAATATTTTTGTGTGTTAATTTCGATATTTTTGTCAATGTTTAGATTCTAAATTCTGCAAAAGAAATGGCAAATGAGATCAAAGAGAAGCAAGATGTGGCGATGGTGACGGAGCAAGCCATCGACGTCGCTCGAGACGACTACGTGCCCATTGCTGTGCACTCCACACAACTTTTCTTCCTCATAGGTAAGCTATTATAAATGGACTGCGAAAACGTAGTCGTAAACAAAAACTTTTACTAATAAATGCATTTGTAGCCTACCTACCCTTCGCTTTAGGTGTGTCCGAGTCCGACTCGGGGTTTTCTCCGCGTCAGATGTTCGCTTCGGGTTTTCTCCGCTTCGTATGTTTCTTGTTCGGGGTTTACTTTGGTGCTTGGTTCGGGATCACGTCGGGGTCACCACTTTAGTGCTATGGTTGAACAGTATTTTTAGAGGTTATATATAAGGTAGCAGAGATTTACTTTAGATAGCACTTTGGAGAATTAGTTAGGGAGAGCAATGACAAGGCGTGAAATCACAGTAATGAAAGTGGAATGAATGTTTTTATTAAAATAGAATTGTGTATATATATAATTGGTAATGTTTACATAATTTAAGCAGTGGTCACTGTGTGAGCGCGCTCACAGGGCACGCGTCTCGTATGTCTGCTTACATTATATTTAATTTATATAACGGGGATTCGTTGTCAGTGGGTCGCGACATCGGAAATAACACTCAAAAAATCTTCGTTAACACTTTTAATTACTTGCTAATACGCACAGAATACAAAATAATTAAGGATGCCTAAGATATGGCTCGATTAATAACTTAGGAACGCGGGAAGTTTAGCGCGGAGTAACGAATGTCCACTCAGACTGCCGGACCGATTCAAAGTGCCCACTCAATTGTCACCGCACGCGTGGCGCCTACCCCAGTTACAGGTTAGCCAACCTACCTGTCAATGTCAAAAAGCTGATTATACTTCTGAATCGATATTTGACTCGACTATTCGCTCGGTGTTGCCATTACTCCGCGCTAACCATCCCCAAGTTATTACTTGACGTTCCCAAACGTTAACTTTCAAATCTAACTACATAGTTCCTCCAGTGAGAGATAGACGGCGTTGATATCCAGATTGAATGATATGCGTCGACGCTTCGACACGGCCGTCCTGATGATCACACGCCCTCTTGTGGAGTACCTGGAATGAAAGAAAATTCTCGAACAGTACTCGTACTAGTCGTTCGGCCATTCCTGGCCCAAGTGGGTGGGGATCATAAGGCGTTTTGATCAAAATCATTACAGGTTCTAATGAAAATCATAACAAACTCTTTCTGTTAAAGCTGACATGTCGAAAAATACCCATACTCATTCAAATAATAGGAAACTCATTAAAATATTGCAGTGCTCATACTCTGACCTCCATCCGGTCTTCATCATCACACTTATAACCTCCATCCGGCCATAAGCATCAAACCAATCGACCTCCATCCGGTCTTCAACACGTAACCTCTATCCGGTTACTAACACAATCAGGCAACGTCTATCCCGTCACCTCCACATGTAACCTCCATCGGGTTACAAACACAAAAGGCAACCTCTATCCGGTCACTTCTACATGTAACCTCCATCCGGTTACAAACACAACAGGCAACCTCCATCCGGTCACCTCCACATGTAACCTCCATCCGGTTACAAACACAACACCATCAAGATAATCATTTCGAGCCTTTATCAAAATAATTCTTAAAGTAGGCTTGTTCAACATGTTACTTTATTTTTCCTATAACTTTACAAATTATAAGAAAACTCTTACTATGCTAGGTACTCTAAATATTACGTTGTACTACTTAGTATTCAACTAGTCTTGGCTAGTCTCGTCATCGTCACCTACGTGTATGTCAACGTCAGTTATTTTTCGCAGTCGATCATGTGCGTACTTGTACGTCCGGGCGGAAGAAAGGGACTTCAAAACATAACGGTCACCATCAAGAACCTCGATCACCCTAAACGGTCCCCTGTATTTCGGGTCAAGTTTCGTCTGGTTTCGCTCCTCATTTTGCAGCAAAACAAAGTCACCTACAGAGAATGATTGTACCTTAGCCTTTGTAGAGTCAAAACGTTTCTTTTCATAGGCAGAAGCTTTCTCCATGTTCTCTACAGCCATTTTCCTCACCTCAACGATGTCAACATGAGGCTCTTCATCATTTGCCGTCATAATATCAATGGGTCTAGCAGCCTTACCAATCAGCAGCTCAAGAGGACTAGCTTTCGTGACTCTACTTACAGTGCAGTTGAGAGCAAGCTGAACGTCGGGCAACGCATCATCTTGCCACGAACGATTGCTTGTCTCTACAGCAGTGAGCATGTTTTTGAGCGTGCTCATTACTCGCTCAACCTGTCCGTTGGCACGAGAACTACCTGTGGCGATCAAGTGCAGCTTGATATTAACTGAGGCGCAGTACTCCCTGAACTCCTTGCTGGCAAAGCAGCGTCCTTGGTCGGCGATCAAGCGCGATGGAGCACCGAAGATAGCGACACTAGCCTTCAGCGCTTTGATGCTGCTTGCTGTATCAATGTGCATGGCGTGATGCAGCATAACGAACTTGGTGAAGGCGTCTATCAGAACAAAAACGTACTCCTTTTTGTCGTTTTTGCCACTCAGCTTTCCGGTAGCATCGACGTGTAGTGTGTGCCATGGTATAGCTACCTTTGGAATTGGGTGCATCTCCGCCTGGATCTTACCTGTGTGTGACTTTGAGATCTTACAGGTCACGCAGTTCTCTACGAATTTCCTCACAAACTTCGACATGTTCTCGAACCAGTAGAGGTCGTAGAGTTTTTCCAGCGTTTTCTCCCATCCCAAATGCAGCAATCCCTCGTAGACGTTATTAACTACGGACCAGCGAAATGAACGGGGAACAATAGGTAACAAACGATTCTTACCATTTCGTTGCACTTTTCGGTGCAGGACACCAGATCGTCGCTCGAAAGTTTTGGCAACATCAGCAGGGAGCTCATTGTTATCGATGTCGGTCAAGAGCTTTAAAGTTTCGGGGTCCCGTCGCTGTTCCATCATCAGCCAATTTTGTGAAAGCTCTGCAAGGTTTACCTCCTTTTGTACTACCTTCTCACTAACCTTATTTTTAGTATCAGGTTGCGGTAACGGGTTCCTGGAGAAGAAGTCAGCGTGGCCCATGTGCTTACCTTCACGATGGACGATGTCAAAATCAAACCCTTGCAGAAAGGCCCACCATCTATGAACACGCGGCGTCAGGTCCAACTTCTTGCGCGTGGACTGCAGAGAATTACAATCGGTGACTACTCTGAACTTGCGACCATGGAGATAACGCCTGAAATGTTTTACGGCATTGACCACCGCGAGGGTCTCAAGTTCATATGAGTGGTACCTCAATTCAGCGTCAGACGTGCGCTTACTGTAATTAGCGACTGGATGTAGCTTACCTTCTGTTCTTTGCAGTAAGACCGCACCGTAGCCAATGGCACTGGCATCCGTGTGGACTTCAGTTTCAGCATCGGGGTCGTGAATCATGAGCACAGGCTTATTTGTGAGAGCAGCTACAATCTTCTGCCTCACTTCCTCGTGTTCCAGCTTCCAGGTCAACCTACCATTCCCAGAAGTCAGAGCATATTTCGGCGTCATCACCTGTGAGAACCGTGCCACGAACTGGCAAAAGTAAGATGCCAAACCGATAAATTGCCGTACCTGTGTTGAATGACTTCTCGAAGGACTGCAAAATACTCACTAACTCTGCTCTATGATCCGCCGGTACGTCAGTATCAATAGAGTTCCAGTCGATTTCAGGAGGTCGCTCTACCTCACAAGAAGCAATAAAAGGATACCTAAAGATCTTAATTCGGTCAGTAGTCATCTGAACAGTCAAACCATGTTCTAGAATCTCACGTCCAATCATAATACCATAACGTAGAAAATGATCAGGCAATACATGAAAACAAATCTCAATTCTAATGTCATCGATCTCTACCAAAGTCGAAATCTGTATCGTAGAGTTAACGGAAGTCTGCCCTATCCCAGTCATAGTCACAGTCTCATCAATACGCTTTCCTTTAAATTTACAGGCTACAGATTCTTTAATTAAAGAACACTCAGCACCAGAGTCGTAATAAAATGAAAATTGCTCACCGGAGTGACGTAAAGTCCCAGTCGGCGCGTTCAGGAGGCACAGGTCAACCCTCTTTTCATTGACAGGCTTGGATGACCCGGAGCCGGCACTGCTCCTCTCATTGCGCCGTGGGCAGCTCGACGCGTAGTGGCCTTGCGCGTGGCAGTGGAAGCAGGTGATCCCGGATGCATGAGGCTTCGCAGTTGTCGATGAACCCCTCCCGTTGCCATCGCTGTGATTGTGGTGCTTCGGCGTAGCTTGAGTATCCTGTCTCACGTCCTTACTGTAGCAGTGCATGGATTTGTGACCCGGCTTGCCGCAGATAAAACACTTCAGAGGCTTCACAGTAGTATTCGCTTTGTACCGCTTTTCAGGGGCATCGCGGTCATCGCTAGGTAGCTTTCTCTTCATAAAAGAAATCGCTTGCAGCTCTTGTTGTAGCTGGCCACGTGTCTGAATATCGGTCGTGAAAGATAGGCGTTGCACACGGCGATCGAATTGAGAAATGTGAGCCAGTATAGTAGCAATAGTCAAGCGTTCGGTACTAACGCCATTCCATCTCGCCATGATCGACGTCATTAAACTAGCAGCGTAGGAAGCAAGACACTCGTTTTCTTTAGGCCTGCTACTTTGCAAATCAATCAAAAACGAAGCAAGAGTAGTGGAATTGTCGTACCTTGCAATAAAAAGTCGCTTAAAATCGGTCCACGTCATCCCAGGAAACGACACGGTAGATAGCCAGGTAGAAGCTCCTCCCTTCAAGGCGCGGCTTAGAGCGACCATAAGCGGGGCGCCATGTTGGTCTTGGTCCGTCAAGCACATCTCTGCAGTCATCACCCAAGCACGTGCATCCACATCTTGTTTCTCAGGATCAAAATCCGGTATACGAAAGCCATGTGACGACGTAGTAGGTGTTTTCATAGCTTGAATCAGCGTCAGAAAATTGCGGTTCTGTTGTTCCAACAAACGCATCCATTTTTCGTCGCTAGCGTCTTCATTTTGAACACGTGGGTCGTCGTGGTCCAATCCCACTTCTGATAACGGGGGTTCGTTGTCAGTGGGTCGCGACATCGGAAATAACACTCAAAAAATCTTCGTTAACACTTTTAATTACTTGCTAATACGCACAGAATACAAAATAATTAAGGATGCCTAAGATATGGCTCGATTAATAACTTAGGAACGCGGGAAGTTTAGCGCGGAGTAACGAATGTCCACTCAGACTGCCGGACCGATTCAAAGTGCCCACTCAATTGTCACCGCACGCGTGGCGCCTACCCCAGTTACAGGTTAGCCAACCTACCTGTCAATGTCAAAAAGCTGATTATACTTCTGAATCGATATTTGACTCGACTATTCGCTCGGTGTTGCTATTACTCCGCGCTAACCATCCCCAAGTTATTACTTGACGTTCCCAAACGTTAACTTTCAAATCTAACTACATAGTTCCTCCAGTGAGAGATAGACGGCGTTGATATCCAGATTGAATGATATGCGTCGACGCTTCGACATATAGATTTTATAATAATATTCCTTTGTGCATTGTATTGACGGTTCTAGGTGCGCGTGTCTTAGACGTTTGTTTATGATTGGCAGCTTCTCAAAAGCGACATAAAACATGCTAAAAATACAATGTGTAGCCTACCTACCCTTGGTAGGCTACACATTGTATTTTTAGCATGTTTTATGTTATATTTTATTTAATCTGATCGTAATTAATTTATTACTTTATTCATTTAAAAATACGGGTTTAATCCTTAACTTAATTTAACTGCTTTAATAATTTAATAACAATTTAATATCTTTAAAATTTTATTACGATAATTTTAAATACATTTTAGTAGATGTATGAGTCATGGTTACTAGAAATTATTGCACTATATTTTTTTTATTGATAATAGGCTCGCGTTTGTCCACCACCTCACCTGATGGTAAGTGATGATGTGGTCGAAGATGGAGCACGCTTACCTAGAAGTAACCTATTCACTCTTGACTTAACTTACTTTTCTTCTTGACTTACTTTTGATTTACTCATTGTTAAGGTAACGCTTTGGCTGCCGAATAGCAAAGTAAAACAAACGTTTCAAAGTGTTAATAATCGATTATCCATAAAACGCTTAGTAGCTAGCAAAGGTACCAAGCGTGTAATGTGGCCTGTTATAAAAAAAATAGAACGTTGAACCACCCAGCCTGCTAGCGCATTTACGGTCTCAGTCTTCAAGTAACGGAACTACATCGTCATTTTAATCAGCCCTTCCCACCCATACGCACAAAACGTTTTTGGGAACACTTTCATTGTGCGTACGGCTAAGGAGTGGAATTCCCTGCCGGAGTCTGTGTTTCCTGATCGCTACAACCTGGGAGTCTTTAAGTCAAGAGTGAATAGGTTACTTTTAGGCAAGCGAGCTCCATCTCCGACCACATCATCGCTTACCATCCGGTGAGATGGTGGTCAAACGCGAGACTATTCTGAATAAAAAGAAAACCATGTTGGGGTCGGCTTTCAATCGTGCCGGTTGCTGGTTGTTACTAAATACATGGAGCTCCTGCCTATCGGGGCTCTATAACCCAGTAACTGGGTGACTCGACCCCTTGACAAGACCGGTGTCAGATTTTCTGGCTTCAGTCTACCTGTGATAACTATGAAATATGTACAAATGATGAGATCAACAGCTTAATATGATTTCCGAGGCTTTCGACCAACCATAGCAAGCGTTGTTCAACCTTGAAGATCAACCCATTTGGCTGGTATTGCTTACCCAGGATCTCCTAACTCCTCTCTATACAACGTGTAACGGAAAGGGTACATACATACCAAGGGCACGGCTTCTTTGGATGATATCAAACGATATTGGAAGGGTTTCAACTCAAAATAAAATACTCTAAAAATTTATACCAAATTTTCGGTTTCGTAAGTTTCTTAAATTGAAATCATAACAATCGTGTCACCGCACTACAATAACTCAATAACTTTCCACGTTGCTTGCAAATATCACGATAAATCTCTTCTGTGATGTGCTTATTTCAATTTGAAAAGTTCGGTTTCTGGTATCAATGTATTAAAAATTCTCATTACTTCCGAACATGTAGAGATATGATTAAAAAACCCTTCCAATATCGTTTGATATCACCCAAAGAAGCCGTGCCCTTGGTATGTATATACCTATTCCGTTACACGTTGTATATTTAACATTGACAAAATTAATTAAATATCTAATTTATTTACAGCATCGCTATCGAATATTGATCCTATGTACCAGTATTCGCTGGGCTGGTTCGAAGGTCTGTTCGTCGCCACCATCGATAATACCGAGAAGGTAGAAGACATTAGCGAACGGCTCAATATATTGAAGAATTTCTTCACCTATTCTCTCTACGCTAACATTTGCAGGAGTTTGTTTGAAAAGGTAAATTATATTTATTTTGCAAATTGATTATTAAATAACACTTTTAACTAGATGACGTTAGTGTTTCCTAACTGACTACCCTGAGAAGTAACGTCTGTTTTGAGGTTTATACAGTCCGTACTGATCAGTATCATTAGAACTTAATATGTATCTTTTGTTTCGAGTTTCCGATATTTGGCACTGTTGCAAGCGCGTAGTGGCGTTCTATCGAGATGACCTGAGGTGAGGTGAGGAAACAGTAATGTGGTGTGCCGATATATAGACCATCAGTTAAGACCATTAGATAGCCTACGTCACATCCGAGGGTATGTTGGCTCAATGGATCTGTGCGTCTTACTCAATGTTAAAGCCTCACCGTAGACAGAGACGGAAGTTGGAGTTGTTGTATTGGTGTCTAGATCAATTTTTTTTACATTCTATAAAAAATATATGCTGGAGATCTTAATGAAACTGTCAACGAAAATTGTTCGACCAAGCACATTAGCACATTTTCAAAAACTGCATATTATTATAAGTTTGTAATTCATACAAACACTATCAAAAACAAAATTAGTTTTCGCTAATCTTTTTCTTACTACTACGTAACCCGTCATGAGCGAGTCCGACTCGAACTTGGCTGGTTTTTAAGTTTCCATAGCCGAATGGCAAAAAACGGAACACATATTTTTCGTCATATCTGTCTGTTCGTCCGTGTGTCGCAGCCATTTTATTCTGAAACTATTAAGACTACATATCGACGGTTAACTACCAAGACCTCCTAACTGACATATTTTAACCAATCGGTTTTTTCGCGGATTCTCTTCATAAATATTGTATCTCACCTGATAGAAAAATCTTTTATTTATAATTCGTAATATTTCGGGTATTTTTACAATCATGGAATTATCTACTAACTTTACGAGCGCAAACTTTGGTGGCATTTGCTGCTAACTACTGTGTGTGCCTTGCAACGTGTATGAACTCGTCGCATGTTCGCGCGCTCTCGGCCTTAAAAGTAAGTTTTATTGTATTTTTTGTTATAATTAGTCAATATTTTGTTATTAGACTTACAGGTTAGCATAATTCAAACGTTATTTCTGTGATAGTAGTTTCTTCTTACCTATAAATCAGCCATAAATACGAAATACGTAGATAGAAGGTATTAGTAGTAATTTTTTTTTTGTATTTGTTCAGGATATTACGGTGTAGGTAGCAGTACTTAGGAGTTATTATGTTTAAGTATTATTTTAGATTTGGTATAAGAAATTGTGTTGTTTTTATTTCAGGATGAGTTTTCATCGATCAAGAAACTTGGTCAAACTTTGTCTGGAAAACAAGATGCAGACCCAAAACAATGCCAAAAGCCAACGTCACCTGTACAAGATTCAATGACACCATCATACCCCGCTCAGCCAGATTTTGTGCAAATTCAGTTTTTAGACGAAACCAATATCAATACTTCTAATTCACTACAAATTTCTTACATAGAAAATTTCGTCACTGACAATACTTCTATAACTGATTCTTTACAAATGCATACAGGTTTACAAGAAATTATAGAATACACTTTAGAGAACACTGGTGGCGAACTTACTACGATGTCGAATGTAGATGATCAAATTTTAACTACGACTGATACAATACGGAAGTCTGGCAGCTTAGAACCTGCTGTTCAAATGTCATTGGCAAATGAGTCTACATTGATTCAGCCATCAGATTTAGAATTCAGTAATGAGTCTTTTCATTCAACAGAGCTGCCAACAGCCGAAGATTTGTCAACCGAAAAAGATAGTGAATATTCGCCCGACAAAGCAGATAGTTCATCGTCTGATAGCTCCTTGAGTGATGTAGAAAATACAGTACCAGAGATGCAACGTATCCGTAACATAGAAGACACAGAAGCATATTATGGCGATATGACTGCTGGCAGAAGAAGGAGAAAGAAAGCTGAACCTGGACAGTGGAAGAAAAACCTCAACAAAAAACTCCGGATGGAAGGTGAGCCTTATTTAGGCTATGAGGCTCTTAGGGGTCAAAAGATTCAGCATAATAAAAATAGACCTGGAAGATCAATGGGACCTACATGTACGTCAAATTTTTGTAAAAACTCGGCAGTGCGTCGTTGTGATGAATTTACTGAGAATACTCGTAGAGACATCTTCGAAGCTTTTTGGCAGTCTATGGATTGGTCCCAGCGTAAAATTTACGTAGGGAACAACGTTACTGTTGTGGGTAAAAAACGTGCAACTACTACAGGTCCGTCGCGTCGTGGGGCTACTTTGAAATATTTCCTGCCTCAAACTAAGGAAGATAACACGACAGAGAAAATTCCAGTATGTAGGAAAATGTTTTTAAACACGCTTTGTCTAGGGATATTTACGGTCCAATCATGGGCAAAAAAATGTCGATCTGGGATACTTCCCTCTCAAGAAAATGAAAACAGATCGAGGAATATTACATCACGTGAAGAACGCACTACACAACTTGAAATAATAGACGAATTCTTCAATTCTCTCCCTAAACTTCCATCTCATTATGACCGAAAAGACTCAAATAAACTATTTATAGAGCCAGTTTTCCGAAACAAGTCCCATTTATACGAGGTTTATAAGAAATTTTGTGTCGATAAGAACTGTAGCCCATTTTCAAGAAAAGAGTTTGATGTATTGTTCTCTGATAAAAATATTGCAATACACAAGTTAAAAAAGGATATGTGCGATACCTGTTTGACCTATGAGAATGGAAATTTAAATGTAGAGGAGTTTCATCAGCATATTATGAGAAAAAATAACGCACGACAAGAAAAAGAAATAGACAAGAAGGAAGCATTAAAACGAAAATGTATACTTTTAAATGTTGACCTACAAGCTGTAAAAGTATGCCCATTTTTAACTGCCAGTGCAATATATTATAAAACGAAACGGGCTCTGCACAATTACTCAGTCTATAATGTGGCAACGCACCACGCTACATGCTATTGGTTTGCTGAAACAGAAGCTGATCTTTCATCTGCTACTTTCACGTCCATGCTTATCAATTATTTAGAAAAACATTGTCTTTCGGAAAATGTGCCTATTATAATATACTCTGACGGCTGTGCTGCACAAAATCGGAACAGTGTTCTATCTAATGCTTTGCTTAATTTTTCTTTACGCCATAACGTAAGTGTGTACCAAAAGTTTTTAGAAGTTGGCCATACTCAAATGGAGGGGGATTCGGTACACAGTTGTATTGAAAGAAAACTTAAAAATAGGATAATAAACTTACCAAGTGATTATGTTACAGCCACCAAAGAGGCAAGAATTAAACCATTTCCTTATGAGACAATAATGCTGCAATATATTTTTTTTCTTAATTATGCTGATCCTCAAACGTGCCGATACTCCTCCATAAGGCCAGGCAGAAAAGCTGGTGACCCTAAAGTGACAGATATAAAAGCTATCGCTTACTTACCAGATGGTTTGATAAGGGTAAAGCTTGATTATAATAATGAATGGATTGAACTTCCTCAGAGACCTAAAAGACTGCCAGTTATAGAACATTATGAACCACTACATACACAGCAGCTACCAATTTCAGATTCTAAATTTAAGCATCTGCAAGAATTGAAATGTTTACTGCCGCAGGATTGTCAGCCATTCTATGATTCTTTGCCCCATATTTAAATTGTGTTAATCACTTTGATACCAAACTTCTTAAGTTGATTTTAAAGTACAAACCTGAGATCTCAATTGATAACTGATACTACTAGACTAGACTGATTTAAATACTTATTAATACTATGGGTATGGTTACTATGGGTGGTTTCTCATTGTATTGTGATTTATTCAAAGTTAATTATTTTAATTAAAGTTTTCTATTGTGACAATGTCTTTTATTTCTTCAATAATTATAAAATGAACATTAATTTTGCGACTAATTTCTCCCAAATGAAATGCCAAAATCTCCTATCTACATATTCAGTCTTTTAAAAAAATTAAAATATCTGCTATCTTACCTACCCGTTTATTTAAATAAAGTAAAATAATAAATTTATCATAAAACAGTGAATAATTATATTTAAAACCAACTATATTTTTGCTTTAGTCATATTTGTCCTAATGTCAAAACTACAAGGTTTTTTGTGCCTTCTGAAAAGTTTTGACATATTGAGTTAGGAGTTCTTGATGGTTAACCGTCGATATGTGAAACTTGGTAGGTAGATGTATTCTGTTAACCGATTTACGATTTTAATACAAAAGTTAAAAAATATCGGGGCTGTACATAGAATTGATCTTTTTTTTCAATAAACTTTTACATGTGGCGTTTCTATAAAAAGGTCTTTCAAAATTACTTCAAGATCCCTAAAACCGAGATACAGACAGCAGTTTCAGATAGCATTTTCAAAAATTGCAAAAATTACTTTGTCGTTTATACAAACACTATGAAAAACAAGTTATTTTGCGCTAATGCTTGCTACTACGGAACTCTTCATAGGCGAGGCCGACTCGCACTTGGCCACTTTTCTAAATAACAATAAAATTTATTTGGAACAAATAAACAAACAAAAACACAATGTTATATTGGGGCACAGCTACCAACGCCCGACTCCTAGTGAGAGGGAAGTTAATTCCATAGAAATAAAGGCAAAGTATTAAAATAATAACAATAATCAGTATACAGCATGGCGATTAGGTTATCAAATTAATTGAAACCACGTACTATATGTTAGGTATTTTAACATATACAGTTAAAATAATTTAATAATAAACAATATTATAGCCGTGGGTACTTTTTTCCATTTTAATATTTCACAACATCATTTGCATTAACGTAATCAGCTGACCAATCACTCGGCGTGTGCTCCGCCGGCGCCGGCGCTGCGGCGTTGCCACTTTTACAGGTCAGTAAACTAATATTATAAAGAATTATTCATTATTTACCAACAACGCCATTTATTATGTTTGAAAATACATTTTCATATTATTTTAACGTACTAATAACAACTTGTACAATTGCTGCAACAATACAATCTGCTCTACAATTTAATGTGATAACCTAATCGCCACCATATATAAAGAATACATTTATGAATACATTGAAATAATAATAATAATAATAAGAAGCTGGCAACACTAGCCGTCAAACCAAGTTTTTTGTTCCGTCTATACAAATTAAATCCGCAAAAAATAGGCTTAAGTTTTTCCCATCCACATTTTCCAATATCCATGAAAAGAGGACATATTAAACCAAGAAAAATATCAAATATCTAAAAGCCACCAATATTTCCACAAAATGAAAAAAAATCAGCCATTGACAACTGTCAAGTGTCAAACTCACCAATGAAGAAAAAATGCGAGAGATAATAATTGTGTGAATAAATAAACTTGAACGATGCTTACGAGAGCAGCTTCGCGACGTGCACGCCCACCACCCCCGGACCTGTCGCTCAGCTCCGCCTCGCCGCCGCCGGACTTAGGATTACCAATGTCACCGGCAGCTGCAGCCGCGTTGAGCTCGAGCGACGAGTATTTCTCTCCGCCGACGTCGCCAACACCTGTGCGTCGGCAGGGGAGAGGCCGGCCACCGACAAGCTTGGAACCTAGGAGTCAACCGGCTCCGAGTCGGGTCCCCGCTGCCGGTGGTGTGCAGCGCATGAGATGGACTCAGTCCATAAACGAAAACGTCATGCGCGCATATTATGGGTCTACAGAGGGGGAACTAACCTCACTGCGTTTCGTGTCAGGATGCTGTCTCTGATCCAGGACCTAGAACCAGCTGTCAACGTCTCAGCCCAACGATTGTCGGATCAGGTGCGGGTCATCCAGCGTAGCCACAGGCTGGATGACGCAACACTTGAGAGGCTGCGCTCAGAGGTACTGAGCAACCATATCATCTCGTCCCCGACGCAAGCCGTGGTACAAGCGCCCGCTAGTGGCGCAATGACACCGCGGCCCCAATAGTCATAATAATGAGCTAGATGATAGGGTTGTCACGGTAAGTAGCCAGTGCAACGATCGACTGAGGAGTGCACTGGAGGATGCGCTTCGTGAGTATAGATCGGCTCCGTCTGAACTTAGACCCCGGTTACCACGATTACCCATGCACAAAAAAATAGGGCACTGGTGTGTGCTTTGGACTCGCTGCTTGAGAATATTTTTGAGAGCAGCGAAAACCTTGTTGATACGCACTCAATCCTGTATTGCGGGGCTGTTGCGGCATGTCGCTTAGCTAACGTTAAATTTCCAAATAACGACGAAGCTATTCGACCAAAACCTGCTGTACCAGCCTGGCAGTATAGGATCGAGAGGCGTATCGATGAGGCCAGAACACTCATCGGCAAACTATACTGCTTCAAAGAAGGCAATGCACGTCCACGTGTAATGCGTTTTGTGCGGCGGGCTTTCTCAGGGACTGGAATCAGCCCTCGAGAATACACACCCCACATTACGGAGCGCATTGACTTCCTGAAGCAGAAAATTTATGCATGGGCAAGCCGTATCCGACGGTTTAAGCGGCGGGTTGAACGGTACTCACAGAATCGCATGTTCCAGAGCGATGAGAGGTGGGTATACAGAGCTTGGGAGCGACCCAATCAAAATGTGACTGACGTGTGCCGCCCGGATGATACCGCCACCAATTTATTCTGGCGCAACATCTGGTCGGTACCCGTCTGTCATGTTGAGGGTGACTGGATGCGTGAAGTTGAACGCGTATGTGAAGCTATACCACAAATGGATAAAATAACCATCAGTAAGCCTGATGTAGCCAAAGCAGTTCATCCGTTACCAAACTGGAAGTCTCCAGGACCGGATGGACTGCACAACTTCTGACTCAGTGGTATAGCAGCTCGCACGCGCTTTTGGCTTCTCAATTTAAAGCGTCAATAGCTTAATGGCTAAGGTGTCGGACTTGTGATCGAGAGGTTGTGGGTTCGAACCCCATCCATTACACTATTGACGTGAACCCACTCCAGACACAAGCATATTTAGCTTAGTTGGAGGGGTTAACAAGATTACTAGTAATGTGAAATCTACCCACATTGCTAGTAATAAAAAAAAAAAATTAAAAAAAATTCCAGGCATCCTTAGAGGCTGGGTCTCTACCAGAGTTTCTTACGACTGGCTGTACCCACCTGCTCCATAAGAGTGGTAGTCCCATGGAACCCAAAAACTATAGACCGATTACTTGTTTGTCTACGGTCTATAAAGTTCTTACGTCCATTCTGAGAGTGAAAATAAATATGCACATTGAGTGCAACTCAATTATGTCCGCTTCTCAGAATGGATGTAGGAAAGGGTCCCGTGGCACTAAGGAGCTACTCCTCATTGACATGGCCATTAGCCAACAGGTTCGTCGATCCCGCAAAGATCTATCAACATGCTGGATAGACTACAAAAAAGCCTATGACTCTGTTCCTCATACCTGGCTCATGAACGTGCTAGAGCTTTACAAAATAGATCCAACTCTACGCACCTTCCTTGAGTCATGTATGAGGCAATGGAAGACGGTACTTCGCTATCCAGGATGTCGACCGATCCGAGGGAATGATGAGCCTATATGGATCAGACGAGGAATATTTCAGGGTGACAGTTTGAGTCCACTTTGGTTTTGCTTGGCCCTGAATCCTCTAAGCACAATGTTAGAGGACTCAAGCCTGGGCTATCGGTTGAGAAGAGGAGGTCAAAGTATATCCCACCTCCTTTACATGGATGATTTGAAACTCTTTGCCCCCAACAACTTGCAACTGATGGAACTACTGAAGGTAACTGAAACTTTCAGTAGCGCCATCAAGATGGAATTTGGTGTAGACAAATGTGCAATCATGCATGTAAAACGAGGAGAGATTATGGAATCTGAGGGAATTCAACTTTCAGACTCCATACATCTTAGATCTCTCTGCTTGACCGAAACTTATAAATATTTGGGTATGTCGGAAGCTTTGGGCATTAATGTTGCTGACATGAAGCAATCGTTGAGGGAGCGCTTCTTTGGCCGCCTGACAAAGGTATTAAACAGCCTTTTGTCGGGAGGAAATAAGGTGCGCGCCTTCAACGGTTGGGTCATGCCGGTGTTGATGTATTCTTTCGGCATACTCAAATGGACTCAAACCGAACTGGACGCCCTGGATAGGAGGGTCCGCACACTGCTAACCGCAAATCGGATGCATAACCCACGATCATCGGTGATGAGACTGTACATCCCGCGGAAGTGTGCAGGTCGAGGCTTTTTAAACGCCAAAACTCTCCACAACCGCGAGATTTGCAGTCTCAGGGAATATTTCCTTCAAGCCGATGTGGGTATGCACCGAGATGTGGTTGCAGTGGACAAGGGACTCACCCCACTGACCATGGCTAAAGAGAACTGGCACAAACCTGTTATACTCACCGCAGATGACCGCAAGGAGGTATGGAAAAGCAAGGAGCTTCATGGTCGCTACTATCGGGCTCTCTATGGGCCCGCTGTAGATTTGACAGCTTCCGTCGCCTGGCTACGCTTCGGGGATCTCTTCGGAGAAACTGAAGGTTTTGTCTGTGCAATTATGGACAAAGTTATCTTGACGAATAATTACCGGAGACATATTATGAAGGACGGGACGATTGACGTGTGTCGGGCATGCCATCATCCTGGTGAGTCCATCAGACATATTGTCTCCGGTTGTTCTCGTCTTGCTAACGGCGAGTACTTGCATAGACACAACCAAGTAGCCAGAATTATCCATCAGCAACTTGCTTTGAAATACAAACTTGTCGATTCTGAGGTACCGTATTACAAGTATGTGCCCGACCCAGTTCTCGAAAATGACCAGGTCACGTTGTACTGGGATCGGTCTATCATCACTGACAGGACTATTGTTGCCAATAAGCCTGATATAGTGGTGATAGACCGATTAGTGCGCCGCGCAATGATAATCGATGTTACCATCCCACATGACGAGAATCTCGTGAAAGCTGAGAAAGAGAAACACATAAAGTATCTCGACTTAGCTCATGAGGTTGTTGACATGTGGAATGTGGACTCGGCTGTCATTGTGCCGATTGTCATGTCAGTCAATGGGCTGATAGCTAAAAGCTTCAACGACCATCTATCGAAGCTGGCGTTGCACAGCTGGATAAAGGGCCTGATACAGAAGGCAGTTCTCCTCGATACAGCTCGCATTGTGAGGACGTTCCTTTCTCTGGAGACTTAACCACCGGTAGCTTGGACCCTGCTCCCGACACCGATGGACTGCCATTTTTTATATTTTTAAATGTTTTTTTATTGTAAGTTTTTATAGAAAAATATTTAAAAATGTAATTTTTCAGATATATGTTGAATAAAGGAAATAATAATAATATTCCACAACTTTTTCACACAACGCCATCTAGTCCCAAACTAAGCAGAGCTTGTGATATGGATACTAGACAACTGATAAACATACATATATATTTCTAAATACATACATATTATAGATAAATTACACCCAGACAAAGAACAAATGACCGTGCTCATCACACAAACATTTGTTCTAGGTGGGAATCGAACCCACGACCTTGCACATAGCAGTCAGGACCACTGACCACTATACCAACGGGCCTGTAAAAAAAAAATAAGTCTTACACAGGGTTAAAAATCACTAGACCAATTAAAATGCACGAGGACTGACCAAGATAACTTATAGAATATATTAGGTTTCTAGAAGCTGAATAATTGATGAGCCCCATCTGATGATTACTAAAATAAATCAATAATTACTAATCAAAATAAATTACATTGCAGGATAAAATAGTGTTTTCGTTGTTGCTGGTGATCACGCTTATGGTTGCAAAGGAAGAGGTTTCAAGGGGCTCCGTGATCTTTCTGTTGGGTGGCGCGCAGCCTCGCACCGTGGTGCCAAACCCCGTGCAGTTTCTGAGCCCTCAAGCCTGGTCCGAGTTCAATGCGTATGGATCACATATACTATTTTTAAATTTAAGTGTAGTGTTGGTACAGTTATCAATATCCTTACATAAAAAGTCCCCCGCCGCGTCTGTTCGCGATAAACTCCAAAAACTACTGAACAGATTTTCAAGCAATTTTCATGAATGTATAGAGTGATTCATGATAATGGTTTAATATATTTACGGATCGACGTCTTATTTCATTAATTTCATTAATTAGGTATATACTCAAAAGATTATTCAATATTTACAGGCATTTTCTAAATGTTCAGGTCGGTCACTCAAAAAAGTTTTGAATTTTGGTTTCTTTTTTGTTGATACTACTACTAAGCATGAAATTATACCTAATTAATAATAATTTGAGTAATCACTCGTAACTTTCTTTATGTATCTATGTTATGTACGCTGATTTGAAATTTCTGCGACTCGTCAAATTAGCCTCTTGAAATAAATAAACGAAAATACCTCCAAAATCTGGATGTTGAAATTATTTCATATAATTTGCAGATTGAATGAATTACCAAAGTTCCACGGAATTTTGGACCACTTCTTAAAAAACGTTCCAGCATGGGAGGTATTTTGTGATTTGCCTGACCCGGAAAACCAGCCTTTGCCTTCACCGTGGGACAAGAACATTGACGCGTTTGAGGTGAGAAATCTGTCAAAATAGCGTTATATATTATTAATTCAATTGATTTAAGTCAGACATGTATCTATATTATGAAATTAAATGTAAAACTTTTTGTATTAATTTATTCCTATAGAAACTGCTGGTACTACGATGCATGCGCTTGGACATGATGGTACCCGCAGTCCAGAATTACATTGCAAGTAAGTGTTAACATTTTATCATCAGCAATCGGGCCAAGAGCTCACTGTTGGAAGGCCTTGTACATTGATGTCAAGTCAAATCGCACAATTTATTCTGTATGTATTTATTTCTTTAGTCTGTTTCCTGATAGCTATAACCTGGGGGTCTTTAAGTCAAGAGTGAATAGGTTACTTTTAGGTAAGCGTGCATCATCACTTACCATCAGGTGAGATGGTGGTCAAACGCAAACCTATTATCAATAAAAAAAATAAGTCCTTTCCATTATCGGACAGCAGGATGGCGTAGCAATTCGCAGTATGGTGGGCTTACGACCGTAATGAAATATCTCGAAATCCTTCCATTCGTGAATGTTTTTATAGCTATTTTACGTACTTACGATGTCCAGTTAGATATCCGCACAGGATTTCAGATGAATTTATGGAATCCCAAAGGAATAAAATACAGCAGAACACACATTTTATACCAAGAACATATTTTCGCAGAAAAGCAAACCGTTTAATGTAGCAAGAAATGCTACAGCGCTATCTATTGAGATAATCAATTTTATAAATTGTTTCTAGTAAGGGATTCATAATGCCTGGGGATTCCGAACTGACTAGGTTACTTTCTGGTAAAAGTGTTGTTGCTAAGCGCTTACAATCAGCTGATATTATAGAGGTCCAAGTCGAGCCTATCTCTAGGAAACACGCACACCGTAATCTCTGCCAATAGTGGCACAAATCCTAAATTTTTACATTAACATACTTGACATTCATAAATCTATCCTACAATATCACTTGCCATGTGAAAATTCTTTATTTTTATAGTTATGAACAACGAATTAGGAATGATATAGAACACGAACTCCGCTCAAAAATGGTTCCACGTAAAATACAATCAAGTAGGCGGGGAAAAAAAAAAAATACAATCAAAGCGCCTCTCAGTCTGACGTGCGCTCAGTGACAGACGCCAGAATCGTGTTGATTAGTGAAAAATCCAAGAAAAAGCTCGTTTCTGAGGGATAAAAATGACCTCCTGCATAGTAAGGTGGTGTAAAAGACGGAAAGAAGGAAGTAAAAAACTAACTGGGATAGCTTATCACTCGTAAGTAAAATAATTTCGTGTTTTATTTTCGTATAGACAACCACGAGTTGTCAGTATTATGCAACAGGTAGCCAGCCAGTTTTTAATACCTAACTATTATCTATTTTATATTAAGTACAGAGTTTTATAAATTGGATGGATTGGTTTGCCTGTGTGTTTCTTATTTTAGTTTCCCCAAAAAAGAGATTCGACGACTACAGTGGATTGCAGCAGTCCGCTTAGAAAAAAGAGAGGATGACGGGTTCCCAACTAATGCCAGTAGGGTTTGCTCCATACATTTTGGTAACGAAGACATATATTCGTCACGCACGGGCTATCGTTTGCTAAAAAATCAGCTGTACCAATTTGTACGGTTAGTACTGTTGCACAGCATTTCGTGAAAAATTCTGGTAAATCCTAATAACTTAATTTAAGGATTGCTTAAGAATACAAATTTTAAATCACGTCTAATGTGTTTTATGTTATCAGTAGGTATTACACCACGTTGAAACAATGTAGGTCATTAAATCGGCACTGCGTATATGAGCTGATAAATAGAGCGAGCCAATATTTAGGAGATATTTCTGTCCATTTTACTAAACAACAAAGTTTTGTTTTGAGTACCTCGAGTACCCTTAAATTTTGGCTCGTACTTTTTAAAAACCACCTTGTATATTAAATTTACTCTATTCACACATTATATATATATATATAAATCTAGTTTCAGAGCTTATAAGCCTAACGCTCTTCTGATGCGGGGCTAGTTATTGAGTTCTTACCTTATTTATGTACTTTAAGAAATTAATAAATATGAAATTCGGTAGATCCTGAGGAAATAATGATTTCCATTTAAAATAGGTATCAGGTAAGTAATAAGATAACTTTTTCGTTTCCAAAGGGTGTTGTCCAAATGCTTGAAATGGACAGAAACTGCGAATAGTCCTTAATTCTTTTTAACATAAAATATGTATAATGAAATAATTTTCAAGTTTGTTTAAGTAGGATATAAAAATATGGAAATCATTAAAATATTTAACCCGATATCCGTTTAATTCATTCTTATTTGAGGTCAGTGTTTATTTGACACTGGTAAGTGGCATTCAGCCAAACAGGAATCGTAAAATAATTTCTAACGAATTAGTTTGCAGATTTAGTGCACAGTAATTATTAATTTAATGTGTACCATAAATCTAAATAATAATATATGCATGTCAATATTAATTAAAATCAAATATTTTTTGAACAGAAAACGTATCGTAGGCTGTATGAATCACATCTTCTTTGCCTTACCTACTGACAGACTGACAGTTTGACACTACTGCATTTTCGATTGTTTGTTTACTTGATTCTACAATAGCGCTTGCGAATTGAGTTACATACGGATTGCTTTTTTTAGGGTTCCGTAGTCAACAAGGAACCCTTATAGTTTCGCCATGTCCGTCTGTCTGTCCGTCTGTCCGCGGTTTAGCTCAAAAACTATTGGTACTAGAAAGTTGTACTTTGGCATGAGTATACACGTTAATGACGCTGAAAAAGTGGTAAAATAAAATTTTGAAAAAAAAAAACAATTATTTAGGGTACCTACCATACATGTAAAGTGGGATGATATTTTTTTTTTCGTTCTTCCCATAGTGTGGGATATCGTTGGATAGGTCTTTCAAAAATATTAGGGGTTTGGTACGACCGTTTTTTGATTAAGTAAACCGTTCGTGACTTATCAAGCTTTAAAGTACCAACTTTCGTTAGAGTCAAGTGTCCTCCTCCCCCTCTATCAACTAAACGGTTGTAGTTAGAAATTCAAATGTCACGGCAGTAGTACCTATATATAACGAAATTTAAAGGAAAACTATCACACATAAGTGGGCTTTACAAGTTTACGAGAAATAGTCGACCAATTGTATTTGACTCGAAAATTTCGAACAACTCTAAAGAAATGTCGATAGATGGCGCTAAACGCCAGTTCTATCCTGCTAGCTTCTTGTGACGATTAAGTAGTGTAGCTCTGTGTCCGTATTTAAATTCAAAACACCGGCTATGACAAGTTTTATACAAATCTCAAAAAAAAATTAAATCTTTCCGTGCAAAACTGTCGGATCAGGTGAGGATTTGTATAGGAAGTCAAATTAGTTAGGTAGTCATATTTGGCTTTTAGTTAGAGCATGGTACGAAACGATCAGTCAGCGAATACGACACACACTTACCTGTTATAAAAACTACGGAACCCTTCACTGCGCGTGGCCCGACACGCACTTGACCGGTTTTATGGTATAGCAACGACTATGGTCATTTTTCGAAGATTTTGATTTTAGATGTGCACACGATACCCATTTTTAAACAAGGACTTAGGTTGGACCCGCCTAAACGACGACTTGGCATCCTTAACTTATTACGACCAAAATTATTGAAATTGTAATGGGTTACCTACGATTTGTAGTAACATTTGGCGTATATTTCACTCTTGCTCATTTCAGGAATTTTTTATTCATTCATTCATTCCCTTTTATGAAGCTTTACACTTTTTGTAAACTTAATGTAAAGAGGTTTAATATTAATTTATAATATTTGAGTTCATAATAAATGACTGACTCCTACTGCATACTGCATAACACCATCCTCGCCGCTCGATGTCACAAAACAATCCATCTCATTCGCACTCGCTTGATTCGATATTTCAGTTTCACTCTAACATTATCTTTCTAAATAAAATAGCACCCCAAATGAATGAATTGACGGATCCATGCGCAGAAAATAAATTTAGCAAAGTATTTTGTTTTGTTTGTGCGCGTATTGCATTCGTATTATCAGTTTAGTGGTATGAGTTTGGAACCATGTTTTAGCAGGCTTCGTTAGAGAGTTATATTTCTATATCATTCCTAATTCGTTGGTTATGAAAGATGTATATCATGTATTTTTAAAGGTATACTGGGTCAAAAGTTCGTGGAGCCACCTCTCTTTGACCTGGCGTCTTCGTATGCGGACTCGCACTGCTGTATCCCTCTACTGTTCGTGCTCACGCCCGGCTCTGATCCTATGGAGACACTGCTGAAGTTTGCAGACGATCAGGTACACAAAATCAATCAACCTTACTAATCTTTTTTTCCTATCGTATGCTGGGGTCAGTTTTCAGTCTATACAGATGCAGCTAATTCACAATAAGCCTTGGCAAGTCTAGTGTTAGGTTAGCTCGTTTCGGAAACTTTTACAAACGTCGGTGGCTGGTACCAACGGCTTTATGCTTTCTGAATTATCAGGTCATGCATTCACGGGCTGGTTTTGACAAGCGTGGCTTAGGCGTGAAATTACGACGTTAAGTACACAAAGTATTAAGATTTTTTATACAGTAGTATCATTATGTTGGTGAATAATGAAGAATATTTAACTATATGTTACTGAAATATTCAATAGAGGTGGCAATAGTACATTTTGATACAAGTGGAGAAAGTTTGTTATTGCGTACGAGGCGGAGTTCGCCCGAGCCGCAAGGCAATGGGGTTATAGAGCCGAGTACTGCAGTAACAAATGTCTACGTGTATTAAACGACGTTTTTCAATACACTTTCGAAGAAAAATACTTGCTCCGAAAATGTCGATGCATTTTTATTTGTTTTCCATTGAAGAAAATTATGCAAAGTTGCCATATATTTTTACTTCGATTTAGATGGCAACAGGCTGTCGCAAGCATTTTAAGCCTCAATCACAATATCTGGCGGCGTAGCATCTAAATTGTTCTCATCAAAACTTAAATTCGACATACTCACACAAATTAATAAGATTTAATTTACTTTTTCCCGCGCTCTAACTTCGCGGGTTAAAGGAGAAGCAAAGGTATGAAGCCGCAAAACAGCCTGATATTAAGTTATTTTTTTTTTTATTTAGAACACAAATAAATGTTAATTTGTTGATAAAAGCAAAATTATTTTATAAATAATAATGTTTATTTCTGATAATCTGTTCATAAACACAATTTTAATTTTCATTAAATATAAGGCCTTAAAAACATGCGCCTCTTTGTTGTGAAAAAAAAACAATCACCGCCGAATATAGGGAATTGAATAGTTGTTTAATGTTACCTGTGGCAAAATCTGGAATGAAAAAACCCTCGCGTGTGAAAAATGAAATATGTCCACGAGTGTGAAATACATTGCATGTTGAACCTAATCGTAGTGCGATAAGAGCCAGATTTCGAGGAAGTGAAAACGAAAATCTTTAACCAGCCCTGGTGGAATAGACGCCCAAGCTGAAAGCGGGGCCATTATGAACCAATGACGTTTGTTAACACACTAATACAATTAATATTTTCATTTAATAATATGTGAGAAATAGCTCGTAGTTATTTGGTGAATCTAGCTGGCAAATACCTTAATATTTATGTATATATATTTTTTTTTTATTTAG
Source organism: Tholera decimalis (assembly GCA_943138885.2). Classification (NCBI taxonomy): domain Eukaryota; kingdom Metazoa; phylum Arthropoda; class Insecta; order Lepidoptera; family Noctuidae; genus Tholera; species Tholera decimalis. The sequence continues at coordinate 11,043,126 of OW964553.2, read as the reverse complement.
CAGACTAAAATTTATTTAATCAATAATGGAATATACACTTAAATAAAAACCCTAAACTACATAATCATATTCCTACATCTAAAAATAAACTAAAATATGGCATCCAGAAATTCGTGCGCATCGCTGTCCACTGGTAATGTGCCCAAAAGACTGGCGGCATTGCCACGCTGTATGGCAATGCTTAACCGCTGTCCAAGGTAAAAGCCAGCCTTTGGGTCACGCGAAGTGTCAACTAGGCGCCTGATAGTTCTTTAAATAATTTGTGAGCACTCGGACCCCACGATCCCAAGGTCTCCACCCCAAACGGCTCGAAAATATAACCTCCAACAAGGTTATTATATTTCCGCCACTTGAGGTTCTCAGCAGCCGCAGCGGCAGCGCCAGCACAGCATGACGAGCTAGGAAGATGGGATGGTGCAAGAGTATCGACACAAGTTGCGTCCCACACTAAAGCCCTACCCATCTTCCAAGGAAATAAAGACATGCCGTCCGGTCTTTTGCCATCGTCGTGTGCCAGGCCATTGGGTTCTAATACAGCCGGAACGCCGACGGTGACAAGAGCTCGTCGGATAATGTCGTTAATATTCGCGTGCCGTGCTATGCGACCCGCGCTACGGCCACATGAAAGGCAGTGGTGACCGAGGCTGTTGACAACTATATATTTATATTAATTAATATATAGGTACGTCTATATCGATGATAAAACGTGAATAAATATGTTGTATAAAATTAAATGTTTACTTCTCTATTACATTTATGATCGAAATTAATTAACAGACAACCTTGTTAGTTGTGAATCTAATATTGGACCCCAAATTATTTTTCAATCGTATTGACTTACACAGACTTTCGCTTTTATTACCCCAAGTTACTTTTCTGATACCATGTTTAATTCTTGTCAGGGTTTTGGTTCTTCCCGTTTGTACTCACTGTCACTGGGCCAAGGCCAAGGGCCAATCGCTGTGAAACTTATTGAAGAAGGGGTTCGGAGTGGCACGTGGGTTGTTCTCCAGAACTGTCATTTGGCTAAGAGTTGGATGCCCACGCTAGAAAAGGTAATTAATCAGTATTGTTTCCACAGATTGGCTACGATTCACTGGTCGAATCAAAGGTCCAGAGCCTTGAACATCGACGACGAGTTGCAAGTCTATCGGTTTTTTATCGGTTACATTTCGGGGAGTGTGCGATGGAATTACACAATCTAATTCCGCCAAGCCCGTTCCATCATCGGACTACGAGACAAACGGCGATGCGCCATCGCTACATGGTGGACATCCCACCCATACGCACGAAACGTTTTGGGAATACCTTCATTGTGCGTACTGCTAAGGAGTGGAATTCCCTGCGGGAGTCTGTGTTTCCTGATCGCTATAACCTGGGAGTCTTTAAGTCAATAGTGAATAGGTTACTTCTTCTTTCAAGCGTGCTCCATCTTCGACCACATCATCACTTACCATCAGGTGAGATGGTGGTCAAACGCAAGCCTATTATCAATTAAAAAAAAATTAATAAAAAGATAACACAGATTGGAAGCGACAATAGCGAAATGGCTAACGTGTCGGCCTTGTGATCGAGAGGCGGTGGGTTCGACCCCATCCATTACACTATTACCATGAACTCATTCCAGACACAAGCATATTTAGCTTAGTTGGAGGGGTTAACAAGATTGCTAGTAATGTAAATTCTACCCACAATGCTAGATCTCTTTAAAAAATAAAGGTCATAGTGTATTTTATGTCCTATAAGGAAGAAGGAAATAAGGAAGAAAAATCATGCTTGAGTATTTTTTTGTTTAATTTTAGTTTTAGATTGTAATTACTCATTATTTTTATTTTTAAGATTGTTTAGTTTGTATTTATTTTCTTAGCAGCACCTACGGATTTGCAATATTTTTCTTCTTTTTTTCTCTCACTGTGGAAATAGGCTGACGGTCCTTAATACAGATTACTCAGTAATCTAAACTGTTAATCCTAATTAAGATTGTAACAACACTGTACAACCTTTTTTGATGAATTAAATAAATGTATAAAGAAATAAGGATATTTTTAAATGATTCCCCTTTTTCCAGATCTGCGAAGGGCTGACTCCAGACTTGACACATCCTGATTTCAGGCTTTGGTTGACGTCATACCCTGCTGATCATTTCCCGGTGTATGTACTGCAGAATGGTGTCAAAATGACCAATGAGCCGCCACAAGGTAATATTTGGAACTGGTTAATAATAAGGAGACGTTATTTAGTGTTTAAATGGGTATATTATGTGTTCAACGTGTGAGGAATGATATGACAGAAAAAGGAGTAAATGACGCCATGACGTCTATCAAGGGAGAATGGAAGAAGAAAACATGCAAGGTAAATGGAAAAAAGGAAAGGAGTAAAATGAAGAACGACAGCTTATATTTGCACTATGTTTCTTTGGATTCCGTACCCAAAGATTGTAAACGGGACCTTATTACTAAAGGCTCCGCTGTTTTTCTGTCGCCGCTAAAAAACAATAAAAGGAATGTTTTGGGGGTTTCGACAAACGTGTTTTTTTGCCGTTTTTTATAGATTCTGGTACAGAAATTTATGCATGTTTTACTTCCTAAGATGTATGTACTCGTCCGTGACTGTGCGACATCCGTCGTCGTACCTATGTTACATAATTATAACTGTTTACTAGCGGAAGCTTGTAATTGGCCTTTTTCTACACATTGTCAATGATCACTCAAATGTATTAGCTGTAAATTTCCTTAAAATGTATATTAAAAAAATATATAAAATAAAATAAACCTTCGCGCGCGAGTCCGACTCGCACTTGGCCGGTTTTTACTAACTGAATACTATTAACAATTGAACTTTCCTTATCAAAATCTAGGATTACGAGCAAACATCGCTCGTTCATTCAGCAGCGATCCCATCAACGATCTGGAGTGGTTCGAGGGTAATAAGCAACCGGAGAATTTCAAGAAGTTGATATTTGCGCTGTGCTTTTTCCACGCCGTGGTTCAAGAGCGGAGGCAGTTCGGTCCTCTGGGCTGGAACATCCACTATGAGTTCAACGAGACGGACCTTAGGATTAGCGTCACACAGCTCTACATGTTCCTCAATGAATATGATGTGAGTAAGCGTTAGAAGTATGTTTTTGAACAAGATACGGTTACCTACCATTCCTTTTTAAGCTGAGTGAAAGAGCTTCACATAGCAAAGATAATGTGGATTTGTAAGCGACGTCTGATTAGAGGATTAAAAAAGAATTGATAGCTTTATCTCCTTTATGGTATACATAATATCCGATTAGACATAAATTGCTTGTTCTCACTGATCTGATGAATATCTGTGGAACCATTCACCTTAGGCATGGGATATTATACATACAACTACATGTTCCGCAATGAATATGATACTAGGCGATAGAGGTTGATTCGATTTAGTTTCGTCTACTTACCGTTCTGTACACACCGAGTTAAATGGATTAATGGCAACATTGAATAGCAAAGATATGTGTGAATTTGTTGATTAGAATTAGAGAGTATCCTTAAAAAAATAAAGCTCCAGTGGGCTTAGTTTGAGTTTGAAATACTTTTGTCGTTTTCCAAAACTATCGCTTTGTTTCTTCCCCATATGCACACTTTCTTTGTATGCAAATATCCGCTTCGACCTGAATTGCTTATTTTCACTGATTTGATTAATATTTTATTTGGAATCATTTCATCACCATTGACTGAGGTACGGGATACTATTAACTAGATGCTTCTCATATCTCGTGTAATTTAAAGGGTATATACAACCAGGTGCACAACTTCTTTGGATGATAACAAACGACATGACAAGGGATTTGTAGTCCTATGTCTACACGATTGTGTGGAACTTATTAGCAATACATTGATACCAGAGACCGAATTTTTCAAATTAAGGAAAACGAAGAAAATTTTCGTGTTATTGGCAAGTAACGTGGAAAGTTATTGACCCTCGTAGTGCTGTGACACGCTTGTTATGATTATTGGTATTCAAGAAACATATGAATCCGATAATTTGGTATCAATTCTTTGAATCACTTATTTTGAGTTTAAATTGTGCATAGAGACTCCATACCAGATGTTGTCTTCATCCCTTTTGGATAGATATTTGGTATCCGTTACACGTTGTACATTATATCATTTCACTTCTAAGTCGGCTCTCGTTTATTGTTATTTCGGTTTGTTGATGGTGGACACAGAGTGATGTAGTAGTAATGTGTTGGCAGGACATTCAATTCATAGCGCTTCGCTATCTGACGGGCGAGTGCAACTACGGTGGCCGCGTCACTGACGACTGGGACCGACGGACGCTCAACACCATACTTTACAAGTTCTACAATCCCAAGGCCATCAAAGAATACAACTACCCGCTAGATCCTACAGGTAAGTAAATATATGGGAACCTATTTGCAAGAGGCGTAATCGAACTAATATAGGCGTGGTTGAAGTCGCATCAGTGAGGCCCTTTTTTCGTTTTCAAGTTGTACTCAATAGATCTTTCGTACTGAACATCTTTGACATGACATACCTAATCACGTTAGTTAAAAATATAAATATGCGCAGTGGAGAGAGAGTATCGCATTCAAAAGCGCCTCGCGAAGCCCCTTTAAGTACGAGGCCGGGCCGTGGGCGAGGGTCGACTTCGCCCACGTCAAGGTACGTCACTGCCGATTTGAACTGTTTACAATTTTATGATGAAATCTGACAAGCAGTATAAATTAATTAAGTGATATCGCGTTACCATACCAAGATGAGAGATTTTTGAGCTCAGACAATCTCTTAATGTGAAATACGGGACTAAATAATAACCCGATCCCAATATTTATATCAATATGAATATCTATGCTACGATAGGGTTAATTTATAGATGACTAGCGGACCGGCCCGGCTTCGCACAGTCTCATTCTGTTAATTCACACAAAACCTTAATAAATTATATACTTAAATCGTCCTCATGAATCATCTTATCAATAAGTGAAAATTGCATGATAATTAGTTCAGTAGCTATTGAGTTTGTCGTGAATATACAGACACAGAAGGGGTGGGGACTTTGTTTTATAATATGCAAGAATATCATAAAACAAATAAAGGAATCCTATTTAGTACATTTTGCCAGAATTTTCACAATATAACACATAAACAATTATTGTATTCCGAATTAAATAATGACTAAAAGTAGTTTTCTATAAGTGAAGCTATTTTAGAAATAAGTTGAGGACATCATCAAACATATTTGCAAACTCATTCAACATAACATGTTTCGGTAGTGCGTTGTCACAGTTGGAGGTGATGTTCTGTAATTGATGTATAATTGCAAAACGCAAAAAAAAAACTAGTACTTTATTCAAAGAACCTTTTAAGGTTAAACATAAACTTCTAAAGTCTATAATTAATTATTATACTTGCACATGTTTAATGTTTCCTGTAAATTGAAAGGCAGTTGTGTAATAAGTGTTGGCTGACATACTTAAATAAATAAATAAAGCAAACATATGAGCATAAAAAAATATATTAAATAAACAGACATTAAGAATAGTTTATTTCGCACTTTCCGATTGTTTACGGGCGAACCTTTATAACATATTTAAATGACATTAATGACATAGAAATAAAGCCGCTAAAGTACATCATTAGTAAAAATTTTAAAGATAAGTCCAACAAAGAATATTAATAAGTTATTTCGCATTTGTAAAATTGTACCAATAGATAAAAAAGTAGATTATTTGGTAGGACTGAAATATTATTATAATGATGAATACAAAGTTAACGTTAAAAACAAGTACAACACACGTAGGGTTCGAGAAAATAAACTGGTTCAACCCAAGATAACTAATTATTACGGTAGAGGACGTCTAAGTATTTGGTACCTCAAGTATTTAACAAAGAGAATTGGCGGATGGATGAACGTTTGTTATTCTTTCACGCAAAAACTACTTAACGGATCTGAATGAAAGTTGACATCCTAGAATAATGCCCACTGGATCGGGATTTACGCGGTAAAAGCCTCCCACGCGTACGAAGTCGCGGGCAAAAGCTAGTAATCTATAAAACCATATAACCCCACCAGGCGTGTATCACATCCCAACACTGAAGGAGCACGGGGACTTCGTGAACTTCGCGCGCTCGCTGCCGGCCGCCACGCCGCCCGCCGTGTTCGGCTTCCACCCCAACGCGGACATCACCAAGCACTTCCGGGAGGCGAGGGACCTGCTCAGCACCGCTATATTGACACAGGTCCCCAACTTCATTACTAACCGACCTGTTTATTTTATTTATTTATTTATTTATTTATCCGGCCCCAACTGGAATACGCCGTTGCCATATGGAACCCATTCTACAATAAATATAGTAATATTATAGAGTTAGTTCAACGTAAATATCTTCGCACCATGCATTATAGATGCTTTCGGAAAAAAGTATCTAGTGATTCTTTACTGCAAAAGTATAATCTTCTCACACTAAAATCTAGACGTACTCTACTGGAAATGATTACTCTTTTTAGTATATGTCGCGACAAGTTTGACTGCATCGAACTTGTGAACAATTTGTGCTTTCTGGTCCCTCGCACTGTACACGGTCGAGAAACACGTACGAGACATTTGTTCGCAACCAACCTCCGTCGTACCAACTCTGGGGCACGCTCCCCATTACACCGTCTAGTTGATACTTATAATAAAAACTTCAGTTCCATAGATATTTTGTTTCTTGGTAAAAATGTATTTAAAAAAGATATTACATCTGCCTTAAAAGATAGCAGTTTATAATTAAATTTATAGTCATTAAATAAGTAATTGTAGTCGTAAGCTCTAAGTTAACAATGTAATTTTATTAATCAACAGCTAGCTAAACTCTATTATAATTTGTGAATAACGTAGTGAGTAGTATATTTGTAACTATGATTCGATCCTGTACTATTTATAATCCTTAATATACTACTGTTTGTTATTCCTATGAAATAAAATAAAATAAAAAATAAAATAAATTTTTATTATTTATGTACACACAGTAAAATATATTAGGATAAGCATAATTATAATACTTAAGTACAAAGGTACCGCTTATTTCTTCCAGCAGACCTGCGAAAGGAGAAGTGAAAAAGAAATGTAGATAATAGTGTGTGAGAACAAGAAGATAAATAAATATGAATATGTGAAGTCTAAAACTAAAACTATAATATTAAATATACTTACACATACTTATAATGCAATAAAAATAACATATACTTAAATAAATACATAATGTTAGAATATATAAACATATAATATATGATTTTATTTTATCTATTTGCCTTAGAAATAATTTCTAGTGAATAAAAACATACGACCTATTCTCAGACCTACCAAATATACACAAAAAACATTATAAAAATCGGTCAAGCCATTTCGGAGGAGTTCGATAACGAACACTGTGACACGAGCTTTTTATATATATCTATACTAATATTATAAAGATTAAGATTTGATTGTTTGTTTGTTTGCATTGAATAGGCTCAGATACTACTGGACTGATGTTGATGTAATTCGACATGGAAAGTTTAAGACCCTGGAAATGAATAGGCTTTTATTCCGGAATTTTAAAGACTCCTCAGTAGCGAGATAAAACCGAATTCCACGCGGGCGAAGTAGCAGGCCGAAAGAAAGTGGTTAGGTAATACACACACCTCCCGGACACGAAATGCAGTGGCCAAATCTGGAAATTATTTAACTGATTGCGGGCCCGGGATTGACCGTTGTAAATATAATCTAGGGAAATGCGGTTCTCTTGACCCGTCGCAGACGCAATGCCAGTGTGGAGCTTTACAAGATATTGCCCACCTCTTGTCATGTCCGTCGTGCACCTTGCAGGATCTGAACGATATAACAGCATATTGTTCCAAACATGTTTGACGACTCGAAAAGCTGTCACATAATTAAAAATAATCACACAGACTTTTTCGTTACCACTGGTGGGACTCAGGTCTCCTCACTATGGGAGGGAATGGGCAATAATCCACCATGTGCCCAGTATGAATTGATCGATGTCACAAGCCTTCAAATTTTTTCACGATGTTTCTTTTCGCCGATTTGAGAGTAGTTTTTGTGATGATATAAATTACACGACCCGTAACTCGCAAGTTTGATTTAAGACTCGCCCACCACTGCTCTTTATATGTAACTTTTTAATTTCACAAGTAAGATCTTCAAAGTCTTTATATGCATATATAGGTAATACAAAGAATAGTCCATTATTTATTCGCATAGAAACATTTTATTGGTCTATAAGTAGTTACCAAACATCAATAGAGCATAGTATTAAAAATTAGATGTTGTATTTAAACATTGTTGGTTTTAACTCGCTTGGTGTTATATAGATAATTCATGTGTATCATGTGTAATTTCTTATGTTTCATCTAACATCGGGACAACGGGACAGGATCGTATGGTAAGGCATTTTGATTAATCAGTATAATTCATTTAATTAAAATTAGTACTATCATTAATGTCGATTTCTCATTTTCATGCTTGAAAGGATCTCGAGAAAAGATACCAGGTAAGTGACATTTATATCTAAGTGAAGATACTTTTTAATAACTACATTATTAAAGGAAAGGTTCTGAAATGTAGTAGATATTATAAAGAATCTAATTTTTTTTTTCTCAAGTCCTACTTAGTTGCAATATTTAAAACTTATTGTTATTTCCAAAACAATTAAATATAATAATTTTTTGTTCATCAACAAGATTAAGGACTACGTTGAAGATAAGACTGCTTGGCAATGATTCCTTCTGCACGTGTGGCTTGCCTGGCTTATTGTGACTGCGTTATTGGATAATGGTCTATTAACAACTCTTTTTTGTGTGTGTGCTTGTTGTTGTTATTTTTATTTTATTTTACTTGTATACATATATTTTTTTTTATGTGCTTTGCTTTAGTTTATTAGCATAGACTCTGATATTAGTTTTTGATTATGTTACATTGCATTATGTCAATTGGTGTATACTGTCCTCTCATACCTAAAAATTGTATCTATTATGCAAAGATTGTGAAAATCAATATTTTTTTCAAAGATTAACCGTGGAGTTTCTTGCCGGTTCTTCTCCATAGAAAAATACCAATTTCGAACCGTGCACTATTTTCTAAAGTTTTATGAGTGCCCATATAGGTCTATGTAAAATAAAATAATTTAGATTTTTGAACAAATTAAAACATCGATCCTTAACACATTTCAAAATCTTTATTCAGTTGGCACCTACATAATTATGTGCACATAGAGTTGTAAAAAAAACGGTTTTTTTTCTGAGATGAAAAAAAACATGAAAAGAAACAGTTTTTTTTTTCTGGAGTAGGTTTTTTTTCATGAGTAGGAAAATAAAAATATGGTAAGGCGGTTGTCTTATGTGAGTTGATATTATTTTTTTTTTGTTCAATAAGAAAATACCATTTGTTTTTTGTTAAATAATACATGTCTTAACATAATTGGCAACCCCAAGTGTAAACTACATTTACGGACGGGGATTTCCCTAATCCTCGTTTGGTTTATGTTTTGGTTGATTTGCGTGCAGACTGAAGAAACATTTAGTACGTACAGCGACATTCATATCAAGAAACGTAATAGACTGACAAATGACAGGGCTAGGAAAATAGTGTACATCGTGCAATCAGTACAATCATCAACAATATTAACACAAGCAGAATGTAATAGAGTCTCTGATAGTATAGTCGTTGATTCAGAATCAGATGAAACAAATACAGACACAGAACATTATTCCGAAGCTGATAAAACAAGCGTAGCCGTAGCTACTGATACTGATACAGATGATTGTAACACATTAAGTATTTTTTAAGTTCATAATAATAGTTACCCATTGATTTACACATTATTTGATTTGAATAAAAACAAAACAATCAAATTTAGTGTCTTATTCCACTTTAGTTATAGAGTTTCACTTTTTCTGAAAAAAAAAAAAACAAATGCAGAAAAAAATAACGGTGCCAAGATTTTTTTCATGTTTTTTTTTCAAGATTGTGAAAAAAACATTTTGTTTTTTTTTTCAATTTACATCTCTATGTGCACATAAATAATAAATCCAATAGTTTAAGCAATTCATCTAGACCTCTTAACACAGGATATGGCCGCCGCCGGTGACACAGAGGTAACACCAGAGATGCAAGCGATGGCAATCGCGGAAGACGTTCTGAAGCGGTTGCCCGCCAAGATCCTGTCGGGGCCGTCACACGAGGGCGACATCAAGGCTTCGGAGATGACGCCCATGTCCATCGTGGTCATTCAAGAGGCCGCTCGATATGATCGGCTGGTCAATGTCGTCAGATCCAGCTCTAGAGCTGTTATTGGGGCTGTACAAGGTAAGTTGTCTTTAATAGGTTCTTTTTCGGCTGGAAAATCGTCAAATATTTCCTTCCGCTTTGCATAGAACAGTCAGTGGAAGTAAGAGTCATACTTTTACAGCCTAAAAACCCACTCAGATCCTTCAGTTACCGTATTTTGTCGGTGGGAAAATCATTAAACGTCTCCTCTCGCTCTGCATGAGACTTCTATTGACTAAAATCCTCCTCCAGTTCCTACATTTGCCCTTACGTTAGATACGAGCCGCGGTATTTCGTTAAAACATTCCCACAACCCCGACTGTTGCAACAGTTGATCCTATTATTTTCTATTATACTACTCAACGTTAGAAACCTGTAATGGTTTTTACTTTCGTGGACGTCATGACTTTTTTTTCTGTCTGTAATTTTTCTGTTTTAAAATCTTACATGGTTATTTGTCAAAGGATTCTTTGCGGATTTTTTGTTTAAATGTGAGATACTTAGTATTGAACGGCTTATACAACGTGTCCCAGAAATCAACGTCTAGCCGAAAACTGGCAATAGGCCAAGTCGTGACAGTTATTAGAAAAATATTTAAAAAAACGTCTTGGTTTAATTTTGAACTCAATGTTAGGCAAAAATCTAACATTTTAATTAAAACTCACAGGAAAAAAAACTGACGAAATAATAATATTTGTAGTCACAAGACTTGAAAGATCATCACAAGGTATAACTTTTTGAGATTTGTTTTGAATCCATAAAATTTGAAAAGTACATGACCAAGACTTACAATACAGTAGAAGCCGTGAGCGCGCCTAATACTGAAGCAACAAAAACTACTCTTAAAGCTTTGTTTTCCTAGGATAGCGGTGCCGTCATATAGCGGCCGTAATACAGCGGTGAATGACGTCACTAGAACGTTGTCTATGTAATCAAAATGGCGCGGTTTCCTAGAGAGCGGTAACTGACACCGTAACAAACAGAAAACAAAAAGCGGTGCCACCATTTGCATGACGGCCGTCTTGTCGGTGACAGATGGTTTCGTGAACGTTTCATTGATAGCGATGAAGCAGACTGTGTTAAAACGGCCGTGGAACTTTCCACATGTCGTCACCGTAAAGACGGCCGCCTTTTTGCGTCCGTAATATTACGGCCGCTATATGACGGCACCGCTTTCCTAGGAAACCAAAGCTTAAATGGAGTAGTTTGACGCGCAGCCGATCAGTTGTACTATGAACGTCATATCGCGTGACGTATTTATTTTAATTATGACGTCTTGTGTCGTTTCTACCTGTAAAATGCAGCGGGGCTAAAAAAAAACAGGATGGGATCACTTTTCACGTGTAACTAGCGCATTCACTTATAGTTTTATTTAATTATTGAATAAATTGCTTAGTTTGGAATTGTCAAAGAAAAAAATGCATCCATCTGTTAGTGTTGCCAATATAGGAGTTTTGATTTTCCCTTCTTTTTATTACCTATTGAGGGCTTTTATTCTTTGTAGTATATTAACAACTACTTTAATCACAAAATATTAAACCAACTTGAAAAAAGAAAGGTTATCAGTGCGACCCGTATACAACGTGTAACAGAATAAACGCAATTCCTGAAAGTAGTTGGTTCAGAATCGAATTCCGTCATAAAAAATAGGTGTTTAATTTTCATGGCAAAATCTTTCATTTAAGTTAAAATGGAAACAAAGTATTATGAAAAATTAATACAATCCTTAATTCAAGAAAATGCGCTCGTGTGCGTGTCGGCCGCTAATATTGCATAAGTGTATGCGTCTGCGTAAGGATATTTTATGACGCACATACGTTTTGAGTTTAGTAAGCATAACTATTTTATAAAACATGTCTAGGTTTGACTTCAATATATTTAGTTACGGATGTTGTTTTAGACTTATAATTTAATATTCTTTTGGGGTGTGTGAGGTATTGCGCTTAATATGTTACAGCTTGTATATGTAATTATGTATATGATATTGTTAGAATTATTAAGATTACGAAACAAATTTACAAAATTTGTAGTATGTGTGTGTGGTGTGTGTGAGAGGAAGGGGAGGGGTATATGAAATTATGTTTCTATGTAACATTATAACTATCTAAAATTTTAGCTTCCCTGCTGAAGAATTTACCCCTAAAACAGACAAATAATGTTTGAGCTAGCAACATTACGCGGGTGGGAAGGGAAGCTAGCGCGGGGGACTTGTATTTGGACACAGAGCGCGGCTTGCAATCAGTGTTGCCGTTTTAGCGACTTTGTCGCTAGATCTAGTGGTTTTTGGATGTGCTTAGCGACATTTTTTTCCATCTAGCGACTAAAATAAATTTAGCGATTTTTAGCGACTTTTTGTATGCAAAGCTTTCCTTACAAAAATCACTAAAACCATTAAAAAATCATGCACTTCTACAGTGGAACAATTAAGTTCTGCTGCTTCAGCGCCATTAGTAGTCTTGGGTAGTTCGTGAACGATGAATGAATAGGAACCGTATCTTCGTACTGTACTAGAAGAAACGTTTCCGAACGCTGACTTATAATCGGTCAAATAGCTCTTTTCGAACTCGTACAGATGTACATTCTAAACCGCACGATCGTAATGTGCGAACGAGAAATGAAATACAGTCACTGATTGTTTGACAGAAACGTTATACGAATTCATTCGATGTCTGTGAATGAATGAGAACGGGAGAGAATAGCCGATGAATGAGGATGCTACCCGAACCCTACCGACAGAATTCGCAAGAATGAGATAAGATGCGTGTTATTTCAATTGCATAATGTCTAATTTAGCTTATCACCCGAACACGCGAGACATTTCTAGTGACCGCTGACTGTTGAAAGCGATGACCGAATAGAGCTATTAGAACTAATAAAATTAAATAGTTCACTGTCCGAAATGAACTAGTACGGAGCAATCTCAAAAATGACTGAGTATTCACAAGACTAGCTAATAGCCCTTAGAACAACAACGCATAGAAGGATAGTACGAGTACAAAAAGTGAGGCAACTAAAACTTAGCCATTTTGGCTAACTTTGCTCGACGAGCCGTCAGTACTCAAGGTCACATTCTGCCGAACAGAGCTCGCGAGTAAATAATTTAAAACGACCGTTTGTAGCGTAAAGGGATATCATAGTCCTTCAGGAAAATAAAACACGTGTAATCAAATTACATTTCACAAGTAAATACTTACATTTTATACATTATATTTATATTTAAGTAAATCGACCATCAAACAAAAATTCTAATAACCTAACTTATCACAATTCAATGTTGCTATCCGTGAGGAAAAAAATACCCATATTGATTTCTATTGTGCTTATTTTTGTTTAAAAAAAATATAGTTTTGGTGGCAATTATGTATGCGTCAAACTAAACTATATTTATTTACAGCTACTACCTACAGTGTTTTATAACTAAAAGTTACTGTTAGTTCGAAGAGTGGCATCATAAAGATGACAATTTTATTGATTAAGATATTTTCATTTAAGTAATGTTCTCAATAATATTTTTCTATTTCATAAATACACCACATACTTTTAATTGATATCAAACGAGATTTTTCAAGCAATTAATACATTTCTATAATATCATTATAACACATTACACATCAAACATTCTAAACGCAATAAACGATAACTCATTTCGTTTATCTTCCGTAAATATATTGTCATATAAGTCATATTACATGAAAAAACATCGTCTTATCTAGTTTCATAACATAAAATACTTGATTTGATCCAGCAACATAATAGTGCGTTTTCCTATTTTTGTGGGTAATGGTCTGGTAATGGTATCACTGAAAGCTATATTTGTGTGCGTTTGAAGAACGTAGACACATTCGGCTCACGCACACAAAGAGAATAAAGTGGACACACGAAATCGCTCGTGTTTTGTTCTAGACGCCCGTTTCTATGCGTTGTTGTTCTAAGCAATAGCCATTAGAAGTTGTCGAAGTCGAAAATCACTTAATAGATAACGAAATTTTTGCTTGTTTAAATCTATAGGGATTTCATTATTATGATTAAATGCTTGATTATAGAAATTTGCTTTTATGTACACCGTATTTTGTTACCATGGAATATTTTGAAATATTTAGCGACTTCTAGCGGATTTATTAATATTTTTTTTTTCAAAATCTAGCGACTTTTGCATCGTCGTCTGGGGACTTTTTTATTTCTAAACGGCAACACTGCTTGCAATTACAGTTGAACGCGGTTTCTACTGTATTCTAAGGACCGAGATTTTTTTTAATATTTGTCTAATAACTGTCACGACTTGGCCTATTGACAGTTTTCAGCTTGACGCCGATTTCTGGGACACGTTGTACATATATCTGCTAGTTTATTATCATCTGTTAGCCTATACTGAGATAGTTTTATCGATTATACGAGTACTAATACACGAAAACATTATAATTATTAATATTTCAATCAAGTCATATATTTGTTCATGTTAAAGGTGTAAGCGTTCTAAACGACATAACGGAGGAGGTGTTGACCAGCATGGTGCGCGGGCGCATCCCCGCGCTTTGGGCCGGCAAGAGCTACCCCTCACTCAAGCCCTTCGGCTCCTACTTCAACGACCTTTTGGAAAGACTCGCATTCTTGCAGGTAATAATTCTAAAGGGCCTAATTTCGTTCAGCCCCAGGAGCATCTGCCTCCCGGATGTGACTTGCAGTGGCCAATTTGGAAAGCTATTTATCGACTGCGAACCCACTTAGGCCGCTGTAAGCACAATTTGGCAAAGAGACACCCAGCGCGATTGTGGCGTTCCTGATCAAACAATGTCCCATCTGCTGGAGTGTCCTGATGGTTCAAGAACATGCACATTAGAAGACCTAATAAACGCCACTGAAAACGCTACCGCGTGGCTACCTACTGGGCCCAATACATATTAAGTACGTGATTTACCATAGAGATACGAAGAAGAAGAAGAACGTAATCATTATCTTTTTTTAATAAGATATCTAGCAATGTGGGTAGAATTCACATTACGAGTACTAGCCATCTTGTTAACATACACATTACATATTTAGCTTTGTGGGAGGGGCCCACTAAATATGTTAACCCCTCCAACTAAGCTAAATATATTTATATTTGGAGTGGGTTCACGGCTATATGTAGGGTTCGAACCCGTGACCTCTCGGTAACAAGTCCGTCACCTTATCCATTAGGCTATTGACGCTTAACTAATCTAATCTTAGTATTATTATAAATGCAAAAGGTTAAGTGGATATTTGTTAGAGCCAAAGCACCAAATTGCGATGCGACCTCACATCGTAAAAATTTACGAGTTTTGACGAAAGAATCGATTTTACGTCACATTTGTTGACACCGCTTTAAGTCTTCTTCGAGACTAAACTTGTACGATCGAAATAATAATAAAAAATGTCCTGACTGCTATGTTTAAGGTCGTGGGTTCGATTCCCACCCAGGACAAATGTTTGTGTGATGAGCACGGTCATTTGTTCTTTGTCTGGGTGTAATTTATCTATAATATGTATGTATTTAGAAATATATATGTATGTTTATCAGTTGTCTAGTACTCATAGCACAAGCTCTGCTTAGTTTGGGACTAGATGGCGTTGTGTGAAAGTTGTGGAATATTATTATTATATTATTATTATATTTTTGATAAAAACAGTTTCCATCAGCGTTCGTTATGGTAATAAATGTATGTACTCACAAACACTTTTTTAGAAGAAAAAGATTTTCTTATCTTTTGACTTTGCACATTATACGTTCAGTACGGTTGACGATCGTCGTCAAGGGAATGGACACCTTAAAAGTAAAAGGGAGACGCAAATTCGCACCAAATGCTTTGCAACAATTTGCGTTACTGTTGTCTGCGATGCGAATTCTTACGCATCGATCGCAGTTTTGTGTTTTGTCCCTTACTCAATCACGCCAAAACTTCTGAGTGGATCTGAATAAAATTTGTCATGTAGATAGCTGAAAGTCTGGAATAAAACATAGGCTACTTTTTATACTGGAATTCCCACGGCATCGGGATTTCCGTTTATTTCTTTATTCACAAGGCTACAGGCTACAGGTTATAATCAAAAAATTATAATAACAGATAAACATTGGGCTGTTTATGACCCAGAGTGTAATCGCGCAACATGACAAACAAACTATATGAAAACATGTACCAACTACCAATAATAATATATGTCTCAGCCCTAGATCCATCTATTGTTTTTTGCGTATTTCATAACTTTGTACAGTGACCTCTATTTTAAACAATTTTTTATTTAATCTTAACATAGTATAAAGCAAAGTCGCTTCCCTATGTCTGTCCCTATGTATGCTTAAATCTTTAAAACTACGCAACCGATTTTGATGCAGTTTCTTTCAATAGAAAGAGTGATTCAATAGGAAGGTTTTTAAGTATATAACATGCATTATTATGCATGTTATATACTTAAAAAACCTCAAAAATTATCAGTGTTCCTCTACTATATTTAGTAGAGGTGCCGAATGTATCTTATTAGCATAGTATTAATTAAATACTATGCTAATAAGATACATTCGGCACCGTTACTTCTTAATACAGGCTATTCTATAACCTAGCAAGGAGAACATCAGTTTAGGCACTTAGTTGGAGATTTTTTACAATTTTTTTATTTTTATTTTCGAACTTGCGGATCTAATTTTATGTAACGATCTCTCTTTTTTATAAATAAAGATTATATCGAATCATCCAATTCCTGTATGGTTGAGAGGGTGCTTGCTTATTGTGTAAGCGAGCCTTTCTTAGTGGGGTTATTCTTTTCAGAGTTGGCACGAGTTTGGGCCGCCAACGGTGTTCTGGTTGTCCGGCTTCTACTTCCCACAAGCGTTCTTGACGGCCGCCCAGCAGAGCTACGCGCGCAAGTACAAGATACCCATCGACCAGCTCGCCTTCCACTATGAAGTAAGTAGCTTCCGCATGTTTATACTGTCCACTTATGATGTCAAGTAACAAGCTTTGTGAATTGATCATCCGTGTATGTTACGTTATGACTAACAACAATATCATTGATATATTTATTTCAGATTTCAACATTCATATAAATTTTTTCTCTAAATTGAGATGTAAATTAAAGCATACCTACACTAAGAAATATAATTTTAAATAATTTCATTTTAAGATTAAATCAATAAATTCTTAATAATATTTCATTCAAACACTAAAATAAATGAACTCGATAAGAACAATACCATAAAACTAAATTGTGTTAGTAAATTTCTTGTAATGTTTTCTTTTGAAGGAATCTCCAATCTCTCTACTCTACGCCATGACAGCGGAACTAAAACTCTAAAAAATATCAATTAATAACCAATTTGAGATTCTTAAAATGATGAGCATAGAAGTACTCCTAATCATTAAAATAGCCTGTATCAAATATCGACATAGTTAGGAAGTATCAGTGGGTTTTAGGAACTTTCGTGGACTGAAGTGGACTTATGTAGGACTTATGATGTATGTAGTACCTTGGGTACTCGTCAAATGTCCCAGTCAAGTGTCCAGAGAGTAAAATTACTCAAGGTCGTAGGCATAAAGCACCCTCCGCATCAGTAAAGCAATTAATGCTCTGAGGGTATTCAATCGCACATCGCCCTTGAGGTTATCGCCATTTTGTATACAGGTGTTAATTTTAATAAAAAAGTCGGGTTGCGGTCGGGGTTAGCTGTAGGAACATTCCAAATTCAACATTCAGATGCTGTACATACTTACACAACTTATTTGCACAAACATAAGCGTGACCGCTGAGCAATAGGTATCGGGTTCGATTCCAGTCGGGTATAGTGCTATTGGTTTTTCATATAAAAAATCTCAGTAGTATTCCAGAGTTTGGAAGAAAGCGGTGTAATAACCCCATGACTTGGAAATCACGTAAAGCTGTTGGTCTTGTACCTGATTTTACTCCGGTCGTGTCGGATTGTCGCACCATCGGAATATGAGACTAAAGAAAGAAAGATTGCCCCTGTTTCTGTACACATACTTGTGCACTGTACTGTAATCGCTGGCAAATCTCAGCTGAGATGTGCCGCCGTGGCTGAGATCAATGAGATGGACTATTATTATTTGCACAAGATAATGTCCCACCTTATGTCTTGCTCCACGTCTGTCACTTGTATACTTTATGATCATATGTCTGCATCAGCGTGCGGAGTTCGCGCAGCTAATTTTGGGCCAAATTAATATAAATATTTTTGCCATCGACCCGCCAAGAAGAACAAAATTTGCATTAGCGCATCTCCAGAGTATAAAAAGTTGGAGAATACTGTCTTATTTCGGTAAAAATATGCTTACAGGTACAGAAACAAGAGGACCTGCCAAAGCCACCAGACGAGGGCGTCTACATCCATGGTTTGTTTATGGAGGGCGCGCGGTGGAACATGAACATGATGGTGGTCGATGAGTCCATCCCTAAGATATTGTACGACAAGTTCCCAACGGTCAGTATACAAGTCATCACCTATTTATTCACTATCTCAGGATCAGCCGATGTACTGATATTTTAAAATAGCCACAACTGTTTTTATTCTATTATGCCCCCTGCATTACGTATAGACGACAATATAGCTGTAGTTTTAACTTAATATCCAGTAGAAGCTGAGCTGCTCCAGTATCTAATTTTATACATTCCTACCGAATAATTATTAGATTTCAAACTGGCCGTAGTGGTTATAAGAATTCAATGAATTGTAACCTAACTACTTTTTCTGCAATTTCTCTGCATTGTACCGAGAAATTATTAATTAATATAAAAAACAAATTATACTATCATTTAATGTTGGTAGTGCACAGCTCATTTACCTAATACTGATCGTCATCAGCTTGGCTTTTGCCAAGTATGTCGGGTGGGCTTATCTGACAGCTGAGTACAATGACATGAATTATTTAATACGCATTGCACTAAATTGCACTAGGTTTTTGTGCGTTCCGGTGGCACTTGTCCGCGAAAGCAACATCCTGTGGCTTAAAGCTTTCTTCCATAACCTGAGGCAGAAAACATGTTGGTATGCGCACCACAAATGCCTTGAAGTTGTTGTTGTATTTAGCCTCAAGCTCCTCATTTAACGCTGATATTATGCAGAAATGTAGGTAATCAGCATAATATAACAAAATTTGCGTACTATAATAATGTCTGGTTACAACAGGTGTGGTTGATC
Organism: Tholera decimalis; assembly: GCA_943138885.2. Taxonomy (NCBI): domain Eukaryota; kingdom Metazoa; phylum Arthropoda; class Insecta; order Lepidoptera; family Noctuidae; genus Tholera; species Tholera decimalis. Next base: position 11,023,657 of record OW964553.2, on the reverse strand, counting down.
CCCATGAAGCGCGAGGAAATTCCCACGGGCAATTTCTACCACTGCCCCCTTTACAAGACAGGCGACCGGCGCGGCGTACTGTCCACCACGGGCCACTCCACTAACTACATCCTCTTCATGCTACTGCCCACCAAGCTGGATTCCGATCACTGGATCATGCGCGGCGTGGCCTTGCTCACTCAGCTGCCGTTCTAGAAGATGTTCCATCACTGTGCTCTTTACAACTACATCCTCTTCATGCTGCTACCCACCAAGCTGGAGCCTGACCACTGGATCATGCGCGGCGTGGCCTTGCTCACTCAGCTGCCGTTCTAGAAGATGTTCCATCACTGTGCTCTTTACAACTACATCCTCTTCATGCTGCTACCCACCAAGCTGGAGCCTGACCACTGGATCATGCGCGGCGTGGCCTTGCTCACACAACTGCCGTTCTAGAAGATGTTCCATCACTGTGCTCTTTACAACTACATCCTCTTCATGCTGCTACCCATCAAGCTGGAGCCTGACCACTGAATCATGCGCGGCGTGGCCTTACTCACTCAGCTGCCATTCTAGAAGATGTTCCATCACTGTGCTCTTTACAACTACATCCTCTTCATGCTGCTACCCACCAAGCTGGAGCCTGACCACTGGATCATGCGCGGCGTGGCCTTGCTCACTCAGCTGCCGTTCTAGAAGATGTTCCATCACTGTGCTCTTTACAACTACATCCTCTTCATGCTGCTACCCACAAAGCTGGAGTCTGTCCACTGGATCATGCGCAGTGTGGCCTTGCTCACTCAGCTGCCGTTCTAGGACATGCTCTGTAACTGTGCTCTGTACAACTACATCCTCTTCATGTTGCTCCCGTATGAGTACCCCTGAAGATGATTGTGTAATTGTCTTTATTTTTTCTTGTGGAGATTTTTATGGATCCTACACCTTGGGTTAGACGGAAGGGTCTGTCAGACTCCTACGGGCTAATTAAGTTTAATGGATAAAAATCAAATTAATTGTCTTAAATTAGTAATAAATTTTAATCAGTGCCACTAGAATCTTCATTATGAAAGAATTTTGTTCTGCGTTCTCTGTGACATCATCTAAATTTCACATAAGATTTCCTTCTTGTATCACGTGATCGTTCGTGGTTCTTCCATCGATTAGCATCTATTAAAATTATTGCGTTATAAAACATTATTTACATCACTAATCTTAAATGTTGAGTTATTGGCACCAACATAATTTTTTATTTCTGCCCACACCAATTTAAATTCAATGTGGTCAATCTAAATAACTGCGACATACGAGTCGTGATTCTTACAAACCATAAAAAGGCAGAACATTGTCCTATTCAATATTTGGACTAAATTTTTATTAATTTATTAGAATATTTTTGGTAAGACAACGTTATCATGGTTATTGTTTATAACGCTCATTACCTAATTTTATTTTGTTAGAGGGTACCAATTATATGACGTGATTGATACCTAGTTAATTTTGTCGTAACATGGTTCTAGTCACCTAAGAAATAATGTTGATTTATGTTTAATTTATTCATTAGTTTATTCTGTATGCGGAAAACATTTATATTTTTCATCATTATAATATGTAATTGGAGAATATATTTTTATAAATTTTCTGCAATGATTTTAGGAAACATGATCAACAGCTAAATATCAATGGTTTCTACACTACACTTGCAACAAATACTTTGCATACAAAGAAAAATAGAAGAAAAAAATTACACATGACGTACAAGAAAATATATGCTCTATGAATCTAGTGAAAAGCGTATTGAAGAATCCCTCTAACCGTAAACATCTAAAATTGAACTTAAAAATAAGTATACTACGTTCCATATTTATTTAATTTTATTCCAAATCATTTTCGTCAAGATTTCATAGAATCCTTATCCGAAAACCTAATGTATGATCTCAAATTGTACACCAGATGTGCTCTATTGTCCCGCGTAATGGCTTCTTACGATTTATAAGAATGTATCCTAAAACAGAATAATGTATATTATGGCTCTACTTTTCGATAATTTAAGTATTCATAGTCAGTAATTATTTTTATCGTTGCTTGGTCTAGTCACCTAAGAAATAATGTCGATTTATGTTTAATTTATTCATTACTTTGTTCTGTTTGAGGAATTAGATTTATATTTTATGATGGCTTAATAAAATAATTTGATGACAATTATGGTGTTTTACTGCGGCGACGCATATTTCACATGATTTAAATAATCGGCAGTACTATACAATACAATTAAAAATAGCTAAAAAAAGGAACTTATTAAACGTTAATAAAAGTAAAGATAGAAGCTCCACGCCCTGTCCCTCCATCTCCCTTTTTTCGTCTTGCCGTACCATCAGCCGTAATTGAGGTCAAGAACGAGCTCATGCGAAATAAAAAATAAATAATAATAATTACTAAACTTAGTGATTTTTCTAATTTTATTAATGCTAAAGTTTGTAATGATGGATGTCTAAATGTATGGTCGTTTGTTACTTTTTCACGCAAAAACTGCTTAACGGATCTTAATGAAATTCGGTAAGTAGATAGTTGATATCCTGGAATAACACATAGGCTACTTTTTGTCCCGGAATTCCCACGGGATGGAGATTTACGCGGGAAAACCTTCCCACGCGAACGAAGTCACGGGGCGAAGCTAGGCAACATATAATAAATGTTTTGTGCAAGTTCTCTAAGATGTCATTTCAAATTACAAAAGCATTAACTATTTATACAACGTGTAACGTATATAGGTATCCAATATATCCATATATATCCAAAAGGTCTGAAGACAACATCTGGTATGGAGTCTCTATGCAAAGTTTCAGCTCAAAATAAGTGACTCACAGAATTGACCCCAAATTGTTAATTTCATATGTTTCTTGAATACCAATAATAACGAACGTGTCACAGCACTATGAGGGTCATCACTTTCCACGTCACTTGCCAATAAAACGATAATTCTCTTTGTTCTTCTTAATTTGAAAAATTCGGTCTCTGGTATCAATGTATTGAAATTTCTAATAAGTTCCACACATGTAGACATAGGATTACAAAACCCTTGCTATATCGTTTGTTATCATCCAAAGAAGCCGTGCACTTGGTATGTATATACCCTTTAAATTACACGTTGTATAGGTATGGCAATATTGACACAAAGCGGGTAGTAGATCAAGACGTCAAGAGCCATCTTTTGTTCTCAATGGTCAGTATTCGTCAAAGCTCCTGTTACTACTAACGTTGCCAGCATAAGTAAATACGACTAGCCTAACTTCTCGTGGCCGCTATTGTTGTCAGCGTTATTGAAACAAAGAGGGCATTGTTTGCCTCAACGTTATAATATTGTTCTGAGATTACACGTAATGCGTTGTGAGTAATGCGGCTGTAGAGCTTTTGGGTCTTACTACTGTCACGGTACTCGTGGAGTTTAATAATATTATTATGTTTTTCGGTCAAGTTTTGGTTTTGTTGGAATCACTACCCTTTTAGGTCAGACAATCTTTCATTGGCAATACATTAAAAGTATTTTCATAATGATTAAAAAATAGAGTAGGTGACTAAATGTAACAATATATTTTTAGTAGATTATCTGTAGCAATGATATGGGTTCTTTATGAAAACCACATTTTTATTAGTGTTTCTTTCGTATTCTTTGTTCAGAACTCAAAACATTACGTAGGTAACTTAAATTATGTAGAAAGCGTGTGAAGTAAGCATGAAATTCCGAGAATTGTTTCCTCACATGAACATTCACGCTATAAATTGGGCCCGGACGACAATGGCAGTTTTCTTGGGGTAACGAGGTCAATGTCATCGTTATGGTTCCGCGGTTTAATGCTCGGCCACGGGGACCGGCGCGCTGTAGTCGTAGCGCGGGTATTACGGGAGCGGTGACTTTGCGATTACGTTTGCCCTGTCATTTAGCATGAAAAAGCTCGCATTCGAGATACGGCATGTATTAAATAAGCGAGTAGTGGGCAGGGCGGGGTGGCGGGCTGCGGGCCGTAGTACGGGAGGCACTCGGTCTGGCGCGGCGTTGCCGGGGCGACGCGAGATATTGATCTGCGCGCCATCCCGCGCAGCATCCCTCCCGCGCGCTCCCCTCAGCCCGGCGCCCTCGCCCCTGCACCCCGCTCCCCTCGCCCTTGATTCTGCCGCTCGACCACCGCCACCACGACCCCACCGCACCCCCCTACAAATACTTATTACATTTCGCACTACATACTCCACGTAATCCGATGAAGAAATTTCCCTTATGCTTTATAATCATGCTTAAGCTCCTAGCCTCATAAACTTGCCAGCTGAATGTAAAGTTTTGAAAATTATAGGTATCCTAACTGGGTGCTATTTTGATGGAAAATTTCCAGTCATCATTGAATAATGTTACGGAAAGTGGGAATGGCGATAGTCGTGGACATTATCTTAAAGTTTCAGTGAAATCGAAAATGTACCTACAGATTTCGTGTTTTTCGCGATGCAAGTCTTTTTCTAGATATTAAGATTTAGGTAAGTAACGCTTAATGAAATACCTATAATTAAGACGACAGTTTAGCAGTGAAAAAATAAAGGAAAGATAACGAACAGAAAATCTTTCTGTATTTTTATTGGGAGGCTTTTAACTTTTAGTCCATTAGAAAAATAAGGGCTGACAATTGGACTAATTTAAAAACTTCAGTTTTTAATAGTTTACTAACACAAAGTTGCCCATTGATGTATCATATGGCGAAGTCTCAATCCAGAGACACACGACGCTCACGACGATGACGTGACACGAGCTATGCGGCTAATGTAATGTGTCGGAGAGCACATAACGGCATAACCCAGCGCAAATGGGTGAGCAGTTATGTGAGTCGAGCGCTGTGCGGCACGCCGTGTATTATGGTATTAACGCGTGACTGACGCACAAACATGGAGCTGGCATACTTGAATATTCCAAATCCGATAAGCAAATCTTTCACATCGTGTCGTCAGTAATTATGGATTACGTTTGAATATTAGGAAATACCAGGACCATGAGATCCAAAAGCTTATGAATGTGATGTCAACCACATTACGTAACCACTTGTTTTATTTCCTCATAATTATTATCAATCCTCATAAGACGTAGGCACATTTTTGATATATTATGCTCTAATAAAACTCACCAACTCATCCCGAAGTCTCCCTCGTGTAACAAAATAATTACCATTATGATAATTTCGACTAGAAAACCTCTACAAAACTGGACATAGACCTCTTCCAAAAGGTCATTACATCGACCTAGTCTGCAGCTGATGGACGTGAGAAGCAATTAAACATTACATATACTCATTATACTCAAATAATGCGTGGTGTGTGGTTGTAGACAAGGATTGAATAGAAAATTTCATTAGAGCTCTATACGGACTCCAACTTGACGAATCATGCAATCAAGTATTTAAAAAACTTATACATGTACGAAATATGCATATTTGTATCGAAACATAAAAGGCTATTTAAAACAGCGAACGATATACGTATATCCTCGAAATTGACGAGAATCTACTGACGATGTTCCCAGGCTTGCAAAATACAAAAAAAGCTGCTTAACTATGTGTATACAATTAAATTACCTGGCGTTTATAAATCGTTAAATACGAGATACTGTTTAAGCCGAAATTAAGTGCGTGGCTAAGGCCAAATAACTTTTACAGTTTGAAACAGTTCTTTGACACAAAATGTTGATTTCTTATTTTGTTATCAATTTTGCATACTGAGTCTTAACCCGGCAATAAAATATTTGTACTATTTTAAACTGTGATATTTCAAACCTGTGATACTATTTTTTCAGAAAATAAATACTTATTTTATATTTTATTGAAACATCATTATTTCTAAATAGTGATGGCTGATGTTTGAGAAATTGTTAGTTTCTACGACCAACATAAGTGGCTATACAATGTGTAACGGAAACCCCATATCTATCCAAAAGGGCTGAAGACAACATCTGGTATGTAAACGTGTCACAGCACTACGAGGGTCAATAACTTTCCACGTCACTTGCCAATAACACGATAATGCTGTTCGTTCTTCTTAATTTGAAAAATTCGGTCTCTGGTATCAGTGTATTGGTATTTGTAATAAGTTCTACACACGTAGACTTAGGATTACAAAACCCTTGCCATATCGTTTGTTATCATCCAAAGAAGCCATGCACTTGGTATGTATATACCCTTTAAATTACACGTTGTATATGTCGGTGTGCACTTAAGTTAAACATCTGCCTAATCCTTTAAAAAGTTAGTGACATGTAGCTTAGTGTACCTATTCACCATTTTTATTATTTGTCATTTTTATGAGACTAGGTAATATTCACAAATCTGGAATTCATCAGAAATGTTGTCGTTCTTTATTTTCCCCACTACTTTTCACAAAAGAAAACTTCTTACCGCCTACACCTGTTTTTTCTCTTATGTAACTGTCGGAAAATATAACGAATATTTGTCTATAAAACTCTACGTATATTTTTTGTAATCGCTTTATCATTTGTTTCCCGGGATACGCCACCCCTCGCCGACTGTTAACGCTCTCACAGTTCATTGTCTAATTTCCACGTTGCTATGACGAGAGACACGATGTAGGCACAAGTACCTCACTACCTCAGCCGGGAGCCCGGCGGGAGCTATATTGAGTTGTTGCTGTTAGTTACAAACAAGTACCTAATGAGATAAATATTGAAATGTATCGACGTATTTTTCGTCGATCTCATTTCACTTCAGGTTCCACGTATGCTTTGTTACTTTCATATATTGAACTCGATGTGATGAGCGACTCATTCGAGTGGTCGCTGTCACCACTTGAATTTTTAGCGAGCAATTTACAACGGTATGACCGAGGAACAATATGATATGAAGTGTCCTTTTACTGATGATACTTTTTATCGGATAGCAAGAGTCGTCTATTGAATTACATCAATTGACTAACTAATTAAGTTCTCTTTGTTACCAACACAAAATATCATTACACAAAACATTTTAAGTCCTATTCACGACGCAACAACATGATATTCAAATAAGAATTAAGAACATTGCCCTCCAGCTAAGTTGCGCGGTTGTGCGGGATTAAAATGCAGGCGTAGTAGCAAGCATTATCATTATATCGGCAAGCGCGTCGACTCGCTGCGAGTTTTAAACACAGCTTCAATTTTACAGGACGCGGACCAACGCGGACGGACCGACGGAAAAAACGAAAAGTATGTCTCGCGGCGTTATCTCTCGGCAATGAGGATTTAATTAAAATGCAGCACTCACGTCCGCCCGCGGCTTGTTGTCGGTGCCTTGCACACGTAGCCTGAGCCCGGGTTCTGCCCTCTTTGCTAGATAACTGCCCTCACGGACGGTACCGGTCCGGTTTCACCCTATAATCTAATTAAATGATCAACACGATACTCTGTCTGCTTCTGCTTTTTTGAGTGATTTCATCTAGATGACCATTTTCAGAAAAAACTTCAAAATGGTCATCTATTCGCTTCTTCTTCTATCAAGTTTATTAAATATATCAGTTTACAGCCCCAGATTTAATTTGTGGAAAGGGGAAATGCAGCGAAGTTAGACTGTCTGATCCGATAAAAGCCGCCAGCCCAGAGTCCGTATTTAAACGAGCTATTTTGGGTGGCTTGTAACTGTAACTTGGTCGGCAGCGGTGCACAGAGCTCACTGCCGATCGCTTATTGGGATTGGAGGCAAAGCCTTTCGGGCAGTTGCGGCCGCTTCCGTGGACTTCCAATTTTAATGTTATATAACTGAACCGAATTAATTCGCAGTGCGCTCCACCGCCACTGCGTGCCGTAGCTAGTTCAAACACCCACGAACCAATTTCCAATAAATATTCCTTTTTAACTGTGTAACAACGCTGCGGTTGATCTGTTGTAATTAAAAAGCTCGTTCAGATCGAAAATTTGGATGTAAATGGTTTCGCTCATAATATTAATTACGAATAAACTATAATTGGAATGCATTGGTATTTGCATAATTGGATACGAATTTTAATTATTTTGTTTGATTGAAATCAAAACAAACCATATTATGATGTTTTGTTTTGTTTAACAGTAGATGGGTAGTTAGGTACCTACCACCCCGCCCTATTAATGATTTTTCAACATCAATTAATTTGAAGTCGCTTTTACGCTACGGAAGTCTGACGACGTTCTATTGGTGTTTCTCACTCCTCTTCGCATTAATTTTCTATTCTTATTAAAAATGTCAACGAGGCAAAACTTGAAAAAAAAAATTGAATAGAGAATATACATAGGTTAAGGTGATGTATTCATAAATCGTACCACGAGCAAAGAAGAAAAAGTATAACTTAAATCAAACAAATCTTTAATTCTTTAACAAGATGTTTTATACTTATAAGAATATCAGAACGTCAGCTCCTCGCCAACATTTCCCCGCGGAAATTATTCATGTGAAATGGTTAGTTTGCTCATAGTTCGCTTTGTACGTCAATAGTTCTAGAGCGGATCTGCCGGCAACAGCGAACTCATTACATGGCGAACTTTATACAGGCTCCCCGCGTCCGACACGGCTCCTAATTAGTGTGGCCTGGTGAAAAACTAGCGCCTAGGGATCATGTAGCAGCTTTAGTACTGGTGATCTTTGCTGGGATTAGGATTAAGGGTTATAATTTGACAACACTAATTCAATGCATTTAAGCTAAAACTAGCTCAATATTTCATAGAAAAAAACATTCCTCAGCACTAAATGTATTAAACGAGTGTGGATATTTAGATTATAAATAATTGATTATAATTGGTGTAGTGACGAACTTAATATAAAATAATGTTAATAATGCCCTCATGTAAGTAACTTTGTCTTTTTTGAGAGTAAGGATATTTAAACCTGCTTTGAATCCGTTAGTTACGTTTCAAACTTGTTATTACTGAATACGACTACGCAATGTGAAAAATGAAAACGTATGCGACAGATTGCATTAATTTTTGTTCGGCTAAAATATGGAATCTAATTACTACTTTCATCAAATCATCCAACTAACGGTTTCCCTCTCCGCGCATTTATAACTCCAGTTTCGACTCGGAAATGAGAAATCAGTAGTGATGTCGTGGTAAATACATACATGTGTATGTACTATTATATAACTTCACGACTACTTAAATCTGTAATCTTTGTTACCAGAAAGATACTTTAATCAAGACAAACATACATGGTGGGCATCCCACCCATACGCACTAAACGTTTTGGGAATACTTTCATTGTGCGTACGGCTAAGGAGTGGAATTCCCTGCCGGAGTCCGTGTTTCCCGATAGCTATAACCTAGGGGTCTTTAAGTCAAGAGTGAATAGGTTATTTTTAGGTAAGCGTGCTCCATTTTCGACCACATCATCACTTACCATCAGGTGAGATGGTGGTCAAACGCGAACCTATTATCAATAAAAAAAAGCTTCAACACAGAATACGTCAATTTAGTATAGAACAACCAAGTCCACGATCAACCATAAAATCCATTACATCACCACCGTCACCCTCCACTTAGCTTTTTTCTGACTATGTTGAGATTGACTTGCAGTTTAACGAAAATCAGATGAGTATCAGCATTTAACACGAGCGACTGCCTCTCATTCATTCAAGACATATACAAAAAATCCTTACTCCTTACTTAATATTATAAAAGCGAAAGTAACTCTGTCTGTCTGTGTGTTACGCAATCACGCCTAAACTACTGAACCGATTTTAATGAAATTCGGTACGGATATAGTCTGAAAAAGGACATAGGCTGCTTTTTAATGCGAAAAAGGGCTGTAAGGGGTTGAAATAGGGCATGAAAGTTTGTATGGAGATTACGTCAATTTTAAAGCTAGAAGCTTGAAACTTAGGCTGGAAACAGTGCTTGACCGACGGTCGGCGCTGACCGTCAGTCGGCGTAGCTATATCTATGCAAGCCTATGAATGCGCACTCAGCTACGCTGACAATTTTCACAACCGACGGTCAGCGCTGACGGTCAAAATGTACGGTCAGCGCTGACCGTCGGTCGAGCACTGTTCCCAGCCTTATTTTTTAGACTTTTGATTAGATATTAATAATTACGACATTCAAATTATGTATGAGTTCTATTTTCAAAATAATTATCCTAAAAAAATAAAAATGCTGCCGAGAGTCACTATTCCGCGCGGATAAAGTCGTGGACACAGCTAGTACAACTATGAAGGTAACATTTGTGTCAATCAGTACTAAAAATACTGATTACAAAAATGTTACTAAACCGACTTTCACCACCCAGTAACTGGATAACACGACACCCTTTGGCTAAACAAGCGTCAGATTTTCTGAACTCTAACTAGAATAGAATAGAATACCAATAATAATATGGTATTTATTGAATCAAACTATTTTACTTAACACAATATAGGAAACATAGCTTTTGTACATATACTAGCCGTAACGATTGTCAAAGATGTACAAATGACAGAGGGTAAGGCTGCGTTTCCACCAGAGATGTGCAAGGATGCGTAGCGAGGGATGTTTTTGTAAAGAACCAATAGAATCGCTTCATTTACCTCGCCTCGGTCAGCACAGCTCTGGTGGAAACGGCTCAGCGGAGCTAGATTTTTGCGCATACAAAACAAGCAAGGGATGTGTGTGAGGGATGTGTGCGAGAGATTTGTTGCGAGGGATGTGTTGCGAGGAATGTGTGTTGAGAAGGGTGTGTTGCGAGGTTTGCGCATCCTCGCACCACACATTAATGCGCATTTTCACAGCTCCGCTACACATCCTCGTAGGCACATTGTCACCGCACAGCTTTGGTGGAAACGCCCACACATTTTCACAGCACAGCTAGACATCCTCGCACGACACATTTCCATCGCACATCTCTGGTGGAAACGCAGCCTTAGCCCACCATACTGCGTATTGCTACGCCATTCTGCTGTCCGATGATGGAACGAACTTTTTTTTTTATTGAATGGGTGGCGTTTGATCACCATCTCACCTGATGGTAAGTGATGATGTGGTCGAAGATTGAGCACGCTTACCTAAAAGTAACCTATTCACTCTTGACTTAAAGACCCCCAGGTTATAGCTATCAGGAAACAGACTAAAAAAATAAATACATACAGAATAAATTGTGCGATTTGACTTGACATCAATGTACAAGGCCTTCCAACAGTGAGCTCTTGGCCCGATTGCTGATGATAAAATGTTAACACTTACTTGCAATGTAATTCTGGACTGCGGGTACCATCATGTCCAAGCGCATGCATCGTAGTACCAGCAGTTTCTGTAGGAATAAATTGATACGCGTGCTTTTTGAGGCACTCATCCAAAGACCGGCTCCAACTGTCATTGCTTATCCTTGAAGATCGACAAGTACGACTACTTATTATTTATCTACGAGCTACTTATAAAATCCATGACAAATATGTTTGAACTTGCGCTTGTTCCTACTCTCTTCTGGAGCTCCTCCAATAGATTACGGCAGCGTTACCGAACAAGTACAGCGGCATTTAATGGGGTTTCAACTGTTGTTATTCCAAGGGTCTCGCAAAATAAACAACACACTATGTGTAGACAGCGCAAATACTCAAATACTGCCGCTCATTGGCATCGTTCCATTAGGTCGTATGTTCACCCCAACGTGTATGTAAATAGCTTCTTTTGGAGATCCCCCGATTGACGGGAGCGGTGTATTTATGGAGAACTATAAAAATATTTTGGTTACACAATAAGTTTTCTTTAACAAAGCTCCTTGATGCAATTATTGAGTGACCTATTTTATACCCACTTAAAATTCCCATTTGTTCATTTGAACAAGAGTTAATGAGTGCTACGGAAGATTATAGGTCATTTGACCTATAATCTTCCGTAGCACTCATTATCAGATTGGGTATAACTTATGATCCCAGCCTGTACTATACATGTTCGTCATCTCATCGCAGAACGTGTGAATCATTGTTTAATTGCGGGGTGTGCGCGAGGAGCGGGGGTGCCGGCATCGATCGTCTCCCGTCGCCATGGCAACGCTCCCGTCCCGCTCCGCCACCCGATTCATTTGTAATCATTTGTTTTGCAGCCGTCGAATAATGGTGGTCGTGAAACGGTGCGAAATTGATGGATTACCGCCAGGCAGGCACACTTAGATACTATTGTAATTTATCAAATTATGTAACGTTACACGCGCTGGAGATTAAAGTCTATCGAATAGCGTTAGCTTGAAACAATGTCTTGATACATACGTATACCCACTGATGCTCTAAGTTATCCGTTGAAACCATCGCCACTGTACCAGTAGACTTATAATTATTCAATGAAATCATTTCCGTATAGCAGAGTTAGTATGTCCATTTTCCATTTTTTAATTATTTGTTTATTATTAATTGCTATAATTGTTTACCTACTTTTCAAGAAGGAATATAATTTTACTTTGTATTTCACACAATTGTGTAGTCGAGTGATATACGCGAATAGTGTTCAAATTGAGACCTGAGACATGAGCACTGAATAATTAACTGCATCTGACTTAAAATATTTTGCCACAGGTGTACAGACTACTATTGTATCTTTATTTTATTTATCTATTGACACCATGAAAATATGATCAGTGACATAAAACAACTTATAAAGTCAAATTGGATACACACAATATTTGAATCATCTGCAGCCAAACTAGATGTAAAATCTGTATCTCGATATGCAGCACCAAACTTCTCAGAATGAATTAGGTAAAATGACAAAAAAGTAGTAAGTAATTTGCAACTTAATAACGTTGTATCTGTTTAGGTCACATGTCAGTGTCAGCGCTTAATACGATAGCACTGATATTCCAAATCAAATAACGCAGTAAAAAGTTATGTGTACGACTACGTCTCTTGTCATATTAATCAACATAATAATATATTTTTTACTGTACACATGCGTTCTCGATGATTGAATGATTCATCATCAGATTGAATGGACCGTAATACACCAAGTGGGCCCAATGCGGATTGGTAAATGTTACAAGTCTTCGGATTTTTGGTCTTAAGGCATTTTAGATGGTTTTCTGATGATGTGGTTATGATAAAAGCTGTGGTTATGATAAAAATTACACAAAGTAATATGCCCATGAACTCACGACCTGCAACTCGCAAGTCTATTACCACTGAGCCAACACTGCTCAAAACAGATTAAATGTTACTTATAGACTTGATAGACATAACTAATAACTCTCCTTCAATATACATGTAACACTATAGTCAACTCAAATAAGCCTTTAATTAATATCATTATTAAACACATTCCTGATACCTACCTACTCTTGATCATAAACGTAATAGCAGTATATTAAATACCGATATTCCGTCATAGAAATTAATTTCAGTAGAACTAATTGAATGTTCAGCCGGTCGTGAATCTACAAGTGCTACGAGGTCTACGCCGTAGCAAATCCGTAGCAAACATTATGAATGCCGGGATATTTTCGTAGCCGGTAGCTCAAGCGCTGTTATTTCAATTATAACACAAAATGGAAAATATTTATTAAGACTTTTACAAAAGCTTGCCAAATAATTATATTTGTTCAATTTTCTCACAAAATATTGGTGATGACTTTAAATAAATTATGCTTAAGTGATTACTCAACTCGTAATATAATCGAGTTTAAAGATATTTGATTGATGGCGTCAAATTAAATAACAATCACTTGTGTTTGACTTTGTTCAGTGAGTTGCAAATTTATTTGTCACAAAAGTAATAACTACTCCTTGATATTTCAATAAATTAGCCAATAATTAATTATGCGCAAATGGAAAAAGCCTCACCGCTCAGCTTCACCTATATTGCTAATCAGATTTTCTCATAACGCCCCCGATAATAAACTGCCGATTACATAAAACTCGGTAATTTCATATCGTAATCAAGTTATACAATTTTACATAGCAAGCCTGATAATTAATCTAATTTAACTTCAAACGGTTGTACGAGAAGGTAAAAAAAAAGTGAAAGGAAAAATAATTACATAAAAAACAGGCCACTTCAAAGGCCTTTTCCAATTATGCCGTCGATATCGAACAACAAAAGAGCTGTGAAGTATAAAACATCGTATAAATTGGAGCGAGCGAGACGGAGGGGATGTTCCGGCCAAGTGTTGGATTTTCTCAAATAATTTTAATAGATGACCAGGGGGAGGGGGTCGCTGCGGGTGGTCGCGGGGAGGGAGGGGGCGCGAAATGAGATTTCCTTTGAGGCAAAGAGCCGCTGACCGCGACACCAGCGCGCTTGAATCATGTCCCTCATATATCATGCAACTCTTGTATAATGCGGGCTACATGTGTGTGCGTATCACGCGTTTTAGCTCTCATTTATTTGTGAAGGGCTCCCAAGGTCTTAATTTATGAGTAAACGTAACACGGGTAAACTATAAAACAATATAATTCTTTGGGCTCAGAGTCCAATTCCGATTACTAATCCATTTTACTCAAAATTAGCAATCTAACTTGTATAATCTTACCTTTCGGCGTGGCCGAAACCTTTCACAGAAGCCAATGTACTGTTAAAAATTGGGGGAGTGCGCTTTTGGCGCCCGCGTCCTCTTGATTTTAATTTCATCGTGAACAAAACGAGTAGACTGTATAGTGGATGCGCTCAAAGCGCGCTTCGCGGAACCGGGATCGCTTACACGCTGCAGCGAAATATTACTATTTTAGATTGCAGTGTACGGTTAACAGCATATGGGTGTATGCTGTGTATTCAGATAATTCTACACTCTTAAGGAGCGAAGATCCTTAAGCTTAAAATGCTTAAGGTCCATTCGAAGTCATTTTGAGAAACTTCCACTAGACTCGGAGACAAAAAATAACAATGCCAAAACGGTCTATTATTTGAATTACTTTAGACAAACTTTACTACGAAGTACATATGAATTGTAGGCAATGATTTGGAATACAGAAGTAAAAAATTAAATCCGCCGCTTTACAAAGAGTTAATACAATTTTATTGAATAAACACTGAATTGTCTAAATATTGTAGGCAATATAGATAGTTAGCTTGTACCTACACCTAGTTTCGCTTGGCTACGAAAAAATTTTAATATACAATTTTACTTAGTTTCAATTAAAAATGGTGCGCTCCTATCAATCTTAATATGAATAATCTAATAATCTAATCTTCCTATGAAACCTTAACTGCCGAGCTACTTTTCTGGTAACTGTACACCATGAATATTGGTTGTGACTTGAGATTTCCCAGAACCTGCATATAGCA
The DNA here is from genome assembly GCA_943138885.2 of Tholera decimalis. Lineage (NCBI taxonomy): Eukaryota > Metazoa > Arthropoda > Insecta > Lepidoptera > Noctuidae > Tholera > Tholera decimalis. The sequence continues at coordinate 11,008,452 of OW964553.2, read as the reverse complement.
AAGCGAAGCGGTGAATAAAGCTTCCCTTAATAAAGGCGTACAACTTCTCTTTGTATAGCGAGTGTATTGACGGAAAACAGCGAAATGAAATTCTTCTCCTTGTTAGCATAATAAATGTTCTCTTTCGCGAGAAGTGTGTGCTCGTGTTATGTTTTAACATTGAAAATAAGAAACGTCTGAAACGATAAGTTCGTTGTAATACAAGACTCAAAAGTTGATTGGAACGAAACAAAGTCGGTAGAACTTTTTTTTTTACGTGGTAAAATTATCAAGTAAGTCCTCCCACCCCGGGCAGGGTGGGAGGGACTGTCAGACTTTTACTGACTAAAATCCACGGTGTTCCTTCAATAACCCTTTACGTACCGGGGCCACGGTAATGGGATGAGTCCCACGACCCCGGCAGGCTTCGGCCCTCTGCAGAGGGGGCCTCGTCATGTTGCTGACGCTCTTTGAGGCGCGCGTGGAACACGACGCGCCGTCGACCCGGGCATGGTCCATGGTCGGACAGCGAGTTGCCCTTTACTCGCTGTCCGCATGCCCGCGCCTACGGTGGCCGAAGATCGTCGGCCGACGTCCGACGCCGTGGGCGTCTACCACTGCGGCTGGGCTGGAGGGAGGACGCCATCCTCTCCCTCATGCGGCCCGCCTCCTCCTTCGGAAGCATGACTGCTTCGCAGAAGGAGGCGACCGCTTCCCACTCCCTCTCGCCCCGCAGCATGGCCTCGACCAATGCCAGGCGCGAGAGGTCTCCGCCTATCGCCACCGTGAGGACACGTGGGTGCTCTGCCCAGGCGGGGCAGTCTTGCACCGTGTGCTCTACGGTGTCCTCAGGGCGGCCCTCGCAGTGGTAACACCCAGGCGTTTCCTCCTTTCCCATCAGACACAGGTACCTCCCGAAACTTCCGTGTCCGGTGAGGACCTGCGTCATGCGGTAGGTCAGGACGCCGTGACGCCGATCTAGCCACTCCTCAAAGAGGGGTCTTACCGCCGCAATTGCGGCGTGCCCGAAAGTCGGTAGACTTAGCGTGACTTACTGAAACTGTGGGACGGTCATGAAACATCATGAGAATCATTTTACATTAGTAACCTGATATACAAAATGTGTGTTTACCAATATCTCAATATATTCCTAAGTATCTGTTTTATAACTGCGTTAACTGTACCTACATATTACATTATGCTGTGCATCAACACGTCAACTACCAAGACAAAAAATAATTACAGGTATAATTATTACTTTTATTGCAAAAAAGAAACCTAATACGCGAGAAACTGTCAATCTACAGGCACGTTACTGAGTATCTCACCAGGAGGCTGAGAGTGCTAGTACCCGTCTCTCCGAGTACACAATATGAGCTTCAGCATCTCGCAGCTTATATCACACGCCACGCTTTCCATCCAATTTCATCCGCCGTGTGCGTTCATATGTCTCCTCGTCGTTTTCAATATGGCTTTGTTAAATCTCACTCGAGTATACACTTTCAATCCAATTTGTTCTGTCGTAAACATCGATTGTTGTAGCGAGAGGTTATATCTGATTTACTCTTAAATAGAAAATTTACAGCGCAGCGACAACTCAATCAGTATTATTGAATAACGATATAAAGTATTGTATAATGGAATACGATACGGGTTATGGACAATAACGAGTACAAGATAAGCAATAATAAATGTTCACCCAAAAGCTCAGCTTCATTAGAAATCGACAGCAATGTTTCTTATATACCGATACGCCGAACTCGTCTTAATAAAAATGTTTTCTTAGCTAACATATAACACAAACATGTTATGTGTAATTTAGCTATGAATCTATAGCTGATATCGCAATCAAACAGTCCCCGGGCGCTATTTACTGGGCAGCCTCCCGGCACCCCCTCCCCTCGCGGACCCATTACAGCCTGTATCGAGGAGGGATCCACTCAATCACGGCGGACGTCCGTCAACTTTTGTGTGCCGGACGCCGCTGGCCACCCGGCCCTCCGGTATTACTGATGTAACTCTCCGGCATACCGGCACTGACTAATTTGCGATATTAAATAACCTCAGGATTACTTTTTATGGCTATAATTGTATAGCAACATTTAAAGGGAAGTCCGTAAAATGAAAATTCATTTGTCCTTCCAAGAACTTTATATCTACCACAGCCTATAGAGCCATTATTAGAAAAAATAAACGTTCAAACGAAAGAACCTTCTTTTGAAGTCGGTTATTAAGTTCGAAGATCGAATTATTCACAAAGCGGTTCTGTCATAAAGTAATGTAATCCCGTAACGTACAAACAATACGAAAACTTTATCTGTTTTCAAACGGCTGGTCACGTTTCACCTTAATGGCGTTGTTTTCAAAGTTGCGAATAAAAAGCAAGTCCCTACATGTAGAACGGTAAGTTTTCAGATGCGTATATTACTCGAGTGGAGGAAAGTTATCCGGGACCCGGCCGGCGCTTAACCAGCTGAGTTCAGAGTTGGAGCCACGTAAAGCCTCGTTTCACGACAAGTTTACTGCACATTTTATATTATCTACGAGTAGCATGTTCTGCGGCACCTGACACTGCTCCGATCTTTACACAAAGAACTTCCGTCTAGATGGGACGCGCGCGGGATACATAGAAACGGAGTAACCCGAGCTACCTATTACGAGCGCTCGGATACGAGCGATATGTGAGCGGAACTAATGTGGACATTCAAAGCACCGTTCCTTTATTTCTTTTACACAAAGTATTTCATATTTGGTCTCGAAACTGAAGATTTATTTATTACCTTTGTACCTAACTGAACCAAGAGTCTCGAATAATTCAGAAATTGAGTATCTTTACTAAAGATAATTACTGAAACTTTGTACTTGCGGTTTAAAGGAGATGTTTCATTTTGGGCTACTATTATGTACATGGAATAGATGAATAAGGTTGGAATGGTGAAAAGCGGGCGTGGCGAGCGCGCCACATTTGTGTTTGGAAAATCATAGCTCGACCGCTTAAGTCATTCACCGCGTTTAGTGCGCTTCGGATTACTTCGGAAAACAGAGCTCTGCTTTAAAATGCCGTGTTGTGCAATTATAACCTGTAAAACAAAAAGTCAGACCGCAAGTATAAAGCGAGGAGGCTTTCCATCGGTAAGTCGAAAATAACATTGAATTACAATTATATTTGTAAAAAACATAAAAATATTCTGATCACTATGAAATTCCAAACATTAACGACATTATTACAACAAGTTACAAAAAATATACATTGCCCGATATGTACTCGCTTAATCAACGCAATAACCAAGTCCGCTTACAATGTACTGCATGCATTGCGTCCTCAACACTTCAACCGTTGAAGTTCCGTGGTACACGGCGCATGTTTATCAATAGTGAGGTGACCATGTGGTTAAATAAAATCATCGATAGAATTCTCGAATAATTTATATCCACGTTTAACAAAGATTATTTTTTAATTATTTTATATTAAATTAATGATAGTATATTTTTAGTTAGACGTATTATGAGTAAATGAAATATGTGTTATATTCAATCAATTTAATTCAATTCAATTCAATTTATTTTACAAGTTACTATGACTCATTTGTTAGTAGCACTTATCCTATGTTAGTAATAATATAATAATAATTTAATCTTAAAACTGAAATACACTAAAAATTAATTTTAAGAACTACATGCCATGTCAGGCCGAACTGTACGACGCTTTACCGCGGCAACACCATTCCATGGGAAATGGTGGAGCAGTGATTCACGTACGAACAGTCCAGCCTGCTCGCGATTAGGGACAGGATCCTGTTGTTACTGCCCCGCACCCTAGACACCAGGGATGCACAGCGTTTACGCATTGTGGCAAAGAAACAATCCACATGTGCGTCCGCGAACATTCCTGACGCACTGCAGTAGCGGGGCAGCCTCAACAGAACCCTGAATGCGTTATTGTACTGCACACGGAGGGCACTATACGATTGTTGAGTGTACCTAGCCCACAGGCTGCTCATGTAGAACGTAGTGCAGTACGCTCTGAAAAGAGTAATTTTAACTTCCGCTGAACAACGAGCAAACCTGCGGGCCAGCATGTTCGCTCGAACTGACAATGCCCTCCGCGCACGTTCAATGTCCTCATCGTCCTTCAGGTCAGGGGTAAGAACATGGCCTAGATAGTTAAACTTGTATGCCCTCTTTAATGGCATACCATTAAGGTAAACTGGTGGTACATAAACAGGATACCTACCCCTGGCGCCAAAGACCATGAGTTCACTTTTTTTACAGTTGTAAATTAGACCATGTGAGTTAGCATACTCCTCACAAATGGCCACTAGAGGCAACAGATTGACGCACTCAGCAGCACCATGTCATCTGCGTAACTGATATTATTAACACAGACTCCATCTATATAACAACCGACCCTGATGCTGCTGAGCCTGCCAATCAACGCATCGACATATAGATTAAAGAGCGTTGGTGAGCTCAACCCCCCTGTCTCACCCCGCACTCTAACCTATATGGATCAGATAAAGCACCTGCCCAACGCACATTGTTGACTTGGTGTCCATACCAGAATTTAAATATATTAATTATTACAGGTGGGACATTAGCTTTTTCAATAAAAAAAAAAAAAATTATAAGAAACCAGGTCAAATGCTTTGGACAGGTCCAACAAGCAGGCGTAAATAGGAGTTCTGCGGTCGGTGTAGTATGTGACAGCATGCTTAAAAGACAACACAGCGCTTTCCGTTGATAGCCCAGGTCTGAACCCGAACTGGTTATCATGAGGTGTTATATACATATTTAACTGTCTATTAAGCAAGTTGTCAAATACCTTGCATATAACAGTTGCTAACGAGATAGGCCTATAATTATTTATGTCAGCAAAATCACCAGACTTATTTTTTACTATGGGCACAACTACAGTCCGTATCATTTCCCCAGGCATATAACCATGTGACACACAGAAACTATACAGCATAGCAAGAACTCTGGGTAAATGGGGACCCGCATATTTAAGGTGGTCAATGCTGAGCCCGTCATGTCCAGGAGATTTGCCACGTGACATTGACTTTATTATTTGCCTAATCTCTTTCGATTTGCATTTCAATCCTAGCTCCTTGCTAGACTCAATATTCTGCACCGATTGAGAAGATCCTAGTGAAGACTTCACAAAAAATTGCTCTTTAAAGAGGTTGGAAATCTCCTCAGGTTCAGTCACGCCGCCGACGCTCACAGGGAAACTCGGCTTGCTGTGCAACTTATTTGTACTTTTCCAAAAACTACGGAATTCGCGTTTTGAATGGAGTGAGGTTAGAATGTCCATCTTAATTTATCTTGCCTATCCTGACACCATTTCAAACGCGATTTAAAAACTTTTCTAGCTTCACGCATTTGGTCATAGATATAACCGGAAGCAGGCTTATCATACCATACCCACATCATAAATGAGATTATAGAAACAGAGATTAAAGATAAGAAAAATACAAGCACAAAACCGAAGACTGCAAAAAAAATTATAAAATGCCTAGATGTTTTAAATGATCTTCAAGAAAAATTATCATTGCAGGACGAAGATATATCTGTTCTAAAGAATATACATGTTAAGGTATGTTTTGTATTGGAGCTCACCTTATAAAAATAGCAGAGATAATAAAGATTAAATAGATATTATTTTAAATTGATTCACAGATACAAGAACTGACAAATCGTATGATCGCAAAAAATACTGGTGGTAGGCCATCTATGCAAAAATATAGTCCAGCTCTGCATAGTTTTGCGCTAACCCTTGATTATTCTTCGCCAAAGGCTTATGAGTACGTACGTAAAACTTTTGATACTTGCCTCCCGGATCGCCGTACGCTCCGAACATGGTACCAAAATGAATTCATAGAGGCGTTAAAAATAAAAGTGAAAAGCACCAAATATGCCATTATTTTAGCCCTTTCCTTGGATGAAATGGCTATACGCCATCGTATAGAATGGGATGGAAAAAAACTACTTGGACATGTTGATATTGGCAGTGGCATCGAAGGAAACTACGTAGGAATAGCCAAAGAGGCTCTGGTATTTCTAGTGACAGGCATAAATTGTAATTTCAAGGTTCCCGTTGGATATTTCTTAGATGACAGAATCAACGGAAGACAACGCGCAGACTTGATTATACAATGTTTAGAACTTACAGCAGAAACAGGCATAAAAATAATTTCCCTAGCTTTTGATGGATGCGCTGCAAATATGGCCAATGATAGATTGCTTAAATTGTTCAATGAAGATAAAAAAAAATCTTTTCCACACCCGTCAACGAATAATCCAGTAGTTGTAGTGCTAGAGACCCATCACACATGATAAAACTAATCCGTAATGCGTTTCAATGCTATAACACATTTTTAGATAAAGATGGTAATACCATAGAATGGCGATTTTAGGAGCAATTAAATAACCTTCAAATTAAGGAGAGCTTTCGTTTAGCGAACAAGCTTCGTTACAGTCATGTTCATTTTCAAAATAATAAGATGAAAGTTAAGCTTGCAACGCAATTGTTCAGCCTAAATGTAGCAGACGCTATAGACTTTTGTCGTGACCAATTGAATCTGCCTTCATTCAAAAATAGTGAAAGCACAACATTTTTTTTTTTGAGGATTATCAATAACATGTTTGACATTTTTAATTCCCGAAACACGTATGAATATAACTTCAAAAAAGCTCTAACAGAAGCCAACGCTGCAATGCTGCTTAATTATCTAGACATAGTGACGACGTACCTATCCGAGTTGAGAACAGAAAAGGGAACTCTTTTGTCAAAAGGTTTACGTAACACTGGTTTCATTTGTTTTATTGGATGTTCTGAAGCTGTTTAACATTTTTGTGAAACGTTAATACGTCCTGGAGTTCTGATTTTTATGCCATTTTACAAAGTAAGCCAGGATCGCCTTGAAATGCTTTTTGGTAATACTAGGTCACATGATGGAGGCAATAATAACCCCACGGCCCATCAGTTTAAAGCTGCGTACAAAAGACTTTTAGTTCATATTGAGTTAAAGGCTCTCGATAGTGGAAATTGTACTGCGCTTGAACCCATTTCAATTCTTGATTGTGCATCATCTCCTATAATACGGATTAATATGAAGAATTGAGATTGAAGATGACGATGATGATGATAATAATAATAACGAAGAGGATATTAATGCATTTTTCAATACCATCTCAGAATTTAGCAATCAAATAATTAGCCATATTTCACGAAACACTGATATGTAAATTACACCTTTACGGAATTCGTGGACTAGCTGCTGATCTGGCTTTTTCCTATTTATCAGACAGGCAACAAAAAGTTAATGTAAACGTAGCGATATCTTCAGGATCTTTAGTGAAGATGGGCGTGCCACAAGGTTCAATTCTAGGTCCTTTCCTTTTCCTTGTATACATTAATGACCTAACTCTCATGATGTCTAACTTATGTAATATAATTCTTTTCGCCGATGATACTTCACTCATTTTTAAAATAGCTAGAAGAGATACAGATGTTTTACAGATCAATGAAAGTCTGGCTGTTCTCTCGAAATGGTTCTCAGCTAATAATCTCGCACTTAATGCGAATAAGACACAATGTCTCAAGTTTTCACTACCTAATGTACCACAAGCTGGACTCAGTTTGATACTTGACGGCAAACAAATTGATCTTATTACTGAAACTGTATTTTTGCGTGTAACTATTGACTCAAAGTTGCAATGGGGCCCTCACATTAGGACTCTTTCAGGTAAATTAAGCTCAGCTGCATATGCAGTAAGAAAAATTAGGCACTTGACTGATATAGCGACAGCTCGGTTAGTTTATTTTGCTTATTTCCACAGTATTATGTCTTATTGTATACTACTGTGGGGATCCGCAGCTGACGTAGATTCAATCTTCGTACTACAAAAGAGAGCAATCCGGGCAATTTATAAAATGGGTCCCCGCGAATCCCTTAGAAATGTATTTAAAGAACTAAATATACTGACTCTGCCTTCTCTTTATATAATAGAAAGCATATTGTATGTACGCAAAAATATAGGACTTTTTAAGATTAAGCGATTTCCATACAATAAACACGCGCAATAAACATGAAATTGTTATACCCAAATGGAGATTAGCCAAGACAAACAAGTCATTCCTTATAAATAGCATACGCTTTTATAACAAGTTGCCAAAGTATGTGACAGATCTTAGCGAGGGAAAATTTAAAACCCATATTAAACGTGTCCTTTTCAAAAAAAGCATATTATAAGATTAAGGACTACGTTGAAGATAAGACTGCTTGGCAATGATTCCTTCTGCACATGTGGCTTCCCTGGCTTATTGTGACTGCGTTATTGTATAAAGGTCTATTAACAACCCCACTTTTTTGTGTTGTTGTTATTATTTGTTTTTATTTTGTTTTTTTTTTGTTGTTATTTTTATTTTATTTTACTTGTATATAATTTTTATGTCTTTTTATGTCATTTGCTTTAGTTTATTTGCAGTTTTGTAAAGTTAATTTTTAATGTAAATGTGTGAATACTATAGACAGTGAGATTCATTTCTGATTAGTTATATTACATTTTATTATGTCAATTAGTCTATACCGTCCTCTCATACCAAAAAAATAAATAAAAAATTGTATCTATTATGCAAAGATTGTGAAAATCAAGATTTTTTTTAAAAGAGTAACCTCGGAGTTTCTTGTCGGTTCTTCTCCATAGGAAACGACCAATTTCGAACCGTGCACTAAATTCTGACGTTTTATGAGTGCCCATTTAGGCCTATGTAAAATAAAACAATTTTGATTTTGATTTTGATACATAGCGCATATTTTAATTTAGAAAATAGATTGCATTACGATAGATATACATTGGAGCGCTATTGTCCAATAGCATAAATGAAGATCATAAATTTATAGTTGCTAAAGATAAGGGTGGTCTGTTATACTCGTCAAAAGATTTGATACAGATTTGTAAAATATCAGAATCTGTTATCAAAATTTATACGAAAGCCTTCATATTATAAATAAAAAACATGTTGGTGGCAAAAATTATGCGTCACTTTGTAGGAAATGAAATATTTAAATACATAATTTATCATCAAATTGGCCATTTCCCTACAGCAAACCACGTCACAGACCTCACCAAAGCAATTATTGAAAAATATATTACACAACAATATATTACACTTTGTTTTGCAAAATTCGTTAACAATTGATAGCAAGCGCCAATTGCTTAATAAATACGTTTTATTCCAAGTACAGTGATTATTTGAAATTAATAAAAGTAAAATAAATATTTCTTTATATTTATTTCATGTTTAATGTTTCCACATACAATTATTACACATACACAATACTAATTATAATATTTTAAAAGATCCACACTTTGTTTCAAATCAATTCGTACCCCTCCCCGTCCCCTGAAATTATTGCGAAAAATTGCAAAACTTAAGTTACACAAATATTAAGAATTACAGTAATTTTATCGATATCGTTTATCGACCTTTTGGTCGCCGTAACATGTATGAGAAATAAATTGCTTTTGCGCGTATGTGACTGTATGTCAAGCACAGTGTTTGCGTTAGTGTGACAATCAGTAGCAAGCTCGCGGTCTAAGTGTGTGTAGTTTATTTGTATGCGTAACGCGCATACGTATGGGTCACTTGCTTGAAGTGGAGCTAAATAGGGGGAGACAAGCAGCGACACGCATTCTCATACAAATTGGGAACTATTTACTTTCTAACCTCTTTTATCTGTTCTGTGATTGTGTACACTACATACTTAAATAGAAAAAATAATAGAGATTATCATAAAAATATTCAAAAAATTGTTTGGAGATGGGTATAGCTGTGATAAATTATTATTTGGGCAGAGTTTTTATTAGGATAACTCTTGATTGAGGGCAACCATGACAGTCGTATTTGACATGACGTTTGACAAATTTAAGTTTCGTGACGTTTCATGTCTTTCTTTGAGTCGTAGGAATGAGCAAGTGAAAAAATATATTAATAAATATCGAATCAATATTTTTATGCTATGTCGATTATTATCGAGTAATAAATATACATGTATCGATATTTGTCGTATAGGTAAAGCACGTAGGTATTATTTTTGAACATGTGTTTTTGGTACTACGCGATCTCGTGATAAAAAAAAACTAATCTGAAGGTAATATATATAATATGCATATTTATTCTTATGGCACAAACGTGCTGACGATCAACGTTTGAATTACTCCTCGGATATGACAAGATTAGTCTTAGTAAAACCAATGCTAAAGTGAATTATAAAAATAACGATTATCGATTTATTGAAATTTAAAATCTCGTCAATATTCATCGATTATTTTATGAAAAAATATCTATATTATGTTGACATCTCAAAATTATATTCGCATCACTGTTCAACAGCAACATGGCCGATCCACCACGTTTGTTGTGTTGCTCTCCTTGACCGAGTTAATTTGAATATCACAATAAAATAAAGTGAAATTATATAAAATTAACATTAAAAAGGGTTACTACATTGTACAGCTATATTTACAAGTGGTGTACCTTTAAACTGATTTACAGATTCTTTATTTAGGACAATGTTGTAAACATTTCCCTAAACTTTCTGTCTTTTTAGATACCACAATAAAATTCAAAACTCCAGACCTAAAAAATGAGTAGAGTTCACAGGGAAGTTGGTGTTGCGAGCAATTTGAGCGTTTCAGTGATTTCAGACGTGTCAGCCGCAGCTCCAGACTGACGGCCGCGCAACCGGCTATATTATTTAGCAAAACGTCTCTATTGGTACGTAGCCTCAAAACTAGCGGATTATGTTATCTAGTACTTCGCCAATTTCGAAATAACGTATAGCTTATAGCACGCATAAGTAATGCACCTTACTACCAAAGAAGAAACCATTTAAAATTGGATCAGTAGTTCCGGAGATTATAGATATTAATTTATTACAAAATTATACATGCATGCATAAAAACCTAACAAACAAAGCTACACACAAATTTTACCTCTTTATAATATCGGTACAAATAGATTATTTGAAAATGTATTTCTTTCATTTCCTGTTTCACTGATTTTCAAAGTTGGTTTGTTTGATTGTTCAGATGCTCCTTACCATACTATGGAGTGATTAAGAATGCACGGGTGAATCGAAACGAAACTTTGAAGGGGATTTTCCCGTTATTCAAACATTGGCTAGAGCAATTAAGGACTCTATTTTTAATGAATTGATATTTACAAAGTTTACTCTGTTGCCATTAAACGTGGGAATGCTGCCAGTCTTTTGAGTTTCCAGATTTGAGCAATGCGGAAGAGTACTTTGACGCCTAAGTGTATATTTGTATTTAGCTCTTGTATACGAATATAAACATGGCTGACATGAGGAGCTTGTGGTTATACGAGTATAACAGTTACACGGGTAGATCTTTAAGATTAAGCAAAGCCGGTTGAGGTTGGTCTGAAGATGAGTGATCATCTTAATTTATCGAGATACCTTCATGCCTTGGAAACCATGACCACAACATTAACCACTTTGTCCCGGCTGTCATTTGTACATCTTTGCAGTCGTTACGGGTAATCAGAAGCCTAAAAATCTGACACTGATCTTACCAAGGGTATCGTGTTACCCTGTTGAGATCAGATAGACAGTTTAAACACTAACACTCAGCTGCATCCAGTTAGACTAGAAGCCAATCCTAACATGTTTGAGAAAAGGTTAAACAGATGACGATACGAGTATTTACCATATGTTACTTACATATATTAGTAGAAAAAGAAATGCATTTTCACCGTTATAGCTGATAAAAGTTTTATTCGTCGACAACAGATGTTTGAAACTCAAGTATATCATCAATCATCAATCAATTTAATTAGGCTACTTAGGCATAGGATGTTGGAAAGCAGAAGATTCTAACGTTGTCCATCGATGTAATTGGTGCAAAGCTTTCCAATACGAGAAATAAACGAATAAATAAATAATTTTAATATTATCCTTACTTATATACTTATCCATACTTCCATACTAATATTATAAATGCGAAAGTAACTCTGTCTGTCTGTCTGTCTGTTACCTTTTCACGCCTTAACCGCTGAACCGATTTACATGAAATTTGGCATGGGAATAGTTGAGGACCCTGGGAAGGACATAGGATAGTTTTTATTCCGATGTAAGGTTCCCGCAAGATAGTTTTCGAATTGTATATTTGTTGCTCTTTCACGCAAAAACTACTAAACGGATCTCAATGAAATTTGGTAAGGAGACAGTTGACATCCTGTAAAAACACATAACACATTTTTATCCCGGAATTCCCACGGATTCGGGATTTACGCGGGGAAAACCTCCCACTCGAACGAAGTCGCGGACAAAAGCTATCCATACTTTAATACTAATAATATAACTCCATACTTCCATATCCATATCCATACTTCTATATCCATCCATACTTCCATACTAATATTATAATAATACGAAAGTAACTGTCTGTCTGTCTGTCTGTTACCTTTTCACGCCTAAACCGCTGAACCGATTTAGATGAAATTTGGCATGGGAATAGCTTAGGACCCTGGGAAAGACATAGCATAGGTTTCGTCGTACGGAAATCATTCCTAAAGGATGTAAAAGGGATGTTGGAATTTCGTATAGGGAATCAATAATGTCCCCGCCCTACCCACACACATAATACACTTGACCGCAAAATTTGGTATGGAGATAATTTTAGACCCTGGAAAAGACATAGGATAGTTTTTATCCTGGAAATCATCCCTTAAGGATGTAAAGAGGTGTTGAGACTTTGTATTCCCCCCTCTCAATTCATTCAAATCGCGTATTCAAGAACCACTCATAACATTTTTTTTTAAACTACACAACTGCATGTAGGCTATACAAATCTTTGTTTAGGGCTGGGGTCGAACCCACGTTATGCACTAGTTAACAGTTACGCCAACCGTGTCGGTTAAATTTTAACCAACCAAGTTAATATACGAATCATTTCTATTTCAAAATCGGGGCAATATGCGTTTGCCCTTTTGAAAATAGGGGAAGATCGTGTGGCAACAGATATCAACGGGATGATTTATTTGAGCTGAACTGAATCTGAAACTGAAGCTGAAACTGAAAGTGAAGCTGAAACTGTAGCTGAAACTGAAGCTGATACCAAACTGAAGCTGAAACTGAAGCTGAATCTAAAGCTGAAACTGAAACTGAAGCTAAAAACCAAAACTGAAGCTGAAACTGAATCTGAAACTGAAGCTGAAACTGAAGCTGAAACTGAAGCTGGAACTGTAGCTGAAACTGAATCTGAAGCTGAATCTGAAACTGAAACTAAAGCTAAAACCAAAACTGAAGCTGAAGCTGAAACTGAAGCTGAAACTGAAGCTAAAACCAAAACTGAAGCTGAAACTGAAACTGAAGCTAAAAACCAAAACTGAAGCTGAAACTGAATCTGAAACTGAAGCTGAAACTGAAACTGAAACTGAAGCTGAAACTGAAGCTGGAACTGTAGCTGAAAATGTCGCTGAAACCAAACTGAAGCTAAAAACCAAAACTGAAGCTGAAACTGTAACTGAAACTGAAGCTGAAACTGAAACTGAAACTGAAGCTGAAACTGAAGTTGGAACTATAGCTGAAACTGACGCTGAAACCAAACTGAAGCTAAACTGAAACTGATGCTGAAACCAAAACTGAAGCTTAAAACCAAAACTGAAGCTGAAGCTGAAACTGAAGCTGGAACTGTAGCTGAAACTGACGCTGAAACCAAACTGAAGCTAAACTGAAACTGATGCTGAAATCAAAACTGAAGCTGAAACTGAAACTGAAGCTGAAACTGACTAACATACATAGTGAACGTAGTCCAAGATACAGATAATTTAATAAACCACGTTTATTCTGATTTGAAAACAAATATGAGGGATAAAGAATGGCTGCGTGAAAGAGTAATTTTGGCACTAACTAACGAAATTGTAGGGCAGATCAACGAAAAGATCATGTGGACTGTGATGTTGTTGAGTATCTGTCCGTCGACAATGTCATGGATACAAAGTAAGGGACGTCATACTTTGTAGAGTTTATCAACTCTCTGGAATTGTCAGGGTACCCCATCACATTATTTAAGGCTTAAACTTGGTGTCCCAGTACTGTTGATGCGTAATCAGGGCGCACCAAGGCTCTGTAATGACATGCGACTACAAATTGCACACCTTGGATGCAATGTTTTTAAGGAATAATTATGACAGGAACAGCAAGCGGTGAAAACGTATTTATTCCTCACATTCAGTTCGAAAAACTCAAATTTCTTCCCCTAAAAGCGGCATTTGCAATGACCATAAACAAAGCTCAAGGACAGACACTAAAAGTCGCAGGTGTACATTTAGAAAAAGACTGCTTTTCCCATGGGCAATTGTATGTGTCGTGCTCACGAGTATCAAGCGTACAAAATCAACACGCCAAGGACGGGAAAACCAGAAACGTAGTTTACAAAAATGTATTGTAAACTTCGTTTTTGGTTTTAAAAAGATAAATTTCATATACTGTCTGTCTGCTTTTGGGGATTGATGGACCCTGGTGATGGTTTTTTAAATATTATATGCGTTTTTTAACCACCCAAAAAGATACGGTACATCTTTTTGGCAACAAGAATTATTGACAAAGTGTAAATTAACGCGGGCGAAGCCGCGGGCAAAAGCTAGTAATATTATAAATGTGAAAGTAACTCTGTCTGTCTGTGTGTTACGCAATCACGCCTAAACAACTGAACCGATTTAAATGAAATTTGGTGCAGACATAGTCTAGAGCCTGAGTAAGGACATAGGCTACTTTTTAATGCAAAAAATGGCTGTAAGAGTTTGAAATAGGTGATAAAAGTTTGTATAGAAATTATGTCATTTTTAAAGCTAGAAGCTTGAAACGTATTTTTTAGACTTTTGATTAGATATTAATAAATACGACATTCAAAGTTTGTAAAAATAGGCGAAAAGGAGGTAAAAATAGGCGAAAGTTTTTTGTGATGACGCCGCCAAAAAAAGCTTACGGAGAATTATTGAAAAAGTGTAAATTAACGCGGACGAAGCCACGGACAAAAGCTAGTCTGAAATATATAATTAAAATTAAATTATTTTATTTGCTGGATTCTCAATTCGCGTATTCAGAAGGCAGCAAACAATAAATGCCGAGGAAGCCATCTGCCAGTTACTGTCCAACGAGCACATTAGTGGAAATTGCAGCCTATTTTGTTTCTTTCGGCTGTAAAATAGCGCTTTAAGGGTTCAAAAAGCAGTTCAAAGTTGCATATCTGCATCCGTAAACGTCTATAGCTATAAAAGTTACTTAAGGTGCTATAAGGTGAATCAAATACTACCCTAGCCTTCACAGTAGTCCACGGTAGAACTCATTTACCACTTACACCTTTATATGAGAGTTACGAAGGTCATTCTGCCACTCACAGCTGTACAGTGGTTTCCATTGTAACTTTTATAGGTTATAGTTGTAGTAACCACTATTATACTACTATAAGTTTCATTATAGAAATAATAGAAACTCTTATGCATACTATAGTTACAAAAAAATCATCAGTGTAACTAAGGCCTTTAGTAGGAATATCATTCCTTGCAGGCTCAATTCATTCGCCATTTTACAGCCGCTTTTGTAACTATCATAAAACATTTAAAAACACTAAACACTAAACAATAAAAATGGATACTAAACGAATAAGTACGTAACTACATCTTATAACCTCAAAAACAAGTAAATAGGAGCTTTTTGTGGCTGTGAGTTGCACTAGGAGAACAATAATCACTGGAAGCGTTAGAAGGGTGAAAATTAGCGCTATGATTCTCAAATAGGAGTTATTAGAGCTCAAACTGCAGGTTATGACTACATTACAATGACGCCATGATTTTTTAAGAAAACCTATAATTCACTTGCAAAATTGAGTTGATATACATTGGTTTTTCAGTTAAATGTGCATTAAATGTACCGGTAAACAATCGGCCACTTGCAAATAGTAAGTTATCGACACGTAAAAATACGGAAATAAAATTTATTCTGTATAACAAATAAAAAATATCACATATCTTTTGTTAATTTTTTAAATATCATAAAAGCGCGTTAAAATTACTCGAAAATTATCTTATATATCTATAGTAAACTGGACATCGTTTTAAGTATCTTTATATATCTTGCTAATACAGAATACAAACTTTTACTTCTTTTTGTTTTATTTTCATGATGGCGACGAAAACACTTTACCAAAATATTACAAGTAATGTCAACTGAAGACATACAATAAAGAACTATAATCAATTCATTCGTTCAAAGTAGTTCAAAATCATTCAAAAGTAGCGCTATGAGAGCTTTAGTATAGCGTTAATAAATCGTTATAGCTATTAAGGAACCTTTATGCAACCGTTGTGCAAGTTAAATGGAACTTTAGGTTGCATAAAATGGCGCCCAAATAGCGCTAAAGCGGCTGCTTTAAGTCTGTAGTAGGCGCTCTAGCGCTTACGTCTATTACCATAAGTAATAATCGGATACGCTCCAAAGCCCTTATGCAGCCCATTTGTGCTAGTTGGGTGGGATACTGAGGTCACATAGATAGTCTCTTCATATTAAATACTGGTACATTGAATTTGAAATAAAAAAAAAAAAATTGAAATTCTATTTTTACATTACATTCATTTTGCATCAGGTAAGACTGAAAGTCGACAAAAGACAGATCTTGATGAACTACTTCCTACTGCCCTTGACAAATAATAAAACTAACGTAAAACTACTTTTCACTTTAAAATTTTTGCATGATCTCGATCGAGTACGACCCGTCTGTAGGGTAACTTTATATACAATATAAAGCCTTGTTTATTATTTGTCGGTAAGTCTCGTAGCTAGTAAAAAAACGAATTCCAAAATCGGTTATGAAAATATTTTATGAATGATTATAAGTATTTATTAATAACTGGCTGACCCGGCGAACTTCTTGCCATCATATTTTTTTTTACTTTTCAATTTTCCCTGGACATCTCGGTTTCGATTTAAAAACCAAAATAACCAAATCTGTCCAGACATTCTCGAGTTTTAGCGAGACTAACGGAACAGAAATTGATTCATATATTGTATATACAACGTGTGACGGAAACCTCATATCTATCCAAAAGGGCTGAAGACAACATCTGGTATGGGATCTCTATGCACAGTTTCAGCTCAAAATAAGTGACTCAAAGAATTGACACCAAATTATCAATTTCATATGTTACTTGAATACTAATCATAAAAAAACGTGTCACAGCAATAGACAGTTGTCTGACTGCCGGCGAGAAAACGACTGGCTTTCGGCGATTTACTAGCTCAAAGAACAAACAATAAAATATATGTTCCGTGTAAACGAAAGAGATGCATATATTAATAGTTGCTCTCTGAATGGGCGACGACTCGCTTCACTAGTTTAGTTGATGAGCGAGAAAAGCTATCAAAGATAATACTCGTTCAGTGCTTGGCGGTCAGAACTCACACCCAGAGACCAACCAGCGGTCATTTTTAATCTCTTTTCACGCTACGTCTTTCACATCTAATTGTTTATATGAAATCAGTTTTATGTCTTTGGGACACAACGCTGAATTCATAAAAACAGGGATATTGTCGGAAATATTCAATAAAAAACTCAACCGTTAAAACAAACGTTGGAAACACGCGCGTGCAAGTTTGCGCAGGACTCCCGCCGCGAGAGAGTGGCGCGTGCAATCGCCCGTCATCGCACTCGCACACTCGCTTATAGCCCAGCGACAAAACTATCGGAATTGCACGCTCGCTCCTCGCTGCTCGCCACTAGTTTCCAGTTATTAGCTTTATTCGTTTCTCGTTCCTCGTCGGCAGTGGGACAACTGCCATACGAAGGCCAATAACTTTCCACGTCACTTGCCAATAACACGATAATTATGTTCGTTATTCTTAATTTGAAAAATGTGGTCTCTGGTATCAATGTATTGTAATTTCTAATAACATAGTATAAAGCAAAGTCGCTTCCCTGTGTATGCTTAAATCTTTAAAACTACTCAACGGATTTTGATGCAATTTACTTCAATATAAAGAGTGATTTAATAGGAAGGTTTTTAAGTAAATAACATGCATAATATAGTAGAGGAACACTGATAATTTTTGAGGTTTTTAATGTGATGTCGCAAATAAACACATTTTTTTGCGCTTGCTTTGCAAACGCTGGCTGAACCCTACGAGATAGATCAAAATAATGTACGACAGTATTGTACACCTTAAAAAGGTCAACAAAAATGTCCTCGATGGCATCTGTCTATCTCTTATAGATAACCCACATCAACCATTTTTTATCCTTTACTTTTTACGAGAAATACGAGCATATTTTACGAAGCGATTTTAAGCAATACAGCATTAATCCTTATCCAATTAAGTACCATAAATACATTGTGCATTTAATATAAATCAATATTGCCCTTTACAGAATATAATTTAAATAAATAGTTTCGAAGATATTACAGATTTAAAATGCAAGGACATAGCGGTTGCGGCGCGGTGCCGGCGGAGCACGGCGCGCGTGCCTATGTTGCTTAGATTTGAGCGTTGAATGTTTTTCCCATGGTAAATTATGTGTCGCACTTTCAAGAGTAATTACTAAAGAGAACATGTACGTCGAATGACAAAAAGGCTGTCAACGATGTATATAAAGATATTCTATAGTATATTTCATATAAACATTGCACCCGTGCGAAGCCGGGGCGGGTCGCTAGTAATTTCTAATAAATTCCTCACATGTATACATAGGATTACAAAACCCTTGCCATATCGTTTGTTATCCAACCAAAGAAGCCGTGCACTTGGTTGTAACCTTTAAATTACACGGCGTATAGATTTATATGTATATTATAATTAAAATTTGTTACTTACTATTCAAATAATATGGGTTGTATTTACCTAAAATTAATAATTAATTGTTATTTTATAAGCCTCTGTCTGCGTGGACTTTCCGTGGCCCGTCATCACAGCACCGCGAGCGACACGACCAATGTAGCCAGCGTGAAGCCCTCTCAAACGTTGCAAAACACCAAATAACTTTGAACATTTTCCGCAGTAAACCATGTATATGTCGCAGTAAGATAGATAAAGCCGTGATATTGTTATATCCCTAGGGATATAATTATATACCGTATCATAGATAAACGGAAGCGATTCATTACTATCTTACTAGGAATATAATTATAATACCATTCAAGTTTAGTGTTATAATTATATTACTGGATTAAGTTTAGTGAAATAATTGTAGGAGTGTAGTGCGGGGGTGCGGCGGAGGATGACACCCCGATTTTTTTTTAAACCACCCAGAAATAGGAGCCCCGCAAAGCGGGGCTCCGTCGATTTTGCGTCAACACCATAAAATCACTGCCAACTTTAATACGTATTATTGCTAAAAAGTATTGTAACTAATTGCAGGTTGAAAAAGTTGATTTTGTAATAAACATAAAAACCAATATATTGTTTTATTTGATTTTGTGGAGATTTATAACTATTTAACTAGATTAGTTTAGTCAAATAATCATATTACTAGATTGCGACCGTAAGATAGTAATGAATCGCTTTCGTATAACTATGTTACGGTATATAATTATATCCCTAGGGATATAACCATATCACAGCTTTATCTATCTTACTGCGACTGTGCGACATATACACGCTTGCTATGCTTATAACCTTACCTGATTTCGACAGCATTCTATAGAGAACGTAAATGACTAAAAACTGAAGATAAATGAAGTTATTGAATTTTAAATGGCAGTGTTTTGTTTGTGAACATTATTTAAGGACTTCAGATTTGATTGGATTGATTTATTTATTTAATTATGCTTTAAAAAAAAAAATATTATGTGCACTGAACTACAAAACAATAAATAAAATTCGTCCTCAACCCTGTCTGCTGATAGCTTACCCAAGAAACTGGCGGCATTACCACATTATATGGCAATTAGCCTTTGGCTAAATTAATAGCCAGCCTCTGGGTCACGGAAAGTGTGAACAAGCTTTTTCAAAATTCATTTGTAAGGGCTGTACTTAGGCACTTTTTTTATTTACGTGATTGTAAAGTCAAAATTCATTCAACGAAAATGATCATTCTTTACAGTATTTAAATACTATGAGTTATATCTTATTTATAAAATAATTAAAAAAAAACTATATCACTCTGCCTGAACATTGTGCTTCAAAGCTTTCAATTTCATCCTAAAAATATTGTAAATAATGAAAGATTAAACTCGGCTGCTGCAAATGGGTATAGAGCACCCATTACATTAAGTCCTATTGAAACATTAACATGAACAGAACCAAGTTCTGTTCAATTTCGCGTCACAGTTACACGCTGAAAGTTAATAGGTATTAGCATCACAAAGAAAAATATTAACTAGATTTTATACACAGCATTTATAAAGTTTAAGGACTGAATAGTGGTGGCTTAGTTAGGGATTATAATATTTTCTTTGAGAAGTTTGCCTTGGTTTAAGTTATAATTGAAGAAAGCTGTGAGTTAGTACAGCAATTAACTTCTTAGTTGGGTTTAGCTTAATCCGCATTTAAATATACATACCTACTCATTAACATGTGTTTAAATCGCAGTCATCTTACTGGTAGGTACGTGATGCTGACTGAGTGCCTATACGTCTTGAAGAAGACCAGAGGAACATTGAAACGATTAATCTTATTATAATCATTAAATTTTTATTTTGTTAACTTTATGAGGCATAATATCTCTAAATGTATTTATTTATTAGCTAAAAATATTTAGGTTGATATGAAGGTTTAAGGACTACAAGTTATTTTGACTCGCTCTGTTTAGATTACAGAAGACAATCTACAAATTCGTAGTTTTTAAAACGATTTGAAAATATTTTTTTTTATGAAAATGTAAAACAAGAACATTTAAGTAAAAAATCATCACAGTACGAACTTGGCTATTACTCTGACCTACACTAATACGATTGTACAGTCGAGTCGTGTTATAGGCGCTAATGCATTTCTATTAATTTAAGCAGATTACAGCAACAGGAGCGGACTATATGTATATGCAATGTTATATGCCTTTATGCACCTCTAGATTAAATGCATTATGTAACACGTAAGTGACTATGTGATTCTCAGGCCACACAATAACAATTCAAGTGTCCATATATTATGCAGACTTAATTCGCAGTTTCCATTAAACCTCAGTAAAAAAAAACTTTTTCTAAAACTTGAAGTATCAGATCAAGTTGATAAAGCATTTTAATCATTCATTCAAAAGTTATTCACTATAGTCTTTTTAGAGTTCCGTAGCCGAATGACAAAAAACGGAACCCTTATAGCTTCGTCACGTCTATCTGTCTGCCCGTCCGTCCGTATGTCCCAGCCATTTTATTCCGAAATTATCAAGACTATACACATAAAACTTGGTAGGTATATGTATTCTGTGAACCGCTTTCCAATTTTAAGAAAAAAAAAGAAATATTTAAAATTAAGGGGGGCTCCTCATATATGGAACTGAAATTTAAAATATTTTTTTCATGAAACCTATGCGTGTGTGATATTTATAGAAAGGTCTTTAAAAATAACATTAAGGTTTCTAAAACCACTTTTTCATAAAGTCAAGCGTTTAAAAGATATACGCTTCCAAAGTGGTATAATGTGTCCCCCCTCTCTAACTTCTATAACAATCGATTGAAAAATCTAAAAAAATATATGCTGTAGATCTTAATGTAAACTTCCAACGAAAATTGGTTTGAACGAGATCGGGTCAGCAGTTTTTGAGATATAGCATATTTTCTAAAACCGCAAATATAACTTTGTAATTCATATAAATACTATGAAAAACAAAGTTATTTGGCGAAGTTACCACGGAACCCTTCATAGGCGAATCTGACTCGCCCTTGGCCTTGGGGTTTTTAATTGGTTATGTTTGCCCACTGTTTTTCCTGACGTATAAGTTTGTACTCTCATGTATATGCAAATATTTCATCCCGCAAAAAACATCCATATATCACTCGACAGCTTTTAAATTAATTAAGATCCTTTTCCAATATTTACACAAACATCAGAACTCGTGGCGGCGCAAAATTAAACATACTTCAGACGAGGCGAATTGAATCGCGTCTGATCTGTAGCACAGACAGAATTTATTATTACCTACCCTCGCAGCTATGGCCCGGGCACGAGATACGCTGATAACCAACTCGTAGCTAATTGCTCCAATCCGATTAGTATGTGGTGAATGCTTCGCGATATTTCGAATGCTGTGCGGCAGCGATTCTATTGGGGTATTATTCTCGTAATGAGGATATTATTAACTGAATTTAAGCTCAGTACACTTAAATTGTTTCAATTCAACACCGTTCTAATATTCCATTTAAACTGCTTCAAACTAAAACAGTCAAAAAAAGAATCTCGCGCGTGAACGCTTATTTTTCGCCCACAACGGCACTTTAGATAATCCAGATTCGAGACTCAGCCTCCATTTAAAAACAGGCCCAATTCTATAGCCTGTTACGTCGGCCCCTAATTACGGGCAGACGGTTGAGCAGGCAAACGAAATTCTTTGTCGTCTTTACACTGTGCCCACGGTTTTTGACGTAGCTAATTATTATTTTTAACGCGTAGGTTGAGGGCGAGAGGCTGTGCGGGGGCGGGGGCGCGGGACGCGGGGCGGGGGCGGGCGCGGGTTAGTTGTCGGTGACGCTGCGACAGGCTGCGGTGGTTAGCTTTTGGCGTTTATCGGATGAACACACGCATTTCACGGTCTACCTCTCAAAGCTGACCAAACAAACCTTTAATAGATACGAACCTTTATTAAAAAACAATTTAAAAGCACAAGACCACAACGAGTTCCATTCCAATATGCAAATCCTATTGTAATCCGGAAATAAAAGGAAAAACTGTCTGTTTGTCACCCAAGGGCTTTAAGACAAGTGACAGAAATTAAATTTTGTGAAGCGACGAGGTGACGCCTTTGTTTGAGAGATGTTTGAGAGGCCTGTACTTAGCTACTGACTGATGATTGCAATGACATTTCTATGTACAATGATACAACAATAGACAAGAGTTTATTTGCGACAAACATGGCGCATTAAAAAAGTGTTTTGTCAAATGTGTCGTACCTTGCTTCTAGGCAAACCATATGACTGGCTATCTGACCTCCACAACATTGTAACTGAGTAACGCGGTTTTACCGAGTAAGACGGATGTCAGAATTTTTTAGTCTTTTGACTAACATAGTGACTGCCAGTGTTCTGGAACATTGACAGGGACCAACAGATTAATGTGCTTGCCGATGCCGATCCGTGGATGGGTGGCTATCCAGTGCTAGCTTCGGTAAACGTTGAAACATTCTTAGTATTATGTAAACCACACACACTGTGTTCTAAACATCTACCTAGGCTAAATGTTTGAAAACATTTTAACGATGTATACAGACTTCATTATAACATCTTATAACAAGATCGTCCTTTGATAAAAGGACGAAAGTTGAAGGTAAAAAAAGCTTTTTCCAGCCAGGTCACATCACCCTCAAAGGAGAATTTTTAATTTAAACTATGCATACCATAGTATATGTTTGTCTAGCCATCGCAAGCCTTAGGCTTATTTCACACTGAGTGGTGTAAATTGACACGCACTTTAAAAAAATATTTTATTTGCTAAGTCCAAGGTCGGAAGAGTGTTTATTTATTTATTTGCTTATACATACAACATGCAGGTTAGTAGGCGTACATTTAAATATCATCGAACAGTATTAAGACATGCACCCTGTAAGGGCAATGTATGCATAATATAATAATGCATTTCATAAATAAATAAATAAATAGGCTTTTTGCTGATAATAGCTTTTTCCGAGAGTGAAGCCGCGGGCTAGTAATTTTTTTAATATTGATGTATCATTGTTTTTGGGAAATTCTAAGCAGCCCTTACTTGACTTGAACATATGCTCAGTTGACTACAATATGCTGGGTCTCGACTACATAGAATTTATACATAATTAGTTGAATATGGGTGTTCTACACTTTTATCTGTGTGTTTTATTATTCATTTGCAATGAACATGAGTTTATTTTATAGAGTATTTCAAGGATTTTGTAAACTAGACTCAACAATGCTAAAAGGTGGGTAAACCCACTCTTAAACCTTCCTTTTTTGTGTGTGGCATCTTGCAGGTCATCCTCTGAGGTTGTCGGCTGCTTAATTTGGCTTGCCTGTGGTTGTCTTAATTAATAAATTAATTAAAGTGTCCAGCCAGGGCTTATTATAAAACTTACAAATTAGGCGACTACACGCCAAAGGCACCCCCTGTGTGTTCCACAATCCTTGGCTTATTTGAGAGGACCTAAACCGGAATTCCTGGAATAATATGCTTCCCACGTCGCTACAGTTTTCAAAACGACGTTTGCATACGGGACACTGATGCATAGGAAGGGACCGCAAACTTCAATAAGACTATACATGCTTGCATCTTATCAAACTTTCAGCTTTGCAACAAAAGATAGAAACCTCAACAATAAATTCAGCAAAATATGACTTACTCGTATTCCGATATTATCAACATGCTTATAAATGCGTCGTAGTCTGGAAGAAGGCGACGCAGACGATTTTTACGACGGCGTATACATTATTACATTACATACACTAACTATTACGACGCGGTATTTTAATTCAATTTGCAGTCCATTTTCATGATTTAATGTTCAGAAGAAATATTTCATCATATTTTAAAATGAAAATACCATGAATTTCTTGGTACTTATTGGAAAATTCCCAATAAAATTAAAGTTTTTTTTTTATTAAATACTTATCATTAACTCTTTTTTTCAAACACTGAAACATGAAGCAGCCGTTACTTCGTCAGTAAAACGTTGTGCATGAGCCATTAGCGCCCGCGCCTAATAGGATTACTTTTGTAAAGTAGACAAGACGTATCATAAGATAAATAGCGTTCTGTACGAGGACCATGAGGTACCCGCTGTCTTCATATTTCTTGATCTTCATTGTGTACATACATCATAAGCTCTGGTATTGTACAGGACATGTAACGAGCAAGTCGGTGCTATAATGCTTGTCGGTGTACTTAACACTATAAATGCGAACGTGTTTGTTATCCTACTCGTTCTTTTACGTCAACACGGAGCATTTGATCAATGTTATTTTTGGAGAAGGTTTAAGGGCGGGAGAGTGACATAGTCTACGTTTCTTGCTGAAAATATAAATACTATTCACGCGAGCGAAAATAATTCGTAAGTAGAGTTTTGATATGGAGGTGCTTTTTTGTATTATTTACAAGTATATTCAGTGGTAATGGTTTAAGTGTACCAACACTAACAAATGATTCTAGTAGCAGCTGCGTACTGAAATGTTTACAAAGTATATTGTACTGGTTTTCCCAAACACGGTATGTATATTGAAAACTTTCCCCAGCATGAGGAGGCACTCGATACCTCGTTCCAATACAGAAAGTTTTATATTTACTTTGATTCCATAACGACTTCCCTATAAAAAACTCCAGCGTAATTTCCATTTCCCTCTAACCGTGAAGTATGAACACAAATAGAGGCTCTTCACTTTCTTCCGGGTACTTACAATGAATAAATAACTGAAATATAAATGGAATTACGATCCGCTATTGAAATGGTGCTCGTCATTTATAAAATCTCATCTCTTTATTAAGGACACAACCGCCGTCTGTTAATAATCGGCTTATATCGTTCCCCGTGGGTGGATGCAAGGGGGGCTGGGGCATGAGGCCCTACTCCCGACCATTAAGCATACTTCACACAGCACTCCAGAGCCTCGAGTGAAGATAATCTGACACTAGACTATCTGCGATGTTTTGAAACACAATGTTTGCGCTTGTATGTGATTTTGGTAGGCTTTACACTAATTGAAACTTTCATGAATGATCACTATCTCATGTTGCTGTGCGCAGATTTAATTTTCTTGTCTGTTTTTAAGTTGTGCCGCATTTGAAAACCTTTGAACATCACTCGCAAATATTTCGTAGACCCTCTACGCTAACTGCTACGAGATGCTACGAAATCGTAGCCATATCAAAAACTCTATTAATTGAACTTGTTTTTAAAGAGATCTCAACGAGTATTTTTAATGTAGATGCAGAGGCAGTAATGCAAATAATATGTAATTACAGTTAGTATACATCCTCAGTTTGCAATGCAGTAGGTAGGTAGTATGTACCGAGCGCGCCGGGTGACGCGACCGACTCGCAGATACAGCACGTTGCTTATTATGTTTAATTTATTACTTTAGCTCGTCGCATAGTTCATGATTTAGTTTAGCTACAGATTTCAGTACAGGAATTTTACGGTTTATCAAAATATGATAAAGATAATTAGAGTTGGCATGATTTTATTTAACCATGTATTTAACGGTTTAGGGTGAGGTTAATTTAAAGGCAACATAAGTTTAAAACCAAATACTGAATGGTAAAGCTGTAAAGCTTTATCAACAAAAAAACTACGTCCCAATGGTCTTCGCTTTTGGACATGATTTTTCTCATAATAACTTTTTAACTATCTTAGTTGTAGTACAAAGAACAAAATCTAACGGCCATTGCTACGTAGTTCTGCAATAATCCTAATTAATGATATGACTATATAAGTTGTTAGTTAACGTTTTACGCATAAGTCTTCATACTGATATTATAAATTTTTTGATACATACATAGATGGATATGGTATAGTTACTTGAACTCGAGTAAACCTGCGAGCAAACCTATTCCATCATGTCCAGACTAGTCAATTATTGGTAACAATAATATCTACCTTCAAAGCATCACCTTTTAAATAAGGCTTCATACTTTGTCTTTCGGAAACATCAAAACATAAGTAAAGTATATAAAAGTGAGACAAATCACATAAGTTTTTTACCCAGCCTGTACGAATACACGACTACTTCGTTTTATTCGAGAATATAATAAAACACCTCTTATAGAACTTTGTAGAACATTATAATTAAAAGTTGTCTATGTTGTCAAGCGAGCATCCTATATTTTGCTTTTATTTGCTCACATCTATCTGTATATTAGATTCCGGCTGTCGCTATGGCGACGCAGCTCGGGCCCGCCCGGGACCCGCCGCCCTGGGAAGCCAGGACGTGCCACTAACTCACCTGGCGCACGCACACAGCCGCACCACACACACATACGCACGCCTCACCTGGCCGGAGCGAGTACACCGACTACTAACATTACACGCTTGTATGCACACGGCACAACCTTGCAACTGCGTCAGGCCCGTCATAACTGACTTTATCCCAATAGGCAGAGAGTCGAATGTGCGGCAACACTGCAACGTCAGTGGCGTAGCTTTTCATTTCGGCATACAATATAGTAGAGTGACAGCGAGGATGCGAGGTGCGGCAGCCCGGGCAGGGCTCGGGAAACACTCGTTAAACCCGTCCGCAGCCAACTGTAACTGCATCGGAAACGAAGCAGTCACCTCAGGGATTGCATCGGCGGCCGGTGCTCGCAACTTCTGCCGCTTTTAGGCATTTCGTTTGCCGCTAGTTTCCGGCCTCGGTAGAAGCTTTCGAATGTGGAAATTCGATTCGAATGAGTTTACGAATCGCCGCGCTTCGTGTTGTGAGCATCAGCTGAAATTCCTTGTGCAGGTTGGTGGAAACTTCCTTTATACGCTTGACTTGCTGTGAATGTAGTTATCGGCAAATGTTAAGACGGTTGTTGGCAAACATTGGCACTGTTCCAAGCCACTGTTACCTAAGAACACATTGGCGAAGTATTTGTGCGGCGATCGCGTGGACCCAGTACTTCAGATAATATGATTTTAAATTCCACTTAATATTTAATAATATGATATTAGTATTTAGAATTGTATGCTTTATAATTATGTACTAAGTGATACAGCTTAATTTTAGTGGTATGTATTTTTAATTATAGTCATAAAATAAATGCTAGTTTATAGTTAGTGTAAGTTATAAATTAGTTTTTAGAGTTAGCTTAGATTTATTTTACAACATATATGTACTGCACATAATAAGTAGTAACTTAGTTGTACCATTTACTTGCTTATAAATAACTTTATGTAAAAAATAATTTGGATAGTCTTGAGAATAAGTTAAGTGCCAGATTTTATCGTATAATTATATTCAATATTTGTATTATTTAATTAAATATTTAAGATAACTTCTACTCTTGTGCTTGGATACTATGTATTTTCACATTGTTGTCTCTAAAAAGGACGTGTAATAAAAATGTATGTACTGGAGGTGTAAATAGGACAGTCATTAACTGTACAAGTTGGTCCTAATGATCTTTTTAGTGCAGCGGCCACGCAATGGCCACCCGGAGACTGTTGGCACGTAATTCTACAATTACACTCTAAGTTTTCTTGATAGTAGCGAAGGCGGGAACTATTTGAATGGTGACTGTATTGTTATCTGATACCTTTGACTCTAAGCAGAAGAAGCCTTTACATGGAGATTAGGAAAAAAAAAAAGTTATCGAAAACATAAGTTTCAGTTTTTCCTTATAAATATTCCAATTGGCATTTAAAGATAGACATTACCTTACCTGACCTACTTTTACTAAACATACTTTTCTCAGATTATAATAATAATAAATAATAAACTCATTTATTTCAGAATTTGTGACATTCCATAATATTGTTAATAACATTGTACCTTAAAACTATGTTAGTAAATGCAACTGACTTAGACAATACATTAGGATAATCCTGTTTGCAAGCGATTACGTTTAGGAGACTGTTGGTGCTGGCACGCACTCTGTGCATTATGGACGCGGCGCGCTTGCGTCTGATGGCCGCGAAACCATCAGTGTGCGCGTCAGCGAACATACCCGATGCGCTACAGAAGCGTGGCAGCCCCAACAGCATCCTAAACGTATTGTTGTACTGGATACGAGGAGCATTGATGGCTTTTAGAGTACAGCTGGTCCACAGGCTATACGTGTAAAACACTTGGCAATAGGCCTTAAAAAGCGATATTTTTACTGCATCAGTACAGCGTGAAAACCTACGAACAAGCATGTTACTCCTCACCGCCAATGCTCTCCGTTCCCGTTCTACATCAGAATCATCCCTCATAGCATCCGTGACGATATGACCTAAATATTTGAACTGATGCACACGGTTCAAGATACCACCACTTAAAGTGATAGATGAATACTCTTTAGTGCATTTATTCCGCGCCTTAAAGATAAGCAATTCGCTCTTTTTGTGTTGTATTTTAACCCGTGTTCATTAGCGTAGTATATACAAACTTCAAATAATTTTCTAAGCCCCGCCATTGACGGACTGAGCAGCGCCATATCATCAGCGTAGCTTATATTATTAAATGCAACACCGTCTATATAGCATCCAGCATGCAAACTGCTTAGCTCACCAATCAGATCATTAATATAAATATTGAACAAGGTAGGAGAGGTTAACCCACCCTGTCTCACACCACATTCCATAATATATTCATTTGAAAATACATTAGCCCACTTTACAAAATTTAATTGATATGTGTACCAATACTTAAATATATGAATTAATTCAGAGGGAATATTTTCTGCAGATAGTTTTGACCACAACTTGTCATAAGAAACCATGTCAAAAGCTTTTGACATGTCTAGAAAACAAGCAGCAACAGGAGTACGATTGTCTGTATAGTATTTAACAGCCTTCTTTAAGCATAAAATTGCAGTTTCAGTTGATAGACCCTCTCTAAAGCCATGCTGAGCATCATGCAAGTTGACATTAGTTTTCAAGTAATTATTTAATAAGCAATCAAATACTTTAGCTACAATAGTGGCTAAAGAGATGGGCCTACAATTTGTCTTATCAGATATATCACTAGTTTTATTTTTCACAATTGGCACTACTATAGTTTTCATCATATCCTTAGGTAAATAACCATGTGACACACAACAATTAAAGAGCAGTGCAAGAACCCTGGGCAGGTGACTACCAGCATGTTTTAAGTGCTCTACACTCAGCCCGTCGTGTCCCGGGGACTTGCCTCGCTTCATGTGTGTTATTGCCTGTTTTACCTCTTTAGCTGTATATCTGATTGCTAAACTTCGTACCAAAGGAAACTCATTACAAGAGTCAGCTGATGACGGGCCTAACGGAGATTTAACAGTAAAGTAATCTTTGAACATATTCGAAATATCAGCCGTTTCAGTAAGACCTTCAAAACTGACAGGAAAGCCAGGCTTAGGGTTCAATTTGTTAGTGCTCTTCCAAAATTCTTTAAAATTACTATTACTATGAAGACAAGCTATCTTGTCCATAATTATTTGTTCTTGGTTATTTTGGCACCATTTCAACTTCAACTTAAATGCTTTTCTATCTAAACTCATATTTTTGTAGAGTTGACCACCCTGTGGCTTACCAGCCTCTAACCACATTTGAAAACTAAGTCTGGCTTGCCTGTGCGCCCCACTAACGTGCCTGTTCCATCCCCTGATGTAACCTCCTTTTCTTCGACAACAATTTTTTTCATAACTTTCACTGGCCGCCTCACACAGTATTGCTATTATATTATAGTACATATTATCAATGGCTGACCGATGTTCTAAATTGTGACAATTATTATCTATGCATTTGTGAAACTGGACAGGAAAATCAATATATTTTAATTTGTCATTGCACAATTTAGTATATTTTGCGATTTGTTCTATTTGTTTATTACCCCATAAAACTCTATTCTGCGTTGTATTGGTTAACAATGTTTTTGGTTTAATAATATTAAAATTACAGTTTAAAAGTAAAGGGAAATGGTCAGACCAGAATACATCATACTTAACATTAACACTCACCATTGCCTTCCACGCAGCTTCAGTAACCACACAGTGGTCCAGCCATCTTTTACGATTATGTGCTTCACTTACAAAAGTAAATGTATCAGATTCCGTACCTAGCATCTGAATGTCAGCACATATCCAGTTCTGATCTATGCAAAATTGTTTTAACTCATTCCCAAATAATCCATTTGGATGTGAATTAAAATCGCCTAATATAAGACAAGTTTCTACCTGTTGCTCATCAATAATGGCATTTATACGACTCATACACTCAGTAAACTCAATCAGGTTGTCAGCACAATTCGAAGGCACGTAGACACTAAACACCAAAATTTTTATATGAGCCATTATTATTCTAATAGCCGATAACCGCACACAGTTATAGTAATCACAGACACTGTTTGAAACACACTTTTTCTCCAAATTAATGCGACTCCACCATGAGGCCGACCGTGAAGAAGACCGATCGAATTGTCCACAGCTGATGTTCCTGTGTAACTGAAGTCTGGATCAATTTTGCCCAACCACGGAATGTCATATGGCATGAGCCAGGTTTCCTGCAAGGCCACAATGTCTGCTGACCTGCACAATGCTCGAACACCATCTATACTTCTCCACTAATAGATTTGCAGTTAAATGTAGCCAATGTTGTATTCATTTATTGCCATTATTATCAAAGCCAGTTCGCTTCGTAAAATAAACAAAGCGTCTAAATAATATCCCATTAGGCCATAGCTTAGCATCCATAAAGACATTTAATTTACTTCTTGGTATAATTATTTTGTAGGCATCGTAATCCCTTTCTTTTTTCATAATTATTTTCTCCAATGTTATCTGTACTTGAGTTTTTTTATATATGTAACTCAAAATATCTTCTGCCGACGTATTTTTGGAAACATTATTTATAAACAAAGGTAGTTTGCCATCTGCTGCTTTAAAGTTTCCATCCAGTTCAACACATGCTTCTCTCTTCTCACTGTAGAATTTATTTCTTAACCTCTTCCTCTGTACAAGTTGCCAATTTTCATCCTTCTTCTCATTCTTCCAAACACCACCCTCACTTAGTGTTTCCGCAAAGGATTTCGTCTTAAGATGGGCGACTATGTTTTGTACCAGCTTATTTGTCACGTAGCATGAAACGTATGTATTCACTCCAATCGATTGTACCGGCACACTAATACTATTTTCTTTAGATACAGGTGTAATTGGAAGGTATTTTTTTGTTCGTAACGGTTAATCACGATTCAATAACTCGTTTGATTCGTTTGATGAACTACCCCCGAGTATGTTTATGTTGTTATTAGACTCCACAACTTCTTTATAGTTGAACATTGCCACCTCGTTTTTGAGAACATCTAATTCTTCTGCTGTCACGTAGGTTTGCTTGATTGTCGTTAACTCCTGTCGTAACAGGACGATGTCCTTTAAAAGCCTTGTAACATCGACATGATCAAACGTTACTGGGGGTAGTTTAGTTAGGTTACGAGCAACAAACATTGGTATATCATCTTGCTCGATTTGATTAATTAGGGCTATTATGTCTTCGACATCACGCTGTGCTTTGCCATTTTTCTTCCTCTGTATTTTTCGCTTATCGGTTTTCACAGTATCGAACAAAAGATCTTTGGCAACAACTATGTCCTCTTCCGAAAAAGCACTGGTGCAAATGCGGATCAAACTGACATTATCCATTACATCCATTTTATTTTGAATGAATGCTAGCAATTCGTTTATAACGATATTACACGTATTACACTTAATAACGTCCGACGCCATTATTACAATATTGAACGGTAGCTGCGCACAACCGAGACTCCATTAAAAAAATGAGAAATCTGCTCAACTACTCTCAAGTGATATCAAAATAACTGTGTTTTCTCAAGTGTTTATAGGTATTTACTCGATACTAAAACACAAATAAACTTAAACAGGCTAATCTCCGGAATGTGTGACCTGATTTTAGATAGAGATAGAGGAGGCTATATCCAAAAAGGCTTTATCTGGAATACCCACAATATCCGGATTTGCACGGGAAAACCCTCACATCCGAACGAAATCGCAATCACAGCTAATATATGATGATGATGATCGAATGGAGCTTACATCCGCCACATCACCTATATACCTACCACTATGTATATTTATACTCCACTAAAATTGCAATTGCACAAACTCTCCTTCTCCCTATTCTGGACTATGCTGATGCCAGCTATCTCGACTTGACCCAAAACCAATTGGACAAGCTAGAGCGTCTTCAAAATCTCTGTATCAGGTTTATATTTGGCTTACGCAAATATGACCACGTTTCTGATTTCCGTGCTCAGCTCAAATGGCTTCCTTTTGGGTTTCGCCGGAATCTTCACTTACTTTCTCTACTTTATAATGTGCTATTTAATCCTTTCACTCCTTTTTATCTTAAGGAACGTTTTCAGTTCCTCTGTGACACACATTCTAGATCCTTGAGATCATCGGAAAATCTAGAGTTGAGTATTCGTATGCATTCCACTTCTTTCTTTGACAAATCTTTTACCATACAAGCAGCTCGTTTGTAGAATGCATTACCCATAGAAGTGAGGCGTGCTCAAACGCTACCAGCGTTCAAAAGAATGGTGAAGGAGCATTACCTCTCCCTATAACTTTTCCCCTTCTTTCTCATTTATACATGTAATATTTATTAGTATATAATTTTGGTATTGTATGTATTTTATATTATTATGTTCAATTATATGTTTGTACACTGACAGCCCTTAATCTGTCTCCTTTAAGTTTGTCCATCCAAAGGTTGTCTGTAAGAGATCGCCCTGTGCGATAAGACCGCCCATTGTACACTAGTTTAATTTTTTTGTATCTATAGAAATATTGTAAGGTGTACAATAAAGTATATAATAAATAATAATAAATAATTAATGGCATTTTACTGATACAACACGTGATAACACATCCCTGTTGCTAATATGAGTACCATACTCTTCACCAAGATAAGATCGAAGATCATGTTCCTGTGATGTGTCATCAAGATTGATTTAAATCGCAATTAAATCATGTAACTTGATTGTAAATAAAAAGATCTCCGAATCCTTTGTTCTATTGTATAGCTGGTAAAGTAGCTTTAAATACATGAAATTGGTGGTAACTAATACACAAACAAAAACCCCAAGCCACAAAAATTAGGAACATAAATACTAGGACTTTGACTTGATATTTTGGAAATTATAGGATGAAGTAGAGGGTAGTTAATGAAATAAATGTGTGTTGGGTACCACACACTAATTTCATTCACAATATTGACGAGAGTAAAGATACAAATGTAATACAAGCCACCGAATATATGTAGAATGTTGGTAGACATCATGCACACTGAGTTGACAATGAATTTCATGAATTATGACTAGAAGCGATATTTCACAGACAAATTTTGGATGCAAAATAATGTAAAGTTTTCAAAAGTTTTCCAAAAATATTTTATTTAGTTCGTCACCAAAAATTATTGGACAAGTTTTTGTTCTTTTTTCACGTCTTAAAAGACAATACAGTGAATTGAGGTTCCACGTGACGTCTCGCCGAGTCGTATTTTTTAGCACTATGTGACGTCAGCAGTCTCCACTTTTTTTTAAACACAGGAAACTACCTTATTAATAACATGTGGATCATGTTGTTAGTTACGCACTAATATACCTAGGTTATAAACTAATGTTAACCATGCATAGTGCGCAAGTGTTGGTTTTCATTAATAAATAAAATTAAAAATATATTTTTGCTCTTTAAGCCAGAATGTCGACCCTAACTTTGTTAGAAATAATTCTGCATAGTTTAATGCATACTTTTATAAGCATGTTTTTCAAGCATTTCCAAATAAAATATAAAGAAAATATATGTAATAATAATATAATAATACTGTCGTAATCAGTGTTTTCTTGCAAAATAGTATTTGAAGCCTCCCTGAAGCAAGTAACGGATTTGCTAGATAGACCCGATCTAAAATAAATAAATAAGAATCTTTTTTAAAGGATTTTTATTGGAATACCTTTTGCTTTATATCGTAGCCAAATCCAAAGGATATGTATCTTTCTAAGTCCACAAAGTAGGATGCAAGATGCATTTTGCACCGGAACATATCTAAGTCATAGTTTTAAATTTTGACCGAATTTCGTAATATATATTTTCAATAAGCTTTAATTAATTAGGACAGATTGTATAAATTAATGCATTAAAGAAATATTTCCCAAAGACATAAAACATGTCAATTACTATACAATTTAATTAGTCTATTTTACTTCATTATGCTGCGCGACTATTATAATAGAAGCCTATGCATTAAAAATTGACTCATCAGACGATTGCATTTTATAAGCAGCGCGCTAATATCTACACCAAAACTGTAACTACGAATAAAACTACCAAAGGAGGTGAAACACAGAAAAAATGCCTTTTACACCCGTTTCTCGAAATAAGAATGAAGCACCCTCTTCGGAGACCACAAGAGCAATGAGATCACGCAGACCTCGTGCGATGTAAATAATTCATGCCCGTGATGTACCACTCTCCGGGGACATAAATTAAATTTATGATGGCGTAGAATGAAATACATTCACTCATAGCCACTCTTGGACAGAGCGTCCCTTTCATCGTTAGTATGGAATATACCTATAGATATTTGCTTTCTTCATCAGGTTTATTCGGCTGCAATTTAAATGCTTACCTGCCCAGGTGGTGCAGTGGTCGCAAGCGCGACTGCTGAGCAAGAGGTTCCCGGGTCGGACAAAAAGCTATTGGGTTATTCTAATAGTAGTTTCTCAAAAGGAGCTCGAAGTTAGGAAGTTGGCGATATGATACTCCCATGCCTCTTGCGAAACACAATTTGGTGAATTGAAAAGAAACAGGTAAAATAGGTGTATTTTTAATGGCATTTAAACACAAGTAATTTTTTTCTACACACAAGATCACATAATTATAATTTTGCACGGTATATTTTTTTATTTATTTTATTTTACTTTTTTGTATTTTAATTCTTTTCTGAGCTATAATACAGTACTTTTGCAGACAAAAAACAAGAATAAGCACGAAATTTGTATGAATATGCCTTGTAACTGTCTCTTTTACATCGTCTAAACTTTCAGTGTCTTTTAGCACATAACAACCCAAATTTGATTTGATGGTATCTTGGATTTATTTTAAGCTATTGAGTAATGATTGTTTGTATGTACAAACTTCTTTGTACCACTTTTCTTATTAACTAAACTAGCTGCCCCCTTAACTTCATTGGCGTGGAAGGTTTTTCGTGTAAATCCCGACTCTGCAGGAATTCTGGATAAAAAGTAACCTATATATGATGCCTTATAACCTCCCCTATCTTTAAGTAACGATCCCTTCAATCTACATCAGTTCTGCCGCGACTGAAATCAGTTTGAACAAAAATAGATTTAGACAGACTGACGGCCAAACAATGAAAAAATAAGTTTTAGTACAATGTACATAACTATAAGCGCTTAAGAAAACAACCATTTTATTTTATGTTAATCTACAAATAAAGCTTAAAACACTTCACTCAAGTTACTTTTCATAGAAGACATCTGTGTAATAAGGTTTGAATTATTCAGTTTTACTTTGACAATTAATTTATGAAATCATTTTATGCTTTCATTGTAAAACAAGAATTGCATGTCGCAAAGACTTCTAGAATAAAATATAGTCTAGAAGTTCTTTACTTTCTTAAACTGCTAACACATGTACCTACATATGTAGAATTCAATATGAATAATGTAGGAACTCGGAGCACCCGCTAAACGCATTTAGATAATATGTTGTTCATAGAATTCCTTGATCGACATCTTGACAGTCGAAAACAGCCTTAAATAAAATGGTTTCAATGAAAAATAATGCTATATATTTGAGTTAATGTTGGTTGCTATTGATGCTACGAAACAGTTCCCAAACGGAATAAGGCTGTAATATGTAAACGCTAACTACGTTGGCCCCACTCTGCCTGAACAGAGTACAGTGACAATTAAGAACAGTACAGACTTACCCTTAACGGACTGTTTACTGCCTTCTGTAGGTCGTTGCTGCGCTCTACTGCTTGCACTAAGTGCTCACGAATACTGTTTTGTTTACTGATGTTTAGTTTCATGTGTGGCCATCTGGAATTGTAGTCCTGACATCTGTTGGTCCTTTAAACATGTGTTTAGTAGTGGCCAACACTACATTGCTTAGAAAATACAAGATGAAAGCTTCATAATTTGAAATACTTCGTAATCCAGACAGCTCATTATTAAACATTCTGTCGACTCGGTGTTTATTATCTGCAAAATATTATAGAAGAAAATAATTATCTCATATGCATACTTACCCTTAAGGTCTAAGTACAGTATACTGACTCTTGAGAAGACACGACAGTGATGTGAAAGAGCGGAGCCTTTTAATACAGACATCGTTTGCTAAAAAGGAGACTCCCAAAGTTTATGTAATGTAACTTATTTATAGGTATTGGCTATCCTAGACCATTTTAAACAATAATAAAGTTGGCAAGATCGCATTCGTTTTGTGCTCATTAACTCTAGGAGTACCTACAACCACTTTTCAAAAAGGATTATTTTCACAAAAAAATGTCGATTTATGCCTTAATAAGTTCTGAATTTGAACGAATGTTTAGAACCAGAAACGAAACACTCTCACACTTTTTGAAACTTTATAGGCACTACTTATACTGCTTAATTTATCGAAAGATATTTGAATAAGATTTAATAAAGCGTAATAAAGCATCCGTTCTATTTATTTATTAAAGACTCACACAATCGGAATTAATAAAATCTTGACCGCCATTATATTATTAGCTTGCGGTTTTAATTCCTTAATGATAATTTTTGTTTATTTATACATATATATAACTTTAATATCGCAAGAAATTTATTTGATTTGCCTGCTTCATGAGATTTGCCATCGACAACAATATTATGAACTGCCGTTTTTACCTTTATCCCTTATTTAAAGTAGATATAGAGTCGGAGCTTTTAATAGGTCCATCTGATAATATGTTCAAATGCAAAAGTATCTCTGTCCGTCTGTTACGCTTTCATGGCTAAACCGCTGAACCCATTTTGAAAAAAAAAAATGGCGTAGTTGACAAAAGTTACAAAAGTTTTTCACACAAATAATATCCACAACAATTTCATTGCATAATTTACGTTCTTTCAATACTTGGCCCTTCAATTTATCTTGCTAAACCCCTTTAGGGGTTGAATATTTTAAAAACCTTCTACCCTATATTTTTTTACACATCTAGCAGATGTGTATGCGTTGTCTACCAGTACTTATTTTTTTATAATATAGAGGTTTTTATGAAGTGACTGGTAAATCACTTTTAATTGATCATTAATTTCACGTTACTGAAATGACTAACTATAACTATAGAAAAATATCTAGTATTAATTCCACAAAAAACCGGTAATTCATACTTGCAGGCAGTATGTATTAGTTTATTATGGATTTCCGCAAAGTAACGCCTGATCTCATTCTGTAAAGTACTTCTGTTGTATATTTTTTTACTTTCATTTTATTACAAAAAAGGGCCCGTCGTGCAATTTATAAATTAAGTCCTAAGCACTCCTTAAGAGACAAATTTAAAGAGATTAATATTATGACTGTGCCATCTCAGTATATTTTTTATAAGAATCTCTTGTATGCACACAAAAATATTAACCTGTTTAAAAATACAGTGACATTCATAGTGTAAATACAAGGAACAAAGACATATGTCATTCCTAAAACAAGGTTAAAAAATAGGTGGTTCGTTTAGACGCCAATGTATACGTTTTTATAATAAAATTCCTAGCCATATTCAAGAACTAAGTATTAATAAATTCAAATTATTTATAAAACGTAAGCGATGTCAGAAAGCTTTTTATACAGTTAAAAATTATATAGAGGACGCGAAGGCTTGGGAATCAGATGCTCCAGTGATATACGTTTGCCTTTTTTATTTATTTTTAAAATTTTGATTGATGATTTATTTTTGATTGATTAAAATATTTGCTTTCTTAAGTATATACCTATTTATTTTGTGTGTTGTTTTTTTATATATAATTATTTCATTATCTATACTAATATTATAAATCGGAAAAGTTTGTTTGTTTGTTTGCTTGAAGTACAGGGTGGATTTCAAAAATTCTTTCTGATTATGATAGGCAGTTTCATGAGGAATGTCTAGCATTACGCTACTGCTCTC
Source organism: Tholera decimalis (assembly GCA_943138885.2). Lineage (NCBI taxonomy): Eukaryota > Metazoa > Arthropoda > Insecta > Lepidoptera > Noctuidae > Tholera > Tholera decimalis. The sequence goes on along the minus strand of OW964553.2, from coordinate 10,969,461 downwards.
GGTTTTCCTAAATTAAGAGTATTAGTGAAGTAAGTCGGAAGAAAATACGCCGCTAAATTACTATAATCGCGTGCGCTGGCGAAATGCTGAGATATACGTAATGACCATGTACTACAAAAATGTAGGATTTATGTAGATCTAAACCATGTCTGCGGTATTACACATCTAACTTTTATAAATAATCCACAATAAGGCAAATTATTAATATTTATTTAAAAAATAAGCCATGACTTTGTAATATTATAATTATGCAACCATATTAATATTTACGTTCGCAAGTAATTTCATCATCAAGAAAATTGTATGAAGATAAACTTTGCTTCTTATAGTATGTAATTTGGACTTATAGTTTAGGAGAAAATGTAAAATTAAAATTATTCAACAACGCTATTCGCCAAACGGCGCGCGGATGCACGGCGCGTCGAGCATAACTCTCGTCCGCCATAGATACCGCACTGATACTGAACCTAAACTTGTTTTCATTTCGACTTCTTGGCTAAGAGAATGTAAAATTGTTTCAGATTTTTTTATGTCAGATGTGTATTTTGTATCTATACATATGAATATTTTTATTTTACTTTCTGTTTAGTTGAATAAGTCATTTTGATAGGTTGTTGTTTCTTTTATCCCATTTTTTATGTCATCGTTTAGTTTAAAGCTTATAGTTAGTTTATTCGTATTGTTTTATTTTAGTTCCATTGATTTATATAGTTTTAAAATGTGTATTTGTGGTATATATTTTACGATTCTTAATTTCATGTGCACCTATAATAGGGATTCAATTCTTATTTGTTGTAGGTAATATATAGGGTCTAACTAAGTCGTTACTTTAATTGAAATACCTTCGAAGTAATGTCATAGTTGCTATAGTTTTCACTGGACCAGCGGCTAGACAAACGGCACTAATACCTCGAATATTTATGGTATCTACAGATTTACCTTTTCGTTTTAAAAATATATACAATTTCCTGTAAATGTATGTTTCGAAGTTACAATAAATAAAGCGCCGGAGTTGCGGGAGGATGTACTAACTAGATACCGCGACCCCGGAACGCAAGGGCAGCTGAAGGAACAGGGTGGGTTTTTTGTCAATAGAAGTCTGACACTCCTTTCCGCTCCACTTAGGGCGAGAGAAGTTATTCGGTGATTGCTATGTTGTTAGATTTCCATAGCCAAATGGCAAAAACGGAACCCTTAAAGATTCGTCATGTCTGTTTGTCCGTTGGACTGTCCGAAACTATTAAGATTACCGAGTTAAAACTTGGTATATAGATGTAATCTGCAAACCGCTCTCCGATTTAAATAAAAAAAAACAAGAAGAAAAAACATTAAGGAGAGGCTCCCCATACATGGAACTGGAACTAAAAATATTTTTGGTTCATCAAACCTGTACGTGCGGGTGCCTATAGATAGATCTTTAAAAATGATATTAAGTTTCCTAAATTAGTTTTTCCTCAAATCAAGTCATTTGGAACATACCTATACACTTCCAAATTAGTAAAATGTGTCCTCTCTAACTTTTAAAATAATAAATTCTAATATAAAAATAATATATAAATATATATATATATATATACATAATTATGTATACTGTGTATTTTAATGAAATATTTTAACTTAATTTTAGTTAGTTTTCAAACAAGATACAGCCAGTAGTTTTTGAGATATAGAACATTTTCAGAAACCGCAAATATGTGTATTTCTTTATGTAAACACAAAAGACTTAAAAGAGAAAAAAATACAGACAAAAGAGCACAAAGGTGTTGCTTACTTCATAAGAAATTTCATTGAGCAGACCTGCGACAGGAGAGTTGAATAAGAGATGATGGACACTGTGAATAAATATTAATTATGTAAATTACTAAAAAAAAACATATTTAACTAATAAAACAAATTTTAAAGACACAATAAACAAATATAAACATACAAAATTACGGGATGATGGAGAAGCAGTGTTCTTTGACCAGGTTTTTGAAAATATGGATCGTTTGAACTTTGTTATTCATACAAACACTATGATTAAACAAAGTTATTTGGCGTAGCCACTACGGTTCACGTCATGGGCGAGTTTGACTCGCACTTGGCCAATTGCAATAATGCAATATGTTGCTTTATCTATGTAGATCTGGACGCAGGGAAAAATATTAAAAATATTATAAAATATTGTATATACTGAAATACTGTAAATCTATTATTAACAATATAATTAACAACTATCTTTACTTCGCGATTCTCTATCCAGTGCGAATTAGATAGTTATACTTAAATTTTAAAATCTATTCATTAATATTCAGAAATCATCGAGTTAATAACAGTAGTAGGATTATACGCGAGTAAAACCGCGGGGCACAGCTAGTTGTAAATATGAGGACAATGTAGGTTATTCTTTCTTCGTTGTTTTTACTTTCACTATAATTTATTGAATGATGTCAAGCAGTTTGAGTACTCGTGTGGCCTACCCAAATGTTCTTACTTTGGTATTGTTGTGTTTGTAATTGTTGAGCTCCTTAAGTTCTAAGTTGAGCTACACGATAACTGACAAATGCTTGCACAGTCTAGATAGGTCCGCTCAAATTTGCGTGGTTATTTCCTCAAAAGAATATCACAGACATGAACCTACATGCTTCTCATATACAAATACAAATTGTCTGGACTTTAAAAGAGACTTTGACCTCTGAGTTTGTTTCAGTGTTTCTTCTCAGAGTATTTAGTTAGAAAATACCGGCCTCATCTAGCTAAACTAAACACGCAAAAAAACATGACGTGTAAAAGTGTTACTTATAACCAATTTACAAAAAATAAATATTTCATTTCATTTCTGATTTAAATACCATGAGGAGCCCTTGGGCAGTTATAAATTTCTAGATTTGGATCCAGAGGTCCAGAATAGCCGTTGTCTGTTACAGAATTATGTTAAGTAGATGATTAAAATGAAATATGTTGCCCAGCGACAATATTTTAAGGAAAATTAATTTAACGACGTTTACCCTTATATTTAATGGGTGAACCCTGGCAGCGGCCGGAATTAATCGCCTCAGACAGGAGATGAAATAAAAAGGTTTTTAAGAACCCTAATAAAATTTTCCTTGAATGTAAAAAAAAAACAAAGAAAATTTGACAGCTGTTTTGAATTAAATATTAAGATAGCCTAAATTGTTCCTTTGACGATAAAAAAATGAGCCTATGGCGGTGACATAATTCCCGGAAATTCTAGTCGAAGCTAAGTACAATAATATCGCATTTCTTATTGGAAAGTACCAATGCTTATATAATGTGTACATTATATAAGCATTTGCTTTTACGAGGGCAATTTAAAAATATTTTTACTGTATCAATTTTGAATTAAAATAACGGTATTTTTAAAAGCCATTGACAGCAAAATTCATACAAAACTTACGTTCATTCAATGTATCTATCTATCTATTTTTCCATTCACATGAGAATATTTGTCTTGTCACTAATTCTCTTTACTTTGTTACGTGAAACCTCGTGTAGCTCAAACCCTAATTGAGTCATAGACCCGCTATTCCGAATGAGAGTTTTCCCGCCATTTTTAGCTATGATTGATTCCAAAGTCTATGGATCCAAAATTTATTTTTATACAGAGAGCGATAAATGTGCAATGTGTTAGAGATATTATTTAGTATATTTTATCAAAACAAGTGTTGTTTCATTAGGTGGAAGTAACATAATTTGTTACTTTATATGCCTATACCTATGCTTATTCCGTTTCAAGTCAAACTATAAAATCGAAATGTTCGACTTACATGTAGATAAAAACTGCGAAATTTAAATTTAATAAGACCGGGATGAAAATGTAGGGCTTTAATCTAAAATCATTACAAAAAGAAAAGTTTATCTGCTCATTCTAGACAAGTATTAGAGCATAAAAGATAATTTGTCACCATTTCTGCAAATTTTATATTCACGTTATGTTAGTCGACGTAAGCTATTTCTATCAATTTAGATTGTATTCGATGTCCGAGGTATCCCGACGGGCTTTATAACTCTATTCAATTATCGTGTGTATGTAATTAAACGATAGTATGGTCGTTGGCGAGTCTCGGAGGAGCGAGTAACGAGTTGCCGCCGCCCCCCGGCACCGCTCGCCAAGCATTGTTGCTTCATTCTCAATTCCACTTGGACAAGTCTGATTGTGTCGCGGTTATGTAACAACGAACAATGTACGTAACAAGTTCATTCGCAGTACACTCGATATTACTCCCAATATTGTTCTATGATAATTTTTGCAGCGCTTTTCTTTGTGACGTCAATATTGAATTTGATGTTTATATTTCTCGGTAGTATTCTATTAGTCTTTTACATTTGCCCTATTTCCAGGAACTAAAATCGCATCGCAAGTTCTTTGTTGGGAAAATTCAAATTTTGAGCTATATGTGCAGGCAGGAGGGTAGCTGTGCCCGGGGGCCCAATAAGAATAACGGTGATAGAGAGGCTGTAATGAAGAGTACTCAAAGGCGGCATCGGTGGGTCGCGAGCCCGGCCGGGCCACATCGGCGATGCACCGAACAACCCTTAATTGAATAGCCCGGCCGGGGGCTAATCAGGGCTCAGCTGAGCGGTGCAGGCGCGCGCGGGGGGCGCCGGAGCCACGCGGGCTGGCCGCGCCTCCTGCGCGCGCCGCCCGGCCCGGGAGCTCATTCAAGTAGCGAGCGCGCCCCATGCCAGCCGCCACCCTCAGGTATGTCCATTTTGCTTTTGGTGTCTGCACGTAACGTACCTATCGCGCGCGCTCCGCGAGTGTCAGTCGTGCAGTGAGTGAACCGTGCCGCTGCCGCGTCTCTCCCGATCGCCGCCGCTCAGCTCCAGGTAGGTCGCATGAAGCACCGCCACGCATTCAAGCCTGTGCCTATACACGAATTTACGCGTTTTTATATTAAATGTGTCTCCATCAACTTTCTCCAACACTTAGTTTCCGTGACACGAATAAATTAGGAGTGAAAATCTACCGGCGTGTTTGATTGATAAGAGTTTAAAGCAATTAAATTTAAAATATGCTACGTTCCTGGTTCAAACTTCGGGATTAAAAAATACATAATTGGAAAAAAATATTTTTAAAATCGTTCAAATTACATCACCATCGGGAGTCGTGAAGATATTCCAGGCCCTTCGGCCTCAACTGGTCGCGATGAAAAATATCGGTCACTTTGCTTCCTGTGTCGCATGTTTCGCAGAATGTCTGCTTTAAATGTTCTACGTTTATCTGAATTTTAATTAAATCGTAAATGATGGCAGCATTTATGACTAACAGTCGTTCATCACTTCAATCATATCATTTTCAAATTTATTCCTGTTTTAATCATGAGCCTTTAAGATGAATGCCATCTCGATAAATAATATAATTAAAATTCAGAATTGATGTCGTATCTACTAAATGTTGTATTACGATAATTTTCTCTACATTTGTGATTTCTCTGCAATCCGTCTTGGTTCTATTTCAATTTGTTGATGACGTAGCACTGCGTCCGTGTGGGAGGCTGGAGATGAATCTACAAAGTCTGGTGACTTCATCTTACATTACTGCGTTGGTTTTGTCATACACTTGATAGATTTTCTTCATTTTTTTGCCTACTCAGGGCGAGTGCAGTCGATTTAGATACTGTTGTAGATCGCTTTTTCTTCATATAGTTATGTGTAAATTAAACTATCTTGAGCAGTGCGAGCGATTGCGTTCCTACCTTTTATTTTAAATGGCTCGCGCTATGCGTATTTTTTCATTTGGATTCACAGATTATATCTGTATACATCTCATTTTATATCCAGCCTTTCTGCAGCTTGGTTAAAGAGGACTCAGTCTCATCCTATGATATTTTGATGTTCAGAAGCTGTACTTCTTTAGCTTAGATAAAGTAAAGTTACCTTACTCCGACTACTTATCAGAAGGGTATTGTACACCCACACACAGTAAGAATCTGTCGAGGCAACTTGGTTTTAAAGCGAACAATCGTCTACTTTTCTACAACGGGTCTCCCCATATTTTCATCCTTCGAATATACGATAGAGATTTCTGCAAACGTCGCCAAAGCGGAACCCTCTGTAGTTATAGCTTAGGGGTGTCGAGATGTCGGGAGGGTTTGAGATGGTCGTAACTGACGGCGAAGACTTTCACTGGCGCCGCCACTTCACCTTGTCGCCTGGCAGAGCGCCAGCCTCCGCCACCCCCTACCTCGCACCCCGCAACCGCGCAATCCCCACGTCCCTCCCACTTACGATACGAACAACGCATTTTATGCTAAACTTCACGTTGCTGCTGTATTTTATTACATCAGCTTTTTACATTGGCTTTACCGTACAGGTATATAAAAGTGTCATTAACTGACAAACCCTATACGTAATTACATTTTAATTCTACTTTTAACTGTGCGTACAAAAACTTTGTTATTGGATGGGACTAGTTTTATTGATCGAATTGAACTCTGAATTTATAATTTTCATTAGATGCAAAATAAAAAATATCGACGCGACTGAAATTATTTTAACGTTCTCATTACCAAAATTTCTATGGTTAAAAATCTAAAATTCTCAAACGAAACGTATGTCTTATCTAAAAGTAGCTAAATCTGATAATCATTGATAAACCGTGACCACGGGAGTAGAGGGCAATAAATCGCACTAGGTAGTAATATCGATAATAGCTCGTAGCGCCGTAGCTCGTAGCAGTCGCTACGAACACCGCGCCGTAGACGCTCGCCCCGCCCGGCGCACAAGCCTAGACCGCGTTCTATTGCCCCCGGTGCCATATATAACAATAATTAACATAATAAAATAAAATTAACATAAATAATTTAGATAACAAACAATAGTTATCATAATTAAATAAATAAAATATTTTATTTAAATTTTACATTTACGGGATCGATTTTTTTTGTGAAATCATAACTCTATCCATCAATCAGTTTTAAAACATCTTGAACAAAGCAACAATTTGAATGAACTTTGAACACGTGTGAGAAACAATTGAAAATAATTAAAAAATAAGCATTAGGTTGGATATCTTCAAATATATGCAACAGTTGGTGTGCATGATAATAATACCAAATTTTTTATTGGATTTGAAATACCTAAAGGCGTTCCATATGGAACTGGGACATTTTAAATTTGGGACTTCAAAAGTATTTTCAACAATAGCCTGGATAAAAAAATACTCTTAAATAACTCTACTAAGTATGAATATTACTTTAATAAAAAATCAACCTACATACCTAATTTTTTTTATTCGGGATGAACCCACTTTTGACCTTCGATCTAGATCAAGAAAGCCGAATAGCTGATCAATTTTTTTTTAAATTTGGGACTCATGTAGAATATGACCCAGTTTAGGACTATGTATATATATATATATGATAATTTAATCTTTATAGTAATTGTCCTTTGATTTTTTTTACTTTAAGTATTTTTCATTTTAATTAGCTCGCAGAAATTTGAAAGCTACCTAAAAACTATACGGTTTTGTATTTTTACCTTTTTTCATATTTTCTTTATTTTAAAACCAAAATTAGCCAAATCAGTCCAGCCGTTATCGAGTTTTAGTGAGACTAACGATCAGCAATTGTTTTTAATATACATAGAATATAATACCTAACCTTTGGAGTCGCAAACATATATTTATATAAACAAACACAGATTTGGTACAAACGTACGAATCTATTGATTAACTGACGCATTTATCGATATCGGTACCAGATAGTCAAGTTATCGGTTACTCGCTAAACTAGTCATATGAATATATTAATAAGTGAAGCTAAAACTTTGTACCGGCTTTTACGAAAGTTACGCAAACGGAGGAGTATGAAATTTGGAACAGTTCAATGAGAAGATCTCAGAACAATGTAACAGAGTCTGTTACATTGTTCTGAGATCTCAACTACCGTTTAATAAATAGCAATAGGATAATCGCTAATTGCAAGACTCTTGCGAGACTCTCGTTTGGGCAACACTAGTTATTGTTTGTATGGAGAAGGAATGCAGAATTAATGAATTTTTTATATTTAATAATTCTTTCGAAATAATTTAAATTAAGGTCTGTATAGTTAACGTTCCTCCACTGGGAGAGCATTAGTCTATATTAATATAAATATTTAACAAAAACTAGCGACATTTATGTACTTTATTACTTTACTAGCTGCGCCCGCTACGTCGTCCGCGCGGAATAGTGAATTACGGCAGCATTTTTAATTTTTTAGGCTAATGACTTTGAAAACAAAACTCACACATAATTTGAATGTCGTATTTATTAATATCTAATCAAAAGTCTAAAAAATAAGTTTCAAGCTTCTAGCTTTAAAAATGATGCAACTTCCATACAAACTTTCATCCCCTATTTCAACCCCTTACAGCCCTGTTTCGCATTAAAAAGTACCCTATGTCCTTTCTCAGGCTCTAGACTATGTCCGTACTAAATTTAATTAGAATCGGTTCAGTAGTTTAGGCGTGATTGCGTAACACACAGGCAGACAGAGTTACTTTCGCATCTATACTAATATTATAAAGCGGAAAAGTTTGTTAGTTTGTTTGTTTGTTTGTTTGCTTGAACGCGCTAATCTTGGAAAGTACTGGGTGGATTTGGATGAAATTTGGTATGGAAGTAGCTTGAAGCTTGAGGAAGGTTATAAGCTACTTTTTACCCGAATGCAAAAAAGGAGAGTTATGTTTTTACCGTGATAGAATCCACAGGAGCGAAGCCCCGCGTGAGTACTAGTTTATAATATTAGTAAGGATTAGGTGAATTTATTAAGGTATGTTTTGTTATAATTTACTAGTAAAAACCATGTATGTTTTTACTAGTAAATTATAAAAAAACATGCTTGCAACGTTCCCGCAACCGAACTACAGGCCTCCTGTCTTTGATAGGGATGGACCGCAACCCACCCCGCTGCTGGTCTAGTGTGACCTCCTCACAAAGTGTGGATTTCCTCACAAAGTGTGGATTTCCTCACAAAGTGTGGATTTCCTCACAAAGTGTGGATTTCCTCACAAAGTGTGGATTTCCTCACAATGTTTTCTTTCGCCATTTTAAGAGCACTTTTAAAAATTGCAGAATAACTCAGGTTGGCTATTCGTTACGTAGTCCAGGCAAAACCGCTTAATGAATTCGGTGTAGAGATAAAAGATAGAGATATAATATTTAAACATTTTAGAAAACTAACGGAATGAAATGTTAATTAATATTATTTCTATACCAATAAATTTGACAATGAAATAAATACCTACCTATATTATAATATCCGTTTTGATCAGTGTGTAAAAATACTCGTAGGCACACGACTGCATTCATACTAGGGTTAGGTTAGGTACTTTAACTGTTAGCAATCTACAAATACATGCAAGTTGAAGAGGTCATTTATTAAAACAAACAACTTGCAGCGTTCTGGGATTCAAAGGTCTAGTAAGATTTTATTAAATTGTTTGTTATAAGAACGAAATCTACTAAAAAGTTTTGTTAAAGTACTGTTAAATAAAATCATAATAGGAATGCTAATAAAAAAACTACGGTTCCTTACACAGTACGGTTTAAAATTAAAATCATGCCGATTACTCTCATTTTCTTTTCAATACGCATTTCCTTTTAATCGTGCGTCTGCGCATTTTTTTTAGAAAGATACGTAGATTATTGCTTTTTATATCAAACAAACTTTTTGCAAATTCTTTGGTTGCGTGGATATCGATAAATATCCTACGAGAACGTAGTACTAGGATCAGAATAAAGACTATAGGGAACTCAAATAGCAAATTTTATTCTATCGCCTTTAGGCGAGATTGTAAACAAACCAAGAGAAAGCAAGTCTATTTACCGTCTCAGAACCTAATGTACCTAAATAAATTATGAATTAAACTTATCCGAAACAATACTAATGATAGTATTTTATTGTTACGAATGAACCCGCTACTGACCTGGATCACGCCCTTTTTTTATTGATAATAGGTTCGCGTTTGACCACCGACTCACCTGATGTTAAGTGATGATGTGGTCGAAGATGGAGCATGCTTACCTAAAAGTAACCAATTCACTCTTAGTTACACACTCTAGGTTATAGCTATCGGGGAACACAGACTCGGGCAGGGAATTCCACTCCTTAGCCGTACGCACAATGAAGGTTTTGCTTTCCCAAAGCGTTTTGTGCGTACGGGTGGGATGTCCACCATGATGGCACATCGCCGTTTGTCTTGTAGTCCGATGATGGAACGGGCTTGGTGGAATTAGATTGTGTAATTCCATCGCATACTCCCCGAAATGTAACCGATAGAAAACCGATAGACTAGCAACTCGTCGTCGATGTTCAAGGCTCTGGAGCTTTGACTCGATCAGTGCAACGTTGCCAATGAGTCTTTTGGCACATTTCTCAATAGACTCAAGCGCGTCCAGTTGGTACTTGGCAGATCCAACCTAAAAATGAGAGCAGTACTCCATACACGACCGAACCTGGGCTTGATACAGATTGAGCATCTGTTCCGGTGTGAAGTACCGTCTCACCTTTGCTAGGATTCCTAACTTGTTTTATACTAGTTGAGCCTTAGCCTCACTAAACGGACCAAAATTGAGGGTAGAAGTTAGTGTTACCCCAAGAAGCTCAATACGATCGCCTAAACCATAGATGAGGTATATGGAACGAGTAAGCGTAGAAGACGCCGGCAGGTTCACACTTGCATTAAATGCTATATTATATTATTATTATATTATAAATATTAAGTTAAACATTAACATGACTAATTTAAATTTTAATTCAGAAATAAAGAAAAAACCTCAAGATTTTGAATGGAAGACTCCTCTTCTCATGATGTAGGCAAAGTACAGACTTCATAATTTTGATTTACTTCCACATAACACAGCCGAGTATTAATTTATATTTGTTGAAGATGTGTTAAATAAAAGAAAATAGATATTATGTATATGTATAAATAGACATCAGTCATTTAATCCTTCTACTGTTGTTTTCACAACCAGATGTGACATCCAAAACAGCGTTGAACGTGGAGTGTGCAAGGAATAGAAAACTGAGCTCGAGCGCCGGTTCAACTCCCAGAGACGGCAAACAGTCTGAACCTCCTATTCCGGTTATAATTGATTGAAGCAAAAAGATAGGATAGTTCGTCACGTAAATGAAAAGCGTCCGTTTTTCACGAATCATACCCGTGTTGCGAACCAAATGTCTGTGGTTTCTCATAACAATAAACGAAAATTATAAATAAATAAATAATAGGGTATAGAGTTTTTTGGTTTATGGGAAGACAGATATATGCGCGGCTAAGTAAAAAAAATTATTGTACAATAATGGATATTATAAGCCTTTGAAATAGTTACGTTTTCTGCCGCACTACTATGCGATCTTGTGTATAATAATACCTGTTAAAACGATTGAGAACAAATGACTGTTACCAGAAGTTTTATCAATAAAACGGGGCGCAATCTAGCGCCTAAACGTGGGTGAAAGTTAGTTGGGTACGGGAATGGATAACATCCAAAAAAACGTTTTTAAACGTTTTTTTAGGTTTAAATAAAGGAAACACGCAAAACAATGACAGCTGATCAACATAGGTATTACAAACTGATCGATATCAGATACACGATAGTAACCGCTGTGGGGTGAACTCCTTATCAGCGTTATCATCGCTTATCTATCTCCAACACTTGATAAGATAACACCCCGTTTGCATTTAGACTGCTGTTAATTCGATAGCGTGTGACTCAGATTGAGACCAAGTTTCAAAGCTTGTTTGACACATGCTTTGGATACTGAAGTTTACATCTGATATTTATCAGGTTTTGTAGTTGAAAATGGTGATAGTATGTAGAAATCATTTCAGAAAACTTGAAACAATATGTGTTTAAATGGAAATACAATTTTTAATTTTTAATTATTTATTTGAGTTTGATATGATTGCTGAAATTTCAAATTAAGTTCTTTAAGTCAAGAGTGAATAGGTTACTTCTACCATTACCATTAGGTGAGATGGTGGTCAAATGTGAGCCTAGTATAAAAAAAAGATATATGAACTTCAAGGCTTGAGTTTACAACTTAAGGGGTTAAATCAACAAAGAATTAATATTGCCTCTGTTCTCGAAATATTCTAGCTACTTATGTTTGTATACATACAACAATCAAAATATTTTGATATAAACTGGTTCACGTCAAAGGAGAATTGGACTTGTTTAATCATAATACAAAATTGATATTTTTAAGCCGTAACACACAATTATTTAAAATACACACAGCCAACTAAAATCACAGACATATTATTAGCTGTTATGATTATTAATAACATAACATTATCATTATAAAACAGGCAATATTCATGAGATTAGTAAACCAAAACAAGACAATGCGGTGCAGCCGGCTAGCACGTAGCGTGACGTCACAGCGCACGCGCCTGCCCGCGACATATGCGCGGACCTATCAATTTGATCCGCGCCCGCGCAGCAGCTGCGTACAACGACCCCTACAGGCCCCGGTTCAATAGCCCAACGCTTGGGTATAAAAACACCCCATATTTTGGATGATTAATCCAACTTACCCAACCCTCTTTGTCTAGGATTAAAACTCTCATGCATTATTCGCACGCGTAACCTATCTGCATATTTAATAGAGTGTATTAAAACATATCTATTGTATTTTGTGTAAGGCATATGCGAGCGAACTGTGATGCGTTTAATCTGAAAACCGGTTGGTTGTAAATGACTCTAAATTATTATTTTACCTTACCAACATTTTACAGCATAAATAGTTCATACGTTTGAATCAAAGAATTAAAAATTCACTCTCAATGAAAATAAACTTTCATTTTCATATACACATATTCGTTCCAATAGAGTAGTCTTAATGTAAATCGATATGCTCACGTGACTAAATCCAAATTCAATTAAAGCTTTAATTTCACACTTCGACTCGACATGGGGAGCCATAACGATGCCCATTAACGGTTCTGTCGCCTAGTTAATAATAATACCCACAAATTTCGGTCACAAAAAGTCTCGGATCGACAAACAATCGAATAGGAACAATAGAAGTCGTGAATCAAACAATCGATCCATCGAATGCGAAAGTCGTCGTCGCAACAGCTGCGCGAGGCGGCCCGCTCTGGAACCTATGACAGGGGCCCATCTCCCACGGTCCCCCATGCTCCATTGACGCCCAAATTTCACGACTAGCATTAGAATAGACCAGCGACCAGTTTTGGAAGTTATGAGACCCCACTAACTTGTTTTGTGGCATAGCTGAAAAGTTTTTAAAAGTTAAAATATTATTTGAATAACTAATGAATAACCATTCCTGAGGGTTAGCCTACTTTTTTATACGTACTTGTCTCAAGTTTATATCGGATCAGACAATATAGAAGCCATAACATTTCATGACAGCTACTCGACTTATTCAATAGGTTTTGGTAAACGGAGCATGAGAATTGATCGTATTTGAAGCCTTCGCGGCTATAACTTGACTACCAATTAGTAATTCTAAGGTGTTGGTAAAACGTATGTCAATATAATTCATATAACTAAAAATAAACCATACCTTAAATAAGACCGCCCATTGTACACTAGTTTTATTATTTGTATCCTTAAGTGTATTTTAAGGTGTACAATAAAGTATATAATAAATAAATAATAAATAAATAGGTGTGGTTTATTTATTATTCATTAGTTTATTTATTAGTTACATCGAAGTATAATTCCATTGGCTTAAAAAAAATCAAATTAGATCCTTCGCTGTTATTTTTTCTTATCCTCTTGTATTTTATCTGTTGTTGGTCTTACGACATAAGGGCTTGTTTATGTTTCGCGTTGCATGTTCATCAATGTATAGTCATAGCTTTTATCCAAAAAAGTATTATTTTGAAGATTGCCGTAGTAAGCATGTGTCAGCGCATGACTAACATCTTCGCGACCCCCTAAACACAACTAAGTATGATATTATTAAAGTCGTTACCGTGATTACTTTTATTTATAAGCATTACCACGAAACTTGGAGGGTTGGTAGATTGTTAGTCTATGGGAAAGCTTGCCATGAACACGGCAAAGGAATTCCCCCGTATGTGTTTATGAAAATAGTCTCCTAGCGACCAGTAAAGTGCCACGATTGTCTTTTTATCAGTATAATCAACAAACGAATTAATGAATATTTATAACAAAGTCCGCAGCATGTAGTTGTAGGGTATTACTACCTTCTAACGACGTGTAATCTGCTATATGTACTGAATCAATCGCAGAAATGAATAGAATCTCATCTTCATCATAAATTTGTCCAAATGTGTAGAGACAGATTCGATTTGTTTTCGACTCAACAACCGTCAAGAGGTTTTTAGTATAGATTTCAATCACATTGGTTTTTAACACCTAAGTAACAGTTCCTTTTCCTGGTTGAAAGTCGATGGAAAAGAACAGAAGAATACTTGAAAAACATTGGAGTGATTGTTATGCTTATATGATAGCATGATATAACTAGAAGAACAAAAACTTTTTTTTTAAAGAAACTTTGTTCCAAACTAGCATTTACTCCTGTATAGTATTTTTTTAAAAAACGCGCAGTCTTGTAACAACTACATATTTGTAGGTTATTCAAACAGTTGTTTAGGTGTGAGAATCGAACCTGAGACATACAGCCTAGCAGCCAATCGCTCAACCACTATGCATATCGTGTCGTCCATAATGACGAATAATGTTGAAATTACAAAATATATATTGTAAGTAAGGAAGAAGAAAACATCCTGTATTGACCCTCAATAAATTAGAATACAGAGTACACTGCTCGATAACAACATTTCAAAATTAGTAACATTGAACTATCTAAAAATAGCTTCAAACGTTTAACTTTGTATTGACACACGACACGACACACCGACCAGTTCATATACTATTCTTGTTAGGCTTCATAGTCGTCATCGTTACATCAAAACGCACGTCAAGCACACAATGTCCCGTCTATCACATTTATCAACCGGTCATTTGTCCCTGCCTTAGTTCTATCCTCTATTAGTTTCAAATATTAATTACTTTATACCCCTAAAAAGTCCAGATTCACCCTCGATTGAAAAGGACCCTCATATCGAATTGCCACACATAAATTACGTCCCACCTATTTTTTTATTCAGGATTGTATAGAACCCTTCTTTTGTCAAAGACCGGACGACCTTAGCACACTTTAGAGTAAGTTTTTATTTTATTTTTTTATGTTAATAATAACGGTATGAGAGCGAAAGGGTGAAGTCGCGTGGCGTCGGGGACGTTGAACTCTACCTTTCGATTTTAGAGTACACCGAGTACATGAAACTTTAATCGGTTAATGGATGTTCAAGGATGATACGATGCGACTATATCGTAATAGAATACGTAATTGAAACATTTAGCAATCACCCGATTATTAATCATTCAGTTCTTTAGTACTCAATTCGGGCAACATCGGTTTATTGTCGTAGAAGTATTCATATAGTCAACCTCCTAATTTGTAATTTTAGAGGTTTTCAAAATTTACAAAAGTAAAGTGTTTCGATCTACACAAATTGAGATTGAACTGAAGCCAAACAAATATGAACGTGAGGTAAACTGGGTCTATGTCCACCTCTGAAACATAGATATTTATTTTTCCTCTTACTGGTGCTCCCTACGGATAGCTCATTATCGGTTCATTTCAAGATCTAAACTAATTGTGGAAACTCGAAGATACAAACTATTTTTCTGATAGGCTTGCGTTTGATCATCCTCTCACCTGATGATAAGGGATGATGTGGTCGAAGATGAAGCACTCGTACCTTAAAGTAACCTTTGATTTAAAGACCCCAACTAATAGCTATCAGGAAATATAGACTCCAGCAAGGAATTCCACTCCTTATGCACAATATATTCCCAAAGCGTGAAGCGTGGTGAACATCCCATCCATACGCATTATGCGTATCGATGGGATGTTCACCATGTAACGATAACTCCCATTGTGCCTGTGATAACAAACTTTATTCGGGATCAAAAGCTATTACATAAACCAGGAACAAACACGTGAGAATCCGTAAATGAAACTAATTCAGCCCACCAAATTGAAACATTCGAAACGTAGTTATTTTTTATATCCAACGCCAAACCTTAAACAAAACTACTGAGCAAAGAAAATAAAGAAATCAACAATTCCGTGGTTATAATTGACGGCTACAATGTTCACAGGCTATTTCCCCCTCAGTTAGTAAGAACTAGACTATACGACCATCCAGCTATACACGTAAATAAGGCGTCGGCGCTGAGTGGTGATTACACAGTCGTGTCATTTAACAGACGCAGCGAGGGTCGTGAGAGGGAAGCCCCTGACACTTCCGCTTACGATGACGTCGATAAGTACCCTGTGTTGGATGCTCGGTACTACATAGATCATTATCCTTACTGTTTCATTTGGGATTAAAATTTATTTCAAATCAAAAACATGATTAAATTATTATTTATAAAAAAAAACACAACCCTGTTAAAGCTATCAAAACAAATAAATACCCGATGCAACAGCGTGGTCACATTAATACTAAAAGCAACAGCACTCGTAACCAACTCCAATGTGTGTTAATGTTAAGTGTAGTGTAGGTTTAATACCTACACTACACTTGACATTAACACAAAATAAATAGCAGAAGCTTTAAAATATAACCTATCATCCCCTTCAGTACTCCGATCTAGAGCAACACGTTTTCATCTTTCTTTTCTACACAGCAATTTGTATTGTTAAAATAATCAGCTCCAAAACTAGGTTTCACCTATGCTACATTTACATACGTTATCACCTTCGTATCGCATTTATGAAATCCCTAACTTTTTAAATCTCGACGAAAAATCTCGTGGCGGTTTACAAAATTTGTCGTAAGCGTTTTATGAATAAGTCCGTTAGCAGGTGGTAGGGAGGCAGGTTGTCCAATGTTTACATTCCTTCACCATGGAGAGTGCAGTGCCATTACTCAGGCCGACCACCGACCACCGGCCGCTTCCGTGGGGGAGTGCCGATCAATCAAAACCTCTATTAGTACTGTTACGTGTGATGCCGCCCACCTTTCTCAACTTTTTTATGTTTATATTCCCTTCGCTTGAAGGGTGCTGTTTTGGTTGTACAAAAATAAATTGAGTTTTCTTTTATTACTTGATGAGTTTCTTGAGGTTGGTGCTTTGATTACCATAGCTTTGTATAATCTATTGTCTCATTATGATAAGACTAGATTATTTTTCATCAACAAACAATCAGGTTTCAAATCTTTTGCCCGATTTTCATAAAAATCATGTATTTTCTAGGAACAGCTCACAGTATTTTTGACGCGCAGTTTTGAAAACGTGCGCCAAACACTGCCGCCCAGCTTTTTCATAACGTTTCTCAAAACATAAGATTTCGTATGAATATTCGTTGTCGCATCACTTAACGTCACTCGAGCATTTGTCCAAGTCAGATTTATATTCCCACCAATCATCAAACTCAAAACTATTGTTGTTGATAGTGTACATTTACAGAAACAAATCAGTTCAAGGTTTCCGAAGTGATTGATGTACCAGTTCGTATTCGTTCGCCTTCGAATGACGTCTGTGGCCAGGCGTGAGTCGAGCCGCGGTTGGCACCGCCAGCTAAGCCGTACTCATCCGTAACAACTTTCACTCCCCCTTCTTTTATTAGCTAGCCTAATAGCCCATAGTCACATTACATTTGTGTGCTTTACTTACTTTAGAATCACAGTTTTCTTCAATATAACTTCTTTCGTTCATATTATTATAATTTTTATCCTTTTCGTCTTTCTTGCTGCTTATTACTGTGTCTTGAGATATTGGTATTCATTTTTTTTTATTAAATGCCACCCTTTTCCTCATACCTCCTGCACTGTTACACAAATATCAGTATAAATGTTGGGTTTTGCTTAATATTCGTCGATAATCGTTCAAGAATCCCAATTTTTATTCCATATTTATATAAAATTCATCATAACCTTCGGTCGGTAGGTGTATACAAACTGAATGATTCAATATTCATGAACCTCAGAACTCAATCAGAATTCAATTCTTGGACGACAATCTCGTGATGACGTCAACGGTAACGCTAAGAGGTCAGCATAACATTAGCATTCAATATGCTACGTTACTCGTTGTGGTCTAATAGAATTCAGTTTTTATGTCTTTCAGCGGATAATTTTTATGTTATGTTAACTTAACGTGTAGTTTTACTGAACTTATAAACTGTTTAAGATCAGGTAAGAGTTGTGTCAAAATTAGCTTCATCATCGTTGTCTATATTTTTTTCAGTCCTTTGCATCTTTTTTACAGCTTGAAACTTTTTCGTCTCAATTAAGACATTGAATTGAATACACTACCTCAATTTAGGTATCTTGTAATTTGTATGCCAACCAAGTTCCATTAGATTCTAAAAATAATAACATTCGAGTTTGTATGCAATGTCTTAAGAATCTCTTTCATCTACTATTTTCCATTTTGAAACCTTTTTTACACCTTATTGAACGAATATTTCACGTAAGTGTATTCCATAGCAGTAAAGTGAACGACCTGTAAGTTGAGATGTTATCAGCCGATCGATATGTGATTCATGACACGAATGCTATCACAATATAATGTGCGTGCTATTTTAGTGTATATCTGTACTTAGAGATACAATAATTCTTAGGTGGCATTAACTTAGGGTTGCGGGAATGTTCTAACAAGATACCGCAATCTCAGAACGCAAGGGTATTTGAAGGAGTAGGGTAGGTTTTTAGTCAGTAAAAGTCTGACACTCTCTTCCATTCCACCCACAGCGGGAGGAGTCATTTGATGATTTTCCCACCCAGAAAAATAAGGTGGCATTAAATTTAGTGCAAATTTTAACCTCTACAGCCCGAGCGACACAAAAACGTGCCAGTAAACCAGTATTAGTTAAGCCCCGCTGGCAACAAATTTGTGTGCCAGCGGGGCTCAACTAATAGTTGACGTAAATAATGGCGGTCCTTGAGAGGTTAACTCTACAACAGATTCTGATTTCTGTAATATGTAAATACAACCTGAGAAACTGGTGACATGAGCAAGAATATAAAGCTAAACAGCTACGTTCTTTGTTAACTTAAAATAATTTCTTAAACAATATTTTTTAAAGTTAATTGTAACGTTTTTCACATTATACATTTCATATAACGATATAGACTTTTATGGACTAAATTCTTCATTTTGTAACGCCTGACAGTTTTATGTTAGCAATGTTTCAGTATGCGCAAAGCTATTATGGTGTAATGTTCCTTTGCATTTTCAGTCGGTATTTAATAGATAGAGTAATATACTTTATTGTTCCACCAAAATTTTAACACAGCTGTTTTATAATATTTCTCTTCTTAATGTTAATCTTCCAGACACGCAAACTATTATTACCTAATAAGGTATTTTTAATACAACTAGACATATTCTACACATCAATGACCAAAGATTTTGAATACTTCTGTACCTATTCTGCTAAAAATAAAGAAGCTCTTTTACGTTGTAGGTCTTTTTTGCTTTTTGCGTTTAACTAGTATCACCATAATATTACACTATGTACGTTCAAAAAAACGCGATTTGGTTAGATTGTTTTCTATGAATGTTGACAATGATTGCATCTAGTGTAATAGCTCGGTGCGTAGGGTTGAACGCGTGTGCCACCCCTCTTGGTATGACAATAGGGTGCCAGCTGCATCCCTCGCGCCATTGTGCGTGCACAATGCACCCTCGATCTATGCGTGTTGCGATTGCGCACGAAATGCAACAACTTAGAATCTTCCTGTGAATCAAAAAGTTGTAACTATCAGAATATTTTAAAAATGTCCATACTTATAAAATTTTCTTATTTCTTTATTTCCAGTATCACAGACTCATAAAAAATCATATAATAGACATTTAAAAATCATAAGATCGAGTAATTAATGTAAAAATGTTGCCTACACAATAATAATCCTATCCTACTAATATTATAAATGCGAAAGTTTGTGAGGATGGATGGATGTTTGTTACTCTTTCACGCAAAAACTACTGAACGGATCTGAATGAAATTTGGTAAGTATATAGTTGACATTCTGGAATAACACATAGGCTACTTTTTATCCCGAAATTCCCACGGGATCGGGATTTGCGCGGGAAACCTTCACACGCGTACGAAGTCGCGGACAGAAGCTAGTAAATAATAAATTTAGCCTATTACGTACCCATAGCTGGCATACAGACCTCCTCACTATGACACTGTACAGTGTATTCTAAAAATTAGTGATATTTGCTTCACTCACTGCGTACAACGCGTAGACTACAGCAGTGACTGTATACTGATTTGACAATATATTTTCATGAAACAGTATCACATAAGAGTTCATAATGTTTCATTTGCATCCAAAAAATCAATAACATTCATATTGCGTGATTTTTTGTCTCTTCTCTAGCTGGTGCATAATGTACCAAAATGTAAAAAAAAGTATCGAACGAATGTTCTGTCTTTACTTCTAACATAAAACGTCAAATTTGAACGTATTCCAATTTTTCCAAGATTCATATCATGTGGAGTGGAACTAATGTTACTTGTAATTTTGTTTACTGAATAATATTTACATCATATTTGTCACCCCCACCCCTTATTGGCCCAGATTTCATAGCTCCCCCCAGAAATCGTTACTGCTGTGGGATGCTTAATGAGTTCATCGGGGGAGTTGTCGTTAAGTTGGTAAAAGGTCATGGACAAGGTCGAAAGATACGAACAAACATTATTTCTTTATTATGAGATCAGCCCTTTATATGTGATATTTAGAAAATCTTTCTTCAAAGTGTTTATACAAGGAATTATGAATTGCAAGTATGTAACTTATTTTCATTTTATTAAAATGTACCTATGTTTATCTTTTTTCTAGTATCAGCAAATTTCACCACATTATAAAGGATCATAATAATTCTGCGCCTAAATGAAATGTGCGTCGTATTTGCTAAGAATTTCACGTAAGGCGCCTAAAAATCAAAGGCTTCTCTTCGGATATCGTTTCGTTACTTAAGAAAACTTCTGAAAATATTTGAAGAAAGAAGAATAAGAAGAAAGCAGTCCTCCTCCTCGCGTTCACTGCGTTGCCGTTATGTGTTAATTTTAAATCATAAGGCACGCGGTGAATGCCAAGAGAGGACTCATTCGTCGTGCTTACAGAAAACAGGAGAGTGCCATGATTTGAAGCTGAACAATCAAGAAAAAATATTTTAGTTAACTGAATCTAATTAGTATTATGTTGCATAATTGCTCGATATTGTGTATAGTATATTGTAACATGTGTACTTACAATGTCATATTCATATTCATTTATTTGCTTTCCACAATGTATATACAGTAGATGTTTAGTCTTAAACGACTTTTTACGACGTTTTTTGACGTTTTAGTCTTGACGGGCCTGTTGGTATAGTGGTCAGTGGCCCTGACTGCTATGCTCAAGGTCGTGGGTTCGATTCCCACCCAGGACAAATGTTTGTGTGATGAGCACGATCATTTGTTCTTTGTCTGGGTGTAATTTATCTATAACATGTATGTATTTAAAAATATATATGTATGTTTATCAGTTGTCTAGTACTCATACCACAAGCTCTGCTTAGTTTGGGACTAGATGGCGTCGTGTGAAAGTTGTGGAATATTATATTATATTATTATTATTAAAGATAAAAGGAACAATTATGGACCCTGTTAGGGCACAGCAATAATATAAAATAGAAAACTAGAACTTAAAACTAAAACATAACATTATTTAAAATTTATTGTTTGAATAAAAAAATTACTTAAAAAGAATAAACGATATTTCCTTATAATTATTGAGATCAGTTACAAAAAAGTACTTACAAATATATTAAGAAAATTATAATAATTAAAATTTTACTTATTTTTATTTTACTTTTACTTACATGTGTAGATTATGTAGGTAGTGGTTATTTGCTGTATTTTATTTATTTATAGTTTATCGGTTAAATATTCGTTTATGTTCAGTAGAAATAGTTTTAGTTTATTTGTAAAAGTGTTATAGTTATTTAAGTTCTTAATTTCTTCGGGTAGCTTATTATATAGTTTGATTGACATAACATAACAACTAGAGGAATGCATTTTCAGTCGTGATGTAGGTATGTTTAATCTATTTTTGTATCTTAGTGTAATTTTTGTTTGTATTTCTTCTCGTTTAGTACATATATATAATAATGTATCCGGGTGGTTACGTACAAATTTACACATTTCAAAAATATAGTAGGGTAGTGTGAGGATTTTTAGTTCTTTGAAGAGTGGTTTACAACTATCAGTCTCTTCGATGTTGACTAATATCCTAATAAGTTTTTTCTGTGGGGTAAGTAATAAATGTACGTCTGTACTATTTCCCCATAGGATGACCCCGTATTTAAGCCATGCATAGCCATAGGCGTAGTAGGTGACTAGTGCAGTTTTGAGATCTGTTGTTTTTTTTATCTCACGGAGTGCGTAGGAGAATGTAGGTAATTTAGATGTTAATTTATTAATATGAGACTTCCAATTTATATTCGTGTCCATGTCTAGGAGGGTAAATTTATCAACTACTTCCAATTTAGAGTTTTTGAAGCTGTAATTAACATTTATAGGTATTTTTGGCAGGGGTGAAAAGTCATTATTTTTGTTTTATTGAAATTCATTTCAAGATTGTGTTGTGTCATCCAGTTTGTTGTAGTATTAAGTATAGAGTTTAATCAATTATTAAGGTTACTATTATTTTCGCACGAGGCAAGTATGGATATGTCATCTGCAAATAAGACACAAGGTTCATTTATATGGTTAGGAAGGTCATTTATGTATACAAGAAATAGAAAACAGCCTATAACGCTTCCTTGCGGTATGGATGCCTGTATTTGTATGCTGTCAGAACGGAATATTGCTATTTCTTTAGTACTGCGATTTAAAAAATCAATTTCTACTAATTGTTCTCTGTGCTGTAAATAAGAGGTGAACCATTCGTGGCATTTACCTCGAATTCCTATGCTATATATTTATTTTAACAAAATGTCAAACTGGTCATAGGCTTTTGTCAAGTCGAGATAGTTAAGCGCGTAGCGTTAACTTTAAAAATATAACAATATTACTTTTAAAAGCAATCATATAATCGGAAGTAACCGGAAAATTTGGTATCAGAGTACCTGAATTCTTTTATCAAAACACGATAGGAAACATTATCAACAGTGCATTTTAATCAAAGAATATTAGTGCTTCATGACAAGCTTTGTACGAAGTTAAATATTTAGAATGTTTAACTGTCGGTAAACGTGGCACTCTATCTTAATAATCCACATCATGCTATAAATAAGTCACATAATCATGAACCTATACTACCTATGTATGTATGTATGTGCTTATCTCCATTTCCAAACATACCTACTCATGCTAATGTATGTACCTACATAAAATCTGAAGACGTTCACAATTTCAAACAAAACTCAAACTAGGTCAGTGTTTCATTGTTTCGTTATACCTACTTATACGGAATTGCATAATTTACAATATTCTACCACATAGGTAAGCATGCGTGCGCGTGAATTCAATCTGATACAATAACAACTTCAATGCTAATCACCCAAATATACATTGGGATGTTATGATGTCCAGAGATTTGGGTTATAGAACCTGTTGACCGACCCAGGGTGGAGAATCACTTTACAGGAACATAGGTAGTACCAGTATGAAACATATTTTTTTTTTAATTGATAATAGGCTCTACCATCTCACCTGATGGTAAGCGATAATGTGGTCGAAGATGAAGCACGCTTACCTAGAAGTAACTTATTCACTCTTGACTGAGAGACCCCTGGGTTATAGGTATCAGGCAACACAGACTCCGGCAGGGAATTCCACTCCTTAGCCATACGCACAATGAAGGTATTCCCTAAACGTTTAATGCGTATAAGTGGGATGTCCACCATGTAACGATGGCGCATCGCCGTTTGTCTTGTAGTCCGATGATGGAACGGGCTTGGCGGAATTAGATAGACTAGCAACTCGTCGTCGATGTTCAAGGCTCTGGAGCTTTGATTCGACCAGTGTATCGTGTGTACAGGAACATAGGTAGTACCAGTATGAAACATGTTTTTTTTTTTTAAATTGACTATAGGCTCTACCATCTCACCTGATGGTAAGCGATGATGTGGTCGAAGATGAAGCACGCTTACCTAGAAGTAACTTATTCACTCTTGACTTAGAGACCCCCGGGTTATAGCTATCCGGCAATACAAACTCCGTCAGGGAATTCCACTCCTTAGCCGTACGCACAGTGAAAGTATTCTCAAAACGTTTTATATTGTACTACCTTCTGCTCGCGACTTCGTTCGTGTGGGAGAGTTTTCCCGCATAAATCCCGATCACTTGGGAATTCCAAGATAAAAAGTAGCCTATGTGTTATTCTAGGATGTCCACTATCTATTTACCGAATTTCATTCAGATGCGTTCAGCAGTTTTGGCGTGAGTAACAAACATCCATCCATCCAAAGATTCAAACTTTCGCATTAAGAATATTATTATAGATTCTCCAGATCTACTCAGATCTAAGGGCTGTGTGTGACCGGGTATATAGTTTTTGTGAACGATATAAAATCTTTGACGAAAGCCAAAACGGATTCCGAAAAAACCGTTCGACAACTCTAGCTGTCTATAAATAAATGCAAGAAGTTATTAATATTATAAATGATAAACAATATGCAGTAGGAATACTTTTAGATATGACTAAGGCATACGACAAACTCCAGTTTAATATCCTACTGGACAAATTGTACAGAATAGCAATTCGAGGAACTGTTCATAAATGGTTTGCATCATATCTAAAGGATAGAGAACAATACGTGGAAATAGAGCACTTTAATAAAGACCAAAAACGCATAATTCAAGTTAGATCCGACAAACTTATTATTAATTCATCAATTCCCCAGGGTAGTGTTATTGGTTGTCTCCTTTTTATAATTTACATCAATGACTACCGATCTCGAAACTGCACTCACGACCTACTATGCCTACGCTCATTCATGGCTTAGCTAGCGTAATTATGTGGGAATTTAGCACTGACGTTCATACGCTTTTCATACTCCAAAAGAAATTAATGAGAATCACTGTGAATATATTCAATTCAATTCAATTTATTTTTATTTCGGATTATTCCATATTTGTTTGTTAGTAACATGCGAACTTACAACCTAGTGTTAGTAATAGCCTATTAACAACTTATAACTAAAGTTTAAAAACCTAAGCTGCGTGGGACACGCCGAACCTGGGGTATGTTTATTTGACTGCATGCAGTCGTATCCATCGCCTCAAGATCGGAGAGTCCCACCTATCAGCTAACGTTCTCAGAATGGTGTTGGGGCTGGCCAAAGAGTATGTAATACACTATGCTGGCGCGTACGCGGCGCTGCACAGTGGTCCGGATTTTTAAAATGATGGACTTTCGATCGAAGATGGTTATTTCACTAAACAAAAAATGGTATCGAATAGTATATAAGGGGTGTCTCCGTAAGAGTGCACTTTTTCATTTTAAAATAAAAACAAGTATTTTATGACAGAGTTGTGATATTTTTATTGTATTGTAAAGAAGACATGTTCCGATTAAGTATGGAATAAAATATCCGGCAAATGACCCCCACGGCTCCGATGACAGAACATTACTTTTCATGAAATTTTCCAAGACTTTTGCACAGAGATGTGGCTGTATCTCACCGATGACGCGTTGGATTTCCGATTTGAGCTCAGGAATTGTTTCGGTTTTAATCGCATAAACCCAAGATTTCACAAAACCCCAAAGAAAAAAATCATACGGCGTTAAATCGTACGATCTTGGTGGCCAGTTGACATCAGAATTTCGTGAGATAATGTGTTCTGGAAATCGATGCTGCAATAAGTCCATTGTTTCATGCGCGGTGTGGCAGGTTGCGCCGTCCTGCTGAAACCACATGTTGTCCAGATTCATGCCGTCCAGTTGAGGCCACAAGAGGTCCGTTATCATATTCCTGTAACGAATGCCGTTCACAGTCACTGCAATTTCAGAAAAGTAAGGTCCAATCACGCTACCTGACCAAAATCCGCACCAGACAGTTACTCGTTGTGGGTGCATTTGTTTCTCATGGATTGCATGAGGATTTTCTGAGTCCCAAATTCGACAATTTTGTGTATTCACGAAGCCATCCGTATGGAAATGCGCTTCATCGGAGAAAATGACTTTTTCCGAAAAATTGGCATCGACTTCACTTTGCTCCATTACCCATTGAACGAATTGCCGGCGCTTTCCGTGGTCTGCTGGTTTGAGCTCCTGAGTTAACTGAATCTTGTACGCATGAAGGTCTTTAGTCAAAATTCGCTGCGTAGTGCTTCGTGAAATTTGAAGTTGTTGAGAACGATGTCGAATTGATATTTTCGGGTTTTCGGTGACACTCTCGTTTACAGCAGCAATGTTTTCAAGAGACCGACCGGTGCGTTGACGCAAAGGATTCTTATTATCCATAATATGTATTATCCATAATTGACCCAGTTTCTTCAAATTTTTTGACCACTCTTCGAATGGTTGACACATTAGGTGCACTTTCTCGGCTGAAAATTTGGCGAAGTTTGCGAGCGGTTTCAGCGTAACTTTCCCCGTTTATATAATGAGTTTTCACAATTATAACGCGTTGTTCTTTCGAAAAGCTCTCCATTTTTAATAATCGGAATAAACAGAGGTGACAGCAGTCAAATTTCAGAGTTGCCACATGCATGAAAAAAAATATTCCAATTTTAAAAAAGTGCACTCTTACTGAGACACCCTTTATAACGCTGATCAATATTTTTTTAATTTTTGGATAAAATTGCTCCTTCACGTCAAAAAAGCATTTTGAAAAAAAAACGTATAGGAGAAAATCTATTTTATTTTTTTCTCCGGCTGATATCAAAGTATAGTAACCAAACCTTATATTCTAGTAAGTACTTGTTGCCCTTAATACGACGACATATAATTTGCTTGCGTATCCCTGCGGACTTGGCGCCTACGATGATTCAAATATTCAAATTTTTATGTCGATTTTTCTTAATGTTTTTGACGATTCATATTAAAAGAAACTGTTCGAAATGGATAAAGCCCTGAAAAGGGCTATTTTTAGAAGTCCTGAAAAGGACTATTTCAGGTAGTCCTGCAAAGGACTATTTTATGCAGTCCTCATAAGGACTATTTTAATGAAACGACTTATCTTACTAACTCAATTCAATCCATAACAATATCACTAAATCTGTCACGCTAAATCTATTACGCTAATGGATCGTCAACTCCTGCCTGCAGCTCCTGTAGATCCATATTTTCAGTTTCTTCTGTTGTTACGTCAGGCAACAATAAAAGCTCTTTAACATCCGAAAAAAAAATCGTAATTTTTTGAGTTGTTGTATTTTGGTCGAATATGGGATAAATATGGGTCCAAACTAATTAAAAAAATTTGCAACAAGTCTTCGTTGGTCTTCATCCTGTTAAATTTTCTTGTGTGATTTTCACGAACTCTTCGAAATACCAATTAGTAGGAAGCCAAAGTGTTCGCAAATGTCTGCACCATGTATGAGCAACTTGTGCACACTTGCGGGCATATAAAACCACGGGTATAGATGAACAAACATCTCAGCTGTATCTCGACAATACGTTCTAAATTTTTCAATATCTATAATAATATAATAATAATAATATTTATTTCATCCAAAATTTACAATTAATATACAATGGTCAATAAATCAAAAGATTACATAAATGTTAAAACTAATGCTTAGGTATATATAATTGATTTACAACTATTATTTATTTACATTTAGATTAAATCACCTGTACTTAAAATACCTCTTAACGGCTTGCCTGAGCTAGGTTAAACCTGTGTTTCAGGCTGTCGCTAATAATATTTTTATTGCAGGATCAATTATTATTTGTAAAACTAGTGTAAACAAGAACAAATATACAATAAATGTTTAATAACTACAGGAATATGGATACATTATATAAAATTCAAAATAGAAACTAATCACATAAAACTATTTTTAAATTATTTTAAAATTTGTGTCAAATTCTCAGTGTCTGCATAAATATGAATTATCGGAATATTTAGCTAAGCTAAATATTCCGATAACATGATACTGCATTTTTTGTAATTTTTGCTATGTATGTCTATTATCTTATTAATTTTATTATTTTAAAAAGGTCCTAAAAATATGTAAAATCTATAAACAAATGCATGTCTAGTTTGTGGCCGAGTACTGACCAGGTCTTTCCTTCTCTTGACTGATGGTGCTGGGTTAAAAGGTAGATCAGTATGCTGTTTTAGTAAGATATGGAGTATAAATAATTGACGAACTGTTAGTACTTTGCATGCTACGTAAAGCTGATGTGTTGGAAATAAAAAAGGACGAAAGGTGGCCTTTAGAATTGCTCTTTGAGCATGTTCTAGAGGAAGTAAGATGGTTTTTGTGGCACCACCCCAAGCAATTATGCAGTAGGTAAGTATGGATTGAACTAAAGCTAAATATACCTGTTTTATTAAGTTATAGTCTGTAATGTAACGTAAGTTTTTAAATATATATATTAATTTACGTATTCGATTGCATAATAAGTCGATGTGTTTACGAAAATTTAGGTTAGGGTCAAGAGTGACACCTAAATATTTCATATTGTCTGTTTTCGCTAAAGTGGGACAAGTACATGCAATGTCAGCGTTATAGGTTGTACAGCTATGCTGCCGTCATAAGGAAAAAGGGCATAACTAACAATTTTTTCCGAAATTGAGTTCTATACATATTCCAAATCAGAAAAAAAATGCCCACCTGCTAATATTTTTTGTACAATTTTAGGAACAAGATAAACAAAAGTACCGTAAGCTAAAAGGGCACAACTGAGCCACTTTTTAAGTTTTTGTACGTAAAAAGAGCACATCTCATTTATAGTACGTCAAATGATGCGGCTTTTATTTGTATCACGATAAATATAATAATTTATTTAGTTGAAAAGGCATAATTCACCTGCGTTAAATATTAAAGGCATAACTACCACCGATGTGCCCTTTGAGTAAAAATTTACCAATTAGACCTTGACATTTACAACCGTTAAAGTACCGTTAAGTTAAAAAATTGGCTAAGTGCGAGTCAGGCTCGCCCATGAAGGGTTTCTTTGAAGGGAATTTATGGTAATTTGTTAAGTTACAGTTAATAAAGTAATTTTTTTTTAAGTTTTGAGACGATAATTTGTGTTACCGTTTTAACCCTTAAATGCGCGGTGTTGTTTAAAAATGACATACTGAAAACCACAGATTATGAGGAACTTCTTATGTTTTTTTAGTAATTATAACTACTAATTCTTGTTTTTGATCGTATTTATACTTATTTTTCGTAATGGCCATAAAGAATGCTTTTTTTACTTTGACACAATTTAAATGTAAAATGTCACTTTGAAGAAAGTTTGTTTTTGGGCGCGAACCAAGTTTTGAAACTGTGTTTGGACTTCAACAAATATTACGTAAGTTTATAAAATTACTTATATTTGCTTGTTTATATTATCAATTATACGTATAAATTACAAAATATTGAAAATAATAGATATCTTTGTAGACATAAGCTTAAATCCGTTTGTTGTAGGAAAACAACAGTGCGCATTGCTGTGTAAATAATTGCATGTTTGGTGAAGGGCTCTTCTTTTACGTTTCAGCATGTCACGTTTACTAGAACGGGATATTTTATCATATTTAGAAAACCTTCAGGACTCCGAAGACGGATTGGATGGTACTCCGAGGTAGAAGATGAAGGTCAGTATTATCAAAATGTACAAGATGTTCTTCGAGACCTTGAAGATGAGGATACTCAGCCTGATTTGATGGATACTGATCCTCCTCTTGTAACCAATGATAATAAGAATATGCAAGACTCTCCCATCCCCAATCACACCCCGATTCCCCCATCTCTCTCTCCACAACCATTACCTGTGGCCAACATGACATCGCAAGAGACGCCTAGGGAGGATAAATCGACCTGTGATTTGGCGAAAAAGAAACCTTGTTACTGATGAAGACAGGCTAATTTTTAGGGGAGAAACTCAAGTACCAGAGGCTTTGATGCAATACAGTGCAGTGCTTACCCAGAGATCATCCGGATTATGACAGGCTCTACAAAATAGGACCAATTGAGGCGACGCTCAACAGCTAATTTAGGAAGGTTCCTATAGAACAAAGGCTCTCCATCGACGAACAGATGTGTGCTCCGAAACTGAGCCACTACATAAATCAATACCTCCCAAACAAACCTTGTGGGGTTTGTTTGGGAGTTCAAACTGCATCTCATATCTAAGAAAGAAAGAGTTGCTGTTCCATACCTAAAGGTCATTCGAGAGTACAATGCGCATATGGGAGGAGTAGATTTGTGAGATTCGTTCATAGGTCATTACCACATTACAATGTAAAGCCGCAAGTGGACAATGCGTTTATTATAGCATTTTCTGGACCTCAAAATAATAAATTCGTGGATAATGTACAAGAAATTACATTCGATAAGGGGCAACAACAAACTCCTCAATGTAGGTAAAGTTTAGGCTAAAACTTGGTGATACACTGTGTCAAATTGGTCTACCTACAAATGGAGCTAAACATGGTCGGCCTAATGGGGGCTCCTTACAAGGAGAACTTGAGCTGAAGAAGTTCCGAGGTCCAGCTCAAGCAGCTCCATCAAAAGATGAGCGTTTGGACCAGACCTCTCACTGGGCAGTTTGGATGGATAAGCAGCAAAGGTGTAAGGTCCCAAAATGTTCAGGGTTTACTTTTAAATTGTGCCAAAAATGTTAAGTCTCTTTGTGTGACATCAAAAAAATTGTTTTTTATTTTAATCCCACAATAACCAATAAATAAACAGCTTCAAAACAGATTATTGTTTTCATCAGATCCATAATAGCACAATTCCAATGAATGCGCAATGTGGTTTTAAAACAACAATAACATTTGTGAAAAAAAAGTACAGTAAATTTGAATATTTATTTTTTTTACAATTTTTCTTGTAAAATAAAACCTATTTACTAATAAATACATTTTTTTTCAAAAAAAATAAAAAAATCGTGCATTTAAGGGTTAAATAAAACTTTTATAAATATTCCCTAATTGTTTTATTTACCTGTTATTTTGTATAATTATTAAATTAATTATTATTATTATTATTGCCCTGTGCGATAAGACCGCCCATTGTACACTAGTTTTATTATTTGTATCTTTAAATGTATTGTAAGGTGTACAATAAAGTACATAATAAATAATAAATAAATAAATAAATAAATAAAGGCATATTTTAATAAATGCGCCTTTTCATTGTATTATTTCATATTTTTTCACAAAATGTCAGAATGAAAAGTCACATTTGGTTAGTTATGCCCTGTATACGTAATATTTATAACTTTACTTATTTTTTTATGCTACGTTGAAAGAGAAAAATTTGATTATTTAATAATTGCCAATAAAATAAAAACTTATATTTCAATAATCGTATAGTAATCGTGAAAATGAACTAATTTTAATACATCTATTTTCGAAAAATAATATTATAGCCGATATTTTTCGCCAAAAACCAATAAAAACTTTAAACTCGATTTTATCCATATTTATAAAATGTTAGATGTGCCTTTTTTCATTATGACGGCAGTATGTGCGTAAATGTTTTGATTAGTAATTAGTTTGTTGTTATTCTTCATTAAAAATATGATATATTTAGTTTTATCTCTATTTAAGGTTAGAATATTATTATAAAGCCAATTTAACACGATAGTAAATCTCGACTGAGCGAGTTCATAGACCTCTTCTGTTGTTTTTGCTGAGAATACCAGAGCCGTATCATCCGCATATGGTACCGTTTTCGAGATTCAGGTTGCACAGGTCATTTATATTATAAAATACAGGTCATATAAATTAGAAATAGTATCGGACCCAAAATTGACCCTTGTGGTATACCAAAGGAACTGCTTTTCAGGTCAGAACTTACATAATGACCAATTTTCACACATTGATGTCGGTCGCTAAGATAATCAGCAAAAAGTTCTAGTGAATTCCTCTTATTCCCAGAGCTTCAAGCTTGTGTAATAATATAGAACAAGAAATAGTGTCGAACGCCTTGGCTATGGCCTATGGCACATCCAGATGAAATTGTTTGAAGAATAACCGCGAAATGCTTTAGTAGGTTTTTATCAATATTGGTAATTTCGGCAGATTTCTCATAATCTCTAAAAAACCTTCTGGCTGTATTTCCGTCGTTTGTAGTTCCAAAGCCTTGCTTAACAAAATCTACAAGAATTCCCATTTGCTGCTTGAATTCTTCTTGTGTCAGTTGTTTTTTCGCAGCTTTTAGTTCCTTGTTAGCACCTCGTGCAGCCCACATTTTAAAGTCCATGTTGTATGATATATGTAGAATACACTCCATACAACGAATCCACATATGAAGAGTAGAAAGTCCATATTTATAAACATTTTCTCGTACAGGTCTTGAAAATACTTCTGACAGCTTGTTCATCTCAGTCGGCTTAGCAAGACAAATATTGCAGGCAGATGCAGATGATGTATCAGTTATAATAGTGGCCACTTTTCCGTCGATCATTGTCATATGAAGGTCGTGATTAATCTCCACTTTGTACGACCAATCCTACTAATCGTACTAATATTATAAATGCGAAAGTTTGTGAGGATGGATGGATGTTTGTTACTCTTTCACGCAAAAACTACTGAACGGATCTGAATGAAATTTGGTAAGTATATAGTTGGCAGCCTGGAATAACACATAGGCTACTTTTTATCCCGAAATTCCTACGGGATCGGGATTTGCGCGGGAAAACCTTCCCACGCGTACGAAGTCGCGGGTAGAAGCTAGTATTATAAATGTGAAAGTTTGTGAGGATGGATGGATGTTTGTTACTCTTTCACGTAAAAACTACTGAATGGATCTCAATGAAATTTGGTGAGTAGATAGTAGGCATCCTGGAATAACACATAAGCTACTTTTTATCCCGGAATTCCCACGGGATCGGGATTTACGCGGGAAAAACCTCCCACGCGAATGAAGTCGCGGGCAAAAGCTAGTATTATCTATTTGTTCTTTTAATGAAGCTTCTTCTTGCTTGATATCTTCTGCTGTCTCTTTACAAAATTCCAAACTTAATAGGCCTATAATAATAGGTTGAAGAAGGTGTTGGGTTTTCCCATATGGTGATATTATTAGAAACTAATTTAAGAGGGACAAGACTTGACATAAATACCGATGAATGACTGAAGTTTATTTACATCTTCACTTCTTTGCTTGAAAGCCCATTTTCTCTGTCTTTCTTTAAAACCCGTGGTGATAAACATCCTGACCGATCTGTTAGATATAAGAATATGTTAATGTTACCCTCTCTTTCGCGCATAGAATTGCATTCAAATAGTCCTTATGTTACGTCGATAAAAATCTAAATATATATAAGTCAAAGGTGACTGACTGACATAGTGATCTATCAACGCACAGCCCAAACCACTCAAACCACTGGACGGATCGGGCTGAAATTTGGCATGCAGGTCATACATCATACATCAACTCAAGCAGATATTACTTAAGAAAGCATATTATTCATTAAATGATTATTTGAACGACAATAATATGTATAAATTGACATAGAATAATTTAGTTAATTAGTATGGACATTGATCTCAATATACATATATGATTTATTTATTTGGACATGTTAATCTAAACTTGTAAACTAATATTATAAAGAGGAAACATTTGTGTTTTTGTATGTTTGTAACGTTTTCACACGAAAACTCCTGGACCGATTTCAAAAATTCTTTCACCATTAGAAAGCTACATGTTCACTGAGTCACATAGGTTATATTACATTAAAAAAAAATAGGGTCTGTTAATAAAAATGCAATAATGTAACCCAAGGTGTGAAAAAATTAGTCATCGCTGCGGAAACTATTGATGATAGAACAAAAAAATGTGCTACAGTATTATAGAACGTATATCGCAATATCTACAAAAAAGTCCGCGATACCATATGTCCAACTACTGTAGTTATGCCACTATAACTACGTTTTAACATTTTAAAAGTTGATAAAAGTGCCGACAATAATCAAACCATATTATTCATACCTCTGAATTAATCCTTATTCCATTAAATGATATTATGATTATATATGATTAAAAATACAAAATTAAAGATCATTTCAATACCTGTAAAATACTTTTTAAATTATTAAAATCGGACATTCCATTCAAAAGATATAATGAATTTAAAAATGTAAATCTAAAGAAAATAATGCAATTTTATATAAAATTCTTCCTCCTCCTCCCGAAGCTGAAATTTGGCATGGATGTTCCTTGGGGTGTGTAGGGGAGCACTAAGAAAGGATTTTTGTAATTTCCCACGGGATCGGAATTTACACGGGAAAAACCTCCCACGCGAACCAAGTCGCGGGCAACAGCTAGTAATTAATATTTCGACTTTTTTTTATTTTGAAATTATTATATATAAATCATATAATAACTACAATCTTTAGGAACAATACAAGTATTAAAATATATTGTATATAATCAAATTAAGTTTTTTTTTTCTAAATAAATGTACATTGTTATTATTATTTTTTGTTAATCTATTGAATTTTTTATTAAAATATTGAGATTTTTAATAATCTATTGCCTTTTTTTGTTTTAATTTATTGACATCTTAAATTTTATTATTGTAAATTGAATTAATTTAATTTTTGCTGTACAGGGTCCACAATTGTATCTTAGCTTTAAGCAATTACTGTAACAACCAAAATAACATTATGGTACGCAAATATAAATATATGAATATGAATACTCGTCCGCTGGAAGTTCCTTTTATTGATGACCCCTGGTTTCTGTAAGATCACCAGCCACTCGTTTGCTTTATGAGCCACAGACAGCACTGGGAGGTCAGTACGTCGATTCTGTAAAATTCGAACAACAACTCGCATCTCACATAGCTATTCACTGTCACTTCGCTTATGGTACAAAGTGACCTTGATTTTGCATTCTGTAAACAGTGTCGAAGTGACGGAGGAATTACCTTACCGAATGCCACTTCTCACGTCATCTCATACTTTATCTGTCAAAATCTTTAGTTCAACTCGCTGACACGCTCGCAAGGGTAGCGCTAGTGTAAATTCGAATTAACAACCGAGTTTTTAGAATGCCAATCAATAAACTCACAGCGGATTCAGATTCGAAGTTTAGAATGAGGTCTTACATAATAACACAGCTGGTCACCTGTCCTAGTACACCAATAGTGGTCGTGCCTGCAGTCCAGGCAAGACGGCACATCTTACCCCCAGACCTTGTACTAGTGGTCCATGTCCATTTATCAAAGATACGATTGAAGCAGTGGTGAAGCGCTGCATATCGCGGGTTCGACCCCCGCACGGAACAAATGTGTGAACGGTCGACTATTAGTACTTCCAGGTTTAGCTGTTTGTAAATTTGAGTTTAAATTCTTTTTTAGTAAACCCACAGTAAGAAAGATATATTATAGTAAGGGACAACGTATTATATCAAAACACATCTAAATCCATAAAGCCGTCGAGCCATCATTTATAATATTGGAAGTATGATGGTATAGTTTATATACATTTCCAAATGTTCTTCGTGTACATAAGACTCTACGTTGATTATCCAAGTAGCCCACAAACTTCCTTAAAACAATATTTTAGTCTCACAATCATGATTCTTTTCTTCATTCATTTCAAACAAAACATTTACAAGCACTTTTCAATTCAGCAAAGTCGGTCTGTCAAAGGGATGAAGTTTGTTGTACGTTCTCGAAGATTTTTCTAGGAACTTCTATTCCCGCGTCCAATACAGGATATTTCAAAAGCGCATGGTCATATTTAATTTTGAAGTTCAGTATTTATGTAGGATTTGTGTAGGTATGTATTTTCATATTTGTAACGAATAGATCAGATTTTAAAATTTCAATTACAATTAGAATGCTTTTTGAAAATTATAACTGAGTGATATAGGCAATTTTTTTATGAAAACTTCTTCACGCGATCGGAGCTGCGGGTAGCAGCTATTCTAAGCTAATAGTATAAGATGATAAAATTTGTTTGTATGTAGGGGTAATCTACGGAACTAATGACCAAATTCTAAACTTTATTTCATTAGTAGTAAGGTGTATTGTTGGTGAGTGCTATAAATTATTTCGAAATCCACGTGGACGAAGTCGCGGGCGAGTGCTAGTAGGTAATGTTTATATTGAAGCAGAGTCATAGCCCGGAACAACGCAGGGTTTTATAAACGTGAACGCTTCCAGAGCGCGTGAACAATCATTTAGTTATTAAAACTTTATGCGACACAAAATATACAAAGGCGGATTTAATGCCTCAGGCGTTCTCTACCAGTCTATCATGCTAAAATTTACATGTACGAGTACCATATTGACTAACATATTGTGGTACCTACACAATACACATGTTTACCCTAAGTGGACCCCAAAACACTACTTATGTTTAGTACGTATTCTTGTCCAACATGACAATTACTCTAAAGTCTAAACCATTGTATGTATATTCATCGAGATAAGACAAAAAATACGTTCTCATAAGACGGGATTTGCTTTGCCATGACCACAAAGCAAAACATTAAAATAAAAAACCGGCCAAGTGCGAGTCGGATTCGCGTACGAAGAGTTCCGTACCATTTTCTATAAAAATGGCAAAAAAATCACGTCTGTTGTATGGGAGCCCCCCTTAAATATTTATTTTATTTTATTTTTAGTATTTATTGTTATAGCGGCAACAGAAATACATATTTTCGTGAAAAATTCAACCGTCTAACTATCGGGATTCTTGAGATACAGCCTTGTGACAGACAGACGGACGGACAGACAGCGAAGTCTTAGTAATAGGGTCCCGTTTTGACCCTTTGGGTACGGTAAACATTCTGAAAAATTAAATAAAACCATGTCTTATTTAGATTATCATTACATCGCGCAAATATAGTATAACCACAGCACCTAACTAAACTAAAAAAAATATTGCTTATATTACTTCTGAAAACTATAGAAAATCTCTGGGAAACACAGTAGGTTACTTTAGTCTGAGTGTTCATTCATAATTTTTAGAAGGATGGATACTATTAAAACAGAATCCAATATGGCTTACACGGGACAAGATCGCGGGCGCAAGCAGGGATAGCTGTTCATTCACCTTAAAACAGCTTAGTTTAGGTAAACTGGACGCATAAGCATTAACATATCAGCCCACATAGATGCAATTTAGAGAAAACCGCATTGATGTTATGAAACTGTTAGTTACGTAGAACATTGACATGACAAAAGAAAACTGTTTTATTTCTTTCATAGAATCAGCTCTCAAATCATTAAATGTTGTAATGAAAAAGTACTACATACGGCAATCACCGACTCATAAAAAAAAACAATTTGTCTGCTTTTTGTGGATTTACTTATTTACTGATTAATTGCACTAGTAGACATAAATTAGGGAAGACACTGTTTTCCTGAGATACAGGCTATGCCTAGTTCAGGAAACAGAGCTCCATTTATTATAATAAAGATCATTATCATTGCTTATTAATAGCATAGCATATTATTAGCATCCAAATAACGTGTCCGTCTTTTCAAAAGGGGTCTAAAGAGCTGAGTTACCAGATTTTCCACGACTTACCCAAGATTCCTTTTAAATTTGTCATCAGCTACATTGTTTTTATGATATCATTTCAGAGCAATTTGATGCTACAGCAATTTGACGCGGCCACGTTTATAGGTCAATACTCAATACCTATCCATTGTTACAAAAAATACGTATTAGATAGGTACATATAAGTTAGGTTCGAATGCTCATCATCAGCCGAAAGGTTACGTGAAGGTCAATGTACTATGGTTACTTTTTGTATTATCTTCAATATTCATCGATAGGTTTCCTCAGCAACACGAACACATATGCATGCAGAGACTTACTTTATCTTCTTATACGTTAATCAATCCAGTGGGGTTATTTTTCTACTAAAATAATATACATATAGTGCTTATGACCAATTTCGGCCACGGCGTCGCTGTGTAGATGGCTAATCTCAGTGGAAAAGAAAGAAAGAAAATTGCGTTTATTGCCATAAAAAGAAATAAAAACAATAATAACAAAAAACAATATTGTGCCAAAAGGGCCTCAGCTAAGCATAATGAAAAAGGAAAAGCGAAGAGGAACAGCCTTGTCCTTCATGGCCCTATGGGACGGTAATCGGACTCGATCGGAGAGAGATCTTCACAGGACTTACGTGCAATCAACAACCAAGTAGTCAAATCCCATGTGCTGTGTCATTAGTTGATGAAAAACTAAATCATAACCCTCGGGGGAAAATAGTTTACCGTTTCCATATAAACTGTTTGTCGCAGGTCTAGTTTTTCCGTTCCTTGTGTGTTTTATGTTCTAAACACCTATTTTATTCTATACATACATAATTCATACATATAAATAAAATTGAAGTCCGTCTGTGATTTCAAAATAACAGATAACACAGGCCGACAAAATTTTTAACCAGAAACCAGACTATATAACGTGTAACTTAAACGGTATATACATATCAAGTGTACAGCTTCTTTGGATGATAACAAATGATATGGCAAGGGTTTTGTAATCTATGTCTACATGTGTGGAACTTGTTAGAAATTTCAATACATTGATACCAGAGACCGAATCTTTCAAATTAAGAACGAAGAGAATTCAAGTCACGTGGAAGGTTACTAACCCTCGTAGTGCTGTGACAGGTCTGTTATGATTGGCATTCAAGAAACATATGAAACCGATAATTTGGTATCAATTTTTTGAGTCACTTATTTTGAGCTGAATCTGTGTATAGAGTCTCCATACCAGATGTTGTCTTCAGCCCTTATGGATAGATATAGGGTTTCCGTTACACGTTGTATATTTTCGAAGGTTTTCGATGGGCTGAATCCAAATCTGGCCTCAGAATTGCTCTATCACGTCAGGTTTCTGATATATCCTAACCTAAAAGTGCAACAAGTACTGTTTTTGCCCGATTTTGTGGTTATGTAGACTCACGAATTATTTTTTCTAAAAAAATAAAGGTTACCATATTAAAGAACAAATCTTCCTCTTTCAAACTTTCAAATGCCGTTGAGTTTGCTCAAATATTTTTGTTTCGCTGAAATATCGTGTTTTGAAGTTCTCATCTTTGTAAATTTTCGTATGCTTGAGGTGCGGTAGGGATGGTTTTTAGAGATAAGAGTGGGTGGGGATTGGTGGGTAAGAAGTTTACTGAGTTAGCTCGCTTGTGGTGTGAGATTTCAAAAAAAAATAAGACTTATTTCAAAAAATATGCGACTTAACTCGCTTTTCCTAGAGGTAGGTGGTTTAACCTGCTTATGGTTTGGTAGGGGTCGTGTCTAGTGGCCAGGGCGTAGATGGGGATAACTAGATGTGTATTGGTAGTTTAAGGGGTTCGGTGAGTTGGCCCACTTATGGTGAGACAATTTTTAAGAAAAATAAGACTCGTTTGAAGAAAATGAGTAATCGACTGTATCACGTCTATGATCTCAATTGATTTTCAGGTATATGGAAATTCACTAACATGAAAACTTCAAAACACGATATCTCAGCGAAAAAAAAAATTTGAAAGAGGAAGACTTGTCCTTTAATATGGTAACCTTTATTTTTTTTTTAGAAAAAATAATTCGTGAGTCTACATAACCTCAAAATCGACCAAAAAACAGTACTTTTTGCACTTTTAGGTTAGGATGTTATATAGATATTATATTATATATATTATATAGATATTATGAGGCCAGATTCGAATTCAGCGTATCGAAAACCTTCGGAAATATATAGTCTAGTTTCTGGTTAAGAAGTTTGGTTAAATTTTATTGACCTGTGTAATGAAACACTATTTATGTTATTTTGTCTATTTTTCAGACGATCTGTGTGTTTTTCTAGCTAATCTAATAATAAACGAAGAGGTTGTATTTTTCTCGTGATAAAATCCATGCCAAAGGAGCCAAGCCTTTTCGACTGCTAGTTAATTTATTAAAACCAAAGCCAACATTCATATTTTATTATTTACCCAAAACATAAATAATTGAAAATTTCAAGTTTAAAAAAATATTAAAATAATTATGTATGCATGTTATACATATTATATGTTTTATTGCATAGTGGCATGTCCTCAAGAAATGCGTGCACATATGTTTCGCGTGTGTGTTCCGAGGTCGTTCAGTGATAGCACAGCTGTAGTGTTCTCTAAAGACAATGTGTTAGCCATGAGGCCGGACGGCTTGTGCCGATTGTCCATAACAATGTATGAAGTTACTGCATGAATTAATCATTTAGCATAGGGAAATAAATACTCGCTCAGAGAGAAACTTGACAGTCAATCCATTAAAGGTATTTAATTGAGTCAAAGTCCATGGTTTTATCTAACGACTTAAAGGAAATAAAAAGGCATCCCAACGAGCACATTAGTGGAAATAGCAGCCTATTTTGTTACTTTCGGCTGTAAAATAGCGGTTCAAGGGTTCAAAAAGCAGTTCAAAGTTGCATATCTGCATCCGTAAACGTCTATAGCTATAAAAGTTACTTAAGGTGCTATAAGCTGAATCAAATACTACCCTAGCCTTCACAGTAGTCCACGGTAGAACTCATTTACCACTTACACCTTTATATGAGAGTTACGAAGGTCATTCTGCCACACACAGCTGTACAGTGGTTTCCATTGTAACTTTTATAGGTTATAGTTATAGTAACCACTATTATACTACTATAAGTTTCATTACAGAAATAATAGAAACTCTTATGCATACTATAGTTACAAAAAAAATCATCAGTGTAACTAAGGCCTTTAGTAGCAATAGTCATTCCTTGCAGGCTCAATCCATTCGCCATTGTACAGCCGCTTTTGTAACTATTATAAAACATATGCTAAACGAATAAGTACGTAACTAGATCTTATAACCTCAAAAACAAGAAAATAGGAGCTTTTTGTGGCTGTGAGTTGCACTAGGGGAACAAAAATCACTGGAAGCGTTAGAAGGGTGAAAATTAGCGCTATGATTCTCAAAAGGGAGTTATTAGAGCTAAAACTGCAGGTTATGACTACATTTATGACTACATTACTATGACGCCATGATTTTTTAAGAAAACTTATAATTCACTTGCAAAATTGAGTTGATATACATTGGTTTTTCAGTTAAATGTGCATTAAATGTACCGGTAAACAATCGGCCACTTGCGAATAGTAAGTTATCGACACGTAAAAATACGGAAATAAAATTTATTCTGTATAACAAATAAAAAATATCACATATCTTTTGTTAATTTTTTTAAATATCATAGAAGCGCGTTAAAATTACTCGAAAATTATCTTATATATCTACAGTAAACTGGACAGCGTTTTAAGTATCTTTATATATCTTGCTAATACAGAATACAAACTTTTACTACTTTTTATTTTATTTTCATGATGGCGACGAAAACACTTTACCAAAATATTATAAATAATGTCAACTAAAGATATATACAATAAAGAACTATAATCAATTCATTCGTTCAAAGTAGTTCAAAATCATTCAAAAGTAGCGCTACGAGAGCTTTAGTATAGCGTTAATAAATCATTATAGCTATTAAGGAACCTTTATGCAACCGTTGTGCAGGTTAAATGGAACTTTTGGATGCATAAAATGGCGCCCAAATAGCGCTAAAGCGGCTGCTTTAGAATGGAATATTTATTTAATTCAACTAAATTACATGACATAGTTATGAAACAACATTTTTAAACATATTTATGTAAACTAAACTAGTTGAACACTGGTACCCAAAGTAAGATTTAACTTGTGTTTTAGGTACCAGAGCTCTCGCAATTTAACAGGACATAAAATTAAGTCTATAAAACTAGGTCGTGTGAGTGACATAAAAAAAATTCATTGTTTTAAACAGTAGTAGAAAAAAAAAGAAAGCATTAATATAAACTTATTTAAAAAAAAAAAACAAACAATAACAAGAGTGATTAATCATGTATCAAATTAACTATCAGTATTCTAGCGCTATAGTGGTGTGTATTAAAGTGGTTGAGTATGGGTGGCGAAGGGTGAAAAGTGTAGATAACAATATGATGTGTGAGTGAGAATGTTGTGTATGTATTTGTAAATGTAAGTTGTAATGTAGATGAAATACAGATAAAACATTCATTTCCTAGCGGATGGTTTTTAACACGTCTTCAGTTTCAGCATAAGTTTTTGTAAGTAGCCATTCAGATACCTTTTTTTTGTACTCAGATCTAGATAGTCGATAAATGTTGCAGTGTTTGTTGACAATATTATAAATATGCCCGCTTATCACATTTAAGTTGCACTACAGACTTAAAGTACACGCTTTAAGTCTGTAGTAGACGCTCTAGCGCTTACGTCTATTACCATAAGTAATAATCGGATACGCTCCAAAGCCCTAATGCAGCCCATTTGTGCTAGTTGGGATGTAATAGAAAAAGTATCAAGAAATTACTTGTTGAAGTATTTTTTTGTTAAACATGCACAGATTAACGTAGATTTGTATACACCATCAAAATATATACGTCTGTACGTTTATAGTAGGTAATATACAAACCATCACAATTTCTAAATATTTTTATACACATTTTATACATAATGAGTTTCCCATACAAAGTCTAACTTATGAAGTATCGGAATTGCCTAAGAATCACTAGAATTGTAATTATTTACTACATTTTTTTTATTTTTTTATATTCGTGATGAGGATTAATAGAATTGTATTGTTGACGGAATTGTTCCCGTCAACAAAAAAAATCTATTAATCTAAATAAGTGTTACTGGCCAGAATTTCTGCAACAAAACTTTCGTAAACATAAATCTTTTCTTCTCTTAGATTTCCACTATATCTTGTAAGACATACATGCCTAAACCGGTAACCCTTTTTTCGGTGAGAAAATCAAACCCGTCAAAATACTGGGACCACGGTATCTCGTTTGAACATTCTCGCAATCCCGGTAAGCAATCAGGGCTATTATTGCTTGTCAGGCCCCGTCAAACAGGCAGACTTAGAAAAACAAACTATAGGCCATACGATCCGACAGGTCCATGCGGGGTTTGAACCTGTATCACTCAGCCCTGAAGTCAACTTATCAGCCCCTGTAACAACCAAGCCA
This sequence comes from Tholera decimalis, assembly GCA_943138885.2. Lineage (NCBI taxonomy): Eukaryota > Metazoa > Arthropoda > Insecta > Lepidoptera > Noctuidae > Tholera > Tholera decimalis. Next base: position 10,926,289 of record OW964553.2, on the reverse strand, counting down.
TCAAATAGTTAACTAATATATACACCTACACACAACACAGTAACAATATTTATGTTTAAATTCGTTAAGCAATTATGCTGGCAGTTACATAATATACACTTAAAGATGAAGATACCAAAGTTTTATTAACATTTTTTATAAACGTTTTGACCAAGCAATCAATCACGACCTGTCAAGGCAATCAACCTTTAAACAATTATATCAGCCTTCCGGGTAACTTTGCTCTCTGGGTTCTCGAGCTCAAAGACTAGATGATCGGAATCTTTGAAGGGAAAAACGCAAGGGTTTTCCGTACTTACAACAAACTGCGTTATGTCACTGTTTCCGGCTATCCACATAGTTTCACCTTTGTATATCTTTATTTAAGGTATACCTTTGTTGTGATTTCCAAGATCCCTAATAACCCTACTGGGTTTTGCATTGGGAATTCGCAATGCAAGTGGAAAACCGTTCGTTGTTTCTGCGCCCGATCTCCGCTGGGTCGTGTCAGATGTCGGTTTGTCTGTAATATCTCTGAACCTGTAATATGTCCAATCGCAACGGAGTACCGTTGCGATTGGACACTTTATGGAGCTCAACATATATACTCTATCCCATCAGTTATTTTTAAAAAAAGCTGTAGACATTTTGTTTAAAAAGTTGGAACGATGTTGTTTAAAATTAAAATTATATTATTTCGTACACACATTAGTGTGTGCGTAGTTATTAATTTAACATAATGCTATCCCATAAAAAACAATACTTGTCAAAAACCCACGTCTCGCAACTTAGTTGTTCTACCGTAAAAAGTTGTGAGATCAATGTAATACCAAGTCGGTTATTAATTTATTCAGTTCCTACTTAAGGGACCTTCTGTCTTATGTTGTTACGTAATCATCTAACCTAACGACATCTTATGGTGACCATATCAATATTAAAAATCTTTACCGTTTTAAATAAATAGATTGACTCGGCCATCGCATGAAAACACAATATATCTCACAAGTAATACATATATAAATTAAATTGTTTATTGCGATTGCCAAGTCAATCTATTGGGGGTTGAAAATGGCCTGAGTTGCTTCGAGAAAAGAATGGTACGGCCGTGCCGCTTTTTTGCTCGACTTGGCGGGGGCACTGCCGTGCCCCCAGATTACAGTATCCTCTTTAATCTATAAACTCCTACCACACTCCTTCTCTTCTGTAATAATTCTGGTTACTGGTGTGGGTCACATGTTTGTGATTTTACTTTTAATTAATTCTTATATTTTTTTGCATTTCACTGTTTTCTGTTCCAACAAATTAAATTAAATAAAAGATAAGCCGCGGTGAAAAAACTCGAGCTGGACGCTTTTTATTTAAGAACTTGAGATCATTACCAAATAAACGGTGCATTTCTACTGGAATATCAACAGAATATTAGATAAAAAGATTTAAATTCAACATCGAACCATGTACCAGCTATTATCAAAAGTGTATTTTACTTTTTTATTAATTAGTAACAACAAGGTAAAGAATTGGTATTGAACTGCTTTACCCACGAGAAGGCTACATAATTCTGTGTCAGTAATTTAAATTACAAAACAATATTACAATACAGTACAGAGACACGTTCGCTACGTGATACCAGTTCAGTCAGCATGCAATACAATCTTGTCTCATTGTGCAATGCTGTGTTTGGACGCTGGGACTCTATAATAATATGATGAGCTGTACCTACGGAATGATAACCAGTCGCCAGGGTAGCGGAAAATTCTAACGATATACTGCGGCCTCGCAGCGTAAGGGCAATTGAAAGAATAAGGTGGTCTTTAGAGAGTAGAAGTCTGACACTTTATTCTACTCCACTCAAAACCGGTGGAGTAATATGTTTTTTTTTTTCATGTTAAAAGAATGATAGTCAGTGGAAGGCCTAGCATATTTACTTTATTTCGGCAAGAACTTCAATAAAGAATCCATCAACCAGTCAGTTACGACAAGTGTCGTGTGGTGCAGTAATTATAACTGGGCTCAAATAGACAGTCGTTTCTTGTTACTGAAACTACGTTGCATTCGATTTGACAGAAAGCTGGCCCTTGCAAAGTAAGAAACGGTGAGTTATATAAAGTGATGAACTCATGAATACAAATTAATTGATTTAAATGGTTTATCCTGTGTAAATACTTTAGGTTTGTCCGTTTGAGTCCGGACAGACTTGGGAAATCCCGATACATTAAACGGGTAAAATCGGAAAAATTAATATGAAACGAACGTCACGCACTGTTGTAGACTAGTTATCGGAGAGTTTTTCTCGTAAGTACGAGTACTTTTATAGATTTAGCGCCGACTGCCTACACCTAAAACATTTTTTTTTATATTAATTGATTACTCATCCAATCGAAACACAAAGGGTAAGTTTTATTTATTTACCATTTATTTCGGCTATGTAAAAGCTATAGTTGTGAAAACTTTAAACTAGATTAGTATATAATTAATACTTATATCATATTTTCTAGGCACTAAAATGTCGGCGGTTAAAACCCGGTGGGTCGACATTTGTAAGTGTTTAATAGCATAGAATTCATCAACCTGAGCTTCCGCGAACATTTGTGAAGCAGAAGCAGAAGCGAGGGAGCCCCGTCATGTTTCAAAATCAGGCGTTCCTTTACGGAAATCAGTTAAGTACATAAGATAGACACGATGTTATGCCATTTCAATAATATTATTTCTTCAGCCAGCTCTGATCTTAAAGCGTTCTTGCCAACAGTCTCTTAAATGTGATTGTAAGTAAGACCGAGGGCAACTTTGATATGATACCTTGCGCAATGCATGTGTTGCTAGTGTTCCCAGAGGATTGTAGCACCTGGTCTTGTTTTTATGTTGGTCGTCGTTTTTAGGGTTCCGTACCCAAAGGGTAAAATGGGACCCTATTACTAAGACTGCACTGTCCGTCCGTCTGTCTGTCCGTCTATCATCAGGCTGTATCTCATGAACCGTGATAGCTAGACAGTTCAAATTTTCTCAGATGATGTATTTCGTTGCCACTATAACAACAAATATTAAATAATAAATATTTAAGGGGGCTCCAATACAACTGACGTGTTTTTTTTTCGTTTTTATAGATAATGGTACTCGCACTTAGCCGACTTTTTATTCTAATGTAACAGAAGTTGTTGTTGTGAATTACCAGAAATAATTAATTTTTATTTTATTTTATTTATTTAGGGAAAACAAACAGTAACACATTACATCAAGTTAAGGAAATAATACAATATTAAATGGGCAAATGTGCCACCAACAACATTTTCCACAAAATACATAAGAGGTTTCTGCAATGAATGCGATATAACTTAAAACCTTACAACTATAATGCTTATATTAATACTAAAAAGCAATTAAATATGAAAATAATGGAAATAAAAAAAATGTAGATTGAATTATAATTAAAAATAATTGAGATAAAACATTGGAGATTGAAATTTGAATTAAAATAATAAGAGATCGATTTTTTAAATTAATTATGTTATTTATCAACCATTGATTATTGACTCAGTGTCTTAAGCACTCTATCTTTGAATTGAGCACCAGAAAGAAGGAACATGTCAATGTGATGAAAATATTCATTATATTTTTTACTTAAACGGCGGAGAGGTGCCCGTTCACCTGCTTTCGTGCGACAAGGCGTCACTGCAAACATGGGACGTTCACGTACACCGCGGCGAACTGTTGTCCTAGGAACTGTGTAACATATCTTATTTCGGATATTCATACAGTCATATACATTGTTACATAAATCAAAAAAGAATACTGTTTCAAGCAAAGTTCGTCTTGATTTTAATTCAATTAATTTATATTTTCTAAGTAATTGATCACTTGATAAAGATATGCGGAAACAACGGTAGTGCATGGCTTTTAAGAATTTCCGTTGAACTCTTTCGATTTGTGCAGAATATTTTTTGTAGAAGGGGTTCCACACTGGCACTGCGTACTCGAGCTGAGATCTTATTAGCGATTTGTAGAGGTATAAATAGGTGGTAGGGCGCACAAATTCTTTCGCAGATCGCATTACAAAGCCGAACATCCTATAGGCATTGTTCACAACTTTGTTAATGTGTGCGTCAAGGTGAAGTCTGTCGTCGAGAAGGATGCCAAGATCTCGAATGAGGGATACTCTGGAAAGTGGTGTATTATCTAAGGAATAAGGATACCTGACAACATTCTTATTTTTCGTGAAACTAATACAAGAACACTTGGGCAGACTTAATTGTAACTTATTAGTTTCACAATTATTGCTGAAGCGATCCAAATCTTCCTGCAATAAAACACTATCGTGCACATTTCGTATGGGCCTATATATTTTGAGATCATCAGCATAGAGTAGGACTTTGGAATGTCGAAAACAAGTGTCAATATCATTAATAAACAGGATGAATAAAAGGGGTCCCAGAATCGATCCTTGCGGCACACCAGAAGTCACACTAACAGCTCTGACTGATCTAAAACCATTAATTACAACTCTCTGAGATCTGTTTGAAATATATGAAGAGAACCATCGGAGTAAATCACCGCGTATGCCGTTAAATGATATTTTTTTAGAAGCAGCTCATGATCAACTTTATCGAACGCTTTTCGGAAGTCTGTATAAATGGCGTCTACTTGAATACCGGAATCCATATAATTGAATAAATAATCCATGAAGGCCACCAAATTGGTGGTAGTTGATCTTTTTTTTACGAATCCGTGTTGGTCCTGGATTATATTGTGATGAAGAACAGGATATATATTATCATGGACCAATCTCTCAAAAAGCTTCGGTATGGCTGACATGATGCATATGGGGCGATAGTTCTCAACATCTTGCTTAGAACCCGATTTGTAAATTGGAGTTATGTTTGCGCTCTTCCAGACCTCAGGAAAAACTCCTTGTGACAGTGATTTATTAAAAAGTACATATAAAGGCAAACAAATACTCTTTGCAATAGCTTTTAGGAAGATGACGGGGAGACCATCAGGACCTGGACCCTTCGTTGAATCTAAAGTATTGAGAGCTTTCAATATTCCTTTCAATATTCATGTCTAGCTCTATTTTACAAATAAGGGAAGCGTGATCAGAAGAATTCTCATTCAATGGCACATTGCCCTTAGAAGAAGGTTCATAGACTGAATTAAAAAAGTCAGAAAAAAAGTTACATATTTCTTCGGGATCATTAGTATGTTTATCTTTGTATTTCATATCAGAAGGCATACCAGTAGAAGATTTCCGATGGGCTATGTACGTCCAAAACGGTTTTACGTTATTTTGAATACTGTCTTCAACAGATTCCATATATTTCTTGTAGCAGGATTTTCATTCGGCGTGAAATCTAGATCTATATAGTGAATATTGTTCATAATCTGTGATATTATTATACAACTTCCATTTAACCCAAGCTTTTGCCTTGTTTTTATAAATATGTATCAGGGAACGTGAAAACCAGACCGGAAATCTTGGGGATTTTGAATTAGTAAGTGGAACATTTGCTTTAATTATGCTAAAGATTTTATCATAGAATTTTGTTACTGCTACATCTACGGAGTGTTCCAAACCAATAACTCATTCCAATCAATATAGCATAGCTCTTCATTAATCCTCTCATAATTTGCTTTATGATAGTTAAACCTTTTCAGTGACCTTCTAATCAAGCTTCGATGGGAGTATTTATATGGTATGAGTACACAAAAGGGTGGGTGGTAGTTGTCGAGTTGTAGTAAATAGTCGGTGGGAGGAAAAACAGAACATTCACAGCTACTTAAAGCTAGATCCAATATTTTGCCACTGGAATTTTTAATAGTGTTATACTGTTTCGCATTGAGAAGAGACACAAATGCACCAAGATGTCCACAAATCGTAGAATTGCCGCTAGGAACTAATCCCGACACTGACGCACTGTTATCATAGGGTATCCAGTCGACATCAGGTAGGTTATAATCACCCAAGAGATAAAAGTGCTCCACGTCAGAGTCGTCAAGCAAAGTTTGTAGGAGATCGAAATATTAAATATAAACTGATTCAGGTGTCCTGGGTGGAATATAAGCCGCCCCGATAATTTGGTTCTTTCCTCTAGCTACGCTTGGAAATCTAAAGAGGACGTGCTCCAAATTGGCTTCTAGAGCAAACTGAGAAGTCACTCTCACTGAGCGCAACTCTTTCAATACCGCTACCAAGACGCCACCTCCATCTTTTTTGTTCGTAGCTGTACGGTCTCGATCGCACCTGTGTACCATGTAACGAGAATCAACGAATTCACTGTCAAATATTTCAGGCATCAACCAGGTTTCAGTGAGAATTATAATGTCGTAACAATGTGACAAGATATTCATGTACAAAATGTGCAGCTTAGTGCGAATCCCTCGACAATTCTCGTAATAAATAGCCAAATTATCCGCCATCGGAAAAGTTTAGTTTGCGTGAATTATTAGTATTTGATAACTGTTAGCTTCTTAATACCTAATAAAACTTATTATTAAAGCGTCAATAGCCTAATGGCTAAGGTATCGGCCTTGTGATAGAAAGGTCGCGGGTTCGAACCCCACCCATTACACTATTACCGTGAACCCACTCCAGATACAAGCATATTTAGCTTAGTTGAGGGGTAACAAGATTGCTAGTACACAGCTAGTTCTCTGTAAAAATTATATATTCATCAACTATAATTAGTTCTTTGCAACAAATGCTGAATGATAATACTAATCGTACGTTTATTTTCACAGACAATGCATTTTTTGCCACACCACTATCGGCATCTTCAGCACCAGAATATGTATTTATGTATGTTAGCTCCCCTTTGAACACGCACTCAGCAATAATGTACTACGAATGAAAAAAAAATAGAATTGGATCATTTGTTCCTGAGATACAAACAAATTTACAAACAAATTTTCCCTCTTTATAATGTTAGTATAGATATATCAAATGTATGTTTTGTGAATAATAAAAGATAAAAAATAAGCCTTTCGATACATTTTTACAATTAAATATACCGAAAAGATGTACAATGAAGAACCAAGTCTGAAGGCGGGTCCCAGTTTTTTCATCGAAATCGTGACAGTCACTGCAGATTACTACACAATAAATAGACTATGACAACAGTATTGATAACTTTTTGTTGACAATAAAAACGACGAACTATTGAATTTACTGAAAGACTAAGTTTTTCAGCTGAACAAAGCCGCCAAAGGTTATAGAACTGTTATCTGTGTAAATAAAAGATATAACCCGCGAATAAAAATATAGAATTTCTAGCTTTCTATCTACCAGAGTCCTGAATTTCGCTTTTTACTCAGAGATGATTGATGATGCATAACTGATTTGAAATGTTTATGACTATCAATCACGCCTACGAAATTGTAAAGTAACACCTTTTTTATTTAAGGAACACTCCATACAGGGGGTGATTTAAGCGTTTACATCGCCTAAGTATATTATCGACAATTTAGACACCTAAAAAAGAATCAACATCAAAACAAAGAAAACCTGTACTGAAATGCAAAAAATAAACTTAATTACATATTTAATTCAAAAACAAACATGCTGACAAGACTATTTCGTTGGACGTCTTATTTTATTTATAATAAGGGCTAGGTACCTACTCATCTGGTTGAAGTCGTTGCTGCAATCTGCAACAAGATCAAGGTGATATGCTGTTCCTCTGGCTTAGTACCGACTACGACCTAATGCGGTGTTTTTTTTTTCCCGAAGTAGGTCTTGAAAGGATGTCTAAGTATGCCTTTACACCAAGGTAATGTTCTAAGGAGATACCGCGGCCTCGAAACACAAAAACAACTGAAGGAACTGTTTGAGTTTTTAGTCTGTAGAAATGAACTCATTTCCTCTCCACCAAGACAGGGAGAAGTTACATATTTGAAGATTTGACTACCGAAAAAAAAAATAGTACGTATGCCTCAACAGCGCAAACATAAAAGTATCCCAAACCATCCTTGATAACTTATTAAATTATATTTAGTTGACACTCAATAGAATGGCCTCTCTAATCTAATCCGTATCGGTAACTCAATCTATGTTGCGGAAACTATGTTTCTTACTAAACCCTAAAAACTTGCGAGAAGGCCAAATTGCGGCTCTGCTGACAACTAAATTAGAGAATCGGATTTAGTCATATAAGCGGTTAATCAAATGGGAGTTTGTTACGTCATAAGTTTGACTTAGGAAAGTGTCCCTAGGGAAAATATAGTTCGTGTTATTTTTTTTTGTGAAAAGAGGATACTGGAAGTATTGTACCTACATGGCTATGGAAAGTAACTGTGTATAACTTTGTTTATATTCGTGTAAGTGGCCTTTATTAATTAGCATAAATTAGTGATAAATTCACAAGACTGATCATGAATCATCGCATATAATGCGATAAGATTATTAAGTATGTACTATTATAATTAATTGACACATTATTACAGAGGTTTGTTAATATCTTAGAGATTTTTTTATTTTTTAGATAAGATAATGTCATCTTATATTAGACTAAGTTTGACGAAAAATGTCGGCTTGTAATATCTAAAACTTATCGAGAAAAATATTGATATATTGCGATAATCAATGTTTATGTTTTGTGGTCGTTAAATAAAAATACTTGCACAAAATATTTTGTACGATTTTTATGTAAAGCTCTTTATTGATTTGTATTGTATACATGATGGGTTTTTCAACTTGGTGTGGACAGCCAAATCCGAAACGAAACAATAAAAAATAGCTTAAAGATATTAAAAGGAGTCTCGCAGCAGCCGCCATGTTCCGACGTTATGAGAGTGGACCTCGAGGAAAATTGCTTACAAGATATGCAACGCGTTATTACCAGCCAGCCCTTTAATCAGTACTTACAGGTAGGTACCCACACATACTTTTAAAGTAAAACAATCGTAACATTTCTTTTACTTGGAATGTGTGAAAATGACTTGGAAAACTTGAACTGGACCGACAATGGAAAGCACTAATTTGAAAAAGTTGGAGGAGCGTTTTAAAAAATTAAAAAAGAAAATTTTTACTTCGTTTCTCCAAATCAAGTCATCATTATGTCTTACAATTTTTCCGATACTTTAATCTTTACCTGCAAAAACCAGCAAAATAAAGTTACAAACAAAATTGAATCTTAAACAAGAAATCACCGATCCGTAAGATACTTAAGTCACTTTTATCATTAAGCAATGACCTCAGTGGTCTACGGAGAATCCAAGTAAACATGATCCAAGTTACCGTATCTGTGTGTGTAAGGCCTAGAATTTATCACTACCTGCAGTGCTCGTGTCATATCACTTTAGACAATAACAGCACTATAAAGAAATGCGACTGATATATTAATCTTATCTGCACACACTCGCCAAAACGTGTCTGTACGTACATTCACTATCTACATATACGAGTACTACATCGCAAACAAAGGTATCATACGCAATGATTCTTGTATGATTCTGAATAATTCTGATTACCTAGTTACTAACATAAATATCTGTTTCGTGTATTATTAGATTAGGGGAAAAACAAAAGATTCTAAATGCATATCTGGTAATCATAATACTTTGGTATGATAGATTATTATGCATATACGGGTAGGATGGCATAACAAGTTTATCGATAAATTCAGGTGCAAGTTAAATTTGATTTGATTAAGAAACTAGACATTTCAGAATATGCAGTATTGTACAAAAACCTTACGTCTGCCAAAAAAAGTACATTCTGAAAGAAAGTTACCATTTTCCCCGCCAATTCCTCTTCACGTCGTTGGCTCTATGATATATCAAATGTTGCTTGATTTCTGTGAACGTGAGGAAATTTCTCTTGTGGCATACGGAGGGGTCTGTCAAATTCTTACTGCCTAAAACCACACGGTGTTTCACTTTATCACTTTTAGCTGGGGTGCATGCAGCATGACCCAAGCTGATATCAAATTTTGCTAGCCCAACTCTCCTGCAACGCTGTCCGTAGCAGTATGGATGTCGCATATGTTAAGGAGTAGAGGACAGGATACTAGTAAGGGGATAATTTTCATATATGCACAACCTGCTTTCCATCAAGGCAGCACTTTCTAGGTTGTGGTTACATCTCCCCATTTGAATTGGAACCGACCATTGAGCAGATTTCTATTCTTAGACGAAGTTCGCATTATACATATACCCAGCATATACTTTAGATATAAAAATAGCTGATACAGCCAACAGTTAACGCTCGCAACAGATGCAATCAAACGATTAATTACCAGAACAACTGTGACACGGACGATATAGCACATTTGCATCGAACAAAACAATTCTTCAATCTTCTTAAAAAGCTGTTATCAATTCGTTCTCAATAAAGATTCACGACTTTTTTTTACAAAGAGTTAACGTTAGCATTGTGGTTGGAATTCACATTACTAGCAATCTGGTTAACCCCTGAAACTAAGCTAAATTATTATAATAATTACTTCCCACTGCATATATTATACCCAACTAGCACAAATGGGCTGCATTAGGGCTTTGGAGCGTATCCGATTATTACTTAAGGTATTAGACTTAATCGCTAGAGCGTCTACTACAGACTTAAAGCAGCCGCTTTAGCGCCATTTGGGCGCCATTTTATGCAGCCTAAAGTTCTATTTAACCTGCACAACGATTGCATAAAGGTTCCTCAATAGCTATAACGATTTATTAACGCTATACTAAAGCTCTCGTAGCGCTACTTTTGAACGATTTTTACTTTGAACGAATGAATTGGTTATAGTTCTTTATTATATATCTTCAATTAACATTATTTGTAATATTTTGGTAAAGTGTTTTCGTAGCCATCATGAAAATAAAACAAAAGTACTTAAGTAAAAGTTTGTATTCTGTATTAGCAAGATATATAAAATACTTAAAACGCTGTCCAGTTTACTGTAGATATATAAGATAATTTTCGAGTAATTTTAACGCGCTTTTATGATATTTAAAAAATTAACAAAAGATATGTGATATTTTTTATTTGTTATACAGAATAAATTTTATTTCCGTATTTTTACGTGTCGATAACTTACTATTCGCAAGTGGCCGATTGTTTACCGGTACATTTAATGCACATTTAACTGAAAAACCAATGTATATCAAATCAATTTTGCAAGTGAATTATAAGTTTTCTTAAAAAATCATGGCGTCATTGTAATGTAGTCATAACCTGCAGCGTTAGCTCTAATAATTCCCTTTTGAGAATCATAGCGCTAATTTTCATCCTTGTAATGCTTCCAGTGATTTTTGTTCCTCTAGTGCAATTCACAGCCACAAAAAGCTCCTATTTTCCTGTTTTTGTGGTTATAAGATCTAGTTACGTACTTATTCGAATGGTTTCCATTTTGGAGATCCGTGATCTACCCTTAAAAACGTTCACTTAACATAGACATTGTACGCTTCTCAACTTTAAAAACAAATCCAAGATTACGGTGTTTTAATTACGATACTTGAATTTACACCCGATATTTCTACATAAACATGATACAGGTTATTTTTCAAATAGATAATCATCAAACGTCTCAATAATAGTTTACATTATTTTGTTGTCGGTAGAAATAAGATCCAGTTACTTTATTGTTTAGTTATACCTACTTATACCATAATATGAAGTTCAAACATTTCAATTAACTACCTATTATTGTTTTTTACAAAAAAGAATGCCTTTTAAAATAGTTAAAACTATAAATGCAGACAAGGAAGAGCTGTCAATCTGCCCTTCAGGATGGGAAATATCGCTAGATCAGAATAAAGAAAATTTGTCAAACGAAGACAATATTCCGATTGAAAAGATATTGCCTAATGATGATGAGAACGTTGCACAAAAAAACCGTAATTTGGCTAAAGAGGATAATAGATCCTGTGATGGTACTGCGCCAAATCCAAATGTTGAGACTGATATCTTTATACAATAAGAACCCAAGAATAGGCATTTTTTATTAAATTTGTGATTTGTGAAATGTTGAGATTAATCTTCTTTAAAATTAAAAGCTTAAAAATTAAAATACTTTAGTATTAGATGATTAGCAGATTCACTGGAATGTTCAGCCATGTTTGACGATTTTAGGAGGTTTTCATAAACCTTGCGTACTTTCCTGCGATAACCTCCACTTTTCTTTATTAATTTCCATCGTTTAGCATCCATTTTTATTAAATACTAGCTTTTGCCCGCGACTTCGTCCGCGTGGAATAGTTACCTTGGGCTAACGTTAAATTTAACCCCGATTTTGAAGCATTCTTCATTGGCGCTCCGCTCCTATTGGCCTTAGCGTAATGATATATAGCCTATAGCCTTTCTCTATAAATTTACTATATAAATAAAAATAATATTTCAATTCGAACCAGTAGTTCCTGAGATTATCGCGTTCAAACAAACAAACAAACTCTTCAGCCTTATATTATTAGTATAGATAGCTGTTGCCCGCGACTTCGTCCACGTTTCCGTAGTTTTTCGTTAAAAAAAAAGTAGCCTATGTCCTTCCTCACGGTTCAGAGATTTTGATGTAACAGACAGATTAACTTTCGTAATTTAGTAGGGAAATATAATATGTAAAGCTATAATACTGTTGAAAAATATCGCAATACCGAACCGCACAATATTATTGTTAATAGCTGTGCCCGCGACTCCGTCAGCGTGTAACTCCTTGTGTGTTATTAAGTTAATGTATTGGTAATATTGTTTAGATCACGTTCACATAAAGCTTAAGTACCTATAGAACGAAAATACTTCAGCGCAAAGCTTCCGGGTAAACTATGTTGAAAGTTGACCCGTCCGGCACGTGAACATAAAGATTTCTAGAACTGCTAACCCGGGAAAGAGCGACGTACAACTGACCATGCGAGAAACAACTGACACCGAGATCTACTCCAGCAACACGAAAAGTCTGCCCTTGAGCCTTATTAATTGTCATTGCATAACACACCGATACTGGGAATTGCGTTCTTTTAAATTGGAATGGAAAATTATTTGGTATTATGGGAATTCTGGGAATAAAGACGGCTTTTCCTGCACCGCAACCTGTTAAAATTTGAGCCTCGATTATATTTTGTTGCAACTGGGTTACTTTTAGCTGAGTTCCATTGCAAAGCTGTGGTGGTTTTAAATTTCGGAGCAGAATAATATTCAGAAAGCTTCGAACTGCTAAGCTATCGGGAGTTACACGTGTTATTGTGAGTCAACCATAAAAGATAGATATATGCTGTCGTGGGATATTTTTTATATAATTTTAAGGAGAACATTTCCGTCATAAATGATTTCTGTGTAGCTTTAACCATTAAGGTTGCACTCGCGACGGAAGCTTAAAAAATGGAGTAACTTCTCCCGTTTTCAAAACATTTCCCTTCACTGCTCTGCTCCTATTAATTGTAGCGTGATGAAAAGTATACTTTAACCTGCTCAGGAGTATGAAAAATAATTGTACAAAGTTTCGTTAAAATCCGTCGAGTAGTTTTTGTTTCTATAACGGTTATACAGACAGACAGACAGACAAAAATTTTACTGATTGCATTTTTGGCATCAGTATCGATCCCTAATCACCCCCTGATAGTTATTTTGTAAATATATTTCATGTACAGAATTGACCTCTCTACAGATTTATTATAAGTATATTGTGAGTCAACCATAAAAGATAGATATATGCTGTCGTGGGATATTTTTTATATAATTTTAAGGAGAAAATTTCCGTCATAAATGATTTCTGTGTAGCTTTAACCATTAAGGTTGCACTCGCGACGGAAGCTTAAAAAATGGAGTAACTTCTCCCGTTTTCCCAACATTTCCCTTCACTGCTCTGCTCCTATTAATTGTAGCGTGATGAAAAGTATACTATAACCTGCTCAGGAGTATGAAAAATAATTGTACGGACGCCAGCACATCAAGCTAAACAATCTGTCAAATTTCTTTAATAGATTTTCAACTTTATTGTTAAAGAAATTAGGTTCAAGGTTGATTGGGAATATTTGACAGTTTCGGGTAGCTTCATATGCTGTCGTCTGTACCAAGTTTCGTTAAAATCCGTCGAGTAGTTTTTGTTTCTATAACGGTTATACAGACAGAAAGACAGACAAAAATTTTACTGATTGCATTTTTGGCATCAGTATCGATCCCTAATCACCCCCTGATAGTTATTTTGTAAATAAATTTCATGTACAGAATTGACCTCTCTACAGATTTATTATAAGTATATTGTGAGTCAACCATAAAAGATAGATATATGCTGTCGTGGGATATTTTTTATATAATTTTAAGGAGAAAATTTCCGTCATAAATGATTTCTGTGTAGCTTTAACCATTAAGGTTGCACTCGCGACGGAAGCTTAAAAAATGGAGTAACTTCTCCCGTTTTCCCAACATTTCCCTTCACTGCTCTGCTCCTATTAATTGTAGCGTGATGAAAAGTATACTATAACCTGCTCAGGAGTATGAAAAATAATTGTACGGACGCCAGCACATCAAGCTAAACAATCTGTCAAATTTCTTTAATAGATTTTCAACTTTATTGTTAAAGAAATTAGGTTCAAGGTTGATTGGGAATATTTGACAGTTTCGGGTAGCTTCATATGCTGTCGTCTGTACCAAGTTTCGTTAAAATCCGTCGAGTAGTTTTTGTTTCTATAACGGTTATACAGACAGAAAGACAGACAAAAATTTTACTGATTGCATTTTTGGCATCAGTATCGATCCCTAATCACCCCCTGATAGTTATTTTGTAAATAAATTTCATGTACAGAATTGACCTCTCTACAGATTTATTATAAGTATATTGTGAGTCAACCATAAAAGATAGATATATGCTGTCGTGGGATATTTTTTATATAATTTTAAGGAGAACATTTCCGTCATAAATGATTTCTGTGTAGCTTTAACCATTAAGGTTGCACTCGCGACGAAAGCTTAAAAAATGGAGTAACTTCTCCCGTTTTCCCAACATTTCCCTCCACTGCTCTGCTCCTATTAATTATAGCGTGATGAAAAGTATACTATAACCTGCTCAGGAGTATGAAAAATAATTGTACCAAGTTTCGTTAAAATTCGTCGAGTAGTTTTTGTTTCTATAACGGTTATACAGACAGACAGACAGACAGACAAAAATTTTACTGATTGCATTTTTGGCATCAGTATCGATCCCTAATCACCCCCTGATAGTTATTTTGTAAATATATTTCATGTACAGAATTGACCTCTCTACAGATTTATTATAAGTATAGATTATGGGAATTCTGGGAATAAAGACAGTTTCTCATGCACCGCAATCTGTTAAAATTTGAGCCTCGATTATATTTTGTTGCAACTGGGTTACTTTTAGCCGAGTTCCATTGCAAAGTTGTGGTGGTTTTAAATTTCGGAGCAGAATAATAATCAGAAAGCTTCGAACTGCTAAGCTATCGGGAGTTACACGTGTTATTGTGAGTCAACCATAAAAGATAGATATATGCTGTCGTGGAATATTTTTATATAATTTTAAGGAGAACATTTCCGTCATAAATGATTTCTGTGTAGCTTTAACCATTAAGGTTGCACACGCGATGGAAGCTTAAAAAATGGAGTAACTTCTCCCGTTTTCCCAACATTTCCCTTCACTGCTCTGCTCCTATTGATTGTAGCGTGATGAAAAGTATACTATGACCTGCTCAGGAGTATGAATATTAATTGTACCAAGTTTCGTTAAAATCCGTCGAGTAGTTTTTGTTTCTATAACGGTTATACAGACAGACAGACAGACAGACAAAAATTTTACCGATTGCATTTTTGGTATCAGTATCGATCCCTAATCAATCCCTGATAGTTATTTTGTAAATATATTTCATGTACAGAATTGACCTCTCTACAGATTTATTATAAGTATAGATTTTATAATAGTTACAAAAGCGGCTGTAAAATGGCAAATGGATTGAGCCTGCAAGGAATGACTATTGCTACTAAAGGCAGTAGTAGTTTTTAGTTACACTGATGAATTTTTTGTAACTATGGTATGCATAAGAGTATCTATTATTTCTATAATGAAACTTGTAGTAGTATAATAGTGGTTACTATAACTCCTGTGCAGGTGCTGCAAACAGTTTACAATTAAATCCTTTTTGTAGTAAAATAACCTATAAAAGTTACAATGGAAACCACTGTACAGCTGTGAGTGGCAGAATGACCTTCGTAATTCTCATATAAAGGTGTAAGTGGTAAATGAGTTCTACCGTGAACTACTGTGATGGCTTTTTTTTTAGCGTTGTAAAATTGTCAAATAAGTCCTACCACCCCGGGCAGGGTGGGAGGGACTGTCAGACTTTTACTGACTAAAATCCACGGTGTTCCTTCAATAACCCTTTACGTACCGGGGTCACGGTAACGGGATGAGTCCCACGACCCCGGCAGGCTTCGGCCCTCTACGGGGGGGCCTCGTCATATTGCTGACGCTCTTTGAGGCGCGCGTGGAACACGACGCGACGTCGACCCGGGCATGGTCCATGGTCGGACAGCGAGTTGCCCTTTACTCGCTGTCCGCATGCCCGCGCCTACGGTGGCCGGAGATCGTCGGCCGACGTCCGACGCCGTGGGCGTCTACCACTGCGGCTGGGCTGGAGGGAGGACGCCATCCTCTCCCTCACGCGGCCCGCCTCCTCCTTCGGAAGCATGACTGCTTCGCAGAAGGAGGCGACCGCTTCCCACTCCCTCTCGCCCCGCAGCATGGCCTCGACCAATGCCGGGCGCGAGAGGTCTCCGCCTATTGCCGCCGTGAGGACACGTCGGTGCTCTGCCCAAGCGGGGCAGTCATGCACCGTGTGCTCGACTGTGTCCTCAGGGTGACCCTCGCAGTGGTGACACCCAGGCGGTTCCTCCTTTCCCATCAGACACAGGTACTTCCCGAAACTTCCGTGTCCGGTGAGGACCTGCGTCATGCGGTAGGTCAGGACGCCGTGACGCCGATCTAGCCACTCCTCAAAGAGGGGTCTTACCGCCGCAATTGCGGCGTGCCCGGCCTTCGGTTGCGACAGTCGTTCCCTCCATACTGCCCTGAGATCACGCCGGAGCTCTTCCCGCCGCGCCTCGACTTCTCGAGGCAGCGGGGATACACCCCGGCGCTGCGCCTCCACGCGCCATTCATAGACGCGCTAGAGGGCAGTCGCCTCCTACTGTGAAGGCTAGGGTAGTATTTGATTCAGCTTATAGCACTTTAAGTAACTTTTATAGCTATAGACGTTTACGGATGCAGATATGCAACGTTAAACTGCTTTTTGAACCCTTAAACCGCTATTTTACAGCCGAAAGTAACAAAATAGGCTGCTATTTCCACTAATATGCTCGTTGGGTATGCAATGGGAAGTATATTAAAATCTATCAGGGATAATAATAAAATAGGAAAAAATTGGCCAAGTGCGAGTCAGACTCGCCCATGAAGGGTACCGTAGTAACTACGCCAAATAACTTTGTTTTTCATAGTGTTTGTGTGAATTACAAAGTTACATTTGCAGTTTTAGAAAATATGCTATATCTCAAAAACTGCTGACCCGATACCGTTTAAACTAATTTTTGTTGAAAGTTTACATTAAGATCTACAGCATATTTTTTTTTTATTTTTTGCTCCATTATTATAGAAGTTCGAGGGACATTTTACTACTTTAGAAGCGACTTTATGAAAAAGTGGTTTTAGAAACTTCAATGTCATTTTTAAAGACCTGTCTATAGATATCACACACTATAGGTTTCATGAAAAAAAAAAAAAAATTTCGGTTTCAGTTCCGTATGAGGTGCGTATATACATATATACATAGAGTGTACGTATGGCTCCATTAATTTAAAATATGTTTATTTTTTTTTCTTAAAATCGGAAAGCGGTTCACTGCATACATTTTCCTATCAAGTTTCACATATATAGTCCTAATAGTTTCGGAAAAAAATGGCTGTGACATACGGACGGACGGACAGACATACGGACACACATGACGAAATTATAAGGGTTCTGTTTTTTGCTATTCGGCTACGGTACCCTAAAAAAAAAACATTGATATAATTATGCTACCGAAATATAATTCTCATCAATTCCTAACGTTAATGAATTTTGCCAACCACTATCGCTGTAAGAATATCAGCGGTTCTGAATTCCGCTTGTTGACTTTTACTGAAACTAACAAATTTTGTGAATTTCATTCGATTATAACCATTAAACTATTACGGAATTACAACATATATACTTTGAATGTAAATTAATTGTACAAGCGTTTCGCTTAGAACTGTTAATACACTTTATTCAACTATTAGTTTAATTAAAATAAAAGTTTATCTAATACAACTTACTCTAAAACGAAACGGACTTTTTTTGGATAATTGTAATTTTTATCTTCAAAGTATTTTATCCTTATTACAAACTCTTCATAAAAATAACAACAAAACTAGAAAACAATCGTTAATATTTAGTATCAGAATAATAATTTGATGTCCGGGACACAAGGAAAACGGGGTTCGGGTGATGACGTCAGACTATGCTCATAGTCATCACACGATATGACCTCAACTCTGGTATCCTGATTAACTGTAGAATCTGGACTTACGCGAAAATGGGTAGTTGGTTAAAGGGCTAAATGGGAAAAGATGTTTGCCAAATGTTTAAG
The DNA here is from genome assembly GCA_943138885.2 of Tholera decimalis. Classification (NCBI taxonomy): domain Eukaryota; kingdom Metazoa; phylum Arthropoda; class Insecta; order Lepidoptera; family Noctuidae; genus Tholera; species Tholera decimalis. The sequence goes on along the minus strand of OW964553.2, from coordinate 10,907,725 downwards.
TTTAAACTTTATTGTCATTAATGGTTTGTATCCAAAGTAAAAAATCGCATATCCTTGTAATCACATATATACTAGTACTATAGTACTAGCTTTTGCCCTCAGTTTTATTCGCAAGGAAAATTCAAATATTTTCCCGGCTTAAAAAGGAGTGTGTTATTCTGATGTATGAGCTACATTGCTGTAAAGTTGCAACAAATCAGTTCAGTAGTTTTTGCGAGAAAGAGGAACAAACATCCATCAATCAAAAAACTTTCGCATTCATAATATTAATAGCAAGTAAAATAGGATAGGATAAAACCAATTCACCGTCTGCCTGTCTGTTTCTCCGCTTACTTGAAAACCATGCAACGGATTGGATACGGTTTTCACAAATACAAAGAGAAACAAATGAGACATTGTATATAATGAAATGAAATATTTATTTTGTAAATTGGATATAAATAACACTTTTACACGTCATTTTTTTGTGTTTTAAGTTAAGCTAGATGAGGCCGGTGTTTCCTAACTGACTACTCTGAGAAGAAACACCGAAACAAACTCAGAGGTCAATGTCTCTTTTAAAGTCCATACAATTCGTATTTATCAAACCATATGAGAAGCATGAAGGTTCATGTCTGTTGTGTCTTTTGAGGTAAGGAGCATGCAGATTTGAACGGACTTGTCCAGACAGTGCAAGCATTTGTCAGTTATCGTGTAGCTAATGACTTTGAATATCACAATTGTGATGATGACTACCCTGTCTTCCACGTCACTCCTTTGCCAAACTCTTAGTCACCAACTTTATCAATGTCGAAAGACAAACCAAATCCCATACTAAAGGAGATGACCCAACCGTAGCATGTAAAAACTAACGACTCGTTTAACCTTAAAAGGTTACAAAACTAGCTTCGATTAATGCAATGTGATTATTTTATTGCCCATTTTAGAAATGAACCGATGACTGGTACCGTAGGTAAAGTGGTTAGTAACCGGTTGCAGTTTGGCGATAAACTTGAATTCGATAGACTCATTGTTTTAGCTTTCAAGGTGCGAGTACGTGAGTTAAACGACAAATCGCTACGGTGACACTGCGTATAAATAACTATATTTATTGTTACTTTTACGTTCCAACTTATTATGGTAATTTATGGTTAAGTTAAACGGTAGGACAATTATTACAAGGAACATATAAACTGCTCATTAAATGAACTATCGGAAGAAAACTTTCTCGGCGTTAATTACTTGGATATGTCACGGCCTTTCTTTACACTACCCGAACATTATGGATATTACCTGTTTGACTATAATCTAATGGTTGTTAAATCCGTTTCTAACTTAATTTTGCATACGTATTTTCTTAGTAACTGTTAAAGGAGGTTTTTATCAAAAGACTTAAGGCTGCCATACATGCTGTACACGCGAAACATATTGGCATTGGGAACAATGTGTACGGTAAAGTAAAAGTCTGTCTGGTGTAAAAATTTCAATTAACATTAAACTTCATTGGTCTAATTTAGATGACAGGCTCGCATGATCCATCAAACCGATTGTCTCTAACTTGCGTGATCTTTGACTATTTATGCAGTTTATCACGTCTTTGGGGCATCATTTGAAGCTTCTAACTCTTAGTTATATCAGACACCTATTTTTCAGTTTGCATTAGTCTTTTTTACATCTTTTGATTATAATTTCTCCTTTTTAAGAGGCGTAAATTATAGCTAGGGAGCGTAGTTAAGAATATTTTAATTTAATATTATATTAAATTAATATGAGTTTGGAATTTAAGATATGTTTGGTTATTTGCACAGATGTACAGTTCCATTTCGTACGATAAAAAGATCTAGGCTGAAACTGGCCAGTGCGTGATAAGTAGCCAAAACGTAGGTAAATATAGCGTAGGCAAGTATATAATTGTAGGTACTATATAATACGTAGATGATTATAAACATGTACATGAAGTGAGTATTGAGTTATGTCAGTGTCGCATAGTTTGTCCCATTTAGCAACTCCCGGGAGGCATCCAACACGGTACAAACCGGGATGAGTCATTAAAACGTTGGCCTCACTTTTATCTCCGGGGAATTTCTCCTTTGTTACACACGCCAACGTTTTGGCTACTATTCAACTATCTCACGAAAAAACACTAAGTGCTCCATATGTGCTTTAAAAGGGAAAGATTATGAAGAAAGAACTAACGGTAAATTTTGTCTTATTCGACTGAGCAAAAAGTGAAACGGAGATTCGTGAAAATTTTCCATAATCAGATAAATTGCAACTACCGACATGTCTTATCAGCAGTATAGTTACAACTGAGCACGGTAATGCTTACATATTTCTAATAGACACATCCATGAAGCAGTGATAAATAGAGTAATTTATTGTTTCGTTTTGCAAAGACTGTCATTACCTAATCTATTAAATCGACCCTATCAACAATGTATGACTAAACTGTACTTACCGGTGTAATTAATATCTACTTCATTTCGCTTTATTGTAAATATTACACCGAGTAAATTATTATTTAATTTGGAGTACAATGACTCACAGTATTAACATTGCACTACGTCGGCGGGCTGACAAATAAATAAATGTACTATTGACACGAGTGACGTATTCAATAATTAGCTACAAGCTATGTACATACATAACTGGTTTTAAAGATACAACCAGGTTTCCTCGTCAGTGTTACACGGCCGGACAAAGGCAGGATCTAGATAATTAGTTGCGGACAAAAATAGTCGTCGCAGTCGGGCCCTGGGCCAGGTGACGTCAGCGCGCCAGGGCCGGCGGCGGGGCAAGACGGGCCCCGCGCCAGTGTCGCGCGCGCCGTCCGCCCGCTCGCACGCCACCTGCCGAGCCTGACTCCGTGCACCAGCCGCACGCCGCCTGCCGCCTGCCGCCTCCTCCGCCCCCCGGTCCCGGCTGCCTACGCGATCCTGAACCACTCGCTCTCTGTAAGTACTCAGTGGCGACCCTATTATATTTATATTACATACGTGTTGAAAGCTATTGTCTAACTGCAGCGATGCAACGCGATAACATCCGATGCAGATTTCACTTCGGCCTACTACTGCGCTAGGGTATATTAACTATTTAACGACTGTATTATTTTTTATTTGAATTTTTATTTTATTGTATTTACTAAATAATGGGGCCTAGGCTATATCGGTATAGAGAAGCGAGTCAACCTTGGCGCATCGTGCAATGCAGCGGGGACCTTGCAAGTCACGCGTCAGAGTAACCTCGACTCACGCCGTACTCGCACCGCTACTACGAGTTACATCGGTACTATCGCAACATCTTGCTCGCTCGACGCGAGGCGAGTTCCACTGCTTGCTGTACAGAAGCAGAAACGGAATAGTTCAAACAAAACGGGCAATGAGTGCGAGCCACGTAGATGAGATCGCATTGTGTTTATTATCTTAGTGCGGCAACATGTTGATAGACGCGCGATGGAACTAACACAAACAGCTGACTGCTGACGACGTGTTTCTTTTTTTGACAGATAAAAAATATGACGCGGTCATTCAAGGACGGTCGACCACTGTCGAGAGGTATTTCCCGTTTTCGAACTGTCAATGTGACACGCAAATGGCGATGTAACAACTAGGTATAATAAAAAAAGAATTGACGGCAACAAAGATGCGGTTAACTTGTGGGCATACTCGTTCATATAAATGAGTAATTAAGTGATATTGCGGTATTAACACGCGTTGGCAAGGGGCCTCAATGTTCCCGAGTTATCGCGTTGGAAAAACACGCCATACTTTATCGTGTTTTGCTCGCTATCAGCTTGGCGAAGCCACGAACTGTATTGTACTGTACAGTCGATACTCTTCAAGGGGCTGGGTGCCTACAAACATCACGTGTGCGCCTAGCTCTAGGTATACTCAGTAGTATTAAGTCACCATCTTTGTAATTTCGTACTAGTAATACACTGATTCATAAAAAAAAATATAAAGGAATTAACTGTTAACTAAAAGTAAAGGTGATCTCGAAATTGAAAGTGCCCAAGTTCCGTGAACCACTTTTCTTAAAAGTTGTCCTACCAGGTTTTCGGAGCCTTGTTCGATTCATATTCATATGTACCTTGTCATATTATATCCTAAATATTGGAAATCATTTATTGAACGTTAAGATAAGTAATAAGTATTCACGATGTATAATGACAACACATTGAAATGCGTAGTACTTCATCGTAATTGACTAAATCAATTTGAAACATGGTACAGATACGACGCGAGCAGGCGACGATCGGATTGCCTCAAGATTTCAATGATAATATTTATTCAACGTTACCTTCTAGAACGTCTTTAGACATATTTTTTTCACCTCGAGTTGGCATTGATCGTGGTCCACAAAACCGGTAAGGCTGCGGTTACCCTTCGCTCCGCGCTCAAATATGCTCGACCATCGACTACCTTATATTCAAATAAAACCTCATTATTTCATAACAATTACCTACATTTTAATTCTGACAGTTTTGCCTACGTAATAATACATCACTGGCGCATATTATCACTTGTCATTATTTGGACAATCAAGATTTATTTATAGGTCTCTATCGTAATTAATATGCTGCTAATTGAACATCTTCGCTGCCCAAATTATACTTTGTTTTGATATAAATGTTTTGTCTATATCGGCGTCACAACGTGTTTTTGCGAATAATAGATATCTTCGCGTTAATGTCGTGTTATCAATTAAATTTAGTTCATGTTATTATTTATTGCTTTTCAGAGTGCAATGGTCAGAAGATACGAAAGAATGAGTGGACGCCAGTCCTGGAACGAAGACGACATGGCGAAGGCTGTCGCAGCCGTAGTGTCAGGCAAGATGGGGTACAAGCTAGCCGCCAGGACCTTCCACATCCCGCGCTCTACCCTGCAGAGGCGCGCCAGCAAGATCCGATACCAGCAACCCGATGACCCTAAGCCCCTGATGGGCCACTACCGCAGGGTGTTCACAGACAGTCAAGAGAAGGACTTGGTCGGATACATCAAAAGTATGGAGAAGTACTTCATGGGAGTTTCGAGGCGAGATATTCGAGAACTAGCCTTCCAATATGCAGAAGACAATAATCTAAATCATCCATTCGACGTCAACACCAGAATGGCCGGCGAAGACTGGGTCAGGAACTTCCTGAAGAGGAACCCAGAACTCCTGGATAAGTCAGACCACGAGTGCGCCATGGAGCCCGTGAACTTTGACCAGTTCTACCACTTTATGTGTCAGCTATCATGATAACTCGCTGCTTACAGTGTTAAAACTAGTTGTAAGAAAAAGGCCAAGTTCGCCCCCGAGAGAGCCTCAACTCTAACGTATGGCGTGTGAGAATCCAACCTGTGTATACTGTAATGCCTCTCTTGTAATCATTCATGTTAATATGCTGTACAAGAAATTGCTCAATAACACACATTCGTAATCAAAAATGCTAACCACATCAAGGCAATTCGTATCCACAAGTTGGAACAATTAAAGTACAGATATGCCGTTATTAGTAACACTAGGCATTAATGTAAGTTCCTCCTAGTGTCAGTAAAAACGGGAATAGACTTTTTGGACACATTTTTTAAATTTATATAAACAAAATTGTAGCAGAAATTAGGAGAGAGCCAAGCTCAAAAAGCGGTGTTACCTTTGATATTTTTATTATTTTGGTTAGATATTTAATTTTGTTACTATTCAGGACCGTAGCCCGTTCGCGTGGAGGCGATGCGCCCGCGCCCCGGGTTATAATCACGGTCCTGCACTTATTAAGTACTTACGAAGTCTATAGTTGTATCGTCTATAGTTTAAATTTTGTTATTTAATGGTACTAAAAGATAACTTGCTAAATTAAGGGCTGTGATAACAGAGAAAGGTGTATTTTTATGGAACATATCTATTGAGGTGATGTTATTTACAAAGACGGTATCTGATATTATAAATTTAATAATGCTTATTACAAAATGTGACATGAATGCTGACTATTGGTTGTAAAAATGTTCCGTAACTTGGTTGCTACCGACGAGGCGCGGCGTAGCGGTGCTCTGATTAGCAATACTTCATTTGTGTGCAATCAATAAGGCTGAGTACTTAATGCACATAAAACTATGCAGAACATCACACGAGAAGCGTCAAATAACATGTTTCAGCGGAGTCGTACCATGTGCGTGCGCCGATTGACGTTTGCCAAACTATTACGAGCTGAATAAAAGTCAGTCGTCAATAATATACTGTATTCATAAATCATACGACAACTTATTATTAGAACAGCATTTTATCGGGTTACCAAATATTTAATTTCAAAAACCACAATGGAGGACCTACTTTGAAACATAAACGTATTCACTTGCTCTTTACATTTCAGCGAAATGAACAAAAAAAAATATCCACGTTAACAATTCACGGAATATACGCGAGTGAATTCGCAAGCGAAGCAAACATGCCCATTAGCTGAGTTTGACGTACTCGCGGCGCACATAGCACAGCGTTGCCAGTTACGGAACATTTACCCCTAATGAATGCTGATAACGAACGCGTCAGCATTTCAGCATTGCGAGCTCAATCCGACACACTACACTCGCCCGCCGGCGCTACTCGACGCAGAACTACTGCGTCATCATTCATGAAAACTTTAAACATGGTAAAGGGATGGAATGGTCTTCATCGTGGGATTTTAACTTATCTAATTATTTCGTACTGTAGTCCAAATTATGTTCGCGTTTCGTCCAAATCAATACTATTTTTCTACCGCCACTGTTTAATCCCACTGTACCAAATTAGTTATATTATTATTGTCGTTACCTGATTCAAGTTTTGATCTCTTTAACTTAGTTCAAAATAGCAAAATGTTTATTTATTTAGATCTCGAAATATTAAATATTGTTGGTTCTATAAAAAGAAATTTTAACATTTGCAAACATTACCTGTATGCCAAACTATGTTGTTATTTTGAGATTTATTTTTAATTATTAATTATAATAATATATTCCTATGTACTTAGTTAAAACAAATGTGATTATAAATTGAAATATTTAATAAAGAAATTTTAAGTACCTAACTTCATTTTTTTTTCTCAAATTTAATGCTTGACATGAGAATGACGCAACCTATGAGGTTTCTATTACCAAGTCGTGAGCAACTAACAGTTTGATAAAATAAACTGTTGAAATCTACAATAGTGAGAAAATCAATATAATTAGTCTCAGTACTCCGTTGGTGAAAAACCGAATCGATACGAATTTGGGAAGTGCCGTATAATGATAATGTTGTATAACTTCTCCTTTGTTGTAAAACAGTATCAAAATGTTGTAATGCGATGGTGATGAAGAATTTAAATATCGAAAAGTGAGAATAAGAAAGAGTGTCTGAAATAATATCATCTTAAAAAAGTGCAATAGAGACATCTGTCAACTCTAGTTAATGTAAAATCAATCAATCATGACGTACTAAATACAGTTTTACAGTCAAATTCAATTCAATTTATTTGTCGATTTGTCTGAACTGATTTAAAAAATTATAAATTAACTTGAAATCATAAAAAGTATAAAAAACACAATTATAATAATAAAAACATAAATAGAATCATAACTAAAAATAAAATCAAAAACAAAATCGAATTTAAAACTAGATTCTAGACTTAAATTCTACCAGTATTATTTGTTTCTTTAGTTTCTTTACCAAGGGTTTTAATTTGAAAATTGATAAAATACAATGCTTGTTGCCTGTACTAGGTAAAATACTGTGGAATAAGAAGAAGAAATTGCTTTAAGCGGGGTAACAGTTTAAGCTCAGCGTAAAGCTAGACTAAAATTTGTTGCTTAGTTTAGTGCCCCAAAATCTCGAGGGGCTATTATCGTTTAGCTGCACTTGACTCGATCGAACGCAGAGCTAAAAGGCTCATAGGTGACGAGGTTCTGGCAGGCAAGCACCGGCGAAACGTTGCTTGCCTGTCTATCTTCTACAGATTGTACTTCGGAGAGTGAGCGCAGGAGCTCCACGACCTGATCCCTTCATCCACCTTTTACTACCGGTCTACCAGACGTACCGCAGGATACCATACCACTTGGTGGATATACCGTCTTGTCGTACTAAGCGCTTTTCTTCAACATTCGCGGGCTCATTCGTAATAAAAAAAAATCTCATAACATAACATCTCATTATATGCCTATAACATTCCCACGTCGGGCACACACGCCTCTTCTCTATGAGAGGGAATGGGCCGTAATCTACCACGCTGGTCCAGAATGAATTGGTGGTTGTCGCTGCTCTTTAGCAGTTTCGATCCTAGTACGGTCGTCAGAACATTTGACGGACGCGGTCGCCCTACAAAACACACTAACGCCATCTATTATAACTAAGATGTAAATCGGCGTGGTCTGCTCCTAGACTAACTTTGTAAGAGCGGGGTGTGGTATTTTTCGAGGTAAAAAGAAATTAAAAAAAAACCTTTAATTTTTCGAAATTTATGTTTGTTGTACATAAAAATACATTTTAATTTGCTTTCAACAAACAATAAAAAATAATTTTGCACATAATTTAATCTTATTGTAATATTATTAAATCTTCATTTCATCGGCTATAATGCACGCCGCTGCAAAGTTATTTATGCGGCTTCGCGTCGTCTTGGCCAAAGGTTGAGACAAATAAGGAAGAAAATTGTTTTAAATAATGTTAGAAGTTGATTTAATGACAAATTTTTAACTTACCGGTGATATGAAATGTTATAATTTTTTTTAATTGTGCTTTTTGTCGTATTTCACGCAACCCTTCACGACAGAACTCAGCATTTTAGCTTGTAAAACTTACGACCGCTCCCGAAGATAGCCGATCGCGTTCTACATAGATGATACATATAAATACTGAGAGCGTTCTAGTTCACTTCGATAAAGGGAAGACCACTTTGGGACCAAATTCGAGGCGTCATTATAACATGCGGTCCGCCCAGTCCTTACGCAGTAACATATATGTCAATGGTCCTAGTGCATGCTGATTCCTCACGATGTTTTCCTTCCACCTTCAACACTTACTATTTAATAACATACATACATGTCCAACAAAAGTGCATAATTTGATTCTGATAATATCTTTAATTTACAACCATACACTGAAAAACTCCGACGGAAAAACTAGATTTTCAGCGCAAGAACTTATTAAAAAAGCTCTTGAATCTCATACCTAACGAACTGAGAGTAGGTACAAACTCAATCACGTCGTACGCGAGAGCTTTTACTTAAAAACTGTAATAACTTTAAAGTGAAGGTAGGACTTGAGTCTCCGTTTAGTCTCCGTCTAATACCGAGTAAACAGGTCAGTGCATTTAGGTGGGCTGCGCTGGAAAACGCTAGGCATCGCAGGGTTGCGCTGAGTGCTGGTGTCCGGAATGCTTTACTCTCAGAGTATTAATTATGACAGGCTAATGTCGACGTTGCTATTTAAGTACACTGTCAGCGGCACTAAGTGACAACAGCTACAAGTCGTTGAAGACGTGCTGCAACTTAATTACCTGGTCAGAGACCATTGTTTTATGCTATGGAGGACAGGCATTTTAAAACTTATGAAGCAATGGACGTGAAGTTTCTATGGGTTGTGAGGATATATGTAATTTTATGAATGAAGTAATTGTTCTACATGTAATAATAATCATAATCATTTATTAACAGTTTCTTTATACAATAAAGAATTCCCTGACTTCTGCGCTAGTTTTAACTATATTGCAGGAGCCAGTTTGTATCCAAAATAGATCTCAGCACATTTCAATAACTTTAACGAAACTTTTGCTTTCATAATTTTGAATTCATCGTTATAAAAAGACACATCGGTATACAAAGAATCTCACATGTGTCTCAAAATCTATACTAATATTATAAAGCGGAAAAGTTTGTTTGTTTGTTTGTTTGCTAGAACGCGCTAATCTTCGAAAGTACTGGGTGGATTTGGATGCAATTTGATATGGAAGTAGCTTGAAGCTTGAGGAAGGTTATAGGCTACTTTTTACGCGACTGCAAAAAAGGAGAGTTATGTTTTTACCGTGATAGAATCCACGGGAGCGAAGCCCCGCGTGAGTACTAGTTGAAATATAAGAGGGCTCTGAAGGGTGAACCTGCCCATGACCGAAGTATTTCAAAATCCTATTCAAAATCTTTAAAAAAATTAAGATATTTTTGTTTTTTTTTTTTGTTCAAGTAGACATAAACAGATAAACCGCATGGCGCTTATCTTTCAATTTTGGGACACGTGTAATATAATTATTATTCTTATAATCTTTACACATTCCCGTGCTTATTTTGCGAATTCATGCGCAGGTTGAGGAGGTATGATTTCTTTTTTATTACTGATGGGCCCACACTTGACCTCGATCTCGCCTGATGGTAAGCGATAGATGAGGTCTAAGATGGGACGAGCGAGCCCAGAAGATATTAATAATAATATATATAATTCGCAAAATAAGCCAAAAAGGCAACTCTTTAAATACTTAAAAATCCGATTAAATTCAAGCCGCAATATCACCTCAGCATCAATGTCAAATTGTAGGGAAATTAGAGTTGTTTGTGCCAATTTGCCATTTGATTGCGAAAGTTCCTTTGAATTACGAAAACTGTCATTCTGAAAAAACTACCACTATGCCACTTAATCAGCGGTCGGGTAAAATTAAAAGCGGTCGCCTCCTTCTGCGAAGCAGTCATGCTATCGAAGGAGGAGGCGGGCCGCGTGAGGGAGAGGATGGCGTCCTCCCTCCAGCCCAGCCGCAGTGGTAGACGCCCACGGCGTTGGACGGCGGCCGACGATCTTCGGCCACCGTAGGCGCGGGCATGCGGACAGCGAGTAAAGGGCAACTCGCTGTCCGACCATGGACCATGCCCGGGTCGACGGCGCGTTGTGTTCCACGCGCGCCTCAAAGAGCATCAGCAACATGACGAGGCCCCCCCTGTAGAGGGCCGAAGCCTGCCGGGGTCGTGGGACTTATCCCATTACCGTGACCCCGGAACGTTAAGGGCTATTTATTGAAGGAACACCGTGGATTTTAGTCAGTACAAGTCTGACAGTCCCTTCGGCCCTGCCCGGGGTGGAAGGACTTATTTGATGATTTTACCGCGTAAAAAAATATATTACAATTGTACATACTTAAACATATAATATTATTATTATATTATTATTATTTGCATGCTGTGGTTTCCTGTAAGTGAGGTAGTACACTGACGTAATACCTATACTAATTCATACTTGTCTAGGGCTTCCAATCCCGCAGCCTGAATTCAATCTCGGTATTTGCGGGACTACGAATCTTCAATCCCGCGGGATCTCGGTATTTGCGGGATCCCGCATACTGAAAATATTCACATTTATATAAAGCAAATAAAACAATGAATTAATCAACTAACTCCACATTTATTTACGTATTACTATTAGTATGACATCAATCAAATTACACCGTTTAGTTATCACAAAAAAAAAACAATGAATTAATCAACTAACTCCACATTTATTTAAGTATTACTACTAGTATGAAATCAATCAAATTACACCGTTTATTTATCACAAAAAAACAATGAAAATCAACTAACTCCACATTTATTTACGTATTACTATTAGTATGAGATCAATCAAATTACACCGTATTTTCTTCACAAAATAACTGTAACAAATACTGATTAAAAAACTTTACTGATATTTAAGGCTACATACTTAGGCTACCACTGACTGAAATTCGGCTATATTAGGCTACTTACGCTGTAAAACGGCCGCCAGTCACCGAGCGATTGCGCTCGTGAGAGTCATGTCCTGATTACATCTTTTGTTGGAGATCCTAATAAATAAATAAGAGTTGGAAGATATTATACACATATTTTCTATTATAATTTTTTATAATTGCCTGCCTGAGTCTGTGTTTCCTGATAGTCGTAGCTATAGACTGGGAGCGTTTTACTCAAAAGTAAATAGGTTACTTCTTGGTAAGCGTGCTTCATTTTCGACCACATCATCGCCTACCATCAGTTGAGATGGTTGTCAACCGCAGGCCAATCCATCAATCGTCATGCCATCAATAAAAGAACCGGTTTTTCAGCTTGTCTCATTCATACGTTAAGACCACCCGAGATGTTAGTTCTAACTATAAGTACAGTACACGTAGTACGCTGTCGAGTACACGAGTACACGCTAGTTGTATGCACTAATGATGTCGGCTTCACATTGCTCGCTTTACAATATGAAGGTTAGTTAGAGTGTAACGCGATGTTGATTAAACTTCACATGACCGTCTGGGTTACGTACACGGCGGGGAGGTGAATCTTCGTGTACTCGTGTACCTCGAATGTTTTACATAGTCTGTTGGAATATCTCAGGCTTAAATGGGGCTTCTACATAAATGTAATGTAAGAAACTTTACCTAAGCAACGACTTACTAAAACATTTACTATATACCTTTTATGTTTAATTTCTTCTACTAATTTAATTTCCGTATGCTCCCGGACAACTTCTTCTAAAAGCTAAAGTCTAAAATCAATATCGAAATACGTTCGGAGAGTGGAAACTGCGAAATAATAAGGAAAATCCTGTCTAGGGAAGTAAGAGCAAAACCCAATACGTAGTAGCTACCTACAGGGTCAAGCGTGGGCGTGGGCGACGTTAAAATAAAACAGAAGCAGACCCGAAGAAAAACTGTAAATGATTATTTTATAATAAAATAACTATAAGTGTAAAGTTTCCCTTTGAAAATTGCACTCGCCATCTCCACACATACACAAGTTGTCGCGCACACATTTTGCTATAACGTTTCCTCCAGTGTGCAGTGTGGCAAAACGTATTTTATTATTTGGTTTATAGTTGTTTGAAAGCCAATTTACGAGACCGAGGCGACGACGCGGGAAAACCAAAAACAACGTTTGAAAGACTCCATCTAAAGAAAATATCCTTTTCAAGATACCCATTAGGGAAGCAACGAGAGAAAACATCTCATAGCTATTATGGTAAAGTCTTTTATGTAAAAAGCTTTTGATTGGCGCTGCGTAGATGAAATTATTATTGCTTGTTGTGAATGTACTACATTAGGCGGTAGGTGTGTTTCAGCCGTTTAAAAAAAAATACTGTTCAACTATATAATACTTACTAGCTTAGTTATAATACTCCTTAGTAGATTTTTAATCCAAGGTCTCCATGTCTACGGAGGATTTGAATGTAAAATCCGCTTAGTTTCAATTTAGATCTACATTTTTTTTAAGCCTGTTTTTTTTTTCATGTTGAAAACGGGCAAAACTCATTCAAAGAGCCGCGAGGAACTAAATTAATCAATCAAGCAATGAATGGAAAGCACGAGAGATGCTTCGTGAAAAATAATATTCATCGTTCATTACTGTGCATTATGCTGCCCTGAGCTCAGCGCGCGTCACGCCTCCACAATTTTTATTATTTGAAATTACGTGAGAAGAAAGCGCTGCTGCATTTATTAAACGCTGTCAACACAACACGAGTTTAAAAGGAAATATAGCAGCTAGTTCGTGCAATTTATGAAGAGCATCGTTCCAATATTTTCCTGTTGTTCTCTCCTAGAAAACTTCAAATATAATTTCTTCACCTGAACTTCTCAGTAATATTTCAACTGAATGGGAAAATTCGACAGACAATTAGATTTTATTCGTAGCTTTGGTGCCAAAGGTTATCGCCAGCTCGCTTTTCCTCTACATCTATAATAAAGAAAGTAAAAAACTTCGGCTCAGCCAAAGCTTTATGTGGAGAAGTTGGGAGTTTTGCCACGATCCGCGCCGATATTTTATCTCGCCGTCTTTATAGCTGATCCTAGTTTGACGCAGGTTATTCAGAGTATTGTTCTATTCTTTGTCTGATAGATTCGTAGTCTGATAAAAAGATTTATTTATTAACTTGAGGTAAATCACAATGGTCATATTATCAAGTATGTTCTTAAATATATCTTATTTCGGTAAAAAGTAAGCTAGCAAATAAATATATTTGGTTTTTAAACTCTCGTTTAAAACATAAAGGAAGCAGACAAAATATTTAAACATACGCTACGAAAAATCCTACCTAATATAATGTAGATTAATTCTATTAGATAAAAACATATCATATTCATAGAAAAATCTATGCATATGAAATTTTAAAAAGGATTCTAAATTCGAAATCTATATATAGAAAATTTGAATAAAGTATATGACAATTATGATTGAAACTAAGCATGTTGTGACTTTTTAATGGATAAGGCTATATGGCTTAAAAAGTAGTAAACTATTGAGCATAACGTTTGTCCTATAATGAGACGTAGAGTCCGAAGTTTTTACCAGCTCAAGCCACCATGATTCTTCGAGCCAAAAATTCCAAAGTAGTGTAAGAAGACGAACTGAATATTCTCACAAACATTAAAATTGGATATTCCCATTAACGTAATGCACAGACATCTTCAAAGGAGTGTCTTCAAGAACACTATACAACGTGTAACGGAAACCCCATATCTATCAAAAAGGACTGAAAACAACATCTGGTATGGAGTCTCTATGCAAAGTTTCAGCTGAAAATAAGTGACTCACAAAATTGACACCAAATTATTGGTTTCATGTTTCTTGAATACCAGTAATAACAAACGTGTCACAGCACTATGAGGGTCATCACTTTCCACGTCACTTGTCAATAAAATGATAATTCTTTTCGTTCTTCTTAATTTGAAAAATTTGGTCTCTGGTATCAAAGTATTGAAATTTCTAATAAGTTCCACACATGTAGACATAGAATTAGAAAACCCTGGCCATATCGTTTGTTATCATCCAAAGAAGCCGTGCACTTGGTATGTATATACCCTTTAAATTACACGTTGTATAAAGCCAAAACTTCCTTATTCAGCTGCAGAATGAAACTCCTCAAACAAGTCTCCAGCATGCCTTGAGGACTCTATGGGTTGTTTACTTAAAAATTGTAAAGCAATCCAATTATATTGATGTTTGGTTCTCAAAGGAGCTGAGAGCAGCATGGCGGGTGCACGCCGCGCTTCGAGAGCTCGCCGTCGCTGGCAAACTAACAAGAAACCCGGCTTTTTATTTACGTTACACTCTATTACGACTGTGAACTTCAGATGAATGGTACGTCAGAGTTTTTCGTTCCCTGTCAAAGGCGATGAAATGGATTCGCAAATAGACGCCGTGAATGTTAGCGTTCGATGTATTTATGTTTATATAAAAGTCTCCGCGTATTCAGAGCACAGAGAAATGTCGTAAAGAAGCGTCGCCCTAGATACGAAGAGTACCCGTATTCGCGCTCGCTCTGTTTGAAATATATCACCAGCATAGTGTTACACATATTTGTGGATTCGAGTATCTTATTTACAATGCTACTTCCTTAAATTAAAATATATTCCTTTTCATGGCTTAAACCAACCACAACTTATGATTGACTTTGAAATCATAGACATCAATCTAATTCATATACAAAGTGTCAATAATAACTCATGAAATCTCCTTCCTTTAAGATCTCTTAATTATAGTGCTAGAAGGTAATAGGTTTTACCTTCTACCTTGAAATGGACTACATGCATTCAAAAGATTTGTACTTTTAAGGAATAATCGAATCCAATCATCAAAATCTGTCAAAACGTTCCTTTTGATAAATTTTTCACATTAATTTTAGCTGACATTAATTTTAACTAGAATTTGCAATATTTTTATGTACAAGAACTGGCCTTCTGTGCGTAGCATTTTGAAATCTAGCTTATCCTAGCTAATTCAAAAACGTATTCATATCTAACAATTGCATGCTGTTCAAAACAAGCAGTCATAATTATATTTACAACTCGTCTAAAGTCCTTCTAGCACTGTAACAGGGCTTGTTTCGCATTTTAAATATACAACGTGTAATTTAAAGGGTATATACATACCGAGTGCACGGCTTCTTTGGATGATAATAAACGATATGGCAAGGTTTTCTAATCCTATGTCTACATGTGTGGAGCATATTAGATATTTCAATACATTGATACCAGAGGCCGAATTTTTCAAATTAAGAAGAACGAAGAGAATTATCGTATTATTGGCAAGTGACGTGGAAAGTGATGACCCTCATAGTGCTGTGACACGTTTGTTATTACTGGTATTCAAGAAACATATGAAACCAATAATTTGGGCTCAATTCTGTGAGTCACTTATTTTGGGTTGAAACTTTGCATAGAGACTCCATACCAGATGTTGTCTTCAGTCCTTTTGGATAGATATGGGGCTTCCGTTACACGTTGTAGAATCATAATTAAATTATCACCGATTCCCTTATCATTTCTATTGAACACACCCTTACTTGTTTATAAACACATGAATTCCTATTCACTTTCACTCGACCATATTATTAATTTCACTTAGAACGGATATATACATACCCACGGTTGTTTATATTATTTTTAATTCCTTTTTTGATTAAGTTTGTCTGTCAGTGTAAAATGTGTTATTTAAATTTAAAATGATAGCTAAATTATGTAGTTTTTACTTAGAAGTCTTCTAACCCAAGCTGTGTCTGTAAAGATGTTCCAATTACTACATTTGCTAAAATAAATACAGCATTATGGGTTTTCTAAATCGATTTATTGGCATCACTAGAAAGGAAGAAAAAGTATTTATTCAGCACATGCCACAAAGCACACAACAGAATACAGGAAAGAAAAACAAAACGAACATATTGACAAATCACGTGTGCCTCGCGGCTGCGACAAAAAGGCTCGGTTCAAGAAAATGTCAGACAGCTAGCGCCTGACGCTGGTTTTCAACCGAACCTAATGTTGAAATGACGACCGGATATGAACCAGCTCTGTATAACAAATATATATATAACTATAATGTGTATTTGTGTAGGAAATATGAAATATAAAAGGTTGACTCATAGAGAATGCCTTGCTTGCAATAAGTAATACATAAAGTTTAAATAAATATATATTATATGTTTTAAACCTAATACAAATACAAATAAATAATTGAAGCGTCTGTCCGCTACCTCAAAACAATTGTGCTTTTTGCATACACGATACCAAAACACAAACAAATTCTTTGTAAAACTTTTGTCGTCCGTGTCGTACTTTTCCGTTTCACTCGCATTATTATATATTTTGTCAATTATCGGATTGTTATATACTTAACTTTCTTTTTAATTAGTTAAGTATAACATCGCCTAGATGAGAAACAAAACAACCTAGCCCTTTATTGATATAAAGATTTCAGGATTGTTTTCGTATCAGTGGTTCACAATCCACGAGTGTGTATTTTCACCCCTGATATATTGCAAATAGATTAAAAGTCACCCCTTCTACTTCCCAAAAAAAGCTATGTGCCAATATGCATCAACCTTTAATCCGCCATCATTGCAAACATATCTATCTAGAACACAGAATTCAAATTATACGCAGATTGGGAGAGTGGGGGTGTGGACAGCCAGACGGACAGACAGGTGGGAGAAGAGAAGGGGGGTTTCCGAACGGACCCTTTGAACGACACCCTAAAGTACCTAATATGGTTAATTACAGAACAACATAACACAATGTTGATAGATTTATAAGAATGATTTTTTAACGGCTGCGTATTTTTGATGTTCTTAAATCAAAAAGTTAATTTTAAAAAGGCGTATTTACGAAGAGCAAGCACTAGCTATATATATCTCATAAGGCAGAGAAACCTCTAAAGCATGGATTTAATTTGCCCAACTGTGGACTAAATATAAATTGCTAATAAAAAGAAGACGGTAATCTCAGTAACACAACACTCCTCAAATTCACACTATCACCATGTGATATTTGCTTGTAAGTTTAATCTCGGATTACTGTGTGACGAAGGAAACCATCTGTAAATACTAGTTAGTTTTAGTCATAGCAAAATAATTTACTAGTATTTTCTTAGGGTTTCCCGCATGGCCTAATAGGACTAAATACAAATTTACAGCTTGTGTTTGGTCCGGTTTTATGATATATCCACATGGTGTACATGAGTCTACGGCGCTGTGATATCGTCGCGCGCTTCAAAGAACAGTCGGCCCCGATGACGGGTCCCTGATAGAGCCAATGCCTTTATCTCTCTAACGATTTATTATGACCCTGGAAAGCAAGGCAACTGAAGGCATTGGGTAAGTTCTTAGTCAGTAGGAGACTGACACTCCCTTCCACTCTACCCAAACCAGAATATTTGATTAATTTTTCCGTGGAAAAAAAGTGTTGTACATTATGTAGTACCTACACTTAAAATAGATATATATCATAATATATAAAATAATATAAGCACTATCAAGTTTGTATGGTGTATAATTCCCTAGTGTAAGTTCTTTGTCTTATACACTGTTGACTTTTATTTCAGTCGGAAAGTTGCCATATCATAGATAAAAGCAGTTAGGCGGCCATTAACAAGCACAAGTCCGGTTGTTAAGCAAGCCTCCCTTGGCGAGCAGCCAGGACATCACAGGATAAACAAAATATCGCACGTTGTTACCTATTATTTTTTAAAACGAAGGTATGAAACAATCTATCCCAAAGGCTTTCTAGATAGAGTAGCTTCCGAAGTAAAAAATCTAGCGACTTACGTATAAAATACCCTTACCCACCTTGGGGGGTATTTTGGCCATGGTTCTATAAAATAAAATAAATTTACGTATCAAGCTTTTACACATTAAACAAAGACAATGGTAAAAAGGTACTATTAAATGTATATATATTAGAGATGCGCCGAATGTAGGTTCAACCGAATACGAATGTTCGGCCGAATATTCGGTCCAAAATGTATCGAACCGAATATTCGGCCGAATCATTCGGTTCGTCATAAAAACTTAATTTGATTAAAACTTCAATTACCTACTAATGTTGATTGTTAAAGTTTCCTCAATTTTTTTTTTATTTGTGAACTAGTATTTGTTACAGAAGATATATTTGTTCATTTAATTCATTAAAACTACAAATAGTTATGACAATTCTCCAATTTTTGTGTTGCTTTAATATTTGTAATTTAAGCTTCTTTTATTTAGCGTATATAGATTATTTATTTAGAAAATAATAATTTGACTACTTATATATTTTAATACTTGTGTTGGTTCCTAAAGATAATTAGTACATATATTATATTCTAACAAAAATTATTATTTGAAAAAGAAAAACATTGTTACTCAAAGCAGTGTTCTTAAAATTGTTAATTTCAAGAAATTTAATATAGTTTAATTTATTGTAAAAAAGCAGAAGTGTATTTGATTTAAATTTTATTTAAATAGATTGTTAAAGTTAATCTTTCTTATTTTTTCAATAAATAATTGGTACAAAGTAGTGTTTCTTTCATTTACAAAAAGCTATGTACAACTTTCGGAATAAACAATACTTATTTAGTAATTAGTTAACCTTACTGTTTAATAAAATGTTCTCCTTTTAAACATTAACAATAATTTAAATATTCGGTAATTATTCGGCAAATCAACCGAATATTCGGCCGAATACGAACATGAAAAAATATGCCGAATGTACCGAATACGAATATTTGGCCGACCATTCGGCGCATCTTTAATATGTACTAGTTTATTGTAACTTTTTGTATGGGACTGGAACTGTTAATCCTTAATACAGTAAACCTAGCTAGAATAGCAGAACTTCACCCACTAGATTGTGAATGACATGGTACAAGTCATATTATGTTATCAACTCTGTATACGACGATGTGCGTTATGTACTACAATCACCTTTTTTTATGCAATAAATTTATAATTATGATATTTATTTTGCATATTGGTAATTAAATAACATTTTTATTCGTAAATTTAAACTAAATGAGGGCGGTAATTTCTAATCTTAGCTAGTTTCAATTTACTTTAGATTAAATTCAATTTAGAGGTAGTTTAAACGTCTGAAACATTTTACTCGCAAAATCATGATGTGTCAAAACGGATGTATGAATATAGCAATGATTGAGACTTATTAATAAAAATGTAAATAATAGGTGTTTGTATAACTAACTAGTATCTACATAACAAAGTATTAGGTCAGTCGTCCGTCGCCTACGCAAACATTATACAAGTCTTAGAACAATTTACCGTTAATCCTTATTGACGACTATTACGACGACTACGACGACCATAGAACCATACGTTATATGACCGTGCAACGCCCAATAAAAAGATTATAAAATGTATAAAAAAAGTTACTTGGTTCCAACAGCCATATCTTCTTCTATATTAATATTATACTTTTTTGTAAGTTTGTATGTAGGGTTAATCTCCGGAACTAACGATCCACTGGTTGTAAGGTGCATTTTTGGTGAGTACAAATAAAATATTATAAATTATTTCGAAATCCACGCGGACGAAGTCGCGGGCGAAAAGCCTAGTCTTATATGTAACAATCAATTTATTGCTGTTTTTATTATTTTCCCCCTAATACAGGGAAGGTTTAAATTGTGGGAAAATATAGAAAACTAGGAGTCGTGCGGGAGTATACTAATATTATAAAGAGGAAAACTTTGCTGGTGTAAACGCGCTAATCTTCGAAAGTGCTGGGTGGATTTGGATGTTTGGTACGGAAGTAGCTTGAAGCTTGAGAAAGGTACTTTTTACCCGACTGCAAAAGAAGGAGGGTTATGTTTCAATAGCGATAAACTGCTACTGCTAGTATTAGTACGTATAGGAAAAAAAAAAGAATTTTCCAAATCGGTTCAGCCGTCTTCGAGTAATCGGTGATCATCATAGATCGGAATAGGTAGAGCTGTTTTATGTACTTGCCATAGGATAGAATAATATGGATATTCCCCGAGTCCCGGGATTTGGTTTTTAAGTAGTAAAATCATAAAAAAACTCTCACCTTCGGGAATATTGAAAGATTACACTTCCTTTCTGGCGGGTAAATATAAGAAGGATGGGATTAACGATAGTATAACAAATAGATAAACTTGATTCATTAAACCACATATATTTTTTTAAGTAACAATTTCTTATTCAACAATCAACAATCAATTAAACATTTTTATTCTGAAGTTGTACACAAACATATTACCATACAAACTATTTATTTTATACATATTGACAAAAATAATGAAAGTCAATAAAATCCCGTAGTATCAGTAGGAATCCCGTGGAATATCCATATTAACATCAATGTTTGTGGTCAATGAACCTAAATAGCTCTACCTATTCCGATCACTGGTGATCATACATTGAGAACCTCCTCCGTTTTTATTCGTCGGTTTAAAACAAATATGGCGGTAAATAATGTTCGCCAGGTCAGCCGCATTAGCAGCATTTAATAAACAATAGACACACAGACACAAAACGTAACGCGTTGCGTCTCGGCAGTCGAAGTGGCAGATGGTGGATAATGACATCCTACCCACACGCACAAACACATTGGGAATTCTTAATAAAAGAAAGAAAGAAAAGTATTCATTGCCAACAGACAAACGACATGCAAACGATATTTTAAAAATATGAAATCCTTAAAAATAGAGTTAGTAATTGGCACTTATAATAAATTATGTTAGTAGGTAAGGAAAAAGATTTAGATATTAACAATTTACGAAAGAAGGATACAACAAAAAATAAAGCAAATGTATGCGTACCCACAGCACGGCGCTGTTTTTCAGAAGTTGCCTTAATGCATGTACTTACTTAGATTGTGTATAGGATTAAAATTCGTAGGATTAAAAAAACGATCGCTTTAAAATTAATACTGCGCCATAGATCAATGCAAAGGCAAAGACCAGGCAGTGCAAAATAATTTTCACGCAAGCTCCGTCCCCATCCACCCCGGTTAGGCCGTTGTATAATAAACGCTAACGCGGTAATAAAATTGAATATCACGTACGCTCTTTCACCATGTTCGGTTTCGAAACTGCCGTTGTATGCTACACGCTAACGCAGCAGTAATAAAGTTGAATATCGCGTGCGCTCTTTTACCATATTCGGGTTCGAAACTAAATGTCGTAAGTCTCAATTCTTATTTCGTTTATAACTAAAGTAATAATTGATCAAGAGAAAAAATGTCCTATATTTGGATAATAAACTATATTTTCTTACTGTCAATACTAATTTTAGACATAAAAGCCGAGTAATCTTGATTAAATTTTGAATAATCTTTAAAAAAGAAATGATTTTCGATTAAAAAATGAATCGAGCGAAAATGTTTCAATTACAAAACTGGTCTAGACATGGAAAGAAAATGATCCAATAAATCATATACTACAGTTATATTTTGATTGTATGCGTGATTGTTTCAGAATATTAATACAGAATTATATACAATTTAGGGAGCCTCCTCTCTTTAGCTGGTCCAATATTTCTTTATAACTTTTGGAGCACACTAGCATTGAAGCAATTATAAATTGTCATCAAATCATCAATGTATTCCTGCAATATCGTTTATGCTGACCTTATTATGCTTTATATTGAGCGTCATAGTATTGGAGACAGGTAGAACCTGATATAACAATATTTTTGGTACTTACTAAATAGATATTCGCGTATCGTCATGATTCATAATCATATCACATTTTTTTTTTGGAGTAATAGTTATGGTTATGTGCTAATTAAATATTGTAATTCAATGGGGCGTGCAAGTGAAAGCTGATCGCAGATGACGCCACCACCGTAAGAACCTTTATCACTGTCAGTGTTAGTTAGATTGTGAGATAATATATAGTTATATGTATCATCTATGGTTATCTGTGGTGAGCTAAACATTTACACGCTTCGTATTTTTTATTTTCATTTCATTAATTTCAATTGATTTCTTTACAATTTTCCGATTAAAGAACATAATACATGTTCTTTAATCGGAAAATTCTCAATAACTGTCTGTAATTTAGGAATTCACTACAATTTCCATAGTGTTCCATAGAGAAACTGCTTTGTTATTGGTAAGTGTGCTACTAGCGCCACTTTGACAGTTGCACGCCCCATTAAATGATTTTTTTTTTAATTGATACTAGGTGCCCGTTTGACCACCATCTCACCCAGAGAGTATAATCAGTGATCTCACCTGATGGTAAGTGATGATGTGGTCGAAGATGGAGCACGCTTACCTAAAAGTAACCTATTCACTCTTGACTTATTTATTTTGTTAATTGGTTAATTGGTTAATTATCGTGTAGCTCAACTTCGAACTTAGGTCTTAATTGTTCTGGGTTGCGGGAATGTTGTAACGAAATACCGCGGCCCCGAAACCCAAGGGCAGCTGAAAGAACAGGGTGGGTTTTAGCCAGTAGAAGTCTGACACTCCCTTCCCCTCCACCCAGAGCGGGAGAAGTCATTTAATGATTTTCTCATCTGGAAAAAAGTTCTTAATTGTGCTCAAACACATAGCACCTGATGACGTTTCTCACTTCCTACCAATATAATTATAAATGCGAAAGTTTGTGAGGATAGATGGATAGATGTTTTTTACTCTTTTACGCAAAAACGACCTAATGGATCTGAATGAAACTTGGTATCTAGTTAGCTGAAATCCTGGAATAATATACAACGTGGAATTTATAGGGTATATAAATACCAAATGCACGGCTTCTTTGGATGATAATAAACGATATGGCAAGGGTTTTGCTAATCCTATGTGTACATGTGTGGTGCATATTAGAAATTTCAATACATTGAAACCAGAGACCGAATTTTTCAAATTAAGAAGAACGAAGAGAATTGGCAAGTGACGTGGAAAGTGATGACCCTCATAGTGCTGTGACACGTTTGTTATTACTGGTATTCAAGAAACATATGAGACCAATAATTTGGGGTCAATTTGTGAGTCACTTATTTTGAGCTGAAACTTTGCATAGAGACTCCATACCAGATGTTGTCTTCAGTCCTTTTGGATAGATATGGGGTTTCCGTTAGACGTTGTATAATACGAGCTATTTTAGTGTGTAAGTTCAGCGTTGAATTGAATTAGGTTTAGAATAATAAATTTGTTATTAAGACTTTTAAAAATTAAGTATTGTTAAGAAATCTGTTGATCAATTAGAAATAGAACCCATGTAGCCTGTGATACAGGTTTTAATTAACCTAGTACAGGCATCAAACATTGTATTACCTACATTATTATTTCTAACATTTACTACGTAATTTTAGATTTTAATTATTGAATAAATATACTTATACTGATAGACTACTTTCAATCCCGGAAAAATGTGCGAAATTTCCACACGTACGTAGTCGTGGGCAACAGCTAGTTATTGACATATACAGTGGTGTAACTGCATAACTGCCTCAGTGGCCTAGTGGGCGCAACTGCTGCCGAGCAAGAGATCTTGGATTCGATTCCCGGTCGGCAAAAAGTGCTATTGGGTTATCCTAATATAAATTTCTCAGTAATATCCAGGAGTTTGGAAGCCCTGTACCTCGGAAATCACGTTTAGCCGTTGTTCCTGCGCCTGATCTCTCTCCGGTCGTATCGGCTTGCCGTCCCATCGGATAATGAGAGTAAAAAATAACAGAGTGTGCACCTGCACCTTGGCACATACTTGTCCACTACAATAACTCCTGCGTAGATGGCTAATCTCCGCTGAAATTGGCCGCCGTGGCTGGAGTCGGTCAGGAGTACTGTACACAATACATGCTATATACAACGTGTAACGGAAACCCTATATCTATCCACAAGGGCTGAAGATAACATCTGGTATGGAGACTATGCACAGTATCAGCTCAAAATAAGTGACTCAAAGAATTGATACCAAATTATCGGTTTCAAATGTTTCTTGAATGCCAATCATAACAGACCTGTCGCAGCACTACGAGGGTTAATAACTTTCCACGTGACTTGGCAATAACACGATAATTCTTTTCGTTCTTCTTAATTTGAAAGATTCGGTCTCTGGTATCAATGTATTGAAATTTCTAATAAGTTCCACACATATAGGATTACAAAACTCTTGCCATATCATTTTTTATCATCCAAAGAAGCTGTGCACTTGATATGTATATACCCTTTAAATTACACGTTGTCTAGTGGGCAGTAGTTGCATAATACAGGGTGGCAGGGACATCGAGGCGCAGCCGCTTATCATGAATTCAGAACATGATTCTGGACCCCCCTGCGTTGAAATATTTCGTCGGCTTTTTCTTAATTTAATAATATTAAGAAAAATCCGACGCAAAAAAAAACTAGTAAATTCACTTGTTTCACTTAAAACAGTAATGTAAATAAAACTCGGAAGGGCTACCTGATCAGCTGTGTTGACCTCGCAATATAACCCTTTCGAGTATTATTTACATTGCTGTTTTAAGTGAAACAAGTAAATTTTATTTTTTTAATTAAATTCTCATTGGGTTAGATAGAAACAATGGTTTGATGCAGTTTTCAGTAAAAAAAAAATAGCTGAAAGGACCTGAATAATTAAGAAAAGGCCGACGAAAAATTCCAAAGCAGGGGGGTCCAGAATCATGTCCCGAATCCCTGGTAAGCGTTTGTGCGTCGATGTCCCTGCCACCCTGTATATAAAGGTGTGGGTATTTTAAACATAGCACACTGTCCTCAATCAGCATGTCCGACTGTAATATTTCCATCCCAAAACTGACTGCACCTACTATGTATTCCAAAATATACGTGACTCGTGTGCTGATCGAGGGTTCACAAACTACCCGGGAACCTACAAAAAACCAACCCCTGGGATAGCGGAAACTTTCTCCGAGCCTTCATTCAACACACATCAATAAAGCCACCATATGCGGAAGATATTCTTTTGACCTCCGATTGATATCCGATCGAAGGGAATTCAATTACATAATTGTATCAACTTAATTATATTATTATTATTTATTATATACTTTATTGTACACCTTACAATACACTTAGAATACAAATAATAAAACTAGTGTATATTGGGCGGTCTTATCGCACAGGGCAATCTCTTACAGACAACCTTTGGATGGTCAGAAATTATAGGAGATAGATTTAGGGCTGTCAGTGTACAACATCATACATAATACTAACCAAACATCATAATATAAAATACATACCACAAAATATAATATATAAATATATACTAATACATATCAAATTCATAATAGAGAAAGAAGGGGAAAAATTAATAATGAGAGGTAATGCTCCTTCACCATTCTATTGAACGTAGATAATGTTTGAGCACGCCTCACATCTATGGGTAATATCTGGTATATAATAAATGTATCTGATTACAATAACTTTTTCTGTTTTTAAGGTTGGGAAATAATCCAATGACTGCCTCCCGATCTGGGCAAAGCGGGAGGGTGTGTCAGACTTTTACTGACTAAAACCCATCCGTGTTCCATCATATGCCCTTCGTATTCCGAGGAATTTTCCTGACACTCTTTGAGGCGCGCGTTGAACATGACGCGCCGTCTACATGGACCTGGTTTCCGTCGGGCGGCGAGCTACCCGCAGGCCCGAGCCTACGGTGGCTGGGAGTCACCCTGCGACTCCCGACACTTGGAGCTTCTCCTGAGGCAGCTGGGGTGCAAGGGCTGTGAGGGCCTTGAGACCCGCCACCTCCTTCGCTTCCCATACCTCCTTGCTCCGGACCATTGATTAAACCAGGGCCGGGAGCGAGAGGTCACCGCCTATCGCCCCTACGAGAACACAGCGAAGCTCTGCCCACGCGGGGCAAACCTCCACTGTGTGTTCCACCGTGTCCTCAGGGCGATCCTCGCAGGATTATTAATATCCGACCTAAGTTGATAGACACGTTCGACACTATCTCGTCGCCAGTTCAGCATAAGTCAGTAGAAGATTAGGTTTTCTTATTAATTTTTAATGGATAAACTAAAAAATTACTGGACCGATTTCAATATAAAGCTACATTATCAACTAGTAACATAATTTATAGATTTGTTTCAAAAATTGACTGATAAGGTGGTTACTCATCCATGCACCTTGGCAAGCGTTGCTTAACCTTTAAGATTAACCAATAAGGCTGTTAGTACTTAGCCACGAGTATCTCACGGCATTACAAATTACACATAGTAATTTGCATAATAGTTGATTTATTTATTAAAGTAATATCACAACATAGTATAAAACAAAGTCGCTTCCCTGTCTGTCTGTCGCTATGTATGCTTCGATCTTAAAAACTCCGCAACGGATTTTGATGTGGGTGTTTTTTAATAGATAGAGTGATTCTTGAGAAAGGTTTTAGTGTATAATAAGTTAAGGTATTGTGTAGATTGAATGAAATACGACGATATTACTTCAACATGGCGGAAAGAATTAAGCCCATCGGGAGCTTTAATCGAAAACGCTCAAAAACCTTTTGAGTTATAAAAATACAATGTATGGCGGGATTGTTTCTCTTTTATAGATCTACAAAAAAGTCTGCGATAGCATATGTCTATCTCCTAAGAATAACCCACAATAACCATTTTTTTCTTTTACAAATTACATTAAAATGATGGGTTATTTACGAATCGTTTTTTTACAGTACAGTATTATTCCTTATCCAATTAAATACGTCAGATATGTTGAGGATTTAATGTAGATCGAAATTGCTTTTTACACTATATCAATAAAATGACCCAAGCAGCAAAATTCTCCTATAGCAAGACTAGACCATTTTATTGAACATTGTAACAAAGTTTTTGACACTACAAGCATGCCCATCTGTATAGTAGGAGATTTTAACTTAGCCAAAATAAACTGGCAGGCGGATCCTGGTAGCTATTCTTTACCAAGTACCTGTCTACGATTACTAGACCTTGTGAATATAAATAAACTAACTCAATACAATACGATAGAAAATTGCTCTGGGCGTATATTGGACCTGGTATTGACCAACACGTCAACCTGTTCAGTGTCAGAATCCACCTGTCCTTCAACCATCATCGACAAATTGCACCCCCCCCCTCAATATATCTTTATCCTTTTTAAAAGAGAATAGTCTGTCATACAACAAACAGACCACGAGACCGAACTTTCACAAAGCGGACTATGAAAAAATTAATAATTATTTAAATAAGCAAGATTGGCCCCATCTTTTTGCTGAAACCGCCGACGTCAACGACATGCTTACCATATTTTATGATGTATTAAACAGTGCCATTCAGAAATTCGTACCCAATTGTAAGTCATTAAATAGTCGCTACCCCCCTTGGTTTAACAAAAATCTTATTAGGGCTCTTAAAGAAAAATATAAATTGAGGTTAAGATACAAGAAATATAAAAATCCACTAGACGAACTTGAGTTAAAACTAGTTACACAGCGTTGTCAAAACTTAGCCAAAACTCTGTACTCTAATTATACAAAAACTCTTGAGGCCGAAATAAAAAAAAAATACAAAGATTTTTTGGAAGTACATAAAAGACAAACGCGGTGGTTCTAGCGCATATCCGTTGACTATGTCTAACGGGCACGTGACGACATCTGATCCCTCAACTATATGTGATCTCTTTGCCGATTATTTCTCATCAGTATACACCAATGATGATGACAATGTTACCTTAAATTTAGACTCCACTCTTCTGAACTCATTAAAAAAGAATAGCATATGTTTAACTCGTCCAACTATTGATCACGATAGTCTGTATAATAAATTGAAGTCCTTAAACATAAACAAGGGAGCAGGTCCGGTCGGTATCCCCCCCATTTTCATATCCGCTTGTGCATCAGCTCTAGTAACTCCACTACGCTATATTTACAATAAATCGTTAGCAACAGGCCAATTCCCACGCGAATGGAAGAGAGCAAAAATTGTGCCATTACATAAAGCAAAAAGCAAAGAAGCAATACCTAATTATAGGCCAATTTCTATTCTCTCCTCTTTTGCTAAAGTCTTTGAGTCCTTACTCTGCCCTTATATACAACAGCACACAGGGTTATATCTCAGTAATCGACAACATGGTTTTGTAGCACGCAGATCTACCTCAACGAATTTGGCATCATTCACGGAGTCGATAGTGCAAGCGTTGGACATAAACAAGCAGTATGACGTCATTTACGCAGACTTTAGCAAAGCCTTTGATAAAATCTCGCATAAAATCCTATTGTATAAGCTAGCAGCATATGGCTTTACAGGTTCCTTATTCGAGTGGCTGAAATCATACTTAACAGAACGAGAATTCTTGGTTGTAGTAAATGGTTTTCAATCATCTAATCGAAGTATAACTTCGGGAGCCCCCCAAGGCTCTCACCTCGCTCCCATTTTATTTAACATTTTTGTAAATGATCTGCCGGAATATTTTCACTTCTCCGAGTGCTTCCTGTATGCCGACGATCTGAAGTTTGCCAGAAGAATAGAGTCCCCAAAAGATACCGAACTGTTGCAGGAAGATATGAACCGGGTCGTAAAATGGTGCAATAGTAATAAAATGCAGCTTAACACTGACAAATGCTATCACCAAAAATTCTCAAGGAAAGCTAACTGCATCAGTTCAGAGTACTTCATAGATAATGCCAAGATCCAAGAAGTAACAACCATCAAAGACCTGGGAGTCACCTTTGATATCAAACTTACTTTTCTACCTCATATCGAGGACATCATTAAAAGGGCATCTAGAATGTTAGGTTTTGTCATAAGGAACTCTAGAGAATTTAAAAGTAGTACGAAAATCTTATTGTATAACAGTCTTGTACGAAGTATTTTGGATTACTGTAGTGTTGTGTGGAGACCACACTATGCGGTCCACATACTACGTATTGAGAGGGTTCAAAAACGGTTTGTATGGCATCTTGCGTACTCGGTAGGTAAAGCCAAGCATCTTTTCTCCTATAATAGCAGGCTTCAATATTTCAATATGCATTCACTGGCATCTCGTAGGGAAGCTTGTGATGCACTTTTTGTTTTTAAATTACTCAGGAACAAAATTGATTGCCCCCATTTGCTTAGTCTCCTAAGGTTCCGCGCTCCCTCAAGAAACCCCCGTCAATCAATAACGCCATTGTGTCCACCAATACGAAGGACTGTCTTAGGTGCTAACTCCATAGTGCCCAGACTGTGTAAAACTTTGAACAGCTACAGTGATGTGACTGATGTGCACAATGATAGTGCTGGTCAATTCCGTAAAGCCATTCTTAATAACATCCACAAGGAAATTATTACTGTATAGCATAAAGGTATATAGTGTCTGTATTTTTGTTGTAATTATTATAGCCATTTTTTCTGTGATATATTTTATCTTTAGTTAAGAAAATAATTTTGTAACTGAGCCATATAATTCCATTCCCATTTAGTATTTGTTAATTATCCATAATATATTGTATCATTAATCGTTTATTTATTTTAGTTTCTACCTTGAAACTGTCTCAAATGTTAATTTTAATGTAATTTTAATGTTCTAAATAATAAAATTGTTAACTTTGTAATATGCATGCTGTGTTAGCCTATAAGTAATTATTATACTCGCACATGTTTTAATGTTTTTCTGTAAATTGTGATGCTGTAGTGTAATAATTGTTGGTTAACCTTATTAAATAAATAAATAAATAGCAATTGATTTATAAGATTACAGGTCTTATAGAAATCTAGTAGACGCATTAACTCAGTCCACTGATCCTGCCAAAGCATCTTCCAAGATGATTTGAACTACAAGTACTTTTGACCCTATCATTTAGTTTTATAAATGTTAATAGGATTATTTTACACGACTCTTTCTAGAGCGGTCAGTCAAGTTCAGTCTTATAAGTGCAAGTTATAAAAGTAATTAGCAAAGTGTGACTTTTGATCCGATAATCGCATTTAGTAAAATCGTTTTATTTTGTTAACGTCTTGTTTCATTCTTCTATAAGACATGCACTTCCTATAAATGCCACAGATATAGCTGCTAGAGGTAAAGATATTATAGAACAAATTTAACTTAGTGGTGACCGTTAACGGATTTTTAGCACCAAGCTAGCATAGCCTCTGATTTTATAAGTAAGATTCTACTTAAATGTGTTCTATATTTGCTATTATTAGAGTAGTCGGCCATCTTGTGATTTGTTAGAGAAAGCTGGAACAATATAAATATGTATTTAAACAAATAGAGACGATTTAAGCGTAGTAGCAGCTATCGAAGAAGAGTTTCGAAAAAGTACTGTTTTGTGAAGTTTGTGATGGTTCCGTACACGGTAAAATGGAAATAGACTTAGACAACTGGGAGGATAATTTTACAGAGAGTTGTAATGATCAAGAAGATACGGAAAATGCGGGAGCATTAATAGTGAATTTAATCATACTGAGTCTGATAAAAATTATGAATTACAGATGGATATAAAACAGTGGGCTATTAGAAATAATATATCACATTCAGCTTTAAATGAACTTTCTGCGATTTTAAATAAAAGGATAAAATATGCTTTATCTAGGGATGCCCGCACTATCCTTAAAACTAACAATAAAACAATAGACGTTACTACTGTGGGCACAGGGTATTATTGGCATGTGAAAAATCAGGTGTGCCATAAAATATATTTTAGTATTGAATATCTACTCTGAACAATGGAACAGCTAATTATTTCGTATAAAAATACTCAACAGCTTTAAATACGTCAATTAAGAAATAATGAAAATTCCTAAAAAATACTTACTAACAGCAAATTTCGCCTGCCGGGGTCGTGGAACTTATCCCATTACCGTGACCCCGGTACGTAAAGGGTTATTGAAGGAACACCGTGGATTTTAGTCAGTAAAAGTCTGACAGTCCCTCCCGCCCTGCCCGGGGTGGGAGAACTTATTTGATAATTTTACCACGTTAAAAAACAGCAAATTTCACACTCATCGGTAGGGAAATGATCATAAATCGCAAAATGCTTGCAATATTGACACAAAAAAAAATCATGTTAAAACAGTTTTGTCATCTTCCCTTGAGCCACAGTGAAGTGTACCGGCCTATTGATTGTGTCATTTGAAATAGTCACAACCATAACATTTTTTTTACTTTCAAAAAGTGTGTAATTTTCCACGGCCATTTGGCATACTTCAGCTTATGGAAATCCTTTTTAGTTCGACATATCGACAAAAATATTGACATCCATTAATACAGCCATTTCCAGTCCAGACTAAAATAAGCTGCATGCTGAAAATGTTTAAAACTTTATAATTACGTATTTAGGAAAAACAAGGCAATGAAAATTTAATTTAATTGACATTGCCACAAAATGTATGTATTTATAATCAATTTTCCTGACACCTTTATTATTATTATTATTTTATGGAGTTTGTCTACTGTTTCACTGAATGCTGTAATTTTAATCTAAGTCTGCTTTAAATTTCGTTAATTTACTTTGTATTTGTACACCATCGAATGGTAGGACATAGTGATTCTTATATATTATATGACTGTAACATCTATTGTACACCTATGCTCACAAATAAATAAATGAAATGAAATGAAATTGATTTTGTTTGGACACTAGTCTAGGGGTGCAAAATTGCGACCTCTCGCGTCTTGCTCTGGTTCAGATTATGGTGCGGAACGAGAGGGAATGGGATGCGGTCGCCTCCTTCTGCGAAGCAGTCATGCTAGCGAAGGAGGAGGCCGAACGCGCGAGGGAGAGGCAACTCTCTTCCTCGCGCCCCAGCCGCCGCGAGAGACGCCCCGGGCGTCGGGGATCACGAGCCGATTTCCGGCCACCGTAGGCTCGGGCCTGCGGACGGTGAACAGGGGTCGCTCACCGTCCGGTAAGGACCAGGCCTGGGTCGGCGGCGCGTCGTGTTCCACGCGCGCCTCAAAGAGCTGTCAACACCAGTGACGGAGCCTCATAGGGCCATTGCCTGCCGGGGTTTGCGGGAAAGTTCTACCGAGTTACCGCGGCCCCGGAAATTTAGGGCAGTCGAAGGGGGTGCAAAATTACGTAATAACAACATTACCTACACACCATAACGTAGCGAAATCTTAAAATTAATTCATAATTAGGTTAGTATCGGTGACCTGTGGTGATATTTGATATAAGTATAAATATTTGCAACAACTTACAAGATTTGCACATTACCGTATAATTTAACTCACATTACCCACAAAACCCTAAAACTTAAATATGGTGGCGTAGGTATGTCATGTAAACGTCTTAACTTTGATTAAAAAGTCCTTTAAAGGTTCTGATAAATGCAATGTAATGGCACGTGATTCGACCCTATGTTGGATAGGTATATATTAATTTATTACTGAATTAACAAATAATGAAAATATACAATTTTAGGCGCATCAAGATATGTTTATTGTCATCTAACACTTCATCAATAAAATGAGTAGGCACTCTTTACAAAACAGTTACACGGAAAAAGTTACTTTATTATAATGACAGACATTATTATAATGTAACATTACTTAGCTTTTAAAAAAAAGAAGTAATCAATGTCACACACCAGCACAGTACAATGAATTAACGAAAAAAGAACGAATGATCGACTGAATGAATCTACTAATGGTATTACGCTGATCACTGTAGGATCAATTACTCTAGTAGCGGCACGCGCCCGATCATAAGAGGACCAATCGCTCTTTTTAGATGCATTTACCGGATTTTTATAGGACAACTATATTTTGTTAAAGCACTTAATAAGGTAATTATAAAATCAAATAGCACTTTACCGGAATATAACAAAGCGACTATAGGGCGTAATAGTCCTATAAACTGCGCCCAAATGCAGCTCTATAAACGTTTACAGGATTTCTATAGGATTAAAAAATACGTACTCCTAGGATAATTACAGGGCCACATTTTGCTACTTGGGGAATATCTTATGAATTATCGCCGATATATAAGTGTGGCAAATTACCGGACGAGAAATTAATTAAGCAAAATCATATATGACGGAGAGACAGCGTCGTATGTGTGTTTAAAAAGTGTGACGTCAGCTCTGTTGACGTCACGAATGTTGTCTTGGTGATCACTCATGTTAGATTTTCAAATAAAAGCACTTGTTAATGTTACCGGAGACTCGTTTATTCAACTGACAGCGTAACGACTTTACAGAGAGGTCCGCACTGTCCAGCGGCTCGAACAAGAATGAATCTGAATGTGAATCTAGCGCTCACAGTGCGGCCTTATATAGAGGGATTGTCACACATGTACCCACATTTTCTAGTTAAATATTAAACTACTTAAATTACAATGCTTTAAGTTGAAACATGTTAAACGTTAATTTTACATCTTAAAAATCAATTAATAGTTTGTAAAACAATCAAATTATTAAACTTTAATCATTTAAATTATTTTAATAGACAAATTATTGTATTTGCGCCGATATATATGTATAAGCAAAAATTTAAAGTTACTAGCGAACCGGCCCGGCTTCGCTCGGGTAATAAACCCGAGCGAAGCCGGGCCGGTTCGCTAGTAACTAATAAAGCTAAATCCATTAGTATTTTCAAAAAGCTAGTCAAAGATAATCAAAAACCTATCTAACATCCCGTAATTTTATATATTTATTATAGGTATATATTTTTATAGCATTAATATAAATATGTATTTTAACTCTATGTATGTACATATTTGTTTATTATATCATTATAGTATAATTTATTAGCTAAGTATGTTTTATTTATCGTAATTAGTATTTATACACACTGTGTCTATCATCTCCTCTTCAACTCTGCTGTAGCAGGTCTGCTGGAAAAAAATTCTTAGGAAATAAGCAGTACTTTTGTGCTCTTTTGTCTGTATTAATATTTTTTCTTTTGTAAGTGTCATGAGTGTACTTAAATAAATAAATAACTCATAGTGTTGATAATAATTTCAGTTATGTCTAGGTTAATTAGTAAACTGAATAATACAAAAATTATGAATTAAATCACACATCACAAACCACAATCACATAACAGCACATCGATAAACTGCTGCAAGTCCAGCAAAAAGTTCGCAGTACCGGTTCACGATCGCGCAATCGAGTCAACTAGAAATCATCCTAGGATGCTGTTGGCGCTGCCCCGCACCCTGCTCGAGGCAGCAGCAATGACATCCTGAAGATAAATTTTCCAAATTTCAGTGTCCCATACACTCACTCTGGGTTGAAATTGTGGTTGGCGCTGTGAAGTAAGTTAAGATTTTTTGTATTTACCTACTAACTAACATAGATTATAAGTATTCATTGTTATTAACCATTAAGGATCTTGATATCTGATAAATAAATAAATTGATTGATTATTTCCTGAAACACTGTATGTCTTGCTCATTTTTACTAGTTTATGCCAAAACATTAAGATAGTAAATGACAACAATGCATTATAATGTTATGTAGGTACGAGACTTGTTCATAAAATCTTAGATTCGAATGTTAAATGCTTGGGTGATATTATAAGCAAATCCATACTAATATTATACTTAAATGCGAAAGAGAGTCCTTATTTCAAGTCAAAACGGAGCAAAGCTTTGATGTGTTTTTTGCTGTGATGATAGTTAAAGGACAGGACAGTGACCGAGGCTGCTTAAATTTAGATTAAATCCTTTTCACGCGTTCTAAGTAGGGCTTTCATCCCGGGAATCTCGGTCTCGAAAATTTCGAGAGTCTCGACGATTTTTTAGTATTTTCGAGACTCGAGACTAACATCTTCGGTCACGGGAATAACGAGACTTTTGAGGCTTCAGTAACATAAAAATTGTATTAATTTATTTATTAAACCAACAATCAATTTTTATTATTGTTATTATGGAGCAGCACGGTCGACCTGATTGACAAATAACACAGATTTTGTCTACATATTATAAATGTAAATTGCTGTGCCCGAAAGGGTCCATGTGAGCTACTACTTATATCAAGATCTTGTTAACACATAATTATTATTGCAGTAAAGATTGAATTATGGAACTATTCTGAATTAAATTGAAAGGGGTTCGAACTTTTTTGTTTGAAGACTGGCATGTCGACCCAGCGTCATTTTGTTGTTTTTTTAGACATCGTGGCGCATGTATGTAACAAAAAATATCGATGTTGTAACCCATAAATTGCAATATTTTAGGAGAGCGTTTCAAAGATACTAAATAGCAATAAAAACTGCATTTTTCAATTAATCTTCATACAATTCAGTATTACTAACTATATTTGCATATAGGCATCGATATCAGTAACGTGCTACCTCAAAATGTCACATTACCGAGATATTTTGAAGGTAAACATCGACATATGACTACAGCGACAATCATTAAAAGTAGACTTATTACGTGTCTATAAGCATCAGATTGTATCTAAATAATCGTTCCCAGGTTGATTATGATTACTAATGTTAATTGAAAGAGAGTAGGTACATTACATGCTACTAGGAGCACGAGAATACTACTACAAATAATTATTTATCCACTAAATCGCATCGCAATGAAACGCAGTCGACATGTCACTAACGCGTGGCGGATAATGTGACATGTTACTCAGCTTGAAAACGTTTTTAAGCAGTAGTTAAACAAAAGGCAAAAGGTATGTCATTTATGTTAACATTTATTTATAACTGTAAGTATGATATCAAACATAAGTGAATATTAATACTAAGATGTGACATTTTAAAAAAGGAGTAATTTATTTTAAACAATAATGGAATATACACTTAAATAAAAACCCTAAACTACATAATCATATACATCTAAAAATAAACTAAAATATGGCGTCCAGAAATTCGTGCGCATCGCTGTCCACTGGTAATGTACCCAAAAGACTGGCGGCATTGCCACGCTGTATGGCAATGCTTAACCGCTGTCCAAGGTAAAAGGCAGCCTTTGGGTCACGCGAAGTGTCAACTAGGCGTTTGGAAAGATCTTTAAATAATCTGTGAGCACTCGGACCCTACGACCCCAAGGTTTCAACCCCAAACGGCTCGAAAATATAACTACTAACAAGGTTATTATATTTCCGCCGCTTGAGGTTTTCAGCAGCCGCAGCGGCAGCGCCAGCACAGCAAGACGAGCTAGGAAGATGGGATGGCGCAAGAGTATCGACACAAGTTGCGTCCCACACTAAAGGCCTACCCATCTTCCAAGGAAATAAAGACATGCCGTCCGGTCTTTTGCCATCGTCGCGTGCCAGGCCATTGGGTTCTAATACAGCTGGAACGCCGACAGTGACAAGAGCTCGTCGGATAATGTCGTTAATATTCGCGTGCCGTGCTATGCGACCCGCACTGCGGCCGCATGAAAGGTCGTGGTGACCGAGGCTGTTGACAACTTTGCCGCAGTGGCAGCGATGAGCAGAACAACAAGGAGCACCTAATCGAAGGGAAGCAGCGAGGCGGAAAGTAGTATCATCGAACAAGGTGCCTATGTTCGACGACTGTAGTGCATGAAGCCAGAGACCCGACTCCCATTCACTCACAGCCAGCAAGCGCGCACGCTCTGCAGCCGAAGCAGATGTGGCAATAAAGTCACTCTGAACTGCTTTACAGAGCGGCTCATCCCACCGCCTTTGAGATGATGGGTTGTCGGGTGGATTTAGATTTAGTGGATTTATCTTTTAAAAGATATATAATAAATCTAACACGTATCATAAATACTACTATACTATATAATCCATAAATTCAGCAGGATGTCGGATAGGGATTCTTGATGCCGAGCCTAATCCATGTATCAAAGAAAGACATGTACCAAAACACTTATTGTTCATTTTATAATACGGTGGGATGAAAGACAGCCAACACGCGCATGTGGAATTCTTTGACATCCGTATTATTGCGATGCGATGCGATTTAGTAGGCAAATAATTAATTATAGTAGCGGTTTTGTCGTACTGCTAAACTAATAAACTGTACGGGATTTAGGGAGTTTGCTGGATGAACAACAAATAATGGATTACTCGGCACAAGAAATTATTTTAATGTGTGTGATCTACACGAATTCTGTACAGCAAGTGAGGTTGCATTACATTGTAAAACACAAACCGATTAGCTAGTTAACAATAGTCAGGTCGCTGCTAAGACACATTTGTCAGGCGCTTCAACATGCCCCCGGGCGTTGAAAGCAGCGATTTCAACAAGATTTCGAGGTCACAGGCAATGGGCAGATCCGGTTGAATGCTCTCCGAACAACTCCAGTGGAAATCTGAATATCAGCTACACGAGCGATGCCATCGGTTCCTGGGTGAATAGCCACAACTCGCCCAAGTCTCCACTTCAGCGGAGGAAGATTATCCTCCTTAATCACTACCAAGGAGTTCAGCTTTAAACCATCCTTGCAAGAACGCCATTTGGTTCGCATTTGCAGTTCCGCCACATACTCCTTGCTCCATCTGCTCCAGAAATGTTGACGAAGCTGTTCTATTCGTTGGTAGCGAGACAGATGGTTGCCAGAGTGATCTTGATACTTGGGCTGCGGCAAGGAAGTAAGGGGCCGCCCAACAAGAAAATGACCCGGTGTAAGCGGCGTATAGTCCGTAGGATCTGAAGACAATGGCGTGAGTGGACGAGAGTTCAGAATGGCTTCTATCTGAGTTAGTGCGGTGTATAGTTCCTCAAAAGTCAAATTACAATTGCCCAACACTCTTCGAAGGTGGTACTTTGTTGACTTGACACCCGCCTCCCAGAGTCCACCGAAATGCGGCGTATACGCAGGGATAAAATGGAACCTAATTCCATCGTTGGCTGCACTTGCACCCAAGGACAAACTATTTAATTTTAAAAACTTTGAAAGATCGTTGTACGCACCGACAAATGAGGTACCGTTGTCGGAAAAAATATCAACGGGTTTACCTCTCCGAGAAATAAATCGATACAATGCCAGTAGGTAGCTATTACTAGTTAAATCGCCAACGAGTTCCAAATGGATTGCCTTGGTTGTAAAACATATAAAAATTGCCACGTACACCTTTACTAGCCTGCATCCACGACCTTGTCGACTAGCACACATAATAGGCCCGGCGTAATCTACGCCCGTGCTCTCAAAGGGATAACCTGGACGAAGACGTTCTTGTGGTAAGTTGCCCATTATAGGAGCAACAACCTTTCCCTTCATACGGTGACACAGAACACACTTGTGATAAGAAACCTTCGCCAAGTTGCGACCTCCTATTGGCCAATAAGATTCCCTGATAGAAGCTAGTAGTAATTGTGGGCCAGCGTGCATTAACCGTTTGTGTTCGAAATTAAATAATAATTTTGTAAAATAATGTGTGGACTGTAATAAAATAGGGTGCTTTTTGCTATAAGCAAAATTAGAATTATCGAGACGTCCTCCTACTCGCATTATGTTTTTATCGTCTAAATAAGCATTGAACTTGAGAAGGGCGCTCTTTTTAGGTAAGCTCTTTTTATTTAAAAGTAATTCATACTCCGGAAATGATTCAGATTGACTTTGAATAATGACGGTATTAAGTGCGTCTTGTAACTCATCCTGTGATAAATATTTAGTTATAGGATAACATTTCCTACATGATTTAATGAATCTCAACATATAAGCTACGGAACGTATAAGCCGTTGGTAATTAGAAAAACGACTAAAATCAATCAAGGCTTCAGTTGATTCATTAATAACAACATTTAACACTACATTAGGTCGAGTCTCCGGTAACGTCTCTGGTCCTAAACATTCAACTTTAGAAGGCCACTCAGACGGGTCCAGTTTTAGGAAATCTGGTCCAGACCACCACAAGTCTAAACCCTGCAGAATACTAATGTCTACACCTCGAGATATTAGGTCTGCTGGGTTTTTGTCTGTTGGAACGTGCCTCCATGTACAGTTACCCGCCTTGTCCAAAACTTCAGCAACGCGGTTGCGTACAAATGGCTGAAGTTTGGCAGGCATCATCTGTAACCATCCCAACACGATGGTCGAATCAGTCCAACAATAGACTCGACTGACTGCCACTCGGAGTGAGTTAATCACCTTCTCATAAAGACGGGCAGCAACTACCGCACCGCACAACTCCAACCGCGGAATTGTTGTGGGCTTTATGGGAGCCACTCGACTCTTGGCTATTAATAAACAAACCGAACATTCACCGTCGTCATTAAAACTGCGAACATAGACGCAAGCACCGTATGCGGACTCAGACGCATCTGAAAAAATATGTAGTTCTAACTCGCGATATAAATTGCAAACTACTATCCGCGGAATACGGAAATGATGCAAAAGCGGCAATGATTTAATTATAGTATCCCAATGTTTTTTAATATCATCAGGCAGTGGTTGATCCCATGATAATTTATTCAACCACATTTTCTGTAATAATACCTTCATGGTGACAACAATAGGACCTAACAGACCTAAGGGATCGAAAATACGCGCAATCACGGACAACAAATCACGCTTAGTGTTCCAAGCTGAAGACTTTGCCAGACATATAGGAAACCCTAACTCATCGGAAGCGACATACCAACTGAGACCTAGCAACTTGTCAGGCTCATTAGATGCAATATTTAAGTCAAATGAGGTAGGCACACTACATGAGCTTAGTAAGTTGCCTGAGGCAGGAACAGTGTCCGAAACTAATTGAGGATCATTTGACTTCCATTTTCTCAATGGCATACATGCTGAAGCAAGTGCCTTGGTTACTTCAGTGCGGATGAATTTCACTTCATCTACGTTATTTCCTCCGGTAAGTAAATCGTCGACGTAAAAATCGTGCATAATGATTTCAGATATTTTAGGGTCCCTACAATCGAGTCCTAATTGTTTAATGCATCGTGTCGCAAGGAATGGCGCACTAGCCGTACCGTATGTGACGGTGTTTAATTGATAAACATTAATAGGCTCACAAATATTATCACGCCAAACCACCTGTTGCAAATGTCTATCTGAAGGGTGAACAGCTATTTGTCTGTACATTTTTTCCACATCTGCAGACAAAACATACTTGTGGAATCTAAACCTAATAAGTATAGACAATAGATCGTCCTGTACAGTTGGCCCAACCATCTGTATGTCATTAAACGAAACTCCCGTTACAGTAGGACAACTTGCGTTAAAAACTACACGAAGTTTGGTCGTGCTACTCGACTCACGTAATATTCCGTGATGCGGAATAAAGTAGCCTGACCACAAATTAGGTTTATTTAATTTGGTCATATGACTAAGCGACTCGTATTCTAACATAAAATCATGGTACATTTTACCAAATTGAGGTTTAATCTTCAATCTACGTTCTAATGAGCATAAACAGTGTGTAGCTTTCTTATAAGAATCTCCTAGAACCGAAGGATCTTTCTTAAGGGGTATACGAACACAAAAACGACCATCAGCCAATCGTGTCGTATTTTTAACAAAATGATCCTCACATAACTTCTCTTCTGGCATTAACGAATTAAAAGATTTGATGTCTACCTCCTCTAATTGCCAAAATTTGGTCAAATCGGTTCTAAGTATTTCACAGTTACTGTCATCCGCAGAAATAGTTAAATTACATTTTATATTATTAGAAAGCAATGAAATATAATTTTGAGTAATTGGACCGGAAACTATCCAACCTAAACGAGTTTCAAATAACATTGGTTTTCCGGTACCTAAATTAAGTCTTTGTGATCCTAACAATCCCCAAAAGAGATCAGCACCGATTAATATATCGATATTAGCGGGCTTATAAAATGTAGGATCAGCTAAAGTAATATTCGACGGAATGTCGAAATCAGAAATATTTATTTCACGGCACGGCACGTCACTTGTAATAAATGGCAAAACAAAACAATTAAGTTCGGAAGTAAAACTATCATCTAATGACGTCATCTTAATACGACATGTTTTGCCTATGTGCGAAGTAACATTGTTTATGCCAAGTATAGATTTATTTACCTGGCTAGTTATTAAATTAAGTTGTCTACACAATCTTTCCGTAATGAATGACGAAGTGCTACCGCTATCAAGAACCGCGCGAACGAGATGCACACAACCAGTACGATCTTGCAGTTTGATCAAGGCGGTCGATAACAACACTTCACGCTGCTTATGACCTTGAGAGGATGCAATATGTGCTGATAAGGCAACGTTATTTGTTTCTGTGTTAGCAGACGGAATGGAAGACGACGCAGACAAGTTATTAGTTGAATTCTCATTGAGTGTATTCGTAATATTACTGTTAGAATCTGTGTGAATTAGTGTGTTGTGCCTACGCTTACATAGTTTACAACCAGGTTTTTTACATTTGTTA
Source organism: Tholera decimalis (assembly GCA_943138885.2). Lineage (NCBI taxonomy): Eukaryota > Metazoa > Arthropoda > Insecta > Lepidoptera > Noctuidae > Tholera > Tholera decimalis. Next base: position 10,865,842 of record OW964553.2, on the reverse strand, counting down.
GCGAAATGACCCGAGCGAAAACAGTTGAAACATATCTTATAGCTAGGTAGTAATGTGCGGCGAGCGTCATTACTCAATGAAAGAAACTGTGGACAATTAATTAACGTGTGATCATTACTATTACATTTAGGACATACTTTAGGAGCTAAGTCGTTGCTAGAACTATTCAAAGACTGATTAGCTACCATCGCTTTGATCTTAGGACTAGATTTACTTACCGTTTGTGAATGATTGTTTCGAGCTCGTTCTAAGTTCTCGATCAGGTCAGCACGATTACGTAAGAATTGCATAAATACGTCAAACGTAATGGAGCTTTCCTTGTCTATCTTAACCTTGCACTCCTCCCACTCACGATAAGTCCTTTGATCAATCTTTTGAGTAACATGGTAGATCAGAAGTGTGTCCCAGTACCTTACAGGCTCACCTAACGACTCTAATGCTCGCAAGTCCTTATTTAATTGATCGATTAAACTCTTTAGTGCACTAGAAGATTCCTTGGAGATCACCCCAATATTATACAATGCGGATATATGATTGTGCACCAGTAACCTTTTATTATCAAATCGATCAAGTAACAAATTCCATGCCACAGAGTAATTGCTTGAAGAAAACTCAATTGATTTAATAACCAAAGATGCAGTACCTTCAAGTGACGCTCTTAAATAATGGAACTTGTTGACTTCGTCAATTTCATCGTTACAGTGAATCAGGCTAGTAAAGGTATCACGAAATTCTAGCCAATTGCAATATGAACCGCTAAACTTTGGCAATTGTATCGTTGGTAATTTGACTGGCTTGTGTATGTTAGCAAGTGTACTCCTACAACTTTCCATCGACTTATCATCTTTATTACAATTACTAAGAATAGTTTGGGCTCTGGACAACGATTTATAATAAAGAGACTCAAAATCAGAACGCTCAGAATGTTGTAATTTAACATCTTCAACAATGCATTCCAGTCGAAGCTGTACCTCATCATACTGCTCGTACAACGACTCGATCTTACCCATGCGCAACTGCAGCTCAGAGATATCACAACTATTTAACTCTTTGTCCTTGAGTGAGTCCAGGAAGGTCACGAAAGCAGTTAAACGACCTTTAAAACTTCCTCGCTTTTTAACTAAATCCCTTTCCTCGGACATACTGGGAGATGAGCGTCGTCAACCTGGAATTGATACAGGAATACAATTAAAACTAACACACAATATGATTTTATACACACGTAGTTGTGTTTTATACACTGCCTATATGTTGCCGTAGCAATACAGAACCTAAAATATACACAACAATAAGCCAAAGTAAGCTGCATACATAAATTCACTCGATACAATTTATTTGTCAAACCACCTACAAGTTTTAGTTATCACCTAGGTACAACATTAAAACTTCAACGCTAACTATATAGTTAACAAATAAGCACAATTAAAACACTAATCTTTATTGTTTATCACAAATAATTCTAATTACTTACTAATAACTTTACTTTTAACAATGACTTGCATTAATATCAAACACTCAACTAATTTGCACTATGTCAAGATACCTACCTGCTACCACTTAACAATCACGGATAAGTGTATAAATATGTGAATTAGTTACAGCTTTTAACTATTAAACCTTAAACAATGCTGCAAATAAGCTAACTAAATCAATATACTGCAATGCTATAGTTTAAAACTTTAACTATGCTGTCAAATAAATACTAATCACAATGCAACAAAGTACCTAATGATTCTTTAATCAGACACAATACAATAAGTAGTACAAAACCTAATACTGACCTTTTATATGGTAAATTATAAATAATACCTGAGTGTTGGGTGACGATATTAATTAAATGTACACTATACACCGCAAATAACTTGCTTGAGATCAATCCAATTCACCGGCAATAGGACCTCCACGCCACATCGGGAGATTGCAATCCTTGATTCGTTTTATAATCTTCAATATTACAATCGCTGATCTACAATAATACGTCATCCGGCTCGTTACGGACCATGTACGGGATTTAGGGAGTTTGCTGGATGAACAACAAATAATGGATTACTCGGCACAAGAAATTATTTTAATGTGTGTGATCTACACGAATTCTGTACAGCAAGTGAGGTTGCATTACATTGTAAAACACAAACCGATTAGCTAGTTAACAATAGTCAGGTCGCTGCTAAGACACATTTGTCAGGCGCTTCAACATAAACTAAATAATAATAAGCGTATGGACGCGTAATGTGTCTATTTTTAATGATTTTCGTTGAAGTTATATGTCGATGTTTACCTTCAAACGTATACGTGACACTTTGGGGTACCGTGTTACTGGACATTTTTTGTTCCTCTAGCCATGCATACCACACTTTCATCATGCACCGCGATTAAAAAAAATAAAATGGTGACGTCGATACGCCTGATAGGTTCTATCCCCTTTCATTGTGAAAGCGCGAAGTGGTACTAAGTAGTATCCCTCTAGCGTACAAGCAGAAAGAGCTTTTTCTAATGCGGGTTACTGTTGTAACAAAATTAGGGTTAAATGTCCTTTGTTTTTTAAGTACCCACTAAAGAATAAAAAAAATAAAAACTATAACAAATAGTTTTTTTTATTTGCATTTGTTTATGAAAGTAACTACTTGATTATAAAATATCTTGATTTGACTCTCTCATTGCATAGCTTATAAATAAGAAACCTAGTTTTGAAATAGTCTCGAAAGTCTCGTTTTTCCCGGGAATTTCGAGACTACACCTAGTCTCGTTTTTTTTCCCGGGACTCAGTAATGCATCGAGACTGAAAGCCCTAGTTCTAAGCCTCGAACAGGATAATTATTAATAATATAATAAGTTCGATATGGCCTAAGAGGAAACGAAATTGCAAAAAGAATCAAAATGTCGTGTAAGTATGGTGCTGTGATAATGTATATTGGATCCTTCTTCTAGCAAAATCTTGAGATGTTTCTTCAGCCAATAGTTTGGAAGTAATGTAAGTTTGACATTCCTTACGTTTCCTATAATTATGTCAGATTTATCACTGACGGAAGTACACTAATTAACAATAGCGATAAAAAAAAATTGGCCAAGTGCGAGAAAAATTGGTCAGACTCGCCCATGAAGGATTCCGTAGTAACTATAATAATATAATATAAGATGTATATTTATTTGACGAATAAAAAAAACCTTAAAAATTTCTTAAAACTAGCTTATTTACATTTTTACAACTACGCTAAATAACTTTGTTTTTCATAGTGTTTGTATGAATCACAAAGTTATATTTGCGGTTTTAGAAAATTTGCTGTATCTCAAAAACTGCTGACCCGATTTCGTTCAAACTAATTTTGTTTGAAAGTTTACATTAAGATCTACAGACATATATTTTTCTTAGATTTTTCACATCATTATTATAGAAGTTAGAGGGGGTACACACATTTTACCACTTTGTAAGCTTATATCTTTTAAATGATTGACTTTATGAAAAAGTGAAAAAATGAAAAAGTGATTGACTTTATGAAAATATTTTCTGTTCTAGTTCCATGTATGGGGACCCCCCTTTATTTTTTATTTTTTTATTTTTTTGGCTTAAAATAGGAAAACGGTTTACAGAATACATCTACCTACTAAGTTTCACATGTATAGTCTTAATAGTTTCGGAATAAAATGGCTAAGACATACGGACGGACAGACTAAAAGGGTAAGGATAAGGGTTCCGTTTTTTGACATTCATCTACGGAACCCTAATAAAATCGTTTATTTTCGTTTCTTGTGTACTGTTTTGTTTTACTTCACACTTAGGGTGTTTTTAATATCGTGCGGATTTCATCACGCACGCGGGATTGCCCCGCATGCGTAACACCCGCAAGTGTCATTTTTATACAAGTATTTATTGTAATGCGTGGAATACGCACGCGGGACGCGGGGTGTGATCCGTGGCAACAGCCCCGTGCGGGGACTCCGCGCGCGTGAGCACTTCTATGAAAATCAGTGTGCGTTTTACTGTCATGCGGGGTGCACGCGCGCGTAGTACAGTCACATTTAAAATGAAAATTGACACAGAATGTGTTACAATTGAAGTGCATCTGCGGCCGTGCTTATGGGATAAATCTCATGAATTATATAAAAACAGAGATGCTAGAGACGCTGCCTGGAAAGAAATATTAAAGGAACTAGCACCAAATTTCGAAAGTTTGAGTGAAGAAGAATGAAGGTAGGTATTAGGTACATACCTTTTCATTATATTATGGGAGGTTATTACGATCAGTTTTATTTTTATTTTATTTTTTCTTCATTGATCAAGAATATAAAGGTAGGTATAACAAAATTCACACAGACCACGTCCCAGCGTATCTTTATTTTATTTATATTATTTTATTTTATTCTATTCGGGAAACTTACAGCTAACTTATACAATGTTAATAAGCAATATACAATTGAAGGCCATTTACAAGTTTTCACTGATAAACACTAAAAACAAAAACAAGAAGAAGAGAATAAAATAAAAGAAAGGTAATTACAAAATACCTATAACATAAATTAGGAAGTAAATAGAACACGATCGACAAATACATACAAACAGAAAATCATTTAGACGCAAATCATTACTTTTCCATAAAAAAGCTTTTCACCAACAATTGCTTAAGTCGAGAAGCACTGGTATTGAATATATCCAAATCATGTTCACCAGATAGTTTATTAAAACTTCTGCTCGCACGGATTAAATAAGAATTCTGCCTGTACGCTGACTTGGAATGAGGGACATGTAACAAGGTAGGATTGCGAAACATTTTGCAGTGTGTAACTAATCCTAAACAGCTTAACAGCTCAGGGCAATCTACAGTACCATTCGCAATCTTAAATAAGTACGCCATATCCGCAATGCGTCTTCGCTCATGCAGTGGTAAGATGTGAAACCTCTTACATCGCGCTGTATAATTGGGAGTATATTTCCTAGTCTTGTACTGCAAGAAACGTAGGAAGCGCTTTTGAATCCCCTCAATTCTGTCAATATAAATATTGTAACTAGGATTCCACACTTGGGAGGCGTATTCCAAATGGCTACGGACAAAAGCACAATAAAGAATTTTATACGTTTTTACGTTTTTAAAATCAGCTGACAACCTAAGTATAAATCCAAGTGCTTTGGAAGCTTTATTAACAACGTTATCGATGTGTGCATCAAAAAGCAACTTAGAGTCAAACGTTACACCCAGGTCCCTAATAACGCTTATCCTGTTTATAACAGTATTATGTAACTTATACTGAAACTCGATTGCACGTGGTTTGCGAGTGTAACAAAACATTTAGAAACATTCAGTTCAAGTTTGTTAAGGAGACAATAATTTTGAAGTCCGTCCAAGTCCCGCTGTAAACCAAAACAGTCAGAAAGTTCCGATACAGGGCATAAAATTTTCATATCGTCGGCGTACAGAAGTATTTTGGATTGGGTAAAGTATGAACTAATGTCATTTAAAAAAATAATAAAAAGTAAAGGACCCAGAAGGGATTCTTGTGGTATTCCCGAGGGTATTTTAATGGTTACAGAACTGTAACCATTCAGTACAACTGTTTGACATCGATTCTCAATATAAGATGTAAACCATCTGAATAAATCGCCTCTGATACCCACTGCCAGCAGCTTACGTAAAAGGACACCGTGGTCTATACGGTCAAATGCCTTGCTGTAATCAGTGTAGACCACATCCACTTGAGATAGTTCAGACATGGTGGAGGACAGGAAGTCGGAACAGACGAGCAGATTCGACACAATAGACCTGTTTTTTAAGAAGCCATGTTGATAGTTATTAAGTGATTGTTTAATAGCACTATAAACTGAAGAGTAAACAATTTTTTCTAAAACCTTTGAAAATAAGCAAAGCATGGGCCTGTAGTTTTCTACATTGTCTTTAGGACCTTTTTTATGCACGGGGGTAATAAAAGCTGTCTTCCAAACCTGCGACACAACTCCCTCACTAAGAGAACGTCGAAATATTAGGGTAAGTGGTAAAGTTAAGCTTTGTGCGCACCGAATTATAAGTATAGCAGGAATACCATCAGGCCCCGCTGACTTATTTACGTCTATAGCCTTTAGTAGTTTCAGTACCTCAGTTTCGGAGACTTCAATAGAGCTTATATCAGAGGCAGACGTTTGATAAAGACAATGCATGTTACTGTCCAACTGAGTTACACCGGGGACAGTGTTCTGGTTTATGTTGGTATACTTATATATTTGTAGATATAATTAAATTATTATTTCAAAACTGGTCCTTATTGTTATACATAGGTACTGTGATGTCGTCTTCTTATTCCATCTTTTATAAATTAAGTATATGATCAATAATTTTCTGAGTTTGTCGTTCATTGTACACAACCACAATGCATGGCAGCCCTCAGAAAACTAAATCGTGGGCTAGCGTGTCTCACGCTGCGTGAAATTTTCCGCATGCGGGCCAATCCCGCGTGCGTGATGAAATCCGCACGATATTAAAAACACCCTAAATGGCTTCACCAAACATCGTTTCTTCAAAAAGACCCATCTTTTAATATACCTCAATTTTACTAAAAAGGTAACATATTATTTAAAAAGAAAAATCTTAACGAAAAGTATTTTTCTATTAGAGCTTTTCCAAACCAACTTTCATTTTACTTTAAATTAAATAACAAAGACAAATGACAGTCATCTTTTATAATAAACAGGCGGCCAGACATCGCTCACGTACCGAGAGCTACTCTTTCTTACCGTACTGTAGCCTCATCTATCAATTAGCGTCATCCCATTCCTAGTATTTAATAACACGTATTAGCTCCAGGCAAAAGTAATTAAACAACCATTTCCGTACTGAAGCAAAGTTCCGATGAAAAATGTAAAAAGTATTGTTTCTTTAAACAAAAATTCATGCGACGTAAAATTTGTATTTATAAAATAAAAACCATAAATAAAAATTTGTAAGTACTTTTGTTTTTTAGTATATTCTGTGAATACTTATAATTTACAGATTTCTAGCTAGATGTAGCGGCATGAATCCCAGTATTTGAATGAATCTCACTCTTTTCTTGATTTTTTTCAATGACCTGTGCGACCTTAATATCGTAAATGCCAAAGTAATATAATTTACAGATGTCACCGCAATAACCTTCTTCGCTGATTCCTGGCCAGAACTAGAACAGCAAGCTCAGCATGGCTTTAACATTGCATTAAATTGGCTTAACTAGTTTTGGAGATATTAAGGGTTAGAGTATGGGACTCTAACCCTTAATATCTCCAAAGCTAAATTCTTAACATACTCTAAAAGGTCTATTTCTCAACCAAAGAATCCAATTGTAATTAAAGCTCACACTTGTCATCCACTAATGCAAGGTTCAAATTGCCAATGTCCTCTCTTAACCTCTGTTGAAAACATTAGATACCTAGGAATAGTTTTAGACAGGAACCTTAATTTCAAATCTCATATCGGTCTGTTAACTGGACGAGTCCGCAAACTGATATACATTTTTAAAACACTCCGATATGTTGCTAATCCCACAGTAATACGTAATGTATACTTTGCGAACCTTTTTTCAGTTAATTTTCTCTGCTTTGAGAAATAATGCAATGTAAAAGGACTTTTTTTGTTATAATAATCATTAAATTTGGCGAGCATGGCTTCTTGAAAATTAAGACAAATATGATGAACAGGTTTTGTTGTACTTACTGGTTAATATGCGACTGGGATAGTTATTTTGCTATGAAATATGGAAAATTTGCTGTGCAGTCAGTATTTATGCTATGCATGTAGTATTTTTGTACAAAAATAAATTTAACTGTATTGCATTATGAGGAAAAAAGTAATGTCATATTGATGTATAATTTCGAATTATCTACAGTTTGAGTTTTGTTAAACATTTAGTTTATTTGTAGTGAAGTAAGTTATTTGATGTAAAAAAGAATATAAATGATGAGTATGTATTGATAGGCGATTATTTATTTGATATGCAATTTATAATAATATAGATCAGTGCTCGAGTTTCGTTCTGTAATACGGGCCTAAGTGCGGAAACCACACTACAGAAGAAGAAGATGTCTCACCTGATGGTTAGTGATGATGTGGTCGAAGATGAAGCACGCTCACCTAGAAGTAACCTATTCACTCTTGAGTTCAATACTCAATACGTTTATTTGCATTCCACAATGTGAACTTAGGTGGTAGGTACATACAAGATATACATTGTTTTAGGTCATTGTGGACCCTGTCAGGCACAGCAAATTAAGAAAGAGGAAGGGGAAGAGGGCTATTACAATCATTATAATTATATAAAATGTGTATAAGTTGAGATAAGATAAGATTATTTATTGGAACAAAACACATTATACAAAAAAATATTGTTTACGAAAATATTACTATTAAATATTACTTTAACTACTTACTATTTTATACATTTATTACAATACTATATTTTATTTATTTTATTTATCATTAAAATATTCATTTATATCATAATAACACTTATTGATTAGAAATTGTTTTAATTTATTTATAAATATATTGTTTTTTTTGTACATTTTTAAGTATACCGGGTGGATGGGCGGTAATGCAACGTATGCGACTTAGAAGTTTTCGGTTACACAATTGACGGGAACCGGCGCTGGTTGGAACAAAAGACAAGAGTCCAGCGTCGTATAGGAAAGGCAGCACTAACCTTGATAATCCAGGATATTCAGGACTGCCAGCACTCTGATCACAGTTCACCACCACAGTATAACCGTTCTTCTGCTACGAATTGGTCGCACAAAACGACGCGACCGTTCAAATGCGATTCGATGCGTGTGTGCTCTAACGCGACTCGACAGCCATTGAAGGTCCGATCGTCCATCGGAAGATCCAGACGCGATCGATTTTTCTAGAGCGGTATAGTCTCTCTCCCTCACTCTCGAATAGACGAAGGTCTAGTGCAAGGGAGAAAGGATAATATGCGGAAGGGGAATGTCTAACCAATTAGCGATTATGCGTGTTGCCAATAATTAAAAATATAAACGAAAAGAATCGTATATCAGCGCAACCATTCCCCCGGGCTTGAAGGGATGCCTTCAAGAGTGAGGCAAACCACAAGAAAACGAATCTATTCGATAATTACTATCCTATAACTACGAAACTAAATACCTAATAACTAATATTAACCTAACCTTAAAGACGAATTAAATAAACTACTGGTTAGGCAATGGGCAAAGACGCACCACGGGACGCAAGTAGGATCCAGTGGTTGTCTTAACCCGAACGATACGAGTGACTCCGGTTGAGTCAGGGAAAATTTCCTCCACGACACCCAAAGGCCAGTGTAGTGGGGGCGAGTTGTCGGATATAAGAATCACGACCGTGCCGACAGAGACCGGATCGACCGGCGTGTTCCATTTGCGGCGAGATTGCAAAGTATGGAGATATCCAGTTCTCCAGCGCTTCCAAAACGACTGTACTAACTTATCTAGTAGCTCGTGTCTAGCAGTAAGAGTTCTCTCGTCTATTTCCTCGGCAGGCAAGTATTTCAGAGGCGTGAGATTCAAAAAGTGCGCTGGAGTCAATGCGAGCGGCTCTGAAGGATCACTAGAGAGTGTCCTACAAAGAGGTCTAGTGTTCATTACCGATTCTATTTGAATAAGAACGGTACTTAATTCTTCAAACGACAGAATAGTATCGCCTATGACCCGATATAGGTGTGACTTTAAACTTTTAATATTAGCTTCCCAATTGCCGCCAAAGTGACTAGCCGTCGGGACATTGAGTGACCAATCTATTCGATTTATAGCTAATGTATGACCATATTCCGAATTATGGTACTTCGAACAAAGAAATGCGTGAAGTTCCGAGAGTTTCCGTTTAGCGCCTATGTAATTAGTCCCGTTATCGGAATAAATTCTACTAACCGGGCCACGCCTTGACAGGAACCGTTTAAAGGCGCCCATAAAACTAGCTGTGCTAAGATCCCCAGCGAGCTCTATGTGCACCGCGCGTGTAGTCATGCAGACGAACAGACACACGTAGGCCTTGGTGGAGCGAACACCTCGACCGCGAGACATCGTAACCTTAAACGGACCGGCGTAGTCCGTGCCCGTGTGGACGAATGGCTTAGCGGTTTGAACGATACGACAAGAGCGATGATCGGCCATCTCAGGAAAGCTCTGCTTAGGGCGCAGCCGAAAGCAGGGAAGGCACTTATGGATCCTATTCCTAATTAAATTGCGTGCAGAAAGGATCCAATACTTCTGACGCAAGAGCGACATTAGCAGGTCGGGACCTGCGTGACAGTTCAATTTATGATGATAATCGACTAACAAATTCAAAACGAGGTCCTTGCTTGGAAGCAGAATGGGATGTTTCCCATCATAACTTAAATCCGAGTTTCTTAAACGGCCTCCGACTCTAATGAGTCCGTCTTCGAGAAACGGTTTTAAGTGTCGAAAAGCAGGACTACAATGTTTGCCTTTCCTGAGTTTAACCAATTCAGTGGAGAAATAAAAGCGTTGAAGCTCGCGAAGTATGAGCAATTCAGCGAAGTTGTAATCCGCTGCCGCCATGCGGTAACCAATAGGCAATAGTTTAGCGAAACGACAAATGTAAATTACTACTCGAAGTAATTTACTCCAAGACGAGATACGATCGACCAAAGAAAGAATAGTAGATCTTTCGGTTGGTGTAGCGGAGAGCAACGAATGTTTCTTCTCTTCAGGCACTTCGCATACCGAAGAGGGATTGAAGGGGACGACAGGCCACTTTGAAACGTCTAAGCTGGCCCACGGAGGACCACTGAACCAAAGCGGATGATCAATGATTTGGGAAGGTGTGAGCCCACGTGACAGACAATCTGCGGGATTGTCCGTACCGGACACGTGATACAGGTTTTGTGGCGATAAGTCGTCCTGTATTTTCGAGACTCTGTTGGCCACGAAGGTGTTCCACCGATGGGGCGACGAATGTACCCAACAGAGAGCGACTGTTGAATCCGAAAATGCGAATATGTTGCGAAATATAATGCGGTTTTGACAAGCGACTACGACATTTTTTATGAGTTGAGCTAGCACAAGAATAGCGCACAGCTCCAGACGAGCAAGAGAAACGACCTTTTTAGGGGAGACCTTCGACTTAGCGGTCAACAACCTAACGATATTGCCATCACTATTTTGAACGTGGAAGTAAATAACCCCCCCGTATGCTTTCTCACTGGCGTCCGCGAAAGCCAATATAGTGACCACACTATCGCCGACGATACCAACGTGACGTGGGATCCTTATATTACAGAGCAAGGGAAGCTCTTCTTTGAAGCGAATCCACAGCCTGACTATATATTCAGGTGGAGTATCATCCCAGTCACAATCAGACAGCCAAAGCTGCTTGATTAGAAGTTTAGCGTACAGGACAACAGGTGCGACAAATCCCATGACGTCCCATATTTTAGCGACACACGACAATATTGTACGCTTAGTACAAATCTGAGCGGGAGTATTAATTTTCATGCCGAAGTTGTCCGACGTAGGTGACCAACACAAGCCCAGTACTTTATGTTGGTCGGACTCATCGAATTCCTTGACAACTGGCAGGCGGTGCGAGGGTGGGATCGAATCTAATACGACTTGGGAATTACTGGTCCACTTAACTAGCTCAAATTGACCAGCCTTCATGAGACCTATCATTTCCGAAGCGGTGGAAATGCCCTCGTCTTCCGTGCGAACGGAATGGACGTAGTCGTCCATATACAACCCCGCAGCGACAATATCTTTGGCCTGAGGGTAGGAGTCACCCTCATCCTCAGCCAACTGCTTAATAGTTCGAAGTGCATGAAAGGGGCTAGACTTAAGCCCAAAAACGACACGATTAAATTCATAAACCTGTAAAGGTTCTTGCGGGGAAAAGCGATACAAAATGCGTTGGAAACGCCGATCAGATTCTCGGACTCCAATGCTGAGAAACATCTGACGAATGTCTGCGGAAAGCGCTATCGAAAACAAACGAAAACCAATAATAATATTGAACAAGTTCCCTTGTAGGTTCTGTCCACCATACAAGAGATCATTAAGCGAGATGCGGGTAGTAGTTTTACAACTACCATCGAGAACGACACGAAGTTTGGTTGTGACCTTATCATCTCGGATCACACCATGATGCGGAATAAAATACGAACTTCCCGCCGAATCAGGATTCGTAGATGAAATGTAGCCCTTTTCTAAATATTCCCGGATGACACTGTCATACGCGACCCTTAATTGTGGAGAAGCTTGCATCTTCCTTTCCAAGCAGTAAAACCGCCGTTCACTTGCTTGGCGCGAATTGCCAAGGGATTCGACATCAGCCTTGAAAGGCAAAGCTACTACGTAACGTCCCTCACTATCCCGAGTGGTAGTGCGGGTGTAAAATTCCTCACACAATTGGTCGTCCGGGCTGAATACCGGGGGAACACTCACTTCCTCTAATTCCCAGAATTTCCGGACAGCAGAGTCTAATGTGTCCGCGATACAGCAATGCGATACGGTCGAATTACCGTCAGTACATGCTGGTGCGTCACCTACGATCACATAGCCAAGGACCGTTTCTAATGCGAGCGGCGATAAATTCGAAGTCGATCCTTGAACTCTGTTCGACAAAAGCAGGTGCGGAAAAATCGAAGCGCCGATCAATACGTGAATCGGGCCTGATGAATAATATGTATCGTCTGCCAACGGTAAGTCTTCGAAGTTAGACAGTCGCGAAGTGTCGACTGTCGCGGTTGGCAGACGTTCGGTAATCCTATCTATTACCAACGACTCAATATCATAAGTTATATTATGATCGAAACGAGAATGAATTTTAAATTGTACGGAACCTTGAATGGGTTTACTCGAACCTCCTATACCCCTAACAGTGGAACAAGTAGGTCTATTATTTATGTTTAATCCTAAACGTTGACAGCAATCGCGAGTAATAAAGCTACTCTGAGACGCGCTGTCCAACAATGCACGAACGCAATGTTCGTGACCACGAGAATCTAGAATAACGATACGTGCGGTACCCAACAACACAGTTCTAGAGCCTTTATAAGGGCCGACTGCACTTGAGCATAATGCTACATCCGAATTCGCGGGAATCGAACCCGCGCTCGGCTCTTCGACTGAGCGTGACGGCGACATATTTGACGCAGGCCTATTTCCAAAACATAGCAATGTATGATGTTTGTACCTACATTTTTTACATGTAGACGTCGACTCACACGCAGACACGCGATGACCACTACTTAAGCAATTTATACACAAGTTGTTTGACTTAACGAATTTAAAACGTTGATCGGGGTTATAACTCTTAAAAACCGTACACTTATAAATGTAGTCATGGTTTTCCTTACACAAACTACAAGCGACTGGTTGAGAACTGGACACATATGCGTTAGTTGATTTACGATCTAAAGGCCTTTTATTAGTATTGACTCGAGCAACAGGTATCGAAGTTCGTTCTAAAACCTTTATATGATCACTAACGAAATTAACTAAATCGGAAAACAATGGGATTTCGGATCCATTCGACTTTAATTGATAATTGGATTCGAACGTACGAACGGTGTCTGGGTCCAGTTTTTTAAGCGCGACATGCAATAATATAAAATCAGCCAGGTCACTGACTTTTGTATGTTTTAAAGCAACTACCGACGAAGCGAACTTATCAATAAATGATTCTAAACTACTAGGGGTACCTGATGTAATAGATTTAAATTCAAATATTTGAGTTAAGTATGAAGTTGCCGATTGTCGACTATCTTCATATTTTTTACAAAGCAAATCGAAAATGAGTGGGTAATTATCCGCAGACGGGGTAATACCAGCGAAAATTGTACGAGCTTTATGTGTTAATTTACCTAATAAATAATATAATTTCTCACAGTCTGTTAGAGAAACATTATTATGCACGACATTACGATAACTAGCGACGAATAATGGCCAATTCTTAATATCTCCGTTGAATTCGGGTATTTCAATTGGCGGCAATCGAGGTGACCTTTGGACCTCACTATGAGAGTGAGCCGTCAGGTTCTTCTCAGCCCGTAAAATGCGCCCTAAAAGGTCTTCGAACGCAGAAAGCGATTGATAATCTACAACATATTCAGGGTTTAATTTTAGCTCATGAATAACAATTTCATCCAAAGCACTTTCAAAATCCACACGTAGTGATTGTACTAACGAGATGTCGCACAAAAATGATTCCTTAACGCTTTCATCCGAATGAATGTGTTTTATTTTATCTGCAATACTCTGCATGCGAGCAAAGATACGATCTCTCTTTGCTATCAATCTTTTAAGAGTAATATCGGTCGGTGCCATATTTATGAGCTATGAATATCAAACTAATTATTATAAGAAATATTTAGTAACTACCCACCGTTTTGCGAAATAACGGCCGGGTGCGCGACGCGGTCTCGAGTAACCTTGACTCGACCGATTGGTATTTTACTTTACAAGTAACGATAATTAACTACTAAGCGGGGTTGCGAAATTCCTTACTAATCGATTATTAGCTAGGAAGACACGAAAACGACGTAATGAATTACGATGTACTTACTTGCCACGCGTTGGCAAATAAGTATCTATGCGGGGTTGACTACGAAATACGAATACGAAACTACGATATACCTAGCGAATTCTAGGGAATGGCTGTGCTGATTATTATCCGACTCGGGAAGGACCATTAAATGGATGGGCGGTAATGCAACGTATGCGACTTAGAAGTTTTCGGTTACACAATTGACGGGAACCGGCGCTGGTTGGAACAAAAGACAAGAGTCCAGCGTCGTATAGGAAAGGCAGCACTAACCTTGATAATCCAGGATATTCAGGACTGCCAGCACTCTGATCACAGTTCACCACCACAGTATAACCGTTCTTCTGCTACGAATTGGTCGCACAAAACGACGCGACCGTTCAAATGCGATTCGATGCGTGTGTGCTCTAACGCGACTCGACAGCCATTGAAGGTCCGATCGTCCATCGGAAGATCCAGACGCGATCGATTTTTCTAGAGCGGTATAGTCTCTCTCCCTCACTCTCGAATAGACGAAGGTCTAGTGCAAGGGAGAAAGGATAATATGCGGAAGGGGAATGTCTAACCAATTAGCGATTATGCGTGTTGCCAATAATTAAAAATATAAACGAAAAGAATCGTATATCAGCGCAACCACCGGGTAATTTATTGTAGACTTTTACTGACATAACTAATGTGCTTGTAGAGTGTATTTTCAGCTTAGAACCACCAGGTAAGTTAAGCCTATTTTTGTGTCGTAATGTATAGCGAGTTTGTATGTTTTCTCGTGTAGTGAATAGGTGTTGGTTGTGTCTAACAAACTTGCACATTTCGAAGATATATATACAGGGAAGTGTTAACACTTTGTGTTCTTGGAAGTGGGGTTTGCAGCTGTCTGTGTTTTCTATTTTAGTTATGTTTTAGTTAAAAACCTATCGGTTATAGCTATCAGGAAACACAGACTCCGAGGGGAACTTCACTCCTTATCCTTACGCACAATTCATCTGTTGAAAATTCATAGTCTGTTGAAGAGGACTTAGAATTACACAGATTTTCCATATTTCATGACTTTGTACAAAATAAACCATTTTATACATATCAGAGCTCTTTGAAGAGGTTGTTGTGAAAATGTTACTTAGGCCGTTTTTGCGCTCGCGGCCTCATATACTAGGGGTGATCCAAAAGTAATGACAATCGGATATTTCCAGTTCTCAGAAAAATCCAAAAAAATTTTTTTTGGTAGCTTGTTTACCCACTAAGTCACCATAAAAAAATCATATAAATAGACCACGATTCCAGGGAGTTGCATTCATTTGAATACAAACCGTCGAAGTTGAAACATCAAAATGGAAAAAAAACGAAATTAGAGCTGTGATCAAGTACCTCTGTATGAAAAAAATATCTACTAAAGACATACACAGCGACTTGGTGGAAACATTGGGGGACTCTGTTCCTCCATATTCTGCAGTTACACGATGGGCCAAGGAGTTTAGCCTGGACAGAATATCCATTGAAGATGAACATCGCGAGGGACGCTCATCCACGTCTCTCACTGAAGAGAACGTTAAAAAAGACGTAGATATTGTAATGGCAGATCGAAGAGTGACCATCAGGCATATAGCTGAGGTTTCAGGGATCTCATATGGCAGCATTCAAAGAATGCTTACGAACGAATTGCAAATGAAAAAGGTATCTGCGCGTTGGGTACCGAGAATGTTAACCGAAGAGCAAAATAAGAAACAAGTTGACATTTCGAGGACGAATCTCGAATAGTTCCAAGCAGACAAGGAAAATTTTTTGTCACGTTTTGTGACCATGGATGAAACCTGGATTCACTATTTTGATCCTGAAAGCAAGCAACAATCGATGACGTGAAACGAGCCTCCTCACCGACCGACGCCGAAGAAATTCAAGGTGTCAAGTTCGGCGGGGAAGGTTATGGCATCCGTTTTTTGGGACGCTGAAGGAATCATTATGGTGAAATACTTGCAGAAGGGAGCCACTATAACAGGCTCTTACTACGCAGACCAAATAAGAAGATTACGGGAGGCTATCAAGGAAAAAAGACGCGGCAAATTGCGAGCTGGAGTGTTGTTTCAGCAAGACAACGCATCCTCTCACAAAGCCGCAGTTGCGATGGCTGCCATTCAAGAAAGGGGTTTCGAATTGCTCGAACATCCCCCCTATTCGTCAGATCTAGTCTCCAGTGACTTCTACTTCTTTTCTCGGCTCAAGGAATACCTCCGAGGTCGAAAATTTGAAGACGATAGTGAAGTGATGGCTGCTGTTGAGGCGTTTTGAGAGAGTCAAGATAAAGATTTTTTTTCTAAGGGAATCCTAGGTTTAGAAAAAAGATGGACTAAGTGTATTGATTTGTTAGGAGACTACGTTCAAAAATAAATTATTTTTTAAATCATAACTACCGTGTTTTATTATGATTATCATTACTTTTGGATCACCCCTCGTAATAAGTGCTCTTCATTTGAATAAACTATGGGAGTTTGTTTCGAATTACTTATGGGAGAATTTTAGTTTGTAATTAGA
Source organism: Tholera decimalis (assembly GCA_943138885.2). Taxonomy (NCBI): domain Eukaryota; kingdom Metazoa; phylum Arthropoda; class Insecta; order Lepidoptera; family Noctuidae; genus Tholera; species Tholera decimalis. The sequence continues at coordinate 10,848,812 of OW964553.2, read as the reverse complement.
TTTTTTGATATTTATTAACATTAATTTCGATTATTATTTTTATTGCATAGGTGCGCATCATCTGCTTAACTTTTTCCTACTTTTTACTAGCTGAGCAGCAGAGTACTAGTGTTTTACATAGAGCGACTGCTTATATGACCACCACAACCCATTAGATGGATAACACGATACCCCTTGGTCTGACCAGTGTTAGATTTCCTGGCCTCTGATGTGTGACCCGTAACGACTGTCAAAGATGTCCAAATGTCATTTGGACTCAGAAAGCATGTAAAGCTGATGCTTTACATGCTTTATGAGGCACGGGGGTATCACTCCGCCAATTTGGAGAAAAAAATGAGCGATTTTTTCTGGAGTTTCTTTCTTTATCTAGAAACAGTGTAGAAATTTCTTTGAGTGTATTGTGTAATGTGGTTGGGGTAAGCTATATAAGCACGTGCCACTCACAGTTGGACATTCAGTTATTTTTCGAAAAATGGAAGCGACGAAGGAGCACGTACGTCACTGTCTTTTGTATGAGTATCGTTTGGGTCATTCGGCAGCCGTAGTCGCTCGAAACATACGCAGTGCAGAAGGGGAAGATGCAATCTCTGACGCAACGGCAAGGAGTTGGTTCAAGAGGTTCAGGAATGACAACTATGATTTAAGAGATTTTCCTCGAAGTGGACAACCAGTTGAAATTAACGTAGACCGTTTGAGGGAATTAATTGAAAGAGATCCCCGCCTTACTTCACGCTGTTTGGCAGAAGACCTTGGTTGCAGTCATACGCAAGTATTAGAACATTTACATCAAATACAAAACAAAATTAAATTAGGAGTATGGATACCACACCAACTTACAGCCACGCAGTTAGACCAACGTGTCAACATCTGTATGAGTCTTCTGTCTTTGCGTCGCACCCAGCATTGGCTCAACGAACTGATTACTGAAGACGAGAAGTGGGTCTTATATGTGAACCATTCCCGCAAAGGACAATGGTTAACCCGGGTCAAACACCAGTACCGACGCCTAAAAGGGATCCACATCAAAAAAAAGTTTTATCGTCTGTGTGGTGGGATTCACAAGGGATTATTTATTGGGAGCTATTACCAGAAAATACTACAGTGGACTCTGCAATATACTGTAATCAACTTGACCGACTTCATTCAGAAATATCAAAAAAACGCGGTAAATGTTCAAAAGTATACTTTCTTCACGACAATGCTCGGCCGCACATAGCTAATAAAGTCGCTCGTCAGAAATTACTGGATTTCAAATGGGAGTTACTGCCACACCCTCCGTATTCTCCAGACTTAGCATCAACTGATTTTCATTTATTTCGATCTCTTAGTAATCACATTCAAGGCAATAAAATTGATAACAGAGTAGAACTGTCAGAGTTCATACAAAAGATTTTTGAATCGCAGCCCCAAAGTTTTTATGCTAAAGGCATCTACGATTTACCTGAACGTTGGCAATGGGTTGTAAATAACAATGGTGTGTATTATGAACAAGACTAAATCTAACTAAAAAATATTTTTTTAAATTTTGTTTTTTATTTACAACGCTCATTACTTTCCTTCCAACCCAATAGATAACTTCACGTAGCTAACAAATGAACTCCATAAATCAAATTACCTATATGCAAGTCTCCCATCATGTCGTGTCGTGTATCTTATAAAATATGCAGCAAACAAATAAATGATGCATTCTCCTTCCATTTTCAGACACGTCACAACCCTTTTACAGCCATTACAAGATTATGGGAAACGCGGGAAAAATATCCCTTAATGTTCACTGTCTCGTGCGTCTGCTGGCAGGTAAATCCAATTTGCTCCATGTCACCTCGGCTGGCATTACTGAGATACACAAAACGATGTACAAGACTTGCCACCAGGCGCCGCTGCCGGTGTTAAGTCGCATCCGCACCGGACGTCCGATAAAAAATTGAAAAGTCACTTGATTTCATCTTTATATAAAATTCATTCTTGCCACTCCCTGTTTCCGTTACTGTGTTTTTTATTTGCCTCCGATTTTTATTTCTGCTTCATTCTGAGGACTCAGTTTTCCAAGTATTTTTGTATGAAGTTGTAAGCTGGTCCCGCTCAAAGAAATGTTTCATGAATAAGTTCTGCCTCAAACTTAGATGATGTTAGAGATGTTATTAGGGCGCGAAGCTTGCAGGTGACCAAAGAATTCTGTAACTCTTAATTTAGAGAAATGTTAATAAAGAAACAGATTTATGAAATAAATATAATTCCATATTAAGTGGATAACTCTGATTAACATAAAATTACACAGTCCCCGAACAAAGCAGTGTAGGCATTTTGACAGCCAGATTTGCGATGACGTTAAATGTATTTTTTACATACAGTACCGAACGTGTTCGTGTTCGAAAGAGTGTTCAAAGTAAAACAAAGAAAAGTCCAAATATAACCTTCTGAATAATGAGTAGGAAAATTAAGCCCGTCTTTAGATTAGTGACCGATTTGTGACATAGGTTTGCTCCCTCTTATGTATGACTTGAATATTATTAGTGACATGCGAAAGCATGCCAACAACGCAGACTCTACCTAACCACATATGGGAAACAAGCGAGACATTTTTCTAATTTATTTTAAGTTTAGCAATCGCCACGGACAATTCCTACAGGGTTATTAGCCCAGTAGCCTTTTAGTTTTCGCAGCAATGTGTCTATCTTGAGCAGTGTCTCTGTAAAGTCCACACTATCGTACATTTTTCTGCGCAGAATACTAGAATTTTGCCCCGGAATCTCATTGCCCCAATATAGCTCCCACCTACGTAAACACCAGAGTATACCTAACAATAGGAACTGCTAGAAATCTGTTATTGACGAGTATTGTTACTACGATTCCGGGATGCATCGTCACTGAGATTGCATAATGATACATGTATTTTTAGTAAATGTAATGTGGATTATACCACATAGCTATTTCTCTTTAAAAAAAAACGTTTTCCTTACTCAATACTAAGATAGTATTAAACAAACTAATCTACATAATACTAAATCTTTTGACGTTTAATAAGTGCCGATGTCGGCCTAAGTGAGATAACAAAATTTGAGTTGAGTTTTGTATTAGAGTCGAAAGTAAAAATTTTGTATCTCATTTTACGAAAATTACGCAATCGGGTGAGCATGAACCTAAGCACAGATAAAGATTATATGGAGGAGTGCAAAATGCAAATCATTTAAATTGTAATCAAATTTCGACCACCAGAAAAAGTGCCCAAAAGGCTGGCAGCATTACCAATGCAAGGCTCTGCTATAGGGCAAATAAAAGCCAGTACGCTGGGCTGATATGCAAATTTTAGCTCATATTGATCCCGTTTATTTTCGTTCGCAACTGGAACTGGTCGTGCAAAACAAAATCGAACTCGGTGGTGTTCACATGAATAGGACTCCAATTTTATAAACGTTCGTTTTAAACTTAAACGGCCACATAAATTATTTTAACCATAATTATGCTTAGTTAAAACAACCGATTACCAAATTCTTTATTTTTTAATAACGTACTAAATATTTTATTTTTTAATGTATGGACATATAATGCGAAATAAATTGATTAATTTATTCAAATTATATAGACAATCTAAATTTCGAATATGCTAATCAGTGTTCAAACTACATAAATGGTTCGACTTTTTTATGAATAGGCCCGAAAGTGGTTTACTATTAAGCTGATATGATTCCATATGATTGGCAAAATAATAAAAGCCTCACGGGTCGATCTTCAACGTTAAGCAATGCTTGCCGAGGTCAGCCTGTAAATGGGTGACCATCTTAAGATATAGAGATTTCTCCATGCCTTGGAAAGTCTGTTAAAACGTTGATCCCAGCTGTCAACCTCAATCTTTGACAATCGTTACGGGCAGTCAGAAACCAGAAAACCTAACTCAGATCTGGCCAAGGGATATTATGTTACTTAGCTACTAGGTTGTGAAGATTAATAAACAGTCGCTCTGAGAGTTGAGAGTGAAGTGTTACTTTTAATGCGCAGTGGAAGCGTTCTGGGCCCATAACCTGTTATTTTTAATGCGTGGTGGAGTGATAAACACCGTTGGAAAGAAGTGAAATATTTAATATATATTATTATAAAATTACACATGACATGTTTTCATGGAAAAAATAGTTGCCGAGTGACAATCAGAACGAACACTAGCTTTTACATTTTGAATCTGAAGTATATTCTCTAGATGGCCAGCGTTACACATCCAACATGAAGTCGAAACTGAAAGTGGATCCCAAGATAGTTGGAAAAAGCTAAGCAGCTGATCCATCTAATTGGTAATATCAAATAATTCGTTCAACTTTCAAAATCTTACATTATCATGTGACGTTAGTAAGTATGCAGATTAATTCAAACGCAATAAAGAAGCGATGCGCATCTAGTAAATTAACATTAATGATAACTGAACAAATGTTAGCCGAAAAGCAATAATTTAGCCCAGAAATCAAAGTAATATTTAACTTTATCGACAGCTATAATGACGTAAATTTCTCCAAGAATAGGTTGCCTCGTCTGATCCCCAGGGTGTCGTCGAGAGATCCCCATGAGTACTACCGAATAACGGCTGTCTATTCACAGGTAAAATAGAATTGCGAAAATTTTTCCCTTTCAAAGGTTTCAGGTAACGAAGCATTAAAATAATCAAGGACGACGGACCTTTTTTAACGGTTAATAAAATGTCTTAATTTATTTATGTTTTTTATTTGACTAGAATAAAAACGTTTTACCAAAAAATTAAACCGACTTCCAAAAAACACTGCAAAGTGAAAAATAACTTTAATTTCGGAAGTCGGTGCCAAAAACGAAAATACATAACTAAAGACACCGACTACCGAAATTAAAGTTATTTTTCACTTTGCAGTGTGTGTTTTTGGAAGTCGGTTTAATTTTTTGGTAAAAAGTTTTTATTTCACTCTTTTTAGTTGGTCGATTTATAATTTACCTAGTTACAAAAGCCTAAATCTCAACTACTTATAACCTTTTACAAAATATTACTTTTCCCAATGCTGGGCCGTTAATTGTTGAGGAGTTCTCCTGGTACTTCTCCATCAGCTTTACTTCACCATATGCATAGTGACGAGCATATTGTGCTTAATAAGCATATTCAAGTAATCGAAGCGGAACCCATGAAATACTTATTATGTCTACTTATAATTATATTGAGTATTTCCAGTGGCCATCTGTGGTCTTCATCATCAGGTCCACTTCACAAATGGTGCTTTTTGAATGCAATTACACAAGTTACTATAAAAAATACTCAAATCACTATAGGTGTGCCTATAATATTAGAAGAGTTCCCTGGATTTCTCCAGGATCCCATCCTGACTTAGTGACAATGGGACCAATTTCGAAATATACCCTTTCAAACAAAAAAAGATTTTCCAAATTGGTTCAGCCGTCTTCGAGTAAGCGGTGATCATACATAAAAAAAAATACGCGTCGAATTGATAACCTCCTCCGTTTTTTTTTTCGTCGGTTGAAAACACAGTTTAAATGTCTATAGCCTAATGGCTAAGGCGTCTGACTTGTAATTTAAAATTTAATATATTGTTATTTAAATTTAAAAGTTTACACAAATAAATCACAGACTTCAATTTTATTTATTACAGATTTCAATCTACTGCAATCCTTCAAACCTAGAACCACTCAACTTTCACTAAACAGTGAAAGGACAAGAATAAAAGAAGAAAAGATAAATCCTGGAAAAAAAATTAACTTTCTTTGTTCCTCAACGATATTAAACAAAAAAATTGGCCATGTGCGAGTCAGACTCGCCCATAAAGGGCTCCGTAGTAACTATAATAATATAATATGTATATTTATTTGAAAAAAAAAACCTTACATATTTCTTAAAACTAGCTTATTTACATTTTTTACAACTACGCCAAATAACTTTGCTTTTCATAGTGTTTGTATGAATTACAAAGTTATATTTGCGGTGTGTTTGAAAATTTACATTAAGATCTACAGATATATATTTTTTTAGATTTTTCACTCCATTATTATAGAAGTTAGAGGGGGGCGGGACATACCTTTTACCACTGCGGAAAGCGGTAAAAGGTAAAAAATTAAAACGATTTTAAACGATTAACTTTATGAAAAAGTAGTTTTAGAAACCTCAATGTCATTTTTAAATGCCTGTCTATAGATACCAAAAATGCATAGGTTTCATAAAAAAAAAATATTTTCAGTTTTAGTTCCATGTATGGAACCTCTTTTATTTTAATTTTTTTTTTCTCGAAATCGGAAAGCGGTTTACAAAATACATCTACCTACCAAGTTTCACATTTGTGTGGTCCTAATAGTTTCGGAATAAAATGGCTGTGATATACGGACGGACGGACGGACAGACAGACAGACAGACAGACAGACATGGCGAAACTATAAGGGTTCCGTTTTTTGCCATTCGGCTACGGAACCCTAAAAAACATAATTTCCACCCCCATAAGACTCTCACGGAGTTAAATATTAAATACCCATAATTTTGTCCCGCATTACATTTGCCACTCCACTCAATAATATTTGTGCCAACCGCTTGAATGTTACAAGTTTGACACCGACATGACACTGGGGGAAACTTGGCAAGTTTCAAAGTTTCACACAAATAAATCATACCGAGTAATATAGTGATTAACTGAAGTACAGGGACGAATTCCTTTCCTGTGCTACCTACGTAGATAGCATATTCAATTAACCAATTAACCTTTCATCCTGAATTTTCTTGTAGGCCAACTTTTGTTTTTCATAAGATGTCACTTAGTTCAGTGTGCGTCTTGGGCTGGCATAGGCCTTTTTTTTTGTTCCGAGGGGGCACGCATAGGCCTCCTCTAACCTCTCCCATTGCCGTGTACCTCTAGCAACCCTAATCCAGTTGGGACCGGCTTGACTTAACTCATCGGCCCATCTCTCCCCTCAGAAAGCATAATTTATTTTACTTTATAACTACTAATAATATAAATGCGATTTTTTTTTTTTGATTTCTCAGTCACGTCGAAATGGCTGAAAGCATCTAGATGAAATTTGGCGCACAGATTTTAGTCAGGCATAGCATATATAATTATAATTTTTATGTATGTTTTACATACATAATTATATCACCGCAGTCGTCATCATTAAAATACTCAAAATTATTCAGTGTAGTAATCTAATTGACGGTATAATTAGCTTTTATTTTATTTATTTATGTATGTACACACATGACCCTTAAAAAAGACAAAAAAAGTAAAGTTTTGGACTCGCAACCTAATTAAGTAAGTCATGAAACTACACTTTCATGAAAATATTTAAATCATCAAATGAGCACAATGCTTTATAATCTTGGCAAACCACGTTGGTCGTGTTTGGCAAACTATTGGTTTGGCAAACCAGATTGGTAATAGTTGGCGAACCATTGGATAATGTTTGGCAGACCGTTGGGATTTGGGACCGTTGACTGTGCGTTATGAACGAGTAATGGCCATTCATAATCATATTGACGTAATTGGTCAGTTATCTTTTAGGACAGGAGACGGCTTATGACGTGGAGGTAAAATACTCGTATGATATTCATGTTCAACACATTTCACCAACATTGCGCCAATTATATTTAGATACGTCCTAAATAATGAAGCGCGTCTATGATCAGTGGCGTAGCTTTACGTGGGTAAAGTGGGTCCCCGCACGGACTCGCACATCAAGGGGCCTCACGAAGCCCTTTCAAATGCGATGCCACCAGACTTTACAACATATGACTAATAATAAATTCTTTTTTCAAATCGCTTTTCAATATTCTCCCATCGCACATTTATATTCTTTCACTATCATGACTGAGGGAGGGACAAAGAAAAAGGGACCTCGCAAATTCCCGCATGTCTTTAACAGTCCAGGCTACACCCGTGTCAATGACTACCAACCGTGTTGAATACTGCACCTAAATATTATTTTTTAAGCCTTTTTACTGAGCGAGAACACACACTACAACAAACACATACTAAGAAAATAATTGTATACAGAAAAAATCACAGCAGCCGTGCTAGCTCCTCACCCTGCCTGTATAAAATATAACCAGGCTACCTATAGAGCTTCGTCTGGGCGACCTGTCTGAAATTAATCAGAGAGCGTTCCAGGAAGTCGGCTCGATCAAAGGGCACTAACGAACAAAGGAAGCGATCGGGCGTGAGCATACATGTCACTGTTCGCGCGCCGCCATTGTTACAGCTTACAGCCAACTGATATTCAATAAGAAATGGAAACTGTGTTTTTGGGTATGAATGGGGTGTAGAGCTCTGAAATATGCGAGGCAAGTACGTACTTGACGTAGTTTTTATTGATTTGCTCGCGTTTGACCACTATCTCACCTGAAGGTAAATGATGATGTGGTCGAAGATGAAGTGAAGTGTGTGTATGAGTGAGTGCGTGGTGTGGGTAAATTTCCTTACATATGTAGGCAGATTATACATATGAACCATATTACATGGTAACTTGTAATACAGGTTGTTACAGAAATCCATTTCAGGTACCAGTCTCTCACAAAGTCAAAACCTTGTTCAGAATTATATTTAGCATTAATATAATTTTAGTGGAGAAAATTAAAGCAATGGAGCAGTAGTTTCCCAGTGGATTCAGGCACGACCTACGACTGGTTACGAGATGTAGGTCGCGGGTTTGAACCCGGTCACATTACTTTGTGTAATTTTCATCATCACCAAAATAGTGAAGGAAAACGTTATGGGCTTAACGGGTATGACCTAGGACCGTATAATCCATGCATACGACCAACTCGCACGGGGCCGCGTGATCGATTGCATCGGCCAGTCCCTCTCACACAAAGGAGGCCTGGGTCCCAACAGTGGGAACTTTAGAGGCTGATTATTATACAACGTGTAACGGAAACCCCATATCTATCCAAAATGACTGAAGACAATATCTGGTATAGAGTCTCTATGCAAAGTTTCAGCTCAAAATAAGTGAGTGACTCACAGAATTGACCTCAAATTATTGGTTTCATATGTTTCTTGAATACCAGTAATAACAAACGTGACACAGCAATATGAGGGTCATCGCTTTCCACGTCACTTGCCAATAAAACGATAATTCTCTTCGTTCTTCTTAATTTGAAAAATTCGGTCTCTGGTATCAAGGTATTGAAATTTCTAATATGCTCCATACATGTACACATAGCATTAGAAAACCCTTGCCATATCGTTTGTTATCATCCAAAGAAGCCGTGCATTTGGTATGTATATACCCTTTAAATTACACGTTGTATACTAGCTGCTGCCCGCAACTTCGTTCACGTGGAAGGATTTCCCCCGTAATTCCCTATCCCGTGGGAATTACGGGATAAAAAGTATGTGTTATTCCAGGATGTCAACTATCTACTTACCAAATTTCATTAAAATCCATCCAGTAGGTCCGGAGATTAGCGTGTACAAACAGACAGACTTTTTTTTATTTTTTTGCCGTGTTACCGTTTCTTAACCCACCTCAATTATTATTTTTGTATAAAATTTTAATGTACAGACACACTTTGTTACTGTTTTATTATATGTATAGATGAACGAATGTTTAAAAAATATATGGTTGTAATTTTGTTATGTTGAACAAATTTAGATGGAACCTGTAAGTCGTGTTGATCTACTAAACTTTCCGAATTAGCCTGGATTAGTACATACTTTGTACCGCTATATAATGTCCCAGTGGATAAATATCCAACCCAAACGTTATCTGAAATCCACTGGTATAAGTGGTAGACAGGAACAAAAGTGATGCTCACCTATTACATCTCGTCCAGCATACCTGCTACGAAATTAATATGCTGATGAAGAAAGAAAGGAGGAAAAGTTTGTTGGTACAATAAAAATATAAGAAAAGCTCTTTTCTAACACACATTGAAGATGTTGATGATTTATTTTATTGTGTTTTTTTGGTAAACATCGTAAAAATCCCATCAACATAGGGAATGGAAAGCTACGGAACTTTCCATTTCTGTATCTATTACGGACTTCGTATCATTTTCACAAAAACAATTACCTATTTAATTTGTTTGTATTCGGAATTAGATGCCATTCGATTTTTTTTTTTCTTCTTTTTTATTGATTTTTTTTAAGGCTCGCGTTTGACCAACATCTCACCTGATGGTAACTGATGATGTGGTCAAAGATGGAGCACGCTTGCCTAAAAGTAACCTATTCACTCTTGACTTAAAGACCCAGGTTATAGCGATGAGGAAACACAGACTCCGGCAGGTAATTCCACTCCTTAGCCGTACGCACAATGAAAGTATTCCCAAAACGTTTTGTGCGTATGGGTGATGGTATTTATGCATTTGTTTCTTTAATAAACAATACTATAACTGGCAATTTTACGGCATAATACTACCAGCGTCTTCCCACCTCATTCTAAATACAAAAAGCTTGTATAATTCATACTCTGTGGAGACTATACTCTCATATGTAACTCACAAGCTGGTATCATATTCCAATACATCAGAGTGGCGTGGCATTATGATCACATTTGCTCGTCGCGGGATCACGCACCTGCTCGCAAAATGTCAGCCTTATAAACCACACAGAAAATATCCATAACGTAAACTACCACGTTTCGGGTTTGTTTTGTACGTGCATTATTAATGCCCATTATCTATTCCCAATTCGGAGTGCGGCTTAATTCACTACAGCTATTAATAAATCATGTTATAAAAGCTTTGTTTCACGGATTTGTTTCAAAAGTTGGTATTATTGTACTATGAGTGTTACTACGTAATGTAATATTCCATCTTAAGAGACCTACTTTCCCTGACTTTCATGTTTCTTTGACTTTCAACGGGAAGTGCTTCGTAATCATCTGTGAATTCGTATTTATAAAGGTAATAAAAGGCACCCGAAGCACCCTCCCTGTACACCTACGACCTGCGCGACGCTCGCCGCAATATCAAACAAAAATATTTACAGAAGCCAGTGTCAAACATACGCATACGAAAAAAGGTAATTACAATAAAAATATAAGAGCCTTCGTCAAAACAAACAAAGGCGCAAAGCGAAAAATATTTGAATTTGAATTCTATCATTCGATATTTAAATCCAGCAGCAGCGGTGCGGTCGGGGCGGGCGGAGAGAAGTTTCCTCGGGCGAGGGCGGGCTGTGGGGCGCGGGCGGGCGCGCGGGGGTAGTGCGGGTGCGGGCGGGACGCGGGGGCTGGGTAATTAGGCGGCCCGGCGGAGGCTGTATTGATCGGCGCGTCTCCTAGCAACGCGCGAGATGGCAGCACAGCCTGCCCTCGCACCGGGAACAAGTTTTTTGTTCGAGCTCGCTCTAGGTGAGACCGTTTTGATGTAATCTCCGCGCAGATGATTCAATTCGATTCAGCAGTGTACGTATTCCGCGGAGATTATGACGCTATTAGTCTCGTTGTAGGGGTTTTTGCGCTGATTCGCCATAATGACGGGAAATCTGGCTTCATTTTATATTAGACCTTTGTTCAATGTGTTGCTTGGAGTGGAAATAATGGAGGTTTATAATAGTCTCGGCCGCATTTCTGATGAGCCAACAGCAACAGCATTTATGTACATAATTACGATCAGAGTAATCATAAACAGCGATGATCCTCTGGGAGGGCTCGCAGGCACGTCTACTGAGGCTGTCACATTGCAGAACTTTAAGTTCCACTAATTTTTGGAGCTGGTGATGACGAACCACTTCTAACTTTGCCGCAACCACAGAACAATGGTTTGGTCTGAGTAACTATTAATTTGTGTGGTTCAAATTGACACAAAGGGGACGATTGACAATTGACACAAATCTTTTGAATCATGTTCACTGTAATCAATTCGACATAAAGAACCAAGAACGATTCTTATACAAGGATGACTGACGAAAACGGAATGAAGAATATTTAACTGAGCACGGATAGGTACTTGTCTAAAAGGTGCTCAGCAAAGTTGTCGAAATGTGGCGGCTTCTCTGGATGTATCTAGTTAATTAAAGAGTACAAGAGAGACTGTTAGGTTCAGTTACTGATGATTTAACGCCCCTGAAACAATCTTCAAAAGAACTAACAAGCATGGTGATAATTTTGTAAACTTTTAATATCATTTATTAGGGACGACGAGAGGGCGATGCCAAAGGGATTGTACGTAACACAATTTTAATTGGGTTAAAACTTAAACTTTTGTAGGTGCCTGACTTATTCAACAGTAATTGCTATAAAATATCCACGAGTATTGATTGAGAATTATTGACGATTAAATCTCAGACGACTGAATCGAATACTCTGTATCCATGTACTGATTCAATCAATCTACAAAGCCTTTTTCCAACGATATTTGGGTCGGATTCTAGTCAAACTGGTTGCAGCTGAAAACCATTAACAAGAATCGACGTCTATCTAACCTTCTCAAACTTGGAGAAGAATGGAGCCACATTGTCAACTTGTACCGTAGAATCACCTCAATCCTGTCAGCTTTCATACAAAAAAGTCCGCATCATAATCAATATGTCAGATTTTACCAAGCACTGTACGCAATTGCCAAGGATTTTCGATATGAAATGGAATTTGCTTAAAATTTAAGATTGAACCAGACCTCGTCGTTATCCTCTCTATATACGTTACACATATGAAATAAAATATTTCTGCGTGACAACAGGAAAGATCCATTTCCAAATATAACATCCCAACAAAGGACACGAGATTCAATAATATTAAACAGCTACATATACAAACACATTCGATCCAAGTATTTTTCCACAAGACGACGAAATTTTCCGACATTAATTTCATAGGTACCCAAAGCATCTATTCGATCGTTGGTAGCGGATACTTGAGCCGGAGTACAATACAAAGGCATTCTCAAAATGTATAAGGTTGCATATTTTTCAGATGCCTCGTCCCAGCGAAATGTAATAATGTGCAGTTCTAGAATACCACGCCAGAGGGCGCCGCGAGCTCGTGTTTATGAGCAAAGTACGCCCCATATTTTTCAGACACGTTTAAAATTGCTAGAACCTAGAAGTAACAGAAAACGACTGGCTTTGTAGTTTGAAATACGTGCATTTTTCCAAAGCTTTCTCCGTAAGCTTGGCTAGAGATTTCTTTATGATTAACATTATTCTAGGAAATAAATGAAAAGGATAATTAATATGAGTAAGCGTGTTGGACGACCGTATTTCCATTGCAACCGAGAATTGTGTAAGCGACTGACGATGCTCTTGCCAGTATGTATGGCAATTTTCTATGAAATACTAGCTGTTCTCGTGAATAATATTTTTGTGGTAGCTTTCATGCCCTATTTCAAAGGTGGAAGCGGAGCAGACAGACAGACACACTTTTAACTTTACTATATTATTATGGAAGTATGCTTTCAAAATGATAACGGAAAACATAAGGAAGCCAGCTTGTCCTAGGACCGTAAATTCGAGGACATACGACATCATTCAACCCGCATTGGACCCGCGCGTGGCAGATTATGACCTATTCCCTCTCATAGAAATGAGGCTTGTGTCCCCGCAGTGAGGACGTATTAGGCTGATTATGTTTATTTATTGACTGGTATGGATGATGCTAGGTTCAATATACGTAATATCAAATTACATAATTACCTCAAAAAATAAAAAAATCATCAAATTACTCCTCCCGCACTGGTTAAAGAGGGAGGGGGATTGTTAGACTTTTACCGCCTAAAAACCTACTCTGTTCCTTCAGTTATCCTTGTATTCTGATGCCGTAGTTTCTCATTAGGACATTCACGCAAACTTACAAACGCTTAAGATGTGAACTGAACTAAAACTCATCACAAGGTGAGTGATGAGTTTTAGTTCAGTTCACAGATCGGATAAAGTGTAAATTGAGTTGTTGCTTCTGGAATTTTTTAACTACCCCTGGTAATGGTAATAGTCTCGTATTCTTTTATTCTGTGGCTTAATATATCCTGTATGATTACGTTTTTAATTCAAGTCGTAACCAGAGACTTTATCACACAAAGCCTCATAAAGGTTTTCCACCGCCAATCTCGAAACAAATTTTCCTACACACGCGGAAACTCGGATTAAACATACGTAACATATACATATTATAAATATGCATAGACAGGAGCTTTGATATGAAGCAGGAACTTGATTAAAAAGTTAGATTATCTGACAAAACCACACGAAGGCTGCCTGGAAAAGATGAAACATCCAACTGTAATGAAGTACCCTATGTAGCAAAGAGTTTCACATATTATATAAATTGCTCCTACCTACGTTTCCTGAGATTTATTCAAATATTCAACGAGTCCGGAACGAAAAATAAATGGTCTTTATAATTCTTTATTGCATCTCATTTACATTTGAATGGCCACTGAGCATACTATAGATAATTGGACCCGAATTACTTTAACGACACATTAACCTAAGCACCCTTTGTTAAGGAACCCTATATTTTCTGAGAATGAGATAATATGCAAGTTCATTTCAACGATTTCAAGTTCCATAATGTCGTTAAAGAGCCTACGCTTCGTAGCTGGCGCTACGAGTGGCTACGTCTAACTTCGTAGCACTGCTATAGATTGCTACGACAATGTACCGAAACTTGCAATTTCGTCAACAAGGCAATGTTAATACAATTGCAGTGTTCGTCCCGCTCGCGCTTGTTTGTTGGAGGATTTGAATATATTTATTCGCAATACAATAGCTGGAGCTACGTCGCGTTTTAAATCACTAGGGACGTACGCTAACTTCCTGAAATAATGTACTTATGTTGGCTTTCACTGGATTTGAATATTATGTTTTTGCTTAGCGATAGAATTGAAGCTTATCTGTATGCTTGTTACTATGGCTATCTGAAATAATGTAATATGAAAGTCTCGTTCTTATGTGATCTTAGACAACAAAACTATAATAGACTTGCTATTTTGAACAAAGAATGGATAATATCTACCTGAATCACCAAGTTGGTACGGATTCAATGGTCCATCCACCTGATAGTAATACTTGAATCACTTTAGATGCAAACTGCGTATTCAGAGTTTACGCCGTTTTTCGAAGATTTCGGCGATGCTCCCATATCATTAGATATGAGAGCATCCATCGCCGAGATCTCTGAAAAAACTTATCAACCAAAACCGAGCTTAAAATGTACTCGAAAATAGATCTATCTATAACTTTCGGTAGCGTGGACACATTATTCAGTTGTAAAACATAACTAGTTCTGAAAAATTAAAAATTATCAATTAAATAAAGAGAAGAATCTAAAAGAAAGGCGAAATTTCTTGATTAATAATCAATAAATTTCGCCTTCAACCAACAAAACTATCATAAACTAGCACATCCCACGCAACTTTGTCCGCGTGTATTTCCAAATAATCTATATCCTAATAATGCATCATACTACCAATGAAAAAGAAAATTAGTTCCGGAGAGTATCCCCTACATAGAAACAAATATTTTACCCTTTTATAATATTACTAGCTATATAATTAACTAAACCGTCCTCAGGAATCACTCTATCCGTTAATGAAAACCGTATAAAAATCCATTGAATAGTTTTCGAGTTTATCGCGGACATACAGACAGACTCCGCGAGAGACTTGCTTTTATAATAAAGAATAAAGTTTGCGTTCCTAAGAAAAACACACGAACAAGGAAGAATATTTTACATAACATTAAATCGTGTGCAAACCCGCTCGTCATCACGGGGTGAGATGCCGAGACATGTCCTCGGCAGATTTATGCCCCCCATCTCTGGGGCCTTAGCCCCCAAGTCCCCGATAACGGTGAGACAAGCCCGGGGGACAGCGCTGCGTCACGGCGGTAAAAAATACCCCTTTTACTCAAACTGGCATGTTTGTACTATTTATTACGCAGGTATTACGTTTGAATCGTGAACATCATTCACGCTTTTATAAAGATTAGAGTCCCGAGTGATGTCGACTACCCTTGGGTCTTCATGTTAAATATTTATCTAAATGTCAGCCGTTCTGGTGTATGTTATGTTAGCGAGGACTTCTATTTTCATTAATAAATTATTCGAATAAATTGAGCTCTTTTAACAGTGACATTATTAAGGATTTCTTTACCCAGGCCGTTACTGAAATAGATATTCGGCGAATACTGAATCCATTAAAAAAAATCTAAAAACGACATGTTTATTGTTTCATTGTTATTTTCATAATTCATAGATACATCTCATTTCGAACATTATGAATGTTTGACCTCACACCTGACACATAATAATTATCACACACCACGTTTCAATTTATTGTACCTATTAAAAAAAAAAAACATTTATATTTTAGTATAGGTGAAGTAGGCTAATTTTTTATTTTACATATTTAAGTTTACAGTGGGTCTCAGACCGAAATTGGTGACCTGTGAAACAGGTTCTGTCATCAGTCTCTCACAAAGTCAAACTATTACTTTAATAACCTTTAAGTTACTTTGTGGAATTAAAATAAACATCTTGTGTTATATTATCATTAATTGTAGTCACAAGAATATTTGATATGATATATGCTCATGATTTTATATTTACGATTGAGTTTATGGGAAATAGAATCGTTCGGTCGAAGAATACGCCGTGCTGCGTCAGCTCCAAATAAATTGGTATATGGTCTTTAGGATGAAGACTAAAAATAAAAAATCATATAAATTACATTTTCCCTTTTATGTTAGAGTTGACTTCTTTTGCCATCGAATGAGTAATGAAATAAAAGAATTCATGCCTGAGATATGGTGCTGAAGAAAAATGGTTGGTATATCGTGAAAGGAATTCCGAGACAATGAGTCCATTCTTCAAGACCTGGACACAAAGACTATCGAGCAAGCAATCTAACTTTCTCTAAACATAAAAGTCGACGCGGCTGCGTCTCCATAGAAGACCTAATAGCGTATGACAGACAACAAGTCGAAGGCATCAGACCACGCGGCAGATCACTTATGAGGTAGACTGATCAAGAAGACATGCAACGGACCAATGCAGGAATGAGATAAAAGAGCTTAGAGCTTTAGTTTTACATGTGAGCCTATCATCAATACAAAAAATCTGTAATTCACGAAGAATGGCGTAACATTGTGGACCAGGCCACTGTGGACATGTCAAAGTGACGACCACGACCATACTTCAAAGAGTTATACGCCAACGAAGAAGATGTATGTCAAGACACTAAGGATTAGCTATAAAACTGTGCACTAAATCTTTAGCAGCCGGGGGAGGCGAATGTGGGTAATAAGTTAAGATACATACATCCTTTGTCTAGTTTAACGGACGGTAATGTTTCTACGAGTTTGTTCTTGTTTGAAATGAAACTTATTCTTCTTTTCTTTTGGTCTCAGTATTGGTCGGTATTTAAGAAAAACAGGCCGTGTTTTTAAAGGGTGATAATGATCATCGAGGGAATAAAACAGCATCCTATGTCAATATTTTTTGAAGAAATTATTTTAATAAGGGTTAAACAAAGTGTGCGTTTCGGAGGAATTTGAACTTTGTTTTATAATATACAGAGATGTTTATTTTTCCTGATTTGATAATTTTCAAATTTCGAATACAAATTATCCAAACTTTCGTAGAATATGTAGGTATATTTTTTCTGCATTACGCGATGACTAACTCGAACAGAGCGGGGAACCAGTTGCCTTTTTTGAATAAGTTCTACCTTCTATTAATATTTGGTGGAGATTTTTAGATCTTATGACTGCCCACAGGCCTATATGTTTAATTCAGGTTAGATATAGTTTTTCACTGACATTTTTTTTTACAAATTAATCAGCCTTCAATGATCCTTTTTATGATAATTTCAGTAAATGTGTGGCAAACCAAGTCTTTGGTTTATCAGAAATGCCTCTAAAAATAAATGAGACCGAGGAATGACTGAGCGAAGCCATTCTTACTTATTGAAAATCAAGCATATCTTGCGACCCTCTGCTTACATTATACGTATCTATGTGAAGACTATAAAATATAGCCATAACCTCGCATAGGTTATGGCTATATTTTATCAATAAATAAATCTAAATCTCTATCAGTCTCAGTAGCGGAATGTGGGTAATAAGTCAAGATAGCTACATCATTTGTTTAGTTTAGCTAACCGTAATGTTCCGTATGAGTTTATTCCAGAAGAAAATGTCTTCATTTAGGTCTTTTTTATAGTTCTATCGAACTACTGAAATTCTCTTTTCTCGTTGAGCTGGTTTTGTGGCACTAGTTTCGTACCCTTCACTTCAACGGCAAAAATTATATTTAAATATGTTACAATATTTACAAACCATATAAACATAACTTCTTTTGGTAATAATTAGACAGATAGACAACCACTATGTTTTTTTTATACTACCAAGCGATTTTGTCCCATCAATCTTAGCACCTGATGAGATGCATTTTCAATCATGGTTTAAAGTTTGAGTTATCAACTAACCTCTAGGTTACAACACCTATACGCACAAAATGTTTTGGGAATACTTATTGTGCGTACGGCTAAGGAGTGGATTTTCTTGCCGGAGTCTGACTTTCCTGATAGCTATAACCTGGGGGTCTTTAATTCAAGAGTAAAAAGGTTAAGTCTAGGTAAATGTGCCTCATCTTTGACGAAACCATCACTTACCATCAGGTATGATACTGGTCAAACGCGAGCCTATTATTACCTGTCTGAATACCTAGTTAATTTTTTTTAGTTAGTAATTGATGAAAACTTGTAATTAGCTATATTTTATTTATTATCATTACTATGGTCTCTGGGTAGCCGTAAGTTAAACATAATAAAATTAAATAATGTTAAAAATATGGACCAAATATGAATATTATCTCTAAAACAACTTTAACACCAATCAAAGAACTTTATCCTAACAACCGAGATGTTGAACCGACTTCATCAGGCTTCCGGAAGCCTTGCGCCAGTCATTGTTGTGATAGTTTCCCATGTCAACCCCGCAGCCACTGAACTTTGGGTAACGTAATCAGTTCCCAAAGATCTTCAAGGTTAACACAAAGTTAGTCAAGACATGAACAACACGTTATTATGAAGTTGTATCAAAATATAGTTGTAGGATTTCTGGTTCGAGGCCTTTTTTTCCGGGTGGCAAAATCATCGAATGTTTTTTCCCATTCGGGGTGGAGCGCAAGAGAGTGTCAGACTTCTACTGACTAAAATTCGACCCTGTTCTTTCAGCTGACTTTGCGTTCCGGGGCCGCGGTATCTAGTGAGAACTTTCCCGAAACCTTTGTTCGTGGCCTTGCGTGTTTTTTACTTATTCTGCTTGGTTGAACATCGGACATAATCACGGATAGACCACTATAAATTTACACTATACCACGTGTAACAGAAACCCCATATCTATCCAAAAGGGCTGAAGACAACATCTGGTATGGAGTCTCTATGCACAGTATCAGCACAAAATAACTGACTCAAAGAATTGATACCAAATTATCGGTTTCATATTATTCTTGAATACCAATCATAGCAAACGTGTTACAGCGGTCAACTATGACGGTCAATAATTTTTCACGTCACTTGCCAATAACACGTTAATTCTCTTCGTTCCTCTTAATTTCTGGTCTGGTATCAATGTATTGAAATTTCTAATAAGTTCCACACATGTAGACGTAGGATTGCAAAACCCTTGCCATATCGTTTGTTATCACAGTGATCGGAGTAGGTAGATTGATTTGGGGTCAATGAACTGGCACGTATATATGAATATGGATATGCCTCTGTTATTCCGGGATTTTGTAATAATTCATCAATAATTTTTATGAACAAAGATGTTGATTTTGATATAAACTGCTTTTTATTTCACTTTTACCTGTTTTCATATTCATAAAAAGTTGTTGCACTGAATGCGAAAAAATATTAAGGAGTATAAAAAGTTATTTTTATTTATTTATTCAAAAATATAATAATTACAAGCAGATAACAAACTTGCAACAAATAACTACTAAATTAGTCATATGTAAGTTTCGAATGGACGCACAAATGTAAGATTCACTTTATTACTTGATAAATAAGAAAAAAACAATTTTAAACGTTTAACTATCGCATTCTCCAATGTAGAAGTTTAAAAATCTTTAATTTCACAATATTTGATTAAATCCCGTAAGTACCAAAATGAAATCCCGGAAAAAAGGCTTATCCATGTTATGATTTCTATGACTATTCATGATGCAAGTCCGTAAAATCAATCTACCTACTCCGATCTATAGTTATCATCCAAAGAAACCGTGCACTTACTTTATGGTGTTCGCTATATAGCTATACAAAATAATATTTATAATTTTAAACTTTGATATTGCACTTGGATAAAACCTACCTTTCTAATTTAAAGCCCAAAGACGCTAATAAAAGCGCGTTAAAAATAAATCAGGCCGCACGACCCTCAAGACATTTCACCGTATAAGATCTGTCGTAAAAGCATAAAGAAAAAACATATTTCCTTTATTCTTTAGCAAAAAACTGGCTGGTAGATTAGGTTCACCTCCATAAATCTCCGGTCTCGACGGTAAAGATTATAACGTGCAAGAGAAAATATTCAATCAAGTTTATGGTATCAATTCTTCGGAGACAGCGGGTGGTGCTTTATCTCGGCAGTCTCAGCCATCTCGACGTTCTCCGGTGATCTCCCCACTCTCGGACAACGGTTTCAAGGCTCATTTGGCTCACTGTAATGGCGAAGGGCTCCGCCGATATCATGAGAAAGATTGCTAAATTATAATTTCCGCAAATAAAGTTTGATGCCTTTAATATTGCTTGTTGTAACTGTGGAGTTTGGGTTGTGAAGTTTTGAGTGGGTAATTGGAGGAATGAGTTTTGAGCAGCTTGTTGGAAGCG
The DNA here is from genome assembly GCA_943138885.2 of Tholera decimalis. Lineage (NCBI taxonomy): Eukaryota > Metazoa > Arthropoda > Insecta > Lepidoptera > Noctuidae > Tholera > Tholera decimalis. Next base: position 10,828,036 of record OW964553.2, on the reverse strand, counting down.
GGTTGTTATTAACTAAGAAAATACATGGGTCAACTGGTCTTTGGATGTTGTAAGGGCACAAATAGGCAAGAAAATTTTGTCTCTTGCTAAAAGATCTTTTATGTTTTCTTGCTGATTAATTTCGCGAGTTTGAATTATTTCTCCAGGACTGGTCGATCTTCGTTGACTCAAAGTTTTGTTCCTAATTTACATTAACTAGCCTGGAAACCCTTTAATCAGATTGATTTGCCAATTAAAACATACTTTATCCATGTTTCATATGGTTCGCTACACAGCACAGGCTAAGTGCCAAGTCGCACAGAATTTACCTCCTCTACAAAGGCTAGCTCAAAGCTCACATCTACTGCATTCTTCAAATTATTCGCCCATTGCGCTGGAGAGCGGAGATTCACACTCCACCAGACAAAGAGCAGCCCTCGAGAGCCAATAGAATTCGATAATGTATTCCAACTACCAACTTACATACGTAGGTAACAGTTGGCAAACGAATAAGGAAGCATTGCTATCGGATTTGAAATGAGAAAACCGAATCGAAAAATAAAGTCTGCATATTGTTCGAAAAATGAAGGAAGCTGGCAACGCCCAATCAGCGCTCAATCTGTACAGAGATTATTACCGAACACGCTCGTAATACCAACCATCAACGCTTCATGAACGTCTATAACTATAAAATCAATATAGCGCACCTAGACATCTAGCAACGCTCAGTACATAAGATTATTGATTTTCCATGCCAGGAATAGTCGGGAGCTGGCCATGCAATATAAATATTGTGAACATCCCTATTCAAATATTAACTGAGTATAACGCATGTGTGGACTATGTACTACCTACCTACCTCGCGGTCCAACTGTAACCATTGGCAACGACCAGCGGAAGCTTGCATCAGCTCTGCCCGGGCCGAGTCCCACATACAACCAATTATAGCTATAAACCTGTTAGAAATACGGTTCATAATCGCTTGTTAAACGGTGCAGCCGTCGTTTGTAGGTGAATTGCATCTCTCTGCCACCTGCTTCTCGGTCTCGTCCCAGGAGAGGGCCGGGGCCCGGACTAAACCACAGCATTATGGAATCAGTGCGACAATATTTATTTAAATTTTAAAATTATAAATTACCGGCCCCGCGAAATTCGAACCGCCTACAATCTAATAGACTACTTGAGTAGCGAATTAACATGTTTATAAAAACAATAATTCGTTTTTCGGTTTTTCTTGTTTATAATATTTACGAATAGGCGAAAACTTATTAAATTATATATTCATGCAAAAAATCCGCTTTAGTTTACGTGGACATCGTAGTAAGCAATGAAACATTGCTAAGGGTTTTTTTAGGAACGTATTTGTTTACTATAATTTTGACGTCATAACTCCAATAATTCCGACAGTTTACGATATATTTTGTATTAAAAAATATACCCTATAACATAATAGGTTTCATAGGCTCCCGCCGCGCGGTATCACGTCATCACCCTTCACGCTGCGTGTTTGGAATGCAGCACCGACTCGAATCAGATAAGTAATTAACGGGGTACCGCAGCCCCGGACCACAAGGGCAACTGAAGAAACAGGATGGGTTTTTAGTCAGTAGAACTCTGACACTCCCTTCCGTTCCACACACAGCAGGAGGAGGCCTCTATGATTTTACCACCGAAAATAAAGTTAACCTAACCCTTAACTACTATTAATTTCTCTTCATTGAATTTAATTTGTAATTAAGTTTATTTTTCGCTGTTTAGTGCAGTAGTGTATTTGTTTTGAAGTTAAAAAAAAATAATAATAATAAAAAAATTGTTTTAAAGTTGTTTTTTTTTTTTCAAAATGTATTGCGGTTTTGTATAAAATGAGCAACGAAATAATATTTTTTTTTATATTGATAATAGGCTTGCGTTTGACCACCATCTCACCTTATGATGTGATGATGTGGTCGAAGATGGAGCACGCTTGCCTAGAAGTAACCTATTCACTCTTGACTTAAAGACTCCCAGGTTATAGCGATCAGGAAACACAGACTCCGGCAGGGAATTCCACTCCTTAGCAGTACGCACAATGAAAGTATTCCCAAAACGTTTCGTGCGTATGGGTGGGATGTCCACCTTGTACCGATGGCGCATCGCCGTTTGTCTTGTAGTCCGATGATGGCACGGGCTTGGCTGAATTAGATTGTGTAATTCCATCGCACACTCCCCGAAATGTAACCGATAGAAAACAAACCGATAGACTTGTAACTCGTCGAACTACATTGAAAAAATATTGAAATACATAGATTTCAATTAATTGTAATATAGCCTATTTATTTGGTTAGCGTCATCCTGAAACGAATTCAATCTCAATTATCACATTAAACTCAAACATTAAATTTCCTTTTTTTATCATGTTTAGTTTTTATTTTGGGTGTTTATTCCTTTTTTCTTAATCATTAGAGAGAAGCGAATAAAGAAACGGTAGTAGACTGAAAAATATGTAGATCAAGCAATTATGTCAAGATCGTTAAAAGTGAAGAAGTCGTTACAAAGTATATTCCCATTAGAATATAGTGGACATCGGTAGCAAACGACTTAGAAATTCAAATACCGTAGGTATGCCACATTACATTAGCAGTTAAAAATTGGCCAAGTGCGAGTGAGACTCGCCCATGAAGGGTTCCGCAGTAACTATAATAATATAATATATGTATATTTATTTGACAAAAAAAACTTACAAATTTCTTAAAACTATCTTATTTACATTTTTTACAACTACGCCAAATAACTTTGTTTTTCATAGTGTTTGTATGAATTACAAAGTTATATTTGCGGTTTTAGAAAATATGCTACAGCATATTTTCTAAAACATACATCTCAAAAATTTTTAACCCGATCTCGTTCAAACTAATTTTTGTTGAAAGTTTACATTAAGATCTAAAGACGTTTATTTTTTTTAGATTTTTCAGTCCATTATTATAGAAGTTAGAGGGGGGACACATTTTACCACTTTGGAAGCGTATATCTTTTAAACGATTAACTTTATAAAAAAGTGGTTTTAGAAACCTCAATGTCATTTTTAAAGACCTGTCTATAAATACTACACACGCAAAGGTTTCATGAAAAAAACATTTTCAGTTTTAGTTCCATGTATAGGGATCCCCCCCTTTAATTATTTTTTTTTTTTTAAATCGGAAAGCGGTTCACAGAATACATCTACCTACCAAGTTTCACATGTATAGTCTTAATGGTTTCGGAATAAAATGGCTGTGATATACGGACGGACGGACGGACGGACAGACAGACAGAGAGACAGACAAACAGACGGACAGACATAACGAAACTATAAAGGTTCCGTTTTTTCCCATTCGGCTACGGAACCCTAACAAAGGGCTCGCAGTTTGCACATTAGCATATATTACGCATGTTGTACATTTATTTAAATAACAATTATGTACATTTACATCATTTATTCATTAGTGACATAATATCCAGGTACATCACATCTACATACTGTAAAATACCTACATGTCACGAAGAAAGTAACATTTGACCACAGTAAAAAGATGTACAAAAAAGAAAGTTTTATTTAATACTAGCAGTCGAGATAAAAACATAACCTCCTTCCTTTGCAGTCGGGTAAAAAGTAGCTTTCAAGTTACTTCCATACCAAATTTAATCCAAATCCACCAAATACTTTCGTAGATTAGCGCGTGCAAACAAACTTCAGAAGTGCGTGCACTAGCTTCTAATGTTTTATAAGTGCCTATTCGTACATAATTGAATTGGACACATAATTGATTAATAAATGTTTATGTAAGAGAGGACAATATAGACCAATTAAAATATTACAATTTACTACTCAAAAACGAATCTAAGAGTCTACAGAGTATTCGCATTCACATTAAAAATGAGTTATATAAAATGATAAGATTAGATTTCAATAATGAAGGCTGGAAAATAAAGCAATGTACTTGTATAAAAAAATAGAAATTAAAAGAAACATCTGTCATGTTTGATAAGAAAAATAAATATAAAATTACAAAAAAAAAAATCTAGGAAACGCTCACAAATCCACACACGAAAGTGGAGTTCTTAACCTCTGTTAGACCTTATAGACGATAACATCAAGCAAGGGAAGCCACATGTGCAGAAGGAATCATCGCCAAGCAGACTTGTCATCAACGAAGTCCTGAATCTTATAATATGCTTTTGTAATAAGGACACGTCTGATGGCTTTAAAATCTCGCCGCAGCAATAATGAAATAATGTTTATTTTGCAAATAGGTTATAAATAACACTTTCACACGTCTTTTTTTCGTTAATGTAAACTAGATGAGGCCAGTGTTTCCTAACTGACTACACTGAGAAAAAACACTGAAACAAACTCAGAGGTCAACTTCTCTTTTAAAGTCTATACAATTTGTAGTGATCAAATCATATGAGAGCCATGTAGGTTTATGTCTGTGGCGCCCTTTAGAGGACAGAATCCACAGAACAGAAAATTACTATTCCGTGACAGAATCACACAGATTTGAGCAGGCCCGGCCAAACAGTGCAAGCATTTGTCAAATATCGCGTAGCTCAATGATCCGATTCATCCTGTCCCAATGTGCCCTTTCCCTGCGACGCCCTAATCCAAAGTCCGTACCCCTTAGCGTGTAGTCGCCTAGTTTGTAAGATTTTTAATAAGCCCTGGCTGGACGCTTTCATTTTAATTAATTAAGGCAGCCACAGGCAAGACCGGTCAGGCAGCCGACAACTTTAGAGGTTGACCTGTGAGATGCCACACACCAAAAAATAACCTCGCTGCAGTTGGTTCACTACATTTGGACAGACTGTATCGGCCGCCATGACGTTTGAACAGCCCTCGTCGCATTGTACGCCCCAAATAAGTATATTCAGTGTGCATATGACATGTTGACGTAATTACATTGAAAGTAGACACCTAACGTACACACACTTACAGATACATGTATCAAAGAGGGATTCAATATTGGATTCGTTAATTAATGCTACCTTTGTGATAGGCATTCCGCATTCGACAGGCGGACACACAGACAGGGGGACGGACACTAATTAAGGGATTTTGAAAATGGTATCGTTTTGTCTCGGGCTAGACGGCTTTGATATATCCGTAATGAACAATTTTATGGCTGTATACTGAGCCGAGTATAGATGCAATCAAGTCGAATATTGAATAGCTAATATTTCACAAAGGGTTGCCTCCCTTCTGTGTATTATTAATAAAGCAAGTCTGGAGAGGTACTTCACAATGGAATTTAACAGAGATAGATTCGTGTGTGCTATGATTAATTTGGGATATTGCAAATGGTTATCAATCAGCTTTTTGTTCCGCAGCATCGCCGTCGCAGGCATTCTACTATTGATATCTCGAATGTCTGACTTGCCCCAGTCTCGTAAATTATTATATTTTAATTATTGTCTTCTCTGCGAACGAGGCGGAAGAGGAAGTATAACAAATAGAGACCAGAATGATGATGAGCCTATCTCAAAAATCGAATTGCCCTGAACTATTTTTTATTTATTTACTATGGAACAATAAACAGTCACAACATAATATACATACATATAACAATATACTAACAATCTTCTTCTTAATGAGAAAAAAGCCAAATGCTTAAAATTTACGTTACCTCATGTTAGACAAGTGAATACGAGTGTATCAATAAAGGGCGAAATATTGAAACCCGAAGATACCACAATATTCCTGGGCATAACTTTGGATGCGAAGCTTCAGTGGGGCCCCCATATAGATAAATTGTCAAAAAAGCTAAGTTCTGCAGCATATGCCGTTAGAAAAATACGTGGATTAACTGATAACGAAACAGCACGTTTAGTCTACTTTAGTTACTTTCACAGTTACACACACTTTGGGGAAATGCCGCCGACATACACACAGTATTTGTATTACAGAAAAGGGCCATTCGTTCAATTTATAAATTAAGTCCTAAGCACTCCTTAAGAGACAAATTTAATTAATATTATGACTGTGCTGACATCTCAGTATATTTATGAGAATCTCTTGTATGCACACAAAAATATTAATCTGTTTAAAAAATACAGTGATATTCATAGTGTAAATACTAGGAACAAAAACACATATGTCATTCCCAAAACAAGGTTAAAAAAAAAATAGGTGGTTCGTTTAGATGCCAATGTATACGTTTTTATAATAAAATTCCTAGCCATATTCAAGAGTCGGGCACGCCGCAATTGCGGCGGTAAGACCCCTCTTTGAGGAGTGGCTAGATCGGCGTCACGGCGTCCTGACCTACCGCATGACGCAGGTCCTCACCGGACACGGAAGTTTCGGGAGGTACCTGTGTCTGATGGGTAAGGAAGAGACGCCTGGGTGTCACCACTGCGAGGGTCGCCCTGAGGACACAGTCGAGCACACGGTGCAGGACTGCCCAGCTTGGGCAGAGCACCGACGTGTCCTCACGGCGACAATAGGCGGAGACCTCTCGCGCCCGGCCTTGGTCGAGGCCATGCTGCGGGGCGAGAGGGAGTGGGAAGCGGTCGCCTCCTTCTGCGAAGCAGTCATGCTTGCGAAGGAGGAGGCGGGCCGCGTGAGGGAGAGGATGGCGTCCTCCCTCCAGCCCAGCCGCAGTGGTAGACGCCCACGGCGTCGGACGTCGGCCGACGATCTCCGGCCACCGTAGGCGCGGGCATGCGGACAGCGAGTAAAGGGCAACTCGCTGTCCGACCATGGACCATGCCCGGGTCGACGGCGCGTCGTGTTCCACGCGCGCCTCAAAGAGCGTCAGCAACATGACGAGGCCCCCTCTGCAGAGGGCCGAAGCCCGCCGGGGTCGTGGGACTCATCCCGTTACCGTGGCCCCGGTATGTAAAGGGTTATTGAAGGAACACCGTGGATTTTAGTCAGTAAAAGTCTGACAGTCCCTCCCACCCTGCCCGGAGTGGGAGGACTTATTTGATAATTTTACCACGCTAAAAAAAAAAAAAAAAAAAAAAAAAAAAGCCATATTCAAGAACTAAGTATTAATTAATTCAAATTATTTATAAAACGTAAGCTATGTCAGAAAGCTTTTTCTAATCAAACTTTTTCAAGTCAAATTGTTGAGCTCCTTAAGAGCTTATATACCACCTCAAATGGCTTAGCATGATCCTCCGTTATGTTGAAAATACTGCAGCTGTAATTTTGAAATAAATATATGGTAAAGTTGAGGATTAATGTTAGGTATTATGTTTGACGAAAACACGATTCCATAAAATTTTCTTGATAGAAAAAAAATCCGAAGTTCCTCCAAACCGAACAATAAACCGCTGGTATTCAAAAATGACTTCAAATTAGATAATGAAACTTTGCATATTCATTGAACTAACTATAAAGCAGGTCTTATGTTATTTACTTTTTTTAAATTACCATTATTTTCACCGTAAAAAGAAATAAACAAATTATCGGTGTCTTGGAGTCTTTTCCCTGCCACCCTGTCTCGCTTGCTCGCGTGACCGCGGCCAGTAGTGTGCGAACGAGATAAAGAGTGAGAAGCGCTGAGGTAGTATAGGCCCTTAAGTTCTAAGTTGTTTCCTCAAAAGAATACCACAGACATGAACCTACATGCTTCTCATATACAAATACAAATTGTCTGGAATTTAAAAGAGACTTTGACCTCTGGGTTTGTTTCGGTGTTTCTTCTCAGAGTAGTCAGTTGGGAAATACCGGCCTCATCTAGCTAAACTAAACTTAACACGCAAAAAAACATGACGTGTAAAAGTGTTATTTATAACCAATTTACAAATAAATATTTCATTTCATTTTATTACTTATCGCTATTATTTACAATATTGCAGCCCACTACATTATCCACATGTTAACATGGAATATTCGATTATAAGGAGCCCCCAGATTAAAAAAAAAAATAAGTAGTTTAAATAAGTAACTATCTTTAAAGTTCCGGGCGCTAAGACCACATTCAGGGTACATTTTATTGATTTCATTTTATTTATTAAGGCATGCTAACCACATATTTACAATTTAATACATAATCTAAAAATAATTGGCCCAAACAGATGTACGTGCAAAACTTCAGAACGACTGCAACTGAAACGAAGTGCGAACGCAGTCGAATCCGAAGTGTAAATACACCACCTACAAGCATGTACAGACGCCAGCACATCAAGCTACACCAATCTGTCAAATTTAATTAATAGATTTTCAAATTTATTGTTAAGGAAATTAGGTTCAAGGTTGATTGGGAAAATTTGACAGTTTCGGGTAGGTTCATGTGCTGGACATTCAGTTACATCCGAAATAGCGTTGCTGTAGAAGTACCTATACCGTATTCAGGAAGCCGTGAGATAAAAGGTAAACAAACCATAAAAAGAGTACTTTAAAGGTCACGATTTATGAAGTGAATATATTTTATAAAAATAACTACGGAATAAAACGCTGACAACACTGTAAATGATATTTTAGAATGATGTCTGTAGAACTTATGAAATTCTTTCAGACTTATTTGAACTCGAATATCATAAATGCCTTAAATTATTTTCTTAATTTTAATTAATTATTTGTTAAATCGTTTACATGTAAAAACACCCAAAACAGACTTGATTCCCAAACTTCGAACGCATTTTAATACTACTAAATTATATACCACAGGTACTGCGAACATTTTACATAAAAATGTGACGTTTTGTCATCGGTCGGGTTATATCCGCCATCTTTACTATCGATCAACTTGTTGTTACGCTTCCAAATATTTTCGTTGAATTCTTGTTATTCCGTTGTTACTTTGTTGTTTTCAGTAAGTTTCTTATTTTGTTCAGTTTAAAGTTATTTGTTGATTATTTTGTTTTTGTTATATTGACATTTTCGTGCTTAAAACATGAGTGAACCTGGACCAAACAGCGCTTGCAGATTTTCTTCGCCGAAGAAAAAGCGATCAAAGAAAACTCCAATGCATTCAACGGAAACGGAAACACGTAGAAGAAACGTGGCCGAAGGATTCGTATCGTTGTATTCGTACAAAACCGATATTATCAATAAAGCCGCTGAAATTATGGGAATATCATGAGCCACTGTAAACAGGTATAAAAAGGAAAAAAAAACCACAGGCTGCCTGAGATCACCTCCACCACCATCACCGAGACTATCGAAGATTAACACTTTAACCAATATAGATTTGGGTGGAATACACTGTAAAGTACACATGTTTTACTTTAACAATGAACTGCCTACCATTGATAAGGTGCTGGAGGCTGTAAATTCAGATGATACATTGCTCAGTTTTAAAAGAACTACATTTTATAAATTATTAATCAAACTCCAATTTAAATATGTGAAATGTAGCCAGCCGCAAGAATGCACTCATTGACAGAGGTGATATAGTGTTATGGCGTATCAAATATTTAAACACCATAACAAAATTAAGGAGTGAAGGCATAATATTTATTACACAGATGAAACTTGGCTCAATGAAGGTTAGTTTAAACATATTTTAATCAATCTCTTCAATTATTACATATGCCTGTATTTAATTACTGGAGACCTGGATAATAGTTCATTTAAAAGTATAAAATGATTTTAAAGTACTTACTTAATGTTTTATAATTATGAATCAATGAATTTCTTTTGTAATTAATACTCTAAATTAACATCAAATCTGTTACAGGACACACTATGAACAAAGTTTGGCAGGACGAGTCATTAAAGTCAATTAAAGAAGCTCATCATCAAGGTTTATCCACTGGTTTAAAAAATCTAAGTGGAAAAGGAAAACGACTCATTGTAGTTCACATTGGTAAAGTTTAATTTTAATACAACACAAACATAGCATTCCTGACAATACCTAACATACCTGGATTCCCCCGGGGTGGGCAGTGGTGTATAGTACACACCCACATTTCATCAGTTTATGTTGAAATCCCATAGAATAGGGGGCGAGTAAATTTTGATACATACATAAATCAAGTTTCCGGATATTTATAATTTAATCATAATTTGTTTACAGGCTCAAACTCAGGCTTTCTGGAAGAAGGAGAATTGATATTTGAAGCAAAGAAAGTAGTAATGTAGTTGACTGTTTCGTTATTCATGTTGGTGACAGTTCTTCAGAATTCTCTGAATAAATAATTAAATAAGAGAGATCTTTGGTTTTATTATCCTCATAGTTAAGTACCTTCTAACAAAACTTGTGCATTTATTTGTACGGGTGAACTATGTAAGATAAAGTACAGAAACTAAATGCATAGTTTTTGATTATGGAGTCAGCCTTTCAGACAATACAACATAAGAACAGTATAGCTAGCTGCTAGATACACAAATGGGAAACCTTACATTAAATTAAATAGAAATAAAAACAGTGAAATAAAAGTTTGAGAAACCTTGTTTTCTTTGTTTACACTTTCTCTCAAGCCCAGATGAATAGGGTATAGCTCCCTGCGACTTCTTGTCACCATCAACAATTGAAGTAAGTATATTAGGTACTTACCTACATAGTTTCCTTCTGCCGCAGGTATGCACTTTTCAGCCTTTTTGGGCTGGTATTATCAAAATGCAGAATAATTTATCAAATTCGTGGCTCATAGGCATCGCTATGTTTTACGAGCTCCTATATTTCATGGGACCTGACACATGGTACGCCGGCAACATAACGGATGACTTGTGGCGGCTTCCGACAACTAACTATCGTAATATCACACTAGTACTGTAAACTTTGGCTATTAATGGATTTATTGAAATGGGACAACGATTTTTGTGCTCTGAAATATTATTAATATTATATTCTTCATGACACACATGTTAGAGATTTGAGATCATCAGAGAATTTGAGACTTTTGATGCCTACACATTCCACAACATTTTACGGCCATTCGTTTACGGCGCAGGCTATTCAGTTGTGGAATGCATTGCCGGTGTAACTAAGACAAAGCTCAGTCACTCGCTGTTTTTAAAATCTCGGTTGCCAATCATTTTCTTTCAAACTCATGATTATTGCTTTGTTTTTCTCCACATGCTGTTAAAAATGTTAGTTTTTTCGTTTTGATGAGTATTTGTACAGTAGTACACTAATGTAGCCCTCCCCATTTTAATTAAAGCTCGCCGTCCTTCCAAAGGTTGTCTGTAAGATATCACTCTCAGCGAAAAGACCGTCATTGTAACCAAATTTTTTTTTATAATACATAACACACATACATCGTGCGTTTTTAATTTTCTCGGTGTATATGCCTACGGACTCAGTTGATAATCTTAATGAGTTTACGGAATGTTTAAGCGAAATTAGCGCAATTATTGAGAACGAAAACGTAGAAAGTGTTTATGTGTTGGGAGATTTTAATGCACACCCAGGCGAGCGCTTTGGTGTTGAGTTACTTGATTTTTGTAGTGAGCAAAAATGGTTATGTGCGGATATACTGAAACTCGGTCAGAACTCTGATACGTACACTTTCGTTAGTGATGCTCATGATAACTGTCGTAGATGGCTTGACCACTGTGTGGTCACTGAGGCGGCCCTACGTACTATTATTGATGTAAAAGTTAATTGTGATGTTTTCTGGTCGGACCACTTACCTTTGGAGATTACATGTAACTTAAAAATATTGCAGACAAAAATGGTTAGCAATAAAATTGTAAATAATAGGGTGAAGTGGGGTATAAGAGATGCTAGTCAGATAAAAAAGTTTCATGAATTGTGTCATAATGAGATGAGAGAGGTTGGTTTTCCTAGTATTTTCCACGAATGCTGTGATAACGTATGCCATAATATAGATCATAGAGTACATATAGATAGTTTGTATAGGGCCGTTGTGAGCATATTGAGTGAGTCAGCAGCCGCGACTTGTAGTCGGCCGGCTGACTGGAAGCGCAGGTATGTCACGGGTTGGAATAGACATGTTAAGGAGGCTCATGCGCAGGCTCGGCTTTGTTTTCAGCTTTGGGTCCAGTATGGAAAACCCGGTGCGGGTCCCATTTATACAAAAATGTGTGAAACTCGAAAAGCTTTCAAGGCTAAGTTGAAGTGGTGTCAGAACAATGAGCAAAAAATTAAAATGGAAATTATTGCTACCCACCACTCAGCGAGAAATTTTGGAAGCTTCTGGAGAGAAGCAAAGAAGTTGAATCCCAAGTCGAGTCTTCCCTTGAGTGTAGCGGGAAGAACAGAGCCAGTTGATATTGCTAACTTATTTCAGCAACAATTTAAAGTTGAATCACCCCTAGGTCGAGTAAATCAAACGGCTAATATGAGCTGTAAAAACTTGAGTGTGCGTTTCTCGGCCCGTGATGTGTCTTCTGTTATTAAAAATATGTCTAGGGGTAAGTCACCCGGTTATGATAGCCTAAGTGTAGAGCATTTGCAAAACGCAGGGGTCCATCTCCCAAGGATTCTTTCTTTACTGTTTAATTTGTGTATCAGTCACTCTTATTTACCGGTGGATCTAGTAAGGACTGTTGTGGTGCCCGTTCCTAAAAATAAGACCGGTGACATGTCGGATACCACCAATTACCGACCTATATCCTTAGCAACAATTACTGCCAAAGTGTTAGATAGTTTGCTGGACAAATATCTGGCTAAGCATTTAAATATTGATGACAGGCAGTTTGGTTTTAGGAACGGGTTATCAACTGAGACTGCGATTATGACACTAAAGAGCACAGTACAATACTATACTGGGAGAAGGACGCCTGTCTATGCATGCTTTCTGGACTTATCCAGGGCATTCGACCTTGTTTCCTACGACATCTTGTGGAACAAATTGTCGAGTGAAACTAGCCTGCCGCCAGAAATAATTAATGTATTTAAGTTCTGGTATAGTAACCAACATAACACTGTGCGGTGGGCAGATTCCTACTCTGATGTATACAGGCTAGAATGTGGAGTAAGGCAAGGAGGTTTAACCTCGCCCAAGCTATTCAATTTGTATGTGAATAAGCTGATTGAGGAACTCAGCAGCTCTGGAGTTGGATGCATGATGGACGGAGTTTCCTTTAACAACATTAGCTACGCTGATGACATGGTGTTGCTGAGTCCATCAATCAGTGCGCTTAGGAAACTGCTGAACATTTGTGAGTCTTACGCTGGTGCTCATGGACTGAGGTATAATGCTAAGAAAAGTGAGCTGCTCGTTTTCAAAGCACATAATAAGACCTATGAAATAGTACCACAAGTCTCGTTGTGTGGTACGGTGCTTAATAGAGTTAAGCAGTTTAAATACCTCGGTCACTGGGTTACAGAAGATGGCTCGGATACCTGTGACATGGAGAGAGAGCGCAGGGCATTGGCCGTAAGATGCAACATGCTGGCCCATAGGTTTGCGAGATGCGACAGTAATGTCAAGATTACTCTGTTTAGGGCATATTGCCAATCTTTTTACACCTGCAGCCTATGGACCAGATACACGCTAAAAACGTACAATGCCTTGCGCGTGCAATATAACAATGCATTTAGGATACTGTTGTCACTACCACGTTTTTGTAGCGCGTCAGGGATGTTCGCAGAAGCACGCACTGACGACTTTTTTGCAATAATGCGTAAAAGGTCTGCATCATTGCTGCGTCGTTTGCGTGACGGTGCCAACGGTCTCCTGAGTGTGATTGTGAGTAAGACCGAGGGCAACTTGATGGGACACCTGTGCGCAATGCATGTGCTGCAACCGGGTGTTCCCAGAGGATGGTAGATCCTGGTCTTGTTTGTTTAATAGTTTTAATTTTGTCGAGATTTATTATAAGTATATACTAACATAGTTTAAGTCAATACTAACAAATTTATGGGTAATACCGAAATAAAGAATAAATAAAATAAAATAAATAATTTTATTTAAGTTTGATTAAATTATTATTGTACAATAAAGTATATTATTCTATCTATCTAAAAAGTTAGTTACAAATTCGGATCCACCATCGAGTCAAGAGTTCTGAGACTGAAGCAAAAAATTCGTGATCGAATCGTACACAAAGGTTAGGTGATACTTTGCACATGGACAGCTTTTGAATTTGTATAAAGCATAGGTATGTTCCTGTAAACTACTGAATACAAGACAGTATATTATTATCGACCAAGTGTGGATGCCCACTTGGTTAATTATAATATATCAACTTATCATACTAAGCCAGGTACCCTCCGAGAAATGGTAAGCAAAACGAGGGCGTTGCTCGCCTTCCTGGAGGAGTTGGCGAGGATATAATGAAAAGATTACGCAAAATACGCGCTTAACTCCGCGGTCGTGGAGTTGCGGATACCTGCCCGACATACATACATACATCATACTAAGCACTTCTCTCCACATTTATTGTGCGCATACCCGAGGTGTGCATGGAACTCTTGGCCAGCTGATGTTCCCGACCACATAATTATGACCCATTAGCCTTTAAAGCAAGAGTGAACGAACAGGCATGTCCTGGGCTCGCTCGTTTCGCCATAGATTTCATCTATCGCTTACCATCAGGAGCAATCAAGCTCAAAGGAGGTTCATCCGAAATAAAAATGTATCCGTGCCTTTTATAAAAGAATCGATCACAAATGAGCAGTGATCGGAATAGGCTGAGTATGTTTACCTAAAGTTAAAAGAACAGAGACGGAAATCGGAGACTTCCTTATGATAAATTATTTTTTTTACCGGTATATTTACCGGAACTTTAAGTTAAGTTACATAATTAATGTAACTTTCAATATCTTATTTTATCATTAACATTACAAATGCTTTAATAAATCATTATCAATGTTTTGATAAATAAAATAACCAATATTAAAAATATATATATTTTTAATTTTTTATGTTGGTTGAACATTTCAATATAACATGAATATATTAATGACTTTGAAATCCTTTTAATATATTTATTTTAAAAATGCATTTGTACAAACAAAAGAATACAAACCTTTAGGAACAAATAAGTTGTAAATTAAAGCGTTCACATTTATATATTGGTTGATCAAATACCAATACAATCAATACAACATGCAAGAACCTCCCCTTCCCCGCGTCACTATTCGGTTATTTTAATAAATAATTAATATTTTAAATAATAAATTTTTTCATGATTAATATTATCGATTTCACATGTAGATATTGTAATGTACCAATTTATATTCCACAGTTGTATAACATATTATATTATAAGCAAACATATGCATGTCTATATATTAATATTATAAAGTGGCAGAGTTTGTTTGTTTGCTTAAACACGCTAATCTCTGAAAGTACTAGTTCGAATTGAAAAAATATTTTTGTGTTGGATAGTCTATTTAATTCGATCGATCGATCTAATATTCGATTAGGTCGATAGAAGCAAAGTATCAATAAAAATTGTTGCATAATCGGGAAATTATCTTTTGAGAATTACGCCACGACTGATATCCACACGGACGAAGCCACAAGCAACTAGGGGCCGTTCAAGTATTACGTAAACAGATTTCTTTAAATTATTAACCCACCCCTCCCCCTCGTCAGCAAAAGTAAGCAAAGCTCTTACCCCTCCCCCCCATGCTCACGTAAACATTGGTACAATTGATTGATTCACGAGCAGCAATTATAAATCTAGAAATAAGGAATAGGTTTGGAATAGAGGACTGTAACGCATATAATATTCATTTAAATAAACTTTTCTGACACGGAATTAAACATGTAAATATTATACAAATAAATATTCTGATTATGAATATAGACTACCTACCTAAGTTACGAATATTATAATCTTAAGTAGGTAATATTACGAACAAAACAAACTTCTTTAAAATTGTTGGTATACCCTACATATTAATTCCAATTAACAGTCTTCAATCCATGACACACGAATTGTTAAAAATGATCTAGATCCCCCCACCCCCCATGTCATCAAAAATAAGCAAAACAAAGACCCCCCACCCCCCTATAGTGCTTACGTAATACTTGAACGGTCCCCTACTAGTCAATCTGTTAATTTGAAATAAATAGAATAAATATTAAGTAATATAATAATAATATTGACTATAATCTTTACTATGAAACAAAAAGTTTAAAAGAATCGTCAAAATCGTTACCTGAGAAATGATGCAACATATGTATGCACGACAGCAACGTAATATAGCACCGCATGCTATTGTTAAATTTAAGTATATACCCATATAAGGTAACGACGAGGTAGGACGGTAGGTAGCGATGGAGCCTCGCATCGTTTTACCTTATATGGTCAGTCGCTTCACGCGTTGCCATAGGTCGATAGCAAAATATGGCCGATTCGCGCCCCCCGCGGATCCGTGCATGTAAAAGAGCCAGACCCTGGCAATGCGACCGCAGTCGGCAGTCGACCGAAATTCTCTTCCTAAGTTTACTCTCTACAATTTGTATTACCTAAAATATGTAAAGAATGTAAATAAAGCCATCTTATGTAATTAACAGTTCGGAATTTCAATTAAATACAGTCCACTCGCTACAATATGTGTATTTTTAATTTAGTTGAAAATAAATAAAAAATGTGCAAAATGTTCTAAGGAAGAATTTTTAGCTAATAGAAGCTTTAATTGTAATATATAGTTAAGGTTCAAGCAAATTTTCCGGAAAAAAATATTGTCATAAGGAAGTCTCCGATTTCCGTCTCTGTTCTTTAAACTTTAGGTAAATATACTCAGCCTATTCCAATCACTGCAAATGAGTAACATTCAATCTTATTGAATTTTTGAAAATTGTATGCAGCCGATATTGTCACTTGATTGACCACTGATGTCCGTATTGCACTGAATTTGAAATCCATCTACAACAAGATGATTTGTATACCAGCATAGCAGCTTAGCTTAGTAATCAGCTTCAGTCATCTTTTGTTACCCAAAATCAAAACTGATCCAACAAAAAGTTTTTAATTTAAATAATGAAAAAATAACATGCAGTTTTCACTGTTAAATAAAGCTCGCATCAGACATGACACGGGAGGAGGTGGCTAGCTCGCAGCCCGGGCGGGGGCGCTGCTGGGCGGAGGAGGGGGGACTGGATATTCTATCGAACTACCACCTATAACAGTGAGCTATATACTCGGACATGTTGGAAATCCTGGAACCAGAGAGCTATGTTATTATTATAGGGGTAAATTGAAGCTGGAGTACCTACCTACCTACCTATTATGTAGGCACCAATTTGTGAAGGGAGTAATTATGGTCGAATTCAATTATCGGCTTCTACCTACATTACGGTTGCCCTTTGTGAGGCGTGATTTACCCATTTGTTAATTATAACCACGTTAATGCATGAAGGGCGATTTTGTCAAAACCATCTAGATAAATAAGACAATTATTTCAATAGCTACAATTTTTGGTATAGTAGAAGTTAGTACGTCCGAAAAAAATAGTAGTTAGGTAGAGACAAAGACACAAAAAGTGGACCATCGCAGTATCCCTTAATTAAAGCTACTTCGTACCTTAGGATGACTTTAAAACCATAAACATATTTTTTAAATCTACTTATGGTCCAACTGCTCTGCAACTATGGGTCTCCCCCAAAGTAGTTTTAATTACCTCGTTTATATTATAATTAATAACGGATTGTTGCACAATACTTCATATATTGTAATAATGTATCAACCCCGAATTGATATCGATGCTTATAGCACAGGGCACACCTAGTTTAAGTGACTGTGTTCATATTACTACCATAATTTAGCCAAATAAAATTGATTTATTATCGTTTTCTGCACTTCCCGTTGCGTTCCATCTCTTCATGATCGCCTATAAGTCGTCACGCCAGCCTTCCGCGGTGACGACGCTCGTCCTCTGGCCCCAACTGCTTAACGAATCTGGTCCATCTGTTCTAATGTATCCTACACATCATATGACCCACCCAATCCCACTTCAGACTGATAGCCTTGTTACCCACATCGGCGACTCTGTTTCGAAACCGAATGTAAATAGAATACATATAATTAAATTATTTGTTAGTGATATTTCTTAAACAACTAGGTAACTATGTACATATGTGCTAAATCATTTTGCCCTAATTAAAATTATATGAGAGAAATTTATTGATAGGTACACTTAAGGATACAAATAATAAAACTAGTGTACATACAATGGGCGGTCTTATCGCACAGGGCAATCTCTTACAGACAACCTTTGGATGGACAGAAATTAAAGGAGATAGATTTAGGGCTGTCAGTGTAACTGTACAACATCATACATAATACTAACCAAACATCATATTATAAAATACATACCATAAAATATAATATATAAATATATACTAATACATATCAAATTCATAATAGAGAAAGGAGGGGAAAAAAGTTATAGTGAGAGGTAATGTTCCTTCACCATTCTTTTGAACGTAGATAATGTTTGAGCACGCCTCACATCTATGGGTAATACATTCCACAAGCGGCCCACTTGTATAGTGAAAGATTTATCGAAGAAAGAAGTGGATCTTTAAGATAAAAAGGAGTGAAAGGATTAAACAGTACATTATAAAGCAGAGAAAGTAAATGAACATTCCGGCGAAACCTAATAGGAAGCCATTTGAGCCTAGTACGAAATTCAGAAACATGGTCATATTTGCGCAAGCCAAATATAAACCTAACACAAAGATTTTGAAGTCGCTCTAGCTTGTCGAATTGGTCTTGGGTCAAATCAAGATAGCTGGCAGCCAGCTATCTTGATTTGAAACAAGACGACCATGACCATGACGACCCATGCTGATGCCAACTGCTGGCATCAGCATAGTCCAAGATAGGAAGAACAAGAGATTGTGCAATTGCAATTTTAGTGGTGATGGGAAGAAAATTACGCAGGCGTCTCAGGAAGCCTGCAGAAGCAAACAGATTACGACTGACTTCCTGCAGTTGCTTCGTCCAAGACAGAGTTTTGTCGATGTATATCCCCAAGTTTTTCACGGCGTGACTGAACGGAATGACGGTGTTATTAAAGGAAACTTGGGGAAGTGTCGACCAATCGATCTTAGAGATAGTCCGGGAACTACCAACAATAATTACTTGGGTTTTGGCAGGATTGATTTTCAGTCCGAACTTAGTGCTCCAATCACTAATTCGAGCGAGGTAATTCTTGTAAAAATATAGATTTTAACATTGATGGGTCCCATTTGATCACAATATTTACGATGGATAGGGATCCCATTTGATCACAATATTTACGATGAAAAGCGCTTGCTTAAGGGAAACCTTAAATAGGTTTGTCTCTTGATTTGTAACCGCCATATTATTATTTTTATATCTACAACGCAGTTTAAGTAATTAATAAATAGTCGTCCACCAACTACGCTGAAGCTATTGTCAACTGAAGTTGAGGTTTATTTAACGATTTTTTGATGAAACTGGCTATGGAAATCCTATTATGTGTGAATTTATCTTATTATTAACCGACTTCTGAAAAAGGAGGAGGTTCTCAATTCGGATGTTTGTTTGTTTTTTTTTTATGTTTGTTCGGGCATAGCTCCGTCGCTTGCCAAGCGAATTGAAAAATTCTTTTTTTGCTGAAAAGGGTATACTTTCCAAATAGTCCCATGAAAATTTTATCGAAATCGGACAAGCCGTTTCTGAAAAAACAACAAAAGTCTAAAAAAAAATATTTACGTTGATGATCTTTTCGTTTACTCTGCATTGCGTTTTTGTTCGCGCATAACTCCGTTATTTACGAACCGATTTGGAAAATTCACTGACCCACTATATAGCGCGAAAATAAAAACATTTTTGCAAAAAATAAAACCGACTTCCATATCAAAACACTACAAAGCCAAAAATAATTTTAATTTCGGAAGGTGGTGTGAAAAAAAAAAGAAAATACAAAACCAATAACACCGACTACCGAAATTAAAATTATTTTTGGCTTTGTAGTGTTTTGATATGGAAGTCGGTTTTATTTTTTGCAAAAAAGTTTTATAATATAATAATCTTATAAACTAATTTAAAAATACATTATGTAGGTATATGGTTTTCAAACTATGGTTACGATTACGTGTAGGTACCTACGATTGAATAATAACATGAAGATTTCTATTTATTTTTATAAGATAATTATAAAATTAATTACCTTTAATTAATTTTATAATACAAGTTTTAAATAAAAAAATAAGATTAAATTTGGCAAGACAGTAAAACAGTAGCAAATGTGTAAAATGTAGTGTTCATGTAAATGAGCTGCATGCTGAGCTGTTGGCCACTCGCCGAGAAAAACAATTGTCTGTTCCCGACGTTTTATGTTCAAACCGTACAAAGTATTATAAATAACAGGAATTACCGGCACTACTGCTGAAAAATATTGTAATGAAAGTGTTTATCGGGTCTCGTTGATAAGTTGTTTCAGACAACTTATATACGGTTACCTAATGCAATATTTTAAAAACAAATTTTGAAATGTTTATATCACGCGGCGCTGGTCAAATTTAGGAGTGCGCAATAGACCTAGCAGTTTTTACTAGGTACTACTAGTACACTTTTGTACTACACTACACTTTTGATTACTAATTTTGTAGTATTCAAAAGTGTAGTGTATAAAGGTATTGACACAATCTGACGAATTTGCAGCTTAAAAAAATAATATTAGTTATATACAACTACTAACCCAACAACCCACTAGACAAGAACATAATTAGGTGTTTATCATCACAGGCAGACTGTTCTGTACGCCGGACGCCACAATGCCTCGCAATTTCCTGGACTCCAAACATTATTTACAAGTAGGTAGGTAGTACAGCAGAGTTGCGTCAGCGGAACATGTTTGTGAGCGAGCCATTCACAGGAATGAGGTCAAACCCTCCACTCACGTAATCCCGTCGGAAGCTGCGTCCATCATATCTTGTCGCCCATATTGAGGACCAGAGCCGCGTACACCTCAATAAATAGCCAATGAAATTTACGATGATTCATCTAAATCACATTGCATCAGCTCTTTTCCTAATAAGATTTTTATCGAAGCAGAAGTATGTCTGTCCATAAAGTAAAGCGTAGTTATGTTACGAGTTACGGCAGAAAAATGTTTCTAAAAGCTTTGACTTAACGCTATAAATTAAACTGTTCACAAAAAGCTGTCCTAGCACAAGATACGGCGGCGAGCGTATCAAACGAGAGAACAACAAAGGTCCGTATGTAACGTCGCTGAAAGTGGCATTAAAGGAAATAATTAAAAACCTTGTTAGTCTTAGCTGCGAGAGCAATAAGAGAGCGGAGAGAGCTGGCAAAGGAACGCCGGGTGAACAAAATAAAGCACAAGCGCCGGGCGCTGGGCGCTGCGCGCTGTACGCCGGGCTGGCGCGGCGTCTGGAAACTGTATAAATGCCGCACATTTCCAGGCGTCTACCTCTTTATTGCCTGCCCGAGCCGCGCGAGACAAAAGAACTAAAACTACGCCTCGGGAATATTAATAAGAATTTATCTCACGCCGCCGTAAGTATCTCCAGTCCGCCTTCATTTTAAAATTCATAAAGCTACGACGCACGTTCTACAAAAAGAATGTTAGGTACGAAAACGATTTCGTTTTAAATGCAATTTACTTATTCATCGCTAAGTAATCCCGACCCGCAAAGAAATGTTTAAGCTCGTACTGAGCAAACAGAGTTTTATGGGTAGAGAAAGTTTGCACGGCCTCGCTCGCTGGACGTGGCGGGGCTACCGTCGAGCCGGGAGCCGGGTGCCGGGCGCTGCAGGGGCCCAGGCCCCCGGGGGCCTCGCGCCCCACATTACGATGCTGCGTCGCTACTCCTACTTGTAATGCGGGATCGTGCCACCAACTTATTTGGGTAATCGTTGGATCCACACATTTTGAACTCGTAACACAAACCTATATTTTTGCGCAACGTCGATTTATTTTTAGCGAATTCAAAATAGTAGCTCTTCTTCATCATTTTCCTCACAAATCTTGGTAAACTTTTCGCCAGGACTTATACCTACATCTACATAATTTTGTTAGCTAGTGTTAGGTTTGTGTACTCCGCAAAAACTTGAATAATGAAACTGCAAGTCTAGATGCCAAGATTTTGATATCCTCGGAATGAGGTCCTTTAATAACCTAGGTTCATATGCAGGGTAACCTGAATACCTACTAGTTGATTGCAACAAAGCTCAGCATCAGCTACATGCCTCCAGAAACCACAATAGCTCGGTCTAAAATATGTACTTACTAATTTAAATAACTGAAGCTTCGTAAGTGAAATGTGAGTTCAGATGAAAATAATGCAGACGAGCAGCCGGCGCGAGGCGCGACGTAAACGCACCCGATTCGTAATGGTGGCGTCACGCGGTCTGCCAAGATGGCGGCCACGCTCCCTGGAAATGTTCCATTATTTGCGGGCTCTCCCACACTCTACTCCGTACACGCTCTACGGATCGCCTTCGGGAAGTACACGCTATTCAGGAATAACCAATAAATTCCTGGCACGCCTCTTTTTTAATTAGGTATAAAATCGGTTCTAAAATCGGCAAACTTTCTTATGTAGCGTTGTACAACATTGAAGTAACATAAAACCATTAATAAGCCTCTTACCCTATCCGTCTAAGTCAACATCGGTGTTCTCGGAGATGCGGGGTGGTGGTTGGAGGGGACTCGGGGCGCGTTGCCGTGGCAACGCACGGGGGCGCGGACCCGAATTTTATCGATTCGGTACAGACAGCAGCCGGGTGAGCTTTCGCCTACACTAACACGATTCAACGCCCGTGTTTGCAGATCTCAGAGGTTTATAAGAGCTTTGACATTTGGAAACACATACGCTGTTTGAATGTCTCTGGATCCATACGGGCTGAACTTAGTCCCGCATAAACCGCAAATTACTGCTGTACGTGCTTTTTGAGATAAAAGCGTTTTAGTCGATAGGAACTTTATGATATCATTGGAAACTTCTAACCATATCCAATGGATATTCGAATCGCATATAAACTTAAGTATGTACCTACCTATATAGAACTCGTGTTTAAGTATAGATATCAACATAAGTAACTAACTATACACAAGGAGCCATTTTAAGATCCTGTACCACAGTAGGAACTTAAAGATAATTTTTATGAAAGACATACCATACAAAATCCAAAATCCCGATCCCATTTAACCAAAGAGTATTTAACCTAGAGAGCTTATAGGCCGATTTCTTTGAAGAACACAACTCACCAATACGGGTTGGGAGGCGAGGAAAAAATGCGCTACTGCAATTGGTCAGTTCAAAGTCAAGCTTCATAGATATGCCGAGTTAGGGATTGCTCTACTTGATTGAGGGAAAGTTATCGATATCGATAAAATGAAGTTTAACATTATAAAATTACTCAATAAAATCACATAATAATATTTAATCATTATCAGTCTCAATTACAAAAAGAAAAACAAGTATGCTGTTATTTTTGATTTTTAAAATGAATTAATTTGGTAAATGTTTTTCGAATTAAAGTTTTAGGGTCCTGATTGTTTTTGCTAAAAAATGATAACCGAGCGTCTACATATTTCTGAATTATGCATCTTGCTAATTCAATCAAATGATTGGTAGTTTCTATGTCATATTGATGAAAATTAATATCCGGGTATAAATTATACCCAATCAGTGACTTTAAAACCGATCTCATAAAATAATTGGAATTATATTTCTGAGACAGCACTTTCGAACCACTCTCGTTGATCGCCCTTTTAATATAAATTTCACAACGACGATAAATTTCTATTACTGTGGTGGATCCGTACAATAACTTGTTTTAGTGTATTTTTGAAATTGTAAGGCGTTTTGATTTGTAACACCATTCAACGCTCCAATACAAGTTAGGCATTTTATTTGCTTTATCAGAGCATGGACAATGTAGCCGGCCATATATTATTTTATTTTTTTTATATTTATTTTATATTCCATAATAAATATATTTTCATTAAAATCAGATGTGTCAACAACTGTAGCTTCAGCAGGCACTAGGTAATAATTATTTTTTGGTGGTACTCACCACCATTAGACGATTTATCTAATGACTCCTCCCTCCTACATACACTTAACCCGTGGACTCGACATCGAAACAAAGGAACCTGTTTCTTTTTTCTGAGTGGGAAAATCATCAAATGACTTCTCCCGCTCTGGGTAAAGTGGAAGGGAGTGTTAGACTTCTACTGACTAAAAACCCACCCTGTTCCTTCAGCTGCCCTTAAGTTCCGGGGCCGCGGAATCTCATAGAGACCATTACCGCATCCCCGGAACCAAAGTAACTAACGAGGGCGATATTGTAATGCAAAGGTCCAAGTTAATTAATATTAGACTCCGTCATACTATTTGAAGCCTAGAAAGATTGGATATAGGTATCTTATATTATTTTGACTTTTCTCAACATTATATCAATAAAAACCAAACTAGAAACCAATATTGCCTAGTAACCTTATCCATCCACTTTTCTTTTTAATATGGAATCTTGGGAAATCTAAAATGAAAACATGCATGTCACACAGAAGAAAAAATATCAGAACTTTCTCCTTTTTAGGGTTCCTTAGCCGAATGGCAAAAAACGGAACCCTTATAGTTTCGATATGTCTGTCCGTCTGTCTGTCTGTCTGTCTGTCTGTCTGTCTGTCTGTCTGTCTGTCTGTCTGTCCGTCCGTCCGTATGTCACAGCCATTTTATTCCGAAACTATTAAAACTATACATGTGAAACCTGGTAGATAGATGTATTCTGTAAACCGCTTTTCTATTTTAAAGAAAAAAAATAAAAAATATTTAAAATAAAGGGGTCCCCGTACATGGAACTAGAACTGAAAATATTTTTTTACATGAAACCTATGCGTGTTTAGTATTTATAGCCAGATCTTTAAAAATTATATAAGGGTTTCTAGAACCACTTTTTCATAAAGTCAATCGTTTAAAAGATAAAGTCCAAAAAGTCAAGTCTTCCAAAGTGGTAAAATGTGTGTCCCCCCCCCCTCTAACTTCTATAATAATGGAGTGAAAAATCTAAAAAAGATATATATCTGTAGATCTTAATGTAAACTTTCAACCAAAATTGGTTTGAACGAAATCGGCTCAGCAGTTTTTGAGATACAGCATATTTTCTAAAACCACAAATATAACTTTGTAATTCATACAAACACTATGAAAAACAAAGTTTTTTAGCGTAGTTGTAAAAATGTAAATAAATAAGCTAGTTTTAAGAAATTTTAAGTTTATTTTTATTCGTCAAATAAATATACATAATTATTATATTATATTATTATAGTTACTACGGAACCCTTCATGGGCGAGTCTGACTCGCACTTGGCCATTTTTTTTTAAAGTCGGTTAATGTAGATAGGTATTTTATGACAACTATCTGAATTGAATTACAATAAAAACTTTTTACCAAAAAATTAAACCGACTCCCAAAAACACTGCAAAGTGAAAAATAACTTTAATTTCGGTAGTCGGTGTCTTTAGTTTTGTTTTTTAGTTTTTGGCACCGACTTCCGAAATAAAAGTTATTTTTCACTTTGCAGTGTTTTTGGGAGTCGGTTTAATTTTTTGGTAAAAAGTTTTTATTTCACTCTTTTTAGTTGGATGATTTTTAATTTACCTAGTTACAAGAGCCTAAATGTCAACTACTTATAAGCTTTTACAAAATATTGCTTTTCCCAATGCTGGGCCGTTAATTGTTGAGGAGTTCTCCTGGTACTTCACCATCAGCTCTACATCACCATATGCATTGTGACGAGCATAAAGTGCTTAACATCCATATTCAAGTAATCGAATCGCAATCCACTCAATACTTATTATTGAGTAGTTTCGGCGGCCATCTGTGGTCTTCATCATCAGTTCCACTTCCCCAAATGGTACTTTTTGAGAGCAACTGCACAAGTTACTATAAGAAATACCCAAAACGCCATAGGTGTGCCTATAATATTTGAAGAGTTCCCTCGATTTCTCCAAGATCCCATCATCAGATCCTGACTTTGGTGATAATGGTACCAATTTCGAAGTATACCCATTCGAACAAAAAAAGAATTTTCCAAATCGGTTCAGCCGTCTTCGAGTACTCGATGATCATACATAAAAAAAAAAAAAAAAAAAAAAAATATACGCGTCGAATTGATAACCTCCTCTTTTGGTCGTCGGTTGAAAAAATAAGTTTAATTTTATAATTATCGATATCGTATCCAGCCGTTATAGGTAACAGCACAGATTTTTACGATAAAAATACAAATGAAAAGACAGGGATAAAAGAATTAGAATTTCTTCATGTAAGAAAGAGACATTTCCAAAAGACATCAACGCGTGACACAATTTTGTCCTTGACCACCCAAACCACCATTTTAAATGGACCTCTGCGGTAGCTTATAATCGGATTAAATGATAAATAATTTTCATATTATTTCATTACTGATGAATAGTTATGTCATCCATTTGGTATCTAGATGTCTGGGAATGTTTTCCACACCACTTCAACGTGCATGAAAGCATTATTATGCGTTATAAATTGGATATAAAAATTAAAAAATTTGTAATTGTTTAGCATGCACACAGGCCTAATACTTGGTCACAACTAAAATGGTTCGTGTATCGTAGCCAATATATAGGAGCAAAAACTCGCATAGTTTTCGTGCGTCGGGGCAATGTATGTGCAATCAAGTGGTTTTCAAATCAGTGCATTTAACTTACTAACTTTTGGCCTAGATTCAGGATAGAAAACAGTTTAAAGTAGGTAGTTGGGTTTTGCATTTAAAAACATTTACTTATCTAAATAACTGAAAGATTGGCGATATGAATAACCAGATTGAAATAGATAATCAATCTTTGGTAATACTTAAATGCAGACGTTACTTAAGCTAAGAATATTTATGTAGATCGAAACAGGTACGTAAATACTCCAGAGTGGTTACAGTGCTAAATACGGAACGATGTTGCGGGAATGTTCTAACGAGATACCGCAGCCCCGGAACGCAAAAACAACTGAAGAAGCAGGTTGGGTTTTTAGTCAGTAGATGTTTGACACTCCTTTTCGCTCCGCCCACAGCGGGAAGTGGCATTTTAAAATGACTAAGCAATAAGTTCCTTCCATTTTATCATACAAACGACGTGGGTAACGGCACAATCCATTTCACCCCAAACAACAATTTGGCAAAAATGGGAGCAATAGTTACTTCGCAGCGAAAACACGTATCTCGAAGCGATTTTTGAGTAGGGATAAAAAGGAAAGTGGGGTTGCAAAGGGTTCTCCGCACGAGATATGAACTAGTGCACCCTTCTCGCCACCACCCCTATCAATTGTTACCAGTTGCGCATATTTTTATCCGCAGAAACAACCCGATGGGAGCAGAGAGATCGTACCATGTATGCGTTAAATCACATATGATATGCCTGGTGCTACTTTGAATACATATTTATTAGTTTTACGGTTGCACATTATGGCACTTAACTTGAATTGTACGAGAATTGCTAAGGTAACTTTATGGCAATGTTCACACATAACAATATTATCCTACTTCCTACTAATATTATAATCCTATCCTACTTCCTATCCTACTTCCTATCCTACTATCCTACTAATCCTACTAATATTATAAATGCGAAAGTTTGTGAGGATGGATGGATGTTTGTTACTCTTTCACGCAAAAACTACTGAACGGATCTGAATGAAATTTGGTAAGTAGATAGTTGGCAGCCTGGAATAACACATAGGCTACTTTTTATCCCAAAATTCCCACGGGATCGGGATTTGCGCGGGAAAACCTTCCCACGCGTGCGAAGTCGCGGGTAGAAGCTAGTCTATTCTATCTATACTTATAATAAATCTGTAGAGAGGTCAATTCTGTACATGAAATATATTTCCAAAATAACTATCAGGGGGTGATTAAGGATCGATACTCATGCCAAAAATGCAATCAGTTAAATTTTTGTCTGTCTGTCTGTCTGTCTGTCTGTCTGTCTGTCTGTATAACCGTTATAGAAACAAAAACTACTCGACGGATTTTAACGAAACTTGGTACAATTATTTTTCATACTCCTGAGCGGGTTATAGTATACTTTTCATCACGCTACAATCAATAGGAGCAGAGCAGTGAAGGGAAATGTTGGGAAAACGGGAGAAGTTACTCCATTTTTTAAGCTTCCGTCGCGTGTGCAACCTTAATGGTTAAAGCTACACAAATCATTTCATGACGGAAATGTTCTCCTTAAAATTATATAAAAAATATCCCACGACAGCATATGTCTAACTTTTATGGTTGACTCACAATAACACGTGTAACTCCCGATAGCTTAGCAGTTCGAAGCTTTCTGATTATAATATTTGTCTACTCTTACGTTTATAACACTCTCAGTCACCCCTAATTGAAAAAGTTAACATTATTAACTATTCCATAAAAAAATTGGCCAAGTGCGAGTCAGACTCGCCCATGAAGGGTTCCGTAGTAACTATAATATAATATGCAAATTTATTTGACGAAAAAAAACCTTACAAATTTCTTAAAACTAGCTTATTTACATTTTTTACAACTGCGCCAAATAAATATGTTTTGAAAAAAAAAACCTTACAAATTTCTTAAAACCGGCTTTTTTACATTTTTTACAACTGCGCCGAATAAATTTGTTTTTCATAGTGTTTGTATGAATTACAAAGTTATATTTGCGGTTTTAGAAAATATGCTGTATCTCAAAAACTGCTAAACTGATTTCGTTCAAACTAATTTTGGTTGAAAGTTTATATTAAGATCTACAGACCTATATTTTTTTTAGATTTTTCACTCCATTATTATAGAAGTTAGAGGTTGTGTCCGCCACACACACATTTTACCATTTTGGAAGCTTATATCTTTTAAACGATTGACTTTATGGAAAAGTGGTTTTAGAAACCCCGATGTCGTTTTTAAAGAACTGTCTATAGATACCACACATGCATCGATTTCATGAAAAAAAATATTTTCAGGTTTAGTTCCATGTATTGGGAGCCCCCCTTTATTTTAAATATTTTTTTTTTTTCTCATAATCGGAAAGCGGTTCACAGAATACATCTACCTATCAAGTCTCACATGTATAGTCCTAATAGTTTCGGAATAAAATTGCTGTGACAGACGGACGGACGGATAGACAGACAGACAGACAGACACACGGACAGACATGTCGAAACTATAAAGATTCCGTTTTTTGCCATTCGGCTACGAAACCGTAAAAAGAATCATATAAATCGGTATAGAAACACCAAAGTTATACATGAAATACGCTTATAATAATAAGCCATCGCGCGTGAATACTGAATCATGCTATAAGGATTATTTTTGAGAATCGGTCGCCGCGCTCGACGCGTCTCGCGGTCGAAGCGTTCTCTAGGTACTTAAGCCTCATGTGAACGTGATCTAAACAATATTACCAATACATTAACTTACGCTGACGGAGTCGCGGGCACAGCTATATTGTATCATTACGCTAAGGCCAATAGGAGCGGAGCGCCAATGAAGAATGCTTCAAAATCGGGGTTAAATTTAACGTTAGCCCAAAGTAACTATTCCACGCGGACGAAGTCGCGGGCAAAAGCTAGTATTCAATAAAACGACAACAAAGTGTGTTAGATTGATGTATGTAGTTTTGGCTAAAAATGGGAACGAAGGCTCCTATAAATATGCAGTGCATAGCAATTTATCTTGGACAATACGATATGCAAGAAATCAGCATAATTATGTATCAATGCAATTGGTAGTGAGTAGAGTATCCGAGTCATTTTACGAGTTACCTAGTTCATTCTAAACCCGTCTTCTATCTACAACTGATGTTTGTTAGTCATGCTAAGACTCGAAAACAGGTCGACCGATTCCGTTAATTCTTTTCATATTACATTGCCTTTAATACAGAGGCCAGCTAGTAACTACATACATACATAATCTATACTAATATTATAAAGCGGAAAAGTTTGTTTGTTTGTTTGCTTGAACGCGCTAATCTTCGAAAGTACTGGGTGGATTTGGATGCAATTTGGTATGGAAGTAGCTTGAAGCTTGAGGAAGGTTATAAGCTCCTTTTTACGCGACTGAAAAAAGGAGAGTTATGTTTTTACCGTGATAGAATCCACGGGAGCGAAGCCCCGCGTGAGTACTAGTAATATTATATACTTGTAAATAAAATTGAAGAAGGTAGTTGTCTGTGATTTAAAATAACCGTCTTTTCTCAAGTGCTTATAGGAACGATGTTACAATGTACACGATATTAAAACAAAAAACAAACACTTTTAATTTTGATCTGTCTGTATGTCCGGGCTAATCTATCGAACGGCTGAGTCGATTTTAGTTCGAAAGATATAGGAGTTTCAGCGCAACATATAATTTTAATCCCGGAATTCCCATGGGATGGGAATTTATGCGGAAAAACCTCCGACACGAAGTCAAAGGCATAAATAGTCGTTCCATAAAGAGGTCCAGTATTATTCTGGGTTAGAGTAAATGAAAGTAGCTACACAGACCGAGAAATGATGAGTTATACAAAGTTTTCAAAATGTTAAATTCAACAGAGGTAATTTGTGGGCCTTCATTTAAGTGATGAATTTCTCAGAACTTGAACAATACTCCAAAACTTTGTACGAAGAAACATTGAGTAAGACTGATAAGCCCAGTTGACGTGGGGGCCACCTACTGAAACAATAAACGCACAATTCTGTCTAAAGGCTGGAGGTTTTTGCAAGATCTAAAATTAAGATAAAGAAAAATCTAATATGGGTAATGTCCCAGTAGGCAAACAACAATCAAAAGCAAACAAGGCCGTGAGACTACGCGTAAAAAAATCAGTTTTTCCAGTCGGCTTCCGTAGGCGGCATTCACAAAAAAAATTCGCAGGGTCCGATTAACACAGTATCCTTGAAGATGTCGCTCGCAAAAAGGGGCATAAGGGGACAAAAGGCCCTGAAACATTTCTCATTGAGGCGAAGGGCGGCGAGCGGTCGTGGGGTGCCCCCCTGCGCGCCTCCCGCAACACACCCGCCACGTAGCGGTCTCCAGCCACGGTGTCCATAATTTATGCTTTCGAGCGGACCACGAAAAATAAATGAGCACCAGTAACAAGAGGAAATAGAAAAGTTACTTATGTCTTAGTGAAGAACTGTATACGTGCCCATGATTTTTGTATCAGCTATCTGATTTAAACATTTTATATTTGATGGGCATTAGCAAATCACTTCTTAGGAAGTGGCAGTGAATTTCCTTTTGATATTGTAGCTCTTTTAATTTGACAATCTCGATACAAAAGATTTTTTTTATTATTTTTACTTCTCTGTGAGGACGTAAACGCAAACAAAAAGCCTTTGTGCCTACTTATTTATAAGAACCGTCCACAAATCCCAGTGTTGACTGCTTATAATTCAAGGAATTTCTCCTGTATCGTGGGTGCATTTTTACAAAGACCTATACTCGGAACAAATGTTTCTAGGCCATACATACGTTTTTCCCGGTGCGGAAATCGAACCTGCGACAAGCAGTGCAGAAGTCAATAACTCAACCGCTGCACCAACCGTACCATCAAATCATCAAATCTTATAGAGATAGGGTGATATAGATACTTTTCTAAGTCGACGCCAGAGCTGACCGTTTTATTATTTTTTATTACAATCTAGAGCTACTTTTCTTGACGAAAACGAGAATAAGGCCAGGGTAGCTGTAACGTGAAAATTACTGTGAAATCTTAAATGCATTCATTGCTGATTGCCAATATATTCGTACAATAGGATATCTCTAATTTTAACATAAGGATAAGTCTAATTTTCTAAAAACCGAATGAATAACAGGTTTAAGAAATACATTTATGGTTTATTGTGTCGGAGGCAACTTAGAATGATGACAAGATTTAAGTTTTCTGGGGGTACCGTAGTGCCCCCGCCAAGACAAGCCAGGCGAAGCGTAAGTCTAAATAAATCGGATTTTTGTTGGCTTGGCCGTTTCGCTACCCTCACAAGGACGTGAGCTGAAAAATGTATTCACTAGCATTACTTTTCAATAAAATATTTTAAATAATTTTGACTGGTGTTGAGATTGTGAATGTGAAGTTAGGGCATGGAGAGTTACAATCTTGGCTCTACATGAGATCTGATAACTTTTTAAAAGTATTTTCTATTTTACATGAAGATATTTTCGGTCAGATTTAATTTTGTATGCATGTAGTTTTCTGTGTCAATAAATAGGTTCATTTTCTAGCTTCTTTTAGGTCGCGATCTTTAATGACGTATTCCCTGTCTCTCATCTGAAATAAATATAAATAATATTTTCTTGCTATGCATTTATGTTACTTGGATAATATAGATCGCCGTACCGCGCAGGGACCATGCAATCCGCAAACGACAGAAATAGTGCTTTGTTAAATTCTTTGTACTTTTAATTGATTGATAGTACGGACAAGATCGGTTGCGGAGAAATGGGAACAAAATCCTGCTTCTCCGAGAAATAGATTAAGAACCGTTTCGTTCCGATCCAGACCTTAACTTCTTACTTAAGAAGTATAAATTAATGTAAAATTAAGACTTATAAGTTGATAGTCTGAGATCAACCTTGGTCCCTTTTAAAGACTTAACATAATATATTTGAGTGGAACATTTCAGGGTATTTTCCACATACATTATTATGAAATCTGGGATATATTTTATGGAACAGTAACAAAGAAAACCAAATAGCGAGAAAACGACTGATATAAATAAAATATAAAAATATATGTCTGTATAAATAATTAAAGTTCAAAACGTGTTGTAATTTTTTTATTCAAGTATGAAAAATTGATGGGTGACATAATTCAATAATCTAGGCTTAAATAAAGTAAAGGCACAAAAATGCTTTGTGTTAGGTACAAAATAGCTTTTCATAATCACAATGACACAAACGTAACTTACATTACTAAGTCTTAAATAGTAATTAGTATTGTCAATCTTAAAGTATGAAGTCAATGAGAAAATATTTAAGAGAGGAGTTTTTAACATGATTGTATTAGCATTTCCTCAATGATTGTGATACAAATCTATTTTATTTCAGTATTTTATTATTCGAATACCCGTTATTATATCTCATTTGGTTTAAAAATATAATATTTTATTTTACTTTGTTTTTTTTTTCGATTACTTGCAATGTACTAAGGTTTACATTACTAGCAATCTTGTTAACCCCTACCTAAACTAAATAAGTTTGTCTGGGAGTGAGTTCACTTCAATGGCGTAATGGGTGGGGTTCGAACTGGCGACCTCTCCATCTCAAGTCCGACAACTTAGCCATTTAGCTATTGAAGCTTCCAATTACTTCTGAAGACTGTCAGACGTATTCATAAAATGGCGATTGATGTGTCATATTTAAAGCCATAATACACCTTAAAACAATCTTAAATTCTTGACTGAATTTTACTGATAACGAAGCTCCGTGACAGCTTTCTTTAAAAACCTGCTCAGATGCATGAACTCCTGGTCTATGACAGCATTGAACCACAGCTTATTGTCCGCATCTCTATGGTCTATGGCATCTAACTGTATGTAAGTGTATGGAGCAAAAGCTATGCTATTTCTTATACTTAGTTTAGTATCAACATCAGGCATTAAAGACCGGAGTTTGCCGACGAGTTGAGGATGTAATTTGTTGAAAACGAAGCCTAACTTTCTAGCACTGAGCACTTCTTCGGCGTATACGCAGTTGATGAGGTCTGACATGTAGGCATCAAGGACTTGTATTTGATTTTCAAATGTGGTTATTACTGTGTTTGATTTCTTCACGGTTGAAAATATTCTTTTGTACCTGAAATTAAAAGAGCAGAGTTATTTTTAGAAAATCTTTTTTTTAAAGGACCTGTTTCACTTTCTGTCTCTAATAGCATGTTTTGAAAGAAAAGAGCAGGGTATGAAATTGGTACGCCCACACAATGAATTTACGCTTTAAGTAATCATTCGTTTCTTGCAATGTTTAAGAGAAACACTTGTTTCCCCGTACCTATACGGTTTTTAAGACCCATAAAGCGGACTTAAAAAACACTACAATGTAGATAGTAACTTTAATTTCGAAAATCACTATTTCTGGGTTGGGTATTTCTTATTTAACACTGACTTTCGAAATTAGAGTGATTTTTCTTAGACGAACGTAATATAACTCTGAATATGTTGTCTTTTGGAAAAAAAAACGATGGAGGGCCTCCTCTTTGTCAACTTTTTTATACTAGGTTCTGACAAAAACGCGCAGGATACAGGGGAATTACACTGTACCCTACGCCATAGCAATAAAAAAACTTTTTACCAAAAAATTAAACCGACTCCCAAAAAACACTGCAAAGTGAAAAATAACTTTAATTTCGGTAGTCGGTGTCTTTAGTTTTGTATTTTCGTTTTTGGCACCGACTTCCGAAATTAAAGTTATTTTCACTTTGCAGTGTTTTTTGGGAGTAGAGATGGGCGGTGGGAAAAAACCCGACGGGAAAATACCCAGGTTTTTACCCATTTGGGTAAATACCGGGTATTTATGTGGGAAAAAACCCAATAGACGGGTATTTTCATTATCTACACTAATACAATAAAGCTGAAGCGATTTTTTTGTTTGTTCAAACACGGTAATCTGTGGAACTACCAGTAGGAT
The DNA here is from genome assembly GCA_943138885.2 of Tholera decimalis. Classification (NCBI taxonomy): domain Eukaryota; kingdom Metazoa; phylum Arthropoda; class Insecta; order Lepidoptera; family Noctuidae; genus Tholera; species Tholera decimalis. Next base: position 10,793,627 of record OW964553.2, on the reverse strand, counting down.
TGTAAAAAATGTTTCTGCATATAAAAAATAAAACAAAACATAGATAATCACAATTATTTATTACACAATAGAAAATAATTACAAAAATATTTTTTCATTCACTTGTTCTAAAATTTTAATCGCTATCGCTACTGTCATGATCATCATACAAATCATCAATATCACAGAATTCTATTTCTTCTTGGCTTCCACGAGATGTAGAAGGTTGTTGGACATGAATTGGGCTGTTCATCGGGCTAGACAACTGTCTAGGGGTTGATAAGGGCTCGTCATCTTCGTCGTTGTCATCATCTTTATGTTTATGCAAAAGATTCCAATTATATAATATAAAAGCTATCTTTGCTGCTCTGTCCGTAGCGTTTCTTTTGTGACTGTGTATATGAGCATGTGTGCTAAATGACCGCTCAGTCGCTGTGGAAGTGCAGGAAGCAGTCAGAAGGTGTACTGCAACCCTAATCAGCTATTTGGAGCTGCAAAGTCCCCTCCACCAAACTACTGGGTCCATTTCTGCGACATTTTTCCATATAAATGGTCTGCCCATAAACCCTATTTAGCTCTATAATTAGCTAACTCTACACCAATATCAATATTGAGTAATTGGCTCACTTCATGTATAAACTCCTTGACATCTACTTCGTTCTCTTCATCGAGTTCAATGCCTTGCGATCTCGGATCTAACAAATATGCAGCATAGTGGATTGGTCTGATGCAATTATTTGTTCGCCTGGTTACAGCATTTATTATATCTTGTTTGTGCTGGTCATCTAAAATAGAAATTTCGGGTAGTACAAAATTTAATGTAGATATTATATATCTGAAAGCCATGTAATACTTCGTTTATTAATATTCCGTTTTCTTCAAGTTAGAATTTTTTTTTTCAATTATCAGTTCCAACAATTTTATACAGTTTTCGGCCATGTTCCAGAAATTGAGATCCAATAAATTTGACTTTATTTCTTCTGAAGTAGCATCTTCGTGAACAGCTAATGTCTGTAATGCTACTTTCGAATTTTATAGCAGAGCTTTTTATAGCAGAACAGTAATTGCCCCAGCAGGTTTTTTCTGGCAATTTCAATATTTCGCCAGATCGTTTGTCTTTTATAATCTGAGCTAGTAAAGCACTTATAGTTTGACTTCTTTATATTGCTTTTATGTTCTCTATGGCAATCGATATAAATGCTGTAACAAGTTCTGGTCTTATACAATCTTCGCAAAGTAAATTTAATGTATGTACTACGCATCTCAGCGGTAATATGTGTTTTATCATCTGAAATGCTCTTTGAATATTATTAGCGTTTTCTCCTATAAGCATTACAAACTTGTGGTCTCCATATATATTTATAACTTTGATAATCTCTTGAGAAAGATATTGGCTTGTATGTCGGTTGGTAAGAGTGTTAAGACTTTTGACAAAACGCAGACTTTTGCAAAGGCAGATTTGTTGTAGTTACGTTAGCGTCAGATGTTTTGTTTAGTTTGTTCTTGATAACAGTTGGACATCTAAAAACTATGTACTATTTAATGTATGTGTATCTAAACATTACATAAGCAAAATTTTAAATACCCGAATATTTTCCCAATCGGGTATTTTCCCGGGTATTTTCCCTCGAATTTAACCACTTTTGGGTTTTTACCGGGTAAAATCCCATCTCTATTTGGGAGTCGGTTTAATTTTTTGGTAAAAAGTTTTTATTTCACTCTTTTTAGTTGGTCTATTTTTAATTTACCTAGTTACAAGAGCCTAAATGTCAACTACTTATAACCTTTTACGAAATATTGCTTTTCCCAAAGCTGGGCCGTTAATTGTTGAGGAGTTCTCCTGGTACTTCACCCAGCTCTACATCACCATATGCATTGTGACGAGCATAAAGTGCTTAATATCTATATTCTAGTAATCGAATCGCAATCCACTCAATACTTATTATTGAGTAGTTTCGGCGGCCATCTGTGGTCTTCATCATCAGTTCCACTTCCTCAAATGGTACTTTTTGAGAGCAAATGCACAAGTTACTATAATAAATACCCAAAACGTCATAGGTGTGCCTATAATATTTGAAGAGTTCCCTCGATTTCTCCAGGATCCCATCATCAGATCCTGACGTTTATGAAAATGGGACCAATTTCAAAGTTACCCTTTCAATCAAAAAAAGAATTTTCAAATCGGTTCAGCCGTCTTCGAGTAATCGATGATCATACATTTAAAAAAAAAATATATATAATATATACGCGTCGAATTGATAACCTCCTCTTTTTGTCGTCGGTTGAAAAGAGACTTGACATAATTATATATTTATATTGAAATGAAATGAAATATTTATTTTGTAAATTGGTTATAAATAACACTTTTACACGTCATGTTTTTTTGCGTGTTAAGTTTAGTTTAGCTAGATGAGGCCGGTATTTCCTAACTGACTACTCTGAGAAGAAACACCGAAACAAACTCAGAGGTCAGTCTCTTTTAAAGTCTAGACAATTTGTATTTGTATATGAGAAGCATGTAGGTTCATGTCTGTGGTATTCTTTTGAGATAACCATGCAAATTTGAGCGGACCTGTCCAGACCAGTAGCTCAACTTAGAACTTAAGGAACTAGACAATTTGACGAACAATACCGAACAATATTAAGAAATATACTCGATTATAAAACCAATAACATAATTTAGCATCAGACATTTTCTTCCCAAAGAGAATCAGATAAACAGCTATTGTAACTCGTATTGAAGTCCCATTTATGTACCAAAGAACATAATCGCTACGAAAAAGTGCAAATGCAGACTCCGTTCTACTATTGAGCCTATTGATAACTACCCAGCCTGGTAACTGTCTTAATAGAGGATTAATGATAAGACAACAAACAAAATGTCCTTATTCGTATTGCTACTTTGCCATTATTAATGGGTAAAAGCCTTATGGGATGTTAGCGTTAAAGGATAGTGCAAAAGCGACTTTTACTACATGTTTTGAAGTACAATAGTCAGAAAAAAATTGTGAAAATCTTCCGCGTTGTCCCATTCTCTCATTTTAAGTTGAAGTAAGTTGAGGCGACATCTACATTGCGTCGCTCGAACTACGACAACAATTTTGTATTGGTCAAGCCAAGTTATCTACGGTCCTAGCATTGATTTCATCCAAACAGAGATACTCTGTATAAACAGGGATACCTTTTGCTGTTTTAATGTCTTGATGTTTTCCCGAAAGTAATTTTAACTTTCACTTGGGCATAGCCGCTGGCAAAATGGACATTAACAATCCGATAACAGTAGTCTAACAATTGTCCGCAACATATAAAACCAGTATTGCTGTAGAATCCTGGTTGTTAATGAAAGATTTGCAATATCTCATGAAACTTATACAAAGTATCACTTCGATTTTAAGACCAAGTCCGCTAACAATGAACTGCATGCGCCACACTTCAACCATTGACGTTTTGTCCTTTGCCCTGATTGGCCGCAAGGGTGGATCCAGCTTTGGTGCCAGGGGGGGGGGGGGGGTGTCACATAATCGTGGTCAAGTCAAGAGAAGTTATAATTTGTAGTATTTCCTGACTCCGCTGCCACTTGGCCATCCACTGCCGATATTCGTTTACAACGACAGAAACTGGAGTATTATCTAGTAACAATGTTTAAAAATTTTAATTAGTGGTCCACCTAGGTCCTGGACCCAGCCCAGGGGGGGTCATGACCTCATGACCCCCCCCCCCCCCCTCCTGGATCCGCCCTTGATTGGCCGTGATGCACGGCGCATGTTTATCAACAGTGAGTTACAATCAGTAGCAAGCTCTCGATTTAAGTGTGTGTAATTTATTTGTGTGCGTAATTCGCATACGTAACGGGCCTCTTGCTTGTAGTGGAGCTAAAGAGTGGGAGATAAGCGGCGACACGCGTTCTCATACAAATCAGGAACTATTTCCTTTCTAACCTCTTTTATCTGTTCTGTGGAGGACTACGAGCGATTGCCAACCTAAACCTCCGAAACTCAGCAGCTGGGTAACACGGTACCACTAGACAAGACTGATGTCAGATTTTCTGGCATCTGACTACCCTTAACCGATATAAGCGGCGACACGCGTTCTCATACAAATCAGGAACTATTTCCTTTCTAACCTCTTTTAACTGTTCTGTGGCTGGGACCAACAGCTTAACGTGTTTTTCGTGAATATTAATATGTTAGGATGGTCACCCGTGCGGGCCTGCGGGCTGAAGACTGACGAAGGGCATATGATGGAACATGGATGGGTTTTAGTCAGTAAAAGTCTGACACACCCTCCCGCTTCGCCCAGATCGAGAGGCAGTCATTGGATGATTTCCCATCCTTAAAAAAATGATAGAGAAAAGATGATCGAGATGATAGAGAAAAGATGATGAAGATGATAGAGAAAAGATGATGAAGATGATAGAGAAAAGATGATGAAGATGATAGAGAAAAGATGATCGAGAGGCAGTCATTGGATGATTTCCCATCCTTATCCAAGATGGTCAGCCATACATGGACCGACTTTGGCAAGCGTTGCTAAACTTTAAAGATTCACCGGTGACTGTCATTATTTAGCCGCAAGCTCTTCTACGGTTTTTGACGATATCTCTTTTTTTTTTGTAGCATCTTGCAGGTCAACCTCTGAGGTTGTCAGCTGCTTAACCGGACTTGCCTGTGGTTGTCTTAATTAATTAAAGCCTCCAGCCAGGGCTTATTAAAAAAAAATTACAAAATAGGCGACTAAACGCTAAGGGTACCTCCTGTGGGGTAAGGACCTCGGCTTAAGGCGTCGCAGGGTGAAGGCAGCTAGGGACAAACTTTATCGGATATTTACTATTATTAAGGGACGTATTTAAATCTTGGAGATCGGGGGTTGATGCGATGAGGGGATTCTTATGTTTAGTTGCAATTTCAAAGAAATGCTTGGAGACACGTTTTATGATCTGCTGGATGGCGGGCAGTTTGCGGTCTACATGTAGCCTCTCATTGCGAACATAATAGGGGGCTCCTGTGACTTTACGGAGGAAACGGTTTTGGTGGGTATGACTACACCATCTATATTATAAAGTTTGTTTGAACGCGCAAATCTTAGAAATTACTGGGTGGATTTGGATGAAACTTGGTATGGAAGTAGTTTGAAGCTATAGTCTACTTTTTACCCGACTTCAAAAAAGGAAGGTTATGTTTTTGTTGTGATAAAAGTCCACGGGTGCGAAGCCCCGCGCGACTGCTAGTCTAAAATGATTATGTATAGTCCTTAGTCCTTATTTGCTATCTGCGCAGGACATATTATAGTGTACAAGTATGTGCACAGGAATAGATGCACTCTCCGATCTTTTACTCCCATTGTCCGATGCAACGGCAATCCGATACGTCCGGACAGAAATCAGGCGGAGGACCAACGGCTTAACGAGCTTTCCGGGAGTTATCACACCACCAACTTCCAAATTCCGGGCTATTATTGAGAAATTTCTAACAAAAAAACCAAAAAATAGTATTTATTTGCCCGACCCAGGAATCGAACCCGAGACCTCTTGCTTAGGAGTCGCACTTGCGACCACTAAGCCACCGAAGCAATATGATTAATATGGACTCTGGGCAGTCGCTACGATCCCGTAAGAGATCGTGGCGAGCGGTCACGAAGCAACACTCTAAAAACAGGTCCGTAATTGAGTTGCCTTTTTAGGCATAGATGTATCGAGTGCGCGGGCGCCTACTCAAATATGAGCGGAAACGCACACTCGTATGATAGAGTTCTTGTAGTGTAACTATAGGCGCGCTGCGACGCCGTGATTCGGCACCGCTTCTTCACGACAATCCGGCGGTCCGACCCAGCCATGTAAGACCTCCAGTTTCCTGGAGGAATCCCAGTGGAAACCGACCAGCGACGAGAGTGCCGACTTAGACGCACCTATAGTAGGTGAGTGGCTCCAGTCCGTCCCGCTTCCAGAGCTAGCCGGTCACATTTCAGACTGCAGAGCCGTGTCGTGTGTGTGTGTGAGGGGTATTTGATTGATATGGTATTTATTAGTGATGCAACGAATACTGCTTTTACGAATACGAATACGAATATCAAACCAACTATTCGGCGAATACGAATACGAATATCTCGCCATGGTAATAAAAGACTTATTTATTTGATGAATGTTTACTCTTCTAATAATTAAAATTTACAACAGGCAAATTTTTATTTAAAAAACATAAAATTTGTAGATTTTCTGGTTTTAGGCGATTTCTTTTTTCAGTCTTTTCGTTGAAAAGTCTTTCCGAGGCGACTGTACATGGCTTCAGTGAAAAATATTTTTGGGCGAGTTTTTTCAGACTTGGAAAATTTTCAAATCTGCAGTAAATAGAGTTGCGTACAAAAATATTAGTTTTTAAATATTCGTATTAGTATTCGCCGAATACGAATATTCGGTAAATGTCTACTATTCGGCGAATACGAATATTCGTATTCGTATTCGTTGTATCACTAGTATTTATGTGAGACGTACAGTATCATGAGCGCGGCGACGGCGTCTATGGCAGCGGCGGAGGGCGCCAGCAGAGGCAGCGCTAGAGCCAGGCGCGGCGCCAGCGCGGCCGACCCCGCCGCCCCCCGCGCTTCGCCCCGCGCTCGCCGCACGCCGCTCTGCAGCGAGCTGTGCAACGCCACCATGTCATCTGTCACATACAAACATACCATTGTCTCATTGTGATTTTGGAGCTATGCGGAACAGGGTGTAAAATAGCCTAATGGATAAAGTGATCGAGAGATCGCGAGTTCGAACCCCACCCATTACACTATTCCCGTGAACCCAATCCAGGTACAAGCATATTTAGCTTAGTAGGAGGGGTTAACAAGATTGCTAGTAATGTAAATTCTACCCACATTACTAGTTATCTTTATAAAAAAAAGGGAGGATCCACCGACCGAGGTGTTTTGACTGGTGGGCAAATGCCACATAGAAAGATGTCTATCTACACCATTTTCAATTACTTTCGCAATGTAGCGTTGAAGACATACCCGTACATTATAATTTTAAACGTGAAGACATTTTCACATCATGCGAGCGTCCCGTCCCACATGAAGTTCCGCAAGGCAGTGTACTCGGACCACCACTGTTTAAACTCTATATTAATGACTTCCCTAAATCCATTAAACAACCCAAGACAGTGTTTGTGGATAACAGTACGATAACGATACCGTGCAGTTATAATAATACATATGAAATGGACATAAAACTACATTAAATGATGCAGTAACGTGGCTGAATAATAATAATTTAAAAATGAATATAAATAAAACTTGGATTATGCGCTTTAGTCAACGATCATCATTTAGTCTTAACATCGAATATACTAATAATAAAATACAAACAGCTGATACCACAAAATTTTTAGGCCTAACGATTGACAGAAACTTAAATTAGAAGGAGGAGGAATTTGAGACTAGCCAACAGAATAAGCAGTTCCGCATATGTGTTATATAAATAGTCTCGTAACGTTAAATAGCGCTTCTAAATATAGAAGCATTAACGGCTTACTAATGGTGTTATCTTCAAGAGTAATTCCACGAATAAGGATGTCATCTTTGAAAGACAAAAGCGCTGATTAAGATTTGTTTAATCTAAAAACTACTGATAGCTGTAAAAATTATTTCACTAAATATCATATATTAACGTTACCTGCGCTCTATATATTGGAAATAGCAATGTTTGTAAAAACTAATCCACATTTGTTTCCTCGTATGGCAGACAAATTTCCAAGAAATGGACGTGACAATAGCCTACTATGTGTTCCTACATCAAAAACTGCACCTTTTACGCAGGAGTGTTTTTTGCATGGTAGCACCAATTAATTGTCTACAACAAATTGCCCAAAAGTTAGAAAGAAAAACAATACCTACGTTTAAACGTGACGTGAGTTGTGCAAAAAGGAATGATATCAGAAAACAAATACACATGGCAACAAATTCTAGTAAAACGATTTGGAAAATTGTTAATCGACAGCGCAACACAACAAAAGACGTAAACAATGAACCGATTACACTTAAGGTAAATAACGCAGCAACTAATGATGCTCTAGAAGTAGCTAGCATATTTTCCAAAAGGTTTGTCAATACAGTCCACTTAGAAGCTTATGACAAAGAATTGGCAATTACATTCTTCAATCAATCAATCAATAATTTATTTGCACGAATGTAGGTACAATAAAAATACAGGTGGTAAATACAGTCAGAAGTGAGCCATGTACATTCTGCCTTGAGACAGGCACGCAAAATTTTATACAATTAGTTATAAACCAGATATAATACAAAAATGTCAACTTAGTAATAGTAATGAATACAATTATAATCTAAAAAATATTGCTGCATGTCAAATTATAATGTCACAGTAAATTGACATTAAGTATTAAAATTTAAATCAAATTAATGTTTTACATCTATTTAAAATATCAGACAAAAAGAGTACATTTATATATGTCAAAATTAACTTAGTTACAATTATATTAAAGGTAAGTCAAAAATAATACAATTAAATACATTAAATTAGATTCCTTTGATATTTTAGGACGTCAGACTGAATATTTATTTACAAATATTAAATATGCTTATGTAGGTAATTAAAAAGTTCTATCCATTAAAAAATCATTCACTGAGTAGTACTTAACTGAGGGTGTAAATCGGGTAGAACATAGTATGAGTTTTGAAGCAGTCACACCTATAATAAATAATAAAATAGCTTTATTTTCCTTATACAGTTTTGTTCTAGTTATATAATGAAGTGTTACAAATTTAACTTAAAGTGTAAGTGTTAGTAATATTATGTATCTTAATTTATACTTTATTATAATTTTATTAGTTATTTATTAAATTATGTACAAGGACCGCTAACTAGCGGTGAAAGCCTCCTCCATTCGTTTCCATGTTATTCTGTCTCTAGCAACTCTACTCCAAATTATACCTACTATTTTTGTGATATCTTCGCTCCATCTCATTTGTGGTCGACCTTGTCTGCGCTTTTTATTCAGTGGGTACCAGTTCGTGGTGATTTTCGTCCACCTTTCATCTGGTACTCTTTGTAAATGTCCAGCCCATTTCCATTTCAAACCAAGTACTTTTTTACCCACATCCTTCGCCTTGGTTTTACTTCTGATTGTTGTGTTCTTTACTTTGTCTTTAAGTCTGTGGTTCATGTAGCTCCTTTCTATTCCTCTTTGACATACTCTGAGCTTTTCTAAGTTTTGTTTTGTTAGGGGCCATGTTTGACAGGCGTATGTGAGTGTGGGAAGTAGGCATGTTTCCATGGTTTTTGTTTTTATTTTGGTTGGCATCTTACTTTTGAATATTTCTTTTAGTGTCCAGTATTTATTCCAGGTGGATTTGATTCTTCTTTCTATTTCTCTTTCTGTGCAATTTTTGAAGGTAATTAAGTGTCCTAGGTAGATGTACTCGTTAACGTATTCAAGGGTAGTAGATGAGATTATTATTGGTACTTTGTGTCTGTTTGTCATTAGTTTTGTTTTTGTTTGGTTTACTTCTAACCCCACTTTTTTGCTCTCTTCAAATAGCGACTTTAGCATAGACTGCATTTCATTTGGGTCTTCGGACATCAGAACTATATCGTCAGCAAATCGTAAATGTGACAAGTATTTTCCGTGTATGTTTAGGCCTTTATTTTCCCAGTTCATTGCTCTGAATATTTGTTCTAACACCGCTATGAATATTTTAGGGGAGAGCGGGTCACCTTGTTTTACTCCTCTTTCGATTTTAAAACTATTTCCAGGTTTCTCGAGCATAATCCTAGAGTTACTATTTTTGTATATTACCTTTATCAAATCGATATACTCTTTGTTGATTCCTTGAATTGATAGGGCTTGCCATATAGAGCTGTGAGAAATTGAGTCGAATGCTTTGCTGTAGTCGATAAAGCACAGGTATAGAGCTTTGTCGTACTCGTTGTATTTTTCCAAAACCATTTTCAAGGAGTGTATGTGGTCAATGGTAGAGAAGCCACTCACAAATCCTGCTTGTTCTACTGATTGATTTTCGTCTATTGGTTTTGTCAATCTTCTTAGTAAAGTTGCTGAAAATAGTTTGTAGAGATTTGAAATGAGACTAATGGGTCTATAGTTTGATATTTGTTTCGGGTCTCCTTTTTTAAACAAAAGTACAATGTTTGAGCATGTCCATTGTTTAGGTATTTCCTTTTGGCTCAGTATTAAATTAAATAGTAATGTTAGTGGTTTAGTTAGGGTATTCTTTCCAAATATTATCATTTCATTTGTTATGCCGTCCGGGCCTGGACTTTTTTCGCACTTGAGTTTGTCGATTGAATGTTCAATTTCCCACGTGCAGAATTTAGGTATGTGATCTGTATTTACAGGGCTAGTTTGGGCTTCCTCTGGAAAATCGCTACCTTTTTTATAAAGATTTTTGTAGAAATCTGTAGCTACTTTAATTAAGTCTTTCCTGTTTGTTATAAGGTGGCCAGATTTATTCTGTAACTGATTCATAAGAGTTTTGGTCTTCGTTAGATATTTATAAGCTTTTTTGACCGCGCCAGCTTTTTCCAGGTAATTTTGTAAGACTGTTTGTCTATATTTTTTGGTGTTATATTTTATCTTCCTATGTATCACTTTGTAGAGTTTGCTAAGCTGTTTTTTTTCTTGTTTAGTTTTATTATCCTTGTTTCTTAGGATATGTTTTTCTTCTTTAAGTTTGATGATTTCGTTGGTTATAATTGTTTGTTTGCGTGAACTTTTTTGAGGTAGGATGGCGCAAGCAGAGCTTTTCAGGATACTTTTCTCGATGCTGTCATAGTATTCTTGTACAGTTTTCTTCTCGTGATCGCCGTGCTTGGCCAGTTCTTCTGCGTATTTCTTGAAATTTATGTTTTTTTGGGGTTTGGTTCGGAAGTTAATGCGTTTTTTCTTATTGCTGGCTGTGTTAATTTTTATTCTAATGATACGGTGATCACTTGGGTGTTTAAAGTTGTTAAGAACGCTGAAGTCTTCGATAATTTGTGGTTTATTCGTTGCAATGTAATCTATTTCGTTCTTCGCCGTACCGTTAGGTGACATCCATGTCCATCTTAACTTAGGTGATTTGTTAAATATTGTATTAGCTATTTTGAGATTGTGTTGAAGACAAAAGTGAATGAACCTTTCACCTCTTTTATTTCTTTTTCCGTAACCATATTTTCCCATCACACGACTTTCACCCTCTTTTGGTAGTCCAATTTTGGCATTTAAGTCGCCAAGGAGAATTATATTGGTTGTGCTGTTCTGGATTGCTTTTTCTAAAGATTCGTAAAAGCTATCCATTTCTTTTTCTTCAGAACTAGATGTAAGTGCATATGTTTGGATTATAGTAAAAGTTTTTTCATGAATCTTTACATGAATCAATGCTACTCTTTCTGATATACCTATAAAATCCTGTACTTCTATATGTTTTTGATATTTTACCAAGAATCCTACTCCGTTCCTTCCCTTGTTTTCACCTATTAGGTAGAGTCGGTACTCGGCCCTGTCTTCCACAATGTACCCTTGTTTGCGGCTTTCACAAATGCCCAGGATGTCCCATTTTATCGTTGATAGCGCATATTCTAGCTCAGTTATTCTTGTTTCATTTGCCAGAGATCTGACGTTAAAAGAAGCAATGTAAGTTTTATTATAGTTTTTTGGAGGGGTTTGGTCTACTGACCCCGCGGTGACCAATCGTACTGGGGTAGGTAAGTGTTCTTTTTTAGTAAAAAGCTTTTTTGATTTTTGAGGCGTTGTGAAGGGAGGCTGTTTTAGTTGCTATTCGGCGTCGCTCTCGTCGACCGAAGTAGTAGAAATTGATCTTACTTTCTGCTGATCGCTTTGTTTCTGAACGAACTTCAAAATCGACCTTTGATTTTCACTTTGCGTTTTGTTTTTCTTGGCAGCCTGATATTTGGGTGAATGTTTTTTACCTGGTTGGTGTGAATTTTCTGGTCTTTGGGTAGGCGGTGAGATATATAGCTCTCGTTTCTTTGAACTTAGAATGTTCTGAGGTGTTTTAGCCGGTGAATTGTTCCCTCTGATAATTATTTTGTCGTACTTAATGAAGGCTATTTTTCCCTCACTTCTTTCTTTATTTACTTGTTCTTGTAATTTCTTTCTAGTTTCTAAAATCTCAGGGGGATAATCTTCTTTGATATACATGCCAGAGTTCATAAGTAGTTTTTTTCTTTTTAAGAATACAAAGTTTCTTGCCGAACGTCGTAAACGTGACAATTATTGGCCGTATTTTTCCTACCCCTTTCTTTCCCATCCTTCTAGTAAATTCTATTTCGTTTTTATTACATTCTATTTCCAAAGTGTTTCTTAGTAACGTAATAATTTTAGTTTCTAAGTCTTCATACGAGTTTTCTCCTTCTGTTATTCCAAAAAATATGAGGTTTCTTATCCTAGCTTGTTTCTCGAGCAGGCATAGTCTGTTGTTCTGTAACGAGGTGGTTTCTTTAAGCTCGTCTATGTTGGCTGTTATAGAGGAAAACTTTTCATCGATTTTATCGTTCACTTGTTGAATATTTAAAGTTGTTTTTGCCTCTGACGAGTTAATAGTGTCCTGTACGTCGTTTTTTATATCCATTCTAAAACTTTTAATAAGGTTTTCTAGGACTTTAGTGTCAATACTCATCTTGAATCGGATTGTTTACGTTTTGTTTCTTGTTAACGTTCTGTATTCGATCTTAGATGGCGTTGTCCTATTAGTTAAGACTGGGAAATATAGATGCCGTTGTTTTTTATATCTATTCTCCGCCAGATGTCTCCGTAGGATCGATCCGATCTTCTTTTTCTTTGTAATGACTCAATGAATTTGGATTTGAGGTTATTTGTCGAAAAAATAGCGCAATATACTTCCTTATTTACTCATATGTATCTTCGGGAGTAGTCTTCAGCTTGGAAAACGTGTTTACTTTCTCACTAATAGTGTTAAAACTTGAAGCGTTATCTTCTATGTATAAGATGACAGTCACTTTATTACACAGTTAATTTCTTCGTTACAGTCAATGGATGTCCACAGATTCGTATCCAAAACGATTTCCACTAATAACAGTTCACTTACGTTTGTTTTACGGCTTAAAGCTGACGAAAACTATTAAAAACTTGTATTTTTTACGGAGCACACCGATTTAGTTGTTTACTTCACTACGCCCTCTGGCGGACCCACCTATAGAAATCTTTAATATGGTAAATAAAATTATCAATAAGCCCTCTTCAGGTTTCGATGAAATTCCCTTAACCATTATTAAGGAGAATATAATAATAATAATAATAATAAATCTGTGGCCCGGATGTCAACCCGCCTGTCAAAAATTTTCTTCAGTTTTATTTTTGAATAAATATTTGATAATTAAATAAATAGCATAAATGCAACATGTTTAATAAAACAAAAACAGTGAAAAAAAAAGCAAACTACCAATTTACATTAAACAAAAAGCCAATAAAGAAATGCCGAATATACCTTCTGGTAATAAAATCTCGACAAGAAGATTTTCAAAATGTTGACAAGATACCGGGCCCGGTTACAACAAATCACACGCCCGAGACCAGCGGAATCTTCGCTCAGCTCCGCCTCGCAGCCACCGGGACCTTCTCCAGCCGTGAGTCAAGAGATTCCGGCCGCTGCAGTTGCGTCGAGCTCGAGCGATGAGTACTTCTCGCCGCCGACGACACCACCACCTGCGCGTCGGCGAGGAAGAGGCCGCCCTCCGGCCAGCATGGGACTTCGAGGCCCGCCGGCCTCTGATGGGGTCCCCGCTGCCGGTGGAAGTGTGCAGCGCATGCGATGGACTCAATCCATTAATGAGAACGTCATGCGCTCATACTATGGGGCTACAGAGGGGGGAACTAACCTGACTGCGTACCGTGGTCGGATGCTCTCTCTGTTTCAGGTACTTGAACCGGCTGTCAACGTTTCGGCCCAACGACTATCGGATCAGGTGCGGGTAATCCAGCGTAACCGTATGTTGGATGACGCCGTACTTGATAGACTACGCCTCGAATCACGGTGCAGCCGTGTCTCATCTGCTTCGCCACTGGCCGCGGTGCAACTACAACCCAGTATCTCACCGCGACCCGACCACATCGGTGAAGATGATGATGACGAGGCTATAACCGTGAGTACCCAGTGCAGTGAGCAATTGAGGAGTGCTTTGGAGTGTGCATTACGGGAGTATCGCTCCACACCGCCTGAGCTTAGACCTCGTCTGCCTCGTTTACCCATGCATAAGAAAAATAGGGCGCTAGTGTGTGCTCTAGATTCACTGCTGTCAAATTATTTTGACAATAGTGAAGACCTCACCGATACTCATTCGATCCTATACTGTGCAGCTGTAGCGGCTTGTCGGGTAGCTCATGTCAAGTTTCCAAAGACTGACAGAGTTATTCGGCCAGCTGTACCAGCTTGGCAGGGCAGGATCGAACGTCGTATTGCTGAGGCTAGAACACTCATTGGTAAACTTATCTGCTTCAGGCAGGGCAACACTCGTCCTAGAGTGATGCGCTTTGTGAGGCGGGCGTATGCGGGGACTGATATCAGTCCCCGGGATTATCTGACCCGCGTCACAGAGCGTATCGACTTCCTGAAGCAGAAAGTCTATGCATGGGCAAATCGAATTCGTCGATATAAGCGGCGGGTGGAGCGATACACTCAGAATCGCACATTCCAAAGCAATGAAAGGTGGGTTTATAGGGCCTGGGAGCGACCTGACCAAGGTGTGACTGATACGTGCCTACCAAATGATGACGCCATGTGTTCGTTCTGGCGCAGCATCTGGTCGGTACCTGTCAGCCACACCGAGGGTGACTGGATGAGTGAGATCAAGCGCACGTGCGATCTTATACCAGAAATGGGGGCAATTACGATTAGCCCCCAAGATGTAACCCGTGCAGTTCGTCCGTTATCCAACTGGAAATCTCCAGGGCCGGACGGGCTGCACAATTTCTGGATTAAATGGTTTCTAAGCTCGCACGCTCGCTTGGCCGCTCAGTTCCAGTCTGCCTTAGAGCTAGGATCGCTACCTCAATTCCTAACTACAGGAATAACCCACCTGCTCCATAAATCAGGCAGTACTTCGGAACCTAAAAATTATAGACCGATCACGTGCTTACCGACGGTCTATAAAGTTCTTACATCCAATCTGAGAGCCAAAATTAATAATCACATAGATACAAATTCAATCATGTCTGCTTCTCAGAATGGATGTAGGAACGGGTCCCGCGGTACTAAGGAGCTTCTCCTCATCGATATTGCCATAAACCAACAGGTTCGTCGTTCCCGAAGGAATCTGTCGACATGTTGGATAGATTATAAGAAGGCCTATGACTCGGTTCCACATACATGGCTCATGAAGGTGTTGGAGTTGTACAAAATAAATCCAATACTCCGCACTTTCCTTGAGTCATGTATGGGGCAATGGAAGACGGTCCTCTGCTATCCAGGATGTCGACAGATCCAGGAAAACAGCGAACCGATTAGGATTGAGCGTGGTATTTTTCAGGGCGACAGTCTGAGCCCACTGTGGTTTTGTCTGGCTCTCAACCCTCTCAGTACACTGCAGGAGGGTTCGGGGCAAGGCTACCAGTTGAGAAGAGGTGGTCAGGTCATATCACACTTGCTTTACATGGATGATTTGAAACTTTTTTCCCCCAGCAACTTGCAACTCATGGAGCTACTGAAGGTAACGGAAACCTTCAGTAGCGCCATCAGGATGGAATTTGGGGTGGACAAATGTGCGGTCATGCATGTAAAGCGAGGGGAGATTATGGAATCCGTGGGAACTCAACTCTCGGATTCCATACACCTAAGATCCCTCGGCTCAACTGAAACCTACAAGTATTTGGGTATGTCAGAGGCACTAGGCATCAATGTTGCTTATGTTAAACAGTCATTGAAGGAACGCTTCTTTGGCCGCCTGAATAAAGTACTGAATAGTCTTCTATCAGGTGGAAACAAGGTGCGTGCTTTCAATGGTTTGGTCATGCCAGTATTGATGTACTCTTTTGGCATACTCAAATGGACTCAGACTGAACTTGACGCCTTGGACAGGCGGGTCCGCATAACGCTGACTGCAAATCGAATGCATCACCCACGTTCATCGGTGATGAGGCTGTATATCCCGCGGAAGTGCGGGGGTCGTGGCTTTTTAAATGCAAAGACCCTGCACAACCACGAGGTATGCAGCCTTAGGGAATATTTCCTAGAAGCCGACGTGGGTATGCATCGAGATGTGGTAGCGGTGGACAAAGGCCTCACTCCGCTCTCCTTAGGTACCGAGAATTGGCGCAAACCTGTAGTATTAGATACTAATGACCGCAGAGAAGTATGGCAGAGCAAGGAGCTTCACGGACGCTATTACCGGGCCCTTCATGGGTCTGACGTAGATACATTAGCGTCCGTAGCCTGGCTACGTTTTGGTGACCTCTTCGGGGAAACCGAAGGTTTTGTCTGTGCAATTATGGATGAAGTTATGATGACGAATAACTATCGGAAATATATTGTGAAGGATGGTACGGTAGACATATGTCGGGCATGTCACAAACCGGGAGAATCCATTCGTCACATTATCTCCGGTTGTTCTCGTCTGGCTAACGGAGACTATTTGCATAGACACAACCTTGTAGCTAGGATTGTTCACCAGCAACTTGCTCTTAAATACAATCTCGTGGAATCAGAAGTACCGTACTATAGGTATGTGCCCGACCCAGTTCTCGAAAATGGCAATATTACACTGTACTGGGATCGGTCTATCATCACTGACAGGACTATTGTTGCCAATAAGCCTGATATAGTGGTAATAGACCGATTAGAGCGTCGCACAGTGATTGTTGATATAGCGGTCCCTCATGACGAGAACCTCGTGAAAGCCGAGAAAGATAAGCAAATTAAGTATCTTGACTTGGCTCACGAGGTTGTTGACATGTGGGATGTGGATACAGCAATCATTGTGCCGATAGTCGTCTCAGCTAATGGCATAATAGCCAAGAGCCTCGACAAACATCTTAGGAGGCTCTCGTTGGGCAGCTGGATCAAGGGCTTGATCCAAAAAGCAGTACTTCTGGACACGGCGCGAATTGTTAGGAGGTTCCTCTCTCAAGAGCCCTGACCACCGGTAGCTTGGACCCTGTTCCCGATACCGGTGGGCTACTGTTTTTTATATTTTTAAATGTTTTTTTGTTTTTATAGGAATATTTAAAAATGTAAATAATATGTGTATAAAATGTAATAAAGGGAATAATAATAATAATAATAATGTGCGATTATGCATGTAAAGCGAGGGGAGATTGTGGAATCCGTGGGATCTCAACCCTCGAATTCCATAAACCTGAGAAGCCTCTCCCCAACCGAAACCTATAAGTATTTGGGTATGTCGGAAGCGTTAGGTATCAATGAAGTTGACATGAAGCAATCGCTGAAGGAGCGCTTCTTTGGACGCCTAAAGAAGGTATTTAAAAGCCTTCTATCGGGGGGAAATAAGGTGCGTGCCTTCAACGGTTGGGTCATGCCAGTGTTGATATACTCTTTCGGCGTACTCAAATGGACTCAAACTGAACTTGCCGCCCTGGATAGGAGAGTTCGTACATTGCTGACTGCATATCGAATGCATCACCCACGCTCGTCAGTGATGAGGCTGTATATCCCGCGGAAATGTGGAGGTCGAGGCTTTTTGAATGCTAAAACTCTCCACAACCGCGAGGTATACAGTCTCAGGGAACATTTCCTTGCTTCTGAAGTGGGTATGCATCGAGATGTAGTAGCAGTGGACAAGGGACTCACCCCGCTCTCCTTGGCTAATGAGAACTGGCGCAAACCTGCAGTGCTAGACACTAACGATCGAAGGGGGATATGGCAGAGTAAGGAGCTACACGGACGTTTTTTCCGGGCCCTTCATGGGCCCGATGTAGATCAATTAGCGTCCGTAGCTTGGTTGCGCTTCGGTGACCTCTTTGGGGAAACCGAAGGCTTTGTCTGTGCAATTATGGACGAAGTTATCATGACGAACAACTACCGGAAATTTATTGTGAAGGATGGCACGGTTGACATGTGTCGGGCATGTCACCGTCCAGGTGAATCAATCCGTCATATTGTCTCTGGTTGTTCTCGTCTTGCTAATGGAGAATACTTGCATAGGCACAACCTTGCTGCCAAGATTATACATCAGCAACTTGCACTGAAATATTCTCTTGTGGAATCGGAAGTGCCGTACTATAGGTATGTGCCCGACCCAGTTCTCGATAATGGCCTTATCACATTATACTGGGATCGGTCCATCATCACTGATAGGACTATTGTTGCCAATAAGCCTGATATAGTGGTGGTGGACCGAAACGAGAGGCGTGCCACGATTGTCGATATAACCATCCCGCATGACGAGAACCTCGTGAAAGCCGAGAAAGATAAGCAAATCAAATATCTTGACTTGGCGCATGAGATTGTCGACATGTGGGATGTGAACTCGGCAGTCATTGTAGCGATAGTCATCTCAGCCAATGGCTTAATAGCCAAGAGCCTCGACCAACACCTTAGGAGGCTCTCGTTAGGCGGCTGGATCAAGGGCTTGCTTCAGAAAGCGGTACTCCTGGACACGGCGCGTATCGTTAGGAGGTTCCTCTCTCTAGAGCCCTGACCACCGGTAGCTTGGACCCTGTTCCCGATACCGGTGGGCTACTATTTTTTATATTTTTAAATGTTTTTTGTGTTTTATAGAAATATTTAAAAATGTAATTTATATGTGTATAATTAGAAATAAAGGAAATAATAATAATAATAATAAACTTGAACGATGCTTACGAGAGCAGCTTCGCGACGTGCACGCCCACCACCCCCGGACCTGTCGCTCAGCTCCGCCTCGCCGCCGCCGGATTTAGGATTACCAATGTCACCGGCGGCTGCAGCCGCGTCGAGCTCGAGCGACGAGTATTTCTCTCCGCCGACGTCACCAACACATGTGCGTCGGCAGGGGAGAGGCCGGCCACCGTCAAGCTTGGAACCTAGGAGTCAACCGGCTCCGAGTCGGGTCCCCGCTGCCGGTGGTGTGCAGCGCATGAGATGGACTCAGTCCATAAACGAAAACGTCATGCGCGCATATTATGGGTCTACAGAGGGGGGAACTAACTTCACTGCGTATCGTGTCAGGATGCTGTCTCTGTTCCAGGACCTAGAACCAGCTGTCAACGTCTCGGCCCAACGACTGTCTGATCAGGTGCGGGTCATCCAGCGTAGCCACAGGCTGGATGACGCAACACTTGAGAGGCTGCGCTCAGAGGTACTGAGCAACCATATCATCTCGTCCCCGACGCAAGCCGTGGTACAAGCGCCCGCTAGTGGCGCAATGACACCGCGGCCCAATAGTCATAATAATGAGCTAGATGATAGGGTTGTCACGGTAAGTAGCCAGTGCAACGATCGACTGAGGAGTGCACTGGAGGATGCGCTTCGTGAGTATAGATCGGCTCCGCCTGAACTTAGACCCCGGTTACCACGATTACCCATGCACAAAAAAAATAGGGCACTGGTGTGTGCTTTGGACTCGCTGCTTGAGAATATTTTTGAGAGCAGCGAAAACCTTGTTGATACGCACTCAATCCTGTATTGCGGGGCTGTTGCGGCATGTCGCTTAGCTAACGTTAAATTTCCAAATAACGACGAAGCTATTCGACCAAAACCTGCTGTACCAGCCTGGCAGTATAGGATCGAGAGGCGTATCGATGAGGCCAGAACACTCATCGGCAAACTATACTGCTTCAAGGAAGGCAATGCACGTCCACGTGTAATGCGTTTTGTGCGGCGGGCTTTCTCAGGGACTGGAATCAGCCCTCGAGAATACACACCCCACATTACGGAGCGCATTGACTTCCTGAAGCAGAAAATGTATGCATGGGCAAGCCGTATCCGACGGTTTAAGCGGCGGGTTGAACGGTACTCACAGAATCGTATGTTCCAGAGCGATGAGAGGTGGGTATACAGAGCTTGGGAGCGACCCAATCAAAATGTGACTGACGTGTGCCGCCCGGATGATACCGCCACGAATTTATTCTGGCGCAACATCTGGTCGGTACCCGTCTGTCATGTTGAGGGTGACTGGATGCGTGAAGTTGAACGCGTATGTGAAGCTATACCACAAATGGATAAAATAACCATCAATAAGTCTGATGTAGCCAAAGCAGTTCATCCGTTACCAAACTGGAAGTCTCCAGGACCGGATGGACTGCACAACTTCTGGCTCAAGTGGTATAGCAGCTCGCACGCGCTTTTGGCTTCTCAATTCCAGGCATCCTTAGAGGCTGGGTCTCTACCAGAGTTTCTTACGACTGGCTGTACCCACCTGCTCCATAAGAGTGGTAGTCCCATGGAACCCAAAAACTATAGACCGATTACTTGTTTGTCTACGGTCTATAAAGTTCTTACGTCCATTCTGAGAGTGAAAATAAATATGCACATTGAATGCAACTCAATTATGTCCGCTTCTCAGAATGGATGTAGGAAAGGGTCCCGTAGCACTAAGGAGCTACTCCTCATTGACATGGCCATTAGCCAACAGGTTCGTCGATCCCGCAAAGATCTATCAACATGCTGGATAGACTACAAAAAAGCCTATGACTCTGTTCCTCATACCTGGCTCATGAAGGTGCTAGAGCTTTACAAAATAGATCCAACTCTACGCACCTTCCTTGAGTCATGTATGAGGCAATGGAAGACGGTACTTCGCTATCCAGGATGTCGACCGATCCGAGGGAATGATGAGCCTATATGGATCAGACGGGGAATATTTCAGGGTGACAGTTTGAGTCCACTTTGGTTTTGCTTGGCCCTGAATCCTCTAAGCACAATGTTAGAGGACTCAGGCCTGGGCTATCGGTTGAGACAAGGAGGTCAAAGTATATCCCACCTCCTTTACATGGATGATTTGAAGCTCTTTGCCCCCAACAACTTGCAACTGATGGAACTACTGAAGGTAACTGAAACTTTCAGTAGCGCCATCAAGATGGAATTTGGTGTAGACAAATGTGCAATCATGCATGTAAAACGAGGAGAGATTATGGAATCTGAGGGAATTCAACTTTCAGACTCCATACATCTTAGATCTCTCTGCTTGACCGAAACTTATAAGTATTTGGGTATGTCGGAAGCTTTGGGCATTAATGTTGCTGACATGAAGCAATCGTTGAGGGAGCGCTTCTTTGGCCGCCTGACAAAGGTATTAAACAGCCTTTTGTCGGGAGGAAATAAGGTGCGCGCCTTCAACGGTTGGGTCATGCCGGTGTTGATGTATTCTTTCGGCATACTCAAATGGACTCAAACCGAACTGGACGCCCTGGATAGGAGGGTCCGCACACTGCTAACCGCAAATCGGATGCATCACCCACGATCATCGGTGATGAGACTGTACATCCCGCGGAAGTGTGGAGGTCGAGGCTTTTTAAACGCCAAAACTCTTCACAACCGCGAGATTTGCAGTCTCAGGGAATACTTCCTTCAAGCCGATGTGGGTATGCACCGAGATGTGGTAGCAGTGGACAAGGGACTCACCCCGCTGACCATGGCTAAAGAGAACTGGCACAAACCTGTTATACTCACCGCAGATGACCGCAAGGAGGTATGGAAAAGCAAGGAGCTTCATGGTCGCTACTATCGGGCTCTCTATGGGCCCGATGTAGATTTGACAGCTTCCGTCGCCTGGCTACGCTTCGGGGATCTCTTCGGAGAAACTGAAGGTTTTGTCTGTGCAATTATGGACGAAGTTATCTTGACGAATAATTACCGGAGACATATTATGAAGGACGGGACGATTGACGTGTGTCGGGCATGCCATCATCCTGGTGAGTCCATCAGACATATTGTCTCCGGTTGTTCTCGTCTTGCTAACGGCGAGTACTTGCATAGACACAACCAAGTAGCCAGAATTATCCATCAGCAACTTGCTTTGAAATACAAACTTGTCGACTCTGAGGTACCTTATTACAAGTATGTGCCCGACCCAGTTCTCGAAAATGACCAGGTCACGTTGTACTGGGATCGGTCTATCATCACTGACAGGACTATTGTTGCCAATAAGCCTGATATAGTGGTGATAGACCGATTAGTGCGCCGCGCAATGATAATCGATGTTACCATCCCACATGACGAGAATCTCGTGAAAGCTGAGAAAGAGAAACAGATAAAGTATCTCGACTTAGCTCATGAGGTTGTTGACATGTGGAATGTGGACTCGGCTGTCATTGTGCCGATTGTCATGTCAGTCAATGGGCTGATAGCTAAAAGCTTCGACGACCATCTGTCGAAGCTGGCGTTGCACAGCTGGATAAAGGGCCTGATACAGAAGGCAGTTCTCCTCGATACAGCTCGCATTGTGAGGAGGTTCCTTTCTCTGGAGACCTAACCACCGGTAGCTTGGACCCTGCTCCCGACACCGATGGACTGCCATTTTTTATATTTTTAAATGTTTTTTTTATTGTAAGTTTTTATAGAAAAATATTTAAAAATGTAATTTTTGAGATATATGTTGAATAAAGGAAATAATAATAATCTGTGGCCCGGCTATCAACCGACTTGTCATAAATTTTCTTCTTGATTCTTTTTAAATAAATATTTAATAAAATAATCGTTAATGCATCATGTTTAACCCAAATAAATCCTTTAAAAAAAAACCAAAAACGCATACAAAAATGAAGAACACAATAACTTGTTAAGGAAAACCAAAAACTACACACGAATCCGAAACCAAGAAGAAGAAAAAATGTTGACTAGACGCCGGGCTCGATTACTACAATCAACACGCCCAACACCTGCGGAATCGTCGCTCAGCTCCGCCTCGCAGCCGCCGGGACCTGCTCCAGCCGTGAGTGAAGAGACTCCGGCCGCTGCAGCTGCGTCGAGCTCGAGCGACGAATACTTCTCGCCGCCGATGACACCACCACCTGCGCGTCGGCGAGGAAGAGGCCGCCCTCCGGTCGGCTTAGGACTTCGAGGCCCTCCGGCCTCCGATGGGGTCCCCGCTGCCGGTGGAAGTGTGCAGCGCATGCGATGGACTCATTCCATCAATGAAAATGTCATGCGCTCATACTTTGGGGCTACAGAGGGGGGAACTAACCTGACTGCGTACCGTGGTCGGATGCTCTCTCTGTTTCAGGTACTTGAACCAGCTGTCAACGTTTCGGCCCAACGACTGTCGGATCAGGTACGGGTAATCCAGCGTAACCGTATGTTGGATGACGCCGTACTTGATAGACTACGCCATGAATCACGGTGCAGCCGTGTCTCATCTGCTTCACCACTGGCCGCGGTGCAACTACAACCCAGTATCTCACCGCGACCCGACCTCGTCGATGAAGATGATGATGACGAGGCTATAACCGTGAGTACCCAGTGCAGTGAACGATTGAGGAGTGCTTTGGAATGTGCACTACGGGAGTATTGCTCCACACAGCCTGAGCTTAGACCTCGTCTGCCTCGTTTACCCATGCATAAGAAAAATAGGGCGCTAGTGTGTGCTCTAGATTCACTGCTGTCAAATTATTTTGACAATAGTGAAGACCTCACCGATACTCATTCGATCCTATACTGTGCAGCTGTAGCGGCTTGTCGGGTAGCTCATGTCAAGTTCCCAAAGACTGACAGAGTTATACGACCAGTTGTACCAGCTTGGCAGGGTAGGATCGAGCGTCGTATTGCTGAGGCTAGAGCACTCATTGGTAAACTTATCTGCTTCAGGCAGGGCAACACTCGTCCTCAAGTGATGCGCTTTGTGAGGCGGGTTTTTGTGGGGACTGATGTTAGTCCTCGAGATTATCTGACCCGGGTCACAGAGCGTATCGACTTCCTGAAGCAGAAAGTCTATGCATGGGCAAATCGTATACGCAGATATAAGCGGCGGGTGGAGCGATACACTCAGAATCGCACATTCCAAAGCAATGAAAGGTGGGTTTATAGGGCTTGGGAGCGACCGGACCAAGGTGTGATTGATACTCGCCTACCGGATGATGACGCCATGTGTTCGTTCTTGCGCAGCATCTGGTCGGTGCCTGTCAGTCACACTGAGGGTGACTGGATGAAAGAGATCAAGCGCACGTGCGATCTTATACCAGAAATGGGGGCAATTACGATCAGCCCCCAAGATGTAGCCCGTGCAGTCCGTCCGTTATCCAACTGGAAATCTCCAGGGCCGGACGGGCTGCACAATTTCTGGATAAAATGGGTTCAAAGCTCGCACGCTCGCTTGGCATTTCAGTTCCAGTCTGCCCTAGAGTCAGGATCGCTCCCTCAATTCCTAACTACAGGAGTAACCCACCTGCTCCATAAATCAGGCAGTACTTCGGAACCTAAAAATTATAGACCAATCACGTGCTTACCGACGGTCTATAAAGTTCTTACATCAATTTTGAGAGCCAAAATTAACAATCATATTGATAAAAATTCAATCATGTCTGCTTCTCAGAATGGATGTAGGAACGGGTCCCGCGGTACTAAGGAGCTTCTCCTCATTGATATTGCCATTAACCAACAGGTTCGTCGTTTCCGAAAGAATCTGTCGACATGTTGGATAGATTATAAGAAGGCCTATGATTCTGTTCCACATACATGGCTCAAGAAGGTGTTGGAGTTAGTAGACCCAATACTACGTAATTTTCTTACGTCATGTATGGGGCAATGGAAGACGGTCCTTTGCTATCCGGGATGTCGACAGATCCAGGAAAACAGCGAACCGATTAGGATTGAGCGTGGCATATTTCAAGGCGACAGTCTGAGCCCACTGTGGTTTTGTCTGGCTCTCAACCCTCTCAGTACATTGCTGGAGGGTTCGGGGCTAGGCCACCAGTTGAGAAGAGGTGGTCAGATCATATCACACTTGCTTTACATGGATGATTTGAAAATCTTTGCTCCCAGCAAATTGCAACTGATGGAGCTACTGAAGGTAACAGAAACTTTCAGTAGCGCCATCGGGATGGAATTTGGGGTGGACAAATGTGCGGTCATGCATGTAAAGCGAGGGGAGATTATGGAATCCGTGGGAACTCAACTCTCGGATTCCATACACCTAAGATCCCTCGGCTCAACTGAAACCTACAAGTATTTGGGTATGTCAGAGGCGCTAGGCATCAATGCTGCTTATGTTAAACATTCATTGAAGGAACGCTTCTTTGGCCGCCTGAATAAAGTACTGAATAGTCTTCTATCAGGCGGAAACAAGGTGCGTGCCTTCAATGGTTGGGTTATGCCAGTATTGATGTATTCTTTTGGCATACTCAATGGACTCAGACTGAACTTGACACCTTGGACAGGCGGGTCCGCACAACGCTGACTGCAAATCGGATGCATCACCCACGTTCATCGGTGATGAGGCTGTATATCCCGCGGAAGTACGGGGGTCGTGGCTTTTTAAATGCAAAGACCCTGCACAACCGCGAGGTATGCAGCCTTAGAGAATATTTCCTAAAAGCTGACGTGGGTATGCATCAGGATGTGGCAGCGGTGGACAAAGGCCTCACCCCGCTCTCCTTAGGTAACGAGAATTGGCGCAAACCTGTAGTATTAGATACTAATGACCGCAGAGAAGTATGGCAGAGCAAGGGGCTTCACGGACGCTATTACCGAGCCCTTCATGGGTCTGAAGTAGATTTATTAGCGTCCGTAGCTTGGCTACGTTTTGGTGACCTCTTCGGGGAAGCCGAAGGTTTTGTCTGTGCGATTATGGACGAAGTTATGATAACGAATAACTATCGGAAATATATTGTGAAGGATGGTACGGTAGACATATGTCGGGCATGTCACAAACCGGGAGAATCCATTCGTCACATTATCTCCGGTTGTTCTCGTCTAGCTAACGGAGAATATTTGCATAGACACAACCTCGTAGCCAGGATTATTCACCAGCAACTTGCTCTTAAATACAATCTTGTGGAATCAGAAGTACCATACTATAGGTATGTGCCCGACCCAGTTCTCGATAATGGCAATATTACACTGTACTGGGATCGGTCTATCATCACTGACAGGACTATTGTTGTCAATAAGCCTGACATAGTGGTGATAGACCGATTAGAGCGTTGCACAATGATTGTTGATATAGCAGTCCCCCATGACGAGAACCTCGTGAAAGCTGAGATAGATAAAAAAAATAAGTATCTTGACCTGGCACGCGAGGTTGTCGACATGTGGGATGTGGAGACAGCAATCATTGTGCCGATAGTCGTCACAGCCAATGGTATAATAGCCAAGAGCCTCGACCAACATCTAAGGAGGCTCTCGTTGGGCAGCTGGATCAAGGGCTTGATCCAGAAAGCAGTGCTCCTGGAAACGGCGCGTATTGTGAGGAGGTTCCTCTCTATGGAGCCCTGACCACCGGTAGCTTGGACCCTGTTCCCGATACCGGTGGGCTACTATTTTTTATATTTTTAAATGTTTTTATTTTATATTAATATTTAAAAATGTAATTTATATGTACATATATTAAATAAATGGAATAATAATAATAATAATATTCCACAACTTTTTCACACAACGCCATCTAGTCCCAAACTAAGCAGAGCTTGTGGTATGGGTACTAGACAACTGATAAACATACATATATATTTCTAAATACATACATATTATAGATAAATTACACCCAGACAAAGAACAAATGACCTTGCTCATCACACAAACATTTGTCCTAGGTGGGAATCGAACCCACGACCTTGCGCATAGCAGTCAGGGCCACTGACCACTATACCAACGGGCGACTATAGCGACTCCATTAGCATATTTTTATAATGAGTGCATCGAGGAAGGCCTATTCCCCGATCAGTTTAAAATCGCGAGAGTAATACCAGTTTTTAAAAAGGGATCAAAGACGTACCCTGGCAACTACAGACCGATTTCTATCTTGCCTATATTATCAAAAATATTTGAAAAGATAATAAAGGATAGGCTCACAGAACACCTAGAGATGTACGGTATACTAAATGATCAACAGTTTGGTTACCAACCATCATTAGGTACCACTGATGCTATTGAGGCATTAGTAGATGAGGTTGTTTGTAATTTAAATAAGCAATATAAGGTAGCTGGAATATTTCTAGACCTCAGTTCTGCCTTCGACACAGTGGATCATGATATTCTTCTGGCAAAGTTAGAACATTATGGTGTACGGGAGAATGTGTTGAAACTATTTAGCTCTTATCTACATAACAGACGGCAGTAGGTAGAGATAAAATCAGTAGTTGGTGGAGAAGAAAAGTTTGTAGATCGAATCTAGTTACTGTATGCCGAGGTGTTCCTCAGGGATCCGTTTTAGGTCCAATATTTTTTATATTTTTAAATGACATAATTGAGTATATTAAGAAACGAATAAAAGACACAAAGCTAATAATTTTTGCTGACGATACAAATGCCATAGTTACTGCAGACGATATACTGGAACTAGAATCCAAGACCAATGCTCTCTTGGAAGTTTTTGAAAACTGGTTCAGTATGAATAATTTAAAACTGAATGTAAATAAAACAAAATGTGTCTTATGTAAGCCCACGACACGAAATAAAATCAAGTTGGAGATTGTATCTTGTGGCAACAATGTCGAAATAGTTAATAGTGTCAAGTTCCTGGGTGTGCATATTGACGCATTGTTAAATTGGAAAAGTGAGGCATCGGCTATAACGAAATCTGTTAGCTCGGCATGCTATGCGATCAGAACTTTGAGGGAAGTATTAAATTTAAATCAACTTAGGAGTGTGTACTTCGCCTTAGTGGAGTCCAAACTCAGATACAGCATCGAGTTTTGGGGCAACAGCTACAAGTACAACATACAAATGGCATTTGTAATTCAAAAAAGAGCCCTGAGGACGATGCTCCGCATGAAACAGACCGAATCATGTAAAGACCATTTCATCAGATTGAAAATCTTGACAATGCCATGCCTATATATTTTAGTGTTGCTAACCAGCTTTGTTAAGAATTTGAACAAAAATGAGACTGAGGAGCAGAGACAGACTAGAGCTAATACACGTAGGAAAGATTTGCCCAACACCATTCTACCGAAATTAAAAGTTGTCAATCATAGCCCAAGGTATCAATCTGTATTTTTATACAACAAGTTGCCGATAGAATTTAAAAGTATTTATTGTCTTAATTTATTTAAAAACAAATTGAGGACCCATTTATTGAGGAAAGGTTATTATAGTATAAATGAATTTATAGATGATCAATAATATTTATAGACAGATTTTATTAAATTGGCATTTATTTCTTTAGGTACTTGAATTTTTAATTGACTGTTATTGTTTTTATTAATTATTGACTTTTCTAAAAGTATTTTAATTAAATTGCAATGTTTTTTTTTATTATTAATATTTTCAACACAATGTACATATCGCACCTTTGGGAACAGAGGGTCACTACTGCAACTTTTTGCAAAAATGACTTAAATATGCAGAAAAAACCGCGATAATCGAATCCATATCCTCAGCAAAAACGGTGACAATCGCATGAATAACATCGGTTTGAGGGAGGGGAGGTCGTTACATTATTTAGCGTAATTGGTCCGTTTGCTTGAAACGTAACGTCTCATCCTGTCAGTAGTGTTTTAACAGCCGAAGTGTGACATTGCGCATTTGTGACGGCGAGGCACTACGGTAAGTAATGACTTTTATTTTACATATTTCTTGCAAAATTAATGTCACTTATGGATAATAATCACGTTTTGTTACCAAATCTTGGTATTTGTTTGCTGCAAACATAATGTCACTTCTTTTTCTAAATGACATTATAGCATAAAACTTTTCTTTTCATTGGAACCAAAACTTCATACGAGGGCAACTGGATTGAAGTCAATCGTATTCATACAGTAACACGAAGCACAAGAGTCCAACAACCTCACGAAGTAACATTAAAAGCAGGCTTATGACAGTAAAATCCCCTTAAGTGCTCGAAAGAAGGCAGATATTTAACACCAACATTATACCGAAAGGTTATGAAACTATTTACAACACAATATTTTGATATTTCTTTATTTTACAATTAAACAAGTGCGATGCGAGTCGTACTCGTACTTATTGCTATATTTTTAGCAGAGCAGCATTTGATACTGATTTTTGTTATAATTTTGTTACCAAAGTGTTAGTTCCTAATTGGATAATAAAGTCCAATAACTATTAAACTGTGATGAATGTGATTTACTTAAGTAGAGTACTTTAAGAAATTTAATATTACAACGTAAGTATATAAAGATGTTTAAGTATTACTGTTATTTGTTTAATATTAAGCTAATATTGTTACATCAATTTTAGAATTTATCTTTTAGGAGAATGTTATAGAATTTTGTCCATGATACTCGTTTTATTAGATGATAAGTGCCGAACGGCAAACTGTTTAATCGTATTAAGACTGATGATTGATTTATTATATTAAAATGTGGGACTATGCCTAGTTTTGTTTAGATTTTACATGCCATGCACCTGAGACATGGTCTTAAAGAGATGTTTTGATTATTTTATTAAATACTAGCTTTTGCCCGCGACTTCGTCCGCGTGGAATAGTTACTTTGGGCTAACGTTAAATTTAACACCGATTTTGAAGCATTCTTCATTGGCGCTCCGCTCCTATTGGCCTTAGCGTAATGATATATAGCCTTTCTCTATAAATTGACTATTTAATTAAAAAATAATTTTTCAATTCGAACCAGTAGTTCCTGAGATTATCGCGTTCAAACAAACAAACAAACACTTCAGCCTTATATTATTAGTATAGATAGCTGTTGCCCGCGACTTCGTCCACGTTTCCGTCGTTTTCGTAAAAAAAAAGGTAGCCTATGTCCTTCCTCACGGTTCAGTGATTTTGATGTAACTGACAGAATAACTTTCATTATTTAGTAGGGAAATATAATATGTCAATCTATAATACTGTTGAAAAATATCGCAATACCGAACCGCACAATATTATTGTTAATAGCTGTGCCCGCGACTCCGTCAGCGTGTAACTCCTTGTGTGTTATTAAGTTAATGTATCGGTAATATTGTTTAGATCACGTTCACATGAGGCTTAAGTACCTATAGAACGAAAATACTTCAGCGCAAAGCTTCCGGGTAAACTATGTTGAAAGTTGACCCGTCCGGCACGTGAACATAAAGATTTCTAGAACTGCTAACCCGGGAAAGAGCGACGTACAACTGACACCGAGATCTACTCCAGCAACACGAAAAGTCTGCCCTTGAGCCTTATTAATTGTCATTGCATAACACACCGATACTGGGAATTGCGTTCTTTTAAATTGGAATGGAAAATTATTTGGTATTATGAGAATTCTGGGAATAAAGACGGTTTCTCCTGCACCGCCACCTGTTAAAATTTGAGCCTCGATTATATTTTGTTGCAACTGGGTTACTTTTAGCCGAGTTCCATTGCAAAGTTGCGGTGGTTTTAAATTTCGGAGCAGAATAATAATCAGAAAGCTTCGAACTGCTAAGCTATCGGGAGTTACACGTGTTATTGTGAGTCAACTATAAAAGATAGATATATGCTGTCGTGGGATATTTTTTATATAATTTTAAGGAGAACATTTCCGTCATAAATGATTTCTGTGTAGCTTTAACCATTAAGGTTGCACTCGCGACGGAAGCTTAAAAAACGGAGTAACTTCTCCCGTTTTCCCAACATTTCCGTTCACTGCTCTGCTCCTATTGATTGTAGCGTGATGAAAAGTATACTATAACCAGCTCAGGAGTATGAAAAATAATTGTACCAAGTTTCGTTAAAATCCGTCGAGTAGTTTTTGTTTCTATAACGGTTATACAGACAGACAGACAAACAGACAGACAGACAGACCGACAGACAGACAGACAAAAATTTTACTGATTGCATTTTTGGCATCGGTATCGATCCCTAATCACCCCCTGATAGTTATTTTGTAAATATATTTCATGTACAGAATTAACCTCTCTACAGATTTATTATAAGTATAGATAGATTAAGTACCTACAGCTTAAACTTTCATAAAGATTTTAGATACTTAAACAGCATGCTACTGTCATTTATCTATACTATAACGATTATATTAATGATAACTATTCAGTATAATGAAAGGTTTTATCTGACAGTAACTTGAAAGCCATTTTCTATAGTTTAGAGCAAATACCTTGAGCTTGTGGTGCCTCCAACATACAAGTTGGCCAATATATCGTCCACACGGGTGTCGGTGTGGGACCTCTTTCAAAATGTATGTTATTCTTTTTTAATTTTAATGCCATTTGTTTATTATCCAAATAAAAAATAAAGACGATATCATCTATTTCATTTAATAACACTCTATTTTATCAATAAATATAGTGTTTTACGGATTCTTCTTCTTTTTCTGCTTGTTTTAGTTTGTATTGGTTTCCAGTTAAATATATCTTTACTAAAAATGAACGTAAATCACCCGTATCAATAAAAAATACGTACATTCATGAAGTTATTATTTTTTAAAAAGGTCATTTCTGCAATATAAAAGTTAGTGCTTTGTAACAAAAAGTCACTTTTGGTACCCTTTCCTCAGTTTATGGCTTGTTTCTCAGAAACCCCTTCTTGTATTTTTTTTTAAATATTCACGATTGTTCGTAAAGAAACTACGGATTTAAGACGGTAAGATTCGCGTCAATACTCTAAAACAATAAAGAGTTAAAAAAAATACATTAACATAAAAACGAAAAATGCTCCTCCTGTAAAGTTGGAAAACTTGCAGTAGTGACCCTTTGTTCCGAATATATTGTTATGAAATAAATTACTTATGACTTAAACAAACACTGAAACTATTCTTGGCACAAAAAACCTATTATAGCATCACAGAATTTCTAAAGGACTCGTGTAAATAATAAATGAATTAGTAAAATTGGATTATGTTATGATTTGTTTTGTTTTATGATTTGTTTGTGTAAAATGATTTGATTTAGAACTTGGGCTAATCATGTATCAATCAATCAGTAAAACCTAATCACATTCTCATACATTCTATAGTTAGAAGGTATAACTTGTTTTAATAAAAGGTTAAATAGTTGGTACTTCTCACATACAAAATAGTTATATTTTAGGTTTTATTTAGCCTTTAGACTTTTACATACCTGGATCAACCTGCAGTTGCTTGTTGCACATGTCGCTGATAGCCGTAGCAACTTTGGGCAGAATTACTGAGTAACTCTCTCGAGTCGGAGTCGTGCCCATGAAGTGTAAGCGAGTCCTGGTGCTAGCATATACCTGGTATTATTAGAATTATATATTAAACGTAACATTAAGGAAACAATTGCTTACACCTCAGTATCTGAGGATGTACATCATTTGTTGATGGAGTGTGTCAATAAGCAAGAGGAAAGGAAAAGGCTAATCAATAAGTTTAGTTTAAATATATTACAGGTAGGTTTAATACATTCAATTTTAGCTCAACCGAAGTCAGATGTAGCAGAAAGATTTAGCGAGTTGGTGTACTTGTATTGATTAGAATTCTCCTTTAAATGTAATTGAGAAAACATTGTTTTGTAGAAGCATGTGTACGGCATGATGGGGTTGGGGTATCCATTGGGATAAAAACCCCAAATTAATTTAATAAAGATTATAAAAATAAAAACCCAGTATCTGTGAAGTTTACTTTGAAATCATCCAACATAAACATAATCAGAAACAACGACCACGCGGGCCCAGTGCGTGCATCCACCATGTTGCATGTCTCCCGATTTTCGGTCCTAGTGCATGCAAGTTACTTGACTATGTTCTCCTTTACCATTTTGAAAACAATGGTAATGATGGAAATTACACAAATAAGTGTTTGTGACTGGGTTCGAACCCATGATTCACAACTCGAATTCCGTGCCTGTTATCACTGAGCCGCCTCTGGTCTCGAAACCATCCAGGACATTGAATATATAATAGATACATTACTTTATATCAAAGATTACTTTCAATTGTTACATCTACATCATTTTAAAATCGGATAAGTGAGTTAATGCATGTTACACCAGTTTTCGCCCTTATGAGCTTAGTTATTAGGTTGAAAAATTTACAATCGGGAAGTTTCACACAGGTAGGTACTCAACACCCGATCGTAAATTTCGTACATCGAGTTAAAGGAAAGACATCGTCTTTGTAGATTAGTTATACCGTGTTATTTAGCAGTTACGTACACAATGAAAGCAATGACCAGCAACTCTTCCCAAGTAATTAATAAAGTATATGTTCTAAAAGTAACACTATTCAAATCAATTTATTTATTCAAGCAACCATATCTCACTTCTTAGACAGACTCGTCCTATGTTAATAATTCAAGTATTTAATCTACATCCTAAAAACCAATTCCTTAATAATATAATTATAACGACGCAGTACTATCACATATATCAGATTTCACGAGAAATGGCGAGTAGCGATTCATGTATGAACAGTCCAGCCTATTCGAAATTAGAGACAGTACTCTTGCTCTTGCTACTAAGCGCCATCTAGGCAACGCTAAGTCCGCATTCAGCTCATTGGTGAAAATGTTCGTTGCAATTTCGTGTGATGGCGCTGGATGGAGAGGTAGAGAAAGGCAAAAGAAAAGATGGATGGACTGTGTGGGAAACGATAGGAAAGAAAAAGGACTAGTATTAATGAATTTATAGATGATCATTAATATTTATAGACAGTTTTTATTAAATTGACATTTATTATTTCTTTAGGTACTTGAATTTTTAATTGACTGTTATTGTTTTTATTAATTGACTTTTCTAAATGTATTTTAATTTAATTGCAATGTCTTTTTATTTTTATTATTAATATTTTCAACACAATGTACATATATTGTTATGAAATAAATTACTAGGGGAGAAAAAGAAGAAAACGTGTTGCGCCGATCCCAATTAAATGAGCTAAGAGCAGAAAAATGATGATACTTACAAGATTTGAGTACATGTTGTCGAGACTTTTGAGTATAGCACATTGTTCTATAGGCTGAGCTCTATGGTAGATCTTCGTAAGTGGCTCCACCACGCACATCACGTGGTCTGGACTGTCTATGCTCACCCATTGGACAAGTTCCAAGATCTGGCAGAAAACATATAGTAAATTAGCTATGCAAACTAACAAGAAATGGAGAGAATAAGCTAAGATTGGTCAGTGGCATTCAACAGTACTAGGGATCAATCTTGCAAAGAGAGACTGAAATATTGTAATAGCTGCCAAGCAGAATTATGGAGACCCCCTGTCTGTAAAACCTATTTAGTTGACTTCTTTGTTTTGAAACTAGTGTCTGTAACCAGAAAAGGGAGATGATGATTTTTATCGTTGTGTGCGTTACATTTGATTTAGCTCCATCATATCTGTATACGATGGAGCTAAGTTACAAGTACACAAATTTTAATTCTTTAATGCATATCTGTATATCCATTAAATAATTTAAATTTGTGTACAAAACACAATTGCACTCACAACTTTGACGAGTGATTTTGCTTTGCAATACAGTGATTCAATACATGTCTGCAAAACTCATTATACTTAATGATACGGAAACTTTATGAGAGTCGATCTACTTCTACCACTTGACTTACGGTTTTTTATGTCTTATAAGATTTGATTACCTCAGCAAAAAAATCCTTCTCATTCCACAAAGGCAAGTATTGCGCCAGGAACATGGTGATGACTGGTATGCCTTGCATCAGGGTGTTCTGGAGTATTGACAGGCGATGCAGCAAGTCCTGTTTCTCAATGTAGCTGTGCGGCGATATATTCAAGAAACCTGCAATAGAGTTTCAATAAGTATATGTAGGATCAGGAGTGCCGAGAGGTACAGCATCAGGGTTTGGAGTCCCGATTTTATTGGAATAAATACGCTGGTATAAGCAAACACAGATGTTTATTTACTGAGTTTACTAATAGATAGATAGATAGAATATACTTTATTGTACACCAAAAATTGGAACACACTTACATAACCTTATTTCTATAACTTTGGTTACAATGGCGGTCTTATCGCTGAGAGCGATATCTTCCAGACAACCTTTGGAAGGACTTTAAAAGCTTTAATTGAAATTGGGGAGGGCTAAATTAGTGTACTACAAATACTCATAACGGAAAAAAAAAAAACTAATTGAAATATATAAGTACAATACATAATTATAAAAATATCTAAATGTAATGTGTTCTTTATCATCGTGTGGAGAAAAACAAAGAAATAATCATAAATTTGAAAGAAAATGACTGGCTGAAATAATGATGTTTATTTTGCAAACTAGTTGAGGCCAGTATTTCCTAACTGACTACTCTGAGAAGAAACACTGAAACAAACTCAGAGGTCTCTTTTAAAGTCCATACAATCTAGGTACAAAATAAAGCAAATTACAAAGAAAGAATACAGTTAGGCGAACAGACCCTTTTAAGGTCACAGTTCGTATAGTGGCCAAGCCACCCAATTACAAAGTGTATACGCTCGCTATTAGCAGGGTTATACAGCTATTGTAAATATACAGCAGCGCTGTACCAAATAAACCGACAGTTTTGTCGGGAGCAGGGAAGCTCTTTATTGAGTCAGATCCGAAGACAGACTGATGAGCTTACCAAGTGCACGGTCTTTTATAGGACGATACCAGCACTTTTCAATCCCTCCAACTCTGTCCATTGGCGCGAGGAAGTGCGTCATGTGTTTACTTGATACAAAACGTACTAAATCTAATGAGACTTACGTTATAAAATAATCAAATAATACAAGAGTAATTATCGATGATAAACAATGGTGATTTCACAAAGTTTAATTTTTAAAGAAACATGTCATCCATTGTTTTGATCAAAACTATCAGTCACACTTATCGAAATGAGTTGCCAAAAATCAATTAGTGCATACACTAAGTACTTAATAAATTACGTTTTGATTTATCAGACAGTAATTGATACTAAAAGATCACTTAAATTCATAACAAGAAAATCAACTCATAACAAAATATGATGAATACCCACAATAACTAATTGTAATTGACAACCAACTCCGACATATATATTTATTCTAGATTATCCGTCATTATCTGCTTAGCCCTTTCCCAATTGTGTTGAGGTTGATTTCCGATCTAACGGCATGCAGCTGAGCACTAATGTTTAAGGCTCAATTTACCCTGCCGCGGAATGGAATGGAAGGGATTTATTGCAACGAAATTGTACATAGCATAATGAACTTTATGTCAATTGTATAACATACAAACTAAACAGGAGCCAAAAATTCTCGAGAATGCGCGAAGATTCCCCGGAAGACGCGCGAACTTTTTTTACTCCTATTTAGTTTGTAAGTTATACAATTTACATAAAGTTCATTATGCTATGTACAATTAAAGTCGCTTCCATTCCATTCCGCGGCGGTGTAAATTGATCCTTACATAGAGCGACTGCCGATTTGACCTCCACATCTAGGTAACACGATACCCGCTTGGCAAGACCGGTATCAGAGTTTCTTTCTTCTGACTACCCGTAAAAATTGTAAAAGACGTTCAATCGACAGCCGGGAAGATCGGTTTAACGCGATTTCTGAGGCATGAAAGACTCTCAATATGTTTAGATGGCCACTCATCCACCTACCTCAGCAAGTGTTGCTTAACTTTGAAAACCGATCGGTGCGGACATTATTATTTAGCCACAAGCTTCTTGGATATTCATACTTAATGTTATAAAGGCGAAAGGGTGTATGTTGGTTTAACGTCTTCTTCAAAACGTCAAAACGACTGTTGCTTCTTTAATCGTACGTCGATGATGTTTGAGTGGAGATAGTTGTAAAGCAGAAGAAGGTAGTAATGTCATAAGAGAACAAGTCAGTTCAATATCTTTATGAAGCAATACGTACAGACTAACGCAAGTCTGTTCTGGGGGGCTTAGTATGAGTTAGCAATACTGTTATCGTATTTGAAAACTATCGCGTTGTCTCTTTCACACTCATCTACAAGCTTGGGGCCTACTCTTGACCTCGAACTCGCCTGATGGTAAGCGATAAATGAGATCTAAGATGAGACGAGCGAGCCCAGGTGCCTATTTACTCGTGCTTTAAAGGCTGAAAGGTCATAAGTGGCAGGGAACACAGAAGCCGGCAGAGAATTCCACAGCTTGGCTGTGCGCACAATAAATTTGGAGGAGAAGCGCTTGGTACGCACACTCCCCGAAGTACAATCTGTAGAAAACCGACAGGCAAGCAACGGTTCGCCGATGAGCCAGGCTATGAAGCTTGTCCACCAGCACCTCGTCGCCTATAAGCCTTTTAGCTCTGCGCTCGATAAAATAAAAGAAATAAAGCGATAGATTTTCGAAAACAACAAAACTATATCAAACTCATACTAAGCCATTACCATGCCATGCCATGTCCATAGTTCCATCGTTTATTGCTTTTGTCAGGCTGTTGGAATAATAACTCTGCTCCTCACTCCTCCTGTTTGACTAGACAGGGTCCGCAGAGGCGTTTCGGCAGCAATCGGGGGCCGCGTTGAAGAATATTTAAGTGTTCCCGCAGCCCCCGGCGCAAGTGAGGGCACACAATTTGACGTGTCTGTGTATCTGTGTCTGTCTGTGGCATCGTAGCTCCTAAACGAATGGACCGATTATGATGCGTTTTTTTTTTTTTGTTAGAAAGCGGAGGTGATCCAGGTGGTTCCTAGCTACAAATTATCAAGATTTGTTCAGGAATTTCAATTCTGTAGTATTTTATAATTGTTTTTAAGAACACTGTAGATTCTTAGATTCGTTTTTAAATTACATTATGCTGTATTTATGGGTCTATACTGTCCTCTCATACTTATTAAACCAGTATTAAAAGTTTTGAAAAGAGTAACTTGTGAGTTTCTTGCTGGTTCTTCTCCATAGGAAACAACCAATTTCGAACTGTGCACTAATTCCTCACGTTTTATAAGTGCCCATTATGCCTATGTGAAGTAATATTTTGAGATGTCGCAACATATTAAACTTAGAAACATCTTTCAATACTCACAGCTGTTGAGCAAATGATGCAGATCATGCGACAAGAAGGCCTGCTCGGTGTGCGAGGCCACCGCTAGTAGTGCCACGCCGGTCGCGTTGCACAGTAGAGCGCGCAGCCGA
This sequence comes from Tholera decimalis, assembly GCA_943138885.2. NCBI lineage: Eukaryota > Metazoa > Arthropoda > Insecta > Lepidoptera > Noctuidae > Tholera > Tholera decimalis. Next base: position 10,755,610 of record OW964553.2, on the reverse strand, counting down.
GCCGGACGGGATGTGGAGCTTTGGACGCTGCATTGGAGCACTGATACTGGGCTGTGGGTGATATCAATGTGGTTATGTAAGATTAGGAATGAATGATAATAAGAAGAAGTCAAAGCCTGCAATACATGTTGGCCGAGCGTTGTTGAGTGAAGGCCAATACCAACATGTAGACGGTATATTTGCCTTGTCTTGCTATCGCTCGGTATCACTTGCCTAGTTGGCCGAGTGGAGGCCAGCGCCAACGTGTATAGAGCTCATTTGGTGCAACTTGTCTTCGCTCGCCGTTACTCGTGATCACTTGCCTCACTTCGGATGGGTGTCGGTTTTTGGTCACAAATCAAAGGAGCTCGCCTGCGCTCGGCCAACGTGTGGGCAGCTCTACAGACCCACTTCTACATTGGTCGTCTGCATTGGCGTTCGACGAACTTGTCGACCGTGTGGACATTATTTCTTGCCTTGTACCTATTTGCCAACGCTCGGCCAACATGTATTGCAGGCTTTGGAAACAAGCGTCAATAACGTAAAGGCCAGTGTCGGACCCGTGATCGACAGGTCGCGGGTTCGAAACGCACCCTTTACACGATGTCCGTGAACCCACTCGAGACAAGCATATTTAGCTTACTTGGAGGGCTTAAAGATTATTAGTAATGTGAATTCTACCCACATTGCTAGTTTTTTTTTTTAAAGAAACAGAAACAATGAGCGAAACGCAAACGTGGGGCACATTCTCGATTTTCTGGAAAATTCGTGTAAAAGGTCAATGAATTGCGATTTTTTTCAATTTGTGCACTTAGCATGTGGAATACTTACCCTTTCATCGCAAAAAGAGGTATCTGTGGGTTGATAAGAGTTCTAATAGTCTCCAAACCTGCCACTGAAAATTTTTTTAAGTTTTCTTTCACTCGTAAGTATATAATCTTACTAATATTTTAAATGCGAAAGTTTGTGAGGACGGATGTATAAATGTTTGTTACTCGCAAAACTGCTGAACGAATCTAAATGAAATTTGGTAAGTAGATAGTTGACAACCTGAAATAACAAAGGCTACTTTTTTATCCCGGAATTCCCACAGGATCGAGATGTACGCGGGGAAAACCCTCCCAGGTCGCGGGCAGAATCTAATAGCCTATATGTTGCCCAGACTATAGGTATAAAACAAAAATAAGTTTCATTCAAATCCGTCTAGATGTTGTAGAGATTAGTGAGTACAAACAGACAGACATATTTATTTAATTTGTGCTCTATTACTGTTTCTCCACCCCCTCAATATTTTTTTTTTGTAAATATATTCAATGTAAGTACAGACATTTTTTACTATTATTTGATATGTATTGATTGATTATAGATGAATAATAAAAAGAATTGACTTTATACATTTAAGCACACGGGGGCTAGTGCACACAATGTGTGAAATACCAACAATTTATAAACAGTTCTAATTATTTTCCGAAAACTTTAGTATTCCGGATTTAGTTTTTCCGGAAATTACAAACAAACTTACAAACAAATTTTAGCTCTTTATAATATTAGTATAGATAGACAAATTATGGATCGTAAGTACTATAACTTACTCTGTAAAGTCAAGGAAGTTCTTCTGTGGCTCTTTGTCAGCATACTGTTTCGAGCCAATACTAAAGAACTCCATGTTAGGAACCAAAGGGTCTGTTTTCTTATTTCTTCCACTCAACTGTAAAACACACGATATTTAGACTTAAGATTGATCTGAAGTATATTGAGTGAATCTTTTGAGTATATTGAGTGAGATTTTGAGTTTTGCGCAAACATACAGACAAACACGGCGAGAGACTGCTTAATCATAGTAAGGACTAATGACCTGGCCCGGCTTCCCACGATTATACAATTAAACCTTCCTCATGAATCATCTATCAACTGGTGAAGAACGCATGAAAAACTGTTCAGTGTTTTAGTTTGTTAGTGGTGGAAGTCTTTGTTTTATAATAATTATGTAAGATGTGCAATATTCTCTGAAGGGAAAATTAATGTTAAAAGATTTTTTTTTTTTCATTAGACTATATTTTCCAACTGCTTTGCAAAGGCTTCCCAAATTCCTCCCATGAACTCTCTCTCGCCTCTTCAAACCAGCCCTTATGGTACACAAAACTATACTTAATAAATGATACTTACAGAATTGATAGGATTAATCCATGTAAGATGATGTTTCTCCCTATGAATTGTGTTCCTGTTTTCCTAGAACATAAAACATACTTTAGAAAAATCTCATTCACACACACTAACATTAAAACTATTTCAAGATATTATCATTTTTCTTTTTCATACCTGATTCCTCCTGAATCTAGCAAGGAGATTTTGGTTGATCTTCTTGAAAGCGCTATGGATGGAGATCGCTGGTACATCTTCAGGCACACATTCTGGTTTGTAAGACTTGAAAAGCCCTAGAAGGACTTGAAGCTGCCTATACATATTCTGCAATACAAGTATTAAATATTGTATGGTGGAAGTTTTCTTGAGACTGCTTTGTGTCAATGAATGCGAAATGTTTCTAAGTTTCTTGAATGGAGCTAGGTCTAGGATGATCATGCCTAAAATTCACTATTAAAAAAAAAACTGTCTGACACTTAAAATTTTTCCTGTAACTTGGGTGCATTTTTACAAACACTGTACTGTAAACCACTATTTGAAAGCCATTCAATCATTAGGTCTGTTGCACCTTCATAATAATATGAATGTCTTAGAGATTACATAGGTATTTCGATTTTTCCCAGATTTTTTATTTTCTCCATTAATTGTCTCATTAAATTCTAATGCTGTACAATTAAAAATTACTTACTATCTCAAGTGCAAATATACTGAACAGCAGTTATGTGATGAATGCATGGCAATAAAACTGAGTGATATACTGTTCTTAAAATGAGTTAAATTGAAATGAGAAAAATATATGTGGTGTTTATCTTTTTTGCAGCCCATTTATTGTATAATGTATATCTTGTGTTAGATTCGTCCAACAATGCGTCATACACATGAAGCACATAATTAAAAATGAGACTTCTGAATCAATGTTAGAAGAACAATCCTCAACTATAAGAATGTCTACCTTTATGGGCAGAGGATATAACAGCCGGCTCAAACAAAGATAGCATTCTTGGGCTAGTATTGGGACAGTAGATGCTTGTAAAAGAATATTCAAACTACCTTTTTCGCCTCTCTTTTCTTGGCATAGTCAAGTAACTCGATAACTCTTCTCCTTGTTACATCAATAGGCTTTGTCAGGGTGTATACTAGTTTAATAGCATGTGGTGTCTGTAAAGAATCATAAATATTTTTATCTTAAACATAATCACTTGCTATCTGCATGTATAGTCTTCATATAAGCGTTTTGGTTCTACTGTAAGCTTGTATAGTTTTATTGTAAACAAAGTCTGTCCAATTATCTCCCAAATGTAAAAACTAAATAATTTCTGTTCAAAAATGCCACAAATTTATGTAACTTTGGTACCTAAACACAGGCAGTTGATTGTGTATACTAAAATATCTAGATCTAGCCAAATAAGTTGGATATGGTAGTACTTCAATTGAAACCAAAGATAATGAATAAGGCTGATTCAATTCTTACCAGAACTTCATAAGTCAAGCTAACATAGAAAACATCATATCCAGTGTCCAGAGTGTCCATATTGATGCAGTCACATTCCATAGCCGCTGAAATAAGTTAAGAAAATGTTCAATGCAAACATAGAAGTTTTTAATATTAAATGATGGTCTTTACTATATTGAGTGTATGTACAATAAATAGATAGATAGGATATACTTTATTGTACACCAAAATTTAAACACACCTATTTTACATTATTTCTTAATTCTATGGTTAAAATGGCGGTCTTATCACTAATAGCCAGAGAGTATTTAACCTAGAGAGCTTATAGGCCGATTTCTTTGAAGAACACAACTCACCAATACGGGTTGGGAGGCGAGGAAAAAATGCGCTACTGCAATTGGTCAGTTCAAAGTCAAGCTTCATAGATATGCCGAGTTAGGGATTGCTCTACTTGATTGAGGGAAAGATATCGATATCGATAAAATGAAGTTTAACATTATAAAATTACTCAATAAAATCACATAATAATATTTAATCATTATCAGTCTCAATTACAAAAAGAAAAACAAGTATGCTGTTATTATTGATTTTTAAACAGAATTAATTTGGTAAATGTTTTTCGAATTAAAGTTTTAGGGTCCTGATTGTTTTTGCTAAAAAATGATAACCGAACCTCTACATATTTCTGAATTATGCATCTTGCTAATTCAATCAAATGATTGGTAGTTTCTATTTCATATTGATGAAAATTAATATTCGGGAATAAATTATACCCAATCAGTGATTTTAAAACCGATCTCATAAAATAATTGGAATTATATTTCTGAGACAGCACTTTTGAACCACTCTCGTTGATCGCCCTTTTAATATAAATTTCACAACGACGACAAATTTCTATTACTGTGGTGGATCCGTACAATAACTTGTTTTAGTGTCTGTTTGAAATTGTAAGGCGTTTTGATTTGTAACACCAATCAACGCTCCAATACAAGTTAGGCATTTTATTTGCTTTATCAAAGCATGGACAATGTAGCCGGCCATATATTATTTTTATATTTTATTTTTTTATATTTATTTTATATTCCATAATAAATATATTTTCATTAAAATCAGTTGTGTCAACAACTGTAGCTTCAGCAGGCACTAGGAAATAATTATTTTTTTGGTGGTACTCACCACCATTAGATGATTTATCTAATGACTCCTCCCTCCTACATACTCTTAATCCGTGGACTCGACATCGAAACAAAGGAACCTGTTTCTTTTTCCTAGGTGGGAAAATCATCGAATGACTTCTCCCGCTCTGGGTAAAGTGGAAGGGAGTGTCAGACTTCTACTGACTAAAAACCCACCCTGTTCCTTCAGCTCCCTTAAGTTTTGGGGCCGCGGTATCTCATAGAGACCATTACCGCATCCCCGGAACCAAAGTAACTAACGAGGGCGATATTGTAATGCAAAGGTCCAAGTTAATTAATATTAGACTCCATCATACTATTTGAAGCCTAGAAAGATTGGATATAGGTATCTTATATTATTTTGACTTTTCTCAACATTATATCAATAAAAACCAAACTAGAAACCAATATTCCCTAGTAACCTTATCCATCCACTTTTCTTTTTAATCTGGAATCTTGGGAAATCTAAAATGAAAACATGCATGTCACACAGAAGAAAAAATATCAGAACTTTCTCATTTTTAGGGTTCCGTAGCCGAATGGCAAAACACGGAACCCTTATAGTTTCGATATGTCTGTCCGTCTGTCTGTCTGTCCGTCTGTCTGTCTGTCCGTCCGTCCGTATGTCACAGCCATTTTATTCCGAAACTATTAAAACTATACATGTAAAACTTAGTAGATAGATGTATTCTGTAAACCGATTTTCTATTTTAAAGAAAAAAATTAAAAAATATTTAAAATAAAGGGAGTCCCCATACATGGAACTAGAACTGAAAATATTTTTTTACATGAAACCTATGCGTGTGTGGTATCTATAGACAGGTCTTTAAAAATGATATAGGTGTTTCTAGAACCACTTTTTCATAAAATCAATCGTTTAAAAGATATAAGCTTCCAAAGTGGTAAAATGTGTGTCCTCTAACTTCTATAATAATGGAGTGAAAAATAAAAAAAAAATATGTCTGTAGATTTTAATGTAAACTTTCAACCAAAATTGGTTTGAACGAAATCGGCTCCGCAGTTTTTGGGATACAGCATATTTTCTAAAACCACAAATATAACTTTGTAATTCTTACAAACACTATGAAAAACAAAGTTATTTAGCGTAGTTGTAAAAATGTAAATAAATAAACTAGTTTTAAGAAATTTTAAGGTTTTTATTCGTCAAATAAATATACATAATTATTATATTATATTATTATAGTTACTACGGAACCCTTCATGGGCGAGTCTGACTCGCACTGGGCCAATTTGTTTAAAGTCGGTTAATGTAGATAGGTATTTTATGACAACTATCTGAATTGAATTACAAAAAAAATATTTTAATTTTATAATTATCGATATCGTATCCAGCCGTTATAGGTAACAGCACAGATTTTTACGATAAAAATACAGATGAAAAGACAGGGATAAAAGAATTAGAATTTCTTCATGTAAGAAAGAGACATTTCCAAAAGACATCAACGCGCGACACAATTTTGTCCTTGACCACCCAAACCACCATTTTAAATGGACCTCTGCGGTAGCTTATAATCTGATTAAATGATAAATAATTTTCATATTATTTCATCACTGATGAATAGTTATGTCATCCATTTAGTATCTCGATATCTGGGAATGTTTTCCACACCACTTAAACGCGCATGAAAGCATGATTATGCGTTATAAATTGGATACAAAAATTTTAAATTTGTAATTATTTAGCATGCACACAGGCCTAATACTTGGTCACAACTAAAATGGTTCGTGTATCGTAGCCAATATATAGGAGCAAAAACTCGCATAGTTTTCGTGCGTCGGGGCAACGTATGTGCGATCAAGTGGTTTTCTAATCAGTGCTAATAGCAATATCTTCCAGACAACCTTTTTTGATCTTTATTTTGCAAATTGTTTACTAAATAACACTTTTACACATCATTTTTTTCGTAAATATTAACTAGATGAGGCCGGTGTTTCCTAACTGACTACCCTGAGAAGAAACACAGAAACAAACTCAGGGGTCCATCTATTTTAAAGTCCATACAATCTACACTGATTTAATTATATGGGAACCTTGTAGGTTTCAGTCTGAGGCAGTCTTAAATAAAATAAAATATTATACTTTAAAAAGTAAATATCCATGTCAAAATAAATATAAATAAAGTCAATTTATATAAAAATAAAATACAAGAAATTGAGATTGTAAACAACACTAATGCTCCCTGTATATCATTGGAGCAGCTCAATCCCAAGCCTTTTTATCCTCAATATAGTCTTTAACTGTGTAAAAAGCTTTCTGGACTTGGCTTTGAAAGGACTTTCAAAACTTATGAATAATACACTGCTCAAATTTAAATTGAAGTTGAGATGTTACAAGGCATGCTAAGACAGACCCCAGAGATCTAATTGTGTGCTTTGATTAAGTATATTTATAAGGAACTTGTAATCTATAAATAAAATAAATAAAAAAATATTTAAATAATAAGTAGATACTCAAATGAAAAGGATTAAATTATTTCTAGCCTCTTTACCTGTTAGCCAATCAAGTAAAAAACCAATTCGTGAGAAAGTTGACTGATCTTCATAATTAGAAAGTATCCAGCTCAGAGCGTATTCCACGGTTCGGTCTTCGACACTGTCTGGGGGCACAATACAAGCACCCAAGCTTGTCCATTTCGTTATAGCTGTAAATCAAACAAGCATACATTAGACACATCAATGGGTAAAGCAAGCATCAGTTTGTCATGATAAACCAACATTATAGTTACTCACGAATAGATAAATTCAACCAAACTTTGAACAAAGTATGGAAATCGTTGTACTGCAAGCCACTTGTATCAACTGCATATGCCAATTCATCAATTTTGTTTTGAAATAAATCTTTATCAAATCCTTTCTTGAGGGATTTAATGTAATCAATTATCTCATCCACGTCAGCCATAATTCGCTGATAAACTCAGGTATTCTTTATCACACACCCATTGACACACACCAAAATATTTTTGCACTCCTTTGTCTCCTTTCAAAAAAAAGAAATTCAAACTCAAAAAACGTTAATATTGTTGAATGACATAAGACAGAGTACAGACGCTTAGGGATACGCAAAAAGTATCGATACCACAAGGTATCGATACTTTTGTTTCGATACCAAGTACTTTTGGGCTCGATACTTTTGATCCGATTATTCGAAGTATCGATACTTTTAGAAAGTATCGATACTTTTTATCTCAACCCTGCTTGATCCAAGATTTAAAAAACTTTTTATCAAAAATTAGAACCGACTTCTATATCAAAACACTACAAAGCCAAAAATAAGTTTAATTTCGGTAGTCGGTGTTATTGGTTTTGTATTTTCTGTGTTTTTTTACACCGCCTTCCGAAATTAAAGTTATTTTTGGCTTTGTAGTATTTTGATATGGAAGTCGGTTTTATTTTTTGCTATAAAGTATTTTTACACGCTTTTTAGTGGGTCGGTTTGTAATTTATCTAGTTACAAAAGCCTAAATGTGAATCACTGATCACCTTTTACAAAATATTGCTTTTCCCGATGCAGAGCCGTTAATTTTTGAGGAGTTCTCCTGGTGCTTCACCGTCAGCTCTACAACACCATATGCATTGTGACGAGTATAAAGTGCTTAACATTCATATTCAAGAAATCGAATCACAATCCACGAAGTACTTATTATTGAGTAGTTTCGGTGGCCATCTGTGGTCTTCATCATAAGTTCCACTTCCCCAAATGGTGCTTTTCGAGAGCAACTGTACAAGGTACTATTAGAAATACCCAAAACGCTATTGGTGTTGCCTATAATATTTGAAGAGTTCCCTCGATTACTCCAGGATCCCATCATCAGATCCTGATTTCATAACAATAGGACCAATTAGAAAGTATACCCTGACAAACGAATAAAAAAAATCCAAATCGGTCCAGCCGTCTTCGAGTTATGAGGTAACATATATAAAAAAAAGTTCAAGATGAACTGAGAACCTCCTCCTTTTTTTGAAGTCGGTTAAAAACATCCGCTTTACGGTTCCCAATGCCTGCGCCCGTGCGATTTCGTACCTCCGAAGGACAATAAACGCAAATGACAGCTCGTGCCCATAAACAAACTCCTCGGAATCGGAAACTGACACAATGGATATTTGGAGTCAACATAAATAACTGGCTCATGCAAGACGTCAGAGGACAACTGAAGGGGAAAAGGACGAGGTTGGATTATACCTTTCAAATCAAGTATCTCCTCTCAAAGCAGATCCTTTGCAAGCGTGGGAAGACATGAAATTCGTTTTCCTATTATTTTTATTAGGCTATTTAACCTGGTGAAAAAATACTTAATTATTCCAGCAACTTCAGTGAGTTTGGAGAGGCTTTTTTCACGAGCTAGAGCCATTATGACAGAGAGTCGTAATCGCTTGACTGGATCCCGCCTGGATACAATTTTATTCAAGTTGGATTGCAAGATTGGCAGTTTTCTAAATAATTTAGTATTCATTATGACAATTTATTTGTGAGTTTTATTGTGTTTAGTCGTGTAATTTCAATTAAAAATAAAAACATTTTAATTTTTGTACTGATTTATTATTTTCTCCAAAATAGGGTACGTACCTACGTTTACGTACGTTATGTGAATATCTAACAGTTTCTAAACATCTATTTTGGGCTGTACTAAAGGTCCTATCAAAGAAACCAATCCCCATTCCAACGTCCGACCTCTATTTACTTTGCAAGGTCCTCACAGTTAGGCAGCTCTTCGTACTACAGACTATACTTAGAAAACACAGGCAGATACACTACGACACAAATTATAGCACTACAAAACGCCTCGCTGACAGAGTTTGAAAAACTGTACCATGTGGAGCAGCGGTAGCGAGAAGACACTTCAGGTATATCGGCTCCAAGCTCTACAATAAAATAAATAAAATACTAAATATTTATCATGTATCCCGAACCCTTTTCAGGAGAAAGCTGCCTGATTGGCTGAAATCACTGTCATATGATGAAACTGAAATAATTGTGGATACTTAAATAGCACAAACACTGACACACACGCACCCAAACTCTCACTCACATACATTCCCTACATTTCACACAATGACCAAACATACTCACTCACACTCTACTCCCTCATACTCATCGACACACACACAGACACGTAAGGTCATTTTGTTTTTAAATTTTTGTATTTTTTTTTTAATTAATTGTAGTTTTAGTCTGGAACAATTGTCTTCTTTTTTTTGTATGGGCGGTGATAGCTGCGAAACAAATGTAAACTTTTGTAGCTATCGTCGTTTTCTTTGTAATGTAGTCAACTGTCTATGTTTCCAAAATAAAGACTTTTTACTTTTTTTACTATTGGATATTAGAGACTATTTTGTAAGACACGTTCCTGCTAGATTTTTTTGCGAAACTTAGCAACACAAACTACACTCCATTCGGGTTTTTTTATGTATTAAAAAGTACTCGATACATTTGGGTATCGATACTTTTGTTTCAATACTTTTTTGGTATCGATACTTTTAATACGATACTGGAATCGAGTAAAGTATCGATACTTTTCAAATTTTGCGTATCCCTACAGACGCTTACAAAAAGTAAATACCTATAAAAAAATAAGGAGACAGCTTTACGAGTATTAAAAGCATAAATTGAATATCGTCATATCCCTCTTTAACGAAAAAAGTCGTATGGTAGAAAAGGATGACGAATAAGAATGCTAGTAAAAACGAAGTTTGGTTTAAAAATATCGCTATGAAATGGAGCCTATTTTACCCTGGCAATTAATGTATTATTTCATATTATTTCGTCAAAACTTAAGTGCTATTATTGCTAGAATTCAGTAAAATTATTGCTAACAATATTTTATTTAGTTAATTATGAGCAGTTTACAAAAATTAATATACGTTATGTCGGCATGGGTTATTTTTAATATTGTTAACGAAGACTGTTTAGAACACAAAATTTTAAATGAATATTGCAACAAAATAACTTTAGGGAATTCCGCAGAAGCATAATTGAGACAATAATGTTACGAAAAATATATATTTGTGCAAAATTTTAAATTTCCAGATTAACACTGGTGTAAAGAAAGATAAAAATAATGTCATCTGTTTACTAACCTTGTAAACGACAACTGAACGCGTCCAGGTCTATGGTACAAACACTAAATGTTGCAATGAAAATAAGCTATCCCAAAGAAAAGGGGACATTCATTCGACTTTTAAGAGAACAAAATTTTGAGTTATATGTAGGTTTCATAACCACATCTTGGACATCGCCATTATGCAGTCCCAAATCTGTATTTAATTGATTTTTCGTCCAATTTTCTTTCTCATACGAGGATTTGAATACGTATTCATTTTGGTTCATTGCTGATACTGTTGGTAAGTCATCTTTAAACTTGAAACTAGATATTACCCGCAACTTTACTTGCTTTATATTCATTTGACATATACATACCTACGATCTTCGGCTCTCATAGGAATTTAAGTTGTGCTATGTGTCTGGCACAACTTAAATTTCCGATTCCTAAGAACTTATAAGTATTCCCGAATACTTATAAGATAAGTATTTACGCAGGAAAAAACAAAGAAGTCACAAAGACCACTCCGTCTAATGTTGTCATGGATATACTTAGCAGTCTTCTAAATAAAAGCCATACTCTTTATAGCGATAACTAGGAATACCAGCATTGCGTTAGCCAGAGCTTTGCTAGATAATGAAACCCATTTGGTGGGAACAGTCCAAAATAATAGGAGGCAAAAGGAGAATTTATTGCCAGAGAGAGTCGAGACGGTATTGCCATGAAATGGAGGAACAATAGAGATGAATTTGATGAATTTGAAATGATAAAATACGTCGGGGCATTGTGGTCAAGAAATCGCAGATCATAATTGACTACAACAAAGCCAATGGAGCAGTCGACTTATTGGATCAGATGGCAGCATACTCCTCCCCGTTGCGAAAATCTGTAAAGTCGTACAAGAAGTTGGCTGTTGATTTATAACTAAATACTGCGATGGTAAATTTTGTACAAGTCAGTGACTAAAAAAAACATACAAATGGTAGACTTTCGAAAATCGATTATGATGAATCTTTACCAAGTTAAAGAAAATACTGTGCCTAAGCCTAACCAAAGACCGAAGAGAGGGAAACACTGCTTGGAAAAAAAGAGGGTTTGGCTAGAAAAACCAGAAGGACATGTTGCCAATGTAATGCAGATAACGTACCAGTCATGGGTAGAAAACAGGCAAACATAAAGTCGATAAAGGTCTCCACTTATTGCCAAAGCTGTCCGACTAAACCATTCCTTTGTTTGCTTGTTTTAACAAGACTCAGAAATATTTTTTTGTCTATGTAAATTAATAATAGAAATATCGTATTATTAAGTGTTTTATTTTAATAAATATTTGTTATATGTTAAATATTTGTTAAATCTAAATAATATTTTTTACCTTATCGTAAAGAACAACCCTAGCATTCTTACAAAAATCTTGATAAAAACTACATGTTTCTATCACCACGCCGTCCGTACCGGCTAAAGGGCCACACGGCTCACTTCCATACGCGTTTTGTTTCATAGCTGCAATCTGTGGCTTGTGGTAAGCATTAACGTCGAACCTGTCACGCGTGACCACCATGGCTCAAATGGTCAGTACGATAAGGCTCACCGGTGAGTCTCGTGGCCTGAATGGAAATGCTCGATTTTTCTTAAAGCATTCAAAGTGTTAAACTGTGTTACCTGTATGACCGTCCGCGACTCGCACCTACGATCATTACTTCATTGCGGAGTTATTTTAAAACTATGATATTGTCTGCTAAGATAATTATTAAAATCAGGGGCGTAGCTACCGCCGTATCAGCCGTATCAATGATACGGGCCCCCCGGGCTACAGAGGCCCCTAACGTGTGTTAACAAAAAATTGTAAAATGTTATCCACAATGTCACCTTATCTCGTGCTTCTCGGGAAAAAATTGTCACACGTGCCTATAGAAATTTCACTGCAGAAATGACAAAAGTAAAAAAACGCAATCTCTTTTTTCCCGGGTTAAGCGTGCGCTCAAAAGTTGGCAACATCCTAAATCGGTTATTCCGGGAACCGGAGAAACTCCTCTCTTCTTCAAACGAATAAAAAACGCTTCCGGAAAACCTTCAGCTAAATACAGTAAAGACATCTCAGTTAATCTTTATGAACAATTAATTTCTCTGAAAACATGCTTAAAATCTGAAATACAAAAAATTCATTCCATTAAGGAGTCATGGAACTCACATCCCGGTGGTAATAACACTTAGAGTATAGAAATAATATAGAGACGCTGTAATTGTCTATATCTTACTTGCTTATACAAATATCTATTGAATCGATACAGAAATATGAAACTACACTTTGTCTCTTTTTAACCAATGAGTAATCTCATTTGAAGAAAGAGACGTCATGCTATTTGTTTATGCTCTGCCTGGCAACATTTTAACATTTCCGTCAAATTACCTACCTCGCTTGCCATCCGCCATCTTTTGGACGCGTGGTTTTGTGGTACATCAGCTGTCAAATGAACAACAACATTGGATTTGGATTGCGATTTTTAGGAATAAAAACGCTCCCAACTAAATTGTTTTGTGCTGTGAGTGTCTAGTGGTGCAAATTGAATATGCCTACTTGTTCAATAATTCTGTGTGGTGCAAGGAAAAACCACAATCAACCTCATTTGACCATGCACAGGTTAGTAGCCGTATTTTAAGAAAAACTTTATCATGCTGTTCTTTTTTTGTATAAGTATCCTTGTTTTATTCATAGAATAAAAGCTCCCAAATGTACATACCAATTATATCTGATATTTAACTCTATTTGCTAAATTTATATCATGTTTTGTTTACAATACAAATGACAATTCAAAATAGTGATGTCTTTTATTTAATAAGCTATCGATAAAAACTAACATTTTTTTTAGTTTGTACATTGTAGAGATCAGTAGAGTAGGGTTTCAAAATGAAGAGCTTGAAGAGATGGTTTTGAAAATAAAACTAACAATAGAAATAAAAATAGCGATAGTACTAAAACACAACAATGTCACTTCGTCATGCAGTAGTTGGTGGTTATTTAATTCAGTCTCTGATGTGTTCCATGAACTGCATCAAACTGAAATCATGTTGTATGTTTTTTATTTGCACAGGTTCCCTAAAAATGAAGTGCTGCGCCAGAAGTGGCTTGAAGTCATTGAAATATCAAACCTGGACTTAAAGTACCACGTGTCTGTTCATTACACTGCAGAATCAACCTTCAATAAAACCCTTGATGTAATAAGGCTGCGTGACAGCGTGATGATGCAGTACCGTCAATCCACCCTGTAGTAAGTTAAAACAAATAATTAACTTCATTTTAAATTTCCCTACGAACCTGTCGGTTCATCCAATACTTTAGTATTAATATTTCTCAATTTTAATATTATTAAATACCTGTTCATACTGTTATGTTTAGCGCTAGTGATAAAAAAGATGAGATTATTCAAGATATAAAAAATACTTTCAGTGTTAAAAAAAGCACACGGGCTGGTTCTGCGTGAAATCATAAATGTCGAACAAGCGTTCTCCATGATGACCCTTACCAGTGAAACACCTAGATCAGATATATAAAAAGTAAATAAAATAAACTTTAATTTGTCGTTCGAAAAGTGAATTAGTGTTACATACAACTAACATTTGCATATATCTTTAACCTTAACTTCTCTTTTAATTTGCTTTTTCAGATTTAACCCGAATTGTTTACTTCTGAGAATGCGTTACCGAGCACACCTGGGTCATAAATAAATTTCAAGGCCACTTTTAGTTTCTATAAAATTAAGCTCAATTTGAATGGGCAGTTTACAATGATTAGTAACGGTTTTGACTTTCAAAAGTGCCTAATAATTATCTAAATAAAATTGATCATTTTACTTTGACGTGGTGATTTATTATGGTGAATAAAGGTACATTTTTCAAAATACTTTGTTGTTTTATTTCTTGTAATAACCTCAGATTTAGTGTATTTCTACAATATTTATTATTGTTGTAAACAAATATCTCTATGGGCCGAAACTACGTAAAGCGATCGCCCACGCGGTCCCATACAAAAGTGCTCCGTTGCGGGAACCCGCAAGTCGCGGCGAATCAGACCCCGCGCCCCCTTTTTCTACGTAATAAATATTAAGTTTTCGTTCGACTCCACGACATGTACACCGTTAAAATTGAACTAGTGACACTTTGCAGGTAATAATCCGGTTTCCGAAACACATGACACACGCTCTTTACGCAGTTTCGGCCCGGCAGTATAATATCATTATTTGCCTAACCTTTTTCAAACTATATATTAGGGTAAGATTCCAGTCTATCAACTGATGCAGCTGAATACCAGTATTTTAAATGCCTGAGACTGCCTATCTGACCTCCATAGTACTGGGTAATACGATACCCTTGGTAAGGCAACCAGTTACCAAGGGTATCGTATTAATCAGACTCGGGCCACTGACTAAAAACGACTGTCAAAGATTTACAAATGACAGTTAGTTCGATACTAAGCCAAAAGCGGGTCAGAGTGATCTTTATGAACAACTTTAAATGTGGAACAAACCCTGAAATCGCAAAAAACCACAGTAGTCCTCATTGATTTATATAATAGTACGCAGTAATATATATGTCAATGGTTGTCCTTCAAGAAAGTCACTCACAAGAAAAAAACAAAGTCAGTCAGTCACTCATAAAATGTAGCCCAACCAACAGTGCTTCTAACCCCTTGTATGTTAATATGAATGTAATGCACTATAATTTTAAAAATTCAGGAAATGAACTAAAGGACTTGTTACAGTTATTCCAAAAGTATAATCTAATTATCCAAAGTTTAAAAGTATTGTTACATAAGTAACCAACGAACCCGAAGAAATGTAAGAAACTCTGGTATCGATATCGATACTTTTTGGTTTTGATTACTTATGTGCTTCCCTAGCAATGGCTGCCATCTTTTGGCCGCAGTTGACAGTAGGTATGCACGCGTATTTTGTAGGTATTTCTCGTCCATATTATAGAAGGTCATTGTAATAACAGCATGCTTTCTACTCTTGACCCTTCCAGTTACCTTACAACCGCAACAATTGAAAGAAGTTTTTCAAAAATAAACTGATTAAAAATTATCTAAGCACTTTAATGGGGCAGGAACAGACTAGTCACTATTGTCTATAGATGCAGAAATTTTAGAAATACTGAAATCGTTTGTTATTTAATAAATTAATTTACCAAAAACAGGCAAGAAAAGTGTATATTTAATATGAATTGTTTGGTTAGCTCAATTTCTAGGAGGAAGCGATAACTTATAATAAACAATAAATATTTATTTTAATGTAATGCAAGCATTTTTGTTTCTTTTGTGCTCTACCCTTCATTTGGGCCCCCCAACTAGTTTTTATACTGGGCCCCTTCAAGGCACCCTACGCTACTGATTGAAATCACATGATATCAACGGCATTTTTGTTTAAAATTAAGGATTTACAATTAAGAACGTATTTGTTTCGATAAGGATTAATATAATGTTTAAAAATAATGCATTATTTTAGAAACAGATTTGACTACCATAAAGAAGTTTATAGTGAGTTGATATTAAAAGATAGGCAGAAGCTGTTACAGATTTTTTAGAACTATTTCAGCTAGTCAATCCCACTATATATTACTTTAGTGTAACTCCAAGAATTTGGATAGCGCAGGCTTAGATATCTCGCATAGACCAAGATTTTTTCCTTGATACTTATCGTTATATTATAGCCAAATTACACAAGATCACTTAAATAATAATTAAACCTTTTCTATCCTATCATCTTTATTGTCCTATCATTAAAATATGTACTACTAACGTGGAAGTTTGTTTTCATTTGGTATCGCTTCTCGTTGGCAATATTAGAGTCTTATTTGAATAGCTGGTCCCGAAATTTCATTCTCTAGGTTTGTTATTCAATAAAAATAAAAAATTGGCCAAGTGCGAGTCAGACTCGCCCATGAAGGATTCTGTACTAACTACACCAAATAACTTTGTTTTTCATAGTGTTTGTATGAATTACAAAGTTATATTTGCGGTAATCGATCTCTTTTAAACCAATTTTCATTGAATGTTTGCAATAAGATCTATAGCACATATTTTTTTAGATTTTTCACTTAATTATTATAGAAGTTAGAGGGGGTACACATTTTCCAATTTGGAACGTGTATCTTTTAAACGATTGACTTTATAAAAAAAATGATTTGAGATACCTTAATGTCATTTTTTAATACCTATCTATAGATACCACACACGCATGCATAGGTTTCATAAAAAATACCTAATCTTAAGTTTTTTTTTATTATTATTTTCTTAAAATCGGAAAGCGGTTCACAGAATAAATCTACCTACTAAGTTTCACATGTATAGTCTTAATAGTTTCGGAATAAAATGACTGTGACATATGAACGGATGGACAGAGAGACAGACTGACAGATAGACAGACAGACATGACGAAACTATAAGGGTTCCGTTTTTTGCCATTTGGCGACGAATGTTAAAAGGGTATATTTTCCATGATCCAGGATCCTCCTTTAGGAATGAAACTTTTCTTTCACTTACAACAATTTATTTATCTTAGGAATTCCATTTTGAACAACCACATGAATCAGCATATTTTATCTTTGAAAACACATCTAAATCAAAACCCGTATATAAAATTTACTACTATAACAAAAACCTTCATCTTTCTAAACTATACTATTCCAAACTTACAAGATCAGTCAATTTTTTTTTCCTATTAAATAAACTTTGACATCCAACTTACTCATCTATTATTTTTAAGCTGCCAGCTATGCAAAGGAGGCCCAATACCTCAACATAAAACCTATAAAATTCTACACAAACAACGAAACCCTAAAAATAGTTTATCGTGGACTTTTGGATCGTCGTTCTGGTATCACTAAACGTCATAGACAAGATGCTTTATATTTTCGCTTCTCTTATTTGAAGTGTCAAAATGTACGAATTGTCGTTTGAAGTAAACAGTATGGATATTTGCCAATTGACTATTTTATAAAATATGTTCAAAATCATATAATCAAGAAGTAGCTTTTAGTGTTTAATAAAAGCCGTCTAAAATGTGGCCCATGCTCTTAAATATGACGCGGGACGAATGTCGCCTCACGCTCCGTAGACTCGGTATATATTTAGTCCTATAAATGGCTTTCATTTTCCCTCCTATGGTTTTCTTTAATTATACTCAACGCGTCTTAGCTAATTTGTTAACAATTGTTTAACAAATATGTTTAGAAACTCATAGTATATTCATTTGTTTCTAGAATTGGAAGCCTACTCGAATATGATCAGTGTGTTTAGAGCACAAGGAGCATTAGAAGACAACAGAAAAAAGCTACTGGAAGAACTGCGCGCCGTTTTGCATATAAGCAATGATCGGCATAGCGCTGAGGCGCGCCGCGTGTCTAATGATGAGTTATTAGCTACAATTGCTGACCAGTAAGTTGATATTTAATATTTTCAGTGTAGGGTTGTTGATTTATTTTTAAACACTGTTATACAAAGTCAAAGATGGCTGAGAGTAACTGAAAGTCAAAGGTATTAATATATTGTACTTGTTTATTAGTATTTCTAATGTATTTTATGCATAGTGATCCTAAAAGATTGTTTTAAACTTGTTATTTTAAAAGTTCTTTTTATGTATTCTATTGTTACATTTATGAATCTCAGCCTTGTGGATCTATGTATGGTTTGACAATGTGGATTGACCACTGATTTTTCTTAAGTTTTTAGGTAATAAAAGTGTTTGAAAGTAATTTTTGATAATATAAAATTTTGACAGATAACCTATTCATTTGAAATGTCAAATTATTTTTAATAGGTAATTTCTTTTTCAAACTCATTAAGTAAAAAGTTATGTGGATTTTATTTTATGTTTAAAAGTAAATGAATTTTCTTTGTGGTTTTTTTCATATTTGTAATTTAATTTTACATAGGTACATACTATATATAATTTACAACTTGAAGTAGTATTAGTACATTATATTTATAAATGGCTTGTAACATTAATATCAAGTGTTAATACATATTTGCAAATTATAAATATAATACGATTTCAAAATGCAGAATTATCTCCTATGTAGTTTTAGTTTTATCAATCTGTAAACATTGACTTTATTTTCTACAATATCTTTTTATTAATGTATGTTATTATTGTTCTAACAAATAGGTTATCAGGTCCAAACACAGGTTTAGCATGGATCAGCGAGGGTCGAAGGCGGGTGCCTCTCATGCCCCGGGGGATTGCACAGACCATGTACACAGAGATTGCTGATAAGGCTGCTGAAGCTGCAGCTGCTGAAAATAAGGAGATCCAGAAGAGACTTGAAGCTGAGAAGCTCATAGCCCCCAAGTCCAATGAAGAGGAAATGCCTGATGCTGAAGGCCAGACAGCGGAGAGTGCCCTCTCAACTAATGATACCATGGACGAGACCATGTACCCTCCCATAGCTATGGAAGATCAGACAAGTAAGGTGTGTATGGATTGGACATTAAGTTTGTTTATGCTATTGTAAAAATAAAACTGCATTTAAGCAGAGCTAGATGTTGCAGAAATTAAGAACAATGGGCAAGCTTGATATGGACAATTGTTTCATATTGTATTTGATTATACTCCTCTTTTAGCTTGTATTTCAGAAATATTCTGTTATTAATACACTTGAAAATTAATAGCCCTGAATTCATAAAGACTTATTTATGATAAATAACTATTTCCTTAACCTTTATTTAGTAGACTTTTGTCCCAGAGTCATATGTTCAGTACTTACATTCTCACTACTTACATAACATCAATAAACATAGCACTATAATAAGTCATAAAGTTTGGTCATAATAACTGTGCATGGTACAGTTACCATGCACAGTTATGACTATACATCTTAAAAATCAGCATTTTTCAGTAAAAATGCGATTTTTAAGATGTATGGAAATGTTCGAGCTCTAGAGATCATATCATAATTTACTAGTACCATGCGGTTTGGTACCAGTATCACTATGTAAATATAAAAAAGTTAATTGATAAACTTTCTTTCTGATAATATGGAGCAGGGATGTTATGGATATGAAATTTCGGATACGGATTGGATACGGATATAGGAATGATTATTATACCGGATACGGATATGAAATTATTTCGGATTATCCGTTAGTTTCGGATAATTTCGGTTACGAATATTAGATTTTTAAGGAATTTTAAAAGTAAAATAAAAATAGATACATCATACCATAACGCGCTATCTCATCTCATGTAATGATATATTACATTTTATAACGCGAGAATTTCATTACAATAACCATCGTGTGGCGCTTCATTACGCGTCATGTTTGGAGTCATGGTGTAATGCAACATTCCCCGGTACTAAATGTAATGTCATATAACATTACTTTCTAACGCACTGTTTTGCGCATGTTTACTTGTGTGTTTCGCCGCCGCCGGGCCGATCAAAACAACTTGTCATAACGTGTCTCAATTAGGCTCCGCACCTATCCGATATTATCCAAAAGTTTTATTTCGGATTCGGTTACGGATAATTTTTTATATCGGATATCCGAAAGTTTCGGTTACGGTTACGGAGCTCCCTAACATTCCTGATATGGAGTTCTTAATTCATAAGTAAGATTAATATAGCAACTGTAATTTCTTTATCTTTTCTTTTAGATTTGGGAAACAGAACTTGTGAGTCGAAAGCGGAAAGTTCCAGAGGGTGGTGCAATACCAGATGAAGCTAGCACTTCTGTCAAAAATAGGAGGAACATACCTGCCAACACCAACCAAAAACATCTCAATTTGTCACAGATTTATTCTAAGTTCTCACAGCCAGCCACAAGTAAGTTGGCTATACATTATATTTGTTGCTTCATAATGATTCAAATACAAAAATATTTTTTTTTAAATTTATTTCCTATAGGGCCTAATTGTCTCTTATAAAACGCCAAAAGCTAGTGCAATTTTACTACATAAACCAAGTATTCCAGTATTCAGTCTAACAATAAAATATTTCTGCGCAGGTAAACCATCAGGGCAGTCAAAACACTCATATAATCAAGTGAGCAAAGTGTCAACCAGTAAACCGAGTCAAACCCACGGTCCGCGCTCGGCGCCGCATAAGAGCAGGTCTCATAAGAGTGCTAAGGGAGCACAAATTTTATCTAAGTCGCAAATGAAAAAACAAGAACTTCCAGCTTCTCCTAACAAACAGTACAATCCAACCTCTATGCAGATGGAGTATTCAGGCCCTCCTAACACTTTCCAAGCTAGCTATGCTCAATCTATATTAGGTAATAAAACAAAACCCGACTATTTGGATGAAATAAAGCCTAAAGTGTTGTCTTCCCCGGGAATGGTGACGGACTCGCCTACTATGCAGCTACTTACACAGCCTGCGACCGTCCCACACGAGCTCGAAGTGTCAGAGAACGCACATCCTGACGACCCCGCGTCCCTACAAGCTCAGAGCACTCCCGTCACTCACAAACAGTCGATATCCGGAAAACCTTGCCAACTTATCATAAAGAATCGCGGTGAAATAAGCACAGACAAAAAAGTACAAATGTCTGACCTCAAGTTGTTACAGAAGCCTTCTGAGGGAATCAAGCTGTTGTCCAACAGACAAGTAGTTGTCGCACCCAGTTCTACTCAGAAAGCGTTGAACACGCCGGGAAAACTAGTGACTACTAAAGTGATCGGTTCAATACCAAAATCACGTAATACAAGCACGCCCCTTATGTCAGAGAAAATGATTGTTGTCTCGAAGCCTTCATCTGAAAGTAGAAACATGCCTAGCTCTAAAGTAATAATAACGTCCGCCGTCAGCACGGCGCACCGAGACGCCCACCCAACTAGTACAAACAGCATATCAAACAAATTAACAGAAACACTTACACCTAAGGGCATTCCTGCCACTGATCTCAAAGTATCAGCAAAAGCAGTCGTTTTGAATCCTAAATCAGGACAAAAAATGGTCGTGTTACCGGCAAAAGGTCGAACGAAACCGGGGAACGACGCACAGATACCACTAATACATTTCAAGGGTATACCAACTGCCATGAAGTTAGTACCAGTGAGTTCCCAACCTATTCCACAAGTTCCAAAAGCGCCCACTATGACTGTAATGTCTAAACCTACAACAGTTAGCTCCATTCCATCAAATGCTAAAATAGTTGGTGTGGAGACAATTAAAACCGCGAACTTAGCGGACATTGTACCAGTAAAGGGTTTGGCTCCCGTGGCTACTCCTAAAATTTCCAATCCTATCGTTCGACCATCTAGTGCAAAAGGCAGCGTTATAGTAGTACAAAAGGGTACGACGATAGGTAAAGCATTAACATTTGCTAAAAATGGGAATGACATGTCTAAAGTAATAATGGGTAAAAACGTTAATCAACTACTGCAAGCATCAAAGGCTGACCAAACCGAAGCAGGCAAGTGTACCGGCAATGTCATTGTATTGGAGTTGAACAACGAACAGACTGGTCGCACGACCACCATGTCAGAGATATTAGATAGTC
This sequence comes from Tholera decimalis, assembly GCA_943138885.2. Lineage (NCBI taxonomy): Eukaryota > Metazoa > Arthropoda > Insecta > Lepidoptera > Noctuidae > Tholera > Tholera decimalis. The sequence goes on along the minus strand of OW964553.2, from coordinate 10,733,305 downwards.
GCGGAAGTAACGCACCCCGAATATCCGACGAGGGAAAGATGACTCAAATTACCCCAGACACACCAGTACTGTTTGAAAATCAAATGACAGAAGAAACTTGCAATGCCAGCAGCTTAGATTCTACTGTTGGAAGCATAGGAGAAATAGTACCCATGGAAGAGGGGAGTTTATCATTAATCGGAAAAGATGAAGGGAAATCTAATTTCACTAAAGAATCAGAAGGTGTCAAAGATTCATCGAGTGTCACAGACTGGGAAATGGAACTTGACACAGTCTCGAGAAAGGGAAAAGATGAGGATAAGTTAAATTCCTTACACCTAGACCTGGGCATGTCCAGTGACAGCGACAGTGAATACATGTCGACCAGTCACAAGTCAAAGAGCAAACATTCGTCACAGGAGATCATACAGCGGGCAACACCAAGCGGTAATCTTTACATTTGATTCCACCTTTATTTTTATTTTTGTTTGTTCCTCTAATAATTTGTAAGAATACCTAAATATTTGTTCAGGTGAGAGCAGCGAAATGTACAGCAGTTCGAGCGCAATGTCCCTCGCGACCAGAACGTTGCTCAGCCAGCTACAAGACGAAGGGTCGTCGAGTAACGATTCGTCGTTCGCGCTCAAAACTAAAATTGAAAAACTAAAAGAGATCGATTCAAAACTAGATAGATCAGAGTCCGAAGCACTTACGAAAGCGAAAGAGAAACTTTCCCAAAAAGTTAGAGAAGCTCAATCACAACAGAAGAGAATAGACATTTATAGCACTGCAATCACAACTACTGATATCAATCTAGATTCGTTCTCGTATCTGGACGAGGGCGATATGATGGCCGGGGACGACGTGTTCGCGACGGTGGAGGCGAAGGCACGTGAGCCTAGGCGAGCCGACACGCTCGACGATCAACTAAGCCGACTATTAGGCGAAGACTCCGCTAACTCGACTGACTCACAAACTGTAAGTGAAAGTATGCCTTTAAATAAATAAATGAGCAATAAAGTAGGTTAAATAAAATGATGGAGCCTGTGGAAGATATCTTAAATAAAATGTAATGAACTTAGAGTAAGCGCGGACATATAATGTGAAGTGTAAAGTGGTGACATTGACAGTCTCAAAGAAGGAGTGATCATAGTGCTGTTTTGTTTGTTCTGTTAAAATATACAGGTTTTTAAAGGTGTTTGTATACTATCTGCGTATTACATACTTCCCGTCATAACAAAGAGGCTAACAGATTAAAACAACAGCTTAGTAGTAGTTCATGGATATTCCAATAATCTCCTCTGCAAATACATTCTAGATCTTAAAATCAGCAGTTTACTTTTTATTTTTAATAGTTTACAAGACTTCAATTCGTTAATAGTACAGAATAAAAAGTAATATTAATTATATCATTAAAATAATGTTCAGTAGGTTTGGTTTACACACACTCAAGATTTTTGAAATAAAACATTCATGAATAACGCATAACTTATTTATTCATGTAAATTCATACAACTTTGCATTTGCTTAGCTACATACACAATCAAGATCACATATATTTTACAGTAACTAAATGTAAATGTATATTGCTTTTATGTGCAGGGCCGCGCTGACCTAAGACAGCGCCTGTGTGCAAAATCTATGAAGCGCCTACGATTTTAACACAGGCGTGAGTATTGTCTTGGGTCTCCGAAGACAATACTCACGCCTATGGTTTAACATTACACTGTTTGTACCTACTCAGTTATAAAGAATAATATGTTGTAGTTTTACAAAAATAATTTCAATAATTATTAATGCTGGCATTACATTCGGCGCCCCTTCTGCTTTGGCGCCTGTGTGCGTCGCACACTTCGCACATAGGGACGGCTCGGCCCTGTTTATGTGTATATAACTGCAGGTCAGTAAGTAACCTGCATTCAATAAGTGCATATATTATTATAAATGCATGTAATTATAATGCATACAGTGTAGTACAATTACAAGCCGTAAAAATGGCACAAGGAGTCAGAACCTAATAATGAATAATTGTCATTGTAGATTTCTGCTGTCTCCTGTGACACTATAGCGTGATGCGTTATACTAACGCCAGGTTCTATAAATTGGTTTTAATTGAATTATATTATCATCTATGTGATTGTTTGATTTAAACGATTATTATATTAATAAAATATGGGACCTGCAGTACCTACCATTTTAAATTCAGGTTTTCTGCTTGGTCCCAGGTATATTTTACTGTGGAATGTAATTTGAAGCCTAGTTTTAGTTTACCAAGGCAACTTTCTCAAGTAGTACCTACACATTAGAACGCACATTGTTTCTAGATTTTTAATTCCTGATAATGAATTTTTATTATTTCGTTATGTTATTTACCACTGATTTTAGATGTAAACGGCCTCGTTAATAGTTTTAATTTCAATGTATGTTTGTTTTTGTGTGTGTTTGTAGAAGACTGGATTTTATCCGATTTCGAAGTTCAGGGTGCAGTCTCACAGCTACAATGTTACAATAACATAAATATACCAGCTATTTACTACATAATGATAAATCCTACATAAAGTAATAATATAAAGATTTGTTTACTTATATACATTTATTTTTTAGGTTTTCATACATAGTCACCTGTAATATTTAATCACATTATTTATTTCACAAGTTTTACTCAGTTAAATATTTTTTAAATATGTATAGCAAACATAGCAATAATTTTATTTTCATAATACCATGCTAAGAAATCTAAAGGTGTACATAATATTGTAAAAATGCAGTTTTAGTGTTATAAATAGTCCAGTGTAGAGATTAGATTTAAATGATCACATTGAAGGGTAGAATACACCGAGCTTGAAATGTTTGTAATATTCGAGTAAGCACTGATTACATTTTGTTAAAAACGATACGACCACACACACAGACCTAGTGCCTTTGGAAATTAAATATTCAGTATCTACTTCGGGTATACCGGCTGCTGTTCATATCCTAGATCCAGCCTAAAACCTTTTTGGTTACGTGTACACATACCCGTATTTGCAAAGACGTTAAGTATTATACAGATCGATGATTAAACACGATGAAGTAAAAAAATCTTAACATAGGTATATTATACTAGCTGTGCTGGCGACTTCTTGCGCGTGGATGCTTTCTCCTGTGTGAATTCCGGGATAAAAACTATTCCAGCATCCAATAAGAGCCTATATGATGCTCTCCTTTACCCTCAGTGAAAGTCCTTTTAATTAATTGAGCCGATCCAGAGATTGGCCCGGACAAACAAACAACAATTTAAGTTTGAGTATCATATAAATAACTATAAGTGCTTACTTGGAAAAACACAGTTGTTTAGACCTTTATATACATACTTGAAGTAAGATTAGATGCTCTTTTTTATTTTCATCGTGTTGAGATCTCGATACCCCAGCTACTTTGTGAGATTTCTCTAGGTTGTAACAGTCTGTGAGACAAAGTGAAACAAAACTTGTCTCTAACCGTAACCAGAATATTGTTTTAAAATTCTTCTGAATCGGTGTGCACATTGTTTTTAACAAATTATGAGGTAACTTACGCTGTGGCACAGCTGCCGGTCTGGGTTGACAGGCGCGGAGAACATAAGACAACAGAGAAGGTATTCTATCTAGATATATTTACAGGTTGTCTTTAAAATGGTGGTGCTACACGATACTTACGCTTTTTTTTAATCAGGAAAATCGACGTAATAATCTATAGGAAAGGTTTGTGATTGTGTGACTTACACAAGTCGAATTAAGCTTAGTTTTAAAAGTGTCGCTTAAAATAATAAGTGTTGATTTATATTTGGATTTTCTAAATTTTGACCTCTTCAACATTTTTCTACTTAGTAATGAACATAATAATAAGCACTCTTAGAATCAAAGTGACCTAACTAGACAATGTCTTTTTTAGAATCGAGTTTATACTCGCACTTGGCCACTTTTTGAAAGATTTCTTATGAATCTCTTTAAAAAAGTAACCAAGTACGAGTAGGACTCACTAATGGAAGGGTTCCGTAGTATCGAAACAAAATTTTTTTCATTTGGTTGTATATTTGCAGTATTTTTTCAAAACTATTTACTTTATCTCTTTCAAACCAATTTTCCCTGAAACCTTTCATTTAGACTTTCACTCTATTATTTTAGACACACAATTTACCACTTCAAAAGTGTCTATCATTCAAACGATTGACTATAAGAATAAATAGTTTTAGGAACCTCTGTCATTTTTCGTCGTTAAATACGTATCTTTAGATACACATGTACAGATTTGATTTAAAAATATCCAGTTCCATGTATGGGAGCTCCCTTAATGATTTATTTTTTTAATATCAATACATAATACACCTATCTACCAAGTTTCAACTATGTAGTCTTAATAGTTTTGGAATAAAAAGGGCTGCTACATACGGACGGACAGACAGACAGACGGAACACTAAACAGTACTATTGAATTTTGAGTGATTTTAAATGCATGTATAGTCCCCGGCACGTAAGTTGGCAAGGATTTGGCGTAGTGGGGGTAAGTTCGCGCATCGTGCACTTAGTGGAAGAAAACATTGGTCACTTTTATTGCTTATCATTATTCTATAATTATTTTTAATCTTGATGAAAATTATAAAGAAAGGAGAGAAATTCGTGACTTTATTAGGTGTTATAAGTAAAATACATACATTTAAAAGCTGTTCCTAAATTACCCTAAACCGCTAAAACTTTCTTTTATGGGCCGTCGAATTTTGTGTCGGGGAGGGAGGGGAGTAGTCCCGAACCCCCTGTGATCCCCACCCTGCGGAACCCCGTGGTTATGGAGAAACGATAAATAGACTTAGGAATTCATGGTTATGAAATATTGGAATTGGGTTTAGAAGCGTTTTAGTAGCTTCCGAAGTCCGTTTTAGGATCTCTTTTTCATTTTGAGCTTCTTTTTCCATACAGTACACATCGTATACTAGATATTTTTCTGGCATGCCTGCGTAAAACGGTATTTGGTCGTGGCATTGTAATCAACGTAATACAAACTAAATTTAAAACAATAACAAAAACTAAATTCAACACAATAAAAATAACTCGAAACAAAATCTAAATTTAAAACAATAACTCGTAACAAAAACGAAATTTAAGACAATAAAAATAACTCTAGCAAAAACAAAGGGTACAAATTTCGTGCACGCAGTGTAAAAACAAAGGGTACAAATTTCGTGCACGCAGTGTATTCGGGAGCGAACGAAGCGTAGACACAGTATGAGAGGCCTTGAGTCTACTGCACACTACGCACCAATCGCGCTCACGGGTTGAGGCTACATAACGTCATAACCATAGATCGGAATAGGTAGAGCTGTTTTATGTACTTGCCATAGGATAGAATAATATGGATATTCCCCGAGTCCCGGGATTTGGTTTTTAAGTAGTAAAATCAAAAAAACTATTCTCGCCTTCGGGACTAATGAAAGATTACACTTTCTGGTGGGTAAATATAAGAAGGACGGGATTAAGGATAGTATAATAAATAAATAAACTTGATTCATTAAACCACATATATTTTTTAAAGTAACAATTTCTAATTCAAGAATCAACAATCATTTAAACATTTTTATTCTGAAGTTGTACAAAAACATATTACCATATAAACTATTTATTTTATACATATTGACAAAAATAATGAAATTCAATAAAATCCCGTAGTATCAGTAGGAATCCCGTGGAATATCCATATTAACATCAATGTTTGCGGTCAATGAACCTAAATAGCTCTACCTATTCCGACCACTGGTCATAACACACCCCGCGTCCCGATACCACCGCCGACACCTAAAAATCGACTTCTGCTCATCTAACGACTCTTGCCAAGTTACGTGCCGGGTACTATACATATCTCTCCGGTGACTTAACTGTCTCTACTAGCGGTGGGTGAAAGCGTTACTTTTTTTGTCACTGTCGTTCCTGTTCCAAAAAAGTCGGTGACTAATCACCGTGACTTTGTCACTGCGATCACTCACGTTACGAATAATATGATTCCGTAACTATTTGATCCCAACAACGTTCACTGTGATTTTTGTAACAGGAATGACAGTCACAGTTTTACAGGTTTAGGAATGTCGCAAATTCTTTTGAACAACTACATAACTATAATATGTATTTATTTAACATTTATATTTCCTTTTTTTTAAATGTTTTTCGAAATGTAGCCGGATGTTTTTTTAAAAGCATGTTTTACACAAGTTTTTACTATTGGTTCAAATAACAAATAATTTAATTATCACAATTTCACAGTTCAGAATTATATAAAATTTGCCAAGTGCGAGTCACACTCCCCCATGAAGGGTTCCGTAGTTACTACACCCAATAAGTTTGTTTTTCATAGTGTTTGTATGAAATACAAAGAAATATTTGCGGTTTTTGAAAATGTGCTATATCTCAAAAACTGCAGACCCGATCTCGTTCAAAACAATTTTCGTTGAAAGTTTTTATTAAGATCTACAGCATATATTTTTTTTTAATTTTTCACTCCATTATTATAGAAGTTAGGGGGTGGACGGGACATTTTACCACTTTGGAATCGTATATCTTTTAAACGATTGACTTTAAGAAAAAGTGGTTTTAGAAACCTTAATGTCATTTTCAAAGACCTGTCTACAGATACCACACACGTATAGGTTTGATGAAAAAAAATATATTTTAGTTTCAGTTCTATGTATTGGGAGCCACCCTTAATTTTATATATTTTTTAATAGAAATCGAAAAGTGATTAACACAATACATCTACCTACCAAGTTTCACATGTGTAGTCCTAATAGTTTTGGAATAAAATGGCTGTGACATACGGACGGACGGACAGACAGACATGACGAAACTATAAGGGTTCCGTTTTTTGCCATTCGGCTATGGAACCCTAAAAAGGGCTATAATATTTTTGCGTAGTAATTAATATGCTCAAGTCTACAAAAATCTTATTTTTATAATACACTTCTCATCAGAAAAATCGAAACACCTTGCAAGTTTGTTTTTTAAGGCTTATTAGAAAAATGTGTATATTTAGGAATATATGGCAAATGTCGTTTAATAGTGAATAATATAAGGTTTTCAAATCCTAATGTAAATGTTCTAAATTCAAATTTAATTTTCATAGGTTTCGTATTTTGTTCAATAAGTCATTTTTACCCTGTATGGAGTATGAAGTAAATTGATAAAACAACACACGTAAATGAAAAACAAAAGCTAAGAAACGATTATTTAATAACTTGTATTCCCTCCCCAAGCTCTTATTACTGCTTCCATACGGTTCTTCATCGATCGGATGAGAGTCAAATGTTGTGGCATTTCATTCCTCTTGGATTGCATTTTGCAGCTGGCTAAGTGTTTCTGGGGCAGGATCTATTGCACGAATTCGTCTCTTTAATTCATCCCATACATGTTCAATCGGATTCATGTCCGGGCTTCTTGCAGGCCATTCCATAATACGAGATATCGACTTCGGTAACAGTCTCGTACACGCTCGCGATGTGAGCCCTAGCATTGTCGTGCATGAATATGAAACCGTTGCCAATAAAATGTGCATAAGGCATCACGTGAGGCTCAAGACACTGTTCGATGTACAGGCCGACGTGGCCCAGACACAAAGGCAAGCTTCGATGGTCTGCAGTTAATTTCAGCCCATTTGCTGGCTTGTGCGGTACCTACCAGTCCACGTTCCTTCAGCCTTCTAATTGTAGAGTCACTTACAGCCACCCTACGTACAACATGAAGCTGCTGCTGCAGTTGAAAAGCATTAAGGCGTCGATTTGGTAAAGAAGTTGTTATAATAAATCATCATTTCGTTCAGAAGTGACCCGATTACTGCCAGATGCTGAATGGTGCGTGAACAAACCAGTCTCCCGATAGCGTTTGTAGACTCTATGAACAGACGATAGGCTTAGATGCAATCTTTCAGCCACAACACGATGACTAAGTCCAGAATCCAGCAATGCCACCACTTGGGCGGCTTCTGCGGGCGAAGTATCCATGTTTTAGAAAAAAAAAACTTTTTCAGACATCCCAAAGTCACAGTAAACAAATAAAGAACAAAAAGTTTTAAGATAAGCGCAAATTTTTAGTTTTCAAAGGTGAAATGTACTCCAACTCTAAACACACAATTTGTCTCAGTACAGTGAATCATTTCATTTATAGGATAAACAAATGAAATACTAATTTTGAATTTTTGCTTATACGGCCAAAGCTATGCAATCATGTGATTTTGTTCATGGATTGAAAACTTTTGTGTTGAATTAGGACAGAAACCTTAAAAACGGAAGTGTTTCGATTTTTCTGATGAGAAGTGTATAAACATAAGAATTTACATTTTACTATTTTGAGCAAATTAGTATTCAAGGCGCGAGGGAACGAGCCAGAAGTACGGAATCATTCGCTGTCTCTCTCCTGGGTTAGCCGAAAATGCCCGATTGCGCGTATTACATCGTTCGGTAGATTTCTCACTCACTATAATCACTACAGTGACTCGTGTCACTGTAGTGATTATAGTGAGTGGTAGCTCCTCCACAAACGCCACTTAACAAGAGAGTGATTATAGTGTGTGTTATTTCACCACTGTTATTTTGGAATGTTGTTATTTCAAGATCAGTCACAGTGCTCATTTGAGGAGCAAGATAACAACGTTATTTTTGTCGTGACGTTATTTTTCGCACATCTTTACTACTCGTAATTAGGATCCCTTTTAGTGTTTCAGTTTACCAACATCAGAATTCATAGGATTTCAGTTAGGTCACTTTCATTTGTGTGATGATCATTTTAGACCTAAGCCATGTCCTCACTGATATCCGAAGAGCCCGAAACAGAATCGGTTATTTATGGAACCTCGGCAATAAAGCCGTGCATTATGGTACATATTTCTTGCTTTAAAGAGAATGTATGTACATTCTAAAGAAATTGTGCCATGGGTAGCAATTAGTTTGTTCTATGACAAATTTGTAAATATTACTATAGTGTTATTGTTATTATTTTTTATTAAAAAAATATCATTGACAAGTATCAACTAATAAAATTGTATTAGTACCTATATTTTGTAACATAATAATATACGAGAAAGCATTTTTGGATGTCTATGTCCTACAATAAACTGATTTAGTTTAGCGAAATGTTAATAGGTTTATGTCTATATTGGATGCAGGTGAATATGTTAAAAATTGTTACCATGATGCAATGAAATTGTGGCTAAAATGTGTTCCCTTTATGTATAATGTATCCTTAAAGGATTCAACTATTGTGTAATATAAAAAAAATGTGTTAAAATGCCAAGGCAATGTTAACGATTGACCTGCATCAGTTTATTTTGTAAAAATCATAGAATAAATGTTTATTTGTTTCGTCAGCTGTAAATATTTTGCGTAGAAATACCTAGTACCGTCGTAGAATCATACATGTTGATATAATTTTCTGTGTTTTTCGCAACTTTATTTTTATCTACTTATTTTAACGAATAAATTTTTAATCAAACTTATGGTGTTTTTATACATACTATACAGCATGCGTTTGAGTTTGCAAATTACGTTCACCTTGAAAATGGTACACTTGCTACTAGTTTTTTTTTTCTAACTATATTTTTTGTATAATTAAGCTTGACTTAGTGGAACTGGATTAAGAAAACAACTAAGGCACGAGAGTACCTATAAAAACCCAAGGCTTTCCACGAGGCTCTACCCGAATTGCATTAGTGTTTTTGTCAAAACTTAAAGGACAGTCTTTAAAGAACATTTTCCTGTAGCTACATGGTCAAGGTACTGCATCATCCAAATAATCCATTCATAACGTAAAATAATAAAAAGAAGTTTGTAATACAATAATAAAAAAAAACCAAAATCAATATAAATTAACCCCTTATTCATAAAAGTCTAAAAAATATCTATTTTTAAAACGTATTCACATCTTTTTGACAAGGACATGTAGAATTTACAAAAGAGTCTTATGCATAAGGGGGCTTATTCAGTTTTTATTTTTTTTAATAAATTGTACATAACATAAAAAACTATATGATAAAAGCAATTTAAAAAATAAAAACAAGCTGGTTTTATAAATACTGTGTTCTTTCGGTACATTGGAGTAGAATCTCGTATTGCAATGATGCATGGCTTGGCTGTCTCCATACCTGAAATGCTAGAAGCAAAAAAAATATAAATCCATCGCCGCACTACTATAAGCAATACTGATAAAATTCATCTTCTAATACGTGTTTTATTTTATTTTAAAGTGTGTCTACGGGAAAAATTCAATATAAATCAAATATCAGGTTGATCAAAAATTCTGTAAAACGACTTCAGGTAATGTGTCGAGGGGTATAAAAACTTCCAGGACAAAAATTGTAAACAAAATCGGCAATTACCTTAATTGTTTGATATGCTGACTGCTGCTTTTTAAGATGAAACTTTGTGTATTGCCTCCGCAATGTAGTCCACGTTCTTTGAAGAGATGCCAGCGACAGAAATACGACCGTCCTTTGTAAGGTAAATGTGGAATTCCTTAGTCAGACGCTCGACCTGGAAATAGAACAATATAGGATACAAAATATATTTTCGAATGTTACATAAACAAATTATTATGATTGAGATGGGTCAAGTCTACTAGGTCTACATTGCTGGGGTGTTTGAGGAAAATGCCAACGTGTCCCCGCACCCCAGCAAGTAGTGACGTATAGAAACACCGTGTGGTTTTAGTCAGTAGGAGTCTCACAGACCTCTCCATTTACCATAAGGTGAAGGACACTCCTGAGGATTTCTATATGCATAAAAAAATGTCTTCTACAACGGATTTAAGGACATTCGTCGCTCCAAGCAATCGGGGCCCCAAAATGGCGGCGCGTAGTGCTCCACGCGTGCCTCTCTTAAACGTATAAGGGAGCTGTGACGTGCTCCCTACTTCCGACACTCAACGCCAGTCCGGGGTAGGGAGTTACATCCGCATCTGCGTAGGCGCAAGCGAAGGGTACCCCGGGGTGGTTTTTTCTAGTACCTCGTTGTTGCCTGAGAGGCACATGAGAACCCCCAAAGAAAGGTCTATCACGTCTTCTTACAATATACAGTCGGTCAAGTAAGAGCGTGTTTAACATTACGAACCTTCGAGAAAAGATATTGCCTTTTCGATTTTATAAATGTGTAAAGGAACTTCGTCTCTTTAATGCATATTATCAAAAACATTCAGTCGACCTTGATATTCCGTCGGGTAATCACGTATTGCGCAAAATGAGTGCAGCGTATGCGTCTCGCTTCGAGGCAGTATTCCTTTGTTCTCATCCTAGAGGCCCAAAATTAAGCTATGTTTCGGCTGCTAAATATATGAAAAAATCAACTTTGTTCGTGCGTAAGCGGGTAAAGCGGTATAAAGAAACTAGAACTGTTGATGATTTACCGGAACGCGGTGTTAAAGGGAAAGTAGCCCCGCGAATCAAACAACAGATAACGAATTTGTTGAAATGCCACAAAAAGGCTTGTTTATAAGAAGTGTTTGATACCGACTGCCAAACGTTGGTTTATTAAGAATAACGAGGAGTGGTTTCTTCAGGAAGACAATGATACCAAACACAAGAGCAAACTCTGTACCGAGTGGAAGACTCACTGCAGCATTAATGTACTTGAGTGGCCATCGCAATCTCCAGATACCAATCCCATGGAATACGTATGGGCATACATTAAGCAAAGACTCCGCGGTGTAAGTCTTCACTTTCAAAAAGTTATATCGAAGAAACCGTCACATTTGGAGATCCTTGTCACTAGAATACGCTGTTTTGGTCGAGAGCATGCCTCGAAGTTGTCAGGCGATTATTAATGCCAATGGCGACTGGACAGTTTATTAATGTATTGGCATTTTTCTTTTACTTGTTATAAATATATTAATATATTTAAAAAAATCATTAAGCATTTTTTTTTTACAAGTAAACATCAACTCGCTCTTACTTGATTGACTGTACGTAAATCATGAAATTTATTTTCAATAAGTTAATTTACATTAATTTATGAATCTCGTGGACCATCAGTACAATTTTCTATGGGAAACTATCGGTAAAATTATAGCTTTTCAATTTCTGACCAAAATTTGTCGTTTCAATTTTATTGCTTTGCTATGGAAGAACGGGGCTTTCCAACACAGGCATTACTTGCTTGAAGAGAAGAACTAAAATTTAATGTACATAGTTATGAAATATGAAGCAATAAATTATTTTGTATACTTTTAGATACAATCGATTGGCGGCAAAATAGTTTTTGTGTAGATTGCCAATATTCTTTTTAATTTGTAAGTGCGGTTAGCAATAATACTCAAAATGTTTAGAATCGTCCAACGTTTTGCTATTGTTCAAGACCATCCTGTATAGAACTGGAACACAGATCATATAAACACAAGAGATATGGCAAGGGGGAGCATGGTGCTCGCGAACGCATCTAGACTCTAAGCGTCTGGATACCAGTTTCGGCCATTAGTCGAATGTCAACTTGCGACGTCTTCGCTGCTTATGATTTTTGATAAAATGCCGCGTTGTTCAGTGCTTGTATGCAAAAATAACAGCTGTATTGTAAGATGGGATCTCATTTCACACGTACTAAAATATTTTTTTTTCTTATTAAATACGTTAAAACATTACTTCGCGATACTAGAAACATGATGAAGTACCAAAAGCGATTATTTTCATTAGGAACAAAAACCATTGTTTGTTTAGTACACATCGATCAATGAAGCGGCAGGTGTAATAGCGCAATGGATAAGTGTTTTCTTGATATCCTCACTCACACGATAGTTTTGTGAAGCGGACGCTGCCGGCTTTTGTTGGTTAGAGATGTAAACTACACGTTTGTGGCTGTCGATATTTTATACGTTCCTACTTATTATACGCAAGGGAATAAAATTAGACTTTTTATTGCATGGAATTTTATGGCTGTAATTGTAACGCCAATGAATAACCATTTAATAATACTTATAAAAGCCGTAATGAAAACATATATAAACGTAATATTACACTATTTAACTAAGAACGCAACACCTAAACGGTAAAAGCGGCAAGTTTTAAATAAACATTTACATTTTACTAGTCAATAAAATCCATATCAATAAAAATCCTAGATTCGAGAAGTTGATATCCTAGTTTCTTGGTAAAACTACTAAGTTATACCTTGGTAGTTTTACCAACTACACACAACAACTAATCTAAACATATTGGTTGTTGTGTATTATATCTAACTAGCTTTTTCCAGCGGCTTCGCTCGCATGCATGTCGAAAATTACCCTACGGGAACTGTACATTTTCCGGGATAAAAAGTAGCCTACGCGCTATTCCAGACTATAATGTATCTCTTTACCAAATTTAATCAAGATCCGTTTTGCTGTTCTGGCGTGATTGAGATCCATCCAAACTTTTGCATTTACAATAGTAATAAGATAATTAAATGTGATTTTACACACACATGCTTTAAGAGTAGTTTCTGTTTCCTCCATACGTGATCCATGTAAAAGTATTTTGATCATAATTTGAATATTAAATAATTAGAATTCTAGCGATTAATATCGTCCATATCCGTGATTTATCAGATATCCTTTAAAATATACAGTTTTGAAGTTTCACTGTTTAGTGGTATTACTGAAGTTACACACAGATATAGATCATAATTATATAGTTTACTATGACAAAATTTTACTAACTTTAGTTGGTTAATGCTCCAAGTATGATCACACTTCACATGTTAAGAGTGGCAAGTACGACGGAAACTCCTGTATCGTTTGATTTTCAGTCAATAAAACCTTTTGGAAAAGATCAGATATTAAAGGTTTTATTCCTATAAAATAAAAATATCGATAAAATCCTTTCCCATCGATATTTTTATTTTTCTACGATTACAACCACGTACAACTTAACATCACTATTCGCGTAACTTGCTTATGTGTGTTTATTCTCAAGTCCGTAGCTACAGGTAGAAGAGCCGCCCCCTGTTTGCATGTGTTCTATTTGTGAGTTTTTAGTGTTGCTGTAAGTTTCTTTGTGTGCGGGAGAAATGTGAGCTCGTGTGTCGTTCTTATAGTTTTTGCTTTTGTGTTAGTGAAATGAGTGGGAGAAATGTGGAGACATCTGAACACGAAATATTTCTTTACAAAGCATATCTCTGTGTTTATATGATCTGAGAACTGGAAGCTATAATTGCATTACTAAACATTCAAAGGTAAACAACAGACAGTTCTATCGTAATTTAAGATTTGTTAGTGTTTCAGCTTGGCTTTGGAGAACTTGGACAGGAGTTATTCTAGTGGAATGTTATAAACAATTGGTTGTGTCTTGAAAACAGAGAACATTTGTTAAATAAACTACCTACACGGCATTAACACGTTGAACGCCAACGCGGTCAGTGTTGACCGACAGTGAGCTTTCCCTTTAGGCCAAGCAAAAATCACAGTTCTATCTAAAAGACCAAATATTTTTTTAATTGTTGGAATGACGGGAAGCCCAACTCGAAAAAAAAAAATCTAATGTCTAAATGTATGTTTTCATTAACAAAAGTCAACTTTAGTCATTAATAATGTAGATATTAAGCGCCGGGCAGCACTGACCGACGCGGCCCGAACGGCAAGTCTAGTTGTCGGCCATCACTGACCGACGCGGCCTGAACGGGAAGATGCATTTTTTTTTCTTGGCGTCAACGTGTTAAATACACGCAAGTCAAAACGAACTACATAATTATATAGAATAGCTCATTCTATAACATAAATATTGGCCTGCCATGTGATGACGATATTATAAAAATAATTTAATGGGATTATTTTTAAAGGTCTTGGCTAAATATTACTAGATTTGTATTAATTGATTTTTAAGGTTAAGCAATGTTAGCCGAGTCAGTATGTGGATGGCTGACCATCATAACATATCGAGATACTTCCGTACCTCGTAAAGCATTACAAGCCGTTGCCGGCTATCATTTATACATCTTTGACAGTCGTGAGTAGTCTGAAGTCAAAAAATCTGATAGCATTCTAGCCAAGGAGTATACTGTTACGGACAATCGCTCCAAGTAATGGTGAAGCCAGACGAGCGTAATTTTTTGAGTTGTGAGTCACGTAATTTCGGTCGTGTAATTTCTGCTCTGCAGAAATTCTGTTGGACCGCCAGACAAGCGTGATTTGAACAAGGTTAAAAAAATAGGTGGTTCGTTTAGATGCCAATGTATACGTTTTTATAATAAAATTCCTAGCCATATTCAAGAACTAAGTATTAATAAATTCAAATTATTTATAAAACGTTAGCTATGTCAGAAAGCTTTTTACACTGTTAAAGATTATATTGAGGACAAGAAGGCTTGGGAATGAGCTACTCCAGTGATATACGTGAGCCTTTTTTATTTTTTAAATTTTGATAGTTGATTTATTTTTTATTGATTAAAATATTTGTTTTGTTAAGTATTGTATATACCTATTTATTTTGTTTTTGTTTTTTTTTTTATATGTAATTATTTCATTATTGTTAATGTGAGGACAATGTAGGTTATTCTTTCTTCGTTGTTTTTACTTTCACTATAATTTATTTAATGATGTCAAGCAGTTTGAGTACTTGTGTGGCCTACTCAAACGTCCGTTGGTATTTTTTGTCAAATTGTTGAGCTCCTTAAGTTCTAAGTTGAGCTACACGATAACTGACAAATGCTTGCACTGTCTGGACAGGTCCGCTCAAATTTGCGTGGTTATTTCCTCAAAAGAATACCACAGACATGAACCTACATGCTTCTCATATAAAAATACAAATTGTCTGGACTTTAAAAGAGACTATGACCTCTGAGTTTGTTTCGGTGTTTCTTCTCAGAGTAGTCAGTTAGGAAATACCGGCCTCATCTAGCTAAACTTAACACGCAAAAAAACATGACGTGTAAAAGTGTTATTTATAACCAATTTACAAAATAAATAATTCATTTCATTTATTCAGTTTCTGTTCAACGTTTGTACTGAGTGTTTGTGTAGTGCAATTGATATAATAAAACGTAGTGGATTTACGAAGCATATAGCGAAGCCACTCAACAGTGAGACTGATACGGTCACCCTCGTCCCCTCTCGCCGCAAACTCAATTCTGCCGGGATTGTGCGCTTGAGTCGGCAGACAACTCATTTTGCGTCGTCGTGTGAATGAAACATGATTTTTGTATGAAACCGAGTGTATCAGAAATAAAGCGACTGAAATTGTGATGAAATTATGTTTTGACCACAAACCTGGTCGGGCTTAAGTCCAGTGTAGCAGAACATGCCGATCTGATCAGTGATGTGATTCCACTTCTGCTTGTTGCCGCGTTTCTCGATGCCTTCACGCAGCTGTTTGCGCATGGTGATGATACGGTCAGCCATTTCTTTCACATCAGCCAACCTGTCAACATTTAGACGTTTTTGCTAAGAATTTTTATGGGAGTAGAGCAGGGATTCACAGACTTATTGAGACCATGGGCCACTTGGGCAAATAATGAACTAATGGTGGGCCAACAGCACAAATATAAAACATAAAAACTTTTTTGAAAAAAAAATAAAACCGACTTCCATATCAAAACACTACAAAGCCAAAAATAATTTTAATTTCGGTAGTCAGTGTTATTGGTTTTGTATTTTTTTTTTCACACCGCCTTCCGAAATTAAAATTATTTTTGGCTTTGTAGTGTTTTGATATGGAAGTCGGTTTTATTTTTTTCAAAAAAGTTTTTATTTTCGCGCTTTTTAGTGGGTCAGTGAATTTTCCAAATCGGTTCCTAAATGACGGAGTTATGCGCGAACAAAAAACGCAATGCAGAGTAAACGAAAAGATCATCAACGTAAATATTTTTTTAGACTTTTGTTGATTTTTCAGAAACGGCTTGTCCGATTTCGATAAAATTTTCATGGGACCATTTGGGAAGTATACCCTTTTCAACACAAAAAGAATTTTTCAATTCGGTTGGCAAGCGACGGAGCTATGCCCGAACAAACATAAAAAAAAAAAACAAACAAACATCCGAATTGAGAACCTCCTCCTTTTTTAGAAGTCGGTTAAAAATAGTCAAAAATTTTATTAAGGAAATATATGCTAGTTTCAACGCGCGCGATTCAAAATAGTATTTAAAACCTCAGCAATATTTCTCCTTGAAATGTACTAGAGAATATTTCTGCTGGCAACTAGAGAGAGATGGACTCGACGGGACAATTTGGGTCACATAGCTGTGTACACTCACGATCTTTGTACTCATATCCAAATAATTTCATTGCAATATTCATTATAATAGCAAGATTATTGTTACGGTCCAAAAAGAAGTCTAAAAGAAAGCTTAAGCAAATTGGACCAACAACTGAAAAAAATAAGAACATACAATATTAAGTACTATTGTTAGCCCATGGTGACCCACTGCTAAGCAAAGGCTCTCTTCTAATGGTGTTGATGCTGCGCCCCTTCTTTCCAATTCATGAAAAAGCCAGGTAGGTCGTCCCGCCTGAACAGTCTGCTCGAAGCTTCGAGTTACTGCCTTAGGGCACTTACACAGGGTCTTAATAACAGATTCACAAGGTCTTGATTTTGAACGTCTACTCTAGGACTTATGGATCTGACTCACCGTCCGGTAAGAACCAGGCCCGAGTCAGCGGCGCCGTATTCAGCGCGCCTCTAAGAGACACCTTAGCCATTAGGCTATTGACGCTTAATTTCATTTATACATTGAAACACCTATATTGTGGTTAAAGCACGGAATAGATGAATAAGGTTGGAATGGTAATGTGGGCGTGGCGAGCGCGCCACACTTTGATCCGAAAATCATAGCTCGACCGATTAATTCATTCACCGCGTTTAGTGCGCTTCGGACTACTTCGGAACACAGAGCTCTGCTTTAAAATGCCGTGTTGGGCAATCATAACCTGTAAAACAAAAAGTCAGACCGCAAGTATAGAGCGAGGATGTATATCTTTCCATCGGTAAGTCGAAAATAACATTTAATTACAATTTTATTTGTAAAAAACATAAAAAATATTCTGGTCACTATGAAATTCCAAACATTAACAACATCATTGCAACAAGTTACAAAAAATATACATTGCCCGATGTGCATTGGCGTATCTAGAGATATTTCCCAGGGGGGGCCTGGCCCCCAGTAGTAGAAACGATGATCGCTTATCAAAGTAGCGTCAACTCTTAACGTACGAAATGAAAATTTTCACATAAATTAATTTAACATGTATCGCATAACGGAACCTTGCATGAGTGAGTCCGACTCGCACTTGGCCAGATTTTTTAATTTTTCAGCCATAATTGTTTGTTAGTCAAAATTCTCGGGTGGGCACCAGACCATTCTGGGGTGGGCACGGCCCACCCGGCTCCCCCCCTTCCTACGCCTATGCCGATGTGTACTCGCTTAATCAACGCAATGACCAAGTCCGCTTACAATGTACTGCATGCGTCGCGTCCTCAACACTTCAACCATTGACGTTTCGTCCTTTGCCCTGATTGGCCGTGATGCACGGCACATGTTTATCAATAGTGAGTTACAATCAGTAGCAAACTCTCGATTTAAATGTGTGTAATTTATATGTGTGCGTAAATCGCATATGTAATGGGCCTCTTGCTTGTAGTGGAGCTAAAGAGTGGGAGACAAGCGGCGACACGCGTTCTCATACAAATCAGGAACTATTTCCTTTCTAACCTCTTTTATCAGTTCTGTGGGTTAAAGAGACAAGGGAACGTACCACATCTTGTTAAGTTCCGGGTTGTTGAGGATCTCGGAGACGATGCGGGATCCGTTGATGGCAGGGTTGGAGTAAATTGTGCGGATCATGATCTTGACCTGCGACATCATCTTGTCGGCGGTTTCTTGGTCGCCGCACAGGAAGGTAAGGGCGCCTACACGCTCACCGTATAAGCCTGGAATAGCCAGATAAATTGCGTTTAAAATATTGATTTATTTACTAGCATCTCAGAGACTTATCCACGACATCATAAAATGAACAAAAATGTTATAAAATTGTTGGAAATTGTGAATGTGTCACTTAAAAACCGGTCAAGTGCGTGTCGGGCCTCGCGCAGTGTAGGGTTCCGTAGTTTTTATAACAGCCAAGTGCGTGTCGTATTCGCTGACTGATCGTTTCGTACCATGCTCTAACTAAAAGCCAAACATGACTACCTAACTAATTTGACTTCGTGTTTTGAATTTAAATACGGACACAGAGCTACACTAGCACTACTCAATCGTCACAAGAAGCTAGCACGATACAACTGGCGCTTAGCGCCATCTATCGACATTTCTATAGAGTTGTTCGAAATTTTCGAGTCAAATACAATTGGTCGACTATTACTCGTAAACTTGTAAAGCCCACTTATGTGTGATAGTTTTCCTTTAAATTTCGTTATATATAGGTACTACTGCCGTGACATTTGAATTTCTAACTGTAACCGTTTAGTTGATAGAGGGGGGGGACACTTGACTCTAAAGAAAATTGGTACTTTAAAGCTTAATAAGTCACGAACGGTTTACTTAATCAAAAAACGGTCTTACCAAACCCCTAATATTTTTGAAATTCCTATCCAACGATATCCCACACTATGGGAAGAACGAACAAAAAAAAATTATCATCCCACTTTACATGTACGGGAGGTACCCTAAATAATAGTATTTTTCAAAATTTTATTTTACCACTTTTTCGGCGTCATTAACGTGTATACTCATGCCAAAGTACAACTTTCTAGTACCAATCGTTTTTGAGTTAAACCGCGGACAGACGGACAGACAGACGGACATGGCGAAACTATAAGGGTTCCTTGTTGACTACGGAACCCTAAAAAAGAAGTGCACAGCACTGGCAGAAAAGAAGAAAGAAAAGTATGGAAAAATCTATACATATATGTAAAAAAAAATGAATCGTAGCAATGTATGTACGCGCATAACTTCCGAACGACTGTAGGTACCAAGTAGGATAATTATTGTTTTGTGTTCAATATTGTCAGGACAAGGTTTGTATAAAAAAAAAATACGGTACGAAGTTAGCACGGGGCTTCGTTCCCGTGGACTTTATCACGATAAAAACAGAATTCAGAATTAACACTTGAGGTATATCGGCTCCAAGGTCTACAATAAAATAAATAAAATACTAAATATTTATCATGTACCCCATACCCTGTTGAGGAGGAAGCTGACTGATTGGCTGAAATCACTGTCATATGATGAAACTGAATAAATTGTGGATACTTAAATAGCACAAACACACACACACACCCAAACTCTCACTCACATACATTCCCTACATTTCATACAATGACCAAACATACTCACTTACACTCCACTCCCTCATACTCATCTACACACACACATTCACACAGACACATACGGTCATTTATAATTGTATTTTATTTTTAATTTTTTGTATTTTTAATTTTTGTTTTAATTACTTGTAGTTTTAGTCAGGAAAAATTGTCTTCTTTTTTTTGTATGGGCGCTGATAGCTGCGACACAGTTCTAAACTTTTGTAGCTATCATCGTTTTCTTTGTAATGTAGTCAACTGTCTATGTTTCCAAAATAGAGACTTTTTACTTTACTTTACTTTAATTTTCTTCTTTTGCAGTCGGGTAACCTATAACCTTCTTCAAGCTTCGAGCAATCCATTATCCAAATCCACGGAGTACTTTCGTAGTTCAGCGCATTTAAACAAACAAACTTTTCCGCTTTATAATATTAGTAATTATAGCACTTCAGCAGTTCATTCACTACATCATAATACAAACAAAATTTATAGTTTAGGACATTGTGCATGTGCAATTTGCACTAACTTTGAGTAAAAAGAAAATGTAAAGGGTTGAGTTATTGTTAAGTATATGGAAATCCCAAACCAAAGTAAATATTTAAGTATAAACTGTACTGGACTTAGACTGCGAAGAGACAAAAATGCGCAAATGTGCTGATTGTCTCATTAGGTATACGATGCTCCATCGTTACATGGTGGACATCCTACCCATAAGCACAAATCACAAAACGTTTTGTAGCTTCATTATGCGTACAGCTAAGGAGTGGAATTCCCTGCCGGAGTCTGTGTTTCCTGATCGCTATAAGCTGGGAGTCTTTAAGTCAAAAGTGAAAAGATTACTTCTAGGCAAGCGTGCTTCATCTTCGACCACATTATCGCTTAACATCACGTGAGATGGTGGCCAAACGCGAACCTATCCGCAATAAAAAAATAATCAAATATGAGTTCAATGTCAATACTTGAATAGTACGAGAAACGTCCACTGAATCGTGAAATATAAAAATATAACTAGAAAACCTAAAATACCTAATAGTTCTCCGAAAAAAATGTGTAGTAGCTGCCTACTGAACAAAAAAGACAAATCCAGCCAGAATTAAAAAACCTTACGCAAACATTCTTTTCTGAAAAAAGAATCCCCTAAGGGTAAACGGCAATCGACCCGATTGACGTCATTTAAAAAAGAACTCGGATAAGATAATAAGGTCAGAACTGTAAACACGCGGTTCATCATTCACAAACAAGTATTGTGTGACGTCACAACTGGGTACTTGACAACAGATCAATAAGCTACCGGTATTGCATCGTTTTTATAACGGAGAACCTAATCAGAATGTTCGTTATAATGTAGATATGCTACGGAGTATTAACTTTATAATGATTGTTTTTAATTGAACTGAAGTCAAATAGGTACTGAAGTTGTTCTAACTTTTACATGCACGTTTCCGGACGACAGAGATGTGGAGGAGTACTTGACGCCTAAGTCTATTTTTGTTTTTTTTTAATGTACATGTGAAACCTAACTAGGTTTAGCAGTGTTTATAATAATTATACAAACAAATATTAGCAATATAATAATACAAACAAAATATTTCAATTACTAATTTAATCAAAACTGTTATATTATTGTTTCGGGTCATTTGTTGTGCGTAGGAGTCTACTGTAAGGCCTAATAAAAGCAGAAACCCCGTTCTCTAACAGATTCTCTCTACATCTACTTAAACATATAAATAAAATTAAAGTCTAATATTTCGAAATAACTGTTTTCTGCGCTTATAGTTATTTGCACGATACTAAAACAACCAAACTTTTTTTAATATTTTCTTGGTCTTTTTGTTTATCAGGGATTCAGGGCTCATCTCTGAAACAGTTGAACCAATTTTAATGGGACTTTAACTGGAAGATAGAACAGGTTATAGGACAACATACAGATGTTTTATCCCGGCATTCCCACGGGATCAGGGCTTACGAGGAAAACCTTCCACGCGAACGAATTCGTGGGAATAGGTAGCGATTTATAAAAACTTGTGTGCTCACTGGATTATAATAGGACTTTGTTTAATGTGAAATGCCGTCTCCCTACTTCACTATCTACTTAACATTTTCATATGGGTATGAGTATACAAGTCTGCGAACTAGCTAACGTGGGACTGAGTGAGCCACATTAACAGCATGCACGAGGATAGAAGAGCCAGGATTGTCATCCAATGGCTGTCTAGACGGACGCCTCAAGAGGCAGGATTATCCAGAGAAAGAAGCAATTAATGTTAGCATGGGATCGGCCTTTACCCAGCAATAAAACACGAGCTAACTAAAAATAATACCTAATATCGGAATAGAAAATGGTATCTTACTGATACAGTAATCCGTATCTTACAACTATATTTGAAGCACATCATAAATATTACGTCACAAAGATGTATTACCTTCTGATAACCAACAATCTATCAATGTCTAGTGCACCAATTTTGCACGTTTATCTCGCTAGTCAATGCTTAACCTTGCAAACCAGGCGAGGACAAATCGAGTTCTTTTATATACTTATGGAAATGTTCCAGGTTTTCTTTTTAGCCAACTGTACTGATATTGTTTAAGAAACCTTTTAGGTGAAGAGCCATGAAGTTAAATCTACTTAAAATTCTCAAACCAGTCTTTATCATGCTTTGACGCTCCGGCTTTAATGTTTTAGCGCCATTCAGGTCTCTTATTGGTGCATTTTTCCCAACTCTTATCACAAAACACATTAATAAAATCTTCCTTATAATTCACTCTATGTGATGATGATGATGTGTATGATGAAAATATGTGCAGTAAAAAAATAATTTTTCAAATCGGTCCAGCCGTCTTCGAGTTATGAGGTTACATACATAAAACAGTCTGAATTCCAAAACTAATGAAAACCCGATTGCAGAAGTCTTTAAACATATACGGCATACCTACTAACCGTATCGAAAGATTCCGAAAAGTACGAGTTAGACTATTTATCCCTGTGCACACACAAAATACTTAAATCTTAAAACGCAAACCAACTTACCCATATTTTTGGCAAAACTCTGAGCCAACATCATCTGATGGCCGTCCTGCTCGAAGAGACGTACCGCAAACGCGTCGTTGTCAACACTACCGGTAGCGAATCCTTGGTACGCCATGTCGAAGAATGGGAACACCTTCTTCTCTTTGATGACCTGTAAATTTCATAAATTTAGAGTTCCTTCTCGTCGGTCAACCTATGAGGTTGTCGGCTGGTTAACCAGACTTGCCTGTGGCGGCCTAACTAAATAATTGAAGCGTCCAGCCAAGACTTACAAAAAAATTACAAGCTAAGGACACCCCCTGTGCGGTACGGACCTCGGTTTAGGGCGCCGCTGGGGGAGGGCAGCTAGGGACAGGCTGATCCAGCCTGTCCCTAGCTGCCCTGGACAAGGATTATTTAGGGACAAATTTAAAACTACTGGTTTAGGGGCGCGGGCTGGCTCTGAATCGGGGGTACTACAATAACACGTGAACTTTTAGAGCTAAATAAATGAAGCTGGACTTTTCATAATCTCCGTGTGCCATGACCGTTCTCTTGAAAACTAAAGTTCAGTGTTCAGAAATATATTTTCTGGATATATCTTGGATTTGCATAACAGACAGTCCACCTGGTGGTGAATGGGTACCGTTCTGCAAAACCAGAGGCACTGCAAGTGCGACGATAAGAGACAAATGATCTATCTCTCAGATTGGATAACTGCAAGCAATTATCGCTGGCAGCAGAAATCGAGGGTGTGTTGGTGGTATCATCATCAGTCAAGCTGCAGAATTTTTAGATCACTTTTAACGATAAAATAAATAAATTACATCTCATTATTTCACTGTTTTTGGTTATGGTAAAGTGGAGTATATCATGCTGAGCTTTCATACTTTTATTATGATATCAAATCATCGCTGCGGCAATAAGGGAAATAGAGAAGCACCTGTCTCAGCGCAAACTTGTACATTATAATATCTCCCGAAACCACTAAAATTGCCGGGGTTGCGGTAATATTCTAACGAAATACCGCGGACCCACGCGCAAGGGCAACTGCAGGAACAGGCTGATGGGTTTTTAGTCCGATAGGGCCAATGAAGCCAAGAACGTTCTAACGAAATACCGCGGACCCACACGCAAGGACAAATGCAGGAACAGGATGGGAATTTATTCCGATAGGGCCACTGAAGCCAAGAATGTTCTAACGAAATACCGCGGACCCACACGAAAAGGCAACTGCAGGAACAGAATGGGTTTTTAGTCCGATAGGGCCATTGAAACCAAGAATGTTCTAATGAAATACCGCGGACCCACACGAAAAGGCAACTGCAGGAACAGGATGGGTTTTTAGTCCGATAGGGTCATTGAAGCCAAGAATGTTCTAACGAAATACCGCGGACCCACACGAAAAGGCAACTGCAAGAACAGAATAGGTTTTTAGTCCGATAGGGCCATTGAAGCCAAGAATGTTCTAACGAAATACCGCGGACCCACACGAAAAGGCAACTGCAGGAACAGGATGGGTTTTTAGTCAGTAGAGGTCTGACATTACCAGGTAATGATTACCTTCCGTTCCATAACCAGAGCAGGAAGAGTCATTTGATGATTTTCCTACCGAAAAATTGATAAATTTTACGCAGTGTCTACATTTCAATTTCACCTTAGATAGGTCAGAATTCAATACCACGCGGGTATTACGTGAACGGCTTTATCGTATTATCAAACAAGAAACAGTCAATATTTTTTTTACTATTGTTGATGACATAGGGTGGGTTTTTAGTCAGTCAAAGTCTGACACTCCCGCTCCACCCACAATGGTAGGATTCCCTTGATGATTTTCCCACACGAAAAAAAAAAGCATTAAAATTGGCCCTTATGACAGATTTCAGTCTAAAAGCACTTTATAGCAAATGTATTACTTACTTGAGACAATTGCTTCCATTCCTCCGGCTTAGGGTCGACTCCAGTGGGATTGTGGGCGCACGCGTGCAGTAGAATGATGGACCCTTCCGGGATTTTCTACAAAATTAATAAAGTTATTTAATAGGAATAGCTCAACATATACATCGATACTAATATTATAAATAGGAAAATAAGTCTGTCTGTTTGTAACACTGACGGCTAAACTGCAGAACCAATTTTAATACAATTTGGCATGGAAATAGTTGAACGAGAGTCAAAAATCGGCAAGTATCATACTTTTTATAACGAGAGAATGTGCCAAAATTCCACGACAACGAAGTCGCGGGTAACAGCTAATGTATAACAAAACTAGCTTCTACCCGCTATATCGTTCGCGTGGTTTTCTCGCGTACATCCCGATCTTGTGGGAATTCCGGGATATGTCAACTACCTACTTAAATTCATTCAGATCCGTACAGTAGTTTCTGAGTGAATGAGTAACAACCATCCATACATTTATACATCCATCCGCACGAACTTTCGCATTTATAATATGAGTAAAATATCATGTTGATATGCGAACATAAGAAAACCTGCTTCTGTTAGCCTACATATTCAGGGTCGTTTCTACAAATAACAACGATAAGGCCATGCTATAATTAGTTAATTTCTATTGTTTTCGATTAATGCTCCTATAAAACAGCTATTATAATATCGATCTCGAAAGTCTACTCTAGGACTTTTGGACCTAGGTTCACCGTCCAGTAAGGACCAGGTTCGGGTCGGCGGCGCATCGTGTTCAAGGGCGGATCCACCGTTGTGGGCATGATGGGCATGCCTACAACCCTAATAGACTTGTGACGTCACACTTCCACGGTATATATCGGCTTACGCGCAGTGTAAGGTTCCGTAGTTTACTACAACGCCAAAGTGAGTCTATTAGCGAATTAAGTCTCGCCTGATACTTCTCACTTGCTTGTCATAGTTACGACTCCTGAGACTAGTAAACTGTATATATACCTAAAAAAAATATTATTTATTGATTAAAATTCGTTCGAAATCGAAAATTTCTGACTATTTAATTGGACGAAATTGAGTCTGACTTCCTCTAATGATTATTTCTATACCTAAGGCCAAAGTCCTAATGCGCGTAAAAAAGGAAATAAGTACTTAAACAAATTCAAAAGTCGAGTCGAACAAGTTTGTACTCGCACTTCACCGATTTTCGGGTGGTTGTGCCCACAACCTTTTTGGAGGGCTGGATCCGCCCCTGATCGTGTTCCATACGCGCCTTAAGCCTGCAATACATGTTGGCCGAGCGTTGTCGAGTGAAGACCAATACCAACATGTAGACAGTATATTTACCTTGTCTTGCTATCGCTCGGTGTCACTTGCCTAGTTGGCCGAGTGGAGGCCAGCGCCAACGTGTATAGATTTCATTTGGTGCAACTTGTCTTCGCTCGCCGTTGCTCGTGATCACTTGCCTCACTTCGGATCGGTGTCGGTTTTTGGTCACAAATCAAAGGCGCTCGCCTGCGCTCGGCCAACGTGTGGGCAGCTCTACAGACCCTCTTCTACATTGGTCGTCTGCATTGGCGTTCGACGAACTTGTCGAACGTGTGGACATTATTTCTTGCCTTGTACCTATTTGGCAACGCTCGCGTTGGCCTACGCTCGGCCAACATGTATTGTAGGCTTTAAAGAGCAATCAGCAGCATTGACGGGGCTCGACAGGGGCATTGCCTGCAGAGGTTACGAGAATGTTCTAACGAAATACCGCGGCCCCACACGCAAAGGCAACTGAAGAAGCTGGATGGGTTTTTAGTCAGTAGAAGTCTGGAACTCTCTTCCGTTCCAACCAGAGCGGGAGAAGTCATTTGAATATTTTCCCACTGAAATTTTTTTAAATTTTCCACAGTGACAACATTTCAATTTCACTTTAGATACCTAGGTCAGAATTCAAGATCACGCGGGTATTACGTGAACGGCTTTATCATATTATCTAACAAGAAACAGTCAATATTTTTTTACTATAATATGTAGTCATTCCAGTTTTATCTACTTAGTTGCAATAAATACGATAACTTGAGTTAAATACCTTTAAGTGCTGACATGGATAGTCAAGTTCTTTTACCTGATTCAGATTGTGTCTACAATATCAGCCGGGGACGAATTGAATTAGTTCGCGAAACTACACAGACGTTATGAGTAAAATAACATTGTTTTAACCGCCTTCTAAAAATGGAGGAGGTTATCAATTCGAAGCGTATATTTTTTTATGTATGATCAATTGATCACCGATTACTCGAAGACGGCTGGACCAATTTGGAAATTTCTTTTTTTTTTTTAATTTTATCTCACAGTTTAAATTAACTGCACTCACAGCAGTCGTTCTTTTCAGACAGTGGCAAATTTAATACTTACGTGTAAGAAAAAAATTGTAACCCGTTTTACGAAAATTACGCAGTCGGGGGAGTATGAAAATTAACACAGTAAAAGTTTATAATATGGAGAACGACTGCAGAAAGATATTTTTCGCTGACCAATATAATTAGGAAGTACCTTCTACGTACACAACATCTATTAAAAACCATAATTATGTTGTTAAGATCGCCTAAACGATAAGGCCGCCGATGGTAACACGGTACAATAAAGAGTATATCTATTTATGTTTTTGATAGGACAGGACAATAGGTACTAATTTATTTCATTATGTTATATAGGTATTCTAAATGAACCCTAAATACACGTAGAAAGTGTAATAATAGAAATGCGAACAAGAAGTGCACACTATTTAGAGGCCTTGTGTTAATTTTAACATTCTACCTCTCCACAGATGTTGACGTGTTTACTGGCAGCTTTACAGTCATAATTCCATATGAAAGAAAAAAACTCCAAAGTGTAGGCATTTTCTTTTGTTTGAGTCTGTTTTCAATAGGCTACACAAAGATTAAAATAATATTTTGCAACAAGAACGAACGTAAAATCCAAATAAAATTTTTAGGTAAGTATAGTAAAATGGGTCATTAAAGTCAATATGAAAACAAACAAAATAAGTTATGTGCGATTAGCTTTTCTAGGAGCTTAGTGTGCGTGAAAATCAATAAATCCTATTTGGATATATTCTATACTAATATTATAAAGCGGAAAAGTTTGTGTATTTGAACGCCCTAATCTTCTAAAGTACTGGATGGATTTGTATAAAATTTGCGATGGAAGTAGCTTGAGGAAGGTTAAGGCCTACTTTTTACCCGACTGCAAAAGAGGGAGGTTATGTTTTTATGTGATAAATTCCACGGGAGCGAAGCCCCGTGCGTCCGCTAGTGCAAAGATAACAAAGAAAAAATTTTAAGTATGTATCGTTTTATATAACAGTCTATCTATGGCACTAGTTAGTAATATCTAAATAATTTTTTGAGTATGTTGATAAACAAAATTAAAATACTTACACAGATATCTTCACAAGCTCCGCTGAGGTCAAAGCCATGAGTGTTGGGGTTGTAGTAACGGTACTTATGGTGTGGCATGTTGATCATGTTACAGATCTGGGGGTGGTTACCCCATGTTGGGTTGGGGAACCATATTTCCTTCTTGCCACCATAGTGTCTCATTGCAAACTCAAGCCCTAGGCGTAGAGCTCCCGTACCGGATAGTGTCTATGAAAAAAAAGGTAAATTGCATTTTGTGTGCGATTAAGTGTTACAACAGAGTCAGACTTCATGTCAAAAAGTATGTTAAACTTGTTATAATGATACATCATAGTTTTGCCTAGGTTCCAAACCCAGTAACTGTTTTCATGGTGTTGATTTGGTGGAATAAAAGGAAAAATGTCGGTGTTTTCTGAGCGCTATAACCTGTCAAGAGTGAATAGGTTACTTCTAGGCAAGCGTGCTCCATCTTCGGCCACATCATCGCTTACCATCTGGTGAGATGATGGTCAAACATGAGCCTATTCTGAATATAATATTTAAAAAAAAATTACTCACCTGTACAGTGCAGTTTGATTTGTCTTTTAGAGCTTTGCTGTTCTCACCGAGCGCAAGCTTGGCAACAGCATTAGTGTAGGCAGCTTCACCCGAAATTGGAGCATATTCATGGTTCATACACTTTTTGAAGATGATTTCTTCTGCCTGTGATATAGAATAGAATTCGAATAAACTGAATGCACAATTATCATCCACAAAATATTTGATATGCATGTGATTCTAATTCCTCTAGAATAATATACTATCAGGATAAAATTATAATTTTAATTTGTACTAATTCTGGTCAATGTTTACCTGTATCCTAAATGTTATAGTGTAGGATCTAAATACCGTTAAATGATTACCGATTGCTAACATGTGGCTGTCAACACATGATATATAGACTTTTTTGGCTTTAATCGGTATTCTCTCATTGTGTTTGCTCATTGAACTTAGCCAGAGACTGCATATAACAAAGAGGTTTTAAAATAAAAAGGGAATGACTATACCCCGAAACGCTAAAAACTGTACTTGGAAAAAGAATGAATTATATTATTATTTATTAGTTTTGCAATTATGACAGTCCACATATACTTCTAAGAAGAAAAATTGTGGTAGTGTCTAGACTTCGAAATTATTACCTACAAGTTGTCAATTGAATAAAAAAAAAATCATTTCATTGCATATATTTTAGCACCCACAGAATAACATCTATTCAACTTAGAAGTGTCTGTTGACATGACAATATTCATTATCTCATAGTCAGACAAGTAAAGAATGTAATAGGTATCTAATGTTAGTTAGATAATATAATATAAGATAATTATGCTGACCTTTCTCACTGATGGCAGTATGTGTGGTTTTCCCGCATCATCTCGGTAGGCACCAACACCAAGGTTGACCTTCTTCGGGTTTGTATCCCGTTTGTAAGCCTCAGAGATACCCAAGATCACATCAGGGGGGCCCATAGGCACAGCACCCCAATAGGTGCTGAAAAAAAATTTTTTTCAGTAATAAAGAACGAAATTATTGAAGTACTTATTCATAATTATTTTAGTATTTCTTATAAGAATGACATCTTCTTTCGCTTTGACAGTGATGTTCTTTGAATATTTTGAAATTATAAGCTCGTGACTTCTTAGCAGGAAAATACAATTTACATTCAAAAATTACTACACCATAATTAAAACATAAAAATATAGCTGACATTGGTTGTATGCTCTACAAACATGCTGACATTTTTATGAATTATTACTATTATTTTTTTAATAAAACACATTGTTACGTAAATAACCAAATTGCCGGACCATTACCTGTTTGCCCTTGCGGCAATGTTGTAGAAATCCACATTATTTCTTAGCACTTGCACTGATAATTTTGCTAAAACGTGCGGCATTTTAAACTGTCCTAAACTTCCGGAGTCTGATGCGCGAATGAATGATTGGAATTGATTAATAAATAGTTCCACCCAATGAGATTTATAGTTCCAACACCGCAACAGCCGGCTGCGCTGTCAACCGATTTGACAGATAGGGAATTGCCAGTTGCGATGATATGTTTCTCCACTTCTAAGAAATTATTTTACAGCGATTTGATTTCATAATAATTTAGGTATCACCATTTTATCGTCTAGAAACAACGAGGAACGAAAAGTTGTCTCTCTCCCTTGCCCTGGATTTTTGTTGATGCTTATATAGCAAAAAAGAAAATTAATTATGGAATACTTTAATAGCTATATACTTATGTGCATCAATTATTTTAGTCTTTCAGTTATGTTATGTATAACAAATTATTTTTCCTCCTGAATTGTTATGAATTGACTACACCACTGTTGAACGGCGCACACTGATCAATTATTAAAAGTTAGCGTCCCATAATTATTTTTAGTCAATGTGTCGGTAGTTCGAATAATCATTTTATTAAGACTTGAAGGTAAGTTGTTTACATTATACTAAAACATCACCGTTATATAGACAGTAGTTTAATAGATATACCTTCAAAGTTATCTCGAAAGCTAAATTATTATAACAAGACTGATTTATCGTTGTTTTGCGCTCCTATTCAAGTTAAGTTAGCTAAGTTATCAGTGAAAATTGTAAATTGAAAAAAATGGTGCCCGTTAAGGAAAGTCTGTACTTTTTATTGGTATATAAACAAAAAATAAAATAGATCAATTTATATTATAAAAAAATATATATTTAATAATGTACTGATATTTACTAACTTTTCTAAGTTTGAACTGTGTTACGTTTAATAGTACATTATCATTTCGATTCCATTATATAGCAGAGACTATTGGCTAATCAAAAATATACATTTCTTTTCCGGTGATTGCCGGTTTCTATAGTAAAAAGTGTTTCTTTAGGTAATCACAAATATTATATTATTATATTGTCATTACATCGACCAGTGAAGCCACTGTAAAACAAAACAAAAACATTTAATGCCAATTGAGGTACTTAATCTTTTACAAGAACCAGAAGTTGTGTTAGATGAGGAGTGATGCAATAAAGTACATAAAATATTAATAACTAAGTTAAATTATGTGAAAACGATTTTTCGATACTATTTAATGTTATAAATATACATTTATTTTACGATTTCAGCATTTAATAATTTTGTCCCCCTAAATTTTTGAAATTGGTCAGTGTGCGGCGCATAAGTAATTCTTCTTCACTTTACTTATTGCTCATATAAAATACTATAAAGCCCTACTTAATTAAGCTTTATAGTATCTGAGTAAAGTAACTGTAAAACATTTATGTAGGTAGACTGACGGATAGGTTGTTACTGGAAGTAAATTATTTTATTTTTTTATTGATTTAATGACATAGCAATGACTTATTCACTAGATCAAATACCTCATACAACGGAACTACTTTAAAAACTGACAACATTAATTTTAATTAACGTCATAACTTGAATGGTATCGTAGCTGTCACTGTTCACGTCAATGTGCGTCGTTTTTGGTTGGATTACAGCATTTTTGCCAATGTGACATTGGCAATGTCACGAAAGGTCATCATAATTCAAAATGGAGATTTTCTTTTATTTAACATTTATGAATCTGTCGTGGGCAGGGCCGGATTAACCATTAGACGGAGTAGGCAACTGCCTACAGGCCCCGCATAAACTAGGGGCCCAAGCCCAGCGCACGCACCAAGAAAACATGTTTCTTCGAACGAAAATTTGATGTGCGTGTGATCTTAGGGTCCTCACTGTTATTTAACAAAATACAAATCATTAGATTTAGTAGTAGAATTAAAAGTAAAAGTAAGAAAAGGGCCCCCGAGAATGCCATTGCCTTAGGGCCTCTGACAGGGTTAATCCGGCTCTGGTCGTGGGACGTCGCATGGAAATATTAATGAATATTTTTTATACTGTCTCCAAAGCTCGGCTATTTATTTATAACTAGCGACCAATTTCACGTTCATATAAGAACTCTGTGCGACCAACTAGAGCGCTTTACGATTTTTATACAACTCAATGAAACTGAGATTTATTGTATTTATGGCAGAGTTTAGTTACCTGCTAATCATAATATCGAATTTTTCCGGTACCTGTAAATTAATATTATTATGATTTAAACTAAAGTTTAGTTTAAATCAATGAAACTACAAAAATAACTCAATGAAACTGATATTTATTGTATTTATGGCAGAGTTACCTGCTAATCATAATATCGAATTTTTCCGGTACCTGTAAATTAATATTATTATGATTTAAACTAAACTTTACAAGCTTTTAATCATAATTATTTTATTATAAGATAACCACGTTAGTTTATGTATCGTATTGTCCTATTTGCTCTGAGATCACATCTCAGAAACGAAAACAAATTACCTTTACAATGCCTTTACAACCTTTATATATATAATGTGACTTATTTTATTTTTTAAAAGGTGGCGCCTTTTTGCACCCTTTATAATCTCATTCAACTGTCTAGGTCCCGATTCTTAACGGTTCAGACCACAAAATGTAATCGGCAACATTAGACACGATGCTATTGCTATCTAGTGAAAGTTGTCCTCACTAGTCTGTCCGGCGTTTTTGTAAACATCTGCAAATTGCCGGCGTCTAATGTCAGAGCGATAACTTAGTTAACTAACTGTGAAGAATTCATCAATATTAAGCGAGAGACATAACAATAACTAAACGAACGCTTGCTGCGTAAAATGAAATTTCAGGGGCGTATTCTCATATCTATTTTATCTTGAACTATGGGTTTTAGATTATTTTGGTACTAGTATTATTACACTGAATACTAAATATAGAGTATTTTTTGTGAAATTATGTTGTATATCTTTAAACTTATCAAATCATAGAAGGTCATTGAATCAACCTACCAACACAACACAGAGTACACCTACATATTTTTAAGAATAGCACCCCCAAACCTAAATGTCAAAATTATTATGACGTTTTCTTTTCGCTGAAAGAATTAGTGTCGAATAATCGTGTTTATTTAGCAATTCTACTTTAAAACGTTAAAATATGGCTGCTGAAATCAAGCCTGCTCCAAGGACTCCCAACGACAGGTTTTCAACGACAAAGAAACCAGCTCTTTTGAGTAAATTGGAAGGTTGCACCGACGATGTAAATGCAGCGGTCGTTATACCTGGCGAGGACGGTGTAATTAGCGTTTGTGATGATAAGTAAGACTACTGACTCATATTTCGTCCATTGTTTGATAACAGAATTCTTTTATCTGTAGGATTTTCCGATAAACATATTCCCATAGTACCCACATTGAACTGTCAACATATTTGAATTTTGAAATCACCCCCTACGTGGGCTGTAAATACTGTCTTACCATCAGTTAATTAACTAATTGCTCGTATTTAAAATAGATGGTTATTAGCTACGTAACTATTTCAATTAGTGGCAAATTGATATGAGTAATAATCTATTGTTGTTATTAAAATAGTTTTTAACCGACTTCTAAAAAAGGAGGAGGTTCTCAATTCGGATGTTTGTATTTTTTTTTTTTTTTTTTATGTTTGTCCACGCATAACTCCGTCGTTTGCCAACCGATTTGAAAAATTCTGATCTTGTTAGAAAGGCCAAATGGTCCCATGAAAATTTTATCGAAATCGTACAGGCCGTTTCTGAAAAATCAACAAAAGTCTAAAAGAAATGTTTACGTTGATGATCTTTTAGTTTACGCTGCATTGCGTTTTTTGTTCGCGCATAACTCCGTCATTTACGAACCGATTTGGAAAATTCACTGACCCACTAAAAAGCACGAAAATAAAAACTTTTTTGCAAAAAATAAAACCGACTTCCATATCAAAACACTACAAAGCCAAAAATAATTTTAATTTCGGAAGGCGGTGTGAAAAAAAAAAGAAAATACAAAACCAATAACACCGACTACCGAAATTAAAATTATTTTTGGCTTTGTAGTGTTTTGATATGGAAGTCGGTTTTATTTTTTGCAAAAAAGTTTTTTGTTGTTTTTACTGCTGTGGTAATGTGGGTTCACATATGTGCCTATATCGTTCGCGAAAATATTTTTTTCAAAGTTATTATAATGATTTAAATCCAAATCACTGTAAATAACCAATAAAACAGCTTAATTTATTCATGTGATAAGAATTCAATGGGTGACACAAGAAAATTGTTTCTGTAGATCATTGAAATAATTATCAATATATACCGTTACTGACTGATAACAGATAACGCACAGCCGAAACTACTGGGCACAAGAAGCTGAAATTAGGCATGTATGTTCCTTGGGGTGTGTAGGGTTTGTACTAAGAAAGGATTTTTTGAAATTCCCACGGGATCGGGATTTACATGGGAAAAACCTCACACCTGAATGAAATTGCAGAAAGCAGCTAGTAAGTTATAAGAAAGTCATGGCATATGGAATATACTTATGGCTTAAGCCAAAAGTGGCAACATGTAAATTAGTAGCTGACCTTGCAAACATTGTATTGCCAAAGAAATTATTTCTTGTTAAAAAAAGTAGCCTACAACCTATTCTCAGATTTACGAAATACAATACACAAAAAAAATCATAAAAATTGGTCAAGTCATCCAAGGAGTTCAATAACAAGCACTGTGACACAAGATTTTTATATATTACTTAGATATGCTTGTAGCAACTAAAACAAAAACCCAAATCGCAGACGAGGCATCACAGCTGCCAAGCTGAAGTGGAACTGGGCTGGTCACATCTATCGCATGTTGCAGCAGAATTGGGCAAAAGTGATGCGGTGAAAGTGAACGGGTGATGCGGTAGGCCTAGGAGGAAATGGCATGATGAATTAGATTGCTACCTGAAGGATTGGATGTGGTAGTGGACAGAAAAAAGTGGAAGGAAGGAAGTGAGGCCTTTCAGCCTTTGCCCTGCAGTGGCTCACTACAGGCTTATAAGAATAAAGGGATAGTCCATGTTTTGCTATAATAATAATAATGTAGCAACTGTACAATATTATAAGCTGTACTAGTAAACCTAGGCCTAACAAGAATAAGTCAAATCTAGTGATAATGCTGGTGTACATAATAAAGAGTATTACATTGTATTCTATAATTTCAGGACTGTGCGAGTATGGCTTAAGCGAGACTCAGGACAGTACTGGCCATCTATTTGTCAATACATGCCATCAGGATGCACTTCAATGTTCTACACACCAGAGACAAGGCAGCTATTCATTGGTCAAGAGAATGGCACGGTCTCTGAGTTCACACTGGCACCAGACTGTAATAGAATAAATCCTGTGAGTATTTTGTGAGGGCTGTCAGTGGCTTACATTTTTGTTCAATTATAGATATGATTACAGTAGATATTTTTATTGCACATAAACATGCTTTTTTTTGTTCATTAATAATTGCTATTTATATTATAACTACCAGACCTGGCAAACTTTCAAAAAAAGGTAGAAAGTGTGGAAAGTGATGAGGTCGCCATTTGTTTTTTTTTTCTAGCTTAATCTTTTCTTTACATATATTTTTTAATTTGGTGTTCAATTAAGTAACTTATATAAACATGTACTTCTATATGGCATTAATATTTTATTGAGGCTTCACAATATTCCACATTATTAGTAACTTTTACTTTGAAAATATTATCTACTTAGTTTATTTTTTTTTTATGCACCTGCCATGTTATATCTTCACCACCCATGGTGAGTAGGAGGTGGTAGAGAATGCCCATGGCATTAGTCTGCCTTTGTACATTTTGTGTTGCATAAAGTTTTAATAAATAAATAAATAAGTATCTATGTTAAAGTGTCTAAGCTTTTTCATTACATGCATGAGAGGTCTTATGCTATACCTCCCAGTAGTCAAGCTAACACAAGAAAACACATTAACTGATCACACAGTTAATAGGTACCTACTAGACACCAAAAAACTTGGTGACATTGTGAGTGTTGACCTTGACTTCATTTCATAATGCCTTCCAACTATGGAAACATACTTAATAATTCATTAAATCATCTTTGTTTGAAATTTTGATACACTGCCGGTCAAAAGTTTGAGACCACTATTATTAAATGCTAATGAGCAATGTCTTTTTGAAAAGAGTAACCTATGAGTTTCTTGCCAGTTCTTCTCCACAGGAAACAACCAATTTCTAACTGTGCACTAGCTCCGCATGTTTTATAATTGCCCATGTAGGCCAATGTGAAATAAAATATTTCGAGTTTAACCAAATTCCTCTTTTGAGAGATTTTCCTTAAGACCAGGCAGTCCTAAATAGTTTTTACGCAAGCTCCGCCTCTATGAGGCCCGGTTAGGCCGTTGTATACTAAACGCTAACGTAGCAGTAATAAAGTTGAATATTGCGTGCGCTCTTTCACCATGTTCGGTTTTGAAACTGCCGTTGTGTGCTAAACGCTAACGAAGCAGTAATAAAGTTGAATATCGCGTGCGCTCTTTTACCATATTCGGGTTTGAAACTAAATGTCGTAAGTCTCGATTCTTATTTCGTTTATAACTAAAGTAATAATTGATCTAGAGGAAAGATGTCCTATATTTGGATAATAAACTATATTTTCTTACTGTCAATACTAATTTTAGACATAAAAGCCGAGTAATCTTGATTAAATTTTGAATAATCTTTAAAAAAGACATGATTTTCGATTAAAAAATGAATCGAGCGAAAATGTTCCAATTATGAAATTGGTCTAGACATGGAAAGAAAAAGATCCAATAAATCATATGCTAAATTTCCATTTTGATTGTATGCGTGATTGTTTCAGAATATTAATGCAAAGTTACATACAATTTAGGGAGCCTCCTCTTAAAAACCCAACAATGATTTTGGTAGTTAGGTTATTACCAGAATATTAAATGCTAATAAGCAATTATTGTTATTCGAAATCATTTGTTTTGCTTAGGTCTTATTATATTTTTGCTGATAAAATATAATACAATGACTATAGTAACTTGCCACCTGACACAGCAGCAATAGAAACAGCTTTGCTTGTTTCTATTGCAGCTGTGACAGTTGGCTAGTGTGGCCCATTTTAAGTTTCGGCTTTCATTAGCATTGTTGTATGAAAAAACTGCTAATTTACTTTGAGTAAATGAATGGTGATACTCTCTCACATCCTAGATTTGTATGGAATTTTGACAGCTTATTTTATTCTCAGGCTCGTGAGTACTTAGCGCATACAGCACGCGTGACTGCGGTCAACTTCTCTTTGAGTTGCGAATGGGTGCTCTCTGTGAGTAGAGACAAACTGTTCGCGTACCACTGCAGTGAGACGGGGCGCAGAATCGGCGGGTACTCCTTCGAAGCATGGTGCACCTCTTTGCAGTATCCTTTTGTAACTATTTGTAAGATAAATAATTAAAAGTGTAGGACTACCGCAAGTAAGCGATGCGCCATCGTTACATGGTGGACATCCCACCCATACGCACAAAACATATTGAGAATACTTTCATTGTGCGTGCGGTTAAGGAATAATGAGTGGAATTCCCTGCCGGAGTCTGTGTTTCCTGATAGCTATATCCTGGGGATCTTTAAGTCAAGAGTGAATAGGTTATTTCTAGGTAAGCATGCTTCATCTTCGACCACATCATCACTTACCATCAGGTGAGATGGTGGTCAAACGCGAGACTACTAGTAATTCAATTTAAAAAAGGAAGTAATACTGGCAAAGTTCAAGGATTTTAAAAGTTTGGATGTTAGAGTTTCAATTATACAAAAATGGCTGAACGGATTTGGAAGAGATTAATTGAGAGACTGCTTCTTATCCCGAGAAATTTCCATGCGAATGAAGTCGCAGGTAATAACTAGTTCCTAGTCTTATTATAATGGGACAAAAATGAAATCTATATACATTAACACATGTTAACAAAGTTACCAGTCTAAAGGCATATGAGTAGAGAACATTAATCTTACTCTTGTGCTAAGGGCGCTCGCAGATAGCAGACTATAGTTTTATCAATATTGTAGTTTAGTTGACATAGTTGTTCTTGTAACAAAATAAGTTTATGCTGTGTTCGCACTACGACTGTACTATTGAGTCGGCTGTCTACGGCGACAAACGGACGTCTTTCCGGTGCAGATTAACGTTTAGGTAATTACAAAATTAATAAACTAATAATTCGTCATCTGCGCAGGAGATATTATAGTGCACAAGTGTGTGCGCAGGTGCGCAGGTACAGATGTACTCAGGGCCGGATTAACCATTAGGCGGAGTAGGCAACTGCCTAGGGGCCCAGGCCCAGTGCACGCACCAAGAAAACATGTTTCTTCAAACGAGAATTTGATGTGCGTGTGAACTTAGGGACCGGACTGTTATCTCACAAAATACAAATCGTTAGATTTAGTAGTAGAATTAAAACAATTTTAGGACTAATCTGGGAATAAGTAAACAAATATATTAAAAACCACAACGTTCACACGCGATTTGGTCAGTCAAAGTAAGAAAAGGGGCCCCTAGAATGCCATTGCCTTAGAGCCTCTGACAGGGTTTAATCCGGCTCTGGATGTACTCTCTGTCCCTTTACTCTCATTGTCCGATGGGACGGCAATCCGACACGACTGCAGAGGGATTAGACGCAGGACCAACGTGATTTATGAGGAATGGGGGCTATCACACCAACAACTTTCAAACTCTGAGCTACTACTGGGAAATTTCTAAAAGAAAAACCCAGTAGCAACCGCCCTTGCGACCACTAGGCCACCGAGGTTACCGGGCCACCGAGTTATCAATAGACTAACGAGTATCGGAACCTATCTACAATGAATATCCTGAACGTATCCCGTCAGATTCGACTCGCAGTCGAAATATGCGTTCGTTGGGGACTACAGTGGCCAGATAACGATGCTGAAGTTAGATAATAATTGCGCTACGCTCGTTACTACGCTCAAAGGTCATACTGGGTGAGTATAAACCTGTTTTATTGGAAGGACTTAACTTCGTCCGGTAAATTGATTTTTTGACACTATTTTCTTTGATCTGCCTATATATAGGGCACAAAATAGAAAGAGCAATGACCAGAATGATCTATTGTCCAGGCCAAGGAAAGCATAATTTGCAGATAAAAATGTGAAAATAATTTTCCTACTTTCATTTCGAAAACTGGCTTACGGTAAAAAGGCAAGACACGGTAAAAATATGTATAAAAATAAAAATAATAACATAATCAGGCTATAACTTTCTCACTGCTGGTGCCCATGCCTCCTTCGTACGAGAAAAATTGGGCCGAAACCATGCGGGCCCAGGGCGGGACGGCCCTAGTCTTAGGATTTTTCAGTTCCAGGACATGCCGGTCATGATGTAATTAGTAATTAAAGAAAGTAATGCGCCTGCCTGAGTTCAAACTCACGACCTAACTCATAAGTCGTGTCTGTAACCACTGGACTACCTCTTCTCTATCATTTAGGCTACATTAACGTTTATTTTTCCACTTATTCTACTAATACGAGAGTGTGTCAATGTAGGTATCTAGCTTCATATTTATGCATTGAGGTAATATATACTTAGTACATATTACCTCAATGTATTTACGACAGAATTTGATCCAAAAGAGGGATCTGATCTGAGATTAATTTGATTATTTTATTCTTCCAGTTCCGTCAGGGTCCTCAACTGGGCTCCTCTGCCCCAATTGTTATTCAGCGGTTCCTTCGACCAAACGATAATAGTGTGGGACATAGGCGGTCAAAAGGGCACAGCATACGAGCTACAAGGACATAGGTAATTATGATATTTTGTTTATAAGCTGCCTCTGTTCATTGTTCTTGGTATCATGTTTCTTTCAATGTATAGACTAACTAATACCACAGTATAGATGTATGTATACTGTGCTAATACAAT
Organism: Tholera decimalis; assembly: GCA_943138885.2. Classification (NCBI taxonomy): domain Eukaryota; kingdom Metazoa; phylum Arthropoda; class Insecta; order Lepidoptera; family Noctuidae; genus Tholera; species Tholera decimalis. The sequence continues at coordinate 10,692,926 of OW964553.2, read as the reverse complement.
GAAAATTCACAATGTGAGCAAAAACATATAACAATGCATTTACATTATTATGCATTTACTGCGGATTGTATAAAATGTTTAACCATATCTAAATTTATACTTATGTTTTTCATGTTCTTCGTAATCCAGGAAGGCAAATCAGTGATGCAATCATTTAATTTTCAAATTCATGCAAACTTTAATGCACTTGTTTTATCTAGTTTTGTGTTCCTGAATAAACTATTTACTAAAACTTACTAAACTTATTGTATACTATTTTTAAATACCACCATAATATAAATGAACCTATATCAATTCAAAATTTTCCGGAAAATAATTTGAACACGCGCTGAACTTGTAGGAAAGCGTGTGAATTGCTTCCATTTAACTCGAAGGGCTTCGTGACTATCATGTCAATTTATACAAAATGCCCGTTATTTATTATTTGATTTCATGCACATAGTTACAAATGCAGACTTAATGCCGTAGTCATTTTCTACCAGTCAGCCAAGGGTGGTGAAGAGATACTGTGGCAGTTGTAATAATTGTATGTGGGGAGCGATAATTAAAAAAAATATATACAACGTGTAACGGAAACCCCATATCTATTCAAAAGGGCTGAAAACAACATCTGGTATGGAGTCTCTATGCACAGTTTCAGCACAAAATAACTGACTCAAAGAATTGATATCAAATTATTGGTTTCATATATTTCTTGAATACCAATCATAACAAACGTGTCACAGCACTACGAGGGTCAATAACTTTCCACGTCACTTGCCAATAACACGATAATTCTTTACGTTCTTCTTAATTTGAAAAAATCAGTCTCTGGTATCAGTGTATTGGAATTTGTAATAAGTTCTACACACGTAGACTTAGGATTACAAAACCCTTGCCATATCGTTTGTTATCATCCAAAGAAGCCGTGCACTTGGTATGTATATACCCTTTAAATTACACGTTGTATATATCTTCCGTTCATTCCAGGATACAAAATGTAAGCAAGCAAACGGAAACAAATTCATAAAATTGAGTGGTTATGTTCCAGCAACAAGGTGACAGGGTTATGGTACGTGGGGAGTTGCGAGCGGCTGATGTCTGCGGGTGAGGACGGCGCGCTGGGCGTGTGGGAGATGGGAGTGCGGCGCCGCGAGACTCCCGCCTGGAAGGAGGCCGACCTCTGCCAGATATGCCGCGCGCCCTTCATCTGGAACGTGCGCGCCATGATGGAGAAGAAACAGCTTGGTAAGTTTGCTGCAAAGATTCCATGGTTCCGACATTTATGTGTACGGCAAAACGGTATAGCGCCCTCTGTTGGCGCGACAACGTATTCTGGTTTGCTGGATAAATAAATGGTGACCCACTTTGACGATAAATCGTTTGAAACCGTCAAAATAACAAAGATTTCTCTCCTTTACAGTGTTTTACGTTTTAAATACAAGCTATGTCAATAATTCTCTTTGTTATTAAGACCAGGCAGTGCAAAATAATTTTCATGCAAGCTCCACCCCCATCCACCCCGGTTAGGCCGTTGTATACTAAACGCTAACGCAGCAGTAATAAAGTTAAATATCGCGTGCGCTCTTTTACCATATTCGGGTTCGAAACTAAATGTCGTAAGTCCCAATTCTTATTTCGTTTATAACTAAAGTGATAATTGATCTAGAGAAAAAATGTCCTATATTTGGATAATAAACTATATTTACTTACTGTCATTACTAATTTTAGACATAAAAGCCGAGTAACCTTGTTTAAATAGTGAATAATTTTTAAAAAACACATGATTTTCTAATGAAAAATGAATCGAGCGAAAATGTTTCAATTACCAAACTGGTCTAGACATGGAAAGAAAAAGATCCAATAAATCATATACTAAAGTTCCATTTTGATTGTATGTGTGATTGTTTCAGAATATTAATACAAAATTACATACAATTTAGGAAGCCTCCTCTTAAATGACAGATGACAAGATCGTTACCTATGGAAATGTATCTTTACGCGAATGTACACCTAATAAAAAAATGTATTTGAATGTTTGTAAAAAAAAAATAAGCTAAGGCTGGGTCATAATTCAAATTTGTCGATTGTACTTTTAAAGCTCCATTTTTCTGTTCTCAAGGTTTATTTTTGAGTACATTTATATAAAAAAATCTAGTCGTATACAGTATTCTACCTTTCTTTATAGTTATTTCTCTATTTATTAACTATTTATTTTTTATTATTATCTCCACCCAGAGTGAGAGGGGGAGTGGAAATATCATCTAATGACTAGATGATATTCCCACAAAAAAAGCATGACATGTTTTCTGGTGTGAAGATAGTTCAAGGGTGGGATAATGATCGACATCGACTATTTAATTTCGCTGAAAATAAAACCTTTTTACGCGATCGAAGCCGCGGGCAGACGCTAATCCAGTCATATACCGTATTCTACCTTTTTATTATTAATCTAGACTAGTTTAGAGAATTAAATAGTCGATTATGTTCAGTAATAATAATAATAATCAAATATCTTGACTTGGCGCATGAGATTGTCGACATGTGGGATGTGAACTCGGCAGTCGTTGTACCGATAGTCATCTCAGCCAATGGTATAATAGCCAAGAGCCTCGACCAACACCTTAGGAGGCTCTCGTTAGGCGGCTGGATCAAGGGCTTGCTTCAGAAAGCGGTACTCCTGGACACGGCGCGTATCGTTAGGAGGTCTCTAGAGCCCTGACCACCGGTAGCTTGGACCCTGTTCCCGATACCGGTGGGCTACTATTTTTTATATTTTTAAATGTTTTTTGTGTTTTATAGAAATATTTAAAAATGTAATTTGTATGTATATAATTAGAAATAAAGAGATAATAATAATAATGTTTTATTGATATAAAAATTAGGATGTTACATTATCATTTGAAGCCCTGACTCCTGAGCTCGGTAACAATAACAACCTGTCTTCACACGCTTGAACAATGCATTATTTATACCATTAACATAAAATTCAATAATAAAAACCAGCCAAGTGCGAGTCGGACTCGCGCAAGAAGGGTTCCGTACTATTATCTATAAAAACGGCAAAAAAAATCATGTCTGTTGTATGGTGTCCCCCCTTTAAATATTTGTTTTATTTTAATTTAATTATAAATTTTTAAAGTGAATATACAACGTGTAATTTAAAGGGTATATACATACCGAGTACACGGCTTCTTTGGATTTGGATTCTTTGGATAACAAACGATATGGCAAGGGTTTTCTAATCCTATGTCTACATGTGTGGAGCATATTAGAAATTTCAATACATTGATACCAGAGGCTGAATTTTTCAAATTAAGAAGAACGAAGAGAAATAATTCTCTTCGTTTTTTTGGTAAGTGACGTGGAAAGTGATGGCCCTCATAGTGCTGTGACACGTTTGTTATTACTGGTATTCAAGAAAAATATGAAACCAATAATTTGGGGTCAATTCTGTGAGTCACTTAGTTTGAGCTGAAACTTTGCATAGAGACTCCATACCAGATGTTGTCTTCAGTCCTTTTGGATAGATATGGAGTTTCCGTTACACGTTGTATAACTAAATATTCTGTGAATATTTCAAGCGTCTGTCTGTTGACGTTATCAATATCGGCAACAAAAATATATCATCTGTGAAAATTTCAACTGTCTATCACGGTTCATGAGATACAGCCTGGTGACAGACGGACGGACAGCGGAGTCTTAGTAATAGGGTCCCGTTTTACCCTTTAGGTACGGAACCCTAAAAAGTAAGTGACAGCTGGGGTGTAAGAAAGGTGCTTAACGTTGCAGGTATCGCTCTCAGCGATAAGACCGCCATTGTAACCAATTTTATTTACAACTAGTACTCTCACTGGTTTCTATCACGGTAAAAACATAACTCTCCTTTTTTGCAGTCGCGTAAAAAGTAGCCTATAACCTTACTCAAGCTTCAAGCTACTTCCATACCAAATTGCATCCAAATCCACCCAGTACTTTCGAAGATTAGCGCGTTCAAGCAAACAAACAAACAAACAAACTTTTCCGCTTTATAATATTAAGTATAGATTTAAGTGTGATTCAATTATTGGTGTACAATAATAGTACATTGTTCACCGAGAAGAGAAAGTGACCGATTACCGTGGAGGGTGTCGTTTGAAGCCCGAGCCGTAGGCGAGGGCTTTAAAACACCCGAGATCGGGAATCGCACTTTCTCTCGAGTGATACATAGTGCTTTATACTACACCTACGAGGAAAATAAATAGTACTTTTCAACATTGAGTACATAGACCATAACGTACTTGGTTTGTATTCTTGCGCTTTTTCACTGAAATAAGCTAGCAAAACAGTTTCAGAAAAAGATGCCGCATTTTTTTCACTTTTCCATTGCAAAAAATCGTCATAAGTTTTATTATATTTTTTAATTGATTTCTGTGGTAAAAGGTTATCAATCAGTATTTTTGCTGTTTCCTTCAACTGCGGCGGAGTTAAAAAATCTTCATCATCATTATCACTACTTATCATTTTGATGGTTTTATTTTACTTTCTACGAAAACTGAATCCTCAAACAAACACACAAATTGAAAATGGCGCCAATGGCGTCTGCAATTTTCACATGTTCTTTTTTCAAATTGTTTATCCTGCCGCCGCAGGGTCGCACTGCCAGCCCGACACCATCCAACACACAGCTAGTGGCCAGTGTCATTTTGCGAACTTGGAGATAAAAACTCACTGTAAAAACTTTTTGGCTTTTGATATTTAGGTTACCGGCGCATAGTCTTACCCAAAATTAAAAAAGAAAAACATCGTAAGAAATGGATTTTCATACACTTTTCTCTCCCGCTCAGATGCGTTTTCTCCCCGCATATTTGTTCGATATGCAATGACGTACTTTCTACCGTAAATTTGATAAAGTATCAAGGTACTTTCCAAGCAGGTGTAGTATAAAGTATATTGTATGTATGTATCAGGTCTCCGGCAGCACCACTGCCGCTGGTGCGGCGCGGCGGTGTGTGCCGCGTGTTCCCCGCACCGCCTGCCGCTGCCGGTGATGGGCTTCGAGTTCCCCCAGCGCGTCTGCACCGCCTGCTACGAGATCCTGAGGCATGAGCCGTGAGTATCTCAACTTCTCAACCATAATCCCTACTAATATTATAAATGCGAAAGTAACTCTGCCTGTCTCTTGTTCCATGTATGTTAAATTCATTAATTAAATGACTCTGTGGACTTGTGAATTTATTGTTAAGACTAATCGGTCTTGATAGTTTATTAACTAGCACTGCCATAGGGGAGTCAGCCTAAAGACAATCATGCTTGTAACCTATTTCATGCATTCGTCGAATGAATGTCAAATGTTTTTTGGTTTTTTATAATAGCATATTATAGTTGTAATTGTATAATATTCTCTAAATAATAATTAGGTATTTATTTATTAATAGCTTTTGCCCGCGACTTCGTTCGTATGGGAGGTTTTTCCCGCGTAAATCCCGATTCCGTGGGAATTTCGGGAAAAAAACTATCCTATGTCCTTTCCAGGGTCCTTAACTATCCCCATGCTAAATTTTATCTAAATCGGTTCAGCAGTTTAGGCGTGAAAAGGTAACAAACAGACAGAGTTACTTTCGCATTTATAATATTAGTATAGATTATTTTATCCAATCACTTCAAACAATATATTACAATTTTTTTGCCATACACCAAAGCTTAGGGCTTATCTGTGTGCTGACGAGTCGTCATTTCTTATTCGATTAAACAAAGAGAAAAATAAAACAGGTTTGCTACACATAATTAATTTTATGTTATGTAAAATCGTTTATGCTTACAACTTTTCGCATTCGTTGTGTATAGAGTTTGCAATTCCTCTGGGAGGTAATAAAGTAAGATACTGCATATTCGTAGGGCTGCCATCACCAAAATTGGTGGCCCCAGACAACGACTTCATAAACACCGGACATTTGAGTAAAATCACAATTTTTCCCCGGACACCGTAGAAAAATATATTTTTATCTTAATGTTTATTTATGGTTTTATTTAGTGATAACATTATAGAGCTTTCTTTTAATAAGTAATTAGTATCTTCCTTTATATTTGGTACCTTACTTTTTGGTAACCGTAAGACCAATATGTGTCCGAGTTTGACCCGGACGCTAATAGGAAAAATCCCTCCGGACGCCCCCGGATGCTCTCCAAACTAGGACAAATCCGGGGAAACCCAGACGAATGGCAGCCCTACATATTCCGAAAGCCTAGTCCCATACACATTTTTGAATGTTGGTACGATATATTTATTTAATAATGTATAATGTTTCTTGTCTCCCTGTTTACACAAATTGTTATATTTTCAGCCGCGAATCCCTGGCATCGTTCCACGATATGAAGCACGCAGTATCGTCTCTGTATATGGACGAGGCGACCGGCCGCATGTGTACGGCCGGCAAGGACCGCGTTATCAAAGTGTGGGACGTCAGCATGTTGCTGGCGCCTGCGCCGCGCCCCTCCACCGCCGACCAGTAGCCAATCACGAACGAGCGAAGCTGAACTATCTATGTATGTCGCTTTACTTACTAACCACACATGCAACCGTTTGAAATAGTGTAGTTTCCTAAAATATTTTATTCAGTCCGTCACTTAGGTTAACAAAAAATATTGGACACGTATTTTTTACTATTTCACATAATTGAAAAATGAAGCGACACAGCAAGTTGAACTTTCGCGTGACGTCACGCTGTGTCAGCACTCTCTTTGAAACTTTTGATCTATGTAAATTTTTAATGATTTGAAATTGCAATAAATATGTGAAGAATATTTTCTGAAAATCTAACTAACGGACCAAATTAAATAATCATTTTGTAACACAGGAAACTACCCTATTGGAATGTCGTATACGTCACATGTGTTTATCAGCCAGTATTTTGCGTTTATAAAAATAAAAATCGTAACTTCAAAAATGAAAAGATTCTATTGATTCAGCTTCAAAAGTCGTGTATTATAAGAAAGAATCAAATTGAAATTAATGGATGTTCTTCATCGGGCTGTTTGCATCAATGTTATAGTCGTTATAATATTATTATTTAATGTGTATCTAATATATTTGTTGTTGAAAGTCCAACGAAAGTTTTGCTTTCTATCACTTGTCGTGAGGTAAGACTGAGACTTTCCTTTCTAAAACTATGGTGGGTGTGTCGTTTATTATGGATAGTAAAATATATTTGTGTCATCAATTATTGTATAAATTATTAAAAGAAAAATGAGACGAAGATCTTTAAACTGTTTTATATGTGTGATCAAAAATAATCGTCTGTGTAATTTGGAAACTCACTTGTTTGGTGTATATAAGTATGTCGATTGCTTGTTTACATCGATTAGTTATTTCCAATATGACGGTTCAGTCATCTCTGGTATCTTATTTAGTATAAAAAAGGGAACAAACGTTCTTGGGCGAGTGTTGTGTGCCTGAACAGCGAGTTGATTATTGTGTTCACGTTAAGAAGTCTGCGTGCGTTTAGGTATGTTTCGTTTCATTATTGTTACATGTTACAGCCCGTTCACATAGCAATCGTATTATTGTTCAGTTGAAATAACGGGTCGCTTTCTATTGTTTGTTCAAAATAACGGATCGCAATTTTTTGTTCGCTTAGAAATTATGGATCGCAATTTTTTGTTCACTCAAAATAACGGATCGCAATTTTTTGTTCGTTTAAAATTTATGCCAGTTTCAAACACTGGTTGTTTTTATGTGACCGGACTGTATATCCAGCATCCACACGATCTGTCTTTATTTAAAGATACGTGTTATGCACAGCTGCTCACATCAAGAATATGTTTAAACATAGTCTTAAATCTTAATTCTACCCATTTTTATATTAGTATTGCTAAAACAACGAATGTAGCATTGATGAATGTGTATATGTATTTTATAATTGTCCATTACATGTCACGCAGCTCAAATACACGAATATTTATCTATAATATGAATTCGTCTGATGGTTTAAAATAAAGATAAGCTTATGTGGATGTTTTATCATGTAACAATAGATCTCAGTTTCCATCAAGGGTATAAATGTACATACGTTATCATGTTTCTATGACCACTTATCAGAACCATCTAAATACGTTATAAATGTCAGATCTCACCAATTTCTCCGTAGTATTTAAATTTCGAATTTATTCGTGATTTCTCACTGGCTGTTTAAGTACCCTTGGAGAAAACTCAATGCATTATTAGAACTCAAACGAGTATTTTGTGTTATTCTTTTAGATATTACATTATATATAGGTTATATTTACTTTAAATATTATTTACATTTAATTTGAACAAAATTAAATTCCAATTTATTATATTTAATTCCAAAATCTTTGGCATTGCTTGAGACTTTCATAGCAATTGCTTGTATTTAAAACAAAAAAACTTTCTTAATTATAAACAATGTATTATTTTGATATTGTGACATATTGTAATGGAGCAAATTTTTAATTATATTTGTTAAGAAAAGTTTGGTTTAATATTTCCTAAATATATTTTCATAAATGCAGCTACATGCTTATTGCTTTTATTAAGTATGTTTATGAGGTACGCAAATCGTTTTGATTATTCGTACTGTACCTGTTTAATGAACACTATTGAATCTGACAATAAATATGTTATATATGATCTACCCCATATAAAATAGTGATGTGTACTGTCATAATTTATCGACACTATTATTGTATAGGAAAACTATTGATCTAATCGGGAACTTTATGGAAAAAGGTGCTCTTACTTACGAATCACCTTGTGTGGGTATGTTTTGCATTTTTCTCAAAGAACAAAGGAGTCTCCTTTTTGTAAGCTTTGCAAGTCAAAGGAATCGATTGGCCGCGCCCAGTATGTTATCCAGACTATTTTGGAATCGTATTTAGTTTGTTTTAGAAATTGATCAAATGAATCTTACATTTTCGGCGTGGACCAATTGAAATTCTTATATAAACGTAGGTAATCGTAAAGTGTGTCCGAGTAGGTCAGGAAGTTGTATAAAATAAATTTAGATGTATTTGCTGGTGTCTTGAGGTAGAGAAACTCGTAGCCGCGGTGTAGAGTTTCTGGAAGGCAAGCGAAAGCTATGCGTTCTACAAGTTTTAGACCATTCTTGAATCAAAAATTCGAGATAATTGTCAAACTAGGGAAAAAGTAACTCTATCACTAGAACGTAAAACGGGATATTTACCATGTGTAATTATTGTTTTGAGTTTCCGATATTTCGGCACTGTTGCAAGCGCCATGATCACGGATGAACTGAAGTAATTGCGAGTGGAAGTTTATGAGTAGACAAATCGGTCTACCCTCTTTCTCGTTTGTTTTCTGTTCTAATGATACTGTTAGTGACCATGTTAGCTTAAAAACTTATAGGTAACTCTATGTCTTACAGGACAAAGATCAAGTTCCATTATAATACACATGCTTTTATTGGGCCTTTATAATACATCTGGTCACTTGATATTCAAAATGCTAAAGTCGATAGAGGAATTGGTATGAAGATGGTTTTAAATTATACAGAATATTGAATTCAAGTAGAGTCTCAAATTAAGGCGCCAGCTTATAAATGATATACACGAAAATTGATAACTTAAAACGTTTATTAAATACGTAACATTATATACTATGTACATTATTAAGACAAGCTTTCCTAGTTATGAATATTGCCAAAATTGTTTAAATATTTATATTTAACAATTTTAACGAACACTGCACATAATTTACAATATATTCGGCTGGTTTTTTTACTCAAAATATTCTTTTTCACAGCTTTGTATATCGTTATGATAACATTTGTTATATCAAAGGGCTGAAAACATTACCAAGCAAATGTAAAAATATAAGCTTAATTTACTTAAATATGACAAATGGTATCACTAAATGTTTTGTGTTTCGCTAATAATTTTGTATTAATTTAAGGTCGAGGAAATATTATCTATATTAATATTATAAATAAATAAATTAACTATTCTTTTATGTCGTTAAAAGAGATTTTATTTTTCTATTCTTGGAGCTTATTATTCATTTGTAAAGTAATACTGTAAGATATAGTCAATGTGTAATTACTATTAGAAGTATATAGGTCGCTTGAAAGTTTCTATGCCAATAAAAAGTAAGAAATAATCGTGTCTTATTATGAAATAGGAGGTAGATGAGTGGAACAGGGTGTCGAACAGCGTGTATGCTTAATTAGAGCGGTGTTCTATTTGCATAGAGCTCACAGCCTCGAAATAAATAGAGTAATCAGGTACGTCATGAGTGTCTCCCGGCGTCGAGTGCGACAGGGAGGGCCCGCGGGCGTCGGCTCGTGTCCTCGGAGCGAGGGTGTGAGCTCAGCCGGGACACGAGTACTGAGCCTGCGGCACACACACCTGGCCGTTGAACATCTGGTCGGCCGGACACGTGAGGTAGGTCCCGGTCCCGCTCACGCAGAAGTAGTACCGCTTGCAGGCGGTGCCCGGCTGCGTGTAGAAGCCGTCCCGCTCGCAGCGCGCCGCCCGCTCCGGTGGGCCGCGCGCCCCGCCGCCGCACTCCCGCCGCGCCGCCCGCACGCACGCGCGCCCGTCGAACGTCTTGCCGCCCAGGCACGACAGCGTCACCAGCCGGTCTCCACGCTCGCAGTAAAAGTACCTACAGTGCAACGAGTCTCGGTTAATCTTTCGTTCATAACAAAATAATACCTACTATCAACCAATCTTCCGCATGCTCACCTTTAAGGCTATAATCGCAAAGCACGGCTCACAACTCGATCGCCTAATTCATGTATTTTGACCAATAGGATGCACGAAGCGTATTTTAGTAGTGTTCGTAATAGTAAGTAATAATATAATGTTACACGCCCCGTACTCACAAAATGCATATTGTCTCTAATTGGGCGAAACCAGGAAGGGATGTAGTTTGTCACTAGCTGCGCTTCCGCAGAAATATTTTCTTAAGTGAGCATGCGTATCTTTGGCCGATAGTACATAGGTGAAAATCTAAATAGAACTGGTAGTTTCTTACCTTCGGCAGCCTGATTCAATCTCGGCGTGATAACCGTTAGAGAGACCTTCGCACGAATAGTCCTCCCGCAGGCACAGGCCGGGGCGCGCAGGCACGCACGCCTCGCCGTCGAACACGCGGCCGGTGGGGCACGCGTAGATAGACTTGTCGCCGCGCACGCACTCGTAGTACCCGCGGCAGCCCGAGTCGGCGGCGCGGTACCGCCCGTCCGGCCGGCCGTAGCACGACTCGCGCTCCAGGCTCGGGCACAGGTACTGCGAGCGCGCCGAGCAGCTCACTCCGTCGAACACCTGGCCCGCGGGACAGGCCAGCGTCGTGCGCAGTCGACCCTCGCAGTGGAAGTAGCGGGTACAGTTCGTATCGAGGTCTTGATATGTGCCACTAGGAAGCCCTTCACACTCCTTTGAGATTGCTGGACCATCGCAAAGGAAATCGTCGGATGGCGCACATCCACTGCCGTCAAACACGAGCCCGGGTGCGCACGTACCACGCTTGACGACGCGCTCTCGTCGGCACTCGTACCAGGAGGTGCAGTCGTGCCAGTCGCGGTGCAGCCCGTCGTGCCGGTTGAAGCACGGGCTCAGCGCGGGCGGAGGGCACGAGGCGCGCGCCGCCGGCTCGCACGCGCCCGCAGAGAACAGCAGCCCCGGCTCGCACACGCCGCGCCGGATCACGCGCTGTGCCTCGCACACGAAGTACTCGCGGCAGCCGGTGGTTCGGTCTGCGTATGCTCCGTTGGGCACGTCGCGACAGAGAGACGAGCAGGCTTCGTCGGAGCAGAAGTCTGCGTCGCCGGCCGGCAGCGGCACGGCGGCGGCGCGGGGCGGCGGGCAGGGCGCCGAGCACGTCGCGCACGACTCCACGGCGCGCAGCTCCCCGCCGCGGCAGCGCAGCAGGCGCCGGCACCCGTGCGACGCGTCCGGGTAGTCGCCGTCGGGCAGGCCGGCGCACACGGGCTCGAAGCAGGTGCCGGCGCCGCGCGTGCAGGCCTGGCGCGCCAGGTCGAACCACGCGCCCGCGGGGCACGCGCGCTCCAGCGCCGTGCCGTTCTCGCAGCGGTAGTACTGGCGGCACGCGGTGCCGGGGCTGGCGTACGCGAGCGTGTCGGCGGCCGCGCACTGCCGCCGCACGCAGGGCCGCCGCGCGCGCGGCACGCACGCTCCCTCAGCTTCGCTGAACACGCGCCCCGGGGGGCAAGAGTACTGACCGGTCACTACACCACTGCTACACTTCACATAATTCTGACAATCTTGATCATAGTCTGTGTAAAGACCGTCCCTGTGACAATCGAAGCCCTGAACACCTGAAAAAAATATAATATAAATATTAATTTAACTCGTACTTCCATTCGATTATTAGGATTTTACTTAGATTATAAATTTAGATTACGTTTTTAGATAACAATTCAGAAATGTAAACAATATAAATTCCTAGTCAACGACCGATTTCAGGTTGCGTATCGCAAGTTTATCAGAATGAGTACTCACTGCCGATCTGCGTGAGAAGAGCGAGCGCGCAGAGCTCGGCGGCGAGGCAGGCGTGCGCGCGCGCAGACATGTCGGCTGCGACTGGCGGCGCTGGGCGCGAGGGTTCCTTGACATTCGCACGCCCCCGCCGTAACTTGATCCCTGCGGTGGCCCGGATGCAGCCTCCGAGTTAACAATCTAGACACGCCTTGTTTATCGAGCGCCTGATGCTCGAGTGAAAATGACCGCGGATGAAGCTCGTTGGCCGTGAACTTTGTCTTCTTATGTAACGACAATGAGAAATATTCGATGAATGAACAGAACAACCGCAATGGAGTTATTAGCGCATTTAGATGTTGAAGTGTTGTCGATTTGGGAAGCAGTTGGATCACAGCGAGATAATTGGATCTCATACAAGTTTTTTTTGCCTTTGAGATGCGGTGCGAATAAAATATCTAAACATAAATTAGTCGAAGGACACCTTTGCTACATGACCTCCTACAATGTCTTGTTTACAAGGCTATAAATCGTGTCTACCATTTATATAATGAACGAATGAGTTGCTATTCTGCCGGTGTACCCGTGGGAAATTATTATAAAAACACGTAGGTAAGCAAAAACATGCATAGATCGTGTCGAAACGTAATAAATACTTGGTAGCGAGCCGGAATCTCCGAGAATCCGCATAGGCATACGAATAAGATGCTATTGACATAGATTGTATAATAATGGTGTACAAATATTTGTAGTTGCTACCGTATAGTGATAGCCTGCTGGACAAACTCTAAAACTTGGTGAAAACTCAATTCAAGAGCATTACTCTATTTCTAAAGATTGGACTTATCACTCAAAAGAAAAGGAAAGAATTCTACTAAGTTAAGTAATACTAATCATACGGGGGAAACCATAATTTTTGCTATTCGGCTGGGTATCTACTGTTCAAAGTGCATCTCTATTAAGTCCAAACGGCAAACCACAAATTTGTGGAAAAGTTCAGTCATCGTATACGTTTCGCGATTATTAGTCCCACACTACGTGCATCCGTTAAGTTTTATCTATGCTAAATCCTGTCATCAGATTAGAGCCAGTTCACAGTAACGTGAGACTTAAAGGTAACGTAACTCCAAGGAATGTGTGGAATGTGAACTCGCGTGTGACTCTGCCAGTTGTACGCAGTGGGGGGCGGTCGGCATTCCTCTAAGGTGCTTTACACACGAGTCATGCCGCTCGTGGATGTGGCACGTGGCAGAGACGAGCGAGTCGTGACTTGAAACCGTGCGGCTTCGTTAGTGTATACAGATTCCCTAGGTATCTAACGGGGTACCTTAAACTTGAGTAGCTAAGACCTACATTGAATGGTAACAACGCGTTGTAGAAGCGTATGAGCCTCTTCGCTGCAGTTACAGAAAAACGCATTGCAGTTAGCGCAGGAATACCTCAAATACATAGGTATATTGTTTCATACTGTTAGCAATTAATCATCATCCAAAGCCTGACTGATACTGCTGGCTCTTCACGTGTCCCAAGCTCCACGTTCCTGTGCAACACCCAGGGTAAACCCTTACAGATCTGATCAGGGTCTGAATTTGTTGAATGGGATTTTAGACTCAATTTGCGAATGGTAATCTATAATTCCGCTTTTGTGGCAATATCTCGATTAAAAATTGCTGTACCTATGTTAATGAATCAATAATTAATTAATTAAATGACGTTAAGTATTAATTAGAAACATATTATAAAGCACGACCTCCCATTGCCATTCCCCCCATCGCTGAAAGTTGGATGGTCAGTAATCAACCACGCGTACCTACTCTATATAGTTTTTTTTGAGATTACCTTTTTTTTAGTTTACCTTTGAGATTACCAGGTCTCTACTTTTTGTACCTCCTTTTTATCTAACGAATGATTCACAAATTCAGCGTTTAAATACATAGGGATGAAGTTTAAGCTTATAAACTGCCGTGTGCTCAGTCCATGCCTCAATCGATTACCTATAGATCTTGCGATGATTATCTCGGACCCAGCCTCCATTACAACAAACATAGCCTCGGGCGCAGTTCCGTATCGCGTTACTTAGCATTTGATCGACAAAGTTATTTGCAATCGTGATTGTGCAGCATTACTTGACAATATCCTTCCTCATATTTCCTGTCGCTGTCTTTCTTTTGTTTGAATACATTAGTCGATTGGAAGGAAGCCAATAGGATATACCAGATGGAAAGGCACAAAGGCAAGCTCTACCTACATAGATCCGGGTTTAAGCATGAATACCGAAACGCTGATGGTCCTAATAGCTTGTAGCCGTGACTAGAACGCTCATTATGCAGCTTGGGAACGTGTAGATGGGCCTTTAACTACGCAATATTTCGCACGTCATCTAAAACCGTCGTAACAGAAATACACTTCTCATCAGAAAAATCGAAACACTCCCGTTTTTATGGTTTGTCTTAAAACACAAAAGAGTTTCCATTCCATGAAAAAAATCACATGAATGTATAGCTGGCAGTTTGGCCATTACAGTGATAAGCGAAAATTCTAAATTCACAATTAGAATTTCATTTGTTTATCCTATAAATTAAATGATTCACTGTTTTGAGACAAATGTGTGTTTAGAGTTGGAGTACATTTCACCTTTGAAAACTAAAAATTGAGGCTTATATAAAAACTTTTTGTTCTTTTTGTTTACTGTGACTGGGACGTCTGAAAAAGTTTTTTTTTCTAAAACCTATGGATACTTCACCCGCAGAAGCTGCCCAAGTGGTGGCATTGGCATTCTGGACTTAGTCACCGTATTGTGGCTGAAAGATTGCATCTAAGCCTGTCGTCTGTTCATAGAGTCTACAAACGCTATCGGGAGACTGGTTTGTTCACGCGCCGTTCAGGATCTGGCAGGAATCGGGTCACTTCTGAGCGAGATGATCGATTTATTGTAACAAGTTCTTTACGAAATCGACGCCTTAATGCTTTTCAACAGCAGCAGCTGCAGCTTCATGTTGAACGTAGGGTGGCTGTAAGTGACTCTACAATTAGAAGAAGGTTGAAGGAAAGTGGACTGGTACCGCACAAGCCAGCAAATAGGCCGAAATTAACTGCAGACAATCAATGAAGATCGCGCCTTAACTTTGCACGTGAGCACCTGAATTGGTTATACCTCCAGTGGAACAAAGTACTCTTTTCTGATGAGTGTAAAAATATTCTGTATGGTAATGACGGAAGGAACAAGGTCTACAGAAGAGGTGGAGAACGCTTTGCACAATGCTGCATTGAAGAAAAGGTCAGGTCAGTCAAAGGTGGCGGTTCGTGGACGGTTTGGGGAGGAATCAGCGCCGACGGTAAGACAGAGCTTGTCTTTGTGTCTGGGCCACGTCTGCCTGCACTGAACAGTCATCGGTACATCGAACAGTGTCTTGAGCCTCACGTGATGCCCTATGCACATTTTATTGGCAATGGTTTCATATTCATGCACGACAATGCTAGGGCTCATACCGTGAGCGTCGTACGAGATTATGTTACCGAAGTCGGTATCTCCATTATGAAATGGCCAGCAAGAAGCCCGGACATGAATCCGATTGAACATCTATGGAATGAATTTGATACGATATTAAATCCCGACTGAGCGTGTTCATAGACCTCTTCTCTTGTTTTTGCTGAGAATACCAGAGCCGTATCATCCGCATATGAAATAATGGTACCGTTTTGGAGATTCAGGTTGCAGAGGTCATTTATATAAATTAGAAATAGTGTCGGACCCAAAATTGACCCTTGTGGTATACCAAAGGAACTGTTTTTCAGGTCAGAACTTACATAATGACCAATTTTCACACATTGATGTCGGTCTCTAAGATAATCAGCAAAAAGTTCTAGTTGAATTCCTCTTATTCCCAGAGCTTCAAGCTTGTGTAATAATATAGAACAAGAAATAGTGTCGAACGCCTTGGCAAGGTCTAAAAAGATCCCTATGGAATGCATACCACTATCTAAACTGCTAGTTATATAGTCTGTCAGTTGGGATACTGCCTGGCTAGTTGACTTTTTTGGTCTAAAACCAAATTGCCGATCTGAGAGTAAATTTTTAACTTCTAAATATTTCATTAGTCTGCTGTTTATAATCTTTTCTAGAATCTTTGACAGACCTGTTAAAATTGATATGGGTCTATAGTTACTAATACTCTCTTTGTTTCCAGATTTGAAAATAGGAGTAACTACAGCTTTTTTAAGTAATTTAGGGAAGACTCCCGTATTTAGGCATAGTTGAAAAATATGAGTTAACGGTGGGGCAAGTTGTTCTTTGAATCTTTTGAGTATATTATTAGGTATATTGTCCCATCCAACAGCGCAGTCATCTTTTAATCCAGATATTATACGTAATACTTCATCCACATCTGTATCCAACAGTACAAAAGAGTTAAGGGTGTGAGAGGTTGAAGGCATCGTATCATTTAGAGTAGGAAAACTTCTTGTATTTAAGCTTTTTTCTGCTAAGTTTTTACCAACATTAGCAAAATAATTGTTCACCTTATTTATAACTGTTAATGGGCAAGGCTCTGTTAGAAGTAAGTCCAGGGGCGGGTCCGGGATTTTTGACTTGTATGTATATTTTTTTATGAATTTCCAGACAAGTTTACTGTTATTCCCTGCCTTTTTTAATTCCATTTTATCATGCTCAATTTTAAGTTTTTTTAAAAGATTGTTACAATAGTTTCTATATTTTTTATAAGTTATGGTGAGTACTTCATTTTCGGGAGAAAGTTTTGATTTTAGGTGAAGTTTATCCCTATGTTTAATGCAACGAACGAGCCCGGGCGTAATCCAAGGTTTAATGTTTTTATATTTACGAGGCAAATCTGTTGTTGTAGTATTTTTTAAAACTGCACGTTGTAAAATATTAATAAAACAATCTAAGGAGTTATTTGCATCATTACACTTATAAACTGGGTCGAAATTAATGCTGCGTATGTCACTTTCCAGGTTAGTCATATTAATTTTATTAAAGCTGCGCATGCAAATTTTTCTAGGTACAGACAATTGTAAACTGAGTATTATGGCCTGATGATCAGTAATAGCAGAGTTAGTGACTAAGGTTATGGATGGTTTACATGATTTTATAATAAAATGGTCCAAACATGAGCCGCTTTGGTGGGTAGGGAGGTTATGTGCTGGTAGAAGCCCATGAAATGCGCAGATGTTCAAGTAGTTCTGCGCATGAGTATCGGTTCTACCTGAAGCAATGTTAATGTTTATATCGCCTGTTAAGATTATATTTTTAAATGAACAAAGTTTTTTTAAATTTATGTCAAGAGACTCCAAGAACAAATCTAAATTTTGAGAGGGAGGCCTGTAAATAGCCACGACTACGGTGTCGTAATTGATTTTAATAATTAAACAATTACTGTCCTGATATGTTGGTTCTTCTGCGGTTACTTTTAAGTTATTTTTTGTGTATATAACTACACCAGCATTTTGATTGATTATTTTCTTTGTACTGTGTAAAGAGTAACCATCCATTGATGGTATCTCATTTGTATGATTTGATAGCCAACATTCTGTTAAGACTATGATATCACAACTTATATCGAGACTGTGCAATAAAACTTCTAATGCATTCATGTTACGGTTTATGCTGCGAATATTTTGAGTCAGTAGTGTCAAAGTTTTCTCATTTGGGGTCAAAAAATTCTTACACTCATCAATATTACAGGTTATGATTTCAGACACAGAGAAATTATCGAGTTCAGAAAGTAATTGATCAGTCATTGTTAATTAAAATTAACTGTTAACTAAAATAGATTAATATATAACTGTTTAAGTGCTCAGTAATAAACTAAAATTAGTGGCGCTCTTAGGCGCCTTCATAGTCTATTGAATTAATATAATTGATCTCAGCGTAATTACGTGCTGGGCAACTTACGTCACCAGTTTGGTGGTCACATCTTCTGTTGTAACGCTTACACGTTGCACAATTGGGGGGAGAAGTTTTATTGGCACACTCCTTAAAGGTATGTCCAGTCTCTCCACAGTGGTTACAAATAGGGCTGGTTTCTCTGCAAAATTTCGCTGCGTGACCGAATTGCTGGCAATTGAAACATCGTGTGACTATCGTAAAATCTCTGACAGGACATGAGGTCCAATTTATAAATAGTCGTCCTTGATTGATTAGGGCTTTTCTGATGCTAGCGGAAACTTCAAGTATGTAGTTGCAGGTAGATGCGGTTTTTTTACCCGATTTATGGCTTAATTTCATTGCCGCCAGGAGGGATTCTTGAGTTGAATCGGTAAACTTATCGGCCAGGTTTTGTTCATAAAGGCAATCAAAAACCTCTTTTTCACTTAGAGCTACGGGAACACCAATGACTATAATTCTAGGACGGCGTTTAATCGGTTCTTCAACTGTAAGGCCCGAGGAAGCAAGCTTCTCCGAATTCCTCAATTTTTCAATATCTCCTTTACAGTCGGTGCTAATAATAACACCTCCATTTCTAACTTTTCGAAGGCCACGAACATGAAGTTTCAGTTGCTCTGGTGAAATAATTTTTTGGACGAGAGATTTTGTGTCTTCACTTGTTTTAGTCTTATCGGAGGGATAGATGGCAACCGAGCTAAGATTATTAGGGCGAATGTAGTTCTCAGTGCCTTTTTTTACCATATCGGCAAAGGTCCGCTTTTCACCTGATTGCCATTTATCCTCAATGACCTCTTTTACTTGGCGTAGGGTATTTGTAACACCTTGTTGTTCCTGTAGGTGCTGAATGGTCGTGTGCGCATGCATCGTTTTTTGTTTCAGCGCTTGATAAAGGACCGCCATCTGAGATGTTCCATGCGAAACCTTACGGCAAATATTAGTGACCCGTAATTTCTGCTCAGAATTCATTTTTCCATCAGAGACTGTTGTGCATATTTCATTTAAAAGGGACTCAATGGAACCAAGCCATTTTTGTATCTCCTGAGTAGGCACGACTTCACTTGGCAACTCATTTACATTGGGCGCAGGTGGATTATCGGCGATCGGTTCGGATGGTTGAACTGGGGTTGGCGGAGGACTACGTCGTATTAATTGGCTTCGCCCAAAAGGACTAGACCCCGGATTAGACATAACTAACCGAGAAGCACTTTTTTCTCCGAAAATAATTCTAGTTCATAGTTGTTGTTTAGTAATGATCGCGAATACACTTGACACACTTATATTACTCACACCGCGGAAATTATAATAATATTGTTTATATTTAATTACATTTCATTGCAACACAAATAACACGTCCGTATGCAACAAAAAACATTAGCAGTCTCCATACTATATAAAGCTAAATTACCACTGACTGACTCACTCACTCATTGACATAATTGTTCTCCCAGATGGTGGATGGGGAGGTGGGTATATTTTGACAGATTCGTAAACAAGTAACTCTCAAACCTACGGGAAAAGTGCCAAACCTCCCCTTTTCCCCCCCCTTCTCCCCCCCCCCCTATCGTATCTCGGAAACTACGAGACCCGTATTTTTTTCTTTTTACGGATTCGTATAGAGGAGGCTCGGTAAAGTAAAAACCATTATTCAAAGTCCCCCCCCCCGCCCCCCTTCTCCCCCCCTTTAGGCGGATCTCGGAATCTAAGAGACTTGGAACATTTTTTTTTTCAGATTCATTTAGAGGGGCAATGCATTAGTCGAAATACTTGTGCAACCCCCCCCCCCCCCATCACCCCCCCCTCTTTTTTTTTTTTTTTTCACAAGCTCGCGAGGTGCTTGCACCTCGCGCAACACGCAAATACCAATTTCTTTTTTCACAAGCACGCGAGGTGCTTGCACCTCGCGCAACACGCAAATACTTGATTTAGAGGGGCAATGCTTTAGTTTTCTTCACAAGCACGCGAGGTGCTTGCACCTCGCGCAACACGCAAATACTTGATTTAGAGGGGCAATGCTTTAGTTTTTTTCACAAGCACGCGAGGTGCTTGCACCTCGCGCAACACGCAAATACTAGTTATATTATACTATATAAAGCTAGATTACCACTGACTGACTCACTCACTCATTGACATAATTGTTCTCCCAGATGGTGGATGGGGAGGTGGGTATATTTTGACAGATTCGTAAACAAGTAACTCTCAAACCTACGGGAAAAGTGCCAAACCTCCCCTTTTCACCCCCCTTCTCCCCCCTCCCTATCGTATCTCGGAAACTACGAGACCCGTATTTTTTGTTTTTTACGGATTCGTATAGAGGAGGCTCGGTAAAGTAAAAACCATTTTTCAAAGTCCCCCCCCCCCGCCCCCCTTCTCCCCCCCTTTAGGCGGATCTCGGAATCTAAGAGACTTGGAACATTTTTTTTTTCAGATTCATTTAGAGGGGCAATGCTTTAGTCGAAATACTTGTGCAACCCCCCCCCCTATCACCCCCCCCTCTTTTTTTTTTTTTTTTTTTTCACAAGCTCGCGAGGTGCTTGCACCTCGCGCAACACGCAAATACTTGATTTAGAGGGGCAATGCTTTAGTTTTTTTCACAAGCACGCGAGGTGCTTGCACCTCGCGCAACACGCAAATACTAGTTATACTATATAAAGCTAAATTACCACTGACTGACTGACTGACTCACTCATTGACATAATTGTTCTCCCAGATGGTGGATGGGGAGGTGGGTATATTTTGACAGATTCGTAAACAAGTAACTCTCAAACCTACGGGAAAAGTGCCAAACCTCCCCTTTTCCCCCCCCTTCTCCCTCCCCCCTATCGTATCTCGGAAACTACGAGACCCGTATTTTTTTCTTTTTACGGATTCGTATAGAGGAGGCTCGGTAAAGTAAAAACCATTTTTCAGTCGCCCCCCCCCCGCCCCCCTTTTCACCCCCTTTAGGCGGATCTCGGAAATTAAGAGACTTGGAACATTTTTTTTTTCAGATTCATTTAGAGGGGCAATGCTTTAGTCAAAATACTTCTGTAAACCCCCCCCCCCATCACCCCCCCCCCCCTTTTTTTTTTCACAAGCACGCGAGGTGCTTGCACCTCGCGCAACACGCAAATACTAAACCCCCCCATCTCCACCCGTCACCCCCCCCCCGTATTTTTTTTTTTCACAAGCACGCGAGGTGCTTGCACCTCGCGCAACACGCAAATACTAGTTATACTATATAAAGCTAAATTACCACTGACTGACTGACTGACTGACTCACTCATTGACATAATTGTCCTCCCAGATGGTGGATGGGGAGGTGGGTATATTTTGACAGATTCGTAAACAAGTAACTCTCAAACCTACGGGAAAAGTGCCAAACCTCCCCTTTTCCCCCCCCTTCTCCCCCCCCCCTATCGTATCTCGGAAACTACGAGACCCGTATTTTTTTCTTTTTACGGATTCGTATAGAGGAGGCTCGGTAAAGTAAAAACCATTTTTCAAAGTCCCCCCCCCGCCCCCCTTCTCCCCCCCTTTAGGCGGATCTCGGAATCTAAGAGACTTGGAACATTTTTTTTTTCAGATTCATTAAGAGGGGCAATGCTTTAGTCAAAATACTTCTGCAACCCCCCCCCCATCACCCCCCCCTTTTTTTTTTTTTTTCACATGCACGCGAGGTGCTTGCACCTCGCGCAACACGCAAATACTTGATTTAGAGGGGCAATGCTTTAGTTTTTTTCACAAGCACGCGAGGTGCTTGCACCTCGCGCAACACGCAAATACTAGTTTGACATATATTCCTAAATATACACATTTTCTGATAATCCTTACAAAACATAAACTTGCAAGGTGTTTCGATTTTTCTGATGAGAAGTGTAGTATTTTAGAGATAATATCATTTTTTTTTGTGTATACCGATATTTTATTAATTATAAAACTCGTTATTTTATCTGTCATTTGATCTACATAGTGACTCTTTTCGCACTATATTTTTAGTAGGGGTTTTCTATTAAAAAACAAGTAAAATTGAAGAATCTTAAAGTCATCATTTCGTATAACGTTGGTTTTGTGAAAACGTTCGTACTTTACAAACGGCATAACACTAGTGCTACGGATTAACTACAGCTTTAAATTAAGAAAGAAAATTGCTGACATATTCTTAAGGTTTATTTTAAAGTGGTGAAAAAAGCTTCTAATCTAGTACTAATTTTAGTCTTCTTTATCGTACACTCCTGGAGGAGTGGTATGGAACGTCTGATTGGCGGGTTGTGGCTTTTACGACTTCTCCGTCTTTTTTATGCCGGATGAACCCACTTTTAACCTCAATCAATCACGCCTGATGGTAAGCGATAGATAGGGTCTACGATGAAACGAGCGAGCCCAGAAGATGACTGTTCACTCTTGTTTTAAAGGCTGACGGGTTAAATGTGGTAGGAAACATACAGGGACTAAAACGGAGATGAAGGAATCAGATCGTGGAGCTCCTGCGCACACTAAACCTAATTACAATCTGTAGAAGACTTTTTTTATTAGGGTTCCGTAGTCAACAAGGAACCCTTATAGTTTCGCCATGTCCGTCTGTCTGTCCGTCTGTCCGCGGTTTAGCTCAAAAACTATTGGTACTAGAAAGTTGTAATTTGGCATGAGTATACACGTTAATAACGCCGAAAAAGTGGTCAAATAAAATTTTGAAAAAAGCAATTATTTAGGGTACCTCCCCTACATGTAAAGTGGGATGATATTTTTTTTTTATGTCCTTTCCATAGTGTGGGATATTGTTGGATAGGTCTTTCAAAAATATTAGGGGTTTGGTAAGACCGTTTTTTGATTAAGTTAACCGTTCGTGACTTATCAAGCTTTAAAGTACCAATTTTCGTTAGAGTCAAGTGTCCCCCCTCTATCAACTAAACGGTTGTAGTTAGAAATTCAAATGTCACGACAGTAGTACCTATATATAACGAAGTTTAAAGGAAAACTATCACACATAAGTGGGCTTTACAAGTTTACGAGTAATAGTCGACCAATTGTATTTGACTCGAAAATTTCGAACAACTCCATAGAAATGTCGATAGATGACGCTAAGCGTGACTTGTATCGCGCTAGTTTTAAGGAAATAATTAGAACAAATGGCCCTAAACAGTTTAGTTCAAACCCAGGTTTTGGTTAAAAATTATATTGAATATAGCAACCCACGGTATTACATTGACATTGCTGGAGGTGACCACTGTGAAGCAGTAATTTTCGAAATAAATGCAATGAAGATTATAGCTTTTTATAGATCACGCAAATGTCCCAACAGTCGCGCAGTAGGTTTTGTAAGTAATATACTATCACATAAGAGTCCTTGCATAATATTTGGAGATTTTAATGAAGACTATCTCCGTAACTACAACTGCAGTTTTCAAATTAATACGTGACGCTGGTTACCAGTCTTTATTACAACCACTTCCCTATACACGCGGTGGTACTCAAAGGGGTCATATTTTTTCAAATTTCCCCTGTGAAGTTGGATTTTATAATTCCTTCTTTAGTTACCATCGCCCTATCTGGGTCCGTTTTTAGAGTGAATTCAAATAATATGTTTTTATTTATTTATTATTTTGCTATATAATATCAAACAAAGCTCCCCCAGCAAACTACTTCCTCAATTTAATTTTTTGTGACTATTGAGTAGTGTAGCTCTGTGTCCTGTATTTAAATTCAAAACACCGGCTATGACAAGTTTTATACAAATCTCTAAAAAAAAATAAAACTTTCCGTGCAAAATTGTCGGATTAGGTGAGGATTTGTATAGGAAGTCAAATTAGTTAGGTAGTCATGTTTGGCTTTTAGTTAGAGTATGGTACGAAACAATCAGTCAGCGAATACGACACGCACTTGGCTGTTATAAAAACTACGGAACCCTACACTGCGCGTGGCCCGACACGCACTTGACCGTTTTTTTTACTTAAGGTTTACCCACAGCACATACATATACTTAATCATACGGTAATATTCTAATAATAATATAATATATATTTATATTAATATATTTTTTTTAACGAAGAAAAGAAATGGAAACGAGCAACTCATTCATAAACTGTACAGAGAAATTTTGACTAAATTTTGACTCTTTCCATTTGTTCTATTTGTGGCACTGCGTACCTATACACTGAGCTGTAGAACACTTCATGGACTATTTACTGATATCTGTCCACTTTGTGGGTGACCGGCCGCGAGAACGTTGACCCTCTAATCTTCTCTACATCATTAAATATTCCAGTGAGCTTTCACTTCGGGTGATACGTCCAAACATCTTAAGGATTCGATTGCGATTCTGGCTTTCGGGCGGCGAGCAGGACTGTAGCAGTAGCGCACCGTCCGGTAAGGACCAGGGGCTATATCATGACGTGTTAAAACTTGAGTCGTTCCAGCGAGAAAGAGGGATGGAGCTACATAGCGTGCATAGCTTCATCCCTCTTTCTCGCTGAGAGAGTTGAGTGCGCGTCGTGATCCACGCGCATGTTAGAAGTGGTAGATATAAAGATATATAGGGAATGTTGTTATTTATAGAATTAATTAATTATCAATATTGATTTATTACGTATTTACCGATTAATTACCTATTAATCGGTATTACCATGATTACAAGGTGTTTTATAGAAATAATTAGCAGTTTGTATAGCAATATCAGTTTATTAATTTACCGCACGGTTCGGAAAGGTACCTATGGAGAAGAACCGGCAAGAAACTCCATAGTTACTCTTTTCAAAACATCGTTCACTTTTCAGCAAAACGTTATCAAAACCGGAAAGAAATTATTGTGTTACAAGAAGGGAGCTACTAGCAGTAGTAAAAACATTGCAGCATTTCAGTAAATATCTGCTTGGTCGGAAATTTTATCTGCGGACCGACCACGCTGCATTAAAGTGGCTTTTGCAATTCAAGAACCCTGAAGGGCAAGTAGCAAGGTAGATTGAACAACTGCAAGAGTTTCACTATGAAACTGAGCACCGCAGCGGAAGATGTCTCGGCAATGCCGACGCGCTATCAAGAAGACCTTGCCCTGAAGAATGTAAGCACTGTGTGAGGCAAGAAGAAAAAGAAGTAGTACCCGTCAAGAAGCTGAGAACAGACCTTAGCGATGAGTGGAAAGAAGCGCTACAGCGTGCGTAGCAGGATGAATTAGACGCCAAACTCATTGTTGAATGGAAGAAGGCCGCTGCTCTAAAGCCTAGTTGGCATGACGTTGCTGGAATGAGTACCACAACAAAAGTTATTGGGCACAGTGGGACAGTTTGGTGATCCACGAGGGAGTATTGTGCCGAAAATGGGAAAATGCTCGAGGAGACCATTGTCACCTACAAATGGTCGTACCAAAGGCGAAGGTACCTGAAGTTCTACGGCTTTACCACGACGGATGTTCAGGAGGTCATATGGGATTAAAAAGGACTCTGTTAAAGATACGAGAGCAATTTTACTGGAACCACTGCCGAGACGACGTAGAAGACTGGTGCCGCAAATGCACTAGTTGTGCAGCAGTTAAGGTACCTCAAACACGCAGTAGAGGGGCTTTAAAGATCTATAATGTGGGAGCTCCATGGGAACGGATAGCGCTGGATGTTGCGGGAGCATTTCCTGAGAGCGGGAGTGGGAACAGGTACTTTATGGTCGTAATGGATTATTTCACAAAGTGGCCAGAAGTTTTTGCCATTCCTAACCAAGATCACAGTGGCAGATAAATTGGTTAACGAAATATTTTGTCGCCACGGAGTACCCTTGAAAATTCACAGCGTTCAAGGAAGAAATTTTGAGTCCCAGGTATTTCAGGAGACATGTCGAGTAAAGGGTACTCATAAAACCAGGACCACCTCTTATCACCCGCAATCCGATGGAATGGTGGAACGTTTCAACCAGACATTGGAGAGATATCTGGCTAAAGTTGTGGAAAGCAGGCAAAAGGATTGGGACAAACACATTCGGCCGTTCCTTCTGTCATATCGAAGTGCAGTTCATGAGAGTACAGCTGTTACACCTGCTTTCGTGAACTTCGGACGAGAGCTTAGGTTGCCTGCAGACCTAATCACTGGTATACCGCCGGATGCACCTTGTAGTGTAACAGACTACGCGAGTGAATTGCGAAACAGAATGAACGACATATACGAGCATGTCAGACAATCCGGTCAACAAATGTCTCAGAAGGTGAAGACTCGTTACGACCGAAAGATATTGATAGATGAAACAATTCAGGATTTGATGAAGGCTCATTCGTCTGGTTACATAATCCGGTGCGCAGCAAAGGAAAGTCGCCGAAGTTACAGGCAAAATGGGATGGACCATACCGAGTTGTGACTGAGATTAATGACGTCACTTATCGGATCTAGAAAGGTCCACGAGCTGCACCAAAGATTCTTCATGTTGAATGACTGGCGCGTTACTACGGGTCTAACGATGCTCGGGTCGAGCATGTCTTAGGAGGGGGCAGTATTACGCCAGTCGTTTAGCGAAGTACGTCGAGAAACTTCGACAGATATCTAGAATGTTCGAGACACTAACGCCATTTAGCGGCGAATAGCAGTACTGTGTATATCGAGTCGAGACACTAACGCCATCTAGCGGCGAATAGCGGTATTGTGTATCTCAAGTAGCTCTGGAATATTCTAAGCAGTATAAACAGTGAGTCGATTTTACAGGAATGTTCTGGAACTCATAGACCGGGGTATAAATAGCTCGCAGAGGAACACAGATGGCAGTCTTATTACGAGGCGAATACGCGATATAATCGAAGCTTTACAAGTGAATTTCAGTGCGATTTAAGTGTTAAGTGACAAGTGTTGTGTGCGAATAATTGAGTTAAATTTTTATTTGTGTTTAATTAATTAAAGTGTTAATTTTGGTTTAATTGGCGTTAATTATTTCTATCCCGAACCCCAGCTCGTAACAGTACTATCCACACCAATTTTAAAAATGCGAAAATACCTGTCTCGCTCGCTCAAAGATAAGGCAATGAGGATATTCTTGGAGTGAGAATATTATCAGCCGATTATGCTACGATTATAAAGCGTAAGTTTATATCACGCGCGCTAGTCGCAGATTGACGAGACAGTTTCACGAGACTGAAGTCAAACGTGAGACACGCCACTATTATTGACTCTAATGAGGTATTGTAATCGCAGCTGAAAAGACGTAAGATATTGGATAACCCAGCGCATACGACATTGAATTGGTCTTTCAGGTTAGTCATTCATTTTGCTATTTCGTTGCAGTTTTTTTTTAAGGGAATGGTTAGCCTTATTATGGTTAGGTAGACTGCAAATTCATGTGGCGTGCGGTGAGATTGAAGTTTAGTTATAAGTACGAAGTACCTAACTCTCTCTATTAAATGAAAATAAAGTAAAAAAAACCGGACCAGTGCGAGTCGGCCGCGCGCACGAAAGGTTCCGTACAATTATCCATAAAAACGAAAAAAAAATCACGTTTGTTGTATGAGAACCCCCCTTAAATATTTATTTTCTTCTGTTTTTAGTATTTGTCTGTCATCTGTGAGTATATCAACTACCTAGCTATCACGGTTCATGAGATACAGCCTAGTGACAGACAGACAGACAGCGGAGCCTTAGTATCTAATAGGATGCCCGTCACCATCCCTAAAAAAACGATTAACAATGTTAAAAAATGATTTATTAGTAGTGGGTGGTCACAGCTATAGCACCTAATCACTGCACTAAAAAAAGATAGGAATATGATGGTGACTGACTGGTAGACCAGTGCCGGATTTGTACAATACAGCTTCTTACCGAATGGCACAACAGTGACGGCAGATGTCCATTGCCAAGAATTGCAAACGATGATGGAGAAGCTCGCAATTCAAAAACCAAGACTGCCAATCGCTCTTCCTCATTGCTTCTCCACGATAACGCGCGATCTCACAAATCACGACAGACCATCGCAAAGCTATAAGAGTTACAGCTGGAAGCTCTTCGTTACCAACCGTACTCACCAGACCATGCCCCAAAAAATTTCTATTTTTTTTCAAAACTTAGTAAAATTTTTTAGTGGGGCAATTTGCACCACCTGAGCGGCAGTACAAACGATTTCGCTGACACCATCGCCTCCCGTCCGACAGATTTCTACAGTAAAGGGATAAACAAACTGCCATCAGAATGGCAAAATTGTATAGATAATTTGGGCCAGTAATTTGAATACCTGAAAAAATTGACCAAGTGCGAGTCAAACTCGTCCATGAAGGGTTCCGTAGTAACTACGCGAAATAACTTTGCTTTTCATAGTGTTTGTATGAAACACTCAGAAACCACTGACTCTATCTCGTTCAAACTAATTTTCGTTGAAAGTTTACATTAATATCTACAGCATTTATTTTATTTAGATTTTTCAACACAATTCAACAATAATTTGTAGAAGTTAGAGGGGGACGACGACGACACAGTTCTATTATCTTTTTTAGGGTTCCGTAGCCGAATGGCGAAAAACGGAACCCTTATAGTTTCGACATGTCTGTCCGTCCGTCCGTATGTCACAGCCATTTTATTCCGAAACTATTTGGACTATACATGTGAAACTTGGTAGGTAGATGTATTCTGTAAACCGCTTTCCGATTTTATGAAAAAAATTCAAAAATATTTAAAGTAAAGTGGGGCTCTCCATACATGGGACTGAAACTGAAAATATTTTTTTTTCAAGAAACCTATGCTTGTGTGGTATTTATAGACAGGTATTTAAAAATGATATTAAGGTTTCTAAAACCACTTTTTCATTAAGTTAATCGTTTAAAAGATATACGCATTCAAAGTGGTAAAATGTGTGTCCCTCCCCTCTAACTTCTATAATAATGGAGTGAAAAATTTCAAAAAAATATATGCTGTAGATCTTAATGTAAATTTTCAACCAAAATTGGTTTGAACGAGATTGGGTCAGCAATATTTGAGATACAGCATATTTTCTAAAACCGCAAATATAACATTGTAATTCATACAAACACTATGAAAAACAAAGTTATTGGGCGTAGTTGTAAAAAATGTAAATAAGCTAGTTTTAAGTTTGTAATTTTTTTTAAATAAATATACATATTATATTATATTATATTATTATAGTTACTTCGGAACCCTTCATGGGCGAGTCTGACTCGCACTTGGCCAATTTTTTTTTGCTTTTTAAGTAAGAGTGAATAGGCATCTTCTGGGCTCGCTCATTCCATCGTAGACCTCATCTATCGCTTACCATCAGGCGAGATTGAGGTCAGGGGTGGGCGCATCCCGAATAAGTATTTAAAAAAATATATTTTTTCCTATGCTATGTGTGATAAATGATAATATATGCTATGTTATATGTGTAATAATTTGCAGAGATCTTTACTCAGAAATACGATAGCGGTAGCTTGCTGAAAAATATTCTGTTTAATTCTATGCGTTGCTCTACGGGTTTTGAAAATCGAAAAAGAAAAAGAATATTATAGTATCAAAAGTATTAGTACTTATTTTTTTAATTCTAACCACATACAGGTAAATATAGTACCTCGTCCTCGTCAGAATTCATAAACGGATATAACTTATCTATGTTCTACATACGTCCTACTTATTAATTCAAATGTGAATAACAGGTTCAGTTCAATAGATAACTCTCAAAGGCTCTTTAATTAGCTACTGCCAACCACTAAGTGTTAAATAAATAATAATTGTTTGTTGAAAATTTAGATGGGAATTCCAAGTGTGGGAAACCCAACCTATATTTGTGGTAAAACACAACGGCTTGAACTTTTGGTAAATTATTGATTTTGTTTATGGTACACTAATACTATAAATGTCTATCCGTACATAAAAGGTATACATAAAACTTATAGGTATGTGAAGACATAAAAATAAAGAAACTCATGTCACAACTGTCAGTTCAGGGAACAATAAAAAGTAAAAAAAAACTAAAACCCGACTACGACAAAAAAATCGATTCTAAAAAGGATGAAACAAGATTTTCAGGATGCTGAAATAATAATATAATAATATATAATATATAACGTGTGACTACGGCTTTTATTTTTGTTCTGTTCTTGTTTTTCCAGTAACCTTGTTTATTTCAGCATCCTGAAAATCTTGTTTCATCGTTTTTGGGTTCGATTTTTTTGTCGTAGTCGGGTTTTAGTTTTTTTAATTTTTATTATTTAAACTATTTTGGTGTTAAGTCACTGTGCTTCTATACTATTTACACTATTTATTATAAGTTCAAGTGAAGCCCTTTCAAATGATACCAAACATGGTATATCTATCTTACTTTTATTTTTTACACATGACTTTTTGACCGCTAGAGGGCGCCACGTTAAATTTAAGAAATATTTTTGATAAGTACAAGTGAAGCCCTTTCAAATGATACCAAACACGGTGTATCTATCTTATTTTTATTTTTACACATGACTTTTTGTCCGTTAGAGGACACCACGTTAAATTTAAGCAATATTTTTGATAAGTACAAGTGAAGCCCTTTCAATTGATACCAAACACGGTGTATCTATCTTATTTTATTTTTTTACACACGATTTTTTGTCCACTAGAGGGCGCTACATTAAATTTAAGCAATGTTTTGGAAATGTGCATGTGACGCCCTTTCAAATGATATCAAACACGATGTGTTTATCTTACTTTTATTTTTTAACACAACACTTTTTGGGCCCTAGAGGGCGCTACATTGGGTTTTGTGACATGTCACGTAGCCTATATTCAGCGGACGGTCAAGACGGTTCTAACGATACCTCATTTGTCGAGTTCCGATAAGCAGCTTTGGAGCTATGAGGGAACAGATGAACATACACACACATACATACATACATAGCCTGTCAAAATCATAACCCTCCTTTGGCTTTGCCGTAGTCGGGTAAAAATTATTCATACAATATAACTAGATACATTGTCCAAACTATATTTGAAATGCGAATGTTTGTCTGCTTTAGTAACGCTTTCATGGCTAAACCGCTGATCCAATTTTGATGAAATTTGACGTGGAGATAGTTTAAGAACCGAGGTCACACAATCAAGGGAATCGACAATTTAAAAATTGGCCAAGTGCGAGTCGGACTCGCCCATGAAGGGTTCCGTAGTAACTATAATAAATATAATATACTTAATATATTTATATAAAAAAAAAACAAAAAACCTTACAAACTTAAAACTAGCTTATTTACAATTTTTACAACTACGCCAAATAACTTTGTTTTTCATAGTATTTGTATGAATTACAAAGTTATATTTGCAGTTTTAGAAAATATACTGTATCTCAAAAACTGCTGACTCGATCTCGTTCAAACCAATTTTGGTTGAAAGTTTACATTAAGATCTACAACATATGGTTTTTTTTTTAGATTTTTCACTTCATTATTATAGAAGTTAGAGGTGGGGGGACACACATTTTACCACTTTGGAAGCGTATATCTTTTAAACGATTAACTTCATGAAAAAGTCATTTTAGAAACCTTAATGTCATTTTTAAAGACCTGTCTATAGATACCACACACGTATAGGTTTCATGAAAGAAAATATTTTCAGTTTCAGTTCCATGTATGGGGAGCCCCCTTTATTTTAAATATTTATTAAATTTTCTCTTAAAATTGGAATGCGGTTCACAGAATACATCTACCTACCAAGTTTTACATTTGTATAGTCCTAATAGTTTCAGAATAAAATGGCTGTGACATACGGACGGACGGACAGACAGACAGACGGACAGACATGTCGAAACTATAAGGGTTCCGTTTTTTGCCATTCGGCTACGGAACCCTAAAAACTTATTTAAAAAATCAAAAAGATCCGACTGCTCAACTGAAATGCAAGAAAAAAGCACATTTTAATTTTAAAAAGTGACAAGCAGGTGGGGCCCAGTTGAACATTTTTCAAAAATTCAATGTCACTATTTCAAATTAAAAAAAAATCAGCCTATTTAATACGTTATATTTCCTAAACGGTTGCTTAAAATGAAAAATGGTGAAAGAAACTTCAATATCATTTTTAAATATCTATCCCACATGACATAATTTGACGATTTTAGATTTTTTATTTTTGACAATATGGCGTCTGGTTCTCGTTGTGGTGATTTATTTTAGTCTCAATGTATCCAGTAACACTCGCGCTATCAAGACACATCCAAAAACGTATCATTTATCAAAATCCGTTCATTGGTTTAATAGTTACGTGGGAACAAAGAAACGGACATACATACATATACACGCGCTAAAAACATAACTTCCTCCTTGCTTCGCCGCAGTCGGGTAAAAATAGGAGCGAAGGCATTGGGCGAACGAAGTTACGGACAACAGTTAGTTATGTATGAATCTATATTTTTTAACCGAAGGAATTCCTTAATGGTTTATTTTAATTTATAATTTTATGAGCTTAATATTTGTGTAAGGTATGCGAAACAGTTTGAAAAATGCGTATATTGGCTGACATGCGGATGTTATTTATGTCGTATTACAAGATAGATGAGGAATTTATTCTTACCCAGTTAACTGCCGTGTTCATAAAATATAATACGACACGGTTAGCGCAGTGGTTCAGCCATTGGGTGCCGCGCTGCGTGTCGCGGATTTGATTCCGAACATGTTTGTCTGGCCTATAAATAGTTGTTCCGGGTCTGGGTGTTTGTAAAAAATATTCAGCAGAAATTTCTAGTATGGAGCAATGTTTAAAATACATGCATTATTTTTTTAAATTATAAAATATAAGGGGTTAAAGAATGAAATTGCCGATTTGTACTCAAAAATTAAAACTGGTTTTCATTCTAAAATATAACATACTTATTTAATCAAAATATTTATCCTCATGATCTATTCATTGCTGTCATCTAATAGGAAGGTTGTTTATGCCTTTGCAGGATTTGAGGGATGATGTGGACATGGGAAGGGAACGCAGAGCATTGTCAGTTCGGGCGAATATGTTGGCGCGCAGGTTTTCACGCTGTACAGATGCAGTGAAAATTACTTTATTCAAAGCTTATTGTACGTCTCTGTACACGGGAAGTTAATGGGTTAATTATACGCAGAGGGCTTACAATGCTCTGCGGATCCAATTCAATAATAGATTCAAGGCGATTTTGCGGCTTCCACGCTTCTGTAGCGCGTCTGATATGTTTGCTGATGCGCATACAGATGGTTTTGAAGCTTTCTGGCGCAAAAAGACTGCATCGCTTCTCAGTCGGCGTGGGAGTACGCACAGAGTCCTGCATTGTATAGCAGCCTAACCTGACTGTCCTATAGTTAATATACTGACACAGCGGACTAGATCGCTGTTAACTATAGTTTATTAAGTGTTTGTATTATATTATTGTAATGTGTTGAATATTGGATCTATTTTGTCTTTTTATTAATAAATATTTAATTTAATTTAATTTAATTTGCGATAGAACTCTCGGGATCTAGGGTCGACAAACTGTGTGAAAGCATTTGTACGGCCTCTTGGGGAGAAAATATTTTACCTCGTATAAAATTGTCCAATTCAAAATGGTAGTTGGTGAGAGCAAGGTCTGGTGAGTACGGAGGATCACGTGGGATTTCTAACTAAGCTGTTATTGCCAACCAGACCTGAGAAAGGTATAGTGAATAGACCACCAAACGGTTATCTTTACCTTTTTATTTGAAAGATTTGCCCTTAGAATACAGAAATTCTTAGGGCACTGTTGCGGCGTTTGACCTGGGATCAGCCATTGCATTTTTCAATTTCGGGTATTGTAAATAATTTTAATAAATAATAATAAAAAAATAATAAAATTTTCTTCACATGTCATTCGATACCATATTGCTTCATTTCTATATCTATTCAGCAAAGTAACGCAAGTTTCAACAGACGTTTCTTGCTGTTGATCAGTCATATCATGAGGAATCCATTTTTCTTATTTTTTATCTTATTGATTTGATGCAATCGAGTCAATATTGTAGGTAAGGTAATGTTAAACCATCTGCTAAGTCCTGAGTAGTAGACTCCGATCTCCTCCAATTCAGCGTTATACATCTATGTGGGCCAAAGACTATGATGTGGGCGGTCTTCCACGTGTTTCATTCTTCAAGTCGAAGTTTCCATTACGCACGGTTCGTTCATTAGCAGTCTCCTCTCCAAACGCAGTATTGATATTGTGAGCCGTTTCTGCTGTGTTAGTTCCGCGTCAAAACTCGTATTCCAAGATTACCTAGTCGGTTTTTCGTAGTATCATCTTTCCCGTCTAAGCTGAATAAAAAAACATTGAAAGTCGAAAATTAAATGTTTCAAAGGATCTATTAAGTACTATAAAATGGCAATTTTGTATTTTTTAACCACTATTAGGTACCCAGTTGAAGCTTCTTTGTTGGTATATCGTTACAAACAGGATGAATAGATAAATGCCATGATATTTGAATGACCTTAAACGCTTTTACTGTCGAATTTAACCCGGATCAGTGTAGTTGGTTTCAGCAGTGAGATAGCTTCAAAGAGCGAGCTTTGTACTCGGTCCATCACGGGATTAGGTAATCGTGCTTTAAGAATGCGTACAAAAACGCGATATCAGCCATAATTCGACCATCTCTACGCGTGTATCACTTATCTACGTACGTAGTTTAATCGTATGTCTTGAGTGAAAAGAGAAATTTCTTATAGAAAAACCCAATAGCAATTCTTGCCGCACACGGGAATCGAACCCGAGACCTACTGCTCAGCAGTCGCGGTTGCAACCATTTGACCAATGAGGCAGTTATACCTCTAGAAATAATGACGCGTTAAGGTCTTTTGGGCATCGCTACCGTGGACTTTATCGCCTTAAAAACATAGCCCTCCTTCTTTTGTAGTCGGGTAAAAAGTAGCATATCCATTCCCAAGCTTCAGGCTATTTCCATACAAAATTTCATACAAATCCACGTAATACTTTCGAAGATTAGAGCGTTTTAAGAAACAAACTTTTCAGCTTTATAATTTTACCTAGTATAAATTAAAATAAAATTATAAATTTCCTGAGTGGTTTTCTAAATACTTATTGAATTTGTATACAAAAAAAAGTCGTGCTTGGACTAAGTGGAAAAAATATGGAAATGTTAGCGATTACGAAGTATTTTCCATCTACAGGGCGAAATTTAAAAAAGAAATACACTTATGTTATAAAAAGTACATGAATATGATAGAAGATAATGTGTCTTCCAACGTTAAAGCATTTTGGTCGTATGTCTCCAGTCGCAAGTCCACTAATAGCGTTCCTTCTACCGTTTATTATCAACAACAGTATTCTAATGATCCCATTTCTACTTGCAATTTATTTTCCAAATTTTTTCAATCAGTTTATGAGCCCTCTACATTTGATCCAGCTGCATGGATTCCTCCACTTTCTACTGTTGAAAATAATATTAATCTATGTAATTTACATTTCTCGTTACAAAAGATACGTAAAGAGTTAAAGTCATTAGATGTTTCCAAAGGACCAGGGCCAGACGGTATCCCCTCAGTCTTTCTGAGAAACACCTGTGACACTCTCTGCCTTCCTTTATTCATGTTATTCAATAAATGTATGTTCATGGGTGTATTTCCCAAAGTTTGGAAACTTGCTAATATTGTTCCGATCCACAAAAGCGGCTCCAAAAGTGATGTATCAACATATCGTCCAATCTCTTTACTGTCAATCCTAGCCAAAATATTTGAAAAATTAGTACATAACGAGATCTACCCAGTCCTGCACAGTGTGATACTTAAAGAGCAACATGGGTTTGTAAAAGATAGGTCTTGTGTTAGCAACCTCCTTATTTTTACGTCACAGCTATTCGAAGGTATTGACAACAGACAACAAATTGATGCTGTTTACACGGATTTCCAAAAGGCGTTTGATAAAGTTGACCACGAGCTTTTACTTTACAAAATAGCTTTCAATGGCATAAAAGGAAATCTGCTACGGTGGTTTGTATCTTATGTCACTAATAGGTCACAAAAAGTAGTGATTAACGGCTACGAATCTAGTTTTATAAAAGTTACGTCTGGAGTCCCACAAGGCTCGATTTTGGGTCCATTATTGTTCATTTTATTTATTAAAGACATTAAAAACTGTTTTAAGAATTCTAAATTTCTTCTTTATGCAGACGATTTAAAAATTTACAAAAATATTACAAGTATTTCTGACTGCATTGATTTCCAGAATGACCTTGATCGCTTCTTTGATTATTGCTCAGTTAACAAACTTTACCTTAATCTTTCAAAATGTCATAGCATTACATTTACCAAAAAAAAATTGTCACCAAATATAAATACTGCTTTGGCAATAATTACGTCGACAATGTTACGTGCCTCCGTGATCTGGGTATTTTATTGGACTCAAAGTTACATCTGAATGCTCACGTAGAAAATATTGTTAATAAGGCTTTCCAATTGTTTGGATTCGTAATGAGAGCGACTAGAGAATTCCGCCGCCCTTCTACTTACTTATATCTTTAGAAATCCATTATCCGGCCCCAACTGGAATACGCCGTTACCATTTGGAACCCATTCTACAATAAATATAGTAATATTATAGAGTTAGTTCAACGTAAATATCTTCGCACCATGCATTATAGATGCTTTCGGAAAAAAGTATCTAGTGATTCTTTACTGCAAAAGTATAATCTTCTCACACTAAAATCTAGACGTACTCTACTGGAAATGATGACTCTTTTTAGTATATGTCTCAACAAGTTTGACTGCATCGAACTTGTGAACAATTTGTGCTTTCTGGGCCCCAAGTCTGCTATTTTTATAAATTTGTCATTCCATCACGATCCCATTGTCATTTTGCTAATAGTTCGTAACCTACTAAATTCATAATGGTTGGTCAGTAGTCTCGTATTATAATGACATTGCCGTATTGCCATTATTATAAAACCCATTAGTAGTAATTATTTTCGAAGAACATTTATTCATGCCAGATTTTATTTCTATTTAATTTTACATATTATTTCGTTCAATGAAGTGTCAGTGGTTGACCATTAGAAAGCCATTATATTAGTAGACTAGCTTTTGCCCGCGACTTCGTCCGCGTGGAATAGTTACTTTGGGCTAACGTTAAATTTAACCCCGATATTGAAGCATTCTTCATTGGCGCTCCGCTCCTATTGGCCTTAGCGTAATGATATATTATAGCCTATAGCCTTTCTCTATAAATTGACTATTTAATTAAAAAAATATTTTTTCAATTCGAACCAGTAGTTCTTGAGATTATCGCGTTCAACCAAACAAACAAACTGTCCAGCCTTATATTATTAGTATAGATAGCTGTTGCCCGCGACTTCGTCCGCGTTTCCGTCGTTTTTTCGTAAAAAAAAGTAGCCTATGTCCTTCCTCACGGTTCAGTGATTTTGATGTAACAGACAGATTAACTTTCGTAATTTAGTAGGGAAATATAATATGTCAATCTATAATACTGTTGAAAAATATCGCAATGCGGAACCGCACAATATTATTGTTAATAGCTGTGCCCGCGACTCCGTCAGCGTGTAACTCCTTGTGTGTTATTAAGTTAATGTATTGGTTATATTGTTTAGATCACGTTCACATGAGGATTAAGTACCTATAGAACGAAAATACTTCAGCGCAAAGCTTCCGGGTAAACTATGTTGAAAGTTGACCCGTCCGGCACGTGAACATAAAGATTTCTAGAACTGCTAACCCGGGAAAGAGCGACGTACAACGGATCATGCGAGAAACAACTGACACCGAGATCTACTCCAGCAACACGAAAAGTCTGCCCTTGAACCTTATTAATTGTCATTGCATAACACACCGATACTGGGAATTGCGTTCTTTTAAATTCGAATGGAAAATTGTTTGGTATTATGGGAATTCTGGGAATAAAGACGGTTTCTCCTGCACCGCAACCTGTTAATTTGAGCCTCGATTATATTTTGTTGCAACTGGGTGAAAATAAAACTAATATAAAAAAGTGAACGTAAATTAGCCAAAACTTACCTATCGGTATACTAAAATAACTAATACCTATTTTATAAAATAACAACAAAAGGAATCTAAAAATAAATTATCAACGACTAAAAGTCACGCTGATAAGCACGGTTTGTTAATATCAATTAAGTATTGTCTGTCAATAAGGTCGAACGCTCTGAACGTCTATTCGGATCAACAGGCAATAATTCTATGAAGCTCGCACTTTTTTTTTTAGGTAGGGCCTCTCGTAGTTCAGCACACTAAGGCTGGTCACTACTCAACCGCGAAGCTCGCGCTCGGACGCCACGCCTTTTTAGGGTTCCGTAGCCGAATGGCAAAACACGGAACCCTTATAGTTTCGATATGTCTGTCCGTCTGTCTGTCTGTCTGTCTGTCTGTCTGTCTGTCTGTCTGTCTGTCTGTCTGTCTTTCTGTCCGTCCGTCCGTATGTCACAGCCATTTTATTCCGAAACTACTACGACTATACATGTGAAACTTAGTAGGTAGATGTATTCTATGAACCGCTTTCCAATTTTATGAAAAAAATTAAAAAATATTTAAAATAAAGGGGGATCCCCATACATGGAACTAAAACTGAAAATATTTTTTTTCATGAAACCTATGCGTGTGTGGTACTTATAGACAGGTCTTTAAAATGATATAAGGGTTTCTAAAACCACTTTTTCATAAAGTCAATCGTTTAAAAGATATAAGCTTCCAAAGTGGTAAAATGTTCCCCCTCCCTCTAACTTCTATAATAATGGAGTGAAAAATAAAATATGTCTGTAGATCTTAATGTAAACTTTCAACCAAAATTGGTTTGAACGAAATCGGGTAAGCAGTTTTGAGATACAGCATATTTTCTAAAACCGCAAATACAACTTTGTAATTCATACAAACACTATGAAAAACAAAGTTATTTAGCGAAGTTGTAAAAATGTAAATAAGCTGGTTTCTAGAAATTTTTAAGGTTTTTAGGAACCCTTCATGGGCGAGTGTGGCTCGCACTTGGCCAATCGAGACGCGTCGAGCGCGGCGACCGATTCTCAAAAATAATCTTTATAGCATGATTCAGTATTCACGCGCGATGGCTTATCTTATTATTAGCGTATTTCATGTATAACTTTGGTGTTTCTATACCGATTTATATGATTCTTTTTTATGGAATAGATAATAATGTTAACTTTTTCAATTAGGGGTGAC
This sequence comes from Tholera decimalis, assembly GCA_943138885.2. NCBI lineage: Eukaryota > Metazoa > Arthropoda > Insecta > Lepidoptera > Noctuidae > Tholera > Tholera decimalis. The sequence continues at coordinate 10,653,509 of OW964553.2, read as the reverse complement.
TGAGAGTGTTATAAACGTAAGAGTAGATAATCAGAAAGCTTCGAACTGCTAAGCTGTCGGGAGTTACACGTGTTATTGTGAGTCAACCATAAAAGATAGACATATGCTGTCGTGGGATATTTTTTATATAATTTTAAGGAGAACATTTCCGTCATAAATGATTTCTGTGTAGCTTTAACCACTAAGGTAGCACACGCGACGGAAGCTTAAAAAATGGAGTAACTTCTCCCGTTTTCCCAACATTTCCCTTCACTGCTCTGCTCCTATTGATTGTAGCGTGATGAAAAGTATACTATAACCAGCTCAGGAGTATGAGAAATAATTGTACCAAGTTTCGTTAAAATCCGTCGAGTAGTTTTTGTTTCTATAACGGTTATACAGACAGACAGACAGACAGACAGACAAAAATTTTACTGATTGCATTTTTGGCATCAGTATCGATCCCTAATCACCCCCTGATAGTTATTTTGGAAATATATTTTATGTACAGAATTGACCTCTCTACAGATTTATTATAAGTATAGATTACCAAACTTGTCAAAATCAACAATTTTGAAATCAATGATAGACTATTTTGACACTATTGTAATAGCAGACTTGAGGCCCTGGTCCCTCGCACTGTACACGGTCGAGAAACACGTACGAGATATTTGTTCGCAACCAACCTCCATCGTACCAACTCTGGGGCACGCTCCCCATTACACCGTCTAGTTGATACTTATAATAAAAACTTCAGTTCCATAGATATTTTGTTTCTTGGTAAAAATGTATTTAAAAAAGATATTACATCTGCTTTAAAAGATAGCAGTTTATAATTAAATTTATAGTCATTAAATAAGTAATTGTAGTCGTAAGATCTAAGTTAACAATGTAATTTTATTAATCAACAGCTAGCTAAACTCTATTATAATTTGTGAATAACGTAGTGAGTAGTATATTTGTAACTATGATTCGATCCTGTACTATTTATAATCTTTAATATACTACTGTTTGTTATTCCTATGAAATAAAATAAAATAAAATGATTTATGAGTCCTTGTAATCCGGGGTGGGTCGCTAGTCCTGCTAATAGCTATTATTAATATGTATGTTTGTATATTTTTCTGTGTTTCAATCACGCAAAACTGGCTGAACGAATCTAGATGAAAAATATGGAAATGTCTGAAAATGGCTATAGATAATGGAGATCGATTATAGTCTATAAAACATAATATAATATTAACATAATATAAAAACTTGCATATGTTAGGTCGTAGGCAACTTTTATCCCGAGAAAATGCGCGAAATTTCCACAACAAGTACTTACCTAAGTCGCGGCCCACGGGCAGCAGCTTACTTATAAAAAAGCTTCTACTAAATCGCAGGCTTGTGAATGCGTGCGATTTAGTACATACAGGATGTAATCTTACGTAATTTCGTTTGTTATTGCATTATCTTTCACTACGTCGTAGACCTATTTCAGAACGGATCTCCTTGGCTGAGTCACTGGCTATAGGCACGTATTTATCGTTAATTTATCACTAAAATTACAGACTTGTCTCTCGTATTTATGATAGTTTTCTAAACCGGAACCCGGAACTTAGTATTTATGATTTGGCCTGGTGTCAAATATCGCTCATAAATTGTTGTAAGTATTTACATAATTGTTACTTTAAATACTCTTTGTACTTTAAGGTTCAAAATATTGGATGGTGAAATGAAAAAGGTTTGCATGTGCGGAATTGATAATGTTGAGATTGTTGCATGGTGTGACGAGATGATGGATAAATTGAGAAATTAGTATAATATAGTAACAAGTAATGGGGTCGTAGCAGACTGAAGAGAAGAAGCCTTGGATGCCTTCATAAATTAGCGAGAGGAGGATTGGAAGAGAATGGAAAGAAATGGGGGAGGTCTTTGCCCACGAGTGGGACAGAACGAGTTAATTGATGGATAGAAAGGGAGAGGTAGGCCAAGATAGCTGGTTTGTGTGAGAAGTGACATGAAATACCTTTATGTCCTGTCTGTATAGAATAAATCAAGAAAAATTGAATTAGGTATGTGATTTTATGTGTTTTCAAGATACCTACTATAACAATGCAAAATAAAAATAAGTCTTAACGACCGTCCTAGTCACGATAAATATTAATACTGAAAATTATTATAACCATATAAGAAAATACAAAAAACCTACTATTCATGAGCTGCTTAGCTGTTTCTCAACCATGTCGGCTCCCAGTCTAAGCGGATGCAGCTAGTGTTGCCCAAATGCAAGACCAAGACGAGACTTAGCCAGTCTTGGTTTTGCTTTTGCGTCAATACACCTGGTCTTGGTCTTGATCTTGGTATTGCGCTCCTAGTCATGGTCTTGGTCTTGCGCAAGAGTTTCGCAAGCGTCTTGCAATTTGACGTAGTTACGCAAAAAGGATCCAATCCACACTTTTTCCGAAATTGAGTTATAAATACCAAACGCATCTTCAGGGTGATATATTAAAGATATCAATATAACTCAATTTCGGAAAAAGTGTGGATTGGATCCTTTTTGCGTAACTACGTCCAATTAACGATTATCCTATTGCTATTTATTAAACGGTAGTTAAGATCTTAGAACAATGTAACAGAGTAGGTACATTTTGAGCTTGAATTGACATAGGCATAGTAAAGGCCAACCAAATTAATAAATTTAATAAGAAATTCGCAATTTCAACTGACACATCGTCTCTGTGTTCAGACCTTGTTGTAGTAATGGTTTACTACTGGCCGCAATACCTACTGGCTGCATCCAGTAGTACTGAATGAAGTTGTTTTTATTTGAATTGTGTGACACTTACAAATAAAATGGAAAACGTACAACAAGACTGATTTATTATTTTAATGTTTTATCACGTTTTCTTCAATAGACCTCATGGTCTGAACCCATGACCTCGGCGATCCGTGCCGATGCTCTAACCAACTGAGCTACCTACCGTGTCCCACGAAAGACATCGGTTTCTTAATAAAAGTTTACATTTAATAAGCTTATATGTGCTAAAACATGGTTAAAGCATATAAAAAACAAATTAATGATATTAACTTGACTGTATTTGAATTTCGTCACTTATGTCAAATTGTAAACTTAGGTATCAGTCCGAGAACAACAAGGTCAAGGAGGAGGAGGATTGTGAAAAACAATTATTACATTAAACTCGAAGCGAAGCTCAATTTGGAATGACTAAAATTTAAATAAATACTCCGAAATACCGATAAAGGACGCTATTCTTTGATAAAAATAATGATTCTTTGGAAGATTAATAAAACAGATGCGTTACCAGATAGGTATAGTGTGCCTACGTAGCAATAAAAAAATAATATTCTGTGTATTATGTTCTTCTTTTGATGGAATTAATCTACATTAATTAAATAAAATTTGCCTAGGGACGCTATCTACCGCATTTATGTAAGTATTTAATAACTACTAGAGTACGACAGAAGTTGATAAACCGACAATGCTAATCTCAAGTTTTGGATGTGTGTGATTTTAAAACAAAATTTGCGACGTGACGTCACTCATTTGATTAGTATTGTAGACAATTTTTACACACAAGTATTTACAATATTTCTCACAAGGGAGCGCGGCACGGCAGCGACGATTGTATGCGATATAAATAGAAGCCGCCTGCGCGTGTACTCGTATCTTGACCTTGTACTTCCAAATAGATGCGAACTTTCTTTGACAGGTTATAGTATCCAACCCGACTTTGTTGTCAGCAACATCAAAATGATGCCGACAACAAGGCCACGCACTATCAAAGTGCCGCGGTGGTCAAAACTAGGGATGCACTCTTTTTTTTAATAGATATTTTGTACAATGTATGTAAGTTATTGTTCGTAATGCTCATAAGTCGATCTCGTACAAATAATACATACAAGTATTAACTAATCACGATAATACGACACGACAAAAATAAAAACATTTTGTAACAAAATCCAATGAAAACTGTGAAACAACAATACTGACTTATTTAATGCAGACGAGATAAAAGTATCAGTATCAGTATTTAGTTTAATTATCGAGAAATCAATTGTCATTAATTACTTAAGTACTTATATTAACGAAAAAAAATACGAGATTTATGTGTGAGAATTTTATGTGTATGACTATGATTACATTTTAATATTTTGATGCACTGATGTCTACGCTTTAAAACAGCATAAATGAATCTATACAAAAAATACTGTCCCTAGGCAAAGGCACTGCTGCCGCCAGCACGGCGGCTATCTTGACCTTCATTGAACATAAGGTACTAGAAATGACTTTAAAATTTTAAATTAAGTTGAAAAATATTAAGTTAATTTAACTACGACAACTTAATATTTTCCACAGATTTCTTATTTTAAAAAACCATGGATGTGTGCTAATCTTGTGCGATGTTGCCGGACCTGTATGACTGTTGGTGGTAGTAACTTTAAGCAGCATCTCCGTCAGAGCCAGCACATTAACGTTCTCATCGAATAATCCGGCTCTGAACAACGATCCGAACTCGGAGAACACATAAATAGTTCTTTTAAGAGCTACCTAAGTTTCATTGTTCCCCCGCATCGCCTGCCCTTCCCCTGTGTTTTTGCAATGTAAGTTTTCTCATTTTAATAATAATAACACAACGAAAACGGCACACATACAGGTATTTTAATGATCTAGGCGGCCAAAAGTAAAAATAACAAAGTTTAAGGAATGCTTATTATATTGATTACCTGAGGCAGGGGACATTCCAACGATCAATAGACCGCCACCCCCACACTTCTTCCGTTGCGCGTTTTCAGGTAAATTCAGTCGGAAGTTGATTATTGAACTTTGTGAACGTGTCTCTTTTCGGTGATTTAAAAAATCGTTAACTTTGAGTGTTAAACTGAAGTTTTCTGTGTTGACCTGGTGCAAAATAGCAATGGATTCGGAGACTACAGGTATGTAATAATCAAAATGTGATATAATTTGTTTTATTTTAATATACTTTTAGTAGTCGAGAAATAACGTCTGAAATAAGGATATTTTTTAAAGAAATTTATGTTTAGAAATCTATTTGTTTTAGTATCGGGATAGATCCGGCAACTTTTGTGGTTTATTTAAAAATAATAGACCCTAAAGTTACGAATAGTAAATAAATTAGCCGCGGAATAGCGTGGATGCGCAAAAACGTAGAACATTGAATTTCACAGTCAAAATGAGCTTAATTCGAAAAAAAAGTATATGTCTAAAAACAATATTTACTTGTTCCAGATACAGTGGATACTTCCGAAGTGATAATAGTGACTCGTAAATTCCTCTTTGATATTATGAAAAATTAAAATTTACGCAATTTGGAAGAAAAACTACGCTTTTTGAGAGACCACCTTTTCACTCGTGACGACCTTACTGATGATCATTTAAATAAACTGAACAACGATTCTGCACATTTTAAATGGGAAATGAAGCAAAGGTGGATTAAATCTCACAAAAAAGAAAAAGTTTTATTGAAAAACAACCAACTTTGGCTGGAAAGTACATTCAAAATTCCAGTCACAACGGCAAATCGTATAGGTCGCCCTCGTAAATCGTTAGGGGAATCTAGGGAAAGGAGCAAAAGAAGAAAAACGGAACGGATCCGATCTAATGTAGAATGTCAGATAGTGCAGGTGAATTGATTTGAAAAAATATGTATTGTTATTGATAAATTAATTAATGTAAGAATATATATATATATCTACATAAATATAAAGTATGTATATAAGTGTATGTAAGATTATGTAAATATATGGTGTAATATATATATATGGCCTATTTTCAGCATTTTTTATTCATTTTTTTGTTGTATTTGTGTTTTATTGCGTTTTTTAAAGAAATTATAAAAGTTATTGTCTGTTTATATTTTGCTTGTTTTATTTCCGTCATTTTAAACTAAAAAACCAGCACAAATATTTTTGGCCGGCTAGATTGATGAAATACCCCTATGTGCGGCAGTCTGAACTAACTGCAAGACGCAAGAGACTCGCAGGCTTAGTCTTGTTCTTGCTTAAATCGTGCAGGGTAAGTCTTGGTCTTGGTCTTGCTAAAATTAGGCGGTCTTGGTCTTGGTCTTGCAAAAATGCAAGAACAGGACCAAGAGTGATTTTGGGCAACACTAGATGCAGCTGGTGCTAGTGTTTTGCTTGTATCGACTGCTTATCTGACTTCCACAACGATAGCTGAAGTAGCCGGGTAAAACGATACCCCCGGCCCATGCGGCTGTTATTACGTGGGTAGAGCTACACCCTACACACATACACAAAGATAACCTACCATTACCTATGAGAGTAATTTTCAAAATCCTTAAACAAATTATACATTTTGTAAATCAATTAGGAACTCAGGATTTCAGTATTACGGAATTAATACTATACAAAAACATCTGCAGACGAAATAAGATTTGCTGGCAGCATCATGCAGTGCTAAAGGGAAAAAGACAGTCCAGACTGATAAAATTTGTCCTTGTATGAGTTTTAACTTATCTTTTTTGGCACCATTTTTTTATTGATAATAGGTTCGCGTTTGACCACCATCTCACCTGATGGTAAGTGATGATGTGGTCGAAGATGGAGCACGCTTACCTAAATGTAACCTATTCACTCTTGACTTAAAGACCCCTAGGTTATAGCTATCGGGAAACATAGACTCCGGCAGGGAATTCCTCTCCTTAGCCGTACGCACAATGAAAGTATTCCCAAAACATTTAGTGCGTATGGGTGGGATGTCCACCATGCAATATCTGCCGAATTTCGGTATGTAAAATATCTCTGTCTGTCGTTGATGCGTTTAGTTACAATGATGAGATTGATTTGATTTGTAATCGGAACTGCAATGGCAGGAAGATCTTGTTTCTTTCGTTAAAGGTAAATTATTATATTGGTGAATGAAATAATATGATGATGAATATAAAAAATAATGATGTTTATTTGCAAATGCAAATAGGTTATAAATAACATTTTCACACGTCATTTTTTTTTCGTAAATGAGGCCAGTAGCAACATTTTAAATCGCCTTATAGTTGTCACCTTATATACGTACCCGTATTTTGGTACTCTAGAGGTATCATGTGGACAGCACGGTCATAAATCTACTGAAACGAATGAATACTTTCTGTGTCGCAAAATGATTAGCAGTTTTCATTTCACTGAAATTCAGAGCCAACCACAGATTAACTAAGTAGTCAACTCGACAGTCTCTCCAAAACTTCCGTAAGGTCGTCTTCAGGACGTAAATTCAACCATATGTAGAGCTTCCACACTAATTTCTGTGATAAGCTGCCACAAAATCTAAGCTATGTTCTCCATCATCAGCTTTAGTAGATTCATGGCTGTTACTGTTCACATGCTTCATCGTATGATATGCACATGGTTTCTGTGTCGCAAAATAAACAGTAATTTTCATTTCACTGAAATTCAGAGCCAACTGCTTGACCACAGATTAAGTAACTTCATTTGATTATAGCGTCCTAAGAGCCGTTCATTTCGTGGCCTCAGGGTTGGTCACTAAATCAACGTCGCCACCACTCGTTCTCTAACACCTAAAACAGTATAAAACACTGTATGCACGATAAGGAAAATATTTACCACTAGCTTTTGCCCGCGACTTCGTACGCGTCGGAAGATTTTCCCACGCAAATCCCGATCCCGTGGGAATTCCGGGATAAAAAGTAGTCTATGTGTTATTCCAGGATGTAAACTATCTACTTGCCAAATTTCATTCAGATCCGTTCAGTAGTTTTTGCGTGAAAGAGTAACAAACATCCATCCATCCTCACAAACTTTCGCATTTATAATATTAGTAGGATCTAAGCGACATCTATGTTGCCAATATCTCTGTCAAAGTTAAGAGGTTTTGACCAATATATTGTGAGAATGTCCAAGAATATCTGTCTTATCAAGACTATAATACAGAACAGACGGCTATTCGCCTATTCCAATCCCTACTTAAAACAATAACGTGAATGCGGTAGAGATGACTAAGTGACTAACCACTACAAACAAATGCTAATGATTTGATCAAATCATTATAAATGGAAAATTGAGCAAAGCATCTGTTCAAAATACCAAGGTCGTATAAGTAATTAGCAAATAATGAAAAAGGAAATGTCCTAATTAAGTACTAGATCGTAGTTTCTAGTGTTGGTTTTTTGCTCATCTCAAAGTCAATCGGTGTTTATCTTACAGATGTGTTTTACAACATTGATTCCAGACCTCTATAATAAATTATAATCATCATTTATATCACGTGCTGCTTGCTATTAACTTCAAGGGTTTAGGTAAATTACCTACGATAAGATTTCCTTAAGCATACCAAGGCAATTAATCATCATATTTATTGAAAAAGTCGTAATTTAGTGATGATCCGCATTGCTAAGATTGACTGGCCTCTTTTTTAATTACTACTTCAATCATTCTCAATTTATGACGTATTAATTTTTAGTGATATTTATTATGTGTCCCTAAGTTAATAAGCAATGGTTTTAATTGAAGTGAGTCACTTCGCGCTTCCGTAGTGTAATTGAGCCGGATATGTTGACGTCACTCTCAATAAGAAGCAAATAATAAAATGGCTGTATTTGGCGGGAGTATTAGTCGCAGTAGGGGACAATATTAAGTAGCTATTTTATTTTGTTATTTGGCGCTATTTATATTTTACTCGTCTTGTTATCATTAGGAGCTCATTGCTAGCCGGAACTTGAGCAACAACGCGCGACTGCCAGCTGTTTTAAGGTGTGTGCACATGTGCATTATTAATTATTCAACTATTTTTAGAACTTAATTATTTAAATATCATATTAATTACAGTAGGAGTGTCCAATCAAGTGGTGATAAATTGTTTCTAGTAAATCTGAACCAAATTGGTAAATTCCTCATTATACTAGTATAGCCTCGATAAATTTAGCCTTTTAAACGCATAAAATTACAGCTCAGTTTTTAATAACTGATTATGCGGTTAAAAATTGGATATTTAAATTAAATCTGGATACGAATTAATCTTCAGATCTACGATTAGGTATTTAATTTAGTCAATATTTCTTAACGATGCTTGAATGAGACAGATATCTGTGAAGTGAGCATCAATATCAACAAATACTTCATATGATATATTTTCCTTCTATGACCTTTCTACTAGTACAATACTTTTATCGGCAGTAAGAATCACAGAAAATGGTACTCGATCGTCTCCCAATCCACGGCAAAAGTTGGGTGTAGGATCACGGTTTGGTGAATCAATACCTAGTTATCTATGTGGCTGATAGGTAGGTACCCGTTTTGCTATCGGGGGCTAAACCTTTAAAAGGCGCCTAGAATCAGCATCGGCACTTAGAACCTTGTTACCACTAAATAGACTGCTCAGGAAACCCTCTCTGTGAAATGCCCATAAAGGTACTCTAGGCCTCCGAACCTCTATAATTTTGGACAGTTGAAACAATTTATTGTTTGACGCACAATCTCCAATTAATAGAGTACCTACATATGAGTTCGGAGTTAGCTATAAAAGGAAGCTAGTATATCATTTGATTGACGTATGAAACGGAAAATTTGATTGTCTTACACAAAAAATAATCTGTTGACGTAGGTAATCCAAATTTACTCGTGTTTTTTGTTTCATAACAGCATTTGGCAAGATATTAATGATAATTTGTACGAACTAGACTCGAAAAATAAAGCGATTCTTGGAAGCTGGTGAGGCTGTGAAAACTTAAATAGCATAACAAGAATTTTCAGAGAAACGGTTTGTTACGCGTGAAAGGTAATTTCAACCACTTGAACAAGGCAGCCGCCTCGGGTGACTATAATTCAGCGAAATCGTTTCTTTATTTATAAAAAATTAACATCAACATAGGCAATTGTTTGCAGACGTCTCCCACATCTCAAACCAGTTTTTTTTCCTCATAATATAACATATCCTATATCTCCCCCTTTAAGAATTTGACAATCTTATAACCTACTTATATAAAGTCTTCGATCTAAGAAGTTCATATAGACGGATGAAATGTCCCCATAACACAGGATTTTCCTAATATGGTGGTCGTTAATCTTCTTGTTAAATGTTTTGTAAGTGCTCCTAATGTATCTTTAAATCTCATGTATTTTTGTAAGTGACATAAACTTATTACTTCTTTTTTTTTTCTTAGATGCCCTTTCGCCTTTATTTTGTGATTCCTTTCGGAGTATTCTTGAGATTTCATATTGTTTTACGGTGTTGACTTTCATGCCTCGGTACTTTTATAGTCGACAAAACTGTGTATTATGGCAAAAACCCGTAGGTATGCCAATATCTACGGTGATTCCAGCTGCAGAATATTCCCTTTAAAAAATTAATGCGGTTACTTGAAACTATGAGTTCGGCGTGCTTCATCTTCATGGCTTACCCGCTTACTTATCGGTGAGATGGTCGTACACGTGAACCAATTATCAATAAAAAAAATCCTTTTTCGGTGTATGTTAAAAATATATATTTAGTCCTGACGAAAAATTATATATATACTATATCTACGTTCAATTGCCTTGAGCAAATATCATGTAAGTAAAAGTTCAATATCAATCGCATGTTACTTAAGTCACGTCATTTATATTAAGTAAGTAGGTAATGTTATAAATACCCGATATATGCTCTTAACACTATTGTGTGTCCTCAGCCTAACAATTACTACATCAAACTCTTTGATTATTATTATTGCATCTAAATATAAATAACGTATAATAACGTTGTTTTTAGTTTTTCGTGACTACTCCACCAATTGACGTCGTGAACCCAACCTGGGACACATGCTTTAAAAAACTATTTTTATTAGCTTTTAATTCTACCAAAATTTATATCCTTATTATAATGTGAGTTATTAGAAAAGATGAAAAAACATTTTAGTATCATATTATTTAATTTTTTGTGTTCAGTTTTGTAATATCCGGTTACGATTGACGACATAATAATCGTTGAGTTCTTGTCAAAGGTTAACTGTTGAAAAAATATAAAATAATATGTATACCTACAATAATCTTAGGTAATTCAAGAGTCAGAGCTAGTGCTTCATCGTGGTTTGCTTAGTGGATTTCTCGCTTTAATAACAATATTATGTGAAATTTAATAACGATGGTAGAGAAATGAGGGTTGGAGATAAAGAAATGCTATGTTATGGGGCTGAACGCATGAGAGAAAGATAGCTCTCTTCCTCACGCTTCAGCCGCCGCGGGAGACGCCCCGGGCACGGTAATATTATCTATACAGTACTGTAACTAAGCCGCGCGGTACGTAAACATGCGATAGGGCTGCCCGCCTCCAGCATTTTAATTACCTTTGCCTACTTTGCGTTTCCATTTAGTTTTGTGATTGTAAATATACTTTTTTTATATAAACAAATATAATAGTTTGTGAATTGAATAGGAAGTGTTCAATAAAAATGCGTGTTGTTTTTTGTTTGGTAGATTTAATTATTAAAAAAAACATTTTTATATTTTTCTAGTATTATTCGTACACACAGTACAATAAACAACTATTATTAATAATAAAATATAATATAATATTCCACAACTTTTTCACACAACGCCATCTAGTCCCAAACTAAGCAGAGCTTGTGATATGAATACTAGACAACTGATAAACATACATATATATTTCTAAATACATACATATTATAGATAAATTACACCCAGACAAAGAACAAATGACCGTGCTCATCACACAAACATTTGTCCTAGGTGGGAATCGAACCCACGACCTTGCGCATAGCAGTCAGGACCACTGACCACTATACCAACGGGCCTGTCAAGATCACGTCTTTACTTTGAATTATACAAACTAACAAAACAAAACACACATGCCCCGAGGTTTTAACACAAGCGTACCTACCGTATCATGATTCATGAACCGCCTATAACTACCTATTTCACTCGTGTCAATCACTTTCCTTTACTCTATTCATTTTATTTATTAATCCAGACATCTTTTTTTTCGGGAGATAAAAGGAGATACTTATCCATTAAAAAGAAACACATTATGTACATACCTACTAGTAAGTAAAATTATTTTAGTCTTAGGTACCTTTCAAAGTTTCTAGGTAATCTAAAAAAAGTTATCTCTGGATGCGTTATTGACGAATTCATGCAACCAAAAGCAGCACAATATATCCTACTCGTCTTATTAAATATGTACTTGAACTTATTTTTAGTGAAAAAATTGCGCGGTTATTGTTAAAAAAACAACACACTGTTCGTTCGTCACTGCGGCACAGTCGCCGGTCGCGACTGTCTACAAACCGAGCGCATACCGAGATCGAGGCACGTAGGTATAGCTCGCGCTTCGTCCGTTTGTATGAAGTCAGAATACTGTATAGATAATATTACCGTGCCCCGGACGACTTTATCGGGGATCGTGAGCCGATCTCTCAGCGACGCGACGCGGGACGTGACGCCGAGACCAGGCCCGGTTGTTCGACTGCACATTATGGGGCTCGATAGGACCAGTATGAAACTTGCTTCCGCTCCATTTAGAGCGGGAGTAATTTGTATGGCTTTCCTCTAAAAAAATAAATAAAGAAAAGTTTAAAAAATGTCTGAAGAATTGGAAAGTTCGGGAAAAACTGTGCTATGCATTTGTAAGTCAGATTTTTGAAAACTCTGCGGTTTCATAAATTACTAAATACCTGTTCTCTTATTGGTCTACTTACGCTTAGGGCGTAAGAACTGAAATGTTTTATTGTTAGTAGGCTCTATTAATTACGTACTTAAATTCAGTGGGGTAAGCAGCCACCACTCGAATAAGAAACTTATAATATTTATAATATTTAGTTACTTGAAATACTTTTCAGACACGGATTTTCAGTTACATGTAATTGCAGTATGTCTTATCTACCCTCTGCCGTTTATCGTTCCACTTCTATTTAGCTAGGTAGTTAGTCTAAGGATGTTTTTAACTTAGGTAGGTACTCCTCGGTAGGTTATTTTTGACATGCAAATCACAATTCTTGGCATACCTAAGTTACGTAAGTAGCGCATCAGTATGTACCAACAATGTCATTTGATGGGAAACGGAGATCATTCTAAACATTAAAGATGTGTAATGTAAATACAGGGTGTCAGATAAAGTGAATTGAAATGAAAATATATATTTTTAAATCACATACGCTACAAGGACACTTATAAAAAGTGTCCTTGTAGCGTATGTGATTTTTTACACATTTGAAAATTAGTAAGTACTTAAAAAGAAAATTAATACAAATTATTATTTATAATATAATAATATTGGTTTGAATGACAAAAAAAATGGATATAATCGGTCGCATATGCTCATTTTGACATTGCGACCGTATTCATTGCAGTGTCCTCGTTGTTGAGCAGACCATTTTTAAAACATTGCAACTGATAGCTATTTGTATTTACTTAATAGTGAATATGGTTCTGCTTTTTTTGCACTTTCGGCCCTAGTAAAGACAAACTGGTTATTGGATGACTCTAATATTATACTTCACAAAAATCGCACCTCTTTAGGAACTCACTTAAAAGTCATTTTAATTAATGGTAGATATATGACTACAAGGTATTATTGAAAAGACAATTTATTTAAATTTCAGAACAAAGCAATAGAAGTGGTTTTTTTAAGGACTTTGTTGTAATTTTTGCTGTTAGCTTGCTTTTTTTGTTTACCACAAACAACAAAAATTACATCAAAGTCCTTAAAAACAACTTAAAACCTAGTGTTACCCCAAGCCTAGCCCTGATGACTACTTCAATGCGTTCTCTCATGGACCTAATTAATGATACAACAGCCTCTTGAGGAATGCTATCCCATTCTGCATCGATGGCATCTTGGAGGTCTTGAAGAGTAGCAGGGGCAGGATCACGTGCCCGTACTCGCCTTTTCAGTTTATCCCAATGATGCGCAATAGGGGTCAGGTCTGGACTTTGTACCGGCCAACACATAGCAGGGATCCCAACTTCTTGCAGGTTGTCTCTTACAATTAATTCGGTGTGACAGCTGGCATTATCGTGCATTAACATGAACCCACTGCCAACAAAACCCGCATAAGGGATCACGTGCTCTAAGATCTGTGTTATGTACCGAGAAGCAGTCAGAGACCCTTGCCCGTGTGCTCTTCCAGCCCGAGAAACACACACAAGGTTCGTTTTACAGTCGATTGACATGTCGCTCCAGAACATGCACAAGCCACTCCCATTTTCCGCTATCTCTGGAATACAGGCATGTGCAAATCATTCTTCTTGTCTCTTATACACTCTTTTAAGCCTGTCGTTTCAGAAAAGACACACCCTCGTCTCATCTGAGAAGAGAACAGCCCTCGATTGATCCATTGTCCAATCCACATGGTCGCGGGCAAATTCGAACTGGTCTTTCCAGTGGTCTTTCCTATGCTACGCAGTCAATTTTGGCCCTGTAGCAGCCCTGTGAGCCGCAATTTTCTTCTCCTGCAATCTTCTTCTAATCGTGGAGACGCTTACAGAAGTTCTGCGAGCTGATTAGAGTTGTTTTTGCAACTTAACAGCATTGGAGAACCGATTACGTAAAAACATCGAAACGATGAAGCAATTGTCCCTTTCGGGTGTGCAGCGTTGTTTCCCAAATTCACGTTTTCGAATATTCTGCCAATGTAGATTTAACCGGTTTCTTGGAAGTGTTGGAACACTCGTCGAACGGAAAAACGACTCAAGTTCAGTTGACGAGCAATATCACACTGCCGCCCTGATTGCAGTAGTGCAATGACTGCTTCATCTGCAGCTGGATCCATCTTCAGGGGTATTTTTCTTGCTGTAGCCCTTCACGTGTATTTACTTCATAGTTGTATAGCGAATGACCTAACCTTTGACCCGGGTTGGCCGTTTTAAACCATCGTAGAGTAGTGCAATTAGCGGACGTTGTAATGCGTATTTTGACAACATTTTTTTAACATTAACGTACCAATGAAATTTATAGTATTCAGGAAGTATAACTATTGTTAATTTAAAGTTAGTTAAAAATACTTTTAATTGACACCTATTTTAATTGGGTTTAATGTATTCGTTGATAGCGGGACATGCTTGAAACTTATTATCGGAGAGGTGCGATTTTTGTATCGCCGCGCCGAGTGTATATCTTCTTTCTGTGGTGGGATTTCACAGTCAATGACCCACGATTCATCTTGCACCTCATGCACTGTCACCAGAACATGTGAGGACCTTATAGTAGCTGTAGCTGCATATGAGGCCAAACATACTGTGTATATGAGTTACGTTGGGCTGCAGTCGAGGATGCAAATAAGACCGACACAATTTCCTTAATTAGATTTAATTAATATAAAAATTACATTTAAGTCGCTAAAACTAATTTACGTGACAATTGTTCGATGTGAGAAACAAGAGTGAAGCACTAAACACAACATTCACATTAATCACTGCTATTGAACAGTCTTCGATCCCACGCTATCGGAATGCTGAGAAGGCGAATCTCACGGTGCACCGCACAGCGCGGTGTTAGTCATTTTCTTAGGAATATGTGGCGTCGTAAGTAGCAACATAACATATGCATATAATAATTAATAATTATTTATTTATTGACATACACACAAGATATTGAAGAAAAAAGAGAAGAGTTGAGTATGCACATATACTGGAAACAATAGAAGTAACCGTTGGCCCCAAACTAGGCACAGCCTGCATCTTGGTAGCCCAGGATAATAGATTTGGCATATATAAAGTTCACTGCGACAATACAACTTAGTGAACTTTATACCTATATGCCAAATCTATTATCCTGGGCTAACTAGATATATCTAGGTAGCCTATAGGGTGTGCCTAATTGGGGGCCCACGTATCATCACCCATATATCCATCGACTAAAAGTGTTATTTATAACCGATTTCGACTTTTCGTCAGGAGTGAATAGGTTACTTCTAGGTAAACGTGCTTTATCTTCGACCACAACATCAATTACCATGATGGATAAAAGCGAGCGTATTATCAATAAAAACAAATGCAGACTAAATATCATTATTTCATTATCAGAATGCAAAAGCGCGTAAAAGCAGTTTGTAATAGCGCACCGGAAGAAAAGAATATTATCTTGATTATTCGATTTTTTATTCAAAGTTAACTAGTTTATGATTTCTCCGTCTGATTTTTTATAGGAATATGATAAAAAATGCAAATATCGCCATTAGCTTTTTTGCATACCTACGAGATATCTATTCTTAAGCGTTTTTTCAGTCTCACTATTGATGTGTATTTTATTGGTCATCTATAAATAGCTTATTTCTATTAAAAATAAATTACTGTGCACCTACCGCAGTGCAGTCTTTTTAAACTGTGTTCCCTGCCACTTATGACCTTTCAGCCTTTAAAGCACGAGTAAATAGGCATCTTCTGGGCTTGCTCCATCGTAGACCTCCTTTATCGCTCACCATCACGCGAGATCGTGGTCAAAAGTGGGCTCATCACCAATAAAAAAATAAACTAAAGGCTGGTTTTTAATTTTCGTTTTCCTCTGAAAGACTCATCATCATCTAGCTGCTTAGCCTCCCAACTAGGTCTAACCTTTAAAACCCAGTATCTGGGTAACACGATACTCTATGTCAAGACCAGTGACAGATTTTCTGGTTCTGACGGGCAGTCCGAATCACGTATCGACGCCTTAGAGCGAAAACCTCGTAAGTGAAAAAGGAGTAACTTTTCAGGAGGAAGAAAAATCTGCGTGCTATAATTTTTTTTTACGGTTTCTTATATGTTTTTTTTTTTATTAAGTTATATGTAAATTTAACCCGTTTTTATATCCAGAACTGTTCGATATTATGTATAATATGAGAAATATTATACATAATATCGAACAGTTCAGAAATGCATAATCCATGGCCTGATTACGCTAAACTGACGACACGATGCGAGTGTTTACGAGGTTCTCATTTACTTTCATAGATAGCGTTTCGAGTATCGAATGAACATATTAGTGAGACCAGGATGTGCGTTGCTAGGACTGCTTTCTGGAAACGCAATAAAAAAATTTTGGACAAAAATGTACTCTCGAGGTTTTCACTCTAAGGCGACGGTATGTCAAGTCGTATGTCGTGTATAACGACTGTCAAAGCTGTAAAAATGACGGCCGAGAATGACCGTTAACGTACTTTCCGAAGCATGGAAGAATCTCAATATTTTAAGGTCAGCCCCCACAGACCGACCTTAGCAAGCGTTGTTTAACTTTAAAGATTGTCCCGTGCGGATAATTTTTTTTTCTTTTTTTTTAAAGATAGCAATGTGGGTAGAATTCACATTACTAGCAATCTTGTCAACGCCTCCAACTGCTCCGCTATAGTGTAATGGATGGGATTCAAACCTGCGACCGTTCCTATTTTAGCCACGAGCTCAGTTAGCTCTGAAAGATTACCTATCAATATAAAATCACCCTGTACATTTATTTAAATTGAACGCTAAAAGGTTCCGTTTTGATTATATAATTTCAAAGATAATTCTCATGACCTCAAATAGCGGACTAAGATGGAACTATGATATACTTCGGTATTCATAAAAAATACTAGATACCGGTTTCTTAATAATTATGTCTTCACAAACAATTAATAACTATAATTTATAATCGAAAATTGTGTTTACATGTGAAGACGTTTATGTTATTCTACAAATTAATTAATAAGCGATACGTCCTGTTCCGTAGCTTTCAAAACTTATTGCGTCTTTTTTTCTAGTTGTTATTTACACTAACGAAGTTATTTTCAGTTCCAACTATAGGAAAATTAGAAAAAAAAAATATAATTTTGGTACAAAAATACTTCATAGATCTAAGTTTTATAAGGTACTTGGTGTTTATTATAAATACTTGTCGCAGAATCTGTCTGTTGAGAAATATATGGTCTGTGTCCTCTGCATATTTAGAATACCTATTACGTGCGCATGAACTAATGCTGATGCCAGGCGCGTGCACAGGATTATGACAGGGTATGCGGCGGAGTAATCGGTCACAAAAACTTTAACTTTTATAGATTTTTAGCATAGCCACAGCCACGCATCGCCACCATGCTACGATGCGTGGCTGTGGCTATGCTAAAAATCTATAAAAGAAAAAGTTTTTGTGACCGATTACTCCGCCGCATACTCTGTCATAATCCTGTGCACGCGCCTGGCTGATGCTTAGTGGATACAGGCACGACTTACGTGTCCGTGAGTTCGAACTCAGCCAGGCACATCAGTTTGTATGAGTTTTATCGTCGCCAATGTTCTCAAAACGGTGAAGGAAAACTCGAATTCACCATCCATCAAACCGCAGTGGGCCCGCGTAATGCCCACTCATAAAAAGGAGTCCTGTGTCCCAACAGTGGGCATGTTATAAGCCGATTATATTAATACAGACACTACGTGCGATATAAATGGGTAATGAAATTACGATAAGCCTTTCATAAGAACATTCATCGTTTAAAAACTAGTGCTTAAAGTGCATGGGTCAGCTATTTATGAGGTATCTAGCTATTTTTAGTAGGTTATTTTTGTTTTTATTTGTTATTTATTATGGCTGGCGCTCTTCGATCAATTTTGTTGATCGAAGCTGGCGCTAATACGGTATTTTTCTTTCTTTCTTATTTTATGGCGAATTAACTTTGTTTGGACAAAGAAAGTTCCAGAAGGAATCGTTAAATTTTACAGGATATAAAATTCCTACGTGTGACGTACAGCGAATGTGATTTTTTTTAGCAGCCTAATTGCATAAAATTAAGGGCGTTTAGGACTATGCACATTGAAGGGTTCCTTAGTTATCCGTCCTGTAAACTTAATTACAAATTAGTAATTTGTAAGTGTAAATTATAAAGTTACGAATGTATTACATTTTATAAGCCTATTTAGCGATGATACAAAAAAATTAATACATGTATTGTGGTGAGAAATTATTCATAATCGTGATGACATACCTATTAAAAAAAGAGATTTTTTCTAGAGGTCCGCAAACAGATTCCCGAACCGAAGAAAATGATTTTTCCCATCTCCTACTATTTAAAAGAACTTATCCAACGACAGACAAACAAATAATCTCTTCTTTACCTGTGTTACAGGTAGGTACACTAAATAAAAATTGAAAATTGATTATTTAATTTTTTTTAAATCGGTTAAAAAGGTTTTTTTACAAATTTGTAGGCGTGATATGTTATCTATATGTCAAATTTTAACTTTGCGTAATCAAATTAACAGGACACTGCGGAATTACGGATCCTAAGCAGCAGGTATTGAGGTTCCTTGTTTTACTACGGTACCCTACAAATTAATATGATCGTCCGCATAATATTATGCTTTTTTGAAGATGCAACTTTCAATCGAGTTCACTGCGCAATACTACTGCGCAGACGATATTTTTAAATATATTAAGCAATAAATCCATCCAAAGGTTGTCTGTAAAAGATCGCTTTTAGCGATAAGACCGCTCATTGTAACACCCTTTGGTTTTTTTAAGTCCTCATTTAATTCTGTTATGGTGTACAATAAAGAGTATATCTATCTATCTATCTAAATCTAGAAATACATTGAACAATGGAAAATAGCGATTTTATTAGTAGTAAGTCTTAACACAATTATTATTAAAGTAGCGGAGATTATCTTAAGTTTGCACGAAAAGTTTTAGTAATAGAGCCATTTCATATACCCAGTTTCCCAAATAGACAGATTTGAATTCTCTCCCGTAGGTACATCACACACTTCACTCTCTTCTTCGTGTGTGTTATTAACACACATACGCGCACATACAAATTTCCACAAAATTCTACACTATAGGTATATAATAAGAATTAAGTAACTATTTAATAAATAATAAGAAGCTTCAAACATCGAGTATCCAAGTGCAAGGTTCAGTGCAAAATTCTGAAAAATAAAAACTTTTTACCAAAAAATTGAACCGACTCCCAAAAACACTGCAAAGTGAAAAATAACTTTAATTTCGGTAGTCGGTGTCTTTAGTTTTGTAGTTTCGTTTTTGGCACCGACTTCCGAAATTAAAGTTATTTTTCACTTTGCAGTGTTTTTGGGAGTCGGTTAAATTTTTTGGTAAAAAGTTTTTACTTCACTCTTTTTAGTTGGTCGATTTTTAATTTACCTAGTTAAAACAGCCTAAATGTCAACTACTTATAACCTTTTACAAAATATTGCTTTTCCCAATGCTGGACCGTTAATTGTTGAGGAGTTCTGCTGGTACTTCACCATCAGCTCTACATCACCATATGCATTGTGACGAGCATAAAGTGCTTAAGATCCATATTCAAGTAATCGAATCGCAATCCACTCAATACTTATTATTGAGTAGTTTCGGCAGCCATCTGTGGTCTTCATCATCAGTTCCACTTCCTCAAATGGTACTTTTTGAGAGCAAATGAACAAGTTACTATAATAAATACCCAAAACGTCATAGGTCTGCCTATAATATTTGAAGAGTTCCCTCGATTTTTCCAGGATCCCATCATCAGATCCTGACTTTTATAAAAATGGGACCAATTTCGAAGTATACCCTTTCAATCAAAAAAAGAATTTTCCAAATCGGTTCAGCCGTCTTCGAGTAATCGGTGACCATACATAAAAAAAAAAATATACGCGTCGAATTGATAACCTCCTCTTTTTGTCGTCGGTTGAAAATGACAATGTTTTGGAAGCAAAGATAAATAATACGTAAGACGACCTCCTTTTGCTGGGAGCTTTTGGATACGCGGGTGACTGCACAGTTTCTAGCTAAAGCTCGCAGGGACGAAATCGCCACTCTTATAAAGTCCATTCACATTAAATCTCGTGTCAGCCTTTGAAGCAAGAGTGAATCATCATCTTCTGGGGTCCCTCGGTCCATCGTAGATTTCATCTATCCTTTAACATGAGACGTGATCGAAGTCAAGACTCAAGAGCGGGTTCAACGGAATTTAAAAAAGAAAACCCAGTTGCCTTCTTATTTATAGACAGTCCTGCGAAATAATTCAAAAGTTTGTAGAATTGACCAATTGTCTTACTTATACTGGCTATTGAGTTAAAGTCACAATGATAGAGGAGAAACGTCAAAAATCTAAATTAAACCTCAATAAATTTAAAGCTTTTAGAAATCCCTGTTACAGAGGAATCTGAATGCAAAGGTTTTGTTTAAAATTTGTTTAAATTGAAGTTTGTGTCAATTATCAGAAACAGAGGTTTCTTTCTCACTTCCCCTCTTAACCAGGTGGTGAAGATAGAGTCGAGTTGGACCACCATTTCACTTAATGTTAAGTGATGTTGTGGTCGAAGATTAAGCACGCTTACCTAGTACTATCGTATTCACTCTTGACTGAAATACCCCCAGGTTTTAGCCATCAGGAAACATAGACTCCGGCAGGGAATTGCACTCCTAAGCCGTACGCACACGGCACAATGAAAGTATTCCCAAAACGTTTAATGATGGCGATGACGATCGATGGCGCATCGATGCTAGTCTTGTAGTCCGATGATAATATACATAGGTATTTTTCCATGAGGACTGGAACTAATCAAAACATCAGATTAAACATTAAATGATACACAATTATTGTGACATTGGCGAAGCAGTAACTAATGGTACCCATAAATATTTATTGGCACAATTAATTTCAAGCAACTCAACAACAAATAGTTGCATTCGCAGTTGTAATCATGAATGAATCTGTTTCTATTAGTAGCAAGTTGAACTTGAACTTTAATAGCCAGGTGTTGTTTACAAAGTAAGAACTTAATAACTTGGACATGACTACATGATAATCCATATCTAATAGCGTTAAACTAAAATGCACCATACAAATGTAAGGCTTGTAGTAGGTACGTTGAGTTTGGTTTCTATTTGTTTCAAGGATGTTTTTCTTTTCCAGCCAGACATTTTTATCTGATTTATAAATATGTTTGATTATATCCAAGCAAATTTATAACAAAAAAATCTTACTATTTTCTAAGTTTTAAGTCAAGAGTGAATAGGTTACTTCTAGGCAAGCGTGCTCCATCTTCAACCACATCATCACTTACCATCAGACAAGATGGTGGTCAAACGCGAGCCTATTATCAATAAAAATAAAACAAAAGTTTAAATATTGACAAGCAGATTCTTAATTAAAATTTTCTTTAAGAAATAGTATTTTAAATTTATTAATAAGTATTAATTATATTAATATATGGCTAAAACTGTTTTTGCGATGCAGCTGGTAGTCTATAACATATTTTGCAACACATATATGAATATTTATAAAGCACCAACACGAAGTAAGGTGGAAAAGAAATGATCAGCTCAGCAACTCTGTTAGCTAGTTTGAGTTTACCTGTCAGTCTTTGATCAGCCTAACACAGTTAAAAAAAAAACATCCGTGATCTAAATATATTTTTTTTTAATTCAGAATGAGCTCACTCTTTACCTCGATGTCGCCTGATGGTAAGCGACAGATAAGGTCTAAGATGGAACGAGCGAGCCCAGAAGATGCCTGTTTACTCTTGCTTTAAAGGTTGAAAGGTCATAACTGGCAGGGAACACAGAAGCCGGCAGAGAATTCCACAGCTTGGAAGTGCGCACAATAAATGTGGAGGAGAAGCGCTTGGTACGACAAGGCGGTATATCAACCTAGTGTGGATGGCAGGGGCGTGCATAGGATTATGACAGGGCATGCGGCGGAGTAAAAATACACAAAAACTTCTTCTTTTATAGATTTTTAGCATAGCCACAGCCACGCATCGTAGCATGGTGGCGATGCGTGGCTGTGGCTATGCTAAATGTGAAATGGCTATGTGAAATGTGCCTGACATTCAGACATATCTCCTTCAAAACACCAGCATTAAACATTTTACCGCGCAACAGCTTAAAAATATACGTGGTAAAAGCCAGGTCCCTTCTAGTCTCCAGTTTGTTGTACCCAACCATGCCGATTACGAACAAGGTTGGGTATATCAACGGATAGAAGGGGTAGACCCCGTAAAGTTTCATGTACAAATACCTGGTAAATTTGTTCTGTATGCGTTCCAATATAAGACTATATTTAATCTCATGTGGAGCCCATATGACACCCAACGAGCACATTAGTGGAAATAGCAGCCTATTTTGTTACTTTGGGCTGTAAAATAGTGGTTTAAGGGTTCAAAAAGCAGTTCAAAGTTGCATATCTGCATCCGTAAACGTCTATAGCTATAAAAGTTACTTAAGGTGCTATAAGCTGAATCAAATACTACCCTAGCCTTCACAGTAGTCCACGGTAGAACTCATTTACCACTTACACCTTTATATGAGAGTTACGAAGGTCATTCTGCCACTCACAGCTGCACAGTGGTTTCCATTGTAACTTTTATAGGTTATAGTTATAGTAACCACTACTATACTACTATAAGTTTCATTATAGAAATAATAGAAACTCTTATGCATACTATAGTTACAAAAAAATCATCAGTGTAACTAAGGCCTTTAGTAGCAATAGTCATTCCTTGCAGACTCAATCCATTCGCCATTTTACAGCCACTTTTGTAACTATTATAAAACACTGGTACTCACGCGGGGCTTCGCTCCCGTGGATTCTATCACGGTAAAAACATAACTCTCCTTTTTTGCAGCCTATAACCTTCCTCAAGCTTCAAGCTAGTTCCATACTAAATTTCATCCAAATCCACCCTGTACTTTCGAAGATTAGCACGTTCAAGCAAACAAACAAACTTTTCCGCTTTATAATATTAGTATAGATTTAATAAAAATGGATGCTAAACGAATAAGTACGTAACTAGATCTTATAACCTCAAAAACAGGAAAATAGGAGCTATTTGTGGCTGTGAGTTGCACTAGGGGAACAAAAATCACTGGAAGCGTTAGAAGGGTGAAAATTAGCGCTATGATTCTCAAAAGGGAGTTATTAGAGCTAAAACTGCAGGTTATGACTACATTACAATGACGCCATGATTTTTTAAGAAAACTTATAATTCTCTTGCAAAATTGAGTTGATATACATTGGTTTTTCAGTTAAATGTGCATTAAATGTACCGGTAAACAATCGGCCACTTGCGAATAGTAAGTTATCGACACGTAAAAATACGGAAATAAAATTTATTCTGTATAACAAATAAAAAATATCACATATCTTTTGTTAATTTTTTAAATATCATAAAAGCGCGTTAAAATTACTCGAAAATTATCTTATATATCTACAGTAAACTGGACAGCGTTTTAAGTATCTTTATATATCTTGCTAATACAGAATACAAACTTTTACTTCTTTTTGTTTTATTTTCATGATGGCGACGAACACTTTACCAAAATATTACAAATAATGTCAACTGAAGATATACAATAAAGAACTATAATCAATTCATTCGTTCAAAGTAGTTCAAAATCATTCAAAAGTAGCGCTACGAGAGCTTTAGTATAGCGTTAATAAATCGTTATAGCTATTAAGGAAACTTTATGCAACCGTTGTGCAGGTTAAATGGAACTTTAGGTTGCATAAAATGGCGCCCAAATAGCGCTAAAGCGGCTGCTTTAAGTCTGTAGTAGACGCTCTAGCGCTTACGTTTATTACCATAAGTAATAATCGGATACGCTCCAAAGCCCTAATGCAGCCCATTTGTGCTAGTTGGGCAGCATTACACTCAAGTTGAGTTCTTATCAGAGCATTATACAATGCTGTTACCGCTGTAATGTTTGTAAAACCCGATGCCCGACGGAGTATGAAACCCAGGCTTCTATATGCTTTTTTACAAACATTTATAATATTTTCACGAAATGTTAACTCGGTGTTCAGGCGCACCCCCAGGTCGCGTACCTATTCTACCCGCTCAATTGGCGTGTCATCTAACGCATACCATAACATATATGATGTAAAATACCTTTAATATGTACTGCTCTCTTCATTGCATTTTAAATCAACTCTCTACGATTTCCCATCACTGAAATGCATGTAGATGTTTTGAATTATGATAGTTTTTTCCACAGGCACAGTAAAGCTTTAGGAATTTCTATGGAAAACGCTGCCAAAACTTTCAGAAAGGAAAACCATAGAGACTTCATTAAATTAAGTTCAATGAAGAAAGCAGTACTTATAATATAATATTATTTATTTATTCGACCACACTTATACTTGACAACATAAATCTATTGAAAAAAGGTTATACAAAATGGTTCACTTTGTACAAAGTCATGAAAAACGCAAAAACTATAAAAATTTTATGACTTTATAATCAGATTAATCAAAATCTAGAGCTGATAGATATACTTACATATACTTTCTTACAGGATTATACACGCTATGCATAGTTCTTTATGATTTTACCATTGTTTTAGTAGTGAAAAATTTGTGTAAAATAACATCTATTATATGTATAGTAAATAAATATATTTGATTTAAAAGTACCTATCACTGTTTTATTTCACCACAAAATATAAACTTCACGTAATAACAACCGGTATGTGTAGTAGATCGTTGTGGGAAATACGCCATGATATTATGCTCCAAGATGATGAGCTGCCAATCTTCGTAATTTTTACATTCCAGTTCAAAAGTTCAACTATTGTTAGGTCAAGCCTCGTGACGGTGTAGATTTGGAACAGCTACACGCAGATACATTACAGTTTGGTGATAATAATTTAATATTAAGGAAAAAAGGAGATTTCAATAAAAAAAATCTAAAGAAAAATCTATAGATCAGCAGGTGTTATAAGGAAAGACATTCGTTTTAGTAATAAAAAAAACTTGATAGTTAATAGCATCTGAGGAGAGATTTCTCATGTGTCTTCTTAGAGGTCACCTGCTAACTTTCACATATATGTTATTAAGGATATGTGTATCGTATATAATTAATTCAAAACGTTGATGGTAATGTCCTTCTTTTATATTTGCGTCGTTTATTCGAGTTTTAGTGTCGTGTTTTATCAATATTATATTTAACATAATGTTGATTACCTGTTTATTTATGTGTTATACCAGTTTCAGAGTCATTACGGCCGCCGGGCGGTCTACCTCTCAGCTATGTTTATGACGTAACTTGATACGCGAAATAGTTTTGGGATCTTGAGCTAATAATGTAGTCGCCGAACCATTTTTTCAACGAAATTAAATAGGAATAAAATAGTTAAATGTTAGCGTTTATTAATAAGGAAGTATGACAAATGTTTGTAGAAGATATTCTTACAGCTTAGAATACCTGTAAAATAATAAAAACTTTTTACCAAAAAATTAAACCGACTCCCAAAAACACTGCAAAGTGAAAAATAACTTTAATTTCGGTAGTCGGTGTCTTTAGTTTTGTATTTTCGTTTTTGGCACTGACTTCCGAAATTAAAGTTATTTTTCACTTTAATGTTTTTGGGAGTCGGTTTAATTTTTTGGTAAAAATTTTTTATTTCACTCTTTTTAGTTGGTCGATTTTTAATTTACCCAGTTAAAAAAGCCTAAATGTCAACTACTTATAACCTTTTACAAAATATTGCTTTTCCCAATGTTGGGCCATTCATTGTTGAGGAGTTCTCCTGGTACTTCACCATCAGCTCTACATCACCATGCATTGTGACGAACATAAAGTGCTTAACATCCATATTCAAGTAATCGAATCGCAATTCACGAAATACTTATTATTGAGTAGCTTCGGCGGCCATCTGTGGTCTTCATCATCAGTTCCACTTCCTCAATTGGTACTTTTTGAGAGCAACTGTACAAGTTACTATAAGAAATACCCAAAACGACATAGGTGTGCCTATAATATTTGAAGAGTTCCCTCGATTTCTCCAGTATCCCATCATCATATGCTGACTAAATTACAATGGGATCAATTTCGAAGTATACCCTTTCAAACAAAAAAAGAATTTTCCAAATCGGTTCAGCCTCTTCGAGTAATCGGTGATCATACATAAAAAAAAATATACCTATACGCGTCGAATTGATAACCTCCTCCTTTTTTTATCGTCGGTTGAAAATCAATCGTCAAAATGTATGTACGCGCATAACTTCGAAACGTCTGCACCAATTTGGATGATTCCTATTTTGCCGTCTTGTTTGCTTTTAAAAAAATGTTAGAAATTTCATATTTTTGTTTGCCTGTCTTCTCAAAGTTGACTTGATTCACTTCAACTGATTTCGTCATAACTTCAACTAACTTCTTCTGCGGTACGAACACAGACGAAGTCACGGGCAGAATCTGGCGAAATATAAACTTGTTGAGCATTCTATAACATCAGTTATTTATAGAACTAGATAAAGTTTGGTTACCAGAATGACAAGTAATTACAGTTTTTGGGGAAGTACCAAAGTTATTATAAGAATGAATTTCGTAATGTGACGTAATAATTATCACTAGAGTGTACAAAGAAACGCTTATAAAATTGCGCATGATTATGACATTTACGGATAGCTGATAATAATAACCTAAATTGTAACTATGCACTATGGTTGTGTTTGACAATCCCACTAGCACTACTATAAACAGATTTGTATATTCTATTATAGACCTTAAGAATCTCGCAGCAACGTATCATATCCTTTGTATTATCTACTGCAACCGCAATCAACGACGAGGAGAGAGGAGCCAGGAAGAAGAAAACAAACTAGACTGTCCATGACTCTAGACTTTGTCCATGAATATACCTCCAGGATCAGTACCTAAAGGGACCTGCTGGGGTTGCAGGAATGTCCTAACGAGATACTGCGGCTGAAGAAACAGGGTGGATTTTAGTCAGTAGAAGTCTGGCACTCCCTTACACCTAGAACGGATATTCCCCCTGAAAGAAAAAGGGATCAGAAGAATGGGGATTTGGGGGGGTAAACTCCCATTGATGGAAGTTAACCACACCGTATCAAACAGGAACGAACAAGACTTCTAGTGAACACTGGAATACCCCAAGTTTAGCTCATCATTCTGGTATGTTTTTTTTTTTATTTTTACGCCCTGACTTCGAAATTGACAATAGAGGATTTTTCTGTATCGAATAAATAATATTAGGTTCGAGAGCCAGATAAAAAAAAATGGATACGTTTTTATAGGCTTTTCATATTAATGAAAATTTATAAAGCTTGAAAGTTTATCAGTGGGAGCTAGTTTGTTGTTAAAAAGTATAACATCGTGTGGCGTCACCGAAATTACAACTCACTGTATCGTCTTATTTTTTTAATATTTACTTGAAAAAAGAAAAAGTTGGTACTTGACCTATAGTTTTTGGTAATCGAACTGAATAACGTCCAAAGACTGAAAGAGGAGTGTTGTTCGTCCGTTATCTAGATGGGCAAAAGACAGAACTCTGTCTTCCATCGCGGGTATATCCTGGAAGAGACTGACACAGGAACGTCGAGTTTGGCACAAGCAAATAGAGGCCTATACCACGCATAGGTCGAAGTCTTATTGCTAAGCTTACTAAGAAGAAAGAAAGATCGGTTTACCCAATCAACTTTGCGTTTGGATTGAAGACTTCCTGAGAGATCGGTCCATTCAAGTGGTCATTGATGGCTGCTCGTCTGGCCAATTGAATGTTAATGCCGGGTTCTCTCAGCAACTTTATTCTTGCTGCACATTAATGATCTGCTTATGCCCGGTACCTTTGGTATGCTGATGATAGCACAGTTGCTGAGAGACATGTGTCCAGCGCGCGTGCTGGTGGGTCACAGTTCCAGTCTCTCCGTGAGGATATGGTTGGATGCTTGAATTTGTCCTTGAAGGCTGTCTCTGAATGGGGTAATGCCAACGTGGTCAAGTTTAATGCAGCTAAGATCCAGTCGTGTCTCTTCTCCACAAAAAGGAGCCAATTCGGACCGGCTCTTACTTTCCGTGGTGTAACCGTGCCGATAACCGATTGTATTGAGCTTCTTGGGGTAACACTAAGTTCCACCCTAAATTTTGGTCCGTTTATCGAGACTAAGGCCCAACTAGTATAAAAAAGGTTGGGAATCTTAGCAAAGGTGAGACGGTAAAAGTACCGAACCTGGGTTTGATACAGATTGAGCAGCAGTTTCGGTGTAAAGACACCGGAACTGCTGCTCAATCTGTATCAAACCCAGGTTCGGTCGTGTATGGAGAACTGCTCTCATCTTTGGGATGGATCTGCCAAATACCAACTGGACGCGCTTGAGTCTATTGAGAAGAGACTCATTGGAAACGATGCACTGGTCGAGTCAAAGCTCCAGAGCCTTGAACATCGACGACGAGTTGCAAGTCTATCGGTTTTCTATGGGTTACATTTCGGGGAATGTGCGATGGAATTACACAATCTAATTTTGCCAAGCCCGTTCCATCATCGGACTACAAGACAAACGGCGATGCGCCATCGTTACATGGTGGACATCCCACCTATACGCACTAAACGTTTTGGGAATACCTTCATTGTGCGTACGGCTAAGGAATGGAATTCCCTGCCTGAGTCTGTGTTTCCCGATAGCTATAACCTAGGGGTCTTTGAGTCAAGAGTGAATAGGTTACTTTTAGGTAAACGTGCTCCATCTTCGACCACATCATCACTTACCATCAGGTGAGATGGTGGTCAAACGCGAACCTATTATCAATAAAAAAAAAGTCAGGCTGTGACGTAATGTGATTTTTTTAAAGAGAGATTGTATTTTTTACTTTGTCTAGTACCGTACTCGTACTAAAGTAGGTACAGGTTGGAAAGTTCCCAATTTCAAGTTCGTTACTTATAAATCGTGGGTCTGTTTTTTCTACTCTTTGTATTCCACTATGACGGGGCGTCGATGAAAAATCGCACTCGAGTAAGTATAGTAATTACGGTTTAAACCAGTTTGGGGTGCAAGAAAGGAGCCTCTGTGAGGCTACCCCTGTGAGTGACGTTTCTTTATTACGTCTGGCGCACCCTGGGCAATCGGCCCCTGTCGATTGACTAATCCTTCCACTACGATGACCAACACAGGTTCTAACCGGGCCTCCCCAGGGCCAAACAGTGTGTAATCTCGATCGACGTTTAAGGGTTTTCGCAGCACAAAGCAGAAC
The DNA here is from genome assembly GCA_943138885.2 of Tholera decimalis. NCBI lineage: Eukaryota > Metazoa > Arthropoda > Insecta > Lepidoptera > Noctuidae > Tholera > Tholera decimalis. The sequence continues at coordinate 10,623,614 of OW964553.2, read as the reverse complement.
CCTTTCTGATCTATCGCAAGAGTCACTGTGACATCATATACGTACAAGAGACCCATCAGTATTACACTCAGGGCCGGTGTGTTCACGTAGCTGATATTTGGGCCACATTTCATGAAATATTATTTGCCATAGACGCGCTAAGAAGAATTTTAAATATATTTAAGTTAAATTTGTGACGTGGCGTTTAAAACCAAATTCGGTCTGACCAGTCACTTATGGGCAATAACACGCAGGAAGTAGATCAGAAGGATCACCGTTACTGAAATCGACAAGGAGGACTATATAGAATTTAATGGCCCATCTACCCATATTAACTTGTTTTCAGGATTGTCGGGTTTCAAGGTATGTACTTTTTTTTTCATTGGGTAGGAAAATCATCGAATGACTTCTTCCGCTCTGAGTTAAGCGGAAGGGTGTGTCAGACTTCAACTGACTTCCACTGACAACAACTGACCCACCCTGTTCCTTCGGCTGCCCTAAAGTTCTGGGGCCGCGGTATCTCGATAGTACTTTCCCGCAAACCCCGGCAGGCAATGGCCCTATGAGGCCCCGTATCTGGTGTTGACAACTCTTTGAGGCGGCGTGGAATACGAAGCGCCGCCGACCTGGGCCTAGTCCTTAACGGACGGTGAGCGACCACTGCTCGCCGTGGATTTTACACATAGAGACGCAGTTTCATAGTTTACTAGCACTCCGTCTGCGTGGTTTTTGAAATAATTTATAGCCTATAGCACTCACATACAGATGCACCATACCAATGAAAATAAAATAGAATTGGATCGTTAGTTTTGGAGATTACCCCCTACATAAAATATACACATACAAACTTACAAACAAAGTTTACCACTTTATAATATTAGCATAGATATAGGTTACGACTAGTACTAATGCACAAAATCTGTCAAAATTCTCGGTTTTTTAGTGTATCCGGGTACCATCAGCACCGAAAGAGGACAACAACACAATCAAACGGTCTGCGCAAAAAAACTTTTCATCACAATATAGCAAAAAAAGTTTTAGTATGGAAATGTTTTGATAAAGGTAATGTATTCAGGCAATGAATCATGCTATGCAAAAAGACCTGAAATAAAAAAGGTACGTACCCAGGGCCGGATTAACCATTAGGCGGAGTAGGCAACTGCCTAGGGGCCCCGCATCAACTAGGGGCCCAGGCCCAATGCACGCACCAAGAAAACATGTTTCTTCGAACGAGAATTTGATATGCGTGTGAACTTAGGGACTTCATTTTATCTCACAAAATACAAATCGTGAGATTTAGTAGTAGAATTAAAACAAATATGGGAATAAGTAAACAAATATATTAAAAACCACAGCCCTTAATGTGCGTTTCCTCAATTCACAAATGATATGGTCAATCAAAGTAAGAAAAGGGGCCCCGAGAATGCCACTGCCTTAGGGCCTCTGACAGGGTTAATCCGGCTCTGTACGTACCCACCTACATCTATACTAATATTATAAAGCTGAAGAGTTTGTTTGTTTGTTTGTTTGTTTGTTTGTTTGTTTGTTTGCTTGAACGCGCTAATCTCAGGAACTACGGTTCTGATTTGAAAAATTCTTTCGGTGTTAGATAGCCCATTTATCGAGGAAGGCTATAGGCTATATATCATCACGCTAAGACCAATAGGAGCGGAGCACTAATGAAGAATGTTTCAAAATCGGGGGATTTTTTTTCCACGCGGACGAAGTCGTGGGCGGAAGCTAGTTATATTATATAAAGCTAAATTACCACTCACTGACTGACTGACTCACTCATTGACATAATTGTTCTCCCAGATGGTGGATGGGGAGGTGGGTATATTTTGACAGATTCGTAAACAAGTAACTCTCAAACCTACGGGAAAAGTGCCAAACCTCCCCTTTTCCCCCCCCTTCTCCCCCCCTCTATCGTATCTCGGAAACTACGAGACCCGTATTTTTTGTTTTTTACGGATTCGTATAGAGGAGGCTCGGTAAAGTAAAAACCATTTTTCAAAGTCCCCCCCCCGCCCCCCTTCTCACCCCCTTTAGGCGGATCTCGGAATCTAAGAGACTTGGAACATTTTTTTTTTCAGATTCATTTAGAGGGGCAATGCTTTAGTAGAAATACTTGCGCAACCCCCCCCCCCCATCACCCCCCACTCTTTTTTTTTTTTTTTTTTTTCACTAGCTCGCGAGGTGCTTGCACCTCGCGCAACACGCAAATACTTGATTTAGAGGGGCAATGCTTTAGTTTTTTTCACAAGCACGCGAGGTGCTTGCACCTCGCGCAACACGCAAATACTAGTTATACTATATAAAGCTAAATTACCACTCACTGACTCACTGACATAATTGTTCTCCCAGATGGTGGATGGGGAGGTGGGTATATTTTGACAGATTCGTAAACAAGTAACTCTGAAACCTACGGGAAAAGTGCCAAACCTCCCCTTTCCCCCCCCCTTCTCCCCCCTCCCTATCGTATCTAGGAAACTACGAGACCCGTATTTTTTTTTTTTACGGATTCGTATAGAGGAGGCTCGGTAAAGTAAAAACCATTTTTCAAAGTCCCCCCCCGCCCCCCTTCTCCCCTCCCTTTAGGCGGATCTCGGAATCTAAGAGACTTGGAACATTTTTTTTTTCAGATTCATTTAGAGGGGCAATGCTTTAGTCGAAATACTTGTGCAACCCCCCCCCCCCATCACCCCCCCCCTCTTTTTTTTTTTTTTCTCAAGCACGCGAGGTGCTTGCACCTCGCGCAACACGCAAATACTAAACCTCCCCATCACCCCCCCCCACTTTCTTTTTTTCACAAGCACGCGAGGTGCTTGCACCTCGCGCAACACGCAAATACTGAACCCCCCCATCACCCCCACCCATTTTTTTTTTTTTTTTTCACAAGCACGCGAGGTGCTTGCACCTCGCGCAACACGCAAATACTAAAACCCCCCATCTCCCCCCATCACGCCCCCCGCTTTATTTTTTTTTTTTTCACAAGCACGCGAGGTGCTTGCACCTCGCGCAACACGCAAATACTTGATTTAGAGGGGCAATGCTTTAGTTTTTTTCACAAGCACGCGAGGTGCTTGCACCTCGCGCAACACGCAAATACTAAACCCCTCCATCTCACCCCATCACACCCCCCCTTTTTTTTTTTTATTCACAAGCACGCGAGGTGCTTGCACCTCGCGCAACACGCAAGTACTAGTTATATTATATAAAGCTAGATTACCACTCACTGACTCACTCATTGACATAATTGTTCTCCCAGATGGTGGATGGGGAGGTGGGTATATTTTGACAGATTCGTAAACAAGTAACTCTCAAACCTACGGGAAAAGTGCCAAACCTCCCTTTTTCACCCCCCTTCTCCCCCCTCCCTATCGTATCTCGGAAACTACGAGACCCGTATTTTTTGTTTTTTACGGATTCGTATAGAGGAGGCTCGGTAAAGTAAAAACCATTTTTCAAAGTCCCCCCCCCGCCCCCCTTCTCCCCCCCTTTAGGCGGATCTCGGAATCTAAGAGACTTGGAACATTTTTTTTTTCAGATTCATTTAGAGGGGCAATGCTTTAGTCAAAATACTTGTGCAACCCCCCCCCCATTTCCCCCCCTCCCCTCTTTTTTTTTTTTTTTTCACAAGCTCGCGAGGTGCTTGCACCTCGCGCAACACGCAAATACCAATTTCTTTTTTCACAAGCACGCGAGGTGCTTGCACCTCGCGCAACACGCAAATACTTGATTTAGAGGGGCAATGCTTTAGTTTTTTTCACAAGCACGCGAGGTGCTTGCACCTCGCGCAACACGCAAATACTAGTTAGTATTTAATATTAAAGTTTACACATTATAACTACTTACCTGTTATACAACTGATACAAGATATCAGTTGTATAACAGGATATACACATACTTTATTTTTGCTTAGTAAACACGGATTCGTCAGCATACAAATATAAGGCTAATGAAGGCTGTATTCTTGTGTTCTGTGGCTCCACCTGTGGCTACAGCATGCAACTAATTTGACCAGTGATCAAAGTCTGATTAAGTCTGATTATTACTTGTGTGCTCAAAGACGAATCGCTCATAAATTATGTTCACAGATTCCAACGGCGATATGCACCATAAATGGTCATTAACATAACTAATTTCATTAAAAACTGTTTTCAGTTTACCCAATCTAACCCTGACCGATGTCTTGTGACTTGAATGTTTAGCTACAGTCAACTTAAGAACGTCAGTAGTTCCAGTTGTTTTCTCTAGATGGCAAGGTCCAGTCGGTAAAGCAGATTAAGGCTTTTACGGCTATCATTATAGCGATACAAGAGTAATTACAGCTAGAAAATTACATTTTGCGATAGTTTTGGGGCTTATATACAAATCTAGGGCTGTTGCAGTAAAGATATTTAGAAAATAGGATGAAATGAAGTTGAATGAAGGTTGTATAAAACATGGCGGTGGTGTCTGTCGGTAAAGCAGGTTGCCGGTCGGCGGGCCGTCGACGGGCGACACGCAAGCGCAACAGGTAGGTTAACATTCACGGTCCGTCGCATTTGCTGGTCCTATGCGTACGACGCGGCCCTCGCATACAGCACCCCCAACCGCGACCGACGAAATGTACGGGCATCATCGGTGATCAGTGAAGTGATCGTATCCTAGTGATAGTTTACAACAAGTGCTTGTGTCTGTGATATGACGAGGACCAGCTCTGGAGCTTGAACGAGCACCACTCAGCGGATCTTAACGGTAAATTTCGTCAAACGTGACAATATGACCTGAGTGTTTACTAGTCAGGTGATGGTGCATAAATATACATTCGACATTTGAATAACTTTGATGAGCGCTGATTAATTTGATCGAGTACAGTCGCACGCGCAGTGTTCCACTTCGGATGCGAGAACTCGCTGGATTTCTTCCACGTAGCCCGTAGCGGTGTTTACACGTGAATTATGACACCTGTATCGGATGAGTTCGTGCTGCCGACACTAACAATTTTAACATTTAATAAGTTTTCTTTAAAGAAAGTTTTGTTAGTTTAGGCTTGTTGGCTGGTTTACCATGCAGAAGGTTTTACCGTTGCAAAAGAAAGTAGGATCAACAAATATGTGGGTAAAATTATTTTCGCCGTTCAATCGATGAGATCGCACGGGAATCTTATTGGATTATAATTGACACTTAAGTTATGAGTTGCGTTAATTAAGAGTGGGTAATTGTCATTCTATGCGTTCAAGACATTCATTATTGAACCGTGTGCATTTGTAGAATATACTAAAGATTCCACGATCTGTATGCAACCGTTAACTGAGCTACCTGCGTCCCAAAATATGTAGGTAGAACGAGAACCGGTAACTTCAAATATTATGAAATTCATAGCTAATTGTTGTGAGAGCTGAAACATCAAGTTTCGCTGACAACTATTTGTCAGTTATCCGAAAATACAAAACCCAGTTTCGACACACCCTGTTCTACCAACAATATTAAATGAAAATGAAACTTGTCGCATATGGTAGTCGAGAGCACTTTTTATACGCTGTGCTGTCGATAAACGCTCTCCTAAAGCAAACAATGGAGCATTAAGTTCCCATAGAAAGTTGTATGTAAACAATATTGATCTCTAATGTGCATTGATTGTCACAAATCGAGGGCGTAGCAACAGTATATGCACACTAACGTATATATATAAACAAGTCGGGTTTTTCACCAAAGTAATAATGTTCTGATACAAATATTGTATTGGTAAGCCGGATACGGCATCGGTGATTGACCGTTAATAGAATGGATGCTTTGTCAAGTTCGAAGATATAGTTTTCAAATACTATGGTAATGTAAAAAATATACCAGTATCAGTACTTGAGATTGAATACGAATTTGATTCATATTTTTTGCGTGATTGGAATTGTCACGCGATTCGCGATTACAAATCGAATTTAAGGTTTTCAGTTCAAGAATCTATTGGCAAGCAAAACGACAATTTTTTTATTAGGTCTTCAGTAATCAGTCGTCAATATCTATATCTATATTCTATACATATAATAAAACAGTAAAAAGGTGTGTCTGTACATTTCATATTTTTACAAAAATAATAATAGAGGGAGGTTAAGAAACAGAAATAGAGGAAGAATTAAAAAAAAGTCTGTCTGTCTGTTTGTACACGCTAATCTCCGGACCTACTGGATGAATTTTAATGAAATTTTGTAAGTAAATAGTTGACATCCTGGAAGAACACATAGACTAGTTTTTATCCCGGAATTCCCACGGGATAGGGATTTACGCGGAAAACCCTCCCACGCGAACGAAGTTGCGGGCAGCAGCAAGTATAGTATAAATAAGTTATCCAAGAAAAGTGTTTTTGCACTGAGCTACACGTTATTCTCAAAGGTTAAACTCATACCTACGTAATGTCAATTTAATTTTTTCTGTTGACTGTTACCGTGAAAAAGATTGGGGATGTGGAAAACAAGTTTGATAAACGTCTTTGACGGATGATTTTCAATAAATTATGTATATTATTATTTGTACCCCTACTAGGATGTTATCCTGTATCGTGGATGCGTTTACAAATATATAAAATTCACTTGTCACCAACACCAACACAAAAACACCAAGATCCGGAACTACTATTTGTAGGTCAAACAAACATTTGTTTCGGTTTGGGAATTGAACCTGCGACACGCAACGTAGATAGGTACTTGCTCTTGCAACGACTGCGCCAATCGTTTCGTCAAAAGAATCAGATTTTTGAAGACAGTCGCTCCATGTAACGTACTGGTGCTGAGTACGTACCTGTAAAAAGCAGGACACAAAGTAGGACAAATCGAGCCAGATTGATAAAACCAGAATCTTTATTAGAATATTGAGCGAAAGGAGGAAAGACATTGTATTAACAGTTATTTATATATAAGTTTATTGTCAGTTCAAATAATTTATGAGTACCTACTAAAAATTTACTCTCGTCGATTTCTCCTTTAACAACTTTTCACGTAAGATCTTTACATAACACTGTAGAATTACATTTGCAAGTCTGAGCTGTGAATTACATATAAATAGTTAAGTTTAGCACGTATGCAGAAAACGTGAAACAACTGTTTATTACGATTTCTTCCTCGTTGAACTTAGTCGTATTCCTCTCGTAACAACAACAATGGTTATGTTGGCTTATAACGTGATTGTACAGATCAAATACCTGCTTGTTACCCCAGGGTTTGTCAAAATGCCAAGAGTATACGCAATACCAGTCCCCTGGGTCCGCCAAAGTGCAAGAATGCTTATTAGTTATTACCGCCCCCCGGGTGCGCCGAAGTGCGTACACGTTCACGCGCACCACAGCTAATTATTTTCCAAGAATCTATGTAACATAATAATTATCTTATTGCGAATATCAATGCAGATTTAGAATACCATAATACTACTCCCCTGGTTCCGTCAAATTGACGGGAAAATGTTTTGCCCCACAGTGTGCACCTGTCAGGAAAATGATGAAACTACTCCCCTGGATGCATTATAGTGCCCGGAGAATACTTGAAACCATTTTCCAGGGTACACTGATAGGCCGAGGGAATGCTTAATACTATTCCGCAGATTGTGCCAAAGTGCTAAGAGATTCCTATATAACCTCTTCTCGGATGTGTACCATAGTGAAAAAATACAATTGCAGTCTATTTTTTAGTATACGATTGTATATACGAGTGTTGTCTAAAATCGAATCCGGAATAATCACAAACTATCTTGACCGGATACCACATCCAAGAACTTTGTTTAATAACAATTAAATTAGCATTTGTAAACGCTTAGACATTGACACTTTATATGATGATACAATTTGGCAAGATTCAACAACTTTGTACCTGTTTATTAGACACTATGTCCGCATGTGATTAGTACAAACATCTGTCCATCTTCAATAAACTTTTACATTTATTTCGCGTGGAAATGTCACCAAAGAAATCGTAAATTTTCTTGGCAGAAAAGTAAATATGCTGTTCGGTTCAAACTTCATCCAGTATACGTAACAAACATCCATCCATGAATACATACATTTATACTTTCGCATTTATAATATTAGTATAGTAGGCTTTCTGGAGCCCTAATACAGCCAGAAGGCGTCGCGGCGGACCTTGTCGAACATGGCGGGATTAAAGTTACGGCCAGTGGTCCACTTTAGCCCCAGATAGAACATTTTGGAAGTCATGGGGGAGGCCATTGCCGAGCCTAGCAGCGGGATTGTGGAATGATGCAAACAAACAGTATCAGGCTACATCATATGGGATAGTTTATGTATCACAAGTCAACGATTTACTAGTTACGACATTAGTTAATAGTTTAATCAATCAAACAGTTACTGTCCCCGACAGCCTAATTGTCGCATCTGATTTCATTTTGATATTGCAAACGTATTTGGTGACTGTTAATTTGTCAAGCATATAATTATATTTTCCGTATTTTTGTAACATTTCATGCAATCAATTTGGAATTACTTTCGATTCGACGTTAATGGCAAGGCCATTTTCTTAGAAACACTATTAGGGTGAAGTTGATTGACAAGATTTTTGGAATCATTCGTAATTTATCTATCAATTAGTGTATCTAGAAGTGTAGCAGGTATTTATTGATTGAGTACAAATCACACATCGCATTAACAACTTTATCAAGTTTGAAATATTACACAAGAGGTCCGTATGCAACGTCTAACAGAATTAACGTAAAACCTTAAAAAGAAAAATCAGGAAGAAAAATCGGCAGCCCCTTACATCCAGGGTCACAGAAATCTTAATATTATTATATTATTAATAATAATATTATGTTAAAATAAAACTTTAACACAGAAATCTAATTATTAGTCGCTTTTGACTCTAAGATAGATTATGGACAGTTTAAGTCGGCATTTCCTAGCGTATCCTGAGAGGAAATGCCAAAAAGCATTCAAAGATCCAAGTCTCTTTTCAAGTCCATACAATTCATACCGGTCAAATAATTGCTATCTTTAAAACCTATTTTTAACTATGCAGGTAATAATTGCCATTTGCGTGTATATAAACAACTCGAAACAAGTACTATTTGTAGTATTTTACTCCTTGAGGAAGGAAAGTAAGGCCGTTAATATAATTTACGAGTGACCGTTTTAAATTATTACGCACAAAATCGTTTCTAGGATTAATTGTTGCAAAAAACATGCAATTTACTGTCCAAAATGTTAGACATGACGATTTTAAGTGCTACCATTTAAAGTTGAGAATACTTATATACATAAGTGACATCATAATAGGTTTTAGTAGGAATATTTTTATTTGACTCTTTGAGCTCCTACTATACTTGACTGAAAGTTTAACAGTTTTTAATTTCATTTGGAATGTATGAGCAACGTTTCTAACGGTAATATTACTTTTTAGTCAATAGCATTGGTCGTTCATGAAACTTCCTGATACACAGATAGACGATCAATCAGCGTATAAGGACTCCTCTTGCTATTTCAGTACGTAACCCTAAAAAGTAATGTATGGGTCGTTAATTTCTGACGTAACTAACATCTTTATAAAAGACATATACGGCTTGGCTTCGTGACTTAAACTCGTGACATTTTAAAAGTATTTTTAAAGATTTTGTTTCTTTTATTTTCTAATGTATATTTAGTTTATGAGTGTTGTTTCTTGCATCTAAATAGTAGTAATTAATAGTAATAGATGGACATTCTCTTATGATCATTTCATCCAAATTATAATCCATTTTGAAGAAAATTAGTTTTGCAGACGCTTTGCATGATTTTATTGTTATTTTTAAATATCTTATTGATTATTTATATTCCATTTGGTTATTTATATGACAAAACGAGTTCGTTTTTATTTAGTTTCGTATTTTATATTTATAAGTGGCTGATTTCCTATTTATGATAATAACATGAACAGTTATGATGGCTTTCAAATGTTAAACATTTTAACTATCCTTTTATTTTTATTATCTACTAAAGCTTCTGAATAAAATAATGATAGGTTATAAATTTAATGGAATCATTGACATGTTGAATGTTTTTTTTTCTATTTGCACGAGTGAGCAAAAGAGTTTTCAAATTATTATTTCAATTACTCACTATTACTTTTATTTACACATCGGCAAAGTTACCCTTTATAAAACCGCAGATAAAAATAAGTTTTGTTACTTTCACATAAAGCTGATATCCCCATAAGAATTCTAAAATTTATACAGGGTGCACTTAAAGCATGACAAGTAAAATTAAAACGTGCAGAAATAAAATTTATGTTGGAACCTATCACGATCGCGTTCAACAACGGACAGCGATTATTTTCTTTTGTAAACTTGCGGTTAGCGTATGACAGGATAATGAACTTTGCGATGAAGGTGATAAAGTTCAAGATCGCACCTGTTAGGTGGTATGTTTAATTACAACTGGCGCGTAGCGTTACATCGGCTGAACTTCGCATTTCGGTTTAGAACTCTGCGCCCGTGACCGACAATGGACTTGGCCATATTTAATATTGAAATGGTATTTTATTATTTTTATAAAATTTTCTGTGTTATTTTAAAACGTATGAAGTTAATTGTAAAGTTCGTTATTTTATTTTCTGGTACAGTATCTCCCATTTTTTTTCCTGTAAATGTTAAAAAGCTTCAATTCCATTACTGTTGTTAATTATTTTCGTGCAAGAGTACAATTAATATTTTAGATAAAAAGTTAAACCACTTTATCTTCGCTTTATTCCAGAAAGAAACATTGTCCCTTTTTATATACAGTATAAAGAAGCATGATAAATCTTACGAGACTTCCTATGGCAAATTAGTCCCTTAAATGGCAACTCCTTAAATAGCATCTATCTATAACCCCTTTACAATTGCCGCTGAAACACGCTTTCTCTCCTTCGACTGACTTATTGGCTTCTTATTTCTCAAGTGCCAAGTGATTCTTAGAATTTATTGGTAAGAGCAGCTTGAAGATAAATATCGGAGCATATGACGAGTTTGGCAGATGAATAGCAGGAGAGCGGATAGTATACTGCCTGGGTAGATGATTGATACTCACATTGTGTGCATGATTAAGATTGTCTTACGATTTGCTACTCATTTGAGCTGCCCACGTAATGTCAGTTTAGATAATCTTATGCGATCGTAAAATATGAATTATAGGAGCGAGCTCGAAATAATAATATGTAGGTACAAAAACACAGACTGACGATTAGATGTTTAATGTTAAGGGAGTAGACATAGGTATTTTTTTTTCTATAATTGTAGAAATTTGACGCCATAAATAAAGTGCCATTCTATCAGATAATGCCATAGACGAAATGTCAAACTATATGGGATTGGTCACGTGACATTTTGACATCGCTTGTCAATCCTATACTTTTGACGTCGTAACAATCGCCTTCACAAATACTCGTATCACTTGTCTAGAATTTTTATGAATAAAAATGCATCCAGTCAATGTTGCTAATCCGTCTGGATTCCCGACTAGTACTATTTGAGCCAAACGTTCCTACGAGTAGCTAGCTTTATCCTCATTTTACAAGAATACGTTGACCTCCAAATTCAAAATTTCATTGTCCTTAGAAAGTCATAAAGCATTCTTTAGCTCAGCCTTGTCCACATTCGACAGGAAATAGTAGTCACGCGGCGTACCTGCTGGAATGTCGTGTCGTTTGGAAATGTCCTAATTTACAAACAGAGGACGGAACGCGACTGGCATCATAAGAAGGTTTTTGTTTATATTGTGTCCACTTTCTCTGGAACAGCGTCGCCAGTCGGCAGGACGAAAGGACTATTATTTGTTTTGTTGACCGTTTGCGTCTTAACGAGACTTGTATTAGGAGTTTGATTTAAATGCAGCTTGTTTTGTGAAATTACCACACATTTTAGGTCTGAGTGTTTTTCTGCTTTACTCCTGTTGGTACTGTACTGGAATGAAGGTTTCTATTACCTTTATCTTAACATCGAATGTTCTATCTTGTCCTCTGGACATGACTTCGATTGGTTTATTACATTTTGCTACTTATGATGTAATTGATCTTCATTAAGGCGGGCTTTTAACTGTGTCACCCTGACGTAACTTTGACTAGAATCTGATGTCCTACTAAACTCTTATATATACTTATATATCCGTACCTCTATTTTTGGGTTAAGCTTTAATATATCAGCATTAAAGCCGATTAACGACTCATAAAGAATTTATACGGGTTTTATAAAGAGCTTCATAGATTAAAACATGATATTATCTAATGAATGATTAATGAGATTGATGTTTCTTCAGGACGATCGTACATTTTTAACTACCTACATTCTCACGATCTGGACGTCACTTTGCATACTCCTGCAATATTTTCTCTCATTCTTTTCAGTTTTTAGTTCTGACAATGTATTTTTAGGGTTAGCAAACAAACCGATCAGATATGTTATATTGAGAACAAATGAGATATTACAACTTCTGAGGAGGTGTTTTTTTGTTTAAAATATTTTCGTAAATATTGTCTTACCTCAATAATAAGTTTCGAATCTCAACTAAAGTATTACATTATACCAAGACCATTACGTTAAATTTTAATTTTATTATTCGTGTAATACGAAGTCACTTTGAAGCCGTAAGAGTGTATGCTCAATGACCACCTAATGCAGTAATCGATAAGCTGACTCTTAACTCGAGCATTCACACACCGGTTCTGAACCTGGAACATGTATAATAACATATAAGTATAATTATAATCTTTAAAACTTTCTCTTAGAATGGTAAACACTTACGTCTAAACAAAAATACAAGCTCGTGCAAGTTGGACATAACTTGGTAGGCCTTTCATTCCTTTTGTTCTTCGAAGATATCATGATATCTAATCTTAAAGATATTTGGTAGATATCTTGGGGTTGAAACCCTAAGATAGTGGGGTATCCCAGGGTTTCAATCCCAAAGACCACTCGCGGAATAGCTACCAGCCGCCTAGTTGATACTTCGCGTGACCTAATGGATGGCTTTTACAGACAGACAGAGGTTAAGCATTGCAATACAACATGGCAATGCTGCCAGTCTTTTGCGCACATTACCAGTGGACAGCGATGCGCAAGAATATCTGGAATTCTGGACGCCATATTTTAGATTATTTTTGGATATATGTATGTAGTTTAGGTAGGGCGTCCAATCCCGGAATACCGAGATCTCGGTATTGCGGGATCCCGCGTCATTTTCCAATCCCGCATGATGCGGTATCATGGGCGCGGGATCCGCGGGATTTGCGGGACTGAAAAAAAAGCATGCGTACGACTTTTCGCGAGCGCGATCGCTCGGTGACTTGGGGCCGGCAGTGTTGCAAACAACGCGTGGGCCGATGTCACCCGTTTTTCACAGCTTATGTAGCCTAATATAGCCGAATTTCAGTGGTAGCCTAAGTATGTAGCCTAAAATATCAGTAAAGTTTTTTATTCAGTATTTGTTACTGTTTTTTGTGAAGAAAAATACGGTGTAATTTGATTGATCTCATACTAATAGTAATACGTAAATAAATGTGGAGTTAGTTGATTAATTCATTGTTTTTTTTGTGATAAATAAACGGTGTAATTTGATTGATCTCATACTAGTAGTAATACTGGAATAAATGTGGAGTTAGTAGATTAATTCATTGTTTTTTTGTGATCAATAAACGGTGTAATTTGATTGATCTCATATTAATAGTAATACGTAAATAAACGTGGAGTTATTTGATTAATTCATTGCTTTATTTGCCTCATATAAATGTAAATATTTTCAATATGCGGGATCCCGCAAATACCGAGATCCCGCGGGATTGAAAATTCGTAGTCCCGCAAATACCGAGATTGAATTCAGGCTGCGGGATTGGACGCCCTAAGTTTAGGGTTTTTATTAAGTTTATATGTATCTTCAATATAAATAAATCATGAGAAACAAATAAATAACCATCTTCCACGTTCATCTATGACTATACAGAAGGCAATGAAAACTCCTACAAGATAAATGGTAAAATAAATGGCTATTAATTTAAGCCATTTATCGCGTTTAGAGCCCGCGTTAGGACCATCTGTTCTAAAGGTCCAAAATGAAAAACGTTTACAGGATCGTAATAACTCAGTCAACAGGATGGTCTACAAAACATAAATAAGATGTCCACATTGAGTTTTCACATCTTGGTTGTCTCTATTTGTGCTCAATATCTGTCATAAAATAATTCTTACAAATATTCTGCAAAGAACTTGCGACCATTTCTCAGTAATAATTAGCTCGCCTCGTCTGCATATGGTCCACTGATATAACAAGACCTTCACTTTCATCGCTTACCTCTTCGTTGTCACCTGTCACGACAGCTGATGCGGGAGGCAAAGGGTGTCATACGTGGCTGGTCAGCTATGACTGTGACATGCCAGTGACGAGTACTCCATAGACACTTCGTTGTTGACAGAAGTCATTCTTTTTTTACGAGGCGATAAGAAATGTTGTCGTGATGGGAACACTACTGACTTCTAACGTCTGTCGTTACTAAATTGGCATCCTTCTGCGTTTGAGTGACTCATGTGTAGGAACAGTTAATGTTTTGAAATATTTTCACACCTCGATATGCTATGCAATCTAGAAGTTAAGAATAATGTAAATAGATACGGATATAGCATGCATGAAAGTACAAATTCTGAACTTAAAAACGTAACGCTCCCAAATCTACACACACTAGTATGCAAACCACGTTCAAATGAAAGTAAAATTAAGTGAAAAAAATAAGGATTAAGTAATGCCTGATTTGTATACGAGTCTTACTTACAAAACAAAGTGTGTCTCCCGCGGTTCCGGTCGTAAATTCGGTGAACTTGTTGAGAAAAACATCCAATTATGTTGAAGATATTTTTTTGTGTGCGACCACGTAAGAATGTGGGTCAGATGATGTGCGTCGCATACAAACGGTAGCGCGGCGTTGCGTGGCTATTGTGTCGCATATCAAGCACTTTCCTATGCGCTTGCGCAGGTAAAAAGCGAAGTGCGGTCACTTTATCTGATCGACATGCGGCGTTCTCTTTTTGGAGATGCGGGTCGCATGTATAATTTGTGTTTTGCAATCGGTCGTTATTGGTAACATAGACTAAGTGAATACGTACGTGCGCTTTTCACTGCGCGGCGCGTGGTGTAAGCCAGGACTGCACATTTACAAAAGTTTAACTTATTGAAAGTATTTTCTTATTAGGATAGTTTTTTGAGAAATTACGTAAACGTGTTTCGTAAATAATAATTAATATGTTTTAGAAGATACCTATACACGCACATTTTTAGAGATATGTAGACAAAAAATCTAACAAAATCTATATACTAGACTCAAAGCCAACCTGAACGTACTCGTAGCGTAGTTGGGAATGATGACTTGTTTTATTACGCAGTACCTACTCAATCTTTTATTATTATTATAATTTTTTATTCAGCATAGGCTCGCGTTTGACCTCCTGATGGTAAGCGATGATGTGGTCGAAGATGGAGCACGCTTGCCTAGAAGTAACCTATTCACTCTTGACTTAAAGACTCCCAGGTTATAGCGATCAGGAAACACAGACTCCGGCAGAGAATTAAATAAATAAAATAATAAACAACATTTTAATATTAAACAATTCATGAATTTACATGTATGTATTTATATAAAACTCTTATGTTTTATCATCACCTCAATGTTATCTCGATAAGCGTGGGACTTTGCAAACTTAGATGATGACATTATGTTCTTAATTAACTCTCTGCAGTAGTAGTAAGAGATTATCATGTAATTTGTGATAAGATTGAGTAAATTTGGGTTATCATCATTTCATTGTTCTTACTAAGATTATAAGGACTCGCGGAGAGAGAGATAGTTTTCGAGTGATTAGATTTGGATTAGTTTGTCTATGAGAAGGAAATAAGCCGTAAGCTACCACGTGGGCGCAATGCGGGTTGGTCATTATATCTTTAAATTTTTGGTCCCCGAACATACCAGTATTGTTGCGGGAATGTTCTAACGAGATACCGTGGCCCCGGAATACAAAGGTAACTGAAGGAGCAGGGTGACAACCAGAAAAAAAGGACATGCCAGTATCCTCACTAAATAAAATATAAGTAGGTACATAATAAACAAAATGTTTTTAGAATAGAGCTTTCTCGTTTCGATTACTTAACGATATATTATATAAATATTATAACATCCTGTATTTCTCTCAGGAAAATATACCATATAAAATTATTTATTAGTAAAAAAATATTTGTACTATACAACATTTTCAATGAAACAAAAGTAGAATTCGAAAGAATTGGTAAGTTTGGTAACATAAATATCGTTGTTAAATAAAGCAATCTAGGCAGGTACAGTTTCAACGTGGAGAATTTCGTATTTAATTATTGCTTGTACCGTTACATTTCTTTCAAATGATTAGAAAATGTTTCGATTTTGGAGGAAGCGGACTCCAAATACCTAGCTACGTCGCGAATTTATATTTTTATGCACATTCTCAGACTGTTATAAATTCATAAAAAACTAGTCTCAATAATATTCTAGTAGCTTATTAAACATTAAAAAAAAACCACTCAATCAATAAATATTCATTAAGGATTTTCATCTAGATTTAAATGCAGCCATTCCACCATCATTGCTTACCGTTACGTATAATTATAGCTTCTGTAACTTAATAATATTTGCTTATTTGTTGTTGCCAAAAACTTTTCGGGTGAGCTCGCTGTTGACTTCGATCACGCCTGATGGTGCGCGATAGGTGAGGTCTACGATGAAACGAGCGAGCCCAGAAGAAGCCTGGTCACTCTACAGAGAAATATTGTAAAACCGAACGTATAAATTCCGTTACCTACCAGCTGCGTCCGTTCAAAACGACAGTCTTACCCTAACCGACATCAGCAATGACAAACATTACGTCATAACATAGCGCATCAGGGGTTCGGTATTGGCGACTTGCGCCGAAGCCGATGCCATCGAATGGTCGCAGGCGCATGCATGAATGAGCGCGCTTCCTAGAGGCGCTAGGCGGCGTGCAGCGACGGGAAGTGATGGCCAGTCGCGCGTGAATGTGTGCGCCTCCCAACTACTGAATGCACAAACATCGCTGTTTACATAATAACGACACTTTTGCGACAACTACGCAACTTGGAGGCGTAATTGATACTAGATTATGTTGTTTTCGATACGTACAAGTATTTCACTCTTGGTTTCTATTGTTTGTTGTAATTTTGGTGTTGTGAGACATCCCATTAGATGAGTACATAACATACATGATTATGTATAACAATGGATGTTTCATTCAATTCAAATTGAAGAGAATCAAGTTTCGATTCACTAACGACGGGAGTTCTACTATTGTATAAACACCTAATCTTTAAATTAACATTTTTGCTCCCTTACATTACCGTTGTTTCTTGTAAAGAACTGATGATGATGAACTATTTCTAATTCTAACTAGCGACTAAATGAACCAGGATGATCAGTATTTTTTTCAAATTCAAAGTTAAATCCATTTATTTACTTTAAATGTGGTAGAAAAGATGGTTCAAAATATAATAGTGCAATGACATAGTTCACCATAAATTGGCATGCAAATATTAAACTATCATAGGGTGCCTAATATAATATTTTTTTAAATATAAGTTTATTGTTTTAGGTTGTTACGTTTGCCAATTTCTCACAAAAAGCTGAAAATGCATTCTTAATCTTATAGTCATAATATCCAAAACCAGGTCAACGCCCGCTGTAAAGCTAGTTGTACACATGATTTTGACGTATATGTCAGAATGTACTATAGTATTTAATGAGCTAGTCGTTTACAACGGCTGAGCGCTCAGCCGCGACCGACAGGTGGCGGGTCACGGCTCTCCCGTGAGGCGAGGAGTGCCCACAGAGGCACAGAGGTAAACATCACGCACATACATACACAACTAACTACAGAGTATAGCTATACAATACAATACGCGGTACGCCCAACGTTTGTACAGTCATGTATTATTTACTTGAGCGGTCGTGAACCACGCTTTATGAGTACTTTGCATAAATGATTTTGTTTAATATTTTAGTGAGAGTTTTTTTTGCAGAAGTTGGTTAATGGGATGACCTGTTTACAGCAAGAATCGATGCTTACGTAGTTCACTACTTTTTCATATAAGTAATGTTAATTTATAAAGAAATCGGAACTACTATCTAATCTAATCAAACGCAGTAAAATCTATCGTTAAAATATATGATATCATAGTCGCATATAAAATGCATGTGCATACTAAATATACATACCATAATACATACAATTAAAAGCCGACGTGAAATCGAATTAGAAAACGTTTTAACATCCAAAAGTAGTCTAAATGATAATGTTTCCAAACATTTACATATAGCATTTTTATTTTAATGTAAATTAATGCAGCAATTGACTGCTGAGTTGGGTGTCGGTAGTTCGATTCCGGTACGAAACAAATATTAGTATGGTCTATTACAGATAGCTGCTGATAATGAAAGTGAGTTTATATGTTTGTAATTGCACGCTCGATACAAGAGTCATTGTGTAAAAAGGTGATTAAATTTATCTTATAATTATTAAAAATAATACATAATTATATTTTGACACTAAATGCATACCTACATACGTACCTAATAGTATCACACCTGTGGTTGGTAAGTGCAACAATGAAGAAAATACAATGCGATCGTATTATGCCCCAGCATCTAATCTAAAATGAACAATAATATCCTTTGCCTGCGCACACGCAGATGCCTACATGCAACTGTCGCATCTTGGCTACTGATATTGCAGTTACTAAGAAATGTCCGATGTGAAATGTATGTATGTATGTTACGTTGAAGTAACCTCTTGGCAAGTGTATTTTAACAAATCTTTTTTATAAATATGCTTGGTCGTTTATAGGAAGGAATACGAAAATATAGCTTTCACGGTTAGCCAATTATTTACTGGGTGCATTACGTAGGCAAAGTGGTTTAGAAATAAGTTGTCATACATATTTATGAAGAATAAAACACAAATAAAATGTCGATTAAAACTGTGTCAGAAATAAATCCGGCTGCAGAACAAGACCCGAGTTATACAATCATACATTCTCATAGCCAGTAGTATGTTAGTAAATAGGTACATAGAACTATTGAGTTGCGTCGATGTTGCGCTTATAAGTACGCTGTATAAAATATGACTGACATAAAATAATATGAATTGTTATAAAAAATGTAATAATGACAAATAAAACCTAAACATTGGTAATTAAAATTAATGTTGTTTTTAATTCAATTTTAAGCGTTAATAGCCTAATGGCTAAGGTGTCGGACTTGTGACCGAGAGGTCGCATGTTTGAACCCCACCCATAGCACAAATGCCGTGAACCCACTCCAGACACAAGCATATTTAGTTTAGTTGGAGGGGTTAACAAGATTGCTGTTAATGTGAACTCTACCCACATTGCTAGTTCTCTTTACGAACAAAAAATAATAATATAGGACTGGAGTACCTGGAATACATTACCATGGTTAAACCGGATGGAACACTGGTTTAAACCGCGCAAGAGAAAGCAAAATTTGCCTAGCTTTGCGGAAAATTCGCGTCTTGACACATGGTCTAATTTACCGCGTAACTTACCTCACTGTGACTGTAATGCCGGAAATTGTAATTCACAATAAAGAGGTCCGTAAAGCCCTTTGTAGTCTAGACGTGAACAAGGCCAGTGGACCGGATGGAATACCTGCCCGAGTCCTTAAAAGGTGTGTTCCGGAGTCGTCACCTGTTTTGACTCGCCTTTCCCTCAGAACCGGAGTGGTACCAGTATGTCGGATATTCGCATCCATCAGAAGGACGTCCGTAGAGTGCTGCGTAATCTCGACGTGAACAAAGCTAGTGGCCCCGACGGGATACCAGCAATTGTTCTTAGAACTTGTGCGCCTGAACTGTCTCCGATCTTGACACGCCTGTTTCGCCTCTCGCCAGAGACTGGAAAGGTGTCGAAATCATGGAAGCTTGCTAATGTACAACCAGTGCCCAAAAGTGAAGCCGTGCCGATCCTGCCAATTATAGACCAATCGCCTTAACCTCCATACAGTGTAAAGTGATGGAAAGGGGAGTACCCTTTCCATCACTTTACACAGTATGGTAACAACAAGTTGCTGGCATGCCTTGAAGACAAGGAGCTCCTCAGTGACCACCAGTATGGCTTTCGCCGTGGTCGGTCCACCGGAGATCTTCTTGTGTATGTCACACATTGTTGGAGCAAGGCCATTGAGAAACACGGTGAAGCCCTTGCGGTGTCCCTCGATATCTCAAAGGCTTTTGACAGGGTCTGGCACGCTAGTCTGCTGAGCAAGCTTCCTGCATTCGGGGTTCCTGCTGGCTTATGCAACTGGATTTCCGACTTCTTGAGTGAACGATTGATCCGAGTGGTCATCGATGGCTGTTCGTCGGATCTTATAGCAATTAATGCCGGTTCCTCAAGGGTCTGTTCTTTCTGCGACTCTTTTTCTGCGGCATACTAATGACCTACTTAAGCTGGGAACAGTAGGGTACACGGATGACAGCACAGTCTCAGAGAGATACTTATCTAGTGCTAGAGCTGGCAGGGACGAAATTGCCACTCTCAGAAAGGCCATGGTAGAGCGCATGAATTCGACCCTAAATCTCGTTTTCCAATGGAGCGACGACAATCTGGTCAAATTCAACGCTCTTAAAACACAGGCTTGTCTTTTCAGCGCTAAAAGGAGCCCATTTCAATTATCTCATATTTTTCCGAAGTGCATTTGTGCCAGTTACCAATCGCCTGGAGCTTTTGGGCATGTTGTTGACGTCAGACCTCAACTTTGGCTCAACCATCGAATCCAGAGCTCAGATTGCAGCAAAAAAGCTGGGAATCCTACACAAGGTGAGGCGGTACTTCAAGCCTGGTCAGCTTCTGAATTTATATAAAGCACAGGTCCGTTTCTGCATGGAGTATTGTAGCCACTTGTGGGATGGCTCTGCAAAATACCAACTTGCTGCACTGGACTCGATCGAGCGCAGGGCTAAAAGGCTTATAGGCGACGAGCGCTATCGGGCAAGCTTCATAGCTTGGCACATCGGCGAACCGTTGCTTGCCTGTCGGTTTTCTACAGATTGTACTTCGGGAAGTGTGCGCACGAGCTCCACGACCTGATACCTCCATCTCCCTTTCACTACCGGTCTACCAGACGCGTGGCTGGGTACCATCCACACTTGGTTGATATACCGTCTTGTCGTACCAAGCGCTTCTCCTCCACATTTATTGTGCGCACTTCCAAGCTGTGGAATTCTCTGCCGGCTTCTGTGTTCCCTGCCTCTTATGACCTTTCAACCTTTAAAGCAAGAGTAAACAGGCATCCTCTGGGCTCGCTCGTTCCATCGTAGACCTCATCTATCGCTTACCATCAGGCGACATCGTGGTCAAGAGTGGGCTCATTCTGAATAAAAACAAAACAAGAACATAAATATTTATTATAACGTATTTATGACTTTTTGCAGGCTATACGGCAGTCTAAGCACTTGTTCAATATATGTATTAGTGACAATAACCAACTTATAAGCAGAAATTAATTAAGTGTTGAAAACTTAAACTGCTAACAAAATAACGACTTACAGTTATTATAACTTTACGATCATTGAATAAGCTACGTAGCTACAATTGAAAGATTTTGTGGAACAGACAAGACAATGCATTTCAAACTTCATAGTATTTGACACACTTAGATAGTGCGTTAGCTCATAACACACAATACTACAATGTACCTCTAGTACAAATAATAGGTATTTATTGTAAGTAGGTCTTTATTGAAAATACTAGCCATTGTTAGTTGCTATCCGGGCTCCTACGCGGCCACGCGACTTCCAATATACCGGCACGAACAAAAAAAAAACCGGCCGTGCGAGTCGGATTCGCGCACGATGGGTTCCGTACCGTTGTCTATAAAAATACCAGTCTATAAAAAAAAAATATTACATTTGCCTCCCTTAAATATTTATTTTTTAGTATTTGTTGTTATAGCGGCAACAGTAATATATGATCTGTGAAAATTTCAGGTGTCTAGCTATTACGGTTCATGAGATACAGCCTGATGACAGGCAGACAGACAGCGGAGCCTTAGTAATAGAGTCCCGTTTTTACCCTTTGGGTACGGAACCCTAAAAATAGTAATAGTATTTTTTATTTCACAGTGGGATGAAAAACGTCCTTACTAATGGGATGAAAAGAGTCACATTAATCATCATTTGCGACTTCATTAAAAACTTGAGGAAGATGGCTTCCTGGTGGTCGGATAACTGGATTATACAGAGAAAATCACGATTGATAATAATAATAATAATAAGCCAAAGAGCTAAGAAACAGTCCATGTTTAGTCTAAATAATAATAATGCATAAGAAAAATAGGGCGCTAGTGTGTGCTCTAGATTCACTGCTGTCAAATTATTTTGACAATAGTGAAGACCTCACCGATACTCATTCGATCCTATACTGTGCAGCTGTAGCGGCTTGTCGGGTAGCTCATGTCAAGTTTCCAAAGACTGACAGAGTTATTCGACCAGCTGTACCAGCTTGGCAGGGCAGGATCGAACGTCGTATTGCTGAGGCTAGAGCACTCATTGGTAAACTTATCTGCTTCAGGCAGGGCAACACTCGTCCTAGAGTGTGCTTTGTGAGGCGGGCGTTTGCGGGGACTGATATCAGTCCTCGGGATTATCTGACCCGCGTCACAGAGCGTATCGACTTCCTGAAGCAGAAAGTCTATGCATGGGCAAATCGAATTCGTCGATATAAGCGGCGGGTGGAGCGATACACTCAGAATCGCACATTCCAAAGCAATGAAAGGTGGGTTTATAGGGCCTGGGAGCGACCTAACCAAGGTGTGACTGATACGTGCCTACCGAATGATGACGCCATGTGTTCGTTCTGGCGCAGCATCTGGTCGGTGCCTGTCAGCCACACCGAGGGTGACTGGATGAGTGAGATCAGGCGCACGTGCGATCTTATACCAGAAATGGGGGCAATTACGATCAGCCCCCAAGATGTAACCCGTGCAGTCCGTCCGTTATCCAACTGGAAATCTCCAGGGCCGGACGGGCTGCACAATTTCTGGATAAAATGGTTTCTAAGCTGGCACGCTCGCTTGGCCGCTCAGTTCCAGTCTGCCCTAGAGCTAGGATCGCTACCTCAATTCCTAACTACAGGAATAACCCACCTGCTCCATAAATCAGGCAGTATTTCGGAACCTAAAAATTATAGACCGATCACGTGCTTACCGACGGTCTATAAAGTTCTTACATCCGTTCTGAGAGCCAAAATTAATAATCACATAGATACAAATTCAATCATGTCTGCTTCTCAGAATGGATGTAGGAACGGGTCCCGCGGTACTAAGGAGCTTCTCCTAATCGATATTGCCATAAACCAACAGGTTCGTCGTTCCCGAAGGAATCTGTCGACATGTTGGATAGATTATAAGAAGGCCTATGACTGGGTTCCACATACATGGCTCATGAAGGTGTTGGAGTTGTACAAAATAAATCCAATACTCCGCACTTTCCTTGAGTCATGTATGGGGCAACGGAAGACGGTCCTCTGCTATCCAGGATGTCGACAGATCCAGGAAAACAGCGAACCGATTAGGATTGAGCGTGGTATTTTTCAGGGCGACAGTCTGAGCCCACTGTGGTTTTGTCTGGCTCTCAACGCTCTCAGTACACTGCTGGAGGGTTCGGGGCAAGGCTACCAGTTGAGAAGAGGTGGTCAGGTCATATCACACTTGCTTTACATGGATGATTTGAAACTTTTTGCCCCCAGCAACTTGCAACTCATGGAGCTACTGAAGGTAACGGAAACCTTCAGTAGCGCCATCAGGATGGAATTTGGGGTGGACAAATGTGCGGTCATGCATGTAAAGCGAGGAGTAATTATGGAATCCGTGGGAACTCAACTCTCGGATTCCATACACCTAAGATCCCTCGGCTCAACTGAAACCTACAAGTATTTGGGTATGTCAGAGGCACCAGGCATCAATGTTGCTTATGTTAAACAGTCATTGAAGGAACGCTTCTTTGGCCGCCTGAATAAAGTACTGAATAGTCTTCTATCAGGCGGAAACAAGGTGCGTGCCTTCAATGGTTGGGTCATGCCAGTATTGATGTACTCTTATGGCATACTCAAATGGACTCAGACTGAACTTGACGCCTTGGACAGGCGGGTCCGCACAACGCTGACTGCAAATCGAATGCATCACCCACGTTCATCGGTGATGAGGCTGTATATCCCGCGGAAGTGCGGGGGTCGTGGCTTTTTAAATGCAAAGACCCTGCACAACCGCGAGTTATGCAGCCTTAGGGAATATTTCCTAGAAGCCGACGTGGGTATGCATCGAGATGTGGTAGCGGTGGACAAAGGCCTCACTCCGCTCTCCTTAGGTACCGAGAATTGGCGCAAACCTGTAGTATTAGATACTAATGACCGCAGAGAAGTATGGCAGAGCAAGGAGCTTCACGGACGCTATTACCGGGCCCTTCATGGGTCTGACGTAGATACGTTAGCGTCCGTAGCCTGGCTACGTTTTGGTGACCTCTTCGGGGAAACCGAAGGTTTTGTCTGTGCAATTATGGATGAAGTTATGATGACGAATAACTATCGGAAATATATTATGAAGGATGGTACGGTAGACATATGTCGGGCATGTCACAAACCGGGAGAATCCATTCGTCACATTATCTCCGGTTGTTCTCGTCTGGCTAACGGAGACTATTTGCATAGACACAACCTTGTAGCTAGGATTGTTCACCAGCAACGTGCTCTTAAATGCAATCTCGTGGAATCAGAAGTACCGTACTATAGGTATGTGCCCGACCCAGTTCTCGAAAATGGCAATATTACACTGTACTGGGATCGGTCTATCATCACTGACAGGACTATTGTTGCCAATAAGCCTGATATAGTGGTAATAGACCGATTAGAGCGTCGCACAGCGATTGTTGATATAGCGGTCCCTCATGACGAGAACCTCGTGAAAGCTGAGATAGATAAAAAAAATAAGTATCTTGACTTGGCTCACGAGGTTGTTGACATGTGGGATGTGGATAAAGCAATCATTGTGCCGATAGTCGTCTCAGCCAATGGCATAATAGCCAAGAGCCTCGACAAACATCTTAGGAGGCTCTCGTAGGGCAGCTGGATCTTGATCCAGCTGCCCTACGAGAGCCCTTGGGCTTGATCCAGAAAGCAGTACTTCTGGACACGGCGCGAATTGTTAGGAGGTTCCTCTCTCAAGAGCCCTGACCACCGGTAGCTTGGACCCTGTTCCCGATACCGGTGGGCTACTGTTTTTTATATTTTTAAATGTTTTTTTTTTTATATAAATATTTAAAAATGTAAATAATATGTATATAAAATGTAATAAAGGAAATAATAATAATATTCCACAATATTCGCCATCTAGTCCCAAACTAAGCAGAGCTTGTGGTATGGGTACTAGACAACTGATAAACATACGTATATATTTCTAAATACATACATATTATAGATAAATTACACCCAGACAAAGAACAAAAATGATCG
Organism: Tholera decimalis; assembly: GCA_943138885.2. NCBI lineage: Eukaryota > Metazoa > Arthropoda > Insecta > Lepidoptera > Noctuidae > Tholera > Tholera decimalis. The sequence goes on along the minus strand of OW964553.2, from coordinate 10,598,101 downwards.
TGCTCATCACACAAACATTTGTCCTAGGTGGGAATCGAACCCACGACCATGCGCACAGCAGTCAGGGCCACTGACCACTATAAAGCATTACAGAATATACTCATTTAAAAATAAATAGTACGTGCGGGAAAAGCAGTGGGAAGGGTTCCAGATTGTCCAACGACCATACAGCCAATAGTCGTTGGAATTGCCTGATGTGCTAAAGTACCTATATCTCAGATTAGTGGGGCTCTACTGTAATACCTAACATATTTATAAGTAAAATCTGTAAGTAGTAGGATTCAAAATATTTCTATTGCATTTTTTTTTAAGAAAAGAAAATAAATAAATATTTAAAAAAAAATTAGGTAAGTCAGGGCATTTTAGGGTTCCGTAGCTGAATGACAAAAATGGAACCCTTTTTTCCGGTGGGAAAATTATCTAATGCCTCCTCCGGCAGCTGTGGGTGGAGCGACAGGAGTGACAGACTTCAACTGCCTTTACGTTTCGGGGCCGTGGCATAGTGTTATAACATACCCACAACAACGAATAGATAATACCTAACCATAATTTACTTGAAATCATTACGAAATAAGCGTAACTGACTTAAGGGGCGTATGTAAATGAAATTAAACGCACACGTTTGCCTGCATTATCAACGCGCAGGTTTATAACGAAGCCGGGATTATTATACCAGGATATCATCGTCTATCTACTTACCAAAGGAGTTGTTTCATTTTGGGCTACCTCTATGTACACCATATAGATAAATCGAGAAAACAATAGGGATTATCATAAAAATACCCAAAAAATTATTTGGAGACGGGTATAGCTGTGATAAATTATTATTTGGGAAGGTTTTTATTATGATAACCCTTGTTTTAGAGCAGCCATAACAGTCGTGTTTGACATGACGTTTGACAGATTTGAGTTTCGTGACGTCTTTCTGTGATTCTTAGGGATGGGTAAGTAGAAAAAAGATATTGATAAATATAGAATCGATACTTTTAAGCTATATCGATTATTATCTATATACATATATAAAAAATAACGATAAATCGATGTATATTTCGTAAATGTAACGCACGTAGGTAACAATAAGTGCATTACATTACGTGGTTTTTGGAACTACGCAATCTCGTAGCCACAAAAAACGAAACTAACCTGAAGGTATATGCATATTCTTATGGCGCAAACGTGCTGACGATCGGGTGAGCAATATTTGAACTATTCCCCGGATATCACAAGACATACATTAGATCAATTATTTTAAAATGAATAAAAAAATTCGATTATCGATTTATTGAGATTTAAAATATCGCCAATATTTATCGATTATTTTATGAAAAACTAGTACTCACGCGGGGCTTCACTCCCGTGGATTCTATCACGGTAAAAACATAACTCTCCTTTTTTGCAGTCGCGTAAAAAGTAGCCTATAACCTTCCTCAAGCTTCAAGTTACTTCCATACCAAATTGCATCCAAATCCACCCAGTACTTTCTAAGATTAGCGCGTTCAAGCAAACAAACAAACAAACAAACTTTTCCACTTTATAATATTAGTATAGATATCTATATTTTGATACTAGCTTCAGCCCGCGACTTCGTTCGCGTAGAAAGGTTTTCCCGCGCAAATCCCGATCCCGTGGGAATTTCGGGATAAAAAGTAGCCTATGTTTTATTCCAGAATGTCAATTATCTACTGACCAAATTTCATTCAGATCCGTTCAGTAGTTTTTGCGTGAAAGAGTAACAAACATCCATCCATTCTCACAAACTTTCGCATTTATAATATTAGTAGGATAGTAGGATATCGATTCGTCAAGCCGACATGTCAAAAACTTCTTACCAAAAAATTAAACCGACTCCCAAAAAACACTGCAAAGTGAAAAATAACTTTAATTTCGGTAGTCGGTGTCTTTAGTTTTTAACCGACTTCTGAAAAAGGAGGAGGTTCTCAATTCGGATGTTTGATTGTTTTTTTTTTTTTTTTTTTTTTTTTTTTTATGTTTGTTCGGGCATAGCTCCGTCGCTCGCCAACCGATTTGTAAAATTCTTTTTTTGTTGGAAAGGGTATACTTCCCAAATGGTCCCATGAAAATTTTATCGACATCGAACAAGCCGTTTCTGAAAAATCAACAAAAGTCTAAAAAAAATATTTACGTTGATGACCTTTTCGGTTACTCTATATTGTGTTTTTTGTTCGCGCGTTTTTAGTTTTTTGTAGTTGACATTTTGGCTTTTATAACTAGATTAATTACAAATTGACCCACTAAAAAGCGCGAAAATAAAAACTTTTTTGCAAAAAAATAAAACCGACTTCCATATCAAAACACTACAAAGCCAAAAATAATTTTAATTTCGGAAGGCGGTGTGAAAAAAAAGAAAATACAAAACCAATAACACCGACTACCGAAATTAAAATTATTTTTGGCTTTGTAGTGTTTTGATATGGAAGTCGGTTTTATTTTTTTGCAAAAAAGTTTTTTAACCGACTTCTGAAAAAGGAGGAGGTCTCAATTCGGATGTTAGTTTGTTTTTTTTTTTTTTTTTTTTTTTTTAATGTTTGTTCGGGTATAGCTCCGTCGCTCGCCAACCGATTTGAAAAATTCTTTTTTTGTTGGAAAGGGTATACTTCCTAAATGGTCCCATGAAAATTTTATCGACATCGAACAAGCCGTTTCTGAAAAATCAACAAAAGTCTAAAAAAAATATTTACTTTGATGACCTTTTCGGTTACTCTATATTGTGTTTTTTGTTCGCGCGTTTTTAGTTTTTTGTAGTTGACATTTTGGCTTTTATAACTAGATTAATTACAAATTGACCCACTAAAAAGCGCGAAAATAAAAACTTTTTTGCAAAAAAATAAAACCGACTTCCATATCAAAACACTACAAAGCCAAAAATAATTTTAATTTCGGAAGGCGGTGTGAAAAAAAAGAAAATACAAAACCAATAACACCGACTACCGAAATTAAAATTATTTTTGGCTTTGTAGTGTTTTGATATGGAGACTTCCATATCAAAACACTACAAAGCCAAAAATAATTTTAATTTCGGAAGGCGGTGTGAAAAAAAAGAAAATACAAAACCAATAACACCGACTACCGAAATTAAAATTATTTTTGGCTTTGTAGTGTTTTGATATGGAAGTCGGTTTTATTTTTTTGCAAAAAAGTTTTTTGTATTTTCGTTTTTGGCACCGACTTCCGAAATTAAAGTTATTTTTCACTTTGCAGTGTTTTTTGGGAGTCGGTTTAATTTTTTGGTAAGAAGTTTTTATTTCACTCTTTTTAGTTGGTCTATTTTTAATTTACCTAGTTACAAGAGCCTAAATGTCAACTACTTATAACCTTTTACAAAATATTGATTTTCCCAATGCTGGGCCGTTAATTGTTGAGGAGTTCTCCTGGTACTTCACCATCAGCTCTACATTACCATATGCATTGTGACGAGCATAAAGTGCTTAACATCCATATTCAAGTAATCGAATCGCAATCCACTCAATACTTATTATTGAGTAGTTTCGGCGGCCATCTGTGGTCTTCATCATCAGTTCCACTTCCTCAAATGGTACTTTTTGAAAGCAACTGCACAAGTTACTATGATAAATACCCAAAACCTCATAGGTGTGCCTATAATATTTGAAGAGTTCCCTCGATTTCTCCAGGATTCCATCATCAGATCCTGACTTTTATGAAAATGGGACCAATTTCGAAGTATACCCTTTCAATCAAAAAAATAATTTTCCAAATCGGTTCAGCCGTCTTCGAGTAATCGATGATCAAACATAAAAAAAAAAATTATATATACGCGTCGAATTGATAACCTCCTCTTTTTGTCGTCGGTTGAAAATGACATGCGCATTAGGGTGTACCGAAGATTTTTTTTTCGCTTTTCGCTACTCAAGCCCCCTCAAAAGTTGCATTATTAGTTTTAGATTACCGTAAAAATAATAAAAAAAAAAAACATATAAAAATATCTTGAGGGTTCTACCGGCATTTTTTTTTATTTTTTTATCACTTAAATAACCCTCCAGTCAATGTCGTCTATTCTATTTTATGTACATTATTCCCATTTTATTTTTTATTTCATTGATAGTGAAACCCTAAGTTATGATTTGCAGGCAACGACAGGATTTTTTCTGTTAGGAATTGATTTGGAACAAACTCGCAAAATTCATGTTTTGACTTGTTTTTCTTAAATTCTCTACTTCTACTGTGAGGCAGTTCGTCTCATTTCTATTGCGGTTTTATTGCTGTAAGGTGTCGCTCTGCACTTCCTTGTGATAAAATACGTGTTTTTGTTATATATAATAATGGGTTCAAGACGAAGTGAGGCTACTTGTGCTATTTTGGGATCATATAAAGAACTTGACGATCGCCAGTTACCAGTGATATGTGACGTTATCAAATTCATTTTGTTTACTAAAAATGAACTAAAACTACAGAAGAATGGGAAAGATCCTTCTAACACAGAAGTTTTTTCAATCGTTTCTGGAAAACTTGATACGATTTGGACCAAAGCTTCGATTCCTATCGTTTCCAATGTACGAGTTACCCAATTGCTGAAATCATATTTCGACAAATACCTGTCATTGATAAGATATCCCAAAGATAAAAGAAATGATAGTTACGAAAGCAAAGTGAAGTGCTTTTTGGAATCGTCGAACAAGCTCTTCGATATTGCTGCTTGTAAGTGCACTTCGTTTGACATTTGTTCCTGCATAAAACCTAAGAAAGTTCCTATTTCTGAAAGAGACTTTTTACTGGATCAAAGAAGTGATAGAAAAATGGTAATAAGCGATATAGACACAAAAGAAACAGCAAGACTTTTAAAGAAACATCAGAGACAAGAAAATTTGAATCGGAAAGAGTCAGAGCACGCATGTTTTCCCAGTGCATCACTAAAAACCAATCCTGTTCCGGTGCGCGAGTTGCCGCCTCGCCCGCAGTCGCCTGTAACAGAGCTTTCTGCGAATAGTGACGTGCCTGTAAATGAGACTCCATCTACTTCGTTGAATCGGAACACTCTGGCGCTGCCAACAGTAGCTAAGGTATGTGATTGGTATGGACTATCAACGCGATCTGCGGCTGCGGTCGCTTCGGCGGTCTTAGCTGACGTAGGATTGGTATCTTCCGAAGATCTAAGTCTTGTTATTGATAAGAATAAAATTCATAGAGCTGTTTCAAAAGCACGGACCAAGGCCAGCAAAGACATTGATACGATTGTAATAAAAAGTATCTACTTTGATGGACGAAAGGACAAAACACTCATAAACGAGAAAATAGGCGATCGGTACCACCGCAGAGAAGTCTTGCAAGAACACATTTCAGTTCTAACAGAGCCGGGATCTATTTATTTGGGACATATGATGCCAAGTCGTGGCACTGCCAAAGGGATCGTCTCTTCTATCATATCTTTGTTAGAAAATCAAGGGTTGAACTTGGAAGAGGTGATCTGTGTGGGGTGCGATGGTACTGCTACGAATACAGGTTGGAAGGGAGGTGTCATTCAATACCTGGAAAACTATTTAAAGAGACCGTTGCAATGGTGTGTTTGTATGCTTCACGCGAATGAATTACCGCTTCGTCATTTGTTCATGTCTCTGGATGGTAGCACATCTGGGCCAAAAGAATATTCAGGACCTATTGGAAAACAGCTAGCTGCTTGTGAAAGTAAACCTCTAGCGTCTTTTTGTGCAGTGTCTGGCAATTTGCTAGTATTACCTGATAATATTGTGAAGGAACTAAGCACGGATCAAAAGTATCTGTACGAAATGTGTCATGCTGTGATGGCTGGTTCCTGTTCCCTTGAGCTAGCAAACCGCCAACCTGGAAAAATGGCGCATTCGAGACGGCTCACTACTGCCAATCGCATACTCAGACTTTACGTAAGTACTGTTTCGCCGTCAAATAATTTGCAGCTGCTTGTGAACTACGTGGTCAAAGTTTACGCTCCTGTTTGGTTCCTAATCAAGTAAAACTCATCATTTAAAGATGGAGCCAAGCATATTTTTCAAATGGTTATATACTCTCGATTTTTGCCTGATAGTCAGAGATCTATTGTAAATTTGGTGATCGAAAGAAACGCTTTTTTGCGCACCCAGAAAACTTGCTTATTGCCATGTTATTCGACGATAGAGAGCATATTCGAGAGCTTGCATCTCGCAAAATATTAAAGGCCAGAGAAGCAGAAAAGAGCAACTCTCGCAGGGTATTTAAAGCACCAAAGCTTAACTTCTGTGTGCGAGACTACACCGATATAATATTTTGGCAAGAGTGTGAAATATCAGCTCCACCAATTTTGCGGCACGTCTCCAACGATGAACTTAGAATTAAGGCTAAAGAACACATCCTCGACATTATTGACTTTCCCTACCACACACAGTCAGTGGAAAGATGTGTAAAACTAGTGACGGAGGCTTCTCAAAGCGTCACGGACGCTAGACGCTACTGCTCGGGATGGTTTTATTAGGAACAGATTAAAATCTCGCTCAGAAATGCCTAATTTTGGTCACAAAAACCAGTTCCGTTTTTAAAGTTGCCATTGATTATTTTCTCTTTCAACTATTTTAAACCTTGCTTTAACTCATTGTTGTACCCTTAAATTTAATAAAAACCATTTAAATGTTATTTTTGTATGATTTATAGTTTATATTAGGAACCCTTAAAAATAGCAAATTTGAAAAACTTCAAGGACTGGTAGAGGCCTCAAGATGCCGGATATCTAATTAAATTTTATAATAATCGTAATATATGTGTCAAAACGCAACTTTTGATACCTCTTGCGTAGCCGTAGCTCATTTTTTTTCCCCCATACATGAACGGGACACCCTTTTTTTTTTTAGCGTGGTAAAATAATCAAATAAGTCCTCCCACCCCGGGCAGGGTGGGAGGGACTGTCAGACTTTTACTGACTAAAATCCACGGTGTTCCTTCAATAACCCTTTACGTACCGGGGTCACGGTAACGGGATGAGTCCCACGACCCCGGCAGGCTTCGGCCCTCTACGGCGGGCCTCGTCATATTGCTGACGCTCTTTGAGGCGCGCGTGGAACACGACGCGCCGTCGACCCGGGCATGGTCCATGGTCGGACAGCGAGTTGCCCTTTACTCGCTGTCCGCATGCCCGCGCCTACGGTGGCCGGAGATCGTCGGCCGACGTCCGACGCCGTGGGTGTCTACCACTGCGGCTGGGCTGGAGGGAGGACGCCATCCTCTCCCTCACGCGGCCCGCCTCCTCCTTCGGAAGCATGACTGCTTCGCAGAAGGAGGCGACCGCTTCTCACTCCCTCTCGCCCCGCAGCATGGCCTCGACCAATGCCGGGCGCGAGAGGTCTCCGCCTATTGCCGCCGTGAGGACACGTCGGTGCTCTGCCCAAGTGGGGCAGTCCTGCACCGTGTGCTCGACTGTGTCCTCAGGGCGACCCTCGCAGTGGTGACACCCAGGCGTTTCCTCCTTTCCCATCAGACACAGGTACCTCCCGAAACTTCCGTGTCCGGTGAGGACCTGCGTCATGCGGTAAGTCAGGACGCCGTGACGCCGATCTAGCCACTCCTCAAAGAGGGGTCTTACCGCCCTAATGCGCATCAGTGTTCAACAGCAACATGGCCGATCCACCATATTTTTTGTGTTGCTCTCCTTGACCAAGTTAATTTGAATATCACACTAAAATAAAGTAAATTATAGAAAATTAACATTAAATGACGGTTACTACATTATACAGCTGTATTTACGTGTGGTGTACATAGTGCTAGCCCAGGCTCCATACATTTCTGGAACATCTCCTTTCATTCAAATCTATCCAGTAAGTCCGGAGATTAGCGTGTACAAAGAGACAGATTTTTAAAATTTTTCCTTTGTTACTATTTCTTAACCCCATCTATTTTATTTATGTAAAAATTTTGTAATATGCAGACACTTTTTTTACTGTTTTAATAATAAAACAGTAAAAAAAGTGTCATACACCTATTTCAGGTTTCTGTGCCAACAGCCAACTTGGTGACGTATTAATGCGATGCGGTGTTTATTAATCTGTTTATCAACAAACCACTTGATGTTAATGTTCATATTGACGAAGAAGCGATATCTACTGATATCAACGGTACGGCCTGCGGGTAGCAAAATGGCCAACTATACAGATACACGTTACAGCATGTCGGTTGTTGACATTGTTTTATTTAAGAACATAGGGTGTTTACTTATTTATTATATATGGTAGTATAAAAGCTCGTTTGTTGGTTAATCTTAGGTTTTACCGGTAACTCTTAAGGAACTACCTCTTTTTAACCGACTTCAAAAAAAGGAGGTTTACAATGCGTCTTAAACTTTTTTTTTTTTAATGTATATCTCGGAGATGGCTGGACAGATTTGGAAAATTCCTTTTTTGTTTGAAAGGGTATACTTTCTAGTTGGTCCCATTGTTACGAAATCAGGATCTGATGATGGGATCATGGAGAAATTGAGGGAACTCTTCAAATATTATAGGCACACCTATAGCGTTTTGGGTATTTCTTATAGTACCTTGTGCAGTTGCTCTCGAAAAGCACCATTTGACGAAGTGGAACTGATGATGAAGACCCCAGATGGCCACTGAAACTACTCAATAATAAGTATTTCGTTAATTGCGATTAGATTACTTAAATATGGATGTTAAGCACTTTGTGCTGTCACAATGCATATGGTGAAGTAGAGCTGATGATGATGTACCAGGAGGACTCCTCAAAACTTAACGGCTCTGCACCAGGAAAAGCAATATTTTGTAAAAGGCGATAAGTAGTTGACATTTTGGCTTTTGTAACTAGATAAATTACAAACCGACCCACTAAAAAGCGTGAAAAAAAAACTTTTTAGCAAAAAATAGAACCGACTTCCATATAAAAACACTATAAAGGCAAAAATAACTTTAATTTCGGAAGGCGGTGTCTTTAGTTTTGTATATATTTTCGTTTTTGACACCGCCTTCCGAAATTAAAGTTATTTTTGCTAAAAAGATTTTTTTCTTGTTGATTGATGTTGGTTTTGGAAAGAAATCAATGAATAATTATTAATTAATTATTTGAATTAACTACATATTAGTCTTAATTTAACATATTTTTATTTTTTATATGAAAGTAATCGTTAATCATTTATATTACTAAACATTCTTACTATTTTAATTTGATATTTTTATTTATTAATTTAAGTAAGTAACTATAACGAATTTAAAGACCAATTTAATATTTTTTGAAAGAAAAAAGTAACACGAATCAATATTTGTATATTAATATTTTATATTTTACTAACAAATAAAAAAGACAGTCAATTGTCATTATACTAAACAAAAAAAAACTTTTTGCAATATGGAGTGCTGTTGTGACTTCTTTTTCTCAACATATTACCATGCCTAGAGGTAAATCCTAAGATTTACCAAGTGAATGGTAGTAAAAGTTCAAAATGAACAATAATCACAGAACTATTCGTACTTTTACCTTTAAGGGTTGGTCAATCTTAGGTTTCATTTTTTTTTTGTTTTATAATAGGTAAGATATTTATTTTAAACAATAATGGAATATACATCATATACATCTAAAAATAAACTAAAATATGGCGTCCAGAAATTCGTACGCATCGCTGTCCACTGGTAATGTGCCCAAAAGACTGGCGGCATTGCCACGCTGTATGGCAATGCTTAACCGCTGTCCAAGGTAAAAGCCAGCCTTTGGGTCACGCGAAGTGTCAACTAGGCGTTTGGATAGATCTTTAAATAATCTGTGAGCACTCAAATAAATTAGCAAAATAAATATAAATAAAATAAAATACAATAGAAATACAATCTTTCAAAAAGAAAATTCGTCAGGTGTGGCAAAGAGGGTCCTCTTCTGAATTATTTTATTGTTCCTCGGAAGTCTTTTCCACCCGCGACCGCTAGCTCTCTGAGAATTTTGCTCACGCCGCACGTACGGCAAAACGATCGATTTACGACGACAAAAATATTTATAATGGAAATTTGTTACAGTTAATTATTTAAACATATTTTAGAGTGGCTATTACCTATCCTAAGCAGTTAGTCGTTTTCTAACTCAACCGACGGACCTATAAGTAGTGATTTTTTTAATATATTGGAATTATATTTTAATATTTATTTCTACATTGAAATAAAACAACTCATAAAAACTTTTTAACAAAAAATTAAACCGACTCCCAAAAAACACTGCAAAGTGAAAAATAACTTTAATTTCGGTAGTCGGTGTCTTTAGTTTTGTTTTTTCATTTTTGGCACCGACTTCCGAAATTAAAGTTATTTTTCACTTTGCAGTGTTTTTTGGGAGTTGGTTTAATTTTTTGTTAAAAAGTTTTTATTTCACTCTTTTTAGTTGGATGATTTTTAATTTACCTAGTTACAAGAGCCTAAATGTCAACTACTTATAACCTTTTACAAAATATTGCTTTTCCCAATGCTGGGCCGTTAATTGTTGAGGAGTTCTCCTGGTACTTCACCATCAGCTCTACATCACCATATGCATTGTGACGAGCATAAAGTGCTTAACATCCATATTCAAGTAATCGAATCGCAATCCACTCAATACTTATTATTGAGTAGTTTCGGCGGCCATCTGTGGTCTTCATCATCAGTTCCACTTCCTCAAATGGTACTTTTTGAGAGCAACTGCACAAGTTACTATAAGAAATACCCAAAACGCCATAGGTGTGCCTATAATATTTGAAGAGTTCCCTCGATTTCTCCTGGATCCCATCATCAGATCCTGACTTTGTTGATAATGGTACCAATTTCAAAGTATACCCATTCGAACAAAAAAAGATTTTTCCAAATCGGTTCAGCCGTCTTCGAGTACTCGATGATCATACATAAAATATATTTTTTTTTTAATTTATTTAGTTAATTTATTTATATACAGAGGTATCACTTAAATCTAAACTCGCCAAACTTTTACGTTTGATGGCGAGAGGCGCTCTTTATCCGTTAACATTAACCATTCCAATTTATTCTACACAATATGTTGCAATACAATCCTATATCTATAATCTATAATCTCACAGTAACAATGTGTTAATTACCTAAATATATGATTAGCATTCCAATATATTTTTTAGTTTTTTCTTTAGTGTTCCTTTACTTATTTTTATTTTTTCTCTTAATAACTCTATTTTGTTAAATACTTGAGGTACCAAATACTTAGATGTCCTCTTTCCGTAATAATTAGTTATCTTGGGTTGAACCAGTTTATTTTCTCGAACCCTACGTGTATTGTACTTATTTTTAACATTAACTTTGTGTTCATCGTTATAATAATATTTCAGTCCTACCAAATAATCTACTTTTTTATCTATTGGTACAATTTTACAAATAGGAAATAACTTATTATATTCTTTGTTACACTTGTCTTTAACATTTTTACTAATGAGGTACTTTAGCAGTCTTATTTGTATGTCTTTAATGTCATTTAAATATGTTCTAAAGGTTCGCCCGTACACAAGGAGTCCATAACTCATTAGCGAGTCGGCAAGTGCGAAGTAAACTATTCTTAATGTTTGTTTATTTAGTACATTTTTTAATTGGTAAAACTTACTTAATACTGATCTTAGCCTATTAAAAATATCATTATATATATATATATATACGCGTCGAATTGATAACCTCCTCTTTTTGTCGTCGGTTGAAAATAAATGGTAAACTTTGTATTATTTAAAAAAAAGCATTATAAATCATCTTCTTCGTCATCATCTTCCTCATTCTGATTATTACCAAAATATGTTGGCATCGTGAGCATATTCATAATGATATCATTAAATCCTTTCATCTGTTTTTTTTCACTGATCGATGTTGACTTATCAGGGGATCAGAGTTAATACATAGCCAGTGTAAAATGTCCGTGTTAGTATTAATTCTTGAAGTTTTTCGTGAGTGCATCAGTCGTATGTTTTTATACTCTTTTTGAGAGGCTTCCAATACATCCTCTGATAGCTGCCCCACAGGCAGAGGTAGCTGACCTATGATGTCGCTGCTGTGGATAAGCAGTTTATGCACTGACGCACTCATCTTGTACCATCCATACAATTCAATGCATTTTTTTTTTTGCTGTTTCCATGCAATATAATTTGTACGTGTTTGTGTTAATGTAATGGCAACTGGAAATTGTCTTTAAAATATTTGAAAACCTTTCAATCAATTCTTTATCGATTCCGGTAATTTCAGCTACTATCTCTGGATTTTCAAAAAATTCCGTGCCGTGTTGCCGTCATTTGTGTTTCCACCTCCTTGCTTAGGTTGGTCCACTAATAAACTCATCTTCTCGTAAAACAGCTCCGTTATATGTTTCTTCTTCTCTTTTACTCGATTCTTCAATGTTGTGCCTCTAGCTTGCCATTGTTTAATATCTATTTTATAGGATATATGCAGAAGATATTCGAAACACCTTAGATAGGCATGTAATATAGATATTCCATATTTATAGGCAGAAACATCGCAGGATCGTTGTAATACTTTATCCAAGTTGTTTATGTCCTTCGGAGTTACCTTACAAATGTTGCATGCCTGAGACGATGCAGTTTGTGTAAGGACATTACATGTTTTGCCATCCATATTCGTGCAAATTGGAATATGATTAAAGGTTATTGGTTTTTCTTGAAGGCGTACTGTTGTTGATGTAACATCTCGTAGCTGTTGTTCAGTAGCATCGAATTCTTGTTTTATGGTCTGATTTGTTTCTTTAATTAACTTAAAACCAATAGGGCGACACCACTTTGTCGATGATGGGCTCGGGTTTTTCCAAAATATCAATTTGTCTTCTCCATGGAATATAGATATTTCGAGAGGAACAATAGTGCTCAATATAATATTTGAATCTATAATATAAATGCTATGCCCGCCACTACCATCCAGCCCCTACTTATAGTAGACATCTATTTCGAATACTTCTGGTGGAAGATGAAGAGAAATAACTTCTTGTTGCACTTCAAATAATCTTCTGACTGTGTGATCAAGTAAGTTTTGCATAGGAATCCTGGCTTCGATCTCCAAAACAGTAATATTTTCGGGATAGCAGGTTTGCTTTATCTGCAAGATTTGATTATAGGCAGGATATATATTAGCACCTCTAGCTTTAGCTCCTCTTTGTACTTTTATGTAGTCTTCTTTTGTCATACTAGTGTCAACAATAAGAGCTAGCGCTTCCACAGGTGTGTATGGTGTACAAGCGGGCTTGTTGTTTTTCTACTGTTGCATTCGTTTCAAACTTCTTGGTGATGACTCAAGGGCTAATTTCATCACTTTAGCAGCTTTGCGTTTTCCTGAGACAACTAAACTGGATTCAGTTGCAAACGAAAGTTGTTCGGGAGAAAGACCTTTCACAAGAGTTTGCACAGATCTTTGTTTAGAACGCAGCGACGAGACCACAAAATCCTTTTTTAGTCGTCCTGAAACCGGTTTCTTAGTAGGTGTCTGTTGGTCTCCTTGTATGTTCGGGACTTTGAACTCGTCATTTAACCAATTGTGATGATTTTTAATCAGTCGGTCATGGATGTGATGACATTGTTTCAATTTTGCAAATAACTTTGCCACAAATATTTTAATTTTCAATTTGACCGATTTTTCGAAGTCTGCACCACATTTTTCAATAGTTAATTTGTTTAAAATATACTTAAGCAATCGTTCAATACATTTAGGCGAAGAAAATTTAAAAAAACTTTCACTTTTGAAAACATAATATAGTTCAAGTTTTTTAATAGTTCGCGTTTCCACGTAATCACTTCGACTACCTGAAACAAAAATAACAAATACTCAGAGATGTGTATATATGTGGAGCTAAAACCAGTTTCCTTGTCATAACAACAATAAGAGCTATTGATAAGAAACAAATTTAAACTGGAACTCATTGGAACTTTTTAGTAAAGCCTTCACGAATTATTTTTTTACAGCAAAACAAGATTATTTTAAGTCTATCGTTATATTTAGATTATTCTCTATCTTTAAAGTTTTGAAAGAACTCAATAATAGGTTTAAAATGAAGTACTTACAACATGGTAATGCTTCCATACTAAAAAACAAGATTTCACTTTAAAACAACTGCACATAGACACAACGAATTCGCACCGAGTTTGGTAGAATACTGGCAGCACGCCTAACAATAAGCGAAGGGTCGAAAAATAGCGGCTTTTGTAAACGGGTCTCGCTCGCAAATAAAAAATCTTTTGTTGATTTTTGACCATTGAAGGGTAGAGAACACCTAACGTATGTAATAAGCGGATTTAAATGATTTTGTTTTTAATACTTTTGTCGTCGTAAATCGATCATTTTGCCGTACGTGCGCCGCTTTCCAGACTCTTGACCATCTCAACACCAAAACTCACATCGATCCGTTGCTCGGTTTTATCGTGAATAAAGGAAAAGCAATCAAGGACGTTTTCGCTGTACAATATGGATGAGATGACACCGAAGATGTGACCAGCTGCGTGTCTCCCGGCAATGTTCCAGGGCGCCGCCGCCGCCGCCGAAATGTCTTCTTTGGCCTCGCGGCGCCCTATGTCACCATCACCACTGCGACTGCGCTAATTTCTGACGCGAAGTGTCAACGATTGACGTTTTTTTTCTATTCAGTGTTTTTGTTGGTTTTTTTAAATTATTTTAGTAACTAAGAGTTGGTTAATAAGTATAATTTTTATAACGTAATCAGACCAATGTTTAATGGCAGCAGTGATGTGTTGAGTGATAGTGCCGGTCAACCTTCGACATCACAAAATATCCTGGAGAGGTGTCCTCTGTGCACCCAGGCACGGTTTTTTAAAGGTAAGCGGGGTCTGAAAGTACATATTGGGAAGGTACATAAACCACCCAATGTATCTTCTTCTGTCCCCGTCATTTCTACAACACTTACACCAACTTCTTCCACTTTGGATCCGTTTTGGAAAACAATCTAAATTTAATAATTCTGTTTCGGTTTTAAAGAGAGTTCCCCGCGGTGCCAGACCTGTAGTGGCGCAAAACCTAGCAGGATGCGTTCGCCTTGCCGCTCGGGAGAACTCCCAAAGTGCTTGGGAACATCTTCTCACCTTCCCGTATAGAATTTTACATGTTCAAAAGAATTTGGCAACCAAAAAGACCCTAACTGCACAAATTAAAGATAACTGTAATATTTCGGCCCATAATCTGGATGCAAAATTATCGACACAGAGGATTACTTCCACAAGAAGTGTATCCCACCTAGTCGAAACTAAATTAGGGGAAGGTGACATTAGCGGAGCTGCCAGGATACTTTTCAGTAGCGATGTGGTGGCCCCGTACTCTCCAGATACTCTCGCAGCTCTGGAGAGCAAACACCCTGCCCCAGCGGATGGTCTTTCCTTTCCCGACCCCCCCGATCAGGAATTAAACACCCTCACCGTTACAAGTCAAGAAGTCAAGAGGTCACTGCCGTTTGTTCCTTTCGAAGCGGCTCTGCTGGCGGCCTCGATGGTCTGAGTCCACAGCACCTGAAGGACCTACTCTGCTCAGGCGCTGGGGAGGCTGGTGAGTTGCTTTTGAAGGAGCTAACGGCTCTGATTAACCTTATGCTCTCGGGCCAGGTGAACGAAGCCGTCACCGATATTTTGTACGGGGCAAATCTATGTGCCCTACGCAAAAGGGATGGCGGCATTCGCCCCATTGCCGTGGGAACTACCTACCGTCGTATGGCAGCCAAGATTTGCTCTAAATTTTTTGGTGAGGATATTTCGACCAAATTTCAGCCCCTACAACTGGGTTACGGCTCCAAAGGGGGTTGTGAGGCTGCCGTACACGCCTTGTCGACCTATTTAAATTCTGGTAAAGGAGAGGTCATCTTGAAGGTTGACATTAAAAATGCTTTTAATTCAGTCAATAGGGACACTTTGTTAGCAGAAACTAAAAAAGAAGTACCACAAATTTTTAGTTTTCTTTGGCAATGTTACAGACATCCGACTAAATTACTTTATAAGGAAAACCTTTTGGAATCAGCTGTTGGCTGTCAACAAGGTGATCCCCTCGGGCCAGCGATCTTTAGTTTAGCTATTCACCCAATTATTCGACAACTAAATTCAAAATTCAATGTTTGGTATCTCGATGATGGAACCCTGGGAGGCGATGTAGACACAGTTTTAGATGATCTACAGTTTTTAAGAAATCAACTCCATACCATAGGACTGGATCTCAACCTTTCGAAGTGTGAACTATTCATATCCGACAGTACTGACAGACAACTGACACTTTCCAAATTCCACGCATTAGCCCCAGAAATCCAAATTGTGGATAAAAGTTCTCTTCGTCTTCTTGGGTCTCCAATTTTTGAGAATTCCTTTCCCGATTTTGTCGAGGAAAAAATACAAAATTTTAACGACATTTCGGACAGATTACACCAAATTAACATGCATTCGGCTATCACATTAATTCGTTACTGTTGCTTTGGACCTAAATTAACTTACTTTCTTCGTGCTTCGCATCTTTGGCATCATCCTCACCTTTTGGAAAAAATGGACCAAATTATCCGACATACTCTGACAGCTATTTTAAATGTGGCTATGGACGACCGAACTTGGGCACAAGCTACTCTTCCCATTCGTATGGGAGGTCTCGGCGTCCGCAAAATTTCTAGCATTAGTCTCCCGGCTTTTATATCTTCGGTCCACGGTACTGAGAAATTAATCAGGAATATTCTAGCTCCGTCACTGGTTGATTTCAATGTGCCGTGCTTCACCGAGGCTATGGACACCTGGAGAATCGCTTGCCCGAATCTAAATCCACCCGACAACCCATCATCTCAGAGGCGGTGGGATGAGCCACTCTGTAAAGCAGTTCAGAGTGACCTTATTGCCACATCTGCTTCGGCTGCAGAGCGTGCGCGCTTGCTGGCTGTGAGTGAATGGGAGTCGGGTCTCTGGCTTCATGCACTACCGTCGTCGAACATAGGCACCTTGTTCGATGATACTACTTTCCGCCTCACTGCTTCCCTTCGATTAGGTGCTCCTTGTTGTTCTGCTCATCGCTGCCACTGCGGCGAAGTTGTCAACAGCCTCGGTCACCACGGCCTTTCATGCGGCCGCAGTGCGGGTCGCATAGCACGGCACGCGAATATTAACGACATCATCCGACGAGCTCTTGTCACCGTCGGCGTTCCAGCTGTATTAGAACCCAATGGCCTGGCACGCGACGATGGCAAAAGACCGGACGGCATGTCTTTATTTCCTTGGAAGATGGGTAGGCCTTTAGTGTGGGACGCAACTTGTGTCGATACTCTTGCGCCATCCCATCTTCCTAGCTCGTCTTGCTGTGCTGGCGCTGCCGCTGCGGATGCTGAAAACCTCAAGCGGCGGAAATATAATAACCTTGTTGGTAGTTATATTTTCGAGCCGTTTGGGGTTGAAACCTTGGGGTCGTGGGGTCCGAGTGCTCACAGATTATTTAAAGATCTATCCAAACGCCTAGTTGACACTTCGCGTGACCCAAAGGCTGGCTTTTACCCAGGTTTCATTGGAAAATCTTAGGATTTATCGTGGTTCGTGGTTTTACATAACATAATATCATGCGCGTGCACAGGATTATGACAGGGTATGCGGCGGAGTAATCGGTCCCAAAAAGTTTTTCTTTTATAGATTTTTAGCAAAGCCACAGCCACTCATCGCCACCATGCTACGATGCGTGGCTGTGCTAAAAATCTATAAAAGGCAAAGTTTTTGTGACCGATTACTCCGCCGCATACCCTGTCATAATCCTGTGCACGCCCCTGCATAATATAATATACTGTATTGTCCACCTTATAATATTATTATAGATACAAATAATAAAACTAGTGTACAATTGGTGGTCTTATAAGGCAATCTCTTATAGACAACCTTTGGATGGACTTAAAGGACATAGATTTAGGGCTGTCAGTGTACGACATCATAAATAATATTAATTAAACATTTTTGTTATATAAAAGAACCCCAATTTAAGTTTCAAACAAACTCAGGCATTCATATGCAGTTTTTGATATTTATTTTAATTCAATAAGCGGCAGTAGGCTAATGTTTTGGACTTGTGATCGAGAGGTCACGGGTTCGAACCCCACCTACACTATTACCGTGAACCCACTCCAGACACAAGCATATTTAGCTTAGTTGGAGGGGTTAACAAAATGCTAGTAATGTGAATCCTAACCACAATGCAAGTTCTCTAAAAAAAAAACGAAAAAAAGAATAATACATATGAAACCACTAACTGCATCTGGTATTCTTTCTTTGATCATAAAATAACACATCAGACACCTACATATTTCCCATCCACACTCACAAACACGCACTAACTCACACACAGACACACACGAAGATAAAGCATGCATAATTATACATTTTTATGTTTAACTTTTTATTTTAACTTTAATTTACTTTTAAATAACATTTATTGTACATTAGCAACTATACAGGGCAAAGATACTGCCTTCTGAAACATAGGCTTTGCCTAGCTCAGAAGTCAGGGTTACAATCTACGGTGTATCATTATATTGATGTCATTAAAAATATTTGTATTTGTATTGTATAAGCAGTGGTGGCCTAGTGATTATGGACCTGACTTATGAGTTGTAGCTCATTGTCCTAACCCAGAAAGCATATTATTTTGTGTAATTTATTACATTAGCAATGCTCTCAAATCAGTGAAGATAAACATTGTTAGGAACCGGATCCATCCCACACATAATTACGCACAAAACGTTTTGGGAATACTTTCTTTGTGCGTACGGCTAAGTAGTGGAATTCCCTGCCGGAGTCTGTGTTTCCGGATCGCTATAACCTGAGAGTCGCTTAGTCAAGAGTGAATAGGTTACTTCTAGGCAAGCGTGCTTCATTTTCGACCACATCATCACTTACCACCAGGTGAGATGGTGGTCAAACGCGAGCCTATTATCAATAAAAAAAAATCTGTGGACATGTGAAATGTGAATGCCTGTGTCCTAGCAGTACAAACATTTTAGGTTGAACTAGCTGTGCCCGCGACTTCGTCCGCGCGGAATTCTGACTTTCGGCGGCATTTTTATTTTTTTTTGGCTAATTATTTTGAAAATAAAACTCATACATAATTTGAATGTCGTATTTATTCATATCTAATCAAAAGTCTAAAAAATAAGTTTCAAGCTTCTAGCTTTAAAAATGACGTAATTTCCATACAAACTTTCATCCCCTATTTCGACCCCTTACAGCCCTTTTTTCGCATTAAAAAGCAGCCTATGTCCTTTCTCAGGCTCTAGACTATGTCCGTACCAAATTTCATAAAAATCGGTTCAGTAGTTTAGGCGTGATTGCGTAACACACAGACAGACAGAGTTACTTTCGCATTTATAATATTAGTAAGGATTATAATTATTATTCTGTAATGTATGATTTGTTTGACGATAACCCGAAGGAGACTTTACAAAAAGCAGGACATCCATCCATACATCCGCGCATAGTTAATAAGTCATTGATTAATTGTAAGTAGCACGTATGTATGTTATGCGTTTCCTACGTAAATCCTAATCCCGTGCGAATTCCGCGATAAAAGTAGCCTATGTGTTATTCCAGGATGTCAACTATCTTCTTGCCAAATTCCATTCAGATCCGTTCAGTAGTTTTTGCTTGAAAAAGTAACAAACCATACATCAAACCTTACAAACTTTCGAATTTATATAATACTAGTACCCACGCGGGGCTTCGCTCCCGTGGATTCTATCACGGTAAAAACATAACTTTCCTTTTTTGCAGTCGCGTAAAAAGTAGCCTATAACCTTCCTCAAGCTTCAAGCTACTTCCATACCAAATTGCAGTACTTTCGAAGATTAGCGCGTTCAAGCAAGCAAACAAACAAACAAACTTTTCCGCTTTATAACATTAGTATAGACTAGCTTTTGCCCGCGACTTCGTTCGCGTGGGAGATTTTTCCCGCGTAATTCCCGATCTCGTGAGAATTCTGGGATAAAAACTATCCTATGTCCTTTCCAGGGTCCTAAAGTATTCCCATGCCAAATTTCATCTAAATCGGTTCAGCGGTTTAGGCGTGAAAAGGTAACAGACAGACAGACAGACAGTTACTTTCGGATTTATAATATTAGTATGGATTAGTAAGGTATGCGCGCAGAATCATGGTAGTTACCTTCTTCTTATGTTTTTAGATTGCGGGCAATGCAATCTATAGTTTATATGTCATTGCACACTAATCTTTTCTGCCATCTGTACACAAATACGTAAAACGCACTTACCATGCTATCTCTGAGCCGGCACTTGCGTCCCCTTTCCGTTACATAGCGGTTTGTCTCTCTAGTGACAAATATGGTACTTGCATGTCACACCACTATTTTACTATAATTTCTGAGAAAACTCTACGGTAACTGGATTCTAGTTTGCTGAAGTATGTGTGAAGTAAATGGATGTTGTCTCAAGACATGATGTTATGTGATTTGTGTGTTTCCTGTTGGATAAGTGTGTGGGTAGTGGTATTCTGTCATAGAACCGGATCGACGGTACGTAATAAGATTTCCACAAAACAGAGATACTTAACAGAGTTCAATTATATAATCCGATATTTATAGCCAACTTTGTGTGAAATTAATTTATCTAAATCTCTTTGATTAACGCCACCATACCTACTAAAAGCTGTGAAAGCTCATACATCGACCAAACGAAACGTTCGTTCGCTGAAACAGTAGGTATTAAAAGTTTTAAAACAAATTTTCAGCTAAAATACAAAGTTTTTGAATTAAACGTAAGGTTATTTGCAAAGTACTAATAAAATGCTTATAAGAAATATGACTGTCTGGACTGAAAGCCAAAAAACAAAATAGGGTCCTGCAGGCTTGATAAAAATTTTGCAAGTGCATTCCTCATTAAATAGTTAAAAATAATTTTAAAATTAAACTAAGGTATTTTTAAGGTATTAATACACCGCTAAACGGTGGTCCCGTTTAGCGGTGTATAAGATATAAGATTTGTCTATAGACCTTCAAATAGCAGAGGGCCTTGATGGAAAATAATTTAAGATTTCGCGGTAACAATACCGGTACCTAATATTTTTTTACTTATACGATTCGTAAGGTACTAAATACTATGCACGTTAACATTTAACTTTCAATCGGATTAAACGTAGGGTCCTGCTGGGTATATAGACATCTTAGCATTGCTTAGTAGGTATTGTGCGCGAGATGAACGCCCCGTAGATAAAGGACTTCCGCCGCCGTTTAGTTCCGCCGCTCACTTACACGTGCGCTTGCGCAATTAAACAAGAAACAGTAGGTGAAGTACAAACAAACATTTAGAAACAATATGTCACAATCTTGTTGCGGACCTGTCTACGGTAGTGGTATTAGAGTGGTTTTATTTCATCTCGATTTAAACTAATCTCTTGTTTGCAAAACGAGAATTTCCAACCATTTTAGGTTTTTGGTTCATTTTGCTAAGAAAAGAAAAAAGAGCAATCAAAACAGGAAATGGAAAATCGGTTTCTGAACTTTTTCAATGTGACTATAAAGACTTCAATGGTGTTTTCAGGCAAATCACTTAATATTACTTATTTCCTAATTTAGGTATCGGCTCATACTGTGTGTGTACAATTTGAATCGTGTTCCTATTGGCACAAAGTTTCACTAATTTCTTCAGAAAAGAAGAACGATGAAGTGAATCTCATACGATTATTTTATTAATTAGCAAAGCAGATTTAAATACATTCACTTCCCGTAATTTTTACATAATAGCTAAATAGATTTTTATTAGACACTGCGACTCACCTAAGCAGGCGACACTTTTAATTAAACTCACTCAAATCGATTCTTTCACTTTGGAGCTACGATGCCGCACGAGGCACACAACACAACCCTCATTTTTGCGCGTCTGGCTTTAAAATAAAGTTTTCAGTTAGTGTCACCAGATGCCGCTTATGCAGTTTTAAGTCCATAATAATATTTTGGATTAGCTTTCATCGTCTACGTAGCATTCTTGCATCTTTTTTGGGATTGACTTTTAGTCTAATCGGATGCAGGTCACAAGCATTTTATATTAAGGGGCTGACTACCCGAGCGACCCTTGCGTCAGTTATTATTTAGCTGCGAGATTCTGGGAATTTTAATTCCTGCTATACTTAAAATAAAAAATAAACAATCAGTCAACGCACAATTTATTAGTGAGTAATTGTCAATTCACAAGAATAATTTAATAAGAGGATACAGCTGCGTGGCTGATTCATAGAACCGAATCATTTACCAATTGTATAGTCTTGTCCTTTTATCCATAAACCTATTCAGTAGTCGAACGGGAAACATGCGCGCACGCACCTTAATAAGCTGCGCCGGAGTGGAGCACGATCAGCGTATTAAAAAGTCATCTTAAAGCTCTTAAAGTGCTGTTATTAAGACACATGAGACGTGTTTGCTGTGTCAATTGATGTTTTTCTGGTAGTTGCTTGATTTCAATGTAGTTGTTAGACTGTTTCTGCGGTGTTTTTTACATTTGATTGTTATGCATTTGGCCTTTCTTCCCTACGTAGTTACGTAGGGAGGAAAGTATGAGAATATGTTTGACGCGTTTGTCTGTTGTGAAACCTATTTTTGAGACCGAATTGCTGAGTTATCATAGCTAAAGTAGGCTATAGATATAGGCTCAGGGACGTTTACAGCCCCTACAACACGAGAGCCGAGGTCGCCACGCGCGCCTTTTTTAGACGTCGCGCGTCGTGAGGTCAGTCAAATACCTCACCCCCCTCTTTTTTAGACAGCAGACCTCGTCTGACGTAGAGTAGCGAGAGTATTTAAGTGCTCCCGGAGCCCCCAGTGCAATTGTGCGAGGGAACACAGGGTATTTTTAGTCAGTTCCGAGTCAGTTAAATCCCTTCGCTCACCCAAATCGGAGGACATCTACGAGGGCTTCCATCTGGGTAAAAATATATGCTTTTATTATCTTTCCCACATTATATTTTTTACAACGGAAAAGAAATGGGATAAGCCTTCGTCAAAAAAACGACTTCCACAACATGTTATACATACATAATATAACTGGTATTGCAAGGACATTTTAATTTTATTATTAAGTATATTTTTATGAATTCGATCTGTTTATTTTATTATAAGTTACAAAAGAGAAAGTTTTATATAATTATGTATAATTAGATTTGAAGAATTATGAACTATAAAATCAATTCACAATGTTCATTTGACTGTTGCATGTTATTCAAGATTGTAGATAGATTTTTATTTTATTAATTAAATTCAATACAATTTAGTGAAATATCTTAGCAAAGCCAAGCCAAGTTAAGGTTCTTTACTGCGATTTCTTTATTAATATAGATTTTATGTGACTGGCCGTTGAACATTTCTTATTTCATTTTTGACACATCCAAGTCAACGGCCAAGTCACATAAAATCTATATTAATAAAGAAATCGCAGTAAAGAACCTTAGACTTGGCTTGGCTTTGCTGAAAGATTTCATTACTTTTTATAGAGAAACAAACCGCTCGATCGAGACTTGGCTAGTTTTATACAGGATGTTTTGGGTGGGATTTCACTTCTTTTTGCAGAAAGCTATGCCTTTGAAAGTTGTCTCAACTGCAGACTTAGCCTGTTTCCATCTTCATCACGGGGTTTCCAGGTTATGTTATTTTATTAAAATTATTAATGTGACTTTAACACATAATGTTTTCTAAGACATTAAATACTTCAGACTCCAGTTTCATATACATACATCAATAGAAGGGGCTCATCACACTGGATAACTTTTGTCAAGGCGCATTTCCATATCTTCCATAGTTCAGCTGAGCTCCATGGGTTCTTCATCACATACTCCAGACCATCAAAAAGGGGCAAAGCAAATTTCAAAAGAAGGGGCTAACCACGCTTGATAAATTTTGTGAACACAGCATGTCGATAACTTTAATAGTTTGGCTGATCTGTTACAGTTTCTCCTCAGGGTCATCAGGTGCTCCAGATCTTTCATGATTCTGGTTTTGATAGTTTTCCCTTTATATGGGCATTAATATCTACCTCTGTGCCAAATTTCAGCACACTAGGTTTATGGGAAGTACTAGTTTTATTTTGATCAGTGAGTTAGTGAGTGTCGAATTAGCACAACTTTGCTTTTGCATAACTTAGGAAATATAAGCTACAACCATGAAGTTTTGAGGTTTAAGTGTGTGATTATAGCTTACTAGATGACGATAATATACTGATAATGATACTCAGTTCAAAGCGACAAGTAGTAATGTATCATCTCTAGATTGTGTACTTTGCTTTTGCGTACCATAAGGGGTTGCATTATGGCGTTAAAGGAAATTGCTGCAAACTTAAGCATGCAAAACACCTATTAAGTACGGTCTGGTACATTCTATCTATGTTTGCAGTTATATAAATTTGACGTGTCCCAATATGCATTAAAATTGATCCATTTAAAACCTACTAATGTTGCACACGTTCATTTATGTGAATATGTTACAATAATATCGTTGTTAGGAGTTTGCAATTTGCAATTACAACACGGAGAAATCGGATTGCATCAGGAAATTGGGCATAAATCACCAGTTTAATAGTTAGCTAACTATTGTTGCTTTGACAAATTTTATTTTTCGTCAAATTTTATTAAGCTTCTATTTCTGTATGCCTAGTTAAGAAAATCTATTGACTTAAATACGATTGACGTAAATACCTAATTGTTAGTGATTGCTGACTAAACTAAACATATAAGCTATTAAAATTATTCTTACACTATTCACTATTCACAATTCTTATTACAGTATTTCTCGTTTAGTAGCCCTCGGTTGCTGTCGCAGGGCTAAGAATACTGCTGGGCTAAAGTTACTTCGCCCCCGACGAGCAAACATCTCCTCAGAATGCTCCGTCGAAGGGCAAAACACGTGTTGAAAATAGGTTTGGGCTGCATGTTACATTACGGCACTGTTTATCTTGATAGCTTTTCTGCATTTTTTTTTCGTATTAAGTTTAGGAATCGAGTGATGGTAGCTGCGCCGCAGTTCTAACTTTTCCGGCTATCATTGTTTATTTATTTAATTTGGTTCTTCAACGATCTGTTACACATACAATTTTACATTTAAAGAGCACCGTACATATTTTGCGTATAAATCTTTATAAAAACAAAGGAAATTTAAGAATTGGAATACTAAAACTCAGAATTATACATATATGACGATAAAATTCCGCAAATATTTGACAAATCTTGAGAATTATTGTACAAATTACTTATTTAGAGAATAATTTTGTAAGATTCTCTTCAGACAAGGCAAAGATGTATGAAACAAATCGATGTTGGTTGTTTTTCATTTTGTCTGTTTTGTTCGTTATTTCTACATAAACGATGTTATTATTGCTGTATTCTACATATTTTTGCTTAAGTATACTAAATTATATTATCCTAAAAATATATTTTTGTCATGGAGTTTCGCAAAATTACGACTGATTACATTCAGTACCTTACTAAGCAACGCCTCTATAATTCAAAGGCACTAAACTGAATGCATTTCCACGGGGCGCAGTTAACAATGCAGCATACTAATAACTGAACAATGGAACACTTCACACCTGCTGCGATTAGGGTTACTACGTTTATAAACATGGCACCAATACATTATCTTGTTTTCATTCATCTTCTATTTTTTATAAAACAAAAAACTTGGAAATGACTGCAGTTGTTGCCGTAAATTAACGTTTTCTATTATTATATTTATATTGTTTCTTTAGAAGCATAGTCCTCGCATAGGTCTTCCCTTGACCTCTAAAATTGGTTTCAGAAACGTAACTTTCATAAAGTCATAAATAACTTTAAAACCATTTTCAGTACCTACCTATTAGGGTGTCCCACGACATAAGGGATTTTTTTTCATGAAATCAAATACGCATATCTTCTATTTTTATTCGGATTGAGGTCAATGAGGTCATTGACTCAAATAACAAATTTTATTGCGATTGGACAACAATAACCCGTGCCGACTTGATGCCAAACTTTTGACATGAAACTTTGTACTGACTTACTGTAGGAGGAATTAAGAACTTAATTTTTATTACTTAATTAAAACTCCAATACACCCAAATAGTGTATTATTTATTTATTTACATCAAAGAATATTATTATTGTTAAAATTTTGTTTTTAACGTTTGTTTTTTAGAGTCAGGATAAATTTCCGGTGTTCTTGTACGCAACGTAATAAAAATTGTTTTTGTTCCTCTTCAACAGTGATTAATCCATGAAAGTCGTGCATTAACTTAATCGCTCTTTCGGCTACACCGTTTACTATCTTCAGTGCCAAACCTTTTTTCTGGTTTCTTGAAACGAAGCATTATTTGACGACAAAGTAGGACATTCATGTAGAAAACTGTCTTCAATATTAAGGCGATTGAACAAGGACTTGCTTTTTACTGAAATGAAGTGAGAGATGTTTTTTCCTGAAACAGAATAAGATAAGAGTGTTAAAAAAATATACTTTCACAGGGAACGAAAGTAAAAATTTATTTTACTATTAATGCCAATGTACTTTAATAAACTTACCATACAATGAACCGCAAAGTTCATCTTTCGATGGGATCGTTATAGTATCGTTTTCCATGAGTTATTTCTTTCTCTTTAGTTAAATTTTGAATCTGTTTAACTTAAGTTTCTTGGTTCACATCATCATCAAACAGTGATAATATAGAAACTTCGTCAGTTAAATAACACAAATGCTGAGTAATCTTCTGCAAAGCTGCTTTTGAGATTGTTTTATCAATTTTCTCGTAATACTTCATTGATTTCAAGAAGCACAAATCTTGGTAAGGTGACTTTATTGCTGCGCATCTGCTATCAATCTGCTATCAATGCACTTCATTGATGCCAAGGTTTAACGTAGGATATTACGATGAACAAGCAAACGTCAATTAATGCCGCCTTGTCTTTGCTTGTGATTTTGAATTGAGCACTAAGTAACAATATTTTCAGGGAATAAATCGCTCTCGCCATCCATCGAGCTTGGTGCATGACACCTGGAGGTCGGATTTAATTTTTTTTCTCGATATCTCCACTTAAAAATATCACAGAAAGCTCTATTTACTCTCGATAATCATCTCTGACTATTTCTTTTTACCCGACTACGGCAAAGCCAAAGGAGGGTTATGATTTTGACAGGCTATGTATGTATGTATGTATGTATGTATGTATGTGTGTATGTTCATCTGTTCCCTCGTAGCTCCAAAGCTGCTTATCGGAACTCGACAAATGAGGTATCGTTAGAACCGTCTTGACCGTCCGCTGAACATAGGCTATGTGACATGTCACAAAACCCAATGTGGCGCCCTCTAGGGCCCAAAAAGTGTTGTGTTAAAAAATAAAAATAAGATAAACACATCGTGTTTGATATCATTTGAAAGGGCGTCACATGCACATTTCCAAAAAATTGCTTAAATTTAAAGTGGCGCCCTCTAGTGGACAAAAAATCATGTGTATAAAAAAATAAAAATAAGATAGATACACCGTGTTTGGTATCATTTGAAAGGGCTTCACTTGAACTTATCTATACTTATAATAAATCTGTAGAGAGGTCAATTCTGTACATGAAATATATTTCCAAAATAACTATCAGGGGGTGATTAAGGATCGATACTCATGACAAAAATGCAATCAGTTAAATTTTTGTCTGTCTGTCTGTCTGTCTGTCTGTCTGTCTGTCTGTCTGTCTGTCTGTCTGTCTGTATAACCGTTATAGAAACAAAAACTACTCGACGGATTTTAACGAAACTTGGTACAATTATTTTTCATACTCCTGAGCGGGTTATAGTATACTTTTCATCACGCTACAATCAATAGGAGCAGAGCAGTGAAGGGAAATGTTGGGAAAACGGGAGAAGTTACTCCATTTTTTAAGCTTCCGTCGCGTGTGCAACCTTAATGGTTAAAGCTACACAAATCATTTCATGACGGAAATGTTCTCCTTAAAATTATATAAAAAATATCCCACGACAGCATATGTCTAACTTTTATGGTTGACTCACAATAACACGTGTAACTCCCGATAGCTTAGCAGTTCGAAGCTTTCTGATTATAATATTTGTCTACTCTTACGTTTATAACACTCTCAGTCACCCCTAATTAAAAAAGTTAACATTATTAACTATTCCATAAAAAAATTGGCCAAGTGCGAGTCAGACTCGCCCATGAAGGGTTCCGTAGTAACTATAATATAATATGCAAATTTATTTGACGAAAAAAAAACCTTACAAATTTCTTAAAACTAGCTTATTTACATTTTTTACAACTGCGCCAAATAAATTTGTTTTGAAAATAAAAAACCTTACAAATTTCTTAAAACTGGCTTTTTTACATTTTTTACAACTGCACCGAATAAATTTGTTTTTCATAGTGTTTGTATGAATTACAAAGTTATATTTGCGGTTTTAGAAAATATGCTGTATCTTAAAAACTGCTGAACTGATTTCGTTCAAACTAATTTTGGTTGAAAGTTTATATTAAGATCTATAGACATATATTTTTTTTAGATTTTTCACTCCATTATTATAGAAGTTAGAGGTTGTGTCCGCCACACACACATTTTACCACTTTGGAAGCTTATATCTTTGAAACGATTGACTTTATGGAAAAGTGGTTTTAGAAACCTCGATGTCGTTTTTAAAGAACTGTCTATAGATACCACACATGCATCGATTTCATGAAAAAAAATATTTTCAGGTTTAGTTCCATGTATGGGGAGCCCCCCTTTATTTTAAATATTTTTTAATTTTTTTCTCAAAATCGGAAAGCGGTTCACAGAATACATCTACCTATCAAGTTTCACATGTATAGTCTTAATAGTTTCGGAATAAAATTGCTGTGACAGACGGACGGACGGACAGACAGACAGACAGACAGACGGACAGACATGTCGAAACTATAAAGATTCCGTTTTTTGCCATTCGGCTACGAAACCGTAAAAAGAATCATATAAATCGGTATAGAAACACCAAAGTTATACATGAAATACGCTTATAATAATAAGCCATCGCGCGTGAATACTGAATCATGCTATAAGGATTATTTTTGAGAATCGGTCGCCGCGCTCGACGCGTCTCGCGGTCGAAGCGTTCTCTAGGTACTTAAGCCTCATGTGAACGTGATCTAAACAATATTACCAATACATTAACTTACGCTGACGGAGTCGCGGGCACAGCTATATTGTATCATTACGCTAAGGCCAATAGGAGCGGAGCGCCAATGAAGAATGCTTCAAAATCGGGGTTAAATTTAACGTTAGCCCAAAGTAACTATTCCACGCGGACGAAGTCGCGGGCAAAAGCTAGTAAACAATAAAGTAAATAGTATAGAAGAACAGTGATTTAACACCAAAATAGTTTAAATAATAAAAAGTAAAAAAACTAAAACCCGACTACGACAAAAAAATCGATGCTAAAAAGGATGAAACAAGATTTTCAGGATGCTGAAATAAACAAGGTAACTGAAAAAACAAGAACAAAACAAAAATAAAAGCCGTAGTCACACGTTATATAGGATATCAACCGTAACAAAACAATTAATAACGTGACGTGTGACTACGGCTTTTATTTTTGTTGTGTTCTTGTTTTTTCAGTAACCTTGTTTATTTCAGCATCCTGAAAATCTTGTTTCATCCTTTTTAGCATCGATTTTTTTGTCGTAGTCGGGTTTTAGTTTTTTTACTTTTTATTATGTCAGTTCAGTTCGGTAAAACTCTAGCAAGTTGTCAATTTAGGAGTCAGTTAGGTGCTGTGTAAGTTTTTCTCTATACTTCTGTATTTTATCAGCATTAATACTTTTCCAGTTTTCTCGGACCTTTTTAAAGAGCAGAATTTCAGGGCTTGTAGTTACTTGACTGATTTTTGCTTCAAATACTCTTTTTAAGACCAATTCATACACTTGATGTCGACAAGCGAAAATAAGCATTTCTCTGTTCAGTTTTTGTTCAAGAAGCACACGGGCACCGTTTATACGACCTATATTTGAAGCAGTTGTATCACAACAAAGAATTTGCACTTTATCTTCTAAATTCGTGCGTTCCAAACTGCATGTGCTTGTTCACTTCCTGTAGAACTTTCTAGTCTTGATACAGTAATAAGTTCTTCTTTGTTTTCATAAGAAATAACTATAGGAAGACGTTCTTCTTTTGATTTCCGAGCATTTAAAGCAGGCAAAAGCTTGCCGTCCCAATGAACAGTTACAACTTCCGGTACCTTATTTTGGGAAGGATTTTGTATGGCTTCAGTGCGTTCTTTCCGTTTTTCTGTGCGAATTCTTTGGATGGAAGACTTACTTATCGGAAATTCATTAATATTATATCCAAGTGCTTCAATATTTGCTTCAAGAATAAAGACAGAATCTCTCATACTTAATTGCCACATATCTAGCGCTGCTACTAATTTTGGAGTAATAAAATCTCTCCGCAGAGGTGTTTTGCTGGGTTGCGTGTTCTCGACAAGCTTCGGTAGGTCTTCTTGTAAATTTAAATTTTCATTAGATTCAGATGATAAGTCGTCTTGTACACTTGAGGGAGAGACAACGCTCTACCTCACGCCCCAGCCGCCGTTGGAGACGCCCCGGGCGTCGGGGATCGTGAGCTGATTTTCGGCCACCGTAGGCACGGGCCTGCGGTCAGCGAGCAGGGTAGCTCGCCGCCCGGTAAGGACCAGGCCTGGGTCGATGACGCGTCTTGTTCCGCGCGCGCTTCAAAAAGCAGTCAGCAGCACTGACGGGGCCCTATAGGGCCCTTGCCTGCTGGTGCTGCGGAAATGTTCTAACGAGATACCGGGGTCCCGGACCACAAGGGCAACTGAAAGAACAGGGTGGGTTTTTAGTCAGTAGAAGTCTGATAATCCCTTCCACTTCACGCAGAATGGGAGATGTCTTTTGATAATTTTGCATCTGAAAAAATTAACAAAAGTATATTTGGCGTGTGGCAACCCTAACATATTGTTTCCAATCTCACCCAGGAGATGATTGTCGATGTAAGTACTATTGACTCCGTTGTTCTAATCCACTTAATTTACAAGGCTTCACATACAAAGGCCTGGAATTTAACAAAAGCCCTTTTTATGAACGAAATTAAATAAGCTTTAAGACCGGCTTTATCCTGTTTATAAAGCTCTTAATTAGAGGAGCTTTGGTAATTAGAAGAGTTTGTACCACGCTGTTTTAAAATTTATATTATATTTATAAAAAATCATTTGTTAATTAATCTGATATAAATAAATAATAATATTAATTATTTAATATTAATATTAAATAATTAATATTAATATTCATTTACTTACGCTCTCCTCCCTTATACGGCCTCTATGATTTCTTTCATTGTTTATTGGCTTGCATTTGACCACCATCTCACCTGATGTTAAGTGATGATGTGATCGAAGATGGAGCACGCTTACCTATAAGTAACCTATACCTGGAAGTAGTCTTATTATTATCTTATAAGTTTGAACGTACTCAATTTATGTTCTATACATTGAGTTTTGTAATTAAATATTTCATTTTATCTGTAAATCTTTTAAAACTTTATTTCTTTCTTGTCCCAACATGAAATTATGGCAAAATCGACGATTTTATCTTTTGAAATCTGTATTATCTATCGAACTCAAAAACTCTCATGTGTGCATAAAGTTTCCATAGTAATTTATTCTCCAAATTCAAAATGACCAATAGATCTCATATACGCAAGGTTTTAAAGTCAATTAGGTAATAATAAAGTACATGAACTAGCCTACGTTACTCTACTTTAAACCGGTCGAGTACAGCCTCCACCTCATTGAGCTGCAACACAAATACTTAGAACAATGCGCTCAATAATCCATAACAACCATCAACGGTACACAATGGAGGATCATTTCGAAAAACAATCCCATCCTCGAGGCTGAATGAATAGTGGCGAATGCTCACTTGCAGGTGGGCTCGTTATTAGAAAAAATAAAACAAAATGTTACGAGCTGGGGTTAGCTGGCGCCAGAAATCGCTAGTGTCTCTTTTAGTATATGTCAACATATGTGACGATGTCAATCTCATCGTGCTATTTTAAATAAATTACCATAAAAAAAAAATAGTTTAGTCTAATTTTTACTTAGTTAATATAAATTAATACAATATTTTCGCTGCTTTACAAGTAGGGTTACCTAAAATGCCATGAAAAATTCCTACATCCATGGTTGATAATTTCAACAAGCAGTGCCTTTTTTGTTATTATGCCGGACACATTCAACTGACACATATTGTACGTCCTCTTTCTTCCCACAAACCTCACAGTTCGGGGAGTCTGCAATAGTCTGAATAGTCTTTTACTAAGCGACTGGCGTAACAACAACATAAAATGATCAGCCTATAAGGTTCTCACTACTAGGACAAGAAGGAACTCGGGCAGTAAATACACCACTTGGGTCCAGTCCAGGCGACACCACATCTGTGCGGTTGAGGTCAGCATTCACCGGCATCACAATGAATGGTCACGCCATCGAAATTGTGAGGTCCGAGGGGCGGAGATGCGTCTTTCATTGGACTGTCGCCGGGGATGGTGATGATTCATCCAATGTTTCTCTGTAGGTGGATGTCGCATGTCTTCGGATGTTTGATGCCGGTTACCTCATACTGTTTACTTTCACCGTATTGAAAGCAATGGTGGTGATTGAAATTCCGCAAAGTAATGTGCCTGCCTGGGTTTGAATCAACGACCTACAAATCGTAAATCACGCCTTTACCCACAAGGCAGCTACAATGTAAGGACTGTTACTTAAAAATGGTATTTAAAATGTAAACGAATGTTAGAAAAATGTTGGGTTTGACTACCAAACCCAACATTTCTCAGTAACTCGATATAACTCGAAAGACTAAAGAGGTTTTAGTTTTGACTCAGAAAGACTCAGAAAGGCAAAGACTGCATTATAACTAACTAGGCTAAGGTCTAATGTGTGATTGCTGACCGTACATACACCAAAACTTTCATTTCAGCAATGTTTCCCGACAGTTACTCTCTGACGCTGTTCTTCCAATAAACCTTTACTGAACTATAGGGTATTTGTAAGGATTTTTCTTTTGGAAAATGATTAAAAAATGTGGCCAAGTACGAATCGGACTCGTCAGTGAAGGTTTCCGTAATAGTAAGCATAGATTCGCGAAATATAACATAGAGTTTGTTTAAAATAAAACTTTGAATAACTGCTCTTGAGAACTTAATACCACCCACATTTAGCCACACACAGAGGTCCTAATCGTTGAAAGTTTATTACCGTGGTAACTGATAAATGTATTAAATATTGTGTGCTACTTTCCTAAAAAACCTATTTCAGACTATGATCTACTTGTTTCTCATACTTATCTATTTTAAGTATACAAAGTTATATTTAAAAAAGGTTTAATTGCAAGTTCTTAAAAGTTCGTCCGTCTACAAAGTACCAGCAAATAACCCCATAAAAATAAGAAGTTGACTTTGATTATGGGTTTATGTCCCTACGCTGTCCAACAGTCCGTATGTCTTGTACCAGTAACACAACTCCTATTATTAAACAACTCTCTGCAAAAATGGCCGCAATATTACTGCAATTACTATTCCCTTGACATTTATAATTAATTATTATTACTGCACCGTATTTTGTTTTTTTATAAGGAATCGCCAAGTTCCCGTGTTATGGTTAATGCAAATATTATATACAAAAATATATATTCTTTTAAAATGAATAAGACCTAACCTTAAACTTCTGATTTTGATATAAACAGATTTCGAATACCTACTACTCTAAATCTCCGTGGTAATAAGGATCCAGATTACGAGTACTAACGGGACATGAGAGAGATAATTATGTACTTACATTTAAACTAACTCAACAATGCTTTTTTAATACGTTTCTTACTCAACCCCAAAAGTAGTAATTCTTGAGTCATGCCATGCCCCTTTCGTTCTAAGAGTGCGATATATTGTTATTTCTAACTATCACCTCCATTCTGGTATCTTATCAAACCAGTTTATGTATTAAGACATCAAGTGTGTTATAAGGACTTATACATTTACTCTCAGGCTTATGTTTTGAAACCACTGTCGTCTTAGTCACTAGCAGGACAACCTTGGTTTTACGTTTGTATAACACTTAAAGACTAAAAGTCATATGTTCATTTTTATGTTAAATACTTTACGAGGCAAACTGTATGAATATGTTTATTATTCTGAATGGGTATAATCCGTTTGTGGATAAAACTGTCCCATTATTAGTGACTAGTGGCGTATAAAGCCGCTCTGGGCAATGTCGCTCTACCTGTATTGTCGGCCTACCAGTAAATTTACTGGTCGGCCAAGAGCGACATTGCCCAGAGGGGCAGACTGTCGGGGTGTGACGCTAGCTCCCCCGACTTATGCCATCCTAGCCACGACTAATAATTTGCCTGTTGATTATAGAAATCTTTGAAATTTTTTATTTATATTTATAAAATTGCCTGAGTCAGCAAGCAGTTTGCTGACTCAGGTAATCTTCTAAATATAAATAAAATTATAACATAACTTTGCGAAATCCGATCATTCTTTTTATTATGTTCAATATTTTCCGGACAGAGTTTGGATAACAGAAATCGTTAAAAAATCGATCTTTTTTTTAAATACGGCGGCATTCACCAGGTCCGTTTTGATTAAATAATATAATATTTGTTGCATATGGATCAATATATACAATATTTTGGTTTTCAATCCGCTATGCAGTGAGGAATTATTTAATAAGTTACGTATAATCAGAATCTATAAATAGTTGTGACTCTAAACTTCCTTGAAGTTGAAGAAGCACCTATCTGAGTGACGTAATCTTACGTGATATGCTGCACACAGTACCATTAGGTCATCAAAGAAACATTCACTCATATAATTTCCTAATTTAATATTTATGTTATTTTATGTAATAAATAAAATTAGAGATTCCTCTCTGCTGCGCAAAGTAGCCTTCCTTTCTTTGAAGTAATCTTTGATTGTCCCTACGGGTAATTATAAGCCGCTGTATATAATGCAACTAGCGACCCGCCCCGGCTTCGCACGGGTGCAATGTTTATATTAAATATACTATAGAATGTCTTTATATACATCGTTGACAGCCTTTTTGTCATTCGACATACATGTTCTCTTTAGTAATTACTCTTGAAAGTGCGACACATAATTTACCATGGGAAAAACATTCAACGCTCAAATCTAAGCAACATAGGCACGCGCGCCGTGCCTCCGCCGCGCCGGCACCGCGCTGCATCCGCTATGTCCTTGCATTTTAAATCTGTAATATCTTCGAAACTATTTATTTAAATTATATTCTGTGAAGGGCAATATTGATTTATATTAAATGCACAATGTATTTATGGTACTTAATTGGATAAGGATTAATGCTGTAATGCTTAAAATCGCTTCGTAAAATATGCTCGTATTTCTCGTAAAAAGTAAAGGATAAATAATGGTTGTTGTGGGTTATCTATAAGAGATAGACAGATGCCATTGAGGACATTTTTGTTGACCTTTTTAAGGTGTACAATACTGTAGTACAATATTTTGATCTATCTCGTAGGGTTCAGCCAGCGTTTGCAAAGCAAGCGCAAAAAAATGTGTTGATTTGCGACATCACATTAGAAACCTCAAAAATTATCAGTGTTCCTCTACTATATTATGCATGTTATATACTTAAAAAGCTTCCTATTGAATCACTCTTTCTATTGAAAGAAACTGCATCAAAATCCGTTGCGTAGTTTTAAAGATTTAAGCATACATAGGGACAGACACAGGGAAGCGACTGCTTTATACTATGTTAAGATAAGTCAAGAGTGAATAGGTTACTTCTAGGCAAGCGTGCTCCATCTTCGAACACATCATCGCTTACCATCAGATGAGATGGTGGTCAAACGCGAGCCTATTCAGGATTTAAAAAAAATAGTACTCGGCTGCAAACGTTACACTGGGAGCCGACATTTTCATAGTTGGAAAAAGGCAGATGATAAGAATGATGTAGATGTATAGTATTGTGTTACCTAAGGCATGGGAACTAAAGCAGAATGTGTTCGGTATCTCAAAGTGTTATAGAGAAGTGCTGCTTAGCTTCTTTCGTCTTTTTTCTGTTGCTTTAGCATTTCATTCATCTTCTACTACGTAGGCGAATAACAACGATCGTTTTTATTGTTTCAGATCGTGCCGGTGACCACATGCCTCCGTCATCATGGTGATCGTTACCAGGGTATGAATTTTGAACATCCCATAATAATCGACTGCTTATGAATTTTAAGAGCAAATCAGTGAAAATCTCAATCAATTAAAGGACTAATTAATACTCTTATCCCCATTCAAATAAATCAGTTATTCATAACTTCTTTTCGAGTTAATTGGGAATTTCTTTTTCGTGGGGCATTGTCAGGAACGCTGTTCAAGCCGAAATGACCACTGATTCTTGACCATGTACTCAAACCCCCTACCTCTGACGTCACGGAACTACTACGACCACGGTCGGTCAAGGCTGTACATACTTGATACTTGGTGTACGGGATTGAGAAGAAAAGAGGGGGAAAATCATCAAATCACTATACCTACTCTCTCAATGCTAGGTGAAGCGGAGTGTCAGACTCCTATTGACTAAAAACCCAAGCTGTTCCTTCAGGTGTCCTTGCCTAGACCACGGTATCCCGTTAAAACATTCCCACAACCCAACTTGGGATTAATTTTACAGCTAGTTACAATTTTTTAATAAGAGACAGATGCAAAGAATGTCAAAGAAATTCCTGTTACACAACATACATAGGTAAGTACTAACAACTAAGTTTTTCTCAGTGTAAACAAACGTGACTTAAGTATACTTTGCTTGCTAAGTATGGTGTTTAAGTCGAAATCTTTAGAAAGCCTGTCGAAGATAGCTTCCAGTTGCGTGGCTCACACATACAATTATGGGTATTCTCGAGCAAACCGGATACTGCTGAGATGTCGAGAACACATAAATTTTACCGCGGGCTGGGAGTTCAAGGCTTAATACTTGACATGAATGGCCTATGATAATGATTTGTATTGTCATGGCGCAGTATCTAGGTATTTTACTGACGGCAATTTTGTTGATAGTTTTGTTTTGGTGGTTCCGATAACGTTTGACAATGATGAAGCAAAAACGTTACAATATTAAATACATCCATTTAAATTTCGAAAATCAGCGTTAGTAATTTGCAAATTTTTATTTTGCTAACTCATTTGACCACGTAAAATGATTATTATGAGCAGTGATCGGAATAGGCTGAGTATATTTACCTAAAGTTTAAAGAACAGAGACGGAAATCGGAGACTTCAATCGTGAATTTGCTTGAACCTCTATGTAAATTTTTACATCAAATTATTACAATTAAAGCTTCTATTAGCTAAACATTCTTCTTTAGAACATTTTGCACATTTATTTTTGTTTTCAACTAAATTAAAAATACACATCTGTTGCATCATTTCTCAGGTAACGATTCTTTTAAACTTTTTGTTTCATAGTAAAGATCATAGTCAATAGCTATTACTTAATATTCATTCAGTTTATTTCAAATTAAAAGATTGACTAGTTGTTGCTCGTGGCTCCGTCCGTGTAGATATCAGTCGTGGCGTAACTCTCAAAAAATAATTTCCCGATTATGCAACAATTTTTATTGATACTTTGCTGTTATCGATCTAATCGAATATTAGATCGATAGATCGAATTAAACACAAAAATAGTTTTTCAATTCGAACTAGTACTGTCAGAGATTAGCGTGTTCAAGCAAACAAACGAACTCTTCTACTTTATAATATTAATATATAGACATGCATATGTTTGTTTATAATATATTATACAACCGTGGAATATAAATTGGTACATAACAATATCTACGTGTGAAATCGATAACATTAATCTTGAAAAAATTTATTATTTAAAATTTTAATTATTTATTAAAATAACCGAATAGTGACAGTACCGCGGCGAAGGGGAGGTTCTTGCATTTTGTATTGAATGTAATGGTATTTGATCAACCAACAAATAAATGTAAACGCTTTAATTTATAACTTATTTGTTCCTAGTGGTTTGTATTCTTTTGTTTGTACATATGTATCTTTAAAATAAATATATAAAAAGGATTTCAAAGTCATTAATATATTCATGTTATATTGAAATGTTCAACCAACATAAAAAAATAAAAATATATATTATATTTTTAATATTGGTTATTTTATTTATCAAAACATTGATTACGATTTATTAAAGCATTTATAATGTTAATGGTAAAATAAAATATCAAATTTACATAATTAAAGTTCCGGTAAAATTACCGGTAAAAAAAATTGTCATAAGGAAGTCTCCGATTTCCGTCTCTGTTCTTTAAACTTTAGGTAAATATACTCAGCCTATTCCGATCACTGTATATGAGTATAATTTTTCAGCCGTATTACCTTTTAAAGATAATCGGATAAAAACTTGAAAACGAATTGACGCGGCAGACATTGAATGAAACGTTTTTTGCAACACACTATAGTATTTGTTATTACAAATACCAAATAACTTACGTTTTCTTTGTAATCATAATCCATAATTCATCCATCAAAACAAATATTTTCTTGTCATGACATTTTTTACGTCAAGGCTGACAAACTGTAATTTCTTCTTCTTTGTAGTCACTGCAATGGCTAATAGACTAAAAAGGTTGTTCATACTTTTATTATATAATTGTTATTCACTTTTATCGATAGGACTAGCTTAATATTGTATATTATATTGTGGTTGTCTACTGATTAACGGCATTTTAAATTGTAATTATAAATTTCTAAAACACACTCTCAGATTTTATCGAAGAGGTTTAATAAATTATGCTCGAATATAACTGGCTGATCAAATAACTGGCAAGATGGACTATTTTGGACTCTACAATTTGAATTCTGGTACAGAATGAGAATGGAATGGACTTTGAACGCTGAGCTGGGTATAAAAGGCGCTGGGGGCCATCTCCTGGGGTTCAGTCTTAGACCAGTTTTTAGAAGAGTTTAGTTCTCGACGACTTTTGACGAAGAGGAAGTGCAGTACCCGCTACCCTGACTCCTTGCTGGGAGCCTGCTGCCTTGACTCCTTGCTGAGAGCCCGCTATCCTGACTCCTTGCTGGGAGCCTGCTGCCTTGACTCCTTGCTGAGAGCCTGCTGCCCTGACGCCTTGCTGAGATCCTGCTGCCCTGAAGCCTTGCTGGGAGCCTGCTGCCCTGACGCCTTGCTGAGAGCCTGCTGCCCAGACCGCCTTGCTCGAGCTGCTGTACGACGAAGACATCGTGGAGGAGAAGGCGATCCTGGAGTGGCCTGCCAAGCCGTCCCGCAAAAGTTAATGGCTTTGGCGGCGTTGGTGGAATTGGCGGCGTGGGCCCTCGTGGTGTGTCTCCAGGAAGACCTTTGTTAACGGCTGCTGAGGAAGCCTCTCTTGTACCTCCTCCTCCGGCTCCTCTTGTGCGTGCCACAAAAGCTACACCTATGCATATCGTTACAACACGGAATCGAACATAAAATTCAATAATTGGCAATTTTAATGTGATTGCTTGTAAAAGAGGTTAGCTGTCAAAAGCTGCAACTTCCGCGAGTAAAATAAAAAAAAAACGAATTCTCGGCACTGTTGACGGTGACGTAGTCTGAGCTACCTACTTGTGCCCAAAGCGGTACATTCTCGCCGAGTTCCGATCAGTGCGTTTGGCAACACATTCCGTCAGCCCGCCACAGAATCCAGCACTGAGGGCGTTCACCCCACTGACCAATACATACATGCATACACACTATACATAATTATACACTCTCACATAGCGAACTTAAACTATAAACTTCTCATTTTCGAAAACGCCTAAGAGATCCTCTCTTAGGCGTTTTCGAAAATGAGAAGTTTATAGTTTAAGTTCGCTATGTGAGAGTGTATAATTATGTATAGTGTGTTCTAATAATTAATATGTAATAATAATTCTATACGGTCACAAAGTAACATTCATGGGTGCGACAACTAATCACAAATTATTTGATTTATGATAGCCATTTGACACTATAGGGCTACAATTTGCAATAAAAGTTGCTACATCCGCTATGAAAATTGAATGTATAATTTATTCGAAATTAAATAAAAAAATTTGCGCCTGATTATAAAATTTATGTAGGTACAAATCGATCAAAACGTTAAAACACCCATATACGGCGCCATAAGCCGACGTTATGGCGCATTTAAGATAATATCAATAATAATAATACAATATGGATGAAACGTCAAACTATTCAAATTTCGTAAAAGGAATTAGGTATTGCTAAAATATTCGAGTCTGGTTTCTGTGGCGAATTGGACGTGATTTTTTAGTTGTGTGCTCTTGTTTTGGTTCCAGACAAATGACTGTCGACGAATGTGAGCAAAGGAAAGAACATTTAGAATATTTTGATGCAATTTTGTCATTGCAAACGTTATAGTCTATACTCCAATACCAAATGCCCGCGTGTATCAAATGACTTTTTCAACAGACGCCCACGATAAAAAAAAAAAAAAACAAAACTATAATTATTGCTTTTTACAATATTTTTAAGAGATGGTTTATGGATCGCTGATTATGTAGAGCGCATTTTTAGAGCAACATGCTGTGATTAAAAATAACCTCTATAATCGTCAGAGATGTGCGTTAAGGGGAATAGGAAAAGTAGAACAAAATTACATTTACATAAGTGAATCAGTAATATCAATCAATAAGACCTAGTTTTCGAGTATCTAAAAATAATTTTAAACGATGACGATGTTTTGCATAATACGCAAAAGATCCTTTCATCACAGTTTGACTTTGTTTGAGCCCATATCTATGCAGAGCGTTGCTAAATCACAAACATACATATGTATACGCAACCCGTCTATATGTCAAACAGTGGACAGAACTGGGCGAGATCCATAACGAGAGCGAGAGTGGACACAATGCCTCATAAAGTACCGCGTGTGGGAGAGAAACTAGGTCCGACGAGTTTCAAAACCAACTCGCTCGATATCCACTATAGTAATCTGTTTATTGTCCTAATACATTTTCGAGGTAACCTGCCTCGGTGTCCTAGAAGTCGCAAGCACGACTGGTGAGCAAGAGGTCTCGGTATTTTCGGTACATTCGCGGGTAAGGCAAAAAGTGGTATTGGGTTTTTCTGTTACAAATTGCTCAGTAGGCTCGAAGTTAGGAAGTTGGTGGTAGGATAGGATAATCCCCGTGCCTCGAAAAGCACATTAAGCCAGAGCCGGATTAACCCTGTCAGAGGCCCTAAGGCAATGGTATTCTCGGGGCCCTTTTTCTTACTTTGACTTACCAAATCGTGTGTGAACTGAGGAAACGCACATTAAGGGCTTTGGTTTTTAATATTTTTCTTTACTTATTCCCAGATTTGTTCTAAAATTGTTTTAATTCTTCTACCAAATCTAACAATTTGTATTTTGTGAGATAAAAGTGAGGTCCTTAAGTTCAGACGTACATCAAATTCTCGTTCGAAGAAACATGTTTTCTTGGTGAGTGCACTGGGCCTGGGCCCTAGTTGATGCGGGGCCCCTAAGCAGTTGCCTACTCCGCCTAAAGCCCGATTTACACTTCAACAAGTACAGTAGCGAGTTAACTTGCGTCATCGGCGAGTTAAGTTGTTATTGTAGTTTGAACGGCAAAAGCGAGTTAAGTAGTAGTACATTAACAACTTAACCGCCAATGACGCAAGTTAACTCGCTACTGTACTTGTTGAAGTGTAAATCGGGCTTTATGGTTAATCCGGCCCTGCATTAAGCACGTTAGTCCTGCGCTTGATCTCTCTCCTTTCGTGTCGGATTGCCGTCCCATCTGACTATGAGAGTAAAGGAACAGGGTGCACCTGTACATGCGCACATATTTATTCACTATAATACGTCCTGCGCAGATGGCTAATTAATTATGAGATTGACCGCCGTCGGTTACATTTTCAAGGAATAGCTTAAATGTTTTACTCC
Organism: Tholera decimalis; assembly: GCA_943138885.2. Classification (NCBI taxonomy): domain Eukaryota; kingdom Metazoa; phylum Arthropoda; class Insecta; order Lepidoptera; family Noctuidae; genus Tholera; species Tholera decimalis. The sequence goes on along the minus strand of OW964553.2, from coordinate 10,556,183 downwards.
TTTTGTCATATCTTTTGATATAATATACATACAAATATAGAAAATTACGCGGACGGAGGAGTTTCAAATTTGGCACAGTTACCTTAAGATAGATAGATTAAATAAGGACATAAAAAGCTACAAAGGGTGTTACAATGGGCGGTCTTATCGCTAAAAGCGATCTTTTACAGACAACCTTTGGATGGATGTGACACAGCAGGAGAAAATAAATACGCGGGTAGTCCATGGTGGACTATTCACTTATACAACGTGTAACGGAAACCCCATATCTATCCAAAAGGGCTGAAGACAACATCTGGTATGGAGTCTCTATGCACAGTTTCAGCACAAAATAACTGACTCAAAGAATTGATACCAAATTATTGGTTTCATAATTATATTTCTTGAATACCAATCATAATAAACGTGTCACAGCACTACGAGGGTCAATAACTTTCCACGTCACTTGCCAATAACACGATAATTCCTTTCGTTCTTCTTAATTTGAAAAATTCAGTCTCTGGTATCAGTGTATTGGAATTTGTAATAAGTTCTACACACGTAGACTTAGGATTGCAAAACCCTTGCCATATCGTTTGTTATCATCCAAAGAAGCCATGCACTTGATATGAATATACCCTTTAAATTACACGTTGTATACAATACATAAGTAATAACCTACATACTCAATACACATATACATATATATATACATAAAAAGAACAAAGCTGAGATATATAAAAAATAGTAACAAATTAAAGAGAGAGATAGAGATCTTTTACCATGTTTTTGAAAGAAGGAAGGGTTTGTGCTTGTCGTATACTGACATGGGAAGAGTCGTAATGCTTGAGCTGCGAACGACTTACCAAAGAAATTGGTGGAGTGACTCGGTACCTCTAGCCTCAAGTTTTCCAATGACCTCAGTTTGGCATGTGTGTCATGGAGGAACTTAAAACGTTCTTTAAGCTAAGAGAGGTCTTAGGATTGAACAGAATACTTTAAAGCAGAGTCAAGATGTGTGTGTGCGAAGACGTAAATAGGAAGCCACTTGAGTTTATATGTAGAAGAAGTGCAGAAAGCTAATATTCTTTTTGTACCTAATGTATCAATATTATGGGCGAATTTCGACAACTGTCGACTAACTTATTGATGACATTTAATTTAAGTGCTTATAGTTATTTATACATATATTCCTATTGGTTACTTTTCATCCTGGAATTCCCCCGGGCTCGGGATTTACGCAGGATAAACTTCGTAGCTATCGTCTTCCACGCGAGCAAAGCTTCCTCGTTCACAATTAGTTCCAAATATAGATGTCCGCATTTACCAAATGTGACAGCTACATCGAAACCTTGAAGGATATTAATATAGTAAAACTAAACTTTTGGTATCAAAATCGTTCCCAGACTTGGCAAGGGAACCGTGTCATCCAGTTACTGGGTTGTGGAGGTTTGATAGGCAGTCGCTCTATGTAGAGTTGCTAGCAATCCGGGTTTCCCCGGATTTGTTCTAGTTTGGAGAGCGTCTGGGGGCGTCCGGGGGGATTTTCCCAATAAGCGTCCAGGTAAAAAACCAGGACACACATTTGTCTTACGAGTACCAAAAAGCACGATCTCTGTTATTATTTTCCTATGGTATTTCATCTCATTGTTTATGTTACGTTGATTAAATGAAAAGGAAGAGACTGTTATAAAAAGTTCTAAAGCTCTACTATTTTATCACTTTATCAGTAAATAAAAACCATAATTAAACATCGTTGTTTTTAGTTTCAAGTTCAAAAATGTATTTTCCACGGTTTCCGGAGAAAAACTGTGATTTTACCCAAATGCCTGGGGTTTATAAGTCTTTGTCTGGGGCCGGCAAATTTGGCGATGGCAGCTCTAGCTCTATGTAACACCCTAGTACTCATTTGAATCCAGTTAGACTCGAAGTCTGTCCTAACATATATAAGTAGGAAAAGGCTAAGCAGATGAAGAACCGTTCCCAGACTTAGTAATCAACTTTTAAAAATAGCCAATGTCTTGGTTTAACCGATAACCTTTCAAACCATCGGATCGTGGGGCCCTTGTGTTTTAAAGACATTTCGAAAAGGCTTCCTTCCGCCTCTCTGTCGTTTTCAAACTTTCCGTGATACAAATTTATTTTTCTGCTGGCTGGATTTTACTTTGAACAGAGGTTAAGCATATAACTATATACCAAGCAAGTCACCAGTCTCTTGGGGTCATTATCAGCTGACAGTGTTAAGAACAGAATATCGGATATTCGAATTAGTTTATGTTGGTTTTTTTTTTTAAATTTGTTTTGATCATAGACTATCTATACAATACCTATGTGGTTTTGATAACAAACATTTTATAAGAAGCATAGGAGAGTATAAAGGCTTTCTGTTTTTTAATTTCCGTGTAAGCCCCAACAGAGTTTTTCTCTGATCTTCATAAAAATAAATTATTATACGAGTACTTAGAAACGTGTCATAGCTGTTTAATATTGTAACTGTAATTCACACAATGTTTTATAATTGCGAGAAGCTAATGTAAGTACACGTCTTGTGTTTGTTTAACGATAAATGTTGCGGTTAGATACTTATATTTAACTGTTCTTTTATAGATAACATCGCTCATCGCAATGATGTTGCAGAATCTTCGAACGTAGGTACTTACAAGAACGCCGGAATTTCTCATTTTTCTACGGAGAGATCTTCCTAATATACATATACAATAATAATAAATTCCTTTTTATTTTATTTTATTTTATTAGGGATAACAAACAACAGAGTATTTAAAAATTAACAAAGAAGCTTAAGAATACACTGCTCATAACGTTATCTACAGATTATTACATAAAATAACTAGTTGCTAGACATCAGGCATAAAAAAATAAACTAAAAACTAGGGCAAATTGAATAAAATTAAACTTCTAGATATAAACACATTCACATACATTGTAGAGTAAGCTAATTATGCATAATTAACTATTGGCTTGCTTATCTTTTAGGATTGTACATTCTTGTTTTTTGGAACTTACAGAAAAGCAGGACTTCAACTACCAGATTGTGAATTACATTGTGTAAACTATACTTGTGTACGATTTATACCTAATGTACTACAATATCCTTTTTATATACAACTAGTACTCACGCGGGGCTTCGCTCCCGTGGATTCTATCACGGTAAAAACATAACTCTCCTTTTTTGCAGTCGCGTAAAAAGTAGCCTATAACCTTCCTCAAGCTTCAAGCTACTTCCATACCAAATTGCATCCAAATCCACCCAGTACTTTCGAAGATTAGCGCGTTCAAGCAAACAAACAAACAAACAAACTTTTCCGCTTTATAATATTAGTATAGATAAAAAATTATAATTATGATTAGTATATTTTAAACCAACTTTAAAACGGATAACAGTATCTGTAGAGTATAGCTATGTCTTAAAAGAAAATAATTTTACAAAGTTGGTTAAATCAATCAATATTTTCTTTAACACAGTATGTTGGACTGTTCGTTCGTGAATCGCTGTTCCGCTCGGTAAATCGCCGGACAGTTCTGCCTCTGCATATAATATAAAATTATATTATTTAATTACTAATATCGGGTAAACTTTCTCTAATAAATTAGTCAAGGTTAATCGAAAAATAAATTGAATTAAATTCTTTATCGGCCTCATCAAGCTTTACTTAAAGCTCAAAAAAGTAAGTGCAAAAGTGTTATTTATAACCAATTTACAAAATAAAATATTTCATTTCATATCAGCCTCCAGGCAATAAAACAAGAGATGACCCTTCTCTGGTGATTTAAACTGAAAGGTCCCCGCTGCCAAGCCTTACCAAATAACCAATAAAAACTTTTTACCAAAAAATTAAACCGACTCCCAAAAAACACTGCAAATTGAAAAATAACTTTAATTTCGGTAGTCGGTGTCTTTAGTTTTGTATTTTCGTTTTTGGCACCGACTTCCGAAATTAAAGTTATTTTTCAATTTGCAGTGTTTTTTGGGAGTCGGTTTAATTTTTTGGTAAAAAGTTTTTATTTCACTCTTTTTAGTTGGTCTATTTTTAATTTACCTAGTTACAAGAGCCTAATTATCAACTACTTATAACCTTTTACAAAATATTGCTTTTCCCAATGCTGGGCCGTTAATTGTTGAGGAGTTCTCCTGGTACTTCACCATCAGCTCTACATCACCATATGCATTGTGACGAGCATAAAGCGCGTAACATCCATATTCAAGTAATCGAATCGCAATCCACTCAATACTTATTATTGAGTAGTTTCGGCGGCCATCTTTGGTCTTCATCATCAGTTTCACTTCCTAAAATGGTACTTTTTGAGAGCAACTGCACAAGTTACTGTAATAAATACCCAAAACGACATAGGTGTGCCTATAATATTTGAAGAGTTCCCTCGATTTCTCCAGGATCCCATCATCAGATCCTGACTTTGGTGATAATGGTACCAATTTCGACGTATACCCATTCGAACAAAAAAAGAATTTTCCAAATCGGTTCAGCCGTCTTCGAGTACTAGATGATCATACATTAAAAAAAAAAATATACGCGTCGAATTGATAACCTCCTCTTTTTGTCGTCGGTTGAAAAGCAAAGTTCATGTCGGGTCATGGCATAATGAGGGGTTTCGTAGAAGTTATGATAGCACCAAATATTACGCTGATTATAAAGAAGTTAAAACAGAAGAACAAACTTAAGTTTTCAGTTGTATTAATGTATTCCCACTAACCTTGTACATCCCAGTGATTTCTAAAAATGTCAATATAACTTTTTTCTTGTGTAAACAACTGTGCTGTGAGATTTTGCTTCTTGAAGCAGTTTTATTTTCAGAAAGCAATATATGTTTTAAGTGTATTTTGTTAGTAAGGGTTTTCTAGTACCTAAGGGCAGATACTTTTCCTTAAATTTCATGATGCTTGTCAACGGGATGTAATCTTTAGGTTTTAATGTGTCAATATGATTATGTCACATATCTATACTTAATATTATAAAGTGGAAAAGTAAAAGTAAAGTAAAGTAAAGCTAATTTTCGAAGTCCTGGGTGGATTTGGATGAAATTTGGTACAGAAGTAGCTTGAGGCAGGCTACTTTTTACCCGACTTCAAAACTTCCACGGGAGCGAAACTCCGCGCGACTCAACTTGATAAAGCAAACGTGGGGCGTTTTCCTTTGAATAGTTGTCTTGACAGGCCGACGGATAGACAAAACGAGGTACCACGGACTGAACCTATTAGGGCTTCATTTTACTCAAAGGTACGGAACCTTAAAAACCAAGTTTTTCTTGTACAGTTCAATGGACATTTATGTATATTAAATTAAAAATACAGTCACTATGCAACTCGAGTGGATGAAAATCCTAAAACGTGTCTAATTTAACAGTAAACCAATCATTGTATTGGGATGTTCACCTCTTATTGTTGACGCCTCAACATCGGATGTCGATCTTTGCATTCTATGTCACGTTTAGTATTATTAAAATCTAATCCAGTTTAAAAAGCCAGACAGTTTACAATTTGTTTATGTATGTAAATCGGACAGACGAGAGTTCATATTTATATACTTATAAATATCAAGTTTTTTTTTCGTTACTGTCTAATACCTATTAACATTATAATCTCACTTTCTTCTAACAAGCGAAGACCATACATTATTTAGAAAGCAATATAATTTAATAAACCGGTACAGAAAGTGTATTCTAGATAAGAACATATTATATACACATAAGTACATATCGACAGTTGTGTGTTCTCTTGAATTTTTAATCAACTGTGAATGGTTTAAGAATTATGATGCTTCGCTCACGTGGACTATTCACGATAAAAATATAACCCACTTTTTTATTTAATCGAAAATCATTAGGCCTATCGTTTAAAATGTATAATATTGCGATTAATTTGATTGAGCGTCTGCGGGAGCGGCGTGATATAACCCACTCTTTGTAGGTGGATAAAAACTAGCCTATAACTTTTCTCAAGCTTCATCCAAATCCACACAGCACGTTCAAAGATTAACTCGTTTAAACAAACAAACTTTTCTGCTTTATAATTTTAGTATCTACAACGTGTAACGGAAACCCCATATCTATCCAAAAGGACTGAAGCCAACATCTGGTATGGAGTCTCTATGCACAGTTTCAGCTCAAAATAAGTGACTCACAGAATTGACCCCAAATTATTGGTTTCATATGTTTCTTGAATACCAGTAATAACAAACGTGTCACAGCACTATGAGGGTCATCACTTTCCACGTCACTTGCCAATAAAACGATAATTCTCTTCGTTCTTCTTAATTTGAAAAATTCGGCCTCTGATATCAATGTATTGAAATTTCTAATATGCTCCACACATGTAGACATAGGATTAGAAAACCCTTGCCATATCGTTTATCATCCAAAGAAGCCGTGCACTCGGTATGTATATACGCTTTAAATTACACGTTGTATAGATAAACTATAACGAGTGGTAATCCAGAAGTTACAGGCACGACTTACGAGTTGTGCTGGTATGGTCGTGGGTTTGAACCCAGCCAGGCTGCACATACAAAATACACGAAGTAAGGTTTGTGTAATTTTCATCATTACCACTGTTCTCAAACCGGCATGTCCGATTGAAAATCCGAAGGTATGTGGCATCCCATCCGCCAACCCACGATGGTGGTCTACCACACGTAGTAGATTAGGGCCCGTTCCCTCTAATGGAGAGGAGGCATGTGTCCCAGCTGTGGAAACGTTATTGGCTGATTATTATTATGGCGGCTCCACATTAGTGCCGTGAATTCACGCGCGAATTCTCGCCGTGAATTCACGACACAAGTCGTGCCCTCCACATTCATGGGATAGTTCAATCGTTCGTGAAACCTGCCGCGAAATGGACGTAGAAGCTGCTGCTACATAATATAAAAACAATCCACTTTAAATTGCAAATGACTTGAAAAAATATCTGCTTAGATTGACCATTGCTGTAAAACATTGTACCATTATCATCTAGCATAGTGGCTTGAGCCCTATGTACATCTGATGTCCATGAATATTTTATTAAACTGACTTTGTAGTCCGCAGTAAACTGGCCTGGGGCCGTGAATGTGGATGTGTACGCGTGAACGCCGCGCGAAGGGTGCGCGAACCCTTTGTCACGGGACAAAATACCGACACTGATCGGGGAACAGGCGTGAATGCGCGAGAACCCCGCGAAAACCGTCCACATTCACGTTCACGCCTGTTTACGGAGCTTCACGGCACTAATGTGGAGCCGCCATTAAGGTTTAATGGCGCCACAGAAGAACAAAGAATTAATAGAAGCTATAACCTAAGGGTCTTTAAGTCAAGAGGGAATAAGATTCTTTCATAATGAAATAATGATGTTTATTTTGCAAATAGGTGATAAATAACATTTTCACGAGTCTTTTTTTTTCGTAAATGTAAACTAGATGAGGCCAGTGTTTCCTGAAACAAACTCAGAGGTCAACGTCTCTTTTAAAGTTCATAGAATCTATAGTGATCAAATCATATGAGAGCCATGTAGGTTAATGTCTGTGGCGCCCTTTAGAGGACAGAATCACATAATTTGAGCAGGCCCGTTTAACGGTGCAAGCATTTGTCAAATATCGCGTAGCTCAACTTAGAACCTTAAGGAGCTCGAACGATTTGACGAACAATACCAAAGTAAGGACATTTGGGTGAGCCGTATAAAGCACTCAAACTGCTAGACAGGTAAGGTTTAGGTAAGCGTGCTCCATTTTCAACCACATCAGGTGAGATGGTGGTCAAACACGAACTTATAATCACAAAAAAAAAATACATATGTGCCACTCAAAACTGCTCTGGGATGTGATGTGTTTTTCAAAGTTTTCTTCCGATTTAGTATACCTAACTATTTTAATAAAACCTACCAGTAAATGTTACCGAACTAAAGGGACACAAAAGAGCTAGCAACAGCTTTATCCAATCTGAGTAGAAAGAACCGATGTTCAAATCAATAAACGGATACAACAGTTTGCAATATGCTTTGTTTTTCGCCTCAATTGAGTATTTCCCAACTACCGGTCTTAGTGGAATTAAGTTGGTAGTGTATTTGTGTAGTTATTTGTTTCGAAGTAATGATAACAACATCACTTTAGTGCCTTACCCAAATGTGTATTAACCTTGGTATTGTTCAATAAATCGTTGAGCTACTTAATTTTTGTTTTGTAATAGTACGAGCGATGTGGGTAGAATTCACATCACTAACAATCTTGCTAACCCCTCAAACTAAGCTAAATATGGTGGTGGTGGTGGTGGTAAAAGTGGGTTCTCGGCCATAGTGTGATGAGTGGGGTTCGAACCCGCGACTTCTCGATCACGAGTCCAACACCTTAGCCGTTAGGCTATTGAGGCTTTAAGTTCCGAGTTGATCTATATGATAGCTGTCAAATATTTGTAATTTGTGGACAGGTCTACTCAAATCAGTGTGGTGCTTTCCTTAAAAGCTCACCACAACTTCTCCTACACGGTTCTCATATAATTTGACCAGTACGTCGATTCTGTAAAATTCGAACAACAACTCGCATCTCACATAGCTATTCACTGTCACTTCGCTTATGGTTCAAAGTGACCTTGATTTTGCATTCTGTAAACAGCGTCGAAGTGACGGAGGAATTACCTTACCGAATGCCACTTCTCACGTCATCTCATACTTTATCTGTCAAAATCTTTAGTTCAACTCGCTGATACGCTCGCAAGGGTAGCGCTAGTGTAAATTCGAATTAACAACCGAGTTTTTAGAATGCCAATCAATAAACTCACAGCAGATTCGGATTCGAAGTTTAGAATGGGGTCTTACAGAATAACACAGCAGTACGATTTGTATGGACTTTTAAGGAGACCTGTAAATTTGTTTCGGTATTTCTTTTCAGAGAAGTGAGCTAGGAAACACCAGCCTCTTCTGTTTTAAAATTTGACAACAAGATTGACATGTATATAAAATTTAACCTATTTCCTAGATAAATATCATTTACCTCTATAATATTGAGATGACTCAGTTTGCTGAGCAATATATGTATATCCTAAGGTTTTGTTTTATAATCAACACGTTAATTTAAAAATAACTTCTTCTCAAAGTAACTCATGAAAACACAATGAATGAGTCGACACGTCACTGTGTAAATGTATCGAGTTGAACTCAGTGAACGAATGGTAACCGGTGATTGATAACTTTAACGAATCTACCTACTGAATGCCCCGAGACGAGCGCGGTCAGTTTCTGATAAACTTATCGATCGACGCAGAGGTTATGTGGAATTTACTTATTTTCTTTATTTTACTACGGTGATGTGTTGTCATGGAGACTGATACTATAGTAGAAACTCTTTACTTTGAGGTGACTACCATGATTATTACCTAAGTTAATTTAAGTGACTGTTATATAAAGCGTGCATTTGGTAAGTAAAGCATTAGCCAAGTATGTAACACACTCACTGCTATACACTCCACACTGCATATATACACAAACTAGCCCTATTTTTTCTAACTACACTTGAGAGCATTAAAATCGCACACCCCGGATTTTTACATAAAAAGCTGGATTTTCTTAACAAAATAGACAAATAAAAATTGCAACTTATATGTTATTTCATTACCTTTCCAAAGATACCACTAAACATGTGTAAGATGCTTAAATGGATCTTTTATGACATGAAATGAAACTTACAAGTAAAATTGCTACTATTGCATTTAGAGAACACGACAGTGAATTGAAATTATTCAGGAAATTATCAATAAAATCTTTATAAATGCAGAGTGTTACATCCCCTAGCTCTAATTACGACTGTTTTCATCGACTGTATTAATTTTACGATACATTCCTGTGGTATAGCGTTTCACTCCTCTTCGAGGGCTGATTGCAGCCCTTGGAGGTGTGTGGGAGCAGGACTTCTTGCTTTTATCCACCTTCTAATCTCATTCCAAACATGCTCGATTGGGTCGAGATTAGGACTGCGAGCTGGCCACGTACTAAAAGGAACCCCCATGCAAAATTTGAGCCCGATCCGTCCAGTGGTTTGGGCTGTGCGTTGATAGATCACTATGTCAGTCAGTCAGTAACCTTTGAGTTATATATATTTAGATTTCCTGATTCATTTCAATTCACTGTCGTGTTCTCTAAATGCAATAGTAGCAATTTTACTTGTAAGTTTCATTTCATGTCATAAAAGATCGCAATTTTACTTGTAAGTTTCATTTAATCTCATAAAAGATCCTTTTAAGCATTCTGCACATATTTCAGTGGTATCATTAGAAAGGTAATGAAATAACCTTTAAGTTGACATAGCAATTTTTAATTTTTTTTATCATTTTTATTAAAAATTGGGCTGTGCGATTTTATTGCTCTCAAGTGTATATCTAAGAACTGGAACTATCCTAGTTAGATTTGATTAAAATTGTAACATTATGATTACGTCGATACAGCCATTAAGATCCATCCACTTATTTGAATTATAGGAGTATAATGTCTAAGTCCTAACCAACTTGTAATATTGAACGCTTTCAATTACAAGGGAAGCCCATTTTATTAAAGAACTAATACTCGCACGGGGCTTCGCTCCCATTGACTTTTACAATGATGATGACGATTAAAACATAATCATCCTTATTTTGCAGTTGGATAAATATTCTATAACCTTCGTCAAGCTTCAATCTATTTCCATACTAAATTTCGTCCAAATCCATCCAGTACTGTCGAAGATTAGTGCATTTAAACAAACCAACGTTTCCGCTTTGGTTTTTTAGTATAGATTAACGGATGTAGAACAAGCGTAGATTAAGTAACTGTGTTTTACTGGTGTGTCTCCTTCAAGTCTAAGCTTTAATGAGTTAGTAAATCATTATTAAGGTCGTAAAGCTAATAGCGGCTTCACGGCTTGGAACTCTGCGAGTCCCTGGGCAGAAGATGATTCACGATAAAGAAACCTTCGCCGATGTCTTTCAGTTACAAGTTTCAGATACAAGAGTAAAACTGAGGAACTATTACCTACCTACACGTACCCACTGCATATCATAATAATAATAATTACCGTAAGTTTCATAATTAATTATTGACTTTACGAAAGCATCTAAATCTTTTTTATGTGACAAACCGGCACCTTAATTGTGTAACTAATCAAAATTTAATATCAAACACAATAGAATGTAATTCAGGATACACTGCTTCATTTGTTTGAAACATCATCTGCCTGACGGCATAAAACACGCAATGATTACGTTCGTAATGTCAAAATGTAAGCATATGCGGCTACAGATCGGCCAAGATTATTTCTACAAGAAAAAAAAACCCCTACATCAAAGATCCACGAAACAATGTTTTAATCAGTTTGATAGTAAAAGATATGTAGGTATATTTAAGAGTAAGATTGTAATTAGTTAAGATAGTGATCGCGAAGTATTGACGCGCGCAATAGGGACGCGCCCGACTTTCTATAACTTTAAACTGACACACGGCACACACCATTGTTTTTATATCAGTTCCGGCTCTTGCGGATTACAAGTTATATGTATGTTACGTGGCTTTTATTCGCCGCAAGCGTTGTATGTAATTATGCATTTATATGTTTTATCAGCTAAGTCGAAAGTTTAGATACTTCAATAAAGATGTTTTAAGAGAACGTTCAATTCATAGAAGATATTATAATAAACACAGATTTGGGTTTACTATACAACGACATGTATAGAATATAGTGGTTTCCTTGTAATAAAATCACAGACCTAGGTTTCTGTTAAAAATGCGCATCACAAATTAAACGCAAGGGCTTAGAAGGGCGTTGACTGTTGAAAACTCAGCCAACCAATTAATACTAAACACAGTTGACTTGTGAAATAATGGATCGCGCCAGATTCCATATCGCTTTAGTAAAATTCAGATATCTATCAATATCGCAAAAAATCAATTTTGCAGTTAGGAGTTGCAACCCTTTTTTTTGTAATAATTCAAGATAGGGGTTTGTTAATTGTTAGTACATTATTTTCAATTACTAGCAACATAAGAATGGCGTCAATGTCAACAAAGACTGTGCAGATTTCATATGGCTCACCGGCGAAACCCTTTGTGATCTTAGGTGAACTGCTGTTTGCCGTAAATCTGGGAACGTTAGATTATGAAAATGAAAAATAATTTATTGTCTTACATAAAACTTATTCTATTTATTGAGGCTCTAGATCCCACACTAGAATTTCCTGTGTTGTGGAATCTAGGCTATACGTTCCGTTTACAATATGTAGGTATTATACATTTTTATATTTTCTTAATACTTATATGTAATAATAAATATCTTATGATCGAAGGGATACTTGACTCAGCATGATTACAGGTGAATCCGAGTGTATGTCAGTGTGGGTGGTGGGTGCGATGTGTGCGTGTTTGTTTGTGATGGATGAGATGTGTGTGTATGCTGCGTGAATGGTTGATGTGATGAGTAGGGTTGTCATCGTGCGTGGTGGGTGATGTCTATAGAATAGGAGAGGAGGCTGACGTAACGTTCATATACCTTCCACATGTTGGTCCAAGAGAAGAAACCGTTGGATGCGATACTTTTTGTGGTTGAGGTGATATAACACTTGGGATAGGCATAATCAGTAGACATCACTCGACTGTAATTATGGCGACGACAGGACAGTAGGTATAGGCTAACTTTTATAACAAGTCATTCGACTAAATAGGGGAAATCACCTGGCACCATTGTTTTTCATTAGTTTCGGCTATAGTGGATTAGAAGTGTGTGTTAGTCACTGTTTGAATATTGCTCGTGGTTGATTACAGCTCATTCCCTTTCAGAGAAAAGGCATACAGCATACAGACATGCCGTTGAACGTTGTATTCTGAGTATGTACACTTATAAGAAAACAATATATTTGAGGGCTTATTTTTAGGGTCTAAAATATATAAATTGTTTTTTTTTTTATAAAGTGTTTAGAGATATGTTCTTAGAAATACTGAACGATAACACCTTAAGTAAGTGGACTCATAAAGAAATACAGTGGCTTGTTCCGTGACAGTGAATATATTGTACTATCGACACTGATAACTGTGATAAATAAATCAATGTCAGATTACTGTGTTTAAATACAGATAATAATAATTCGTTTCGGACTTTCTTTTGATGAGTGCAGTTGCTTATTACATTATTTAAATACTAGCTTTTGCCCGGGACTATTTTGTTTTTTGTTATTTAGAATTGGTTTGCGTTTGACCACTATCTCACCTGATGGTAAGTGATGATGTGGTCGAAGATGGAGCACGCTTACCTAAAAGTAACCTATTCACTCTGGACTTAAAGACTCCTAGGTTGTAGCTGTCGGGAAACACAGACTCCGGCAGGGAATTGCACTCCTTAGCCGTACGTACAATGAAGATATTCCCACAAAGTTTTGTGCGTATGGGTGGGATGTCCACCATGTAACGATGGCGCTTCGCCGTTTGTCTCGTAGTCCGATGATGGAACGGACTCGGCGGAATTAGATTGTGTAATTCCATCGCACATTCCCCGAAATGTAACCGATAGAAAACCGATAGACTTGCAACTCGTCGTCGGTGTTCAAGGCTATGTTTCGCTATGTTCGCGTGGGAGGTTTTTCCCGCGTAAATCCCGATCCCGTGACAATTCACGTAGATAAAAAGTAGCCTATATGTTATTCTAGGAGGTCAACTATCTACTTACCAAATTTCATTGAGATCCGTTCAGTAGTTTTTGCGTGAAAGAGCAACAAACATACATTGTACATCCTCACACAGTTTCGCATTTATAATACTAGCTTCTACCCGCGACTTCGTACGCGTAGGAAGGTTTTCCCGCGCAAATCCTGATCCCGTGGCAATTTCGGGATAAAAAGTAGCCTATGTGTTATTCCAGAATGTCAACTATCTAGGTACTTACCAAATTTAATTGAGATCCGTTCAGCAGTTTTTGCGTGAAAGAGCAACAAACATACATACATCCTCACAAAGTTTCACTTTTATAATATTAGTAGGATGCAATTCAAATGAAGTTATATAATATTTATGTGATATTGATTAATTCTTTGGTTAATTTGGAGCAACTGCTCATTACGTGCGCAGCCTTTTCCTAACTTTGTTGAGGCTGCTTTCTAGTCTGACCAAATGCCTCTGGGTACTGGCTTTTGACTATACATACTTCACTACTGTTAAAGATGTTCATAATAATATGACAGCCGCGACCAATACCTTCCTACTTCGGCAACGTGATCTATACGGCAGTCATTATTTAACTATATTTTAACCATCGTTAGTACAAGTAATAAAATAGTAACTGTGTAATTAAATGTACGTTAAAAAACAATAAATTATGTATCTAAGCTCTGATAGATAAAAACTAGTGTTTTACAGTAGGTAAAAAAAAATAGGTATGAAAAGGCAGTATCTGCTTCAAAACAGGTACTAGATGTACCATACGAATCAATTTCACGAAAGCTGTGTGGTGACATTAGAGATAGCTAATGGATAAATTTGCTTAGGTGTGTTACATTTTTTATTTATTGATAATAGATTCGCGTTTGACCACCATCTCACCTGATGGTAATTGATGATGTGGTCGAAGATGGAGCACGCTTACCTAAAAGTAACCTATTCACTCTTGACTTAACCCTCTGCGACTGACGTGGCTTAATTTTTACTATTGTACGGACGTGGTAGTACACTAGACACCATTTCCACAGCAAATATTTTTATTGAATTAAATTCTGCAGCTATTTTATTGGTTTGTATTTAATTAATAGCCTATTTTTGATATGAATTTTACTTTAATTAAATAATACAATGTCTACTTTTTAAATTAAATTGTGTTTATTGACTTCACATAAATCAGTCTTTGAATCACTACTTAAACATTAATGACATAGAAAAATTACAAAATCAACGTTTTTTAAATTTAACATTATACATTTTTAAAATTAACAATTACAGTAATCAGTCTAGGAACACATGAGATACATTCGTTGGTTGACTACAAAATTAGACAGTCTCCAAATCACAGCTTTGTTTGACAATTATCACATAGTGGCTTGGAGCACTGAAGGCAAATTGGCTTCGAACAATCACAGCAACAGTATTTTATCTTCTTTTTTATTTTTGTTGGACAAATAGAGCTAAGTTTTCTGACACCTGGTGGAACAGAATGAACTAGTGGTGGTGGAGGGGGGAGATTCTTGCCTAAAACCCTAGTGACAGTCATTCGCAGTTCCCTTGGCAATCCTTCGTTGTATACTCGTGTTTTCATATGATTCAGCACTAAATCTCTTACCATATTCAATAAAAAAGGTTCCTATCCTCATTTTGCCATCACTGTCAGAACAATTTTAATACAGTACAAAGCTATTTATGCCTGCCTTGTCCAGAATCCACTCACCGACGAGTTTTACGGCTGCAACAACAAATAGAGCATTTCTTATTCACCTCGTCCATTTCACCTTATGTAGGATAGTCTGTAATCATAACTGGTTTTCCTGTATCATTATCTATTTCTTGAATGTGATGAGGTGAAAAAATCAACAACATGACTTTATTTGGTTTTGGCACTGTTGTGACTCGTCTGAAGATCGTTGGCGTTCGACGAATGCGGCAGATTCCTGTTGTGCTTCTACATTTGGCTGTGGATCTTCTTCATATGAAATTATATCATCTTCGAAGTGTTAGGTTTCTGGCTTAAAAGTAGGATTTTCAACTTCATCATCAATATCACTTTCCTCTTCTAGCCACTGTAATATTTGGTCTTCATGACCCACGGAAGTTCCAGCCGACGTTCTCTTACGAGTATAAGTACCTGGCCTAGCGTTGTTACTTGAGTCAGCCATCTAAAAATAAGAAAAATAAGATATATATATTTTAAATGATATACAGTTTGCGCCGCGAGTTCACCCGCGTGGACTTTAGATACTACTTCGACATATACTATACTTCACCTTTGCAACTCAGTCATAACACAAAACTCTATAAGTGTTTTTTTTTTAAATTTGGCTAAGTATTAATTGAATAGTATTAGAACTTGGAAATTTAAAACTTATTTACTGTTGTGGTTGTTTAGGAGACACTATGATAACATAACCATTTTACTGAGGTGGTAGTATAGAAGACACTTACCTTAACGCTGACGTAGTAGTCTCCTGGACACCTTCCCTCCGCTTCGCACACGCGCGCTCACTGCGACCGCCCGCCGCGCCTTGACCGACGTGCGAGCTCACTACAGTAAGGTACTAAAAGCACCGGCGCTCAAGTTTGAAAATTAACGGAAATAAACAGAATTTCATATTTCGTGGTGTCTGTTGGACTACCACATCAGTCGCAGAGGGTTAAAGACCCCTAGGGTATAGCTACCGGGAAACACAGACTCCGGCAGGGAAGCAGCTTTTTCAGTAAAAAAAAAACTTACTATAATTTAGTATCTGCAGCCAAAGCTATTAAAAAATATAAAAACATGTTTGGTCTGGTTTCTGAACCCATCTATGGCTAACTTGGTATCATTTGTCGCCCATCATTGCTTCGCCCGAAAAGGAAAGCAATCTGAGACCTGATTTTCGATATCATCAATAAGAACGTCGTATTTTCTCGCCAGAGGTTAAAGATACCATCAAAGTATCGTTGCCTTCTAGTTTATAATATGAGAGATTATTTATAAAAGTAAGCTTAACTTACAATTAGGTTTTCTTAATGCAAATCTCAGTGTTATTTAATATTACCAGATTAGAGATAGTGTTCCAAGGGCACAAAAAAACTTAAAGTGAACTTGTTGAACGAGATATATAATAGGGTAGGTATAATTTCTGCTTGCAACAACCATGAATGTGTGTGAGTAGGTAGAAATCTAAAATTTTATTAAATTCAAACTTTTCCGGTCTATAAGATAGAGTATTGACAGCAATTAGTTTGAAACTAGCTAGGTTTTTAAATGACCACCTTTGAAGACACTTTAGGTAATGTATATCGGCGGACTTATCGCCGGACTGATAGCCGGAATGTTCACCGGACTGATCGGCTGACTGCTCGACCGACTGGTCACCCGACTGATCGCCGAACTGATCGGCCCACTGGTCAACCAACTGATCGGCTGACTGGTCGACCAACAGATCGCCTGACTGGTCGACCGACTGATCGGCCGACTGGTCGACCAACTGGTCGCCAGACTGGTCGATGCAATGATCGTCCGACTGGTCAACCAACTGGTCGCCGGACTGGTCGATGAACTGATCGGCCGACCAGTCGACCAACTGATCGGCTGATTGGTCGACAGACTGGTCGCCCAACTGGTTGACGAATTGTTTGACTGACTGGTTGACGGACTGATCGGCCGACAGGTTGATAGACTGATCGCCCGACAGGTTGATAGACTGATCGCCCGACTGAATGATGGACTGATGGCTTGACTGAACGGCCGACTGGCCGACGGACTGATCGGCTGACTGATCGGCCGACTGGTTGAACTGCTGTTCGCCTGACTGGTCGACAAACTGATCGACAAACTGATCAATGGACTGATCGCCGGACTGATCGGCCAACTTATCGCCCGACTGCTCGATGGGCTGGTCGAACGACTGGTCGACCGACTGATCGGCCGACTGGTCGACGAACTGGATGGATTCCAGGATGGAATGGTCGATTGACTGGTCGATGGACTGATCGGCCGACAGATTGATAGACTGATCGCCCGATTGATCGATGAACTGATCGCCCGATTGATCAGATCGAAGGGATAAGGTTTCTTGACGTAAGAAAATCATACAGCCAATAAGCCTAAAACTTTTCAGGAAGCGATTTGCGTAACTCTTCAGGTTTCTTCAGTTTCCACTTAGGAGTATAAAAATATGCCGCGCCGATGACTACGAAGTTAACCGGGAACCCTGGAATGCTCTGGATGAGGTCATCCATGTCATCCCAAAATGTTGCCTTTTTAGGGTTCCGTAGCCGAATGGCAAAAAACGGAACCCTTATAGTTTCGACATGTCTGTCCGTCTGTCTGTCCGTCCGTCCGTATGTCACTGCCATTTTATTCCGAAACTATTAGGACTATACATGTAAAACATGGCAGGTAGATGTATTCTGTAAGCCGCTTTCCGACTTTGAGAAAAAAATTAAAAAATATTTATAATAAAGGGGGGCTCCCCATACATGGAACTGAAACTGAAAATATTTTTTTTTCATGAAACCTATGCGTTTGTGATATCTATAGACAGGTCTTTAAAAATGATATTGAGGTTTCTAAAGCTACTTTTTCATAAGGTTAATCGTTTAAAAGATACGCTTCCAAAGTGGTAAAATGTGTGTCCCCCCCCCCTAACTTTTATAATAATGGAGTGAAAAATCTAAAAAAATATATGTCTGTAGATCTTAATGTAAACTTTCAACCAAAATTGGTTTGAACGAAATCAGTTCAGCAATTTTTGAGATGCAGCATATTTTCTAAAACCGCAATTATAACTTTGTAATTCATACAAACACAATGAAAAACAAAGTTATTTGGCGTAGTTGTAAAAAATGTAAATAAGCTAGTTTTAAGAAATTTGTAAGGTTTTTTTTTTCGTCAAATAAATATACATATTATATTATATTATTATAGTTACTTCGGAACCCTTCATGGGCGAGTCTGACTCGCACTTGGCCATTTTTATTTATTTCTGTGCATCCTCTTTGAGGTGTATAGGCTGATATGATGTTGGTTATTTGTAGATCATCCAGAGCATGTTTAACGAAAATCAAACGGTCGCTTTTCTGTGTGATATTTATGATGCGACTGATGCGAGACTTAAAGTTTTGTCTAAGAGTATTGCCACCCCGTTTCTTTTAATGTCTGTGCCGTAGTAGATAATCTGGTTATATTCTTTCCCGTTTCGTTAGGAAAAAAAAATACAATTATTTGTAGATTAAAATTGGTTCGAAATCGAAACTGTCTGACTATTTAATTGGACGAAATCAAGTCTGACTTCCTCCAATGATTATTCCCATACCTAAGGCCAATGATGCGCGTAAAAAAGGAAATAAATACTAAAGTCGAGTCGAACGAGTTTGTACTCCGACTCGCACTGGCCGATTTTCGGGTGGTTGCGCCCACAACCTTTTTGGAGGGCTGGATCCGCCCCTGATGTACACTGTAGCTATGTGTACGGTTTGCAAAGGACCAAACCAGTAAGGGTCAAAGTAGTAGCCTTAAGGGAAGAGGAAAATGACTCAGGCTGGTAGCTACTAAACCCACATTCTTTAAACGAGTACAACATTTTTTTTAATGAGGCTCGCGTTGACCTCTATCCCGCCTGATGGTAAGCGATGATGTGGCCAAAGGTGAAGCACGCTAACTTCTAAATAACCTATTTACTCTTGACTTAATAACCGCTAGGTTATAGCTATCTGGAAATACAGACTCCGGCAGGCAATTCCACTCCTTAGCTGTACGCACAATTAATGTATTCCCAAAACGTTTTGTTCGTATGGGTGGAATGATGAAATGATTTGGAAGGTGGAACGGGCTTGCTGGAATTACATTCACTTAGGTCAAGGTGTGTGTTTCTTTCTACTTAAAATAACTAAATGAACCGTAACCTATATGGGCTAAATCTTTGATTACGCCATCGCCACTGCGCTGGTCCAAACCTTGTGTAGGCCAAATTGTTTTAGTATTTATTTTTAGTGCTGAGCGTCCCATACAAGGCAATAGACAAAACTAACTCCTATTTACTTTAATTTCCAGGGCGATTACATATGGATCGAGCCGGTTTCTGGTCGGGAGTTCGACGTAGCGATCGGCGCGCGCGTGCTGGCCGCCGAGGGGCGACGCATCAGGGTGCGCGACGACGACGGCCACGAGCAATGGCTGCCTCCGGAGCGCCGTATCAAGGCCATGCACGCCACCTCCGTGCATGGCGTCGAGGACATGATATCACTCGGCGACCTGCACGAAGCTGGCATCCTCAGGAATCTACTTATAAGATACAATGAGAATCTCATTTATGTAAGTATTTAAGTACCTACCAGCTATTCTCTGCCATTTGTTAGCTTGGGAGGGTTTTTCAGTATATACTGATCCCGTGGGAATGCTGAGATAAGAAGTAACCTATGTGCTATTCCAGGATTTCAATTATCTACATACCAAACAGTAATTGATCAGTAGTTTTTGCGAGTAACAAACATCCAAACATCCCGTAAAGCTTTGGCACGACTCGTCCTAATTGTTTTTGCACGGTTTGACTTTCACTTATTAACATATTTTACAAACCCACTGGAATCTTCATTACTTTTCTTTAAACCAATGCCTAAACAGACTACCTGGACTCTCATTCTGTGTAAAAGATTAACAGGCTAATTCTTTAAAAGCTCTTATGCTTATTTTAAATACCTACATATCAGCAGAATAATGATAATTAAGTCAAATGATTTGATAAATAGGGCTGTAAAATGTCCAAGAAGTTCATAATTGTCAGATGGCAGAAATACATGACTGCAGTGATGGCCCTAGACAAAACAACCTAGGCAACTCGCGTAGCAAAAATATATAGGATGGTTTTGTTCTGTTTTTGACAGTGTATGATTAACATAATATTATACAATATGATAGATTGATGATGGTTAAATTTCAGTCTTGCTCTAGTCTTATTTGTCAACAGACATAAATATTGATACCATTCACTCACTCAATGAACTTTTTCAATATTATTCAAATGTAGCTAATGCACATTACAAGAGCATGAATATGCAGAATAATGTAACACCTGTGTGTTTTTTACTATCGGTGTTATATGGCTACCTAGATATAAACGATCATCGTTACCCACTTTTTAAATTGGTAGTATTGAACCTTGATTAGAAATGAAATATTGAAATTGAATTTAACATTTTTTGTCGTAACTTAATCTATTCTGAACGACGCGACGTCTAAAAGCTGCGATGACTCAATAGATTACATCTCAGTTTGCTCGTTTTTTGGAGAAGGCCCGTTTGTCATTTTAATGGTCTGAGTGGAAAAATATTTATATCCGGTTTCAACCAAGGATAAATGCAACAGGTGGAAAATTTATCAAAATAGAGTGACAGTTCATATCTTAATTTGTTTTTAAATTGCCGTCACTTGACCTATAGTCCCAGATAAAAAAAAGATGAAGAGAAATCGGCTAATCCTCTGATGGTTCGGTGACAGCTACAATTTATCTGTTTAGATTGTATATCTGTATTTATATAATGATTAACATATTGTTTATTTCGGTTAACAGAATAATTATGTCGTTTACAACTTTCATTTTCGTTAAAAGTTGTTTTTGTCTTTATAATAATTTTGATCATACCAATACATATACTTATCTTAAAAAAACATTAGCAGCTGTCACTTTAAATATTATAGCCCACAGTAGGACTCGTAGTGGGAAACGTATATTTCCTGTTGATTTTTAGAGCTGTAGACACGATAATAGCTATATTTGAATTCTTAAAAACAGGATAAACTAACAAGACTTTTAAAATTTTCAGACCTATACCGGCTCGATATTAGTGGCCGTAAACCCTTACCAAATACTGCCGATATACACGGCAGACCAGATCAAGTTGTACAAGGAGAGGAAGATCGGAGAGCTGCCTCCGCACATCTTCGCGATAGGGGACAATGCGTATGCGCACATGCGTCGGTACAAGCAAGATCAATGTATAGTCATTAGTGGCGAATCCGGCGCGGGGAAGACGGAGTCGACGAAATTGATTCTTCAGTATTTGGCCGCGATCAGTGGGAAGCACTCTTGGATTGAACAGCAGGTTGGTTTTTGTCTTGACTCTGAACTAGGTACCTGTGTCTAGGAATGACATTTAAAATCAACATTATCCGTTTACCCTTTTGCAAGACAGGTGCCAGATTTTCTGGCTTCTGACTATCCGTAACTACTGTCAAAGAGTAACACATTCAAATCGAGTCAAACAATAGAGAAGGTTGATTCGGATCGAACACAATCGGCTCAAATTTTAATTATAATATAGTATCGCAAACGCAGTTCAATTAATGTGAAAGAAGATGTTAGTTCAATAATAATGGATGTCTATAGGTAATATATTTTTGTTTGGTAGTCTTTGTCCAGAGTTTTAAGGGCTGATCACGATGTATGCAAGGTCTCTTAGGTGAATCCGTTTGTTCTAGTTAGAACCGATACAAATAATGATATTATTTCATGTATCGGGTGTATGATCATTTTTGTTCGTCAAATATCCGGAAATAGATACTCTACTTTATCTATTTACGGATATTTGAAGATAACAGAGCTTTTTTTTTATTAGCCCGCTCTTGACTCCACCACACCTGATGGTAAGTGTAAGATGAGGTCTACGATCGAACGAGCGATCCCAGAAAATGCCTATTCACTCTTGCTTTAAAGGCTTAATTCTTAAAAACGGGTTTCTAATTAGACAATAACCTACATTCAAACATCGACAATATGTTTTACATGAATTAAGTATAAGATTACCATCTACAATCAGACCACATCTTTAGGATGTAATTAATTAAGATTAGATAGATACTGAAATATTACTACGTGGGAATTATAAGGGCCGTGGTAAATTATAATCTCAGCATTAATTATGTTACATGTGTGTATGTCCATGAGATCTTACTTTACCGGAATGCATCTATTTTATTTCATGAAAAGGTTGGTCAATAAAATAAAGGATGAAATTCGCTATTATGATATGAGCCGTGCACACACGTTTTCGCCATGAGGATAAGCAGAAACTTAGCGCAAATTCGCCCATTGACCATAAAATAACCACTAATCAATACACAATTCCATCTCCAGATTCTTGAAGCAAACCCCATCTTGGAAGCTTTCGGTAACGCGAAGACTGTCAGAAACGACAACTCCTCGCGGTTCGGCAAGTACATCGACATACATTTCAACAACAGCGGGGTTATCGAAGGTGCCAAGATCGAGCAATACCTTCTAGAAAAGTCTAGAATAGTCTCCCAAGGCGAGGAGGAAAGGAACTACCATGTGTTCTACTGCCTGCTGGCAGGCCTGTCCAAAGAAGAGAAGAAGAAGTTGGAACTGACTGATTCGTCTGAATATAGATATTTGTCTCGGGTGAGTCACAAAATCAGTAGTTCTCTCATATCTTTTGTTTCATTATAATATTGAGACAAAGATACGGACAAATTAGATTAATCTAACTCCACGAACCCAAAAAGGGTAAGAGTGGGTGTTTTCTACGAAAAATCTAAAGTATATAGATTTGTCCTACAGAACACTGACAATAAACGATTAGCTATGTTGATATTCTATTTTGATAAATATGTTTATATTGTTACTATCGATAACT
This sequence comes from Tholera decimalis, assembly GCA_943138885.2. Taxonomy (NCBI): domain Eukaryota; kingdom Metazoa; phylum Arthropoda; class Insecta; order Lepidoptera; family Noctuidae; genus Tholera; species Tholera decimalis. Next base: position 10,532,893 of record OW964553.2, on the reverse strand, counting down.
TTATCTGATTATAACAAAATTATAGTGTAATACCATGTACTAGTAGTTATCTAGTAGGGCATGATATAACACTCTCATGTCCAAAAAATATAATTAGGAATAGATGCATAGATATGCATCTTCCGTCAAAATAAGATCTAATTAAGATGTAAGATATGGCTCACACACTTAATGTTGATTTCTTTTTCAGGGTGGAAGCCTCACTTGTGAAGGCAGAGACGATGCTGCCGAATTCGCAGATATACGATCTGCTATGAAGGTTTTATTGTTCACTGAACCAGAAATATGGGAAATATTGAAACTGTTAGCTGCTGTGTTACACACAGGAAATATAAAATACGAAGCAACAGTTGTCGATAATTTAGATGCTACTGAAATTATAGAACAAGCTAGCGTAAGGAGAGTAGCCACCCTGCTCGGAGTACCCATGCAGTCGCTTATAGACGCACTTACTAGAAAGACACTGTTTGCTCATGGAGAAACTGTCATATCGACTCTTAGCAAAACCCAGTCCGTTGACATCAGAGACGCCTTCGTGAAAGGCATCTATGGACGCCTATTCGTCACCATCGTTAAAAAGATCAACGCTGCAATCTACAGACCAAAGTCAACAATGCGGACAGCCATCGGCGTCTTAGACATATTCGGTTTCGAAAATTTCGATCAAAACAGTTTCGAACAATTCTGTATCAATTTTGCTAACGAAAACTTGCAGCAATTCTTCGTTAGGCATATATTCAAATTGGAACAGGAGGAGTATAATCACGAAGGCATTAACTGGCAGCATATCGAATTCGTTGATAATCAAGATGCATTGGATTTAATTGCTCTAAAACAACTGAATATTATGGCTTTAATTGACGAAGAGTCGAAGTTTCCAAAGGGTACTGACCAAACGATGTTGGCCAAGCTGCACAAGACCCATGGTCTGCACAGAAACTACCTCAAGCCAAAGTCAGATATCAACACCAGTTTTGGACTCAACCATTTCGCTGGGATAGTGTTCTACGATACGCGAGGATTCCTCGAGAAGAACCGAGATACGTTTAGTGCTGATTTATTGCAATTAATTCACATTTCTACGAACAAGTTCCTGCAGCACATCTTCCAGGATGATATCGCGATGGGCTCTGAGACTCGGAAGCGTACTCCAACGCTTTCAACGCAGTTCAAGAAGTCTCTCGACTTATTAATGAGAACATTAGGAACGTGTCAGCCGTTCTTCATACGTTGTATAAAACCAAATGAATTCAAAAAACCAATGAAGTTTGACCGTGGTCTATGCTGCCGGCAGCTCAGATACTCTGGTATGATGGAGACGATCAGAATCAGGAGGGCTGGGTATCCCATCAGACATAGCTTCAAAGAGTTTGTTGAGAGATATCGCTTCTTGATTTCTGGCGTTCCACCAGCCCATAAGACTGACTGTCGTTCAGCTACTGCGAAGATTTGTGCGACTGTCCTTGGCAAGTCTGACTACCAGTTGGGACACACTAAAGTTTTCTTGAAGGATGCTCATGACTTATTCCTGGAGCAGGAGAGGGACAGGGTGCTTACTAGGAAGATATTGATCCTCCAGAGGTCAATTCGAGGTTGGGTGTACCGCAGACGGTTCTTGAGGATGCGTGCTGCAGCCGTCTTAATTCAGCGTCACTGGCGAGGCAAGCTGCAGAGGATTCGTTATAATAAGATGAAGGTTGGATATGCTAGACTGCAAGCCCTTATTAGAGCACGAGTTCTGGCTCATCGGTTTAGGCATCTACGTGGACATATTGTTGCCTTACAAGTAAGTTGTGATTTGAATTTATTCGCACGAACTACTTTAAACTGTCCAAGGATTCATTGCCTCTAAAATGGTTGGACGTACCATCATATTCGAGTGAGAAAAAATTTGGAGAGAGACAGAGAGAGCGATTCTAGTTTTCTCTTAAATAATATAATCGTTAACTCGTTTGCCAAGAAATCAGAGAATTTTTTAAAAAGTCAGTTGCAATCCAAGTTGCTACGTAAATGTTGTAATACTTATTATTCACCTAGATCGTATCTCTCTTCAAGGAAGTATCATGGAACTGCCATTTCACAGTTGTTTTCTACCATACAACCCTTACTTACTCTTTTTCCACCAATAGGCAGCGGCTCGCGGATACCTAGTGCGTCGGTCCTACGGGCACAAGATGTGGGCCATCGTAAAGATCCAGTCGCACGCTCGGCGCCTGCTGTGCATGCGACGCTACCGGCGCATGCGCGGGGAGGCGCGCGCGCACTCCGAGGCGCTGCGCCTGCGACGCCAGGAGGAGTTGCGCCTACACACTCAGGGGAACACCAGGGCTAAGGAGATCGCTGAACATAACTACCGGGTAAGTAAGCTTCGTATCTGTCAAGGGAATTTCGTCGTTATTAGTAAACTGGAAGTTAAATAGAGCATTGATATTTATTTAATTAGTAATAGTCAAATTAGTAGACATTTAATTTGGGTTAAGTTAGAGTTTGAGCAATTAATTCTAAATTAATTAATTCTATGTATTCCTTTTTTTATGGTTTTATTAGCTGTAAGTCCTCCATAAAGTAAATAAATAAATAAATAAATAATTATGTACTAAAATACTTAAAATACAAACTAGAATAAAGCATCAAAAAATTGTTCCTCAACGCTGTCGGCTGGCAACGTACCCAAGATACTGGCGGCATTGCCTCGTTGTAAAACCTCGTTGAAATAGCCAGCCCTTGGGTCGCGGGAAGCGTATTAGTAAAGGTTAGTTGCAATTAAAAAAAATATATATCTAATGTTTTCTGACATACGTTTTGATTTTAAAGATTTAGAAGAAATTTACCTTACAATAGCACTGTAAGCTTTAAATGAATTTCCAGATGTCAGATATATTTCATTTTAATTTCGAAGGTACGAGTATGTGGCGGTTCAAGTACGATGCCAGATTAAAACGTTCTCATTACATAAAAAAATATGTTTGGTTATAATTTAAAAAAATCTAGGTCATCGTCTTTTTATTAAGAGACTGACATAAATGGTGTGCGAAGTTTAAAGTGCAAAACAAAACAAAATGATCTAATTATTAATAATATAATCTTTGTTATTGTTTGACTTGAAAATTGTGCATATTCACTTTTAATCATTAGAAAGCTGTTAGTTTAAAAGACAGATTATTTTTACTCTATCAAGATCTGTTACTTAAAAAAATATACTTCGTCAATAAATAATTATCAGATTTTGATCAATCTAATAAAGGGTTTGTCTATTATCAACCAAACTGATTCCGTTAATTAATTATTTATGTTTAGTCTATCGTTAGTTCAATCTGTGTAAAATGCAACATCTATGCCTCGTCTAGATAATTCATGATGTATAATCGGGATTATATTATACTAGTTTTTGACCACGATTTCGTCCGGCTTATCCCGATCCCGTAGAAATTTGAAGATAAACATTACCATAAAGATAAAGAAGTTTATTTCATTAACATTAAGAAACTTTACAATATCTAGAATTAACTTTAAGCAAAGATTTGCTTGTGTTAAATAATCCCGCTCTTCCGGTTTACAGTAACTGAACATAAAAATTATATTAAATTGTTATTCTAACAATTATTAAGAACTTAACGATAAGCATCCAAACCATCCTCACAAACTTTCGTAGTAGAAATTACTAGCATTTCCAAAACCTTAACTAAAATACTCAAACGTATGATTACCTCGTGAAGTATCTCAATATAGTGTGTTGTCAAATATTGAAGTAATAATGAAGTTAGTCGTAAGGTCTACTTTTTCTTCCACTCTTTAGAATTCCTTCAAACCTTTTTAGTTTCTCTAGCCCAATCTTTAATTCAGTCAATTGTTGATTCTTGTGATGCTTGCTACATGGATGCCACTGAGGAGCGCTTAAACAAGCTTGAACACTTGCAAGATATCTGTACATAAATAAATAAACAATGATACTGATATTGTATGGTTAATCAGTAGCTCACAAATACACAAGCCTCCGGGTAGCTAAGTATAAAAAATTGAGCAAGCATTGATAGTAGAGCGCTTGACCTTAGAGGCACGTCTGAATGTTTGGGCAATCATGTTCGCTCTAACATAGATTGTACTCCGCTGCCTGTATCCTACCACTTCTGTACTGGTCTTGAAGTCAATAAACTGAATAGGATCCATCCAGACATGAGAGCTACAACCTTCATTGATGACAAAACAATATCGCACCAAAAAAGGCGTATTGTAGCATTTAATATTTAGTATTTTAATATTTTGATAACGGAGTTACATCAATTTTTTACAATTGCTTTTAAAAACCAACCTTAAAGAAAAGAGACTGCTAAAAAATAAATAAATCAAGCATACAACATGTATGTAGATATATTTTGCGTGAGATAAGTGTTACATCAATCCTTATCTAAGATCCAGAGATAGTCAAATGAACTAAATAATAGATCAGCATAGATAATCATAACGATTGTCTATACACTTTATTAAGTTCATTTAGTTATCTAGCGGCAAAGAAAGCGCGCGGTGCATTCTTTAAAAATAAACGTTAAAAAAACTTTTTGTTTGTGCTGTTTATTTTATAATATAATGCAGTTCAGTGACAATGAAAAATCGTGAATATGTTAAAGAATAAAGTTTCAGGCCATTGTATTTGCCGAATATTGACGAAAGCCTATCGCATAGGGCTCTTTGGTATCTTCTTCGTTACCGGGTAAGTAAGACAGTATGCCCATACCTATCATCAAACAGTATACAGGTGGTAAAATTTATAATTTGATTTGAAGTATTTGATAGTACACTAGACCTTTGGTTTATTTAAGACAGGTCATGGAAGAGAAGGCGCGTGAACAATTTCTGTCCTGTCAAACTTGTTTCTTTTTGCAATAAACAAACAAACACGATTGCGTATTCCCATGAATATCCGTGACAATTCATAGAACGTGCTATGCCTGGCGCGTAGTAGACGTATCCCCTGCTACGATCACTATACAGGGTTATTAGAAAGTTAATTCTATTGTGTGTTTGTTATATTGTATACTAGCTTGTGGCAGCGGCTTCGCCCGCGTGGGAAGTTTTTCCCGTGTAAATCCCGATCCCGTGGGAATTTCGCAAAATCCTTTCTTAGCGGATGCCTACGTCATAACATCTACCTGCATGCCAAATTTCAGCCCGATCCGTCCAGTGGTTTGGGCTGTGCGTTGATAGATCACTATGTCAGTCAGTCAATCAGTCAGTCAGTCAATCAGTCAGTCAGTCACCTTTGAATTATATATATTTAGATTGTTTGTTCGTTATACTGTTCTTTTAGCGAGTTTCATTTAATACATGAATGAGGTAATTTCATAGCATTCGTAAAAGTACGAATTGGTTAAATATTAAAGTGGCTAAGTAAGCTGGTACCTAAGTGACGATGTGGTCGAAGATGGAGCACGCTTGCCTAGAAGTAACCTATTCACTCTTGACTTAAAGACTTGAATACGCTTGGGAAAGCATGTTAAACTGTTGGTCTCGGCTGTCATGCTAGGAAATCTGACTCCAGTTTGGGCCAGTTGTACTCTAATACCCATGCCTGATAGGCAGTTTCTCAATGTAAAATAAGTACTAGAACTTAGCTCTGCCGGAAGCTGATCGCAACACAATTGGCAAAAGACTAGACATATTGATTCTTTGCCGTTTACAATTGTACTAATGAAGAAAGACCGGTTTATTCTCAATTGGGCAGCCGCAATAAAATGCTTAACTAGAAATGAAATTCCGCAACTAATTACAAAGGGTAATGAGGTGCTAACACAAGTGTTATATTAATGACGGCAGTAGCTTTGCGTAATTGAACGGTATCGTCCAATCAATCGAGCGTGTGCCTTGCGCAAGCGCTGCGCCTCTGCAACCTGTCCGTCTGCCGAGCTCGGGTAGGCAGCGGTCGTATTCTGTAAAGCAGTTGTATTTGGAATGCCATAGCAATTTGGTTTGATGTTAACTTCGGTTGCTCAACGCAAGTCATTAGGAATGTCATGCTAATTTAGTTTAAAGCTTGCTTCTGACAGTAGTCAATGCAATTTATTATGTTCAACGCTTCTCTTGGCATTTGGCCTGATCTCGCGATCGTTTTCTTGTGCTGTAGTTATCTATTTCTTCGCCTGTTACGGTAGACAGCAATACAGATTTTGTCAACTGTGATTCGTGTCCGTTGCTGCTTTTTTGTGGAGTTTACACACGTGTTCATATGTAATCTACATCACATTCCGAACACATCTTCGTTACACAATAACCCTGCAGTTTAACGTAACCAGCAACCTGCCGATACAAACCGTAATAGTGGAGCAATGTGTAGTAATCCTTTAAGTTAAACAGACGTGTGGTCGTGCTCAGTATTCGGTGAATTATGATGAACTTGCGGTTCGAGAAATTTTGCAAGAATGTCGTATTTGATACCAATTATGTTGACATGTCGTATGTAGGTGGTTTTATCGTAAGTTGGTATTCATGTATTTGTGTTTTGTTTAACAATAGAAATTTGATGGCATCTAATATTAGTCAAGCAGGATCTAGACGAAGATCAGCTGACCCGTATAATTTTCAAGTTGTGTCATCAAAAACAATTCTGAATAATAGTTTTTTATAATAATATTTCAAATAAATACTTACTTTTTACTTAATCTAAAATATTATGAACATATAGGAGGTTAATATTACAAATCGGTGAGTGCTTTAACCAAGCGTTATAGTTTTCAAGACAGTAAACATCGTTTGTTATTGATTAAAAGCGATAAAATACAAGATTATTGTGTTCTTAGAAATTATCATCTAAATTAGATCTTGTCACGGAAACACCCAGAGAAATAGATGTTAAAGGCCGAATTTGAAATAATCTCACGTACCTGTGAGATTTGAAATTCTAGGTTAATTGTTTACTTGAGGTAGGTACAGTAGGGTAATATTCCCAAATTATACATGGAATTAATTGTATTTTCACAGGAGCGCATGTACGAATTGGAAAGGCGTGAAGCAGAACTGGCCCTGGAAGAAAAGAAACAGTTGGAAGCAAAGAGGACATTACTCCAAGAGGCGGCGAGGAAGCAGGACGAGCCTGTAGATGACAGCAAGCTTGTGGAAGCCATGTTTGACTTCTTGCCTGACTCCAGCAGTGAGGCACCTGCCCCGAAGGATACCTCAGTCTTTAGTGATCTGCCACAGCAAAGGGCTGATCAGCAAGAGGTAATTTTTATTTGTTAACATCTGACTACATCCACAGCTTTTAAAACAATTCTTCAAGAAAAGTTTTATAAAAGTATCTAAGGATGCTCAAAGAGTAAATGAGATTAAGTTTGGAACTTTTACTTTATTAGCATTATAAAATAGCATAAATATTCACTTTGAACCTGTTCACCTGTATCGTTTGTTTCTTGTACAATAAACCATTAGCTCCTGTAGATGCATTCCAATAATTCGCAAAAGGAATAATCAAATATGACATTGGATACATGATGAATTGATTTATTTATGGCATTTATTTTCTTGATGAGTTTAGGTGTGTGAAATAATAATAACTTTATTACACTATGGAAATCACAGGCCGTGCCTAAAAACTTTCTTCTTTTTTTTTTTTTTTTTTTTTTTTTTTCTTTTTTTTTTTCTTTTTTCTTTTTCTTTCTACCTATTTCAAATTATCATAAAATAATCATCAAATGTTCTTTTTACGATTTTTTATATATTTTTGGCTATTTTACTATTTTGCTACTTAATAGATAATGGTGGTAACACATTGTTAGAAACACATAGATAGATGGAATTGTGTTTACGAAGAAGATAATTATGCCAAAAACCACAAAGAAGATAGAATTACTGTAAACTTTATCGGAGAAAGTTACATTTAAATATGTTAATTGCCAAGTTCTACGTCACTCTTGTTTTATCTCTGATTTTTATCGAATCATTCACGAACTCATTGATATTCATCTTCTCGACGTTCATTACCTGCTACTTTATTCAGTAAATAATATTTCTTATCAATATCAATGGTATCTGCATTACATATATTATCTTGTTACCTAAATTCTTTGTACTCTTTTGTTGGCATTTCACCAAGATAATGGACATTCGCTTTTATCTTTCTCTAATAGCCGACATTTAAACTGTAATCGTAGCGTTAGCTTATTTTCTCCTATAGGATTTGGTAACAGATCTACAGGTACCCATGTATTTCAACACTTTTTAAGAAAATTGCGCAGACGGAGTAGTAAGTATTTAGAAAAAATATAAGGAGAAGGTGTGCAAAAAGCGTATATTTTTATAGAAGAATGCATTCGAAATCATTGAAATGATGGTCGAATGTCGACCTTAGTACCTATACTACCATCATAGTACGTATTTAATATCATATATTTTCAAAAAGTCAATACTAATGTAATTCAAGAGTACTTATTTATTTATTTATTTATTTATTATATACTTTATTGTACACCTTACAATACATTTAAAGATACAAATAATAAAACTAGTGTACAATGGGCGGTCTTATCGCACAGGGCAATCTCTTACAGACAACCTTTGGATGGATAGAAATGAAAGGAGACAGATTTAGGGCTGTCAGTGTACAACATCATACTAATTAAACATAATAATATAAAATACATACCATATATATGAATATAATATATACTAATACATATCAAAATCATAATAGAGAAAGGAGGGGAAAAATTAAATTATAGTGAGAGGTAGTGCTCTTTCACCATTTTTTGAAAGTAGGTAATGTTTGAGCACGCCTCACATCTATGGGCAATGCATTCCATAAACGGGCTGCTTGGATAGTGAAAGATTTATCGAAGAAAGAAGTGGAATGCATACGGATACTTAACTCTAAATTTTCCGATGATCTCAAGGACCTTGAATGTGTGTCACAGAGAAACCGAAAACGGTCTTTAAGATAAAAAGGAGTTAAAGGATTAAATAAGACATTATAAAGCAGAGAAAGTAAATGAACATTCCGGCGAAACCTAATAGGAAGCCATTTGAGCTTAGTACGAAATTCAGAAACATGGTCATATTTGCGCAAGCCAAATATAAACCTAATACAGAGATTTTGAAGTCACTCTAGCTTGTCAAATTGGTCTTGGGTCAAATCAAGATAGCTGGCATCAGCATAGTCCAAGATAGGAAGAAGAAGAGACTGTGCAATTGCAATTTTAGTGGTGTTGGGAAGAAAATTACGAAGCCGTCTCAGGGAGCCTGCAGAAGCAAACAGTTTACGACTGACTTCCTGCAGTTGCTTCGTCCAAGACAGAGTTTTGTCGATGTATATCCCCAAGTTTTTCACGGCGTGACTGAACGGAATGACGGTGTTATTAAATGAAACTTCGGGAAGTGTCGACCAGTCGATCTTAGAGATAGTCCGGGAGCTACCAACAACAATTACTTGGGTTTTGGCGGGATTAATTTTCAGTCCGAACTCAGTGCTCCAATCACTAATCCGAGCGAGGTCCCCATTAATTGTCCCAATGGCATCAGATAATTCGACGAGGGGTGCTTGCGTGTAAATTTGCAAATCATCAGCATACAAGTGGTAGAAGGAAGATAGTCGTTGAGTGATAGCATTAATAAAAAGTACGAAAAGTAAAGGAGATAAAACGCCACCCTGCGGCACACCGGCAGAGGTGTCACACCAAGAAGAGAAAGAATCCTCCATGCAAATACGCTGCCGGCGACCAAACAGGTAACTACGAAACCAGTCAATTACCGAAGGAGATATGTTAAAAGAGCATAGAACGCCAAGCAGAATGTCGAAGTCAACTGTATTAAAAGCATTGCTAAAGTCAAGTAGTGCGAGTACCGTTAACTTCCCCATCTCCATGCCTGACCTTATATCATCCGTAATATGAACGAGTGCTGAGGTAGTGCTGTGACCAGGTCGAAAACCAGATTGGAAGGGATTTAAAAGATTATGTTTTGAAAGGAAGGCGCTGAGTTGTTGATGTACAAGTTTTTCAAGGACTTTGGATAGAAAAGGAAGAATGGAAATGGGTCGGTAGTCAGAGAAAGATGCGGGATGCGATTTCTTAGGTAACGGGATAACTTGAGCGTCTTTCCAAGCTTGTGGAAAGATACTACTAGAAATAGAGAAGTTACTTACTTACTCACTTATGTATTCTTAGCCGTATGGTTCCTTAATATATCTATTCTTATTCCAGTTATGTTATTTTTTCTGATTAGACGTTTTGGCTATTGATGAGTTTGAATAAAATTAAAAAATAAAATTCTATTTAAATCCAGATGGTAACACCAATGCAAACCACATCAGAAGACGAAGAAGATTTGTCGGAATTCAAGTTCCAGAAGTTCGCAGCTACTTATTTCCAAGGCAACGTCACTCATCAATATTCGAGGAAGCCGCTCAAGCATCCATTATTGCCTCTACATACGCAAGGAGATCAACTGGTAAGACTTTCTTCCATAAATTAACACTTATTTTATATATGATAAACAAGGCACCAATTACGAAAATATTTTGTTTCGTATAATGATAAAATAATTTCGCAATTAATTTAATCGTCTGATCAATTTAGGTAGGAATGTCATTATGCAACTCTTACCTGATTTAAAACTCTTTTCAGGCGGCGCAAGCGCTATGGATCACAATACTCCGGTTCACTGGAGACCTACCTGAACCAAGGTACCACACAATGGACCGGGACAACACCTCAGTCATGTCCAAAGTCACAGCTACCCTCGGCAGGAACTTCATCCGGTCCAAGGAGTTCCAGGAAGCTCAGATGATGGGCGTGGACCCTGATGCGTATCTGAACAAACAGAAGCCGAGGTCTATCAGACACAAGCTTGTCTCTCTGACGCTAAAGAGAAAAAACAAGCTTGGAGAAGACGTGAGGAGAAAGTTGCAGGTTGGTTTCATTATTAATATTCTCCACTCCTACTGAATTCTTATGGTTCAAATACCAATAAATTTCATGTTGTTTTCTCCAGGATGAGGAGTACACAGCAGACAGCTATCAGTCCTGGTTAGAATCTCGCCCAACATCAAATCTAGAAAAATTACATTTCATTATTGGGCACGGTATTCTGCGGGCTGAGTTGAGAGACGAAATATATTGTCAGATCTGTAAACAACTGACAAATAATCCCTCGAAGTCTTCACATGCAAGAGGATGGATTTTACTTTCGTTGTGTGTTGGATGCTTTGCTCCTAGCGAAAAATTCGTCAATTATCTACGGGCTTTCATCAGAGAGGGCCCTCCCGGCTATGCTCCATACTGTGAAGATCGTTTGAAACGCACATTCAACAATGGGACTAGAAATCAGCCACCCTCGTGGTTAGAACTTCAAGCAACAAAGTCTAAAAAGCCTATAATGTTACCCATAACGTTCATGGATGGCAACACGAAGACCTTGTTGGCAGACTCGGCAACAACAGCGAGAGAACTGTGTAATCAGCTATCGGATAAAATAGGTCTTAGAGACCAGTTTGGTTTCTCTCTATACATTGCCCTGTTTGATAAGGTCAGCTCACTTGGTAGTGGAGGAGATCACGTTATGGATGCAATATCACAATGTGAACAGTATGCAAAAGAACAAGGTGCTCAAGAAAGAAATGCGCCATGGAGGTTGTTCTTTAGGAAAGAGATATTCGCTCCATGGCACGATCCTACAGAAGATCAGGTGGCTACTAATCTTATTTATCAGCAAGTGGTCAGAGGTGTTAAATTCGGTGAATATAGATGTGATAAAGAAGAAGACTTAGCTATGATAGCCGCTCAACAGTATTACATCGAGTACGGTCAAGACATGAACACTGAACGACTGTATACGTTACTGCCGAATTACATACCAGATTATTGTCTAACTGGTGTTGAAAAGGCGGTTGATCGGTGGGGTGCTCTAGTGGTGCAAGCGTATAAAAAGAGTTATTATGTGAAAGAAAAAGTTCCTGCTTATAGAGTGAAAGAAGACGTAGTGAGTTATGCAAAGTTCAAGTGGCCACTTTTATTCTCTAGATTCTACGAAGCTTACAGAAACTCTGGGCCAAACCTACCCAAAAATGATGTTATAATAGCAGTGAATTGGACCGGTGTGTATGTCGTGGATGATCAAGAACAAGTGTTGTTAGAATTGTCTTTCCCTGAAATAACTACAGTTTCCAGTCAAAAAACAAACAAAGTGTTCACACAGACTTTCAGTCTCTCGACCGTTCGTGGTGAAGAGTTTACATTCCAAAGTCCTAACGCTGAAGACATTCGCGATCTCGTGGTTTACTTCTTAGAAGGTCTGAAGAAGCGATCAAAGTTTGTTATAGCTCTACAAGATTACAAGGCACCTGGCGAGGGCTCTAGTTTCTTAACATTCAATAAAGGAGATCTGATTATTTTAGAAGAAGACAGTACAGGGGAGTCTGTGTTGAATAATGGTTGGTGCATCGGTCGCTGTGAGAGGACAATGGAAAGGGGTGACTTTCCGGCCGAAACCGTCTATGTACTGCCAGCACTCACTAAACCACCTCCAGATATATTGACTCTGTTCTGTCAAGAAGGAGCTTCCCATGGCCGCAGAGCTCCTACCGCTACATACAACGGGACGGAAGTAAAAGATAAGCCCCACACTTTGTTAGAATACGCTATGGATCATTTCCGGCTGCCACCGAAACGTACTGTATCCAAGGCGCTCACACTTTCCACCGCCAAGAGGGGAGGAACTGAGGAATTGTGGCGGCACTCAAGAGAGCCAGTAAAGCAGCCGTTATTGAAGAAACTACAAGCAAAAGAAGAACTAGCTGAAGAGGCATGTTTCGCTTTCACTGCCATTCTCAAGTACATGGGTGACCTGCCTTCGAAGCGTCCTCGCATCGGGAATGAGTACACAGATCACATTTTTGACGGACCGCTAAAACACGAAATCTTGCGGGATGAAATATATTGCCAAGTAATGAAACAGCTGACTGATAACCGAAACAGAATGTCGGAAGAACGCGGCTGGGAGTTGATGTGGCTGGCCACAGGTTTGTTTGCATGTAGTCAAGGGTTGCTTAGAGAATTAACGCTGTTCTTGAGGACTAGGAGATATCCAATAGCCCAAGACTCCCTCCAAAGACTTCAAAAGACTTTAAGGAATGGGCAGAGGAAGTATCCGCCACACCAGGTGGAGGTGGAAGCTATTCAACATAAGACTACTCAAATATTCCATAAGGTTTACTTCCCTGATGACACAGATGAAGCATTCGAAGTAGACTCATCAACCAGAGCAAAGGACTTCTGTCAAAATATAGCTCAGAGACTGAATCTCAGATCTAGTGAAGGCTTTAGTTTATTCGTTAAGATAGCAGATAAGGTGATATCGGTCCCGGAGGGCGACTTCTTCTTCGACTTCGTGCGCCACCTTACGGACTGGATCAAGAAGGCGCGACCTACGCGTGACGGCATCACTCCACAGTTCACTTACCAGGTAAGACAGGCAACTAGATCTTGCTGGTTGACCCTCAAATCTTCCGTAGATCTTCTTTTGATTATATTCAAGTTGATATTAAAACTGCAGAAGATATAATTTCGATAAAATAATTGAGCCTGATATTCGACGTCTGATGAGGAAAAGAATGGAAGGAAGTTTCCGACTTCTACTTACTAAAAACACCCACTTTGCTCCTTCAGTTGCGCTTGCGTTCCAGGGCCGCAGTATCTCGTTAGAATATTCCCGCAACCCTGGCTTGATCACCTGGTTTTCCATTTTTGACTTATCAGATGAAATTAATTTTCCTTTCACTTTACGACACGTATAGATAACTCATGATTCTATAATAACCAACTGAAAATGGAATCCTCTCTTCTCAGGTGTTCTTCATGAAAAAGCTGTGGACGAACACAGTTCCTGGTAAGGACCGGGCGGCGGACGTGATCTTCCATTTCCACCAGGAGCTCCCCAAGCTGCTGCGCGGGTACCACCGCTGTGGAAGGGACGAGGCAGCGCGGCTCGCTGCGCTGGCTTACCGCGCCAGGTTCGGGGATAACAAGCAGGAGCTGCAGGCGATACCGTACGTAGATTGTATACAATATGTTATGAGAAACTGAGTAGTTACGTCTAATCGGAGGCATTATAAATACGTATGTGGATTATGATCCTGATTGTTCAATTTGTTACGACTCGACTCAACTTGGCCGAAATTAAACCATAAGGCTGCGTTTCCACCAGATATGTACGGGGATGCGTAGCGAGGGATGTGTTTGTAAAGAACCAATAGAATCGCTTTATTTACCTCGCCTCGGTCAGCACAGCTCTGGTGGAAACGGCTCAGCGGAGCTAGATTTTTGCGCATACAAAACAAGCGAGGGATGTGTGCGAGAGATGTGTTGCGAGGGATGTGTGTTGAAAAGGATATGTTGCGAGGTTTGTGCATCCTCGCACCACACATTAATGCGCATTTTCACAGCTCCGCTACACATCCTCGTAGGCACATTTTTCATCGTACAGCTGTGGTGGAAACTCCCACACATTTTCACAGCACAGCTAAACATCCTCGTACGACACATTTCCATCGCACATCTCTGGTGGAAACGCAAACTAGTTCATAAAAAAAATTGTTGACCGTTATTTTCAAAACATTCGCTTTCTGCAATCTATAATCTCTCCATATAAACTGTGGTTCAGTGGTTGTACCAAATTTCACACTCCTTCATTTTTCTTCACGTAATTTTTGCAACAAGTGTTTGTGTTTGAATATTCCCTTTTTAATCATTAAACACAATGAGGTATTTCCAGTTATATAAACTTCAGTTCGACATTATCTCTGCAAAAGAAATCAATATATTATCTATTATATTGATTTTATATTTGATTGTTATTATCTAACAAAATTATAAGAAACAAAGATTAAATCAAAGACCCTTCTTTTTTTGAAAGATTTACATCAAGATTGTAGAGATATGGAAAATATGCTGGTATATCATGGTTTTCTAATTCTTCCAGGCAAATGCTTCGTGAGCTAATTCCAGCAGACCTGATAAAGCTGCAGAGTTCCGCTGACTGGAAGCGAGCTATTGTGGCGTCATATAACACGGATGCTGGGATGACGCCTGAAGACGCCAAGATCACCTTCCTGAAGGTCATTTATCGCTGGCCTACGTTTGGGTCCGCCTTCTTTGAGGTCAAGCAGACCACGGAACCAAATTATCCTGAGCTGTTGCTGATCGCTATTAATAAGCATGGAGTTAGCTTGATACATCCGCAGTCGAAGGTGAGAATTTCCGATTGTTTTTAATAATTGTTTGGACAACTTGTGATGAAAATAGGTACAACAGAAAAGATTGTGAATAATAGCGTGAGGGTTGACGAAGTCGAGATTAGAGGAGAAAATAAAAATTAAAAATGATGTCCAACATCATTTTCTATCAATGTGATCGGGGCACACCAAAACTAATCTTTATGAGAAAATACTTCTTTGAAAATGTTGGAATTAGTAAATTGTATTCATCCAACACCTATTCTATTTCAGAGTACCTATTATTTTTCAATCAAAAAAAAAAACCGACTTACCATTTCCCGTTTTATTTTTCCAGGACATCCTAGTAACGCACCCGTTCACGAGAATATCAAACTGGTCGTCTGGCAACACTTACTTCCACATGACGATTGGCAACCTCGTGCGGGGGTCTAAGTTGCTGTGTGAGACCTCCTTGGGGTACAAGATGGACGACCTCCTGACGTCATACATCTCGCTTATGCTCACAAATATGAACAAGCAGCGTTCCGTCCGCGTCAAATAACCCCGCGGTAGCATGACAGCTGTCATTGTAGTCAAACATTGCGAATATAGACACAATTTATTTTTTATCCGCTTACCGTTAAGTTCGCACGCTTCCCAGCGGTATATTTAACTTAACATAAGATTTAGCATTTACATGCAGTCAGAACGAAAGCTTATTATTAATGTTTTGCGTATAGTGTGCCTGGTATATTTTGACCTTTTAAGGCACTGCTTGCAAGGTTAACCTCTCAAGGACCGCCATTATTTACGTCAAATATTAGTTGAGCCCCGCTGGCACACAAATTTTGTTTGTAGCAAACTTGTTTACTGGCACGTTTTTGTGCCGCTGGGGCTCTAGAGGTTAAAAGTAACAATGTAGAGTTCACCGTTAGTTCCTTACTACGTCAACGGTTAAGATATTATGGGCACACTGTATTTCCATCGCAATGCGCTGTATCATTGTAGATAAAATTAATTGCACAATTTTTGTGGTCGCATATTAGTTTCGTTCGTGTAAAACAAAATCTACTGTAGATTAAATGTATCCGTCCATAAATTAAAATCGAAATATAATAATATCTAAATATTAAACGATGTTACTGGTAATCCAAATCCCTTCTGTTATATGTAGTTAGTAAGTACAACGACCTAAGTTTAGGTATTTGTCTACGTACTCTCCAGTGGAAATGGCTAACTAAAATACGTATCTTCTAAAATCTAATTATGAAATAAATTTTTTATTACATTTTATTTCACTGGAAAATACTTTTTTAATTTTTTGTCATATTTATTGTTTTTAAACTTTTAATATTAAATAAAAGCTGTCAAAAAGATCTGTTAAAATATTTATATTTAGGTGTTCGGTCAGATAACATGGTATGAAATGAAATTAGCATCACATTGCCTTAAAAAGTGCCTAGCTTAAAGACCTATTCGCAGAATAGGAATGTATATGCAAAGTTCAGAAAATTAGATATGTTTATTCGTGAATTAGTTTTAGCACTGTTTATATTACCGGAATAATATAATAAAATAAATAAAAGTGTATTGAAAGAAATCAAAGAACTCGACATCTGCAGCATTAAATGCACGGTTTTTATAGATAGAAATATTTAAATAAAAATGTAACCGTTTCACATCAACCAACAAGAGATTGTTAAAAGTCGATAAAATAAAATATCGATAAAAATCGAGCAATAAATTGGTGTAAGTCGTATTGAATTTAGGTGTTTATATATTTATAAAAATAACCGTTTAGCATAACGTATATATATAATACATAGGTAACATCAATGTATTTATTAAATAGGTAAAGGAATTTATTCTAAGTATTGTGTAAAATTGATTGTCAGTTTTATGCCATGAGTCCGGTGACAATTAAATTATGTTTGTTTTATTAATATCGCTTTAAAGTAAAAACTTGCATTTGTGAGTGGTTGTAAACATGAGTCACAATGATAATAAGAGTGTTTTATTTCATTTCCCCGTTCCATCATCGGATTACAAGACCAACGGCGATGCGCCATCAGTAGGTAGTGATGGTGGACATCCCCGCCATACCTCCGCGCTCCGCACTAAATACAAATACAATACAAATACAAATATTTTTATTGACATCAATTTAATGATACACTGAAGATTGTAACCCTTTTTTTTCTGGTTGGGAAAATTATCGAATGACTTCTCCCGCTCTGGGTGGAGCGGAAGTGAGTGTCAGACTTGTATTGACTGAAAACCCACCCTGTTCCTTCAGCTGCCCTTAAGTTCCGGGGCCGCGGTATCTCTTTAGAACATTCTCGGCAGGCAATGGCCTGATGGAGTCGCGTCACTGGTCCTGACAGCTTTTTGAGGCGCACGTGGAACACTACGCGCCGCCGACCCGGGCCTGGTCCTTACCGGACGGTGAGCTATCCGTGCTCGCCGTCCGCAAGCCCGCGCCTACGGTGGCCGGCAAAGCGTCAATAGTCTAATGGATAAGGTGTCGGACTTGTGATCAAGAGTTCGCAGGTTCGAATCCCACCCATTACACTATTGCCGTGAACCCACTCCAGACACAAGCATATTTAGCTTAGTTGGAGGGGTTAACAAGATTGCTAGTAATGTGAATTCTACCCACATTGTTAGTAATCTTTATAAAAAAAAAAATCTTCTGCATAAACTTGTGTTCCTTTCGTTTTCTTGGCACAGACTTCTTTATTTGACGATGCCTTCCTTTTACGACTTACGTCAGTTAATATACTTGGTGAGGAAGGTCCGGCTATATCCTCAGGAGAAGACATAATTATCACTACATATAATTATATTTAATATTGCCATTACAAATATTACCACCGATCATAATAATAAATGTAGGAAATCACTAGCAGTCTCCCGTAGCGCTAATGACGTCACCGCTTGACGTCTATTCCCGACTGTGGCGTACAGGTTACTGTTTGTACGCTTTTGC
Source organism: Tholera decimalis (assembly GCA_943138885.2). NCBI lineage: Eukaryota > Metazoa > Arthropoda > Insecta > Lepidoptera > Noctuidae > Tholera > Tholera decimalis. The sequence continues at coordinate 10,514,711 of OW964553.2, read as the reverse complement.
GTAGCGTAGTGAGATTGGACAGCAAACTATCGATCTATGGATATCAATTAAGTTTTTTTTCACAATTTTATGAATATTATGCATAAGGAATATTCAGATACGAATAGTTGGCATTAAAAAATAATTGTCAAGTAATAATAAGCTACTTTTAATAAAATATTTCATCAATTTTAAATAAAAGTTACCTTACTTACCCATCACTAGCTGTCGTGTCTTGACGACTGTGGCGTGAGGAAGAACACTTTTTTAAGGATTTCGATTTGTGATGTGTTTTCTAGAAAAATGTAAGTTATGGATATATCTTTGTACCATTTTACAATATTTCATTAATGTAGTTTTAAATAATAGGAAAAAGAAACACAGAAAACTTAATTTAGTATATTTATTTTGTACTTAAAAAAATCCGTTTTCTTGTCGGCTGTAGACGACGGTGGCATGTTTGGCACGTTTTCGTTTGTCGGCTATATCCGACCGTGGCGTTCAATAGGTTAAAGTCAGAAGTTTTTGAGAGTATGTTACTTCGAGATAATCGTGCTTCATCTTCGACTAATTGCCGTTTAGCATCAGATGAGATGGTGGTGAAAAGCGTACCCATCAACAAATAAATAATAATTGCGGCGCGTCTTGCGGTGCGGCGGGCGGCGCGAATTGCGTTGGTATGCCACAGCTCGACTAGCTGCGACCGCGGCGGCGACAGCGGTGGACGTATTTAGAGAACGGCTAAACTATTAAAATAGCCCTAACAAAAGTGGCACGGTATTGCCTTGAAACAAATGCGTTCTTAGTTCAAGATTCATTAAATCACAGAACAGATAAAAGATAAATAAAATAAATAAAAGTAATAAATAAAAAAAATAAAAATAAAAGATAAATTATTCATCTATTCCGTGCATTAAATCAAGAAAAAAACTACCAAAAAATTAAACCGACTCCCAAAAAACACTGCAAAGTGAAAAATAACTTTAATTTCGGTAGTCGGTGTCTTAAGTTTTGTATTTTCCAGGGATGGGCCGAAATTCGGTTCACATTCGGTTCAACCGAATTTCGGCAGCTTGAACCGAACTTCGGCATTCGGCCGAAATTACTTGCACTATTTTGACTAAAATTTTATAGAATTAGAATAGCATTACTGTTATAAAATTATGTCTTTTTGAGTAAAAGACATAATTTTATAACAGTAATGCTATTCTCATGGTCATATATCTCTCTCATGGTCATTTATTTTAGTTACGAACATGGTAAATGTAAATTATGTCAAGTAGTTATAAGTTTTTTGGAAATAAACATATTATTGTTATATTATATTAGCAACGAATCTTAAATTAAATCGGTTCTTCTTATTAGTCTTGATAATCTGTGCCTAATTAATTTGACATAATAATGAGACATACTATTACAAAAATTAAATAAACTTATTATTCTTCTAACAAACATCTGGATTACAATACGTAAATTGAATTAAAAAATCACGTTTTTTATTCATTAACTAAAGGGTACTTATTTTTCATATTAACAAGCTTTTCTCATCTATCTACTCACTCATATTTAAAATTTACTAGAGGCAGGCTATGGTGCAAAAACACCAAAAACTCTGCCTTATCTGGCAGAAGTTTGTTACGTTTTTTTTTTCGTATGTACGTTTCCTGCCTACGATAAAAGTTACTCAGAACATACAGAGCTTCCAGGAGACGATAAATATATTCGAGATTGAAGTAAATGCGTAAACAAGTCACGACGTGTCGCTCTCGAGAAAGCGCGCGAAATTGAACCGAAATTCGGCCGAACTTCGGCCGAACTTTTCATTTTAACCGAATGTTCGGCCGAAGTTCGGATTCGGTTCAAACCACATTCGGCCCATCTCTAGTATTTTCGTTTTTGGCACCGACTTCCGAAATTAAAGTTATTTTTCACTTTCCAGTGTTTTTTGGGAGTCAGTTTAATTTTTTGGTAAAAAGTTTTTATTTCACACTTTTTAGTTGGTCGATTTTTAATTTACCTAGTTACAAGAGCCTAAATGTCAACTACTTATATTCATTTACAAAATATTGCTTTTCCCAATGTTGGGCCGTTAATTGTTGAGGGAGTTCTCCTGGTACTTCACCATCAGCTTCACTTCACCATATGCATTGTGACGAGCACATTGTGCTTAATAACCACATTCAAGTAATCGAAGCGGAACACATGAAATACTTATATATTGAGTAGTTCCAGTGGCCATCTGTGGTCTTCATCATCAGGTCCACTTCACAAATTGTGCTTTTCGAATGCAACTACACAAGTTACTATAAAAAATACTCAAATCACTATAGGTGTGCCTATAATATTTGAAGAGTTCCCTCGATTTCTCCAAGATCCCATCATCAGATCCTGACTTGGTGACAATGGGACCAATTTCGAAGTATACCCTTTCATCAGGTGAAGTGGTCCAACATTCTCTCTGAGGCTTATGGGTTGGAGTGCGGGATGAGGCAGGGGGGGTTGACCTCACCCAGGCTCTTCAACCTTTATGTGAATGACCTCATAGTCGAGCTCAGCAGTATGCGTGTGGGCTGTCGGGTGGGTGGTGTTAATATTAACAGCATCAGCTATGCAGACGACATGGTACTGCTGGGCCCGACTGCAGGTTCTATTGGAGAGATGTTGAAAGTTTGTGAGGACTACGCGGCTAGGCATGGGCTCGTGTAGAGCATGGAATATTGGAACCTTTTCCCAATACCGGTTTTGTTTCGATATTCATTTTTTAATATCGGTATTCCGGTATTTCGATATTTTTCCGATATTATGGAAATAAAATGATCAAATTCGTTTTTAACGTTGTAAGGGTCCAAATATTAGAATTTTAGAGACTGTATCAAAGTGTGCTATGGAACCATTATCAATTTAAAAAAAAATTCACCTTCATTTATTATTACAAATATTTTATTGCAATCTTATATCAATTCAAATTAAAAGTATAATACACAAAAAATATCAGTTTCTTAACATACTCTGCTATGTTATTAAATAAAAAAATCAACACAAGTTATTTGAATAAGTAATAGAGTAACATAATATACAACGTTTAATAGAATAAACGCAATTCCTGAAAGCAGTTGGTTCAGGTTTTTGGTTCTGAATCGATTCCGTCATAAAAAATAGGTGTTAATTTTGACGGAAAAATCTTTCATTTAACTTAAAATGCAAACACGGTACATATAATACAATCCTTAATTCAAGGAAATGCGCTCGTGTGCGTGTCGGCTGCTAACATTGCATGAGTGTATGCGTCTGCGTAAGGATATTGTATGATGCACATACGTTTTGCGTTTAGTAAGGATAACTATTTTATAAAAAATGTCTAGGTTTTGTTTCAATTTATTTAGTTACGGACGTTATTTTACACTTATAATTTAATATTAAATTGGGGTGTCTGAGATATTGCGCTTAATCTGTTACACATTGTATTAGTAAATATTACGATAATCGCAAAGAACTAGATATTCAATTGGAGGGGTCACAGTCATCTTATGGCTTTAAAGACGAAGACTACGGCAATTCACGAGATCGCTATTGCTGAAATATGGAACGTCAGTTTTAGAATTTCACATGTATGAGGGCCTTAAGGCCCTTTGCAGACTAGACTTGAACAAAGTCAGTGGGCTGGACAGAATACCTGCTCGAGTCTTAAAAAGTTGTGCTCTGGAGTTGTCACATCTATCACGCTCTTAAAATTAGAATGGTGCCAGGAAATTACTGGATTAGACAAAGACCTTATTGACAGATGTCATAATCTGCTGCAGTGTCCTTCGTCGGGATACAAAATTAATAACGCGGCTTTTAAAGAGTATGCTCTAGACACAGCACGTAAGCATGTTGCTACCTATCCATGGTACAACCTGCCCTCGTCTGTACATAAGGTCCTCATTCATGGTCCGGAAGTAATTGACCATGCATTATTGTCAATAGGTGAGCTTTCGGAAGAGGCCGCCGAATCTTACCATAAGTTAGTTAAACAGTTTAGGCGTGATAACACGAGGAAAATGTCCCGGGTTGTCACAAACACATAGACTTCTTCTTAATTCGGATCCTTATATTTCTAGTTTAAGAAGGTTACCACGGAAGAAGAAGTCTATTCTATCTAAAGAGGTGTTGAATTTGTTGTCGGTATAGAATAAAATGTAGGTATATAGTTAAATAATGAACACTTGATTATTTTAGATACAGCTCCTTTTATGTAGCTAATATATTTTTGTCCATTTCTGTGTTTGTAGTTAGGTAATAATTAGGTATTTACTTTATTTTTACTATAAAAATGTAAATATTTAAGTTTATTAGTTATTAAGTTGCAATTCTTTTCTTGGCACGTCCGAACTTTGACAGTTAGTAGAGGCCATCTTGTTGAAGCTACATCTGTCAAATTAGTTGTCATTTATTTATTCTGTTTTGCCAAATCATCATGGATAGCTATAGCATTCAACAACACGTGCAAATGATAAAATTGTTTTATCAAAATCAGTGTTCTGTTCGGTAAACGCTCCGCGCGCTTCGCCCATTTTACTGTCGCCATAATCGTCCCACCGAGAGGACTATTCGTCGTGTGGTGGATAAATTTGAGTCCACTGGTTCGGTAAATGATCGACCAACACCCGTACGTCAACGAAACGCAAGGTCTGCCGAAAACATCGCCGCTTCGTGAGAGTGTGCAGGAGAATCCGAGGCAGTCCATTTCGCGTCGCTCACAAGAACTCGGCCTTTCACAGACCACAACTTGGCGAATTTTGCGTCGTGACTTGGGCCTGCACCTGCATAAAGTTCAACTGGTCCAGGTGCTGAAGGTTAAGGACCATAGACAACGACGTGTGTTCGCTGAATGGGCTGTGGAGCATTTGGCAACAGACCCTAATTTTCATCGGAAAATCATCATCACCGATATCATGTGATTTGACCCCATTAGACTTCTTTTAGTGGGATTTTCTTATGTCACAGGTCTATGTAAATAAGCCACAAACCAAAATGGCCCTAAAATCCAACATAACCAATGCTATCGGTCTAATTCATCCTTGTTTATGCGTTAAAGTAATGGAAAATTTTACATTTCGGATGCGCGCCACCCAGAGAAGCCACGGCGGACATTTGAACGATGTTATATTCCACACATAATGGCATTCATAGGCCTTTCAAACGAAAAAAAATTTGGATAATATCTCACACGCACTTTCTTTTATTTAAATTTATAAAGATAGGACACGCTTAATGAAAGACCCTGTATTTTAGTATGTATTTCGTCAAGTATAATAACTGCATTATTTTTCGAATAAAATAGTTTTATAACATTAATTCGCTTATTTTCATTTTATTATAACGTAAAGTATTACAAAAAAAATAATAATAATAATTAGTATTAATAACGACAGTAATTACCTTCGCGAAACCCTATGACCGCCTCTCTTAGGGCGCGGAACCACTGTGCATCGTGTTGATATTGTCGTCTTCCATATAACCGCGAACTGTCGTAGCGACATGTGGCCTGACATTATCGTGCATGAGTACGAATTCTTCCTCCATAAGCCATCAAATCAGCCTAACGTGGTGTTCGAGAACTTCTTCCACGTAATCCTCTCGATCTAGGACCAGTATTGGCCCCAGTCGGCTAATCTTAAGTTTATGTTCACACCCACCTTAGCCTTAACATATATAAGAAAAACTAATGAAGGAATGAATCAAAACAAGGAGGCACTCAGGCGCAAAGTAGGTACTTTAAGTGCTTAGGTTTGAAATTAAATGATGAATTCTGAAAAAAATAAAAAATTTAGCATTAAATAGCGATGCTAAAGGCGCCACCCGCTTCGCTTAGGAGGTGTTATAACCTGCTAAGCGAAGCACGTGTTATTCGAAAATATAAATCATGCACCCACGGCCTTATCGGTCGCCACATGAACTTACATTATGTGATGATAATGCATCACATAATGTAAGTTCATGTGGCGACCTAACATAAGTCAGAGAAAATATGTAGGGTAGACCGAGGCAAATCAGATCAGTAGGTAGTCGATTCAGATCACTATAATAAATCAAACGATATTTGATACATAGCGATTGTCTGAATGTGTTTTGGAACAGTAGTCTCTGTGTTGGAAAATTGCAAAGTGAGGCGCTACCATTGACATAATTATGTAAATCAGTGGGCGCTACTGTAGTTGGATTTAGTTCATCGTATTATGACGAATATTGTTCGATTTCTAAGATTTCTTGTGGTGATCAAAATCGCCCACTGACCCGATTCACCTTTATTTACCCTACATTAAAAAATAATTTTTAGGTATCCCAAAATATACGGAGTTGTAATTTATGTTGTTTTACAGACTAAAACGATTAAAACTCCGCAAGAAAAATGGTACCTAAATGAAAATGATAGACCAAGACACACTTATTACGTGTGACGTCACGGAGTTTCAGCAGTTGACAATTAGAAACCACACCATAGTTGCACTATCTAATAAAACGGTGTTTTGCAAGACAGAGGTCCTATCTTTGTCTCGACTTCAAAGTGTAACTTCGCTATTTATCTCCAGATAGCTTTTATTTTTCGCAGTTTATAATAAACTAGCGACCCGGCCCGGCTTCGCTCGGGTAATAAAGTTTATATTTGCTTATATATGATTTTGCTTAATCAATTTCTCGTCCGGTAATTTGCCACACTCATATATCGGCGATAACTCATAAGATATTCGTTTTATTGATATAGTGTAAAAAGCAATTTTGATCTACATTAAATCCTCAACATATCTGACATATTTAATTGTATAAAGAATAATACTGTACTGTTAAAAAAAGATTCGTAAATAACACATCATTTTAATGTAATTTGTAAAAGAAAAAATTGTTATTGTGGATTATTCTTGGGAGATAGACAAAACTCACCGGTGACTTTTTTGTAGATCTATAAAAAAGAAACAATCCCACGATACATTGTATTTTTATAACTCAAAAGGTTTTGGCAGCGTTTTCAATTAAAACTCCCGATTGGCTTAATTCTTTCCATGTTGAAGTAATATCGTCGTATTTCATTCAATCTACACAAAACCTTAACTTATTATATACCTACTAAAACCTTCATCAGGAATCACTCTATCTATTTAAAATAAACCGCATCCAAATCCGTTGCGGAGTTTTGAAGATCTAAGCATACACAGGGAGGGACAGACAGACAGGGAAGCGACTATGTTTTATACTATGTATGGATTTTACACAATTCGTACTATTTCAGTAAGCGTGCTCCATCTTCGACCACATCTTTACTTACCATCAGGTGGGGTGGTGGTCAAATAAAAAAAAATGTATTATACAAATAAGTTTTTTTTCAAGTACATTTTTAATCGCAGTCTAATATCTTCTTTGTGCAATAAGTCAGCAGACCATGAAAAGCCTAATGACGATTAGTCATTCTGTAGAACAAACATACGATTTGTTTTTTTTTTTAAGCTATATGCCCTATACTTTCTTTGCCAGTCTATCAAGGGTGGTGGTAGTTTCGTCTTCGTACTTTTTTAGAAAGAGATCTGAATTATTTAAAATAGACACACCAGGGAATTGCGAACAAGATTCAGGCAGTTCTCTTTTTGAAATCACCCGACCAATGTGGTATGAGAAACCGATCTATTGAGCCATAATGCAAAGCAAAATGTAATAAGTATTGTGCTCAACTAAAATATGTAAGCTAATGAAAACGAGTTTCGAGATAATTTAAGGTATTTAGATTACCAATATGACAATAGTTTTATATATTATTGACGTTTGGAGTATCAAACAAAATTAGGGTGCCACCAAATAGCAAGGGTACCAAAAAATTGGGAGTGATATGAAAATTGGAATGACGTTATTGCGAAGAACGCTATTTCGAAAAAAAATTAGGAGCGGTACGCCAGTTCGAAAACACATTAAGTCGAAAACCGCTATATCGAATGACGTTGTCGCGAATACGGTGATTCGAAAAACTGTTTGAATGGTACGCTAGTACGAAAGTTTCGATTCATTCGAAAACAACACATTCGATTAAGAAGATTCGATCGAGTTACTTGTTTTGAACTTTTAAAAGTAATGCAATATGTAGCAATGATGTGGACGAAGATGAAGCACGCTTACCTAGATTAACCTACTCACTGTTGACCCCTTTTTTCGGTGGGAAAATCATCAAATGGCTCCTTCCACTGGGTGGAGTGGAAGGGAGTGTCTGACTTCTACTGACTAAAAACCCACCCTATTCCTTTAACTGCCCTTACGTTTCGGGGCCGCGGTATTTCGTTAGAACATTCCCGCTACCCCGGAGAACTTATATACCTAGTACTTATACAATATTTCAAAAGAAAATCTTTTTGCAGTTTTTTTCTTGGGTAGAGGCTAAACTTCAGTTTCCAACATTTTTTTTTTCAGATTACTTATTTATTCTAATATACCTACTGGTGGATAGTCCACGTAATATTGAGATACCTCTCATACCCTTAGTTATTTAAGGTAAAACTGAGATGGGGAAAGCTCTATAAAGCTGAGTTCATTAGATAAGTATTTATTAAAGCTATTCGATGGTATCAATATTAATGATTACTTATTTTGTTTCTATTTGCGATCGAAGCTAATTTTATATTTATTTTTAAGGACGTAAGGTTAGACCGCATCGACTTCATGATAATTTTTGACCGCCTACAGCAAAGCGTCACTGAAGTGTGTATTCCATAGTAATATATAAGTGTGTATTATGCGAACCTCTATACTCTATAGTCATGGTTGTCTCATCACCTATGTTTGCGTTGTCTTCACACCAACAAAGCAACCTTATATAAATCGTACTTTATGATCGCATTAAGAATGTACCTATAGATCTTTAAATACGTTTCTTTGGTTTCGCTTCCGGATTCCGTAATCGTACCAGTGTGCTGATGCGACCTTTGCCTTATGGTGCCGGATTCATTGAAAGAGGCGTACTGTCCCTTTTCACGATGGCGCTCTTAACCACATCGAAGAGAACCGTAGGGAAACTCGCACTTTTGACAAGCGGTGAACGATATCTTTCCGTTATCTAAATACGATCTGGCCTGTCTATTGCTGATGCTCCAAGTCTAGGTTCATACCCCAAAGGCGCTTCCCTGTTAAGGGCTAGTAGCCAAAGGTATAAAGTTTAGATACTCTAATCAAGTATCTCAGAAGTCAAGGATGATTTTGATACCATTCTTAGATTCTTATGGGTACCCAATGTTACTGGATCTTCAGAATTCAGAATCTATGAAACAATCTGAAATAGCTAGGACTGATCTCTTCGAGGGTCCTATTTCCCGCACAAGTGCTAGATATCCTCTAAAGAAAATTTAAGTAGTAGCAATTTTCTATGAGCGAATAACATGACATTAACGAAGCAGGTTTACAAAATGTTAATGCTAGTATTTAATATTTTTCTTCATCATTATTTAAATTATAGAGAAAAATCAGCAAAATGTGCGATTAAAACAAGCAATTTTGATAATAACGAAATTACACTGTAGTTCAGAATAGTTGATCCATTCTAACATGAAACCAAAAACAGTTAAAAATACGGTTCTGAATGAACAAGAACAATATTAAAGTAAAAGCGTCTATTAGAAAAACTGTTAATTAGAACAAACAAAAAATATATATCCGCAATAAAGTCGTGAGAGTCTCCCACGGCAGCGCGGCCTATTCACAGAGCAAAGGAATAATGATGCCTCTATTGTGGCACCAGCAGGAAGTCATTTATCTAACATCAAGAATATGAGTGTTTAGAGCAATTTCGTGTCTGATTTCTCATCCTAAAGTGTGCAATTTTGGTGACTCGCCAGTAGGTACCTACGAGGGGAAATGTCAAACAACACAACCGGTGACTAAGTACTCTTTGATTGCTCATTTTGTACGTTTCTAGAGCTTTATAAATGCCATGCTTTGTAATACACAATTCGGTGTGTAGTGTTTCACAATACGAATAAAAAAGTCGCCAAAGACGTCGTTTCCTAGAAAATAGACCATCAATTTAAAAATTACAGTAATCAAGACGTAAGATTTATGGATTAACTAGATTCTAATGATAGTCCCTTCACGATAAGGCTGTTTTGTTCATATGACTTCATATGGACAAAACCGTACTGGTTAGGCTTAGAATACTATATTAGGAATTAGGTATATTTCTATTAGACCTCAAATAAACGCAATGAAACGGTCTTTTTTTACGGATCAAGATTTTAATCTGTGTTTCCCGATGAGAATTAGAAAGGTTAAACACCGTAAAGAGGAGACCTCAAATTGGTAGCAAATTGAATGAGAATCCGATATCGAGTTACCTATAGGTACATATTCATGCGGAAAGAGAGACATAGAGAAATAGAGTATATCATTATCGTATTATTGTAGATATCCGTTATTTTTAGTCTGTCGTTATTACTTATAACGACATGTACCTACATTTGATTTATGTCAGTTATTTTGAATTCTCATCACCATCACAGCTCTGAAAACGATTAACAAAAATATCGTGTGGAAACCCGTATGACATAGGACCAAATAATCTGAAGGTATATACTAACTCATCCACCCGTAATAGGCCCGTGTATTGGATTACGACCCATTTCCGCTCAAAGAGAAGAGCCCAGAAGTGGGATCAGTATAGACTGATGTTATATTACATAATCGACGGTTAAAAGGAATAAGCGACAAAAATTAAATTGTTCAGGAGAGCAGTTTAAAGTTTGATATTTTAGAAAAAAGGACATAATTTTCTACAAAACGCAGTTTTTTTGCTTGGGCATAAGTGACAAAAAAGTCATCACAGAGCAATGGGAGTTAGCGCATTCGAAAGAGCGGAAAATTTTAAGTAGAATGGCATTCATAAGTCAATTTCGACCAAAATGTCGCTTATGCCCAATTACCTTTTAACCGTCGATATGTCTTAGCAAGAATAGAGATTGAGCCCCCTGTAATACTTAAGACTATCACAAGCTGCATAGAAAGAGCGAAAATAGGCATTGACCTGTTCTCATCCTATACAAAAAGCCAACTCAGTGTCAGTTTAAGCTCAACGTCTCAGAGATCGACAAGCTGAAAAGTCACGTTGATTGTGTGCGTCTATTTGATGACAACACCACATCGTAGAGATGCGATCATTAGCGAGAAAAGCTCAATCATATAGTAAGTAAGTAAATGGTTTATTTCTCGCCACAATACAATAGTTTTACACATGGCCTGTGTTTCAGGACACCACGCGAAGTTAGTTAGTTACTTAGTTATATACACTTGGCGTCACCAAAATCTTTAAGAATTCCCTTCAGTCATTTTAACCCTATTAATCAATGGTAAACATATGATTATAAGATATTATTGAAAACGCAATTTATTTAAATTTCAGAATAAAGCAATGGAAATAGTTTTTTTTTATGACCAGGGAATAACGAGCAAGCTAATGCAAATGATTAAAAAGTGTCGTTTTATTAACAGCCAAAATTACAACAAAGTCCTTAAAAACAACTTAAAACATAGTGTTACACCCCCTAGCCCTGTTGACTGCTTCCATGCCTTCTCTCATGGACCTAACTACTGTTTCAACAGCCTCTCGAGGAATGTTGTTCCATTCTGCAACGAAGGCATCTTGTTGGTCTTGGAGAGTAGTAGGGGCAGGATCACGTGCCCGTACCCACCGTTTCAGTTCATCCCAAAGGTGCTCAATAGGGTTCAGGCCTGGACTTCGTGCCAGCCAGCGCATAACAGGGATCCCAACTTTGTGCATGTAGTCTCTTACAATTAATTCGGTCTGACAGCGGGCGTTATCGTGTATTAACATGAACCCACTGCCAACAAAACACGCATAAGGCACCATGTACTCTTCTAAGATCTCTGTTATGTACCGGGGAGCCATCAACGATGCTTGCCCGCGAGCACTTCTAGGCAGAGAAACACAAACAAAGTCCGTTTTGCCGGCAGACCATGCACGAGCCACTTCCATATTCCACCGTCTCTTGAATACAGGCATGTGCGAATCGTTCTCCTTGCGTCCTATACACTCTTTTACGCCTGTCGTTGCAGAAAAATACACTCCCTTGTCTCATCCGAGAAGAGCACAGCCCTCCATTGATCTATTGTCCAATCCATATGGTCGCGGGCAAAATTTTACCGGTCTCTCCTATGCTGTGCAGTCAATTTTGGCCCTATAGCAGCTCTGTGAGCTGCAATTTTCTTTTCCTGCAATCTTCTTCTAATCATGGAGACGTTTACAGAAGTTCTGTGAGCATCAGTTGCAACAACAACCCCTATCAAGGGGTTGTTGTTGCAGCTCAACAGCATTGGAGAACCGATTACGGAAACATGTCGAAACAATGAAGCAATCGTCTCTTTCGAATGTGCAGCGTTGTCTTTCCAGACGCAACGTCTTCGGATATAGCCACCAGTCTCTTGAAAGCGTCGGTATACTCGTCGAACGGAAAAACGACTCAAGTTTAGTTGACGAGCAAGATTACACTGCCGCATCCCTGATTGCAGTAGTACAATAACTTGAGCGGCTTCATCTGCAGTTGTATCCATCTTCAGGGGAATTTTTCTTGCTACAGCTTTTCACGTGTGTTTACTTGGAGTAAACACACGTTGGATAGTGAATGATCGGAATGATCCACATTTGACCCGGGTTGCCCGTTGTATACCCTTGTTAGCCCTTGTAGAGTGATGCAATTAGGGGACGTTGAAACGCGTATTTTGATAACATTTTTTTAACGTAACGTGCTAATTAAATTTGTTGTGTTTAGGAAGTGTTATTAAATTAAAGTTCGTTAATCATACTCTCAATTGACACAAATATTAATTGGGATTAATGTATTAGTTGATAGCTTGAAACTTATTTTCGGAGACGTGCGATTTTTGTGACGCCCAGTGTATATTGTTTATAACTTTTCGTGTTCCAGTCGTTTCGGAGGAGTTCGATAACAAACACTGCAGTTTGCGAACTCTTCCGAAACGGCTTGACCGATTTTGGTCGATCTGAGGATAGGCCGTAGGCTATTTGTTTTTGACTAGATATAATTTATATAGCGAAACAACGTTTAGCGGGTCAGCTAATAATAATATAAGCTTTATTTACAATCTCACGATTTAGTTAAGCAAAGTCAGGCAGGGCAAGAGCGCCATATTTTTTGCATAGATGATTTCGATGCAAAATATTTTTTTTGAATGCTGACTTATGCATTGGCGTATCTAGAGATATTTCCCAGGGGGGGCCTGGCCCCCAGTATTAGAAGCGATGATCGCTTATCAAAGTTGCGTCAATTCACAATGTACGAAATGATAAATTAATTTAACATCTATCGCATAACGGAACCTTGCATGAGTGAGTCCGACTCGCACTTGACCAGATTTTTTAATTTTTCAGCCATAATTGTTTGTTAGTCAAAATTCTCGGGTGGGCACCAGACCATTCTGGGGTGGGCACGGCCCACCCGGTTCCCCCCCTTCCTACGCTTATGGACTTATGAGTGAACATTTATTAATTTGTCAATATTTGGAATGTTGTAGCTGCAAGAAACGTCGATTCAATAAATTCTATCAATATCTTAACGAGATTTTCTATTAAACTGAAAAACATGGATATAGGCGCTCTTGCCCCTGGAAACGGGGCAAGTGCGCCTATCTAAATAATAACGCTAAAATCGTACGTTACCAGAAAAACCGATAATTTATTTAATAGAATATAAACAAATAAACGCTTTACACTTGGTTTCTTTTTAGTGTACTCGTCCTATAGGCTACTACAGCTTCCATAACAAATTTGGGGCAAGTGCGCCATAGACTAGTAATCAGGGATTCTAAAAAAAAGGTAAATAATTGCTGTATTTATATAAAAATGTTTGGCTAGAATAATAGATATCTTTAATTAATCAAATCAGACTTACTTTATGCATTACGTAAAATTACAAGAGTAGGTAACAATTATTCCTTTATTCCTTTCCATCATATGTAGATATTTAGCTAAGTCTATTTCAATTTCGGCTGACAAGGCTGGTGGTCAACCTTGTGTGAAAGATTTTTAGCCCCTTCGACCCGTCCCATGTTTAACGAGGTATATCATAAGTTTTAGCTGCTTCATATCCAGATAGGCCTGATCGGACAGCGTCAACTGCCTGACATAAAGTTTCTCTAGACCAAGAAGGTTTATCGGTTTTTCTTTGATAAGTATGAACCATCTGTAAAAGATAATAATTTTAGGACCATTTGTAGTAACTATCCAACTACTTTTTCTTGTCGAGAGATCTGTGGGCAACCTAGTGTCAGAGTTGTTCAGGAAGCCCAAAGGCCTTTGACATGACTTAAAGACTGATGTTGAATGATAACAGCCGGATCGATCGTTTTCAAAAGTAGCTAGTCTTCGATTATCGCTTCCGATTAGGCACGTGCATAAAATAAGGAACAAAGGAATTGACAAGTACTTGGGCTTTACTGTTAACAGTTACGATCATCGACTTATATAATTATAGCGCCCCAAGAGCAAATCTCAAGAAAAAATCAATAAAATTACTTATTTAAAAATAGTTTATAGACTTGATACGAAGCTGTTACTGTAAACCTATCACCCAATACCTTCTCAGCACAAGACTGCACAGAGGCCGTCGGGTAATAAAATAACTGAATCATAAAATTTGACGACTTCTGGCTCGGGGGAAGTGCGCCATACTACTAAAAACGTAGGTGCACTTGCCTCACATGATTATTTCGAGGTTACGATTTTAAATTCTATAAAAAAATATTAATATCCCTACCTAGGACTAAAATACTATAACCTAGGAGTCTTTAAGTCAAGAGTGAATAGGTTACTTTTAGGTAAGCGTGCTCCATCTTCGACCACATCATCACTTACCATCAGGTGAGATGGTGGTCAAACGCGAACCTATTCTAAATAAATAAAAAAAAAAAAAAAAAAAAAAAAAAAAAAAAAAATACAGCCATAGATTTCAAGATAAACAAACTAATTTCTGTACTCACTTCATTGGTTTGCCGCAACACATAAAATATTTGAAGATTTAAGGGGATAAATAACACGTCCTCATCTCAGGTAACAGGTTTAAATGACACTAAAACTAAAATGGTACATACAATACATCAAGTAATGGTGAACAGAGGCATCTGCGATTGTGAAATGGGACTGTGTTTGAGTATGTTGCATGGATGTAAGATGTCGTTAGTTGTATTATATCTGTAGTTTTCGATATTTTTATGGTAGGTGCGCTTACCCCGTCGGCGCACTTGCCCCGCCTGACCTTAAATATTTAGTTATGATTTATAAACTAAAGTGCTGAACTTAATAATTAACTAATTATTTACTAACTACTTCGAAACCGACAATCTCGAAACCGATGCCAAATGAATTAATTATTAGCAAATGTGAGTATCTCAAGCTCCTGGTCATAATTTTTGATCATGCATGTAGTTTTCCGCCGGGTATGCTTTGGAGGCGCCAGCCTGTATAATTTAACAGACTTCGTACTCAAGTCGAGCGCAGATCTTGACTTCTACAAATCATCTTTATGATGATTCTATCAAATTTTCCCGAATATGTTTAAGAGCCTACATCTTAAAGGAGGACTAGTTCGCACCTTTAAAATAAAACCGTTACTAAACGAAAATTTTCACGAATTGAGTTATTTATACCATCAATCTAAAATATACGTAAACTACAGGTTAAACTTGAAATTATTCCAAAATATCGACTTTTTCGCCATCTAGCGTCAAATTATATCGTTACCAATAAAAAAAAAAAATATTTTTGTAAGTAAATAAAGAAAAACTATTCTAAAGCACATGTATACAGTAAACAGATATCTATCATATAAACTCATAATAAATCATAAAGTACTTGTACTTAGACTTACCTAGACTAAATTAAGATACTCAACTGTTTCAAATATTGGCTCTCCTGTAAAATTTGATAATTTCGTATAGTGGTTTTACTTTAAAGGTGCGAGTTACCTTCCTTATGTTCAAAATTCATTTTAAAGGACAACGAAAAGAGGGTGTGTAAACCCAGAGCGGATAAATATCATAATCTTAGAAAAGATATGCAAAAAGAAATACTTTTCTGGCCATGTTGCCATTGTATCCTAAGCAACTAGGTAATTAATAGTTTGCAATCATAAGCCTACAAGTAATTACTAAAGTATTTGCCTTGCTTTAAAAAGTCTTACAACAACATTATCGTTACTACTTTGTTACCCTCTTTATTTAATGATCAGAACAATAGACGCATACCTACCGGCAATCAATGCGCCATCAAAGAAACTACCTTTCCATCATACAATATAATGGCAGTTAATCGAATAGCTCAAATTACAACCTGAGGTATCTGTTTACTAAGAAATGATCTGATAATAGGCACATACAAAGAAAATGCTACAATTTTAACTATTTTATCTCTTTGCGCCTGAAACACAGGATTTCCTGGTTCATATAAACTTTTTTGTTATATAAACTGGTCTTTGTATTTTGTGTTTGTTGTATTACCAGTCGCGCGGGACTTTGCTCCCGGGGACATTATCACGTTAAAAACATAACCCTCCTTCTTTTTCGGTCGGGTAAAATGTGGTTTAGATTAGCGCGTTTAAACAAACCAATAAACGTTTTCGCTTTATGAAAATTATAATTGTTTATAAAAAAATTATCTATACTCTTCTATAGATACTAATATGAAACACGAAAAATAAAACCCAAACGTCATCGATATACAAAAAATCCCCAAACGTATAAAAAATGCTGGTAAACATGTATAAAAAAAATAATTTTCAATATAGTCTATTTCAATACTCTTATTACATTTATTATAAACAAAATATTCGCCGATTTTGTATTCGAAATGTTCATTTACGGCCATCTTCATTTCTTCGTCACTGGAAAATCTCCATCCCCGAAGGTCTTTTTTCAAATTTGAAAAGAGAAAATAATCGCTAGGAGCCCGGTCTGGACTGTAGGGTGGGTGGTTAATTTCTTCGAATCCTGTCTCAGCGAGGGCACGCCTTGAAACTCGCGCAGTGTGGACGGGCGCGTTGTCTTGCAAAAACAGGACTTTACGTTAAAACGTTTGTCAACAACCACTTGACGTACCTTTGTCAACAATGCGGCATAGTAATCTCCGTTCATTGTAGTATTTTTAAGAAGAATAATCAATGAACAAAATACCTCCACAATCCCAAAAAACAGTGGCCATGAGCTTGGTCGCCGATCTTTCCACTTTGAACTTCCTCGGCGGCTTTTATCCCTTTTCTATCCACTGCATTGACTCCTGTTTTGACTCCGGATCGTACTGTTGAATCCAGGTTTCATAAACAGTAATAAGGCGAGAAAAAACATCATTAAAAAATCCTGCGAAATTGTGACTCGACGTTGCTTGTCCAGTGGCGTCTGCATTTTTGGCACCCATCGAGCACACAGTTTTTTTCATGTGCAGGTGATAATGAAACATGTTTCCGATTCGTTCCTTGCTAATGCCCACGGCTTCAGCTATCTGCCACAACTTGATTCGTCGATCTTCCAGAACAAGTATTTTTACTTTTTCACCGTTTTCTTCGGCGGTGTTTGGGCGTCCCGACCTGGGATCATTTTCGAGCGACTCCCTGCCGTGTTTGAACTCTCGGTTCCAACGTTTAATAGTCGCAAATGAAGGTGCAGACTCCCCATAAACTGCTGACATGACTTCAAATATTTCCGTCAGCGTTTTGTTCTTCTTATTTTCCAATTTCGTGCAAAGTGCGAATGACTCGGACATGGTGACGTTTATGGTTCAATTACTATAAGCGTAATGAATGAAACTTAACATATATATTTCTTAGGATACCCGCAATTAGTGGTATGATGCGCGAGTAATTATTAATACATTTTTTTATTAATTTTTTTATTATTATCATCAAAATCTCAGTATACATACATATCGTTCTTATACAAAAAACCACAAAAGCCCTTACTGGCTTATATATTGCTTAGGCTCAAAACTTTTCAGCCGCCCTGGTACACTAGGTAGAGCCTCACCTATAAGACGCTGTGCTATAGTACATTCTTTTTAATTTTCTTTTTTCAATCTGGTTTGCCTAATTCATACCACCAGCTTCTTATGTTTCTCCGCGAGTTAATTCGTGTGCCCAATGTGGCACCGATCCGCCCACGCAAACAAGTCGATCTTACCCTGAACGAACCGGGTCGAATAATATCGGGGTGCTTAAAAGCAATACCGCTCAACAAGCTCTACCCGCTTGCTGGTATCGTACTACCTACCGTAAGGAAAGAAGGGAAGTCGCAAGCGCGCTTGAAAAATACAAGCAGTTTCAAAACAACACCCAACTAAACCAGGTTGACTCAAGAGCTGAGGTCCATCCAACATCAAACTCGACAGGCAGTAAAATACTTGTAGGAAAAAATTAACTTTATTTAGCCCCAGGAGCATCTGCCACCCGGACGTGACCTGCAGTGGTCAGTTTGGAAAGCAATCATTTGAATGCGAACCCAAGTAAGTGGGCTGCTGCAGGCACAAATTGACGACACAGGGGATCATAGACTACACTAACATCCAGCGCTAATGCGGTGCTCCTGAGAAAACTGCCCAAATAAACACCTTTGAAGACCTGATAAACGCCACTGAGGTCGCGACCAGCATGGCTACCTACCAACTCGGCTCAATATAATATTGAAACCAACATTTATCATCGACTCGAAGAAGAAGAGATAATTCAAGTAGGTAATCACATTAAAAAAAAAAGTAAAACATATTGCAAAAGATTATGTTATCCACTGATTCTGCTCAAACTATTTTCAGATCTAGATAAAAAAATTAATCTAGTTTTATTTAGGGGCATTTGTCTCCATGGAAAAAACATTGTTATGATTGGGAGACGCTTTATGTACTCAGCTTGCATGCGGGTAGACTGGTAGCCGATCCCGATAAATGTAGCTGGTTAAAGGTTAAACAGATGATGACGTTTGGTATGTTCACCTGTTCCTTCATATCTTATAAAGTACCTACTGATCATAATTTGGAAAAAGAGGACGGAGAAGTACTGCTCGTCAGCAAGTTATAGACATGGTAAATAACTTGTTATAAGAATGTAAGCGTTGAAACTTTTCTTGTTGTATCGATTTCCGAATGTGACTTTAAAAACGCTTTTTTAAACGTATTTCGCTACAAAACCGCAATACTTAAATACGTTTCTAAGATTTTATACAGTTGTAGATTATAAAACAGTCATTTCCGTAAGCCATGCATCATGTTTGCGTCAGTAAGAGCATAATTGCTGCCGCAGACGAGATGATCTCTCATTCAACTCGGAGGAAACTGCCTTAATCACGGCTCAGGATTGTAATCTCATGGCATTAGAATCACTACATCACTATAAGTAGCTAAAGTCTAATTGTGAAGAAATGAAAATTGTTAATAAGTTTTTGCCTATTTACCTATTAAATAAGTTCCAAACATTAACTGATATTTGAATTATTTGCATTTCGAGAATACATTTAAGTAGAAATATTCGCACAATGACCTGGGGGATCAAGCAGGGGTTTATAATATTTATCCCCATGTGCATCGTCAGCCAAATAAGACAAGTATCTCCTTGCAACGCCTATAGAAACTTCTTTGTCGTTTCGCTTTTGTCAGAGCAGTCGTGGTCACATAGATGCGTCCTCGTTGGTGGTAGGGGCAGGTACAATGTTCTGCTGTGATACTTAGATGATATTTTGTAAAAAAAGTTTAAGTTATTAGGTAGTTTTACTCGTAAATATTTTTGGTCAGTTTAAATAAAGTCAGTCTGGAGTTTCCTGCTGAAGAAACAATCTCAGAGGTGACGTCCATACAATCCACAAGGGCAATATCATATCAGAACCATGTAGGTCAGAGGTGATCTTTTGAGGAACATATACCCACACAGATGTTAGTGGAACTGTCTGGACGGAACAAGCGCTTTTATGTTATCATGAAGCTTAACTTGAAACGTTCGAGTAGACTACTTACATCAAGACAGAGATTCACGCAACCTACTAAAGTCCGGGTATAGGAAACTCTTATCGTGTGAAATATATAAGTCGTTATATGTATTAGGATACATATAACGACTTACCTATATATTTCACACGATAAGAGTTTCCTATACCCGGACTTTTAATTCGATGCGGTAGACTGACAGTTTCTGAGTTGTCAGATAATGACGACTACGAAATTGTGATGTAACTAAATTAATCGATTCTGGAATAAAATCGAATAACCATGTAAATGATTTTTTAAATAATGAGATCTCAGACTGCAGCAAAAAAGCTGGGAATCCTACACAAGGTGAGGCGGTACTTCACGCTTGGATAGCTTCTGAATATATATAAAGCAAAGGTCCGTTCCTGCGTGGAGTATTGCAGCCACTTGTGGAGGGATGGCTCTCCAAAATACCAACTTGCTGCACTGGACTCGATCGAGCGCAGGGCTAAAAGGCTTATAGGCGACGAGGTGCTATCGGGCAAGCTTCATAGTCTGGCTCATCGGCAAACCATTGCTTACCTGTCGGTTTCTATAGGTTGTACTTCGGGGAGTGTGCGCAGGAGCTCCATGACCTGATTCCTCCATCTCCATTTCACTACCGGTCTACCAGACGCACGGCTGGGTACCATCCACACTTGGTTGATATACTGTCTTGTCGTACCAAGCGCTTCTCCTCCATATTTATTGTGCGCACATCCATGTGGAATTCTCTGCCGGCTTCTGTGTTCCCTGCGACTTATGACCTTTCAGCCTTTAAAGCAAGAGTAAATAGGCATCTTCTAGGCTCGCTCGTCACATCGTAGACCTTATCTATCGCTTACCATCAGGCGAGATCGAGGTCAAGAGCGAGCTCATCCGTAATAAAAAAAAAAACTTAAAGGAAATTTGATTATGAAGGGACGTGAAAAATAAAATTAATAGATCATGATAATGTTTTTTATTTTTTGCAACCACCCCATTCCCCATTCCAACGGAGTTTAGGTCGCAGTGGGGCAGTCTTTTCTATAGTAATTCCGTGCCATTTATGAAAATATTCATCACATGAAACAATTTCCATAAGAGTGGCTTTTATCATGCCTGGTTAGATATGAATATTTTTAATAAAAGATTTATTTATAATAAAATCTAGTTAATACTTCCAACGTATGACACATTTTATCATTAACTTCATTAATTTAATAGTAATAGTAATAGTAATAGTAATTTATTTCTCAAAAAACTTAACACTAGTTTACAGAAATTATAATTTGGCAGTGTATAACATTGTAAACTGGATGTAGCTTTTGTAACCGAACTAGGCAATGCCTGTGTTTCAGTTATCAATGCCATTTCCCAGGAGTTTTAATAAAATCGCCAACAAAGTGTTTGCGCAATAGTATGGAGTACTTATCAGCTAAGATTAGAATTTAACATTAATTACACAAATTAAGAGTTAGTAAGAGCGGAAGTGATTATGAGAGTGCGCGCAGTATCTGTGGAGTTTGATTTAAGTATGAATGCGTGAAGTGTATGTAGGTGGTAGTATGTGTGTGAGTGGTGGGATGTATGTGTGTGTTTGAGTGTGTGAGTGTGTGACTAGGCATGGGTAAGTTGAGGATGAGGTAAACATGTGCGAGTGTGTTTGTGTGAGCATGGTTTTATCACAAAAGGTTATTTTACTTATAATTTACATTTAAACCTAATTTATAATTACTGTACAACATTAAGTAATAGTTCAGTTTCTTCATAATTAAGTTGTTGCAAATATTTACTTACAATTGGCTTACATTTTGATTTTGTCAGGGGGTGTATATTTAAAATTTTATTTATTTTATTATAAAGGAACGGGCCGAGAAATTCAAAGAATTTTTTAATATATTTAGTTTTATTATTTGTCCGTTCCGTACATACATTTAATCTACGACGTGTACATGCAAGTTTGTCGTAAGGCACTATCATATGTTGTTTTAGTATGATGTTTAGTATAAAGAGTTGCCTTACTGTTAGAACCTCACATATTTGATAGAGAGAGACCGTCGGAAAGAGAATTGGTTTGAAAATGCATACCTTTAGAATTGCACGTTGGGCAATCTCAATGGACTTCATTGTTGTTTTACTAGAGCCCCCCCAGGATGAAATACAATAGTTTAGTATAGACTGACCGAGGGCAAAATAAATTCGTTTAAGAAGGTATGGTTCAGCAACATGCCGCAGATTTTTAAATATATATATAAGTTTACGCACACGAGAGCAAAGCAGCCTAATATGTTCCTTGAAATTTAAATTACTGTCGATTATTACGCCCAAATATTTGATGGTCTGAACACATTCCAATGATAAACAGGCACAGTTGGCTTCTAGGGTACATTTGTGAGAGATAATTTTATAGCTACTGCTGTGGTTTGACATTTTATTAATGCTGAATAAGGCATATTTTGTTTTGTCCACATTTAAAGTCAACATATTTGCGTGAAGCCAGCTTCTAGTTATATCATAACCCCGCTGAGCAACACTATATACCTCATCCCAAGTATTTGCTGCAAAAACTAAAGCGGTATCGTCCGCAAAGGAGATGATTTTGCCTTGAGTGAGTTTGAGACTTGTGAGTTCGTTTATGTAAACGAGAAAAAGGGTGGGTAAACGAGAATAGTAAAAAATGTATCATTTATTTATATTTCTCACGATTAAAAATCGCTCACTTATTATTCGATTGATTAAATCCATCACTATTAGGTTAAATAGGGTATCATTATTTTAGTAAGTGACACTAGCTTAAGTCAGCTTACTACTGCATCGAATTAAAAGTCTGGGTATAGTGCTTACGGGCCTGACATGCAAGTTGCAGGTCATAGGTTCAAACCCATTCGAGGAACTGTACTTTGTAAATGTAGTGTGTAGTCATTTATACCATCTCCACTGCTCACAGATTGGTGAAAGAAACAATCGAGATTAAACCGTCCAGTCCTTTCATTTTTCTTCTCTCGCTCCGGGTCGAGTGGAAGAGAGTGTCAGACTTCTACTGACTAAAAACCCACCCTGTTCCATCAGTTGCCGTTGTGTTGCAGGGACCTGCAGTATCTACGTCTAGTAATTCGGTAGTCAAATGATGACGGTGAATCCGATCGGATTTTTGATATCCAATAACCGTGTTGCTTATGTATTGGGCTTTGCTGGCTTACATATTGTTTTGTTTATCCTGACCTAACTTTCACAGGCAAATATAATAATAGGTAGGGTAGGTAGGACTGTAGGAAAGGTTTTTGGCTTTTTTGGGCGGAAAATCATCAAATGACTTCTCCCGCTCTGGGTGGGGCGGTACGGAGTGTCAGACTTCGACAGACGAAAAACCCACCCCGTTCCTTTTGCTGCTCTTGCGTTCTTTGGGCCGGGGTGTCTCAGAACGTTCCCGCAACCCTGCCAAGTGAGAACCTTAGATTATAAATAGAAACTGTAATATAATGGTGCCAATAAGAACGCGAAAGATGGTTCATATTCAACGAAACATTAAAACGTTTGACAATTATTCAGTACGTACACTCAGTAATTAAACCAAGACGCACAAACACGGCACAACACTTTTTGTGAAAGAAACAATGGGCGTTTTCGTTGAACTAAATGCTCCACCCACAGCTCTGAATGGCCAATGCGAAAAACAAAAACAGATTACGCCACGTTTATGTTTAAGCGAAAATTCGAGTTCAATTTACTTTGTATAAGAAAATATGGTTTAATGACGTCAATCTTGTTTTTCTTCACAGTTTTTTTAATAGCTAGGGAACGTCCTTTAAATAACTTTGAATTATTCTAAACAATTGAAAACAAACTGAAATTATAATTGCCTCTATAAAATTCGTGTTTCTTGGCCACAGTTCCCACGAACGGAGATGACATGTTGGAAAACATTGGAGCACCGGTGCCACTCAACATTTCCCACACTCTGCATATCTTGGCACCATAGATCAACATGGCAGAATGTAAAAACGCAGACAATGATTCAATTGTGTGCACACAGATTTCTCACAGTCCCGCATAGATATAATCATCACACATAGTTAATTGGTGCAGGTAAATGACCAACCGCTGTTCCGGTTCACCGTTTGGTCAAAAAGGATGTTGATAAGGGAAAACCTGTGGTGTTTCCCCTGATTAGCAGCAGGATGTCTGAGCCCTGATTTGTTTCAACACAATGACTTTTTTTGCAAGCACGAATGAATGGTTACGTGCGTGCGCTGTAACGTCATCATTTCTTATGCACGTCACCGATTGGGAAATAATGTCTAGAGTCACGCGATCGGCGCACTGCCGGCTCCAACAACGCGAAAAAATTTAATAGTTTGTTTGCGTTAATGTAAACTGAAGATATTTGTTTTCCCAGGCGTTACGAAAATTCTAATTAGCGACAGTACATGCAATTATTGATTTGTGTTTTCGTCTGATTTGAAGTTTTAAAGTTTTACAAGACTACAAATACAATCTACTGATTCTTTTATCACAAAATGACAAATATTGAACATATGTACAATTGAGAAATACATAAGAATCTAAGTATTATTTTAATGTAATTAGTAGTTATTAGCTAAGTTACCTACAAACTAAAAACAAAACTTTAAAATGATGTAGAACAAAAGAATAATTACTTAATTGAATTACTGAGATCCTGCAATAATTCAAGTTATGATTAAGATGTGATAAAAGTTAGCATCTGTACCAACAGCAGTGATAATTAAGACGCGGAAATAAACAGGATATGGGTAAACCCGGTGATTATTGAAACAGTATCCATCATTACGTTTATATCATGAGTTTTTCACGATTTTCCACGTTTAAGAGCGATTTGCGACATCAAAATTAAGTAAACGATCTTCTGTTACGTGTCACTGTCGTCACTCATTGCATGTCTGTACTCGTGGGTACTTGGAACTGGATTCTCATCATCATCAGTGACGCCTAGTCTCTTTGACGAGAATAGAACTCGATGCCGTTAGAGTTCACCGTACAGACAGACCCTACAGATCGAAGATCAATTGACTCAATTACCTTCCAATTTATACTGTAGCAGTCGAACTTACGACGCGAGCACATGTCATAAATATTACCCAGTTTATTACACTGAATCTCAGCGGCAAACAATGGCGGAATGGATATAAACTTGTGATAATTATCTGAGGTCAAACTCAGCGTTGCGGAACGGTATGTAGGGGAAGGCACTTGTTATTATCATGTGAAGACATTTTGAAGACGTTCCCACAGACGTCGGTCGAGGCACTGATTCCTCGATTAACACTGATTCATAAGTAGATAATTACACTTGACCCCGCTTTTTAATTAAAACAATGAGAATTAAGCCAATGAGAGCCGCTTTGCGCAAAACAATTCGACTGTGAGAAATGTAATTTTAATGACCCAAGATTGTTGGGTTTGAATCTTAATCACGTTGGGTGGAGTTTTAGTAAAAAACGTTGTTATTTCAATTCAATTTTATTTAAAAATATTTACTCATATTTCAGTATCACTGCTCCGAATATCATCAACGCTTTTACACTCGGTTCACAACATATTTCCCGAGCAGTCACCGCTTAAATATGACAATTTCCAAATATAGAAATACCAAATTTAAAATGATAAAAAGGAGTAAACAGTTTTTTAAATGACAAAACATTTTTTACTTATCGTTTTACAAAATTGACGACATTATTACTGTCTATTCATCGCATTTAATACTAATTTCCTTGTAATACTGTAATTTTACCAATTCCATAAGATTATATCGTAATTCAATGTTTTGCTACAAAAATATTGATATTTTTTGTACTTCTTATTACACTTTCCACATGGAATGTTCGAAATCACATGTCTTATTAAAAATACACATCAAATCCGTTTTTAAAACAATACAGTTTCAAAAGAAATTATATTGGCATAAAATAAATAGAATTTTAAAATTTATAATTTCAGTTTTTATCATTTATTTATTATAAGTAGATCTGTACATCGAGCGCACGAGTAGAACCTGCATGTGTGTGACGCGTTAGATTGAACATATTATAATAAAATCTAATGTCTGTATACAAAGTTGATAGCGTCGCGTCGCATCGCGTTCGGTGTGCAGACCCTATACGGTTCTATGGACTAACTCTAGCTCCTAAACTACATGTATTGTTCGTTTAAAATCTCTGTAAATATACATACGTACAGTGACAGCTCTACGTGTCTTTAATTGGCTTTAATTATTATCGTCAATAAAGTGTAGTGATTAGATAAATTGTGCATACACATTGAGACCGATTTACTTGCAGTCAGAGAAGCAAACAAAATATAAGGTATATAAAGACTAAAATAATGTATAAGAGAAAAATACTATATCAAGTATTCTGAGATAAAAGGACTTATTTGGCTCTTCTCTACCTCGATTGTTATAAACTAATCTAGGATACCTACTTAATTTATACAAACCAATTACATTAAAATCACTCTTAAAACAATCTCGTAGAGTTCATTTTCCTTTACCCAAACATATGAAACTTAACTTTAATTATAATAGTATATTAGAATATAAACGCAATGACTTGTCATGGATATTACAACTATTTGGCCCCAAAGAAACAAATCTAAGAGCAGAGAGATCTCTTAAGAATGATGACAATGAACGAACTATTTTATAATGTGTGTATATTAAATGCCGGAGTTAGGAACTACCTCCCTATATACACTACCAGAGTAAACAAACCTTTGACAAACTATATTTTTTAGAGCTAGCTCTGTTGGCAATTACTGCATAAAGTTTGAACGTATGTGCATTCATAAGTGCTTTTAAAGGCGAATAATTGCTTAAGAAATTGTGTGAAAACATAATTATGGACTAGCAGTTACCTATTGGTAAGTAAAATATAGAAATATTATAAGGAATACAGGTCAGCGGGTTTGGAGGAAGTATTTAAATATCTCAACTTTCCAGTCCAAGCCTATGTATTCTGAAATTGGTACATATCAATATTTGAGCGATAGATAATATTCTATATTTTTTTTTGTATTAATTGTTCTTACAATTTCTTCCACACATACATAGCAAATATTACCGTCCCGCTGTACAGTTGCCTTTATCGATTTTAAAACAAGCGACCTGATTAGTCCACTTTCAACCCGCCGACCGTGCGAAAACGAGAATAAATTTTATAAGGTGAAGTAATTTCAAAGACACAGCTCTACTTCGTGTTGCATTCTTACAGTCAAAATTTCAATATACCTAAATTAATTTCTTGTAGCTAGCTGCTATCGAGCATTTCTTTCCAAAACAAGTAGAGCCATATCTTAGAATTAATCACAAATAAAGTCACAACTAGCTTTTATTGCTGAATTTTTAAACCTTAATCATAGTTTTGGTGTCATAATCTCGTAGATACAAACATATACTTTAAGATATATTTAGCCACACGTCGATCGTGTTCACATAGTATTCTGTGCCCGCGACCCGACCACAAGCAAAGCGATCGACTCGCAAACTGGCACTTTAATTAATAATAAAGCTTTCTATAATCTATGGACCCTAATAGATCTTTAAAATGTGTCTTTCACATTATTATAATGAGCTCTGATATCCAATATTATCCAAAATTTGTCAGGAATCAGTCAAAAAGTAAATTGTTTAATATTGCACATGCTAATGAGCTACACATTTTCTATTGTACATTTCCCCCTCCTGAAGATACCGCCTTAATGAGCAGGTCGTGTCACTGACGCAACACGAATGCGCGAATAAAATATTAACGCTATTTGTAACAGCATATCTTGTTTTGGACGACTTACAGTAGACGGTTTTCAAAAATATTACCCACTCGTCCTTACTAGCACACTCATGCTATGATTTTATTATTTGATACATTAGGCACTATCGAAATTATACAATGTAAATTGTCTTTGATTCACTCACCAAAAAGTCTAGTTATGGTCACGAGTTGTCTATGACACGGGGTCGTTCTTTGGAGTTTTTACACAGTTTTTGGGTTGCCACAGAGGAATTTATAACTGCAGGCTTTCGTCTTCTAGCCTGCAGTCCATGGGCTATTGGAGGGTGTTGTCGGGTAGCCTGTGAGTGTGAGAGTCGTGGTGCCAGCCTGTAGCTGTGTCGGGCCTCATCACGTCGTCTACGGGAGCACAAACGGGCCGAGGTCCCGGCTCCGGTGTATACGTGAACGTAAGCCCCGTCGCGTATATTATGCCATCGTTTCTCACGAGTGACACCGGCACCTGAAATGGAAGAGAAGACTATTGAATTGATTATGCGATGTATCGATAACTCTTATAAATTACATTACAGCTAAGGAGTGGAATTCTCTGGTCTGTTTTTCCTGATAGCTATAACCTGGGAGTTTTTAAGTCAAGAGTGAATAGGCTACTTCTTATAAAGCATGGTTCAACTTCGACCATATCATCGCTTAACATCAGGTGAGATTGTGGTCTAACGCAAACCTATCAACGATTTTGAAAAAATCCACGTAGTATAAAGAGAAAAGGTGGTTATTTCAGTTACAAAAATCAGCCTATTCGATGTTTCCCAAACCCCAGTTAGGCGAATATGAAACACAAACCCCTGACTCATAATTTTAATTACATCAACAATGAACATGTTACCCAAGTCTTAGTGATTATAACAAACTTGTAAATATGGAGACGTAACACTGTAGTCACATATTAAAGTAGGGGGATCACGTTGTCGCTTTATTACTAAAGTATCTATTTCCAGGCAGACATAAATTATTCAAGTCTCCTTCAAACACGTCTGTTATTAAATCGAATCGATTCCATCGAATCGAAGGGTGCAATTCTACGAAGAAACAGCATTGCTCGTATTGGAACTAGAAGTATATTTTATACAACGAACCTTAAATGCAAATTTGCGTAAATATGTTTTAAGGATGAAGATGTTTTCACGATTATTAGGTTAAAATAATCATCTACGTAGCCTTTTATAATGTAAAATGTTATTTTACAATAGCTTGTAGGCCATAGCTGCTATCCTTTTTACCCGACTGCAAAGGAAGAGTTATGTTTTTCGCGCGTATCTTGTATGTATGTATGTATGTAATATTATTTATTACCTCATATTTCCAGAACCGCTGGAACTGAGGTGTCGTTAGATTCGTCTTAGCAGGCCCAAGTGTTTTTAGATGTTTGATGTTCTCAAATGTCACCTACATTTGAGAAAATCAAACATGGCGGCTGTGCGAAGCCATTACACATACTTAGTGAAAAAAAAAATTTTTTTTTTCGTAAACTATATATGGGTATCAAATTAAAGGGCTTAACACAAGGATTTCAAAAGGTATGTCATGTTTATCATTAGCAAAAATAATACAAAGAGAAAGATTAAAAATATGGACTTGGCTCTTTTACTTTCTGAATCCGGTGGGGTGCCAATATGTGACACGACCGGGAATACTAAAAAATTGGCAATTAATATTTTAACTAAAAAGTTAAAAAAAAAAAATTATTTAAATAAATCTAAAAAACCCGACTGCTCAACTGAAATGCAAGAAACAACCACATTTTTATTTTAAAAAGTACAAGAAGGGACACATCCATCCCATTAAAAAAATTATGTTCAAATGAGTGGTGCTTGTTTCTTGCATTTCATTTTAGCAGTTGGGGATTTTTAGATTTTTTAAATAACTTTTTTCTCTCAAACAATTCATCATCTGCTTATTATTATTTACTAGCTTCTACCCGCGACTTCGTACGCGTGGGATGGTTTTCCCGCGCAAATCCCGATCCCGTGGGAATTTCGGGATAAAAAGTAGCCTATGTGTTATTCCAGGCTGCCAACTATATACTTACCAAATTTCATTCAGATCCGTTCAGTAGTTTTTGCGTGAAAGAGTAACAAACATCCATCCATCCTCACAAACTTTCGCATTTATAATATTAAGTAGGATAGGATAGGATATTAGTAGGATTCTTCATTTCGGTATTACCCATAAATGTGTTAGTAATGTGTGTTATACATTATAATAAATCGCGACAAAAAAATAAAACTATTAAACACACAAGACCAGGATCTACCATCCTCTGGGAACACCCGGTAGCAGCACATGCATTGCGCACAGGTGTCCCATCAAGTTGCCCTCGGTCTTACTAACAATCACATTCAGGAGACTGTCGGCGCTGTCACGCAAACGACGCAGCAATGATGCAGACCTTTTACGCATTATTGCAAAAAAGTCGTCAGTGCGTGCTTCTGCGAACATCCCTGACGCACTACAAAAACGTGGTAGCGACAACAGTATCCTAAATGCATTGTTATATTGCACGCGCAAGGTACGCTTGTACGCTTTCTGCGTGTATCTGGTCCATAGGCTGCAGGTGTAAAAAGATTGGCAATATGCCCTAAACAGAGTAATCTTGACATTACTTGTCTCTTCTCCGCAAAAAGGAGCCAATTCGAACCAGCTCCTACTTTCCGTGGTGTAACCGTGCCGATAACCAATCGCATTGCTTCTGGGGGTAACACTAACTTCCACCCTCAATTTTGGTCCGTTTATCGAGGCTAAGGCTCAATTAGCATCAAAAAAGTTGGGAATTATGGCAAAGGTGAGACGGTACTTCACACCGGAACAACTGCTCAATTTGTATCATCAAGCCCAGGTTCGGTCGTGTATGGAGTACTGCTCTCATCTTTGGGATAGATCTGCCAAATACCAAATGGACGCGCTTGAGTCCATTGAGAAACGGGCCAAGAGACTCATTGGCAACGATGCACTGGTCGAGTCAAAGCTCCAGGGCCTTGAACATTGACGACAAGTTGCAAGTCTATCGGTTTTCTATCGGTTACATTTCGGAGAGTGTGCGATGGAATTACACAATCTAATTCCGCCAAGTCCGTTTCATCATCGGACTACAGGACAAACGGCGATGCGTCATCGCTACATGGTGGACATCCCACCCATACGCACGAAACGTTTTGAGAATACTTTCATTGTGCGTATGGCTAAGGAGTGGAATTCCCTGCCGGAGTCTGTGTTTCCCGATAGCTATAATCTAGGGGTCTTTAAGTCAAGAGTGAATAGGTTATTTTTAGGTAAGCGTGCTCCATCTTCGACCACATCATCACTTACCATCAGGTGAGATGGTGGTCAAACGCAAGCCTATCAAATATAAAAAAAAAATAATTACGTCAAATATTAGTTGAGCCCCGCTGGCACACAAATTTTGTGCCAGCGGGGCTCAACTAATACTTGTTTACTGGCACGTTTTGTGCCGCTGGGGCTCTAGAGGTTAACCTTTTACGTTTTTTTTTTGGGGTCGGCTTCTAGCCTAAACGGATGTAGCTGAGTACTAGTGTTTTACACGAAGCGACTGCCTCTCTGAACTCCATAACTCAGTAGCTGGGTAACACCATACCTCTGGTCTCCTCCCGCTCTAGGTGGAACGGAAGGGAGTGGCAAACTTCTACTGAATAAAAATCTTTCAGTTGCTCTAGCATTCCCGGGCATAGCATATCTCGTTAGGATATTTTCGGAATCTAACCAGATACCCCTTGGTAAGACTGGATATTAATATATTATTTCAGATATTAAGTTCAAATAACGCTGAAAAATAAACAAGATTTCTAACATAATCTGAGTACCTAGATATGACTTTTATACTTGAACAATCGTCTTCGAGGACAATTATAAGTAGCGTAATGACTTAGTTATTGTTTGTATATCATGTCAATTGTTTTCTAATCACCAGCTGTTACAGACAGGTGCATCCTTTCGGCGACATATCATAACATTTTTATTTTGTCTGTCCAGCAACCGAGTTCTCACGATAAAATTATATTTAAAGTGTTTAACAACTAAACGCTTCCACCGCAATGGTCACTTCCTGACAAAAGAGATTATTTGAATAGGGTACTGTATGTAATAAATATGCACTGTTTGTGAGGAGCTCGGGGCGAAATAATAAAAGCTACATGGGTCAATCTTCAAAGTTAAGCAACAGTTGCCAAGGTCAGTCAGTGGATGAGTCACCTTTACGTATTGAGACTCCTCCGGCCTCGGAACAAACGTTAAGCTGTTGGTTCCGGTATTTGTACATTTTAGACAGTCCTTACAGGCAGGGCTGTAGCTAGAGTCGAATTTGAGGTAGGGCAGCATTAGTTGCAGGTAGGGCGGAAGTAATAAATGTATCATAATTGATCGGCCCTCAAAGCACGGGCTCCTAAATCAATCATCATGTATATCACTGACCTATAGTAGGTCAGTGATGTATATTCAATAGAATATACATCACTGACCTACTATCTACTACACTATCTACTAAACTATTAAATCCTCAATGATGAAGAACAAGCAAACAAGATGGTTGAACTTCCAGATTTCTTTTTACACTTCCAGATTTATTCCAGATACGAGGAATCCCCTCTGCATCACAGATATTATAATTAAATAGACCCATCGCTTCATGTGATTGCGCTTCAAATGCGATCTATACACAGAACAAATAATTATTATAATATGAAATGAATGTCACAAGCTGTGGTATGTTCGGAAAAGTTTAGATACCAATCGCTACATTTTTTTTATCTCAAACTATGAACTAACAATTTAATTATAATAATTTATCTTAGTTCTTGGTATTTTTAAGGTAGGGCATTGCGATTTCAAGGTAGGGCATTTCCCCACAATGCCCCCCCCCCCTCCCCCCCAGCTACGGCCCTGCTTTACAGGTAGTCAAACCTATAAGCCAGTGTCAGTGTCAGATTGGCAACAGGTGATGAATTACAGAATCAGGCGTGACTTTTGCGGAAAAAACCATACCAAACTATTACTTCAGAAAAATCTAGTGTTAGATGTTAGAAGTAGAAAAGCGGCTATTGGCCTACAGCTATCATAAAATAACATTTTACGTAAAAGACAATTTCATTGATTTAAAATTTCTAACGAGGGTTTAACCTTTACAAGTTGTAGTTGACATTGTCTACCCACCGTCTTTATAAACACGACTTATCTTTGTAATATTTATGCCAGCAGAAAGCGTGGGTGGCGACCACACAACGGTCAATTTCTGTTACTACATCAAAATATACGGGAACAAGAACTTCATTGTATTATTCACATAGCATAAAATTACGGCTGTATTCGTCGAGGGTTTTCACACATTTCGGTAGTTTTGTTAATTTTCAAATATTTACAGGAAGCAAAATGGCATCGACTAGACTCAAACCCACTCCGGGGATTGTTTTTCAGGTAGAAATTAGTCACCACAACTAAGCTCCGAGTGGAGCGGAAGGGTTGTCAGACTTCTACTGGCTAAAAACCCACCCTGTTCTTTCAGCTGCTCTTGCTTTCCGGGGCCGCGGTATCTCGTGATTTCCTCAACCTTGATAGGCATTGACGGGTCAATGGAGCTCTATAGCTCATTAGAGGTGCTATCCGACGCTGGCCTGGTCTTTACCGGAAACCTTACTCGCAAGCCTGGGCCTACGATGGCCGGAGATTCGCTCGTGATTTCTGACATACTCCAGGCTACTATCGCTTTATTTAGTCCCATAACAAATCCTGTTTAAACCCTACGAAAATAATAAAACAAAAAAGCTGTCGATATATTCAAATTACCTGTGTCGGCTGTCGCACCCAAAGCCACTGTCCTCTAAACTGCGAGATGTCAGGCACGACGCACAGCATAGACTCAGCGCACCGGTACATAGTCTCGGCTTCCACATCGCCGAACCAAACTTGTAGGGATGGCGTGAAATTGTCGCCAGCCAGCTCCAGCATGGCCACGTCACCCCCACCGTTGAGGTTTAGAGAGTGGACTAGCGGCACTGGTGTTACTGGAGACCTGAGTGAAAGAATGTCTGTTTTGGAGGTCATCAAGTTTTATAAAATTTTTTGCTGTTGTATTTGATCAAGGCTCTTATCGCCAGGGCCGGCATAAAGCTTTCATCAAAGTAAAAATGAACTGGTTAATCTCTACTGGGAAATAGTTGAAGAAATAATAGGGAAAGTGTTTGTAGTTGTATCCAATGTAAGTTTCAGTTTAAATAAAAATGGTCCCCTACTTTCAGAGGTGCATCTGTACCTATTACCAACCGCCTGGAGCTCTTGGGCATGGAGTTGACATCTGACCTCAACTTCGGCTCAAACATTGAGTCTAAAGCTCAGACTGAAGCCAGAAATCTGGGCATCCTACAGAAAGTGAGGCGATACTTCACACCTGGACAGCTTTTGAATTTATATAAAGCACAGGTCCGTTCCTGTATGGAGCCCAGAATACCAGCTAACTGCACTTGACTCGATCGAACGCAGAGCTAAAAGGCTCATAGGTGACGAGGTTCTGGCAAGCAAGCTTCACAGCCTGGCTCACCGGCGAAACGTTGCTTGCCTGTCTATCTTCTCATGTATTCCGGAGAGCGTGCGCAGAAGCTCCACGACCTAATCCCTTCATCCCCCTTTTACTACCGGTCTACCAGACGTACCGCAGGATACCATCCACACTTGGTCGATATACCGTCTTGTCGTACTAAGCGCTTTTCTTCAACATTCATTGTGCGCACAGCCAAGGTGCGGAACTCTCTGCCGGCTTCTGTGTTCCCTGCCACATATGACCCGTCAGCCTTAAAGCAAGAGTAAATAGGCATTTTCTGGGCTCGCTCGTTCGATCGTAGACCTTATCTTACACTTACAATCAGGTGTGATCGAAGTCCAGAGCGCGCTCAATTTAAAATAAAAAAAAAAAACATATAATAAAAAGAACATTCGAGATTTAAGCGGATGAAACTTAAGAGGATATAAACATTTGAAGTTCGTAAATATATTTCCTAAAGCTGATGTCAGTGAACTATCGATTTAAAAATAATGATTCAAGGAAAGTGGAAGAGAATAATAAAAGTCGCACGGTTATATCTTCAGCTCTGAGCAAGACTTGCCGAGTCGGTCCGTGTATGGCTTACCATCCTAAAGCCTGCAATACATGTTGGCCGAGCGTAGACCAACGCGAGCGTTGGCAAATAGGTACAAGGCAAGAAATAATGTCCATACGTTCGACAAGTTCGTCGAACGCCAATGCAGACGACCAATGTAGAAGAGGGTCTGTAGAGCTGCCTACACGTTGGCCGAGCGCAAGCGAGCGCCTTTGATTTGTTACCAAAAACCGACACCGATCCGAAGTGAGGCAAGTGATCACGAGCAACGACGAGCGAAGACAAGTTGCACCAAATGATCTCTATACACGTTGGCGCTGACCTCCACTCGGCCAACTAGGCAAGTGACACCGAGCGATAGCAAGACAAGGCAAATATACCGTCTACATGTTGGTATTGGCCTTCACTCGACAACGCTCGCCCAACATGTAAAGCACGTAAAGCCGTTGGTCCGGCTTTCATTTGTACAACTTTGACAGATAATACGGTCAGTCAGAAGCCTGAAAAATCTGACATCAGTCTTGTAGTCAGGTCTGGTAGGCAGTCGCTCCATGTACAAGACTACTACTCAGCTGCATCCACTTAGTCTAGAACTCGACCCCAACATATGTTGGGGAACGGCTAACAGATGATTATGGTATAGGTAGAGTAAACGACAATAGCTAAGCCCGTTAATCATCGAATACCTAATGTCAAAATTATTTTGAAACCGACAATGCCTGCGTGTAAGTAAGATATTCGCATCTATAATATTACTAGCATTCTCCCCGCAGCTTTGCTCGAGTGATAGGTGTTTTCATAAAAGTAGCGTATGTCCATCGAGTGACGATCCGTTGCTCCGTTTGCATGAAACGCGTTTTAGATGGATACACTAACAAACACACTTACGCATAATATTAGTATGGATGATTAGAATTGAAAAGTATGGACATAGATTTCAAGGCACAGAATTACATCTTGAATCGACACGAGGGAACAATTTATTGACCTCACATGTTAAAGCAATAAATATGCCTATGTTTGAAGAGTATCAAATAAAATTAGGGTGCGACCCAAAAGCAGGGGCGCCAAAAATTTTTAGGGGCGACCTCTGCTTGATAGAGTTACTTGTTTAGAACTTTTAAAAGTATATTTTTTTTACATAGGCTTGCCTTTGACCACCATCTGACCTGATGGTACACGCTTACCTAGAAGTAACCTATTCACTCGTAACTGAAAGACTGAAGTAAACACAGACTCCGGCAGGGATTTCCACTCCTAAGCCGTACGCACAATGAAAGTAAATACACCAAAAATGTATTGTGTGTATGGTCGGGATGTATTTGCTGAAATGAGGTGTCAGTAGCCTCGGACTGTTTGTCACATGTGGGTAGCTTGGCAGACGGCAGCTACGTCACATCAATCGCTTATGTTCGCTAACAGCTGGCACTGCGGTTCCCATGGTATCAAACGTTACGTGTTATGATGAGCGTGCGAATTTTCTTTATGTTTTCCTATAAATATTGCTACGTTGGAAATTTAGGAGTGTTTTGACAGCGTCGGTTAAATGTATCAGTTTAGTTTATGTTCATCGTGAAAGGCGGTGCGATAGTTCTCAGGGTGTCAAAAAGAAATTCGCACGTTCCTTATATTTGAATTATGATGATCGTGCGACTTTTCTGTTGTTGTGCTTAATTTAACCTTTATGGTATCTAAATATGTATCAGGTAAACCGCGTTGTGAGAGGGGTTACAGCGCAGTTTTCAGGAGTTTCACGCCGTTTGTGCTATTTTATCTGTTATTTAACGATCAGGCGCCGGTGTAGTGACGATCTGATCATGTTCGAAGGGCAAACATGGTTCGAAATTCCTCAAGATAGAGAAGTTTGGAAGGAAACAGGGGAGGCTTTCCCTTGCAGTGGGGAAAAAAGTAGTCTAAGAATCATCAGAATAGATTAGTAGATGAAGGGCGCGCCGAATTGATCACAAATTATGATAATAGGTAATTTTAGTTGATCCACATAATGTATTTATAGCGTCAAAACATTACATGTACTGCTTTTTTTAAGGATGGGAACTGCCTGAGTTTTTCCATAAAAACGGCAGCTAAGAATACATTCATGAGCTTATCTACTGGTATCAGTTTTTGACGTTTATTTAGGGGCGCTATCAGATGATCACAGGAAAAAATAGAGCTTACACACGCGCGAAATTCAGGAATAAATTAAAGGGAACTTAATACAATAAAGCCTTTATTCAGGTACAATTTAGTTAGGTATTCATGTATAACTTTTTCGAAACCTTCATAATATGCACTTGCTAAAGTTTCTGATGTGAATCGAAAGCCTTGCAATGTTCATAAAGCAGGACTAGGTGATATTAAATTCGCTGCTTAACTCAAATATCTGTTTCACGACTGAAATCCTTAAGAATTATAAAAACCAAGCTTTCCGCCGAGTCTGTCTGTTTGGGATAAACTTAATTTACAGATTTTCACCAATGGATAAAATGATTCGTGAGTTTAGGAACCACTGATCAACAAAAATATTTTTTCACATAAATTTAAGTACATCAGCGTACCAAACCAAAATGCGAAGGTCTGTCTGTCTGTTTCTTGCGCCTTCACTCGCTAAACCACAAATGATAAATAAATGATAAATGATCTTTATTTTGCAAATTGGTTATTAAATAACACTTTTACACGTCATTTTTTTCCGTAAATATTAACTAGATGAGGCCGGTGTTTCCTGACTACCCTGAGAACACAGCACCGATTTGAATGAAATTTGGAATGGAATTACTTGAAGACCCGGGATCAAACAGGCTCTTTTTTTTTAAATCAACGCCTAAAGGGTTGAAATAAGGGATGGAAGTTTGTATGAGAAATCTATAAAAAATAGGTTTACGTATTATTCGATATGACGAATTCGCAGGCAACAGGTAACTAGTGGAAAATAAATTATTCTTCTTCTTAAATTATTCTTATCCATGAGGAAGGTTTTAGTACATAATTTATCAAGGTTTTGTGTGCATTAGCAGAATGTCAACATGCGATACTAGGTCGCTAGTGTGATATAGAATAGCCGCTCTTGGATTCAAGAGCGGCTTCTCTTAGTTGGCTTTCATGTATTTTGCTATTTTTTTCCAAATTACCGTGGCCAAAACTTTGTAGATATTCAACATGAAGATCTTTTATAGTACAATAGTAAATATAATAAAAAAAATGGTATTTTAGAATACAACAGACCCATCTGTAATTGTTGTGTTGTTTTTAACTCCATAACTCGTATAACATAGTGTTAAGAAATATGCATTAGTTTATTTGATAAATAAAATCAAATCTTACAATTGTGGTGGAAAATAAACGTTTGATTTATTGATTTATTTGATAAACTATTTAGTTGTATGGGCCAAGTTTGAAAATTGATTATTATTATTTTGTCGCCTTATCTATGCAATGGTTTATATAGTTCATTATTTAGTCTAGGATATAATGAACCCGTGTACAATTTCATACTGATTTGTTAAAATGTGGATAGGTAACAGAATACTTTCTTTAGCATTATAATTATTTATAATACACCGTGATAATACACTACTATTTCCCGCAGCATCTTTTGTGTGGAAATAACACATATTTTCCAGGGTGAAAAGTAGCCTCTGTGTTATTCTAAGTTGTAAATTATATTTTTGCCATGTTTAGTCCAAATCTTTTAAGATATTTTTGTGTGATATAAACACAAACATACAAACATCAAAACTTTTACATTTATAATATTAGTAGAATTAGTATCCTGTGCCCTACAGGGTCCATGATTGTATCCCTAGCTTTAAGCAATTTCTGTAACATGTATACTGTCATTATGGTATGCAAATAAATATAAATATAGTATATTCTGTCTATGTAGATCCGTGGTCCCCAACCTTTATTTAATCTAGGACCAATTTGGTTTCCATATTGATTACAGGGATTAGAAGTCCCGA
This sequence comes from Tholera decimalis, assembly GCA_943138885.2. Taxonomy (NCBI): domain Eukaryota; kingdom Metazoa; phylum Arthropoda; class Insecta; order Lepidoptera; family Noctuidae; genus Tholera; species Tholera decimalis. The sequence goes on along the minus strand of OW964553.2, from coordinate 10,475,851 downwards.
GAAAATAAAATATACTAGCTCGGCTATTCTTTGAAATCAATAGAAACTCAATACTTATATTAAAAACTTAAATTTGTTTGCGTCTGCTACAAACAAATTTAAGTTTAGATTTTAAATATCAAACTTATTAAAGTTTGATATTTAAAATCTTTCATGGACAATATTTTTACCTTTTGTAGACCACATTTTATCTTTAGAGGACTACCAGTGTTCCGTGGACCACAGATAGGGAACTAATGATTAAGATGATGATTTTATATTTTTTCATTAATTTCAGTAAACTTACCTGACAGGTCCCATTCCTTCATAAAATTGATATTCAGCCTTATCAGTTGAGATGATCGTCCAGCAAGCCCCATCATTGATCATCTCCTTATTGGGCTCCTTAGGACATGGTGTTGCTTGGAACTGGATTATTCTTTCTTGTGAGAGGCATAGATACATCCGTTCAGTGTCTTTCATGTAAAATGCACACTTGTGGAGTTGGGATACGGGGTCATCTGCTTCTAATAGAGCCATTTGCTTGTCCACCTGTGGGGCAAACGGGCTAAATGATAAACTTTGCTGGGAAAAATAATAATTTGTAAATATAGGTAGTAATCTTATTAGTCCAGCACTATTAAAAAAGATTGGGTGCTGAGTTATTAGAATGTTCGGATTACTGGAATGTATTGAAAAGTTCATAGTAAATAAACGATTTTGTAAAGGAATAATACCTACATGTATTCCCTAATCAGATGTTTTTCTAACAAGTGCAGGCAGAGGGGTGACCGATTATTTAATATATCAGACTAATGAAGCGCCATGTATGAAATTGAAATGTTGTAGTATAGCAGCATTATATCAAAAGGAAGGAATATTTATTGTAATAATAACACCTACAAACACAAATACCATTATTTGTTTTTCATGCAATTTAAATTGGTACAATTTACTTTCATAATCTGCTTTTACTGCTTTTTTGTATCACTGGATAACTTATAAGCAATATGTAGTCACAGTTGTTGAGCAATTTGCAGGTGTGTTGCATGTTGTCGGTTTGATTCTCATTTGGCACATATATTTCTGACAATCTGTGATTGTTGTTTCAGCCTTCAGGTTTACCTGATTTGTATGTGAGTTTATTAAGGCAAACCCTTAATTAAAATATCTTATCTATGCTACAAAATTTTATCATACATTGTGGATGTCGTCTATTTTAATAAGATCCAGTAATTAGCATGGTTGTCATGTACACTTCTCACTTTTTATTCACTTTCAAATATTGTATAATGTATAGGCACTTTATACCAAACACATAATTTGGTCTTAAAAGGGCAAGAATACTACTAAACACATTATTGTATAAAAAAACCCAGTGTTGTTAGTGATATGATAACATAAACATACATATAGAAAATATCTAGTGATAAGAATGATTTGTGTTGTATCAGTTGGTAGGTACCTAACTTTTGGTAGGTTGGTGTGAAATTAATTCTAATCAAATTAACATGAATATCGTAACTATTATGAAAATTGGTGAACAATTTACCCAGTTAAAGTCTGAGAATTATGGTCATAGGCTGATGCTATGTTACAGTCCTAAACTTGAATTGCAGTATGTTATGTTCTTACCTTTCTTATAATTAGTCTGGGTAGTGCCATGCCAGTGACTGAGCACACAAGCTTTACAGTAGACCCATAGTGAACATATCCATCTCTTACAGCAAACTCTTCCGACTCACTCTCATTGTCATCTAGCAGATGTATAGTGAATGCTCCCCACTGCGTGGAGGATGCATGGAAGTTACCATTCTCTACGTGGAGGTATCTCGTAGACACAGTTTGTGATCTCAACCTGTTAAACAGAGCTACCTTTGTTCCACTTGCTATACACAAGTCTGCATTCTTCAATGATTGCTTCTTTTTGGAGGGCTTTGATATCACTTTTATTCTCTTACTATTGAAAATACCAATGTCATGGCCATTACCATAGAACATCTTGACGGAGAGCATGAAATGCTTCCTCTTATCAGAGTCAGATATGTACAGGGTCTTGGCTGCGCAGTACTGCTTGCCATTGTTGAGATCCAGCTGCTGCATGTCCTGGTCAGAGTTACCAATGCCTATGAAGGCACACAGCTGAGCTGCCTGCTCCGTCTCACCCTCCCGGAGCATACGCTCGCGCCGCAGTCGCCAGCCATCTCCGAATAAATAGATGCAGGGTGGCGGGCAGAAGAACCTTTTCTCGTTTCCATAAGACTTTTGTGCGACTTTCGCGTGCAGGATGACCACGACCATGTCGGAGCGGTCGCGCAGGTAGCGCTCCATGGCCTCGCGCGTGAGGCGGCGCTCGTCCGGGCGGTAGGCGCCGGCGCCAGGCCCCGCGGCGCCGGCGTAGCGCGGGAACAGCGCGGCGTGCTGCGCCGGCGGCGACGCGCCGCCCGCCAGCGCGCCCGCGCCGCCGAACTGGTGCGGCATGCTCGCCACGGCTGCCTTCACCTTGCTGCCGCCCGCATAGCGCGCACCCGACCGAGGGCCGCGCAGGATGATGATCTCGAGACCCTAGCTGGCGTCACTTCTCCGGTGGCTCATCGCCGGCACTTCTGTGAGCGGTACGAGCGTCCTTCCAGGTCCTCGATCGGTAGACGCGCATCCACCGGGTGAGTTGACCCGAGATGCCGTCGCCCCCGGGTCCGATTATCTCGTCGATCGATACACTTTTGTATTATTCACGCCCCTCGTCAGTTAATTACGCTGGGAACTAGCACACATTTCATTCGAGACACCTGTTCGACGTCGGTATTTTCGGATGGAAAAGGCGACTTTACGTTGGATGCCACTCGCGACCGGGGAACGCTGATCCTCGTTTTCAGAGCGGCATGTTCCTATTTTATGATTTTATTTTATGAAAAGTTGACGAAACTTCTGTTTATTCCAGTATAAATACGACAACGCCAGATGCGCGAGCTGTCAAAGATTAACCATAGACACAGAGCTGTTTGCAGGCGTGTTGTCGACTACACGCGCGCGAATCGACAGAATCGAGTCGAGTCGATGAGGGATCGGTCGACCCGCGACGCGCCGACTGACAGACGGCCGGTCATAGGATGTGGGGTTACGCATGGGGCGTGAGAAAATAAAGTGTGGGAAAGAGTGGGCGTTCGCGGCGTAGTAAAACATTTGATATGTTGTAGTGAACCAAACACATATTTACGAACGCAGTGCGCCAGTAGCAATCGCTTCGTTTTATAGATGTGTGCGTAGCAGCAGCGGGGTACATTGAGCTCACGGAGCGAAATAGTTGCGATGTGTGAGGAAGAGACCGACGATTGACCGGAGATCTCGTGGGAAACGACCTTTGTTATGTACACTGATATATACATTAGTATAAACAAAAAATCTATTCTGGAATTTAATCGCACGCGATGGGAGTCACTGGACTGTGGAGACTAATAGAGCCAGCGGGCAAGCCCGTGCCGGTCGAGACGCTGGAAAACAAAGTGCTCGCAGTCGGTAAGACGACAATCCAGTGTTCATTATAAACTGTCAACTAGCAATACATTATAATTTACCAAATTAACATGCATTGTTTTTATCTTCATTAGACATATCAATATGGTTGCATCAGATGGTGAAAGGATACCAAGATGCCAAAGGGGCTCCTTTACCAAATGCTCATCTCATGGGACTGTTCCAGCGTCTTTGTAAGCTGTTGTACTTTAGAATTAAGCCAGTCTTTGTATTTGATGGAGCTTTTCCAGAATTAAAAAAGGAGACTATTGTAAGTTTTGTTTATGTTCACTTGTAAACAAATATAACCTCATTTCAATATTGTGACTCAGGTTTTTGAAATAACATTTTAGGCGAAGAGACAAGTCAGTAAAGCAAAGTATAATTCAGAATCTGAAAGAATAAAAAGGGAACTTGTTCTGCTGCTGAGTAAGAAAACTGCTGTCAGTAGTTTATTAGGCAAAGAAATATCACCAAAGAAAAGTGGCAATACATGTTTTGATAGCAATGATCTGTTTAAACTGCCCGCATTACCTGAGATGGAACAGGAAAGTGAATCAGAGTAAGTAAAAAAATATAGTTTAAAGTCTGTAATTAAATACTAGCAAAGATAAAATGCTATAAAAACACCAGTCTCGTACATTGATATGGTATCAGTATTATTTAACATATTGAAACTTTAAAAAACTTAATGGTGGATATGACCGGTCTACACACTAATTTACAGATATTAGTTTCAAATATTAACTAAAATTATAAAATTAACCTTGTATATACAACTCGACTACTAAAATTTGCATTCTATATTTGTGGGTGTGGGTTTAAAGCCAAAATATAGGCTGTGTCTAGTTTTGCTTCAGATGCTTAAGCTTTATGCATTTGTAATTATTGCTGTATAGTATTACATTTATAAATTATTGTACCCTCAATGAAAGTTTATTTATTTATTTTTATTGGACCCTTATGTTTGTTGAATAAATATATCATTTGAGAAAAACATGTAAAAATAATGAATTTCATTCCAGATCTGAAGATGAGTCAAACACAAGTGGCTCCAGTATTGATGTGCATTCTATTGATATTCAATCTGAAAGCTTTAAGAATTTGGGAGTTAAGGAAAAGTATGATGTACTTATAGAATTAAAGGAGACAAGAAAACAGAATTCATGGGGGAGACTTAATGAGCTGCCTAAAAACAGTGATACTTTTTCAGACTTCCAAGTAATTATTTTTCTTCCAACTCTTTTTATTGCTTTGTCTCATGTTCACATAGTGCTAATACAACCTACTTTGCATCCAAGGATTTCTCAAACATATAAGATGTTAAAAAATTAACTGCATGCATTTCGTCCAGTTACTTCGACATCGAAAAACTAACACATTAAAAAAACTAAATTTTTTTTGGGTAATTTTATATTTTCACATAAATAAAACAATTTAATAAAATACTTTTTTGTGCGCTGTACGCAGGGCTGCGCTTGCGGCTTGGGCCGCTGGCGGTTCTCGCATCGCGCGCCGCCCGTTACTCTTCCCGTAGCTCTTGCTACCCCCTCCCGACAGTCCCGACCCGTTTAGTCGTCCGATATCCGTCGCGCGATAAGGGTGTGTTTCCCTGTGTCATTCCGGCAAATACGTGCGTTCGCGTAGTTTAGCGAATACTTTTAATAGGCCGTTTACGTATTCTAATCGAGAGTACTTAGATATGGTAGTGTGATACATTATGACTGGTGAAAGTTTTGCTGCGGCACGTAACCGTTACCGTGAACTGTATGGTGATCAACGACGAGTGCCTGCTGTCAAAACCATCCTAGGAGTCTACCAGTGCTTATTGGACTATGGCCAATTTTGTCCTCATCAAGCAGATTGGACATAGTGGCAACAACATTCAAAATGTGGACGAATTAAAAACCCGTATAATTAGTGCATTTGATTTAATATAATATGATAAAAGTGATAGAGACACATTAATCGCAGTGCAAGGAAACGTAACACGTCGTGCTAACTTGTGCATTAGACAAAACGGTGAACACTTCCAGCACCTTTTGTAAATAAGGTAAAAATTAAGACTTCTTGTAAATAGTTTTTAAATTATTGTAAATAATTTGATTCAAATTTTTTAAACATACCATTTATCGAGCTAACTTAATTTAAACAGTCATTTATGTATAATAAAATATACTATTTGTAAGTAGTTCGATAATTTACCAGTCCAAAGTCTGAGAAATATGATGGGAAAACTGTTTACGAATTTGCGCCGCACGTCGTGTCGCGTCGCAAGGGGTGAACGACTCACGTGTGTGGCGGCGGCCACGGCGTCGAGGCCGCCGGGGCCGCGCGCGTTCTGTGTACAGTGCACATAATCAATAATTTTGTGCGAAGTGAAAATATTGCATATCTCTGAAACGGGTTGTTATTTTGAAATCTTTTTCGCCAATATTTTTTATTTGTAATTCTAAAGAAGTTCTTACTTTTCTTGCAGTTAATTTTTTAACACCTTATACACTTAAATGTAATTTTGCAGAGCTTTAAATATTTTATGACTTTATTACAGATGCAAAGACTACTAAAGAGAAGAAAGGTACAAGAATGCCTTGAGGAGACAGAAAAAGAAATGGGTGATACAGGAATGTCTTTAAATGATTTAGAATCATTACTAAATGAAGAGGGCATTGACACCAAAATTGAGGAGATACCCACACGGCGCGTAGCTTCTAATGTCTCTACAAGATTTTTACTAATTAAAGATGTGAAAAAGGCTTTAGAAGATGCAAAAAAGAGAAGTGAGGCACAGAACAACCCAACAACCAGCAAAGTTGAAGAAATTACTAAAGTGGAGGACAAACCAACATCAAGTAAAATTGTAGAAATAACAGAAGTTAAGGCAGAGGCACCAAAAAAGGTTAATGGATTAGAAGGTGATTTACAAAGAGCAATTCAAATGTCTCTAGAGTGTATTGAAGAAACCAGTGAAACAAAACAAAACACAAGTGTTGCATCAAAAACTGACGAGTCTTGGACATCATGCATGACAGACACAGATTATTCTAATACGGATTCTGAGGAAGATGATGGTTTTGAGCCTCCAGATATGACTTGTGCCAAATCTTATATCATGCAGTACAGCGATTTCACACATAGAGCAATTGATAAAATAGTAATAGACAGAAAAAAAATGAAAAAGAAACATAAAATACCAAAGGTGGATAAGATAATAGAAGAAATTAATAAAGAGAAATCAGTAATTGTTGATAACGTAGAACTATCATCTAGTGATGATGATGGCCAAATCCCAAGCAATATATTATCTGATAGTAGTGAAGAAAATGATATATCAGTTGCTTTTGCTGAGGCCAAGCCATCTGCCGATCTTGAGACAAATAATGATAAAGATTCAACTCAAGCCTCAGTAATTTGTGTTGAAAATCCAGTGTCAGAAGTGATAGATCTTAATTCTAGCATAGAAGTAGAGAATGTACCTGAAAATATCTCAATGGGTGTTGAAATAAAGCATGAAAATGATTCTAGTGATGAGTTTGAAGGAGTTTCAAATGCTGTAACTAAAGAAGAAACTGATTCTAGCGAAAATGAGTTTGAAGAAGTACCTGAACAAGAAACTAAACTCAGCAAATCGGTTGTAGAACTCACATTAAATATGGGTGATGCACCCGACGATGATATATTTGCAGATATCTTTGAAGAAAAAAATGAAAATATGCCTGAAAATAAAGAAGCAATGGAAATTATAAAGACTGATAAAGCAATAACAGATTTAAAAGAAGAAGTATCGTTCATTAAGGCTGCATCCGATGATATTAGGCCAGATAAAGCATTTAAAATACCAGAGGTACCTGGTTTTAAGACCAATAGTAGAGTTATTGTACAAAATATTAAGAAACCAGAAAGGGAATGTGTTCAAGATGTTGTGCTGTCCCAGGAAGTAGTTAATAAAGCTCAAGTTGATGTGTTAGATATCATTGATCAAGAAACCCTAGATATTTCTAGAACAAGTGACAATTCCGAAGGTTTGTTAAAAGAAGCAGAAATTGTAAGGGATAACAAGCAAGATCAAAGAAATAATGAACAATCTCGCGACTTAGTAAAGCCTACCGTACCGCCTAAACAAGTCTTAACTACAGAACAGTTAAATACAATGGTAGAAGAAATGCAGAATGAAGAACAAGGTTTAATACAAGAAAAAGGGCGATTGGATCGCATAGGTCGGAATATCACTGAGCAAATGACTAAGGAAGCTCAAGAATTGCTTCAAATATTTGGAATCCCATACATTGTCGCCCCTATGGAGGCTGAAGCTCAATGTGCATTTCTCGAAAGTGTTAATTTAACTGATGGAACTATAACAGATGATAGTGACATTTGGCTGTTTGGCGGAAGGACCGTGTATAAAAATTTCTTCAACCAAAAGAAGCATGTTTTGCAGTTTTTGGCTGACAGAATTGAAACATCTTTTAGTAAGTAGTATAAAATTCATGAATGTTGTGGCGTCTGAGTTTTGCCTAATGATATATAATGTTAAATTTAATTTACAGATTTAAATAGAGAACAACTAGTTCTTCTGGCTCTGCTAGTAGGTAGTGATTACACAACTGGAGTAAGTGGTGTTGGACCTGTCACTGCACTGGAGATACTAGCTTCATTCCCGTTCAATAAGAAGCAGCTCCTTAACGAAAGTACAAAGCAAGCTAGATATGCGCAAATAGTGAAGGGTTTACAAGAATTCAAGCAGTGGGTTAGGGCAGGAAAGAGGACAGATAACACTAGTCTGAAGAAAAAATTGAAGAATGTAGCTCTTACGGATGACTTTCCTAGTGTGCGGGTGAGTAAAACGTATTTCTGGTCAACTTTTCGCATTTTTATGGTCCTGCACTGATGCCATTAATTTCATAATTGGCCAATAATTTCTGCGGGTAGTAAATACGTTTAATTTTTCAGGTGGTCCAAGCATACTTAGAACCGAACATAGAAAAAAGTGAGGATAAATTCACTTGGGGAGAGTTAGACATCACAGTATTGAGAGATTATACTAAAGCCAAGTTTGGCTGGTCCCAAAACAAATTGGATGAAATTTTGAAACCAGTATTAAAACGAATGCAAGATCGCAAAACCCAGAGATCTATGCAAGACTTCTTCAAGAGGAAGGTCGACTTTCAATCCCTGGAGGAACAGATGAGTAAAAGAGTTAAAGCAGCAGTACAGAGAATGGGTCCCGAAGGCCTAACAATTGAACTAGAGAAAACTGAAGACGAAAATAAGCCTGCAGCTACTAAAAGAAAGGCCACAAAAAGTACAAACAAAGCAGGCCCATCCTCTGCCAAGCAGCGGAAGAACGAAGAAGCAAGTGTACTTATAAATCAAGGTGTAAAAGTAGTATCACACATAAAAGATGGTAAATCGGAGTTGGAAATCAAAATACCGAAATCAGATCGCTTCCAAGAAATTATTCCTCAAAGAGAGAACGATAAAAAGAGTTTACTGGAAAACAAAATGAAAGCAATAGAACTATTCAGAAAAACAAAACTTGATCAGAAAAGAAAACATTTTAAAAGGAAAGCCTTACAGCCGAAAGAAAAGGCGGATCTCTCAGAAAGTGATAGTGATTAATTTATTTTTATTAGGTAAGTAACAATAAAATAAAAAAGCAATTTAAAATACCGAATATTGATCGCTTCCAAGAAATTATTCCACAGAGAGAATAAAGAGTTTACTAGAAAACAAAAAGCAATAGATAGATATACTCTTTATTGTGCACCATAAGGGTCAGCGCAGACAGAGAGGAATAATCCTCGCGCGGTCTCGGGCATTTTCTTTACGGATTGCGTATGCTCGAGCTTGCGCGCGACCTCGCGAGCCTGCGCGAGTAAACCGTTCTGGGTTACCACTCTACAGTAAACATGCCACTTTGTCGCGAAAGTTCCTCAACGATGGTGGACTGGGATATGATTATAATTGGGCTTTTGGCGGAAGAAGAAGAAATGGAAGAACATGTTAATAAAATAAGGCGTCAGAAAGTAAAGAATATGGGTCGAGGAATGTTGACAAGAAAGGTGTAGTTTTGGTGAAACACTGTACGACTTTACCATCGAAAGGAGTTTTGTTTTACGATTACTATAAAATGGATTATGAAAAACTTACTTTGGAATAAAAATCTAAAAAAATGACGTCTTCCCTCTTTAAATTCGGTGAAAACACTGAAAGTACGCGTACGACGCGGGCACCGACTCGACGCCGCGCGGGGATTCCCTCGTATCTTCGAGGACGCGCGAGCATTTTTTGTCAGGTTCAAGCATTTATGCACTTTATTGTAATAATTTTAAAGTTTATTTTCAAGTGCGTTAGTAAAATCCTCTCCGCTCCGTTCTGTCTGCGCTGAGCCTAACGGAATTAAATGAGGACTTAAAAACTAAAGGCTGTTACAATACCGCTACAAGCGATCTTTTACAGACAACTTTTGGATGGTTTGACACAGCAGGAGAAAATAAATACGCGGGATATATAAAAAATAGTAACAAATTAAAGAGAGAGATAGAGATCTTTTACCATGTTTTTGAAAGAAGGAAGGGTTTGAGCTTGTCTTACTGACACAGGCAAAGTATTCCGCAGTCGTACAGCTTGAGCTGCGAACGACTTACTAAAGAAATTGGTGGTGACTCGGTACCTCTAGCCTCAAGTTTTCCGATGACCTCAAAAATTTGGTATGTGTCATGGAGGAACTTGAAACGTTCTTTAAGATAAGAGGGGGTTTTAGAATTGAACAGAATACTGTAAAGCAGAGACAAGATGTGTAAGTTCCGGCGAAGACGTATAGGAACCCACTTGAGTTTCGTACAAAATTCGGATACGTGATCATATGTATTTGCGCAAGCCAAATATAAATCTAATGCAAAAATTTTGAAATCGTTCAAGTTAAGAATTAATCAGAAAAACAAAAATTGATCAGATAAGAAAACATAAGGAAAGCCTTACAACCGAAAGAAAAGGCGGATCTCTCAGAAAGTGATAGTTATTAATTTATTTTCTATTACATAAGTACAATAAAACAAAAGGTATTTTAAAATACCGAAATACGATTGCTTCCATGAAATTATTCTACAAGGAGGGAAGGATAAAAAGAGTTTATTAGAAAATAAAAGAAAGCAATATTATTTAGAAAAACAAAACATGATCAGAAAAGAAAAATTTTACAGCCGAAAAAAGGCAAATCTCTCAGGAAGTGATAGTGATTAAGTTATAAGTACAATAAAATGAAAGGCGTTTTAAAATATTTTTTATTATTATTTACATTCAACTGTTCCAATTAACCAAGCACAGTTTTAAAAATAATGATAAAATAAGGTTATAATTATTTTAAATTGCATAATATGCACAGAATACATATTTTTAAACAATAGGTTCTAAAACGATAATAATGTCATCATATGGAAGTTGAGAATAGATAGATAGATAGAATATACTTTATTGTACACCAATAATTGAATCACACTTAAATAACAATATTGTAAAAAAAAAAAGAAAGAATATTGGTCCTTTGTGGTTAATTTTTGGTACCAATGATTAGCATTACATTGTATAATGTTCTAACATTGTTCAATTTATTATTGACCCAAACGGAAACTTCAATATGTGTAACATGGCAGTAAGTTTATAAGTTTTCTTCTCTGGATTAAGTTATATGTTAACTAATCCAATGCAAGACCACATGATGACACAAGAGAAAATTAGATCAGAAGTATTCATTAACCCTAATAATTTTTATTAAAAAATGCTAAATCTCACTTATTTTAATTGCAAATGTATGATACATGGTTAAAATATCAACGAATCGCTTATTCGTACATCACATTATTTTAGTTTTTCTTGATATTGTATAGGGCACATTTAAGTACTATCATAGTAGTTGATTCTTCTAATCAGAGACAATTCATGGCTTTTTCTATCGCTAATGTTCTTGTGCAGGGTAAGTTATAATTCTTAGATGATTTTAAACTATAAATACACAAAGCTTTGATTTCAGTAAACAAAAAGGAACTTACAAAGCTAGCGACTAAAGGCGCATACACATTGAAGAAAGTATTTAATGCTGTTTACTAGATGTGGTGAAAAATTATGCGAGTTACATTATAGTGACACTAGAGATTTTATTCAATATGTATACGACCCGACGTTTAAATTAATATCTAAATAATAAACAAACGATTAAAAAGACGCACAGGAGACTATCAATTTATTATAGCGTTATAAACTTTTATACAATTAATCACAATGTGTACAGCAGTCTCACTTGTCTAGTCTCTATTCACACGTGGCTCACCTAATACCCATTGCTATGCTACACAATTCATGTCTATGATTTGTTATTAAAATATTGTTACAACATCGTAATTCGCCATCACATATAGACCAACACGCGTTCCACATTTCAATATAAATAAATGGACTAGGCGGAAATTTGACGCAACATATCAGCGCAATTTTCAGAAAAACAACGCTTTGATGTAACAATTCGGCTTTATATTTACCCGACTACGGAAGAGAATTAATAATTTCACTAGCTATGTATGTTTCGGTAAGTTTGTTACCTCTTATAGCAGGGGCCGATTTAAGTGTCTTTGGATTTGTCTTGAATGCAGAGATAGTCGAGGGTACATGACAACAGAAAACTTATAAGCACCCACAATTTTAATAGGACGATCACCACCAGGCTTACTATTTCATTTATACTGGAATATAAATGAAATGTTCATCATCAGCTTCTTTCCTTTCCCATAGCCGAGTTAGTGTTATCTTTAATCAATTTTGACATAACAATAGCGCACCCGAAGTCGACGGACTCGTCAATACCGCTGTACCAACACTCAATACTTAGCCTAAACACCGCATTTAGTCTACTTTTACAACACTGTAGATCTTTCTAACGAACCAGAAGCAGGCCATGAATCCAATGGTTCCCGTGAGAAGGAAGAATAAAAAGACCATGATGAATGTATATCCGAAGTATAGGAAAGTTGAGGCGGCGTCTTCGATGTTAAGCTTGGTGACGAAGTAATGGCAGCAGTAGATGAAGAGATAGCCGGCGGTGGAGCCCGAGCTGAGGAAGGCGCGCCACCACCAGTGGTAGTCCTCCGCGCACAGGTGGAAGTAGCACAGCAGGATCGTGGTCTCGGAGCACGTGATCACGAGGATCACGAATACGAGGAACAGGAAACCGAACATATAGTACATCTGGAATTGAGAATCATTTATTATTTTCAGTTTAGTTCTAAATAATCTATTAAATTGATAAGAAGTTTGCTCCTAGCACTTATAACACAAGTTCTATCATATGTTTAATGCAGCTTTAGTTGCCTGAAACATGATATTGAGTCTTGCCTTCTGCACCACAACTTGATAGTGACCACGGTGACCTACGTGCCAAACATACTTCAGTTACTGTAGTGGCAGTAAGTCGTAAAGTAGAGTAAGTCGTAAAAAAACTTGTCTTAAAGTAGCATTAATCTTTATAATTACAGCTAATAGCAGTAATAACTAAAAGTATAACAAAAAATCATGACGTTAAACAACTATTCATACTAGTATTGATATTCTGTTTAAAGTATCTTTGGTCAAGTGAGCCATAAATTAGATTGACACCATACCTGACTATTCATGGTTCGTCTTTTTATTTAGTACCAACCAAATGAAACAATCCATTATTTGTGAATATAATTTCTTAGTGTGATAGATCTCTATCGACTTTCCAAATAGTCTTCTAAAAATCCGACCAAGTGCGAGTCGACTCGCGCACGAAGGATACCGTACCACTATCTATAAAACACGGCAAAAAACACGTTTGTTGTATGGGAGCCCCCATTGATATACAAAAAACCCAAGATGCACAGTCTCAAATAAAAGTGACGCTCGAAACTGTCGTCAAATACTCACCACCTACGTAGTAATAGTTATGCTATAAGAATAAAATATGTTTTTGCAAATTCAATCTTATGGCAATTGTTTAAAGTTGTTTTTACAAAGCAGTGTGCGAAAGGCAATAAAATTTTACGACTGACGTTGGTCGGTAGGACAAGGCATTGAGTGGAGACTTGTATACTTAATTACATTTTTTTTATAAGACATTTTTGTTAGTATTATAAAAGTTTGTTAAATTGTGTTCTAAAGACGTAATTATACTCTAATCTGAGCGTAAATATTTAACGTAAGTAAATAAAAGAGTTTTTGGATAGAACATGTGTATATCAATGAAACAAATATTAACTGTTAAAATCGTTTATTTAAATTAAAATTCTCGCCTTTGTTAGCTGACAATTGATGTCCGTTCTCCGCATCGTATTTGGTAACGAAAAAACGAAAGTATAAAAATAAGAAGTTTTTAATGAGATTGGTGTTGCGCCAAAGCAACACACACACATTTTTATCATTAGCATGCCGTATGTCGTGAACCCATAAGTTATCCCATAATTAATCGATATACATAAAATATTTTTTTATTCCAATTACTTAACAATTTAAATTATTCCAGTATGGGGAGGGACGTTTAAAACTGTAATACTAAGAGCGGAACGCGCACAACGGGCAGTACTTAAAGTGATGTCGTTCAAAAAATTAATTTATCCCACTGGACTGCTATACTCGGAAGCTCAAGTACTTACAGTTCGCGAATTATAATTATATCCTCCGTACCATACTACGTAGCCACAGGTTGTTACCAGTAAGCCCAGATTTAATAAGCAAACGCACAAAAATGTAATATTTTTATGTCTAATAAATTATTTATTTATTTTATTTATGAACATTAAAAAGCCGTAAAATTGACGACCTCTTCTCCTTTATTATATTAAAGAACGTATACATGTTTGCCAAAAACTCAATTATTATTGATTATTGTAAAATTGTTTAACTTTTGGTGTACAATTAAGTATAAGTATTCTATTCTATTCTAAATACAATAAAGGTCGAAACTACATAAACTTATTAATAAAAAATAAAAAAATACATTAAAAAAATCGACTCCATTATCGTACAACAGGGTAATTATTATTATGCGACTAAAATAAAAAAGATTCCATAATACATTGTTTTGACCACGGAACAGAAAATACAGTGGAAGTGCGATGCGACAACATTACTGGGTAAGGCCGTGTAAAATTGTACATTTCGTTTTTTTTTTGTCCGAAGAAAGTATGTGTTAATAGCTCATTAAATACTGTGCTGACATCGATAATATTGTGGCAACTGATTATATGAATCATGAATTAATAGTGATCATCGTTAAATTTATCATACCATGCAATTTACTATTTCTTTTTGTATTTTTAAAAGTTGTAACTTTTTCTTCCCTTACAAAAAAGCAATGTCCAAAATACATCTCTTGGGTATTATGTATAAAATATTTTGAAAAAAATACTTCTAGCGCTAAGAAGTAGCTTTTAATGAATTTATTACTAATTTTCCTCTATAACGCTCGTATTTTGTTAATTTAACTATGTTTCTATAAAATTTTATGTGAACATAAATATGTGTCCCGGAATTTCATGTAGCAAGCGTTACGCTAAGAGAGTTACTAAGTACTGGCTTAATATGCGTGTATCCAAAGCCGAATAAGATTCCTTAGCGCGGCAGTACTGATGCTCATTGTGTCAGAATGTAAAATTTAAAATATTCGTCCAATCGTCCACTTGATCCGGATTTTTCTGTGTGTTGAACGAGTTGTCCAGCTTATTTTGTGGCGTTAAAATACCAATTTCGAAGTTCGTATTGCATATTTACGTTATTTTTATGCGTTCCGCTCATAGCTACATTATTACTTTAAAGAAATAGCTTGGGCTGTTGTAATAATCTGCTTTTTTATAAGAGATACTAGATTTTTAAGTTAGCTTCGCAACATTTTTCTGTCGCGGGTGATACCGAACGTTACTAGGAGAGTTACGTAACACTCGGGACATAATTTAGGCAGAGTTTACATTCAGGGAAGAATTATTCACGAGAGATTTTTCGAATTAACCAACTTTTTGATTATTATATACATTGTTTTTTTTTTCATGATAAATGATTAATTTCACCTGCTAGAGGTTTTTAACTGAACGAAAAAGACACAAGCTCATAAAAATATGCTTATTTTAATTTATATGTACCTAATCTAAATAGGCAAAAACAAAAAGTTCAGCACCTATTTCTTCTCTGTTTGTCAACCGTTTTTCTTTTTTTGTTTAGGTGAGCTATAATTTTATCACAAAAAAATAGGAACCGTTAATTGTTTTTCCTTTTTATTAAAGAAAGAAAGAAATTTAAAGAACAAAACAGGATTATGGGAATCACAAAGAGAGTACAAAGAGAAGAAGAAAATAAGAAATGTAACAATATTCAAACTGGAGGACAAAAAGAAGCACGAATCTTTAGAGAAAAAGAAACAAAATATATTGAAAAAATAAGGAAGGTATCAGTGTGCTTTTAAGTATTACGAAAAAAAATCTTGGAGGTTCTATGTGGGTTTTATTGAAAACGTTGCAAATGAAGAGGTTACAAAAAAGTCAAGAGAGATATATAGTGCCTACATCAAATATTGTTAAGAAAGTTGTGATAGAGTTTACTTTGTTTAGGAAATTGTTGTGATTTGAAAGCTCGATGAGACTGAAAAATTGCCATACTTAAAGAAAAACATTACTAGTAATAAATTAAATTGTTTTTAAACATATCTTTTTATTATTTTTAAATTACCATCGAAATTAATATTCTACTTTAGTAACCAGTGAAGAACGTGTCAAATCGAGTAAAAAAAAAACGAATTCAACAACTAACCTAGGTTGATTGCTGAATTAGTTTATTACATTGTAGACCTAGCTTTAGATGGATCGCGAGCGTTACTGCGTTACCGTGTGTTACTAATTTATTAATGTCTTAAGAGTTACTATTTTATTTATTTTATTTTATATTACTTTATTGGAACATAAAACAGTTACACATTACAATAGACGAATTAGACGGCCTTACCCTACTACGGGAACCGCTGTCGCCGAACTCACACAAATAAAACGGTAATCACATAATGCACTACAAATAAACAATTATTTTGATTTGTCATTTTAATTTTAGTCAAAACCAACATAAGTCACAAATCCTACTTCTGGAAATAAACCTTGACGCTCTACAGATAGGATTTATTTTGCTTATGTGCAGAAAATCTTTACGGCGTTTTATAATCTTATGTCAATTGACGAGTAAATTCCGCTACTCGACCATAGATGGCGTTATTTTCAGTGGAAGCGATTATATATTTTATTTTCTTAGAAATAAGGTTGACAGTCGCGTCACATGTCAATATTTATTGCTACTCAATAAGTGCAGCACATTGTATTTTTAATTACATTATCGATATCGATAGATATCCGATTTCTTGTTTATTTCGAATATAAACATTAAGTGGTGGGTGGGTGGAATATTAGATACCAACAGGGTCTGGAACTTGCTTTATATACATAAATGTATTTTACATAAATTAATAAATCCCAAATAAATAAATACTTATACCTGCTGAATATTTTCAAAATAATCTCAATTCTCGGGTGATAATAATTAAATGCACAATATTAACTAAATTGTGAAAATTATCGTAAAATCGGGTTAAAATAATATATACAGTAATTTTACTTTTCATTTAGTGTCCTTGAAATAAAAGGTATTTCTTAAGAAACTGGTGTTTCGAAAGTCTGAAACGAAAGAACTAGTGTTCCGAGCATATCGTGCTTGATATGGATGGCATTCAATTAACTCTACCCATTGCATCCCATGATTAAAAACCTACTGCTGTCCGTTCAGGGATTTCATGACAGTGCTTGGCAGACAATAATTTTAATATTAATCATTAATGCAATGCAGTATAGCAAAATTTCGATGGTAATATTTGTCCTTATATGTTTATGGTCATTACAATACACAAATATTTCAATAGGTGACAAAGATGCCATACAAAGGGAAAATCCTCAAATTATACTCATCTTTATGAATAAAATTAATTTGAAATTTTTTACTATAAATGTTAATGTTTATTTTGTATTATTTTTAGCGTGGTGCACATTCCACCCATACGCACTAAACGTATATACGAAAAGGAATACTTTCATTGTGCGTGCGGCTAAGGAGTGGAATTGCCTGCCGGAGTCTGTGTTTCCCGATAGCTATAACCTAGGGGTCTTTGAGTCAAGAGTGAATAGGTTACTTTTAGGTAAGCGTGCTCCATCCTCGACCACATCATCACTTACCACCAGGTGAGATGGCGGTCAAACGCGAACCTATTATCAATAAAAAACACCATTATGCTAGTTTCAACGTAATGTGTATTAATGCTATTGAGGCGGGAACAACCATGGTGGTGCACGAGCTTTTATAAAGGATCTTACACACTGAAATGACCGGTTCGTCAATGATATGCAATGTCACAAGCATTATAAAAATAACAATAATTAAAAAAAATAAGTTTGCTTACATTTTTGATTTAAAGCATATTATATGCAACCTAATACACCTCTTAAAACATTTTTTGAGTATGAATGTTAGGAAATCTTAGTTATTTTTTATCGATATCTATCGATAAAACCAATATCCGACCCAACTACGTCACTAATTGAGTAGCGAAGAACTTTCTAGAACGAAATAGTGAATACAATCAATCCAAAATAAACTTTATTTCAATGACAAAAGGTTGATTTTGATAAGACTTTCTATTAAATGATTAGTAAATTGAAATTATCTAAGATTTTATTAGAAAACAAATAAAATCGTACTTAGCGATGGTATAAACCACCTCCATTTTTATGATTTTTTCTCCTACTATCATTTTTGCACTTCAAAATGGAACCATACGGCATAGCTGCGGAAAATTAAATTCGTCGCGAGACTAGCAACTCAACGTTAGAACACGACTGAGGTCAATTGCGCGGTACAGCGCGTTATTGTGACACGCCTGCCACGCCTACTTTGCACTTCCACTGTATTTTCTGTTCCGTGGTTTTGACACTGAAAAAGCGGCCATTGAAATTTGCCGTATTACACTTTGACCGTTGAGTAAAATGTTAAGACAAATTAAATCCAAATCACATATTGACAGTACAACTTGTACAAGTGTCGTGACCTCGAACTTTTGTTTTCATTCCACCCACATATTTTTAACACTATTTGGCGCATTGTTTATGTTTTTATATCGAACATGGTGAAGTGTGGGGCTTGTGGCAGGTTTATAGCTGCAAACGAAGCGGTTAAATGCAAAAAATGCCCGGGAGTCTACCATCGTGTATGCGTCAATCTCTCGGCCTCTGGAGCCACACCACCGACATGGATTTGCCCCGGGTGCAAAATAAAACTACCGCGCGAAGATAATACTCATACGCCTGTTAAGGGAGACGACGCCAATTTCGCTACTGCCATATCAACCCTAGCAACGCAACCGGGAATGCACCCGGACTCCAAAATTAGAGGAGAGTGTATACCAGATCCCGAAGAGTTCACCAGCTTGGCAAAAGAAATTCGCTGCCTACGGGATGACGTAGCGGCGCTCAGGACTGAAATACGTGAGTTCCGGGAAGAGATGGCGGGTCTGAAAAAAACAGTCCAAGAATGCGGTGTCCGTGTTGACAGTCTCGAAAACCGCATTACTGTAATGGAAGAGAAATTTCTGTGTTGGGAATCGCGAAACGAGCCTGAATACCTGGAATCCCCCCGCTTGGCTGAATTAGAGTCTACTATTGAAGAGTTGAAACAACAACTTAACGAACGAGAGCAGGAATCGATTATCAATGATATCCAGCTTTCCGGTATTACGGAAGTGCAAGGGGAAAACCCAAACCATATTCTGCACACACTAGCAGTAAAATTGGGAATGGAGCTCGACGCACGAGATGTGGTGTTCGCTAAGCGAGTCGGTAATATACTTCGCGACCGCACGGAAGGTGAAACTTCGCGCCCTCGAGTCATCGCCATCCGTCTAGCTAGGCGCGCTACGCGTGACTCTATACTCGCCGCCGCGCGCGTTCGCCGTCGCCTTACCACTACCGATATACAAATTCCTGGAGCGGCAAACCGCGTCTTTATAAATGAACGCCTAACTAAATTCAACAGGCAATTGTTTTATTTAACTCGACAGGCTGCTAGTCGCTCAGAGTGGAAGTATGCCTGGACCAAAGATGGTCGTATACTTGCACGCAAAGGGGAAGGTACACCGGTACTGCACATTCGGACGGTGGCCGATATTAAGAGAATTTTTGTTTCACAATAAGTTGGCTATCAGCTGTTATTAGCGTTATTATAAATATGAATATTTCGCATAAAATTACGCAAATAACCCTTTTTTATTTTTTTCGTTTTATATTTCTGTTATTGCTCGTAAAAAACTACCAATTATTAACTGCCGTTGATATTAGATTTATTTTTTCATTTTATTATATTGTATTATCATCTTTTGATAACTTTGTACATAACACCCGCTATTCATGGAAACTATGTAACTCTTTTTGTTTTGTTATTAATGGTTATGTGTTTAGTTGTATCACGCCACTTACTTCCGCAGCTTACGGTGCCACACGTTTTACTTTATTTGTATACTATACACGCTTAGCATATCTTGTTTATAATGTTCAAAACGTATGTAACGTATATAAATCCCTTTTTTACGAGAAAGTAGCGTTTTTTAAACATAGCATAAATAACCACATTAAGGACTCTGTAATGCTCTGGAAAAATTTAAAAACTACGCTGCTCCCTCCTAAAAATGACGTTGACCTTCCTCCACATTTTAAGAATCCAGATGAAATATGTGACCATTTTTTGAATGTACCCGGTAATGACGCAGTCTGTACTTCTAGTTTAGCGTACTTTGAGTCCGAAAGATTTAACGACTCAACTTTCTCTTTACAACCGATAACACCGAGTGCAATACTTAAAGTTATAAGTGGTATAAAAACTAAGGCTGAAGGCTGTGACGGTGTCAGCATTGATATGGTACTTATGACGCTCCCAGTAACGTTGGACACCATAACAGCTATCATAAATTTGTCTATCGAGACATCGACCTGCCCCGAGCTATGGAAAATCGCCAAAGTTCGTCCATTACCGAAGAAGTCGGACGCTACACAAATTAAAGACCTGAGGCCCATCAGTATACTACCAGTATTGTCCAAAGTTCTGGAAAAGACAGTGTGCGCTCAGTTAACTGCATATCTAGAAAACAACAGTATCTTGCCTGATGTACAGTCAGGGTTCAGGAGGGCGCGTGGTACTGCCACAGCCCTTTTGGATGTGACTGACAATATTCTCGCTGCTCAAGATGCTGGTATGTGCACTCTTCTGGTTCTGTTGGATTATTCACGTGCGTTTGACTGTATAAATCTGCCTCTTTTACTGGCAAAAATGGCATTTTATGGTTTTGACAGTCGGACGATTGAATGGTTCCGCAGCTACTTGGACAAGCGTACGCAGTTCGTTGAAATGCATAGAACGGACGGGTCTACGATAACTTCCAGTTATCGTTCAGTATGCAGAGGAGTTCCACAGGGCTCGATTTTGGGGCCGGTGTTATTTATTATGTATTGCGCTGACATTATTAATTCGATTAAAAAGTGCAAATATCACATTTATGCAGATGACACCCAAATTTATATTTCTTTTAAGCCTCAGGACTATGTAAATGCATTAAAAGACCTAAATGAGGATCTTCAAGCTATTGTACAATGGTCAGAGTCCAATTCATTGGTATTGAACCCCTCAAAAACCAAATATATGCTCTTCGGTACTAAGGCTCAGTTACAGGCAATTAGTGCTACTGGTGACGTAATAGTAATGGGTGAACCAATTGAGCGGGTTTACGAGGCTCGTAATCTTGGCCTTATTATGGATTCAGAGCTTCGCTATGAAAAACATGTGGCTGAGTCGATTCGGAATTGTTTCTACAAACTAAAGGTTTTGTACAAAGCTCGACCATATCTCAGTGAGGAACTGCGTATTATGTTGGTGGATTCTTTGGTGCTATCTAAACTGAATTACGCGGATGTCATTTATGGTGAGCGTCTTCTGTCCAAAACCGACAAAATGATTCAGAGGCTTCAGAACGCATGCGCACGTTTTTGTTTCAATATTCCATTTAGAAGTCATGTTACACCCTATTTAAATAAGCATAAAATGTTGAAAATGAAAGCACGGCGTAAATTACATTTAGCAAATCTTTTATTTGGCTTAATTAAAACTCAAAAACCATTATATTTATACAATAAGCTTGAGTGGACAAGAGGTCATAGGAATCGGCAGGGAAGACAATGTGCTCAGAGTCTTTTGACACCACATCACAATTCGGCAGCGTTTAGAGGCAGCTTTCGATACGCGGCCAGTAAATGTTGGAATAATATTCCCCCACCTATAAAATACTGTGGGAATAGGCTAACATTTAAGCTTAAGCTGAAAGAGTTTTTACTCGAACACCAAAAACAGTATGAGACCATTCAAGTCAATTCATCCGCGATTTGAATATCTACTGCTGTCTCCGTGTTGTGGAACATGTGAATCATTTATTTAATTATTCCATTTTATTTATTTTAATTATTCAATTATTATTATATTATTACGGCATAATTCAATTATATCTCTTTAACTTTTGACTAGAGGGTTTACGCGTGTGTATTGCACATTCGAGCGTGTGGCACCCGTGGGCTGCAGCTGAAAACCAGCGTTGGGTGGTGATACTTAGGGTTGCCACCTGACATTATGCTGAGCTGAGGCCCTTTTGGCACAATATTGTTTTTATTTTTTATTTTTAATGTTGTATATAATGTGTATTTCTTGATTTTATGTGCCAATAAACGCAATTTTCTTTCTTTCTTTCTTTCTTTCTATATTACTTCCTATACTCATTCATAAAAACTGATCAATAAACTCTTTTACTTTCGATATCCCATCCTTTTTTAGTCTTCTTTAGGTAATATTTTTACAATTTGTCAAAGAAAATTTCGGCATTTTTGACGTGTGTACCTAGAAGCGATTGACGCGATACTATTTGAAATGAGCGCATAATTTAGAATTAAGCGCTCATTTTATGCAGACGGTTTTGAGACGTTGAGTGTGCATCTTGGGTTTTTTGTTATAACAATGGGAGCCCCCCTTAATTATTGATTTTATTTATTTTTAGCATTTGTTGTTAAAGCAGCATCAACTGTCTAGCTATCACGGTTCATGAGATACAGTCTGGTGACAGACGAACAGAGAGACAGACAGATGGACAGCGGAGTCTTAGTAATAGGGTACCGTTTTACCCTTTGGGTACGGAACCCTAAAAAAAGAAATATAATAACATACCTGACTGGACCAAAGCGAGTTGAGAATGAAGAAGAGTTGTATGAAGATGCATCCGAAAGGTAGCACGCCTCCCATCACGATGCCGGGCACAGGCTGCGTATACAGCGACTGTTCAGGGATCTGACGCGGGATCTGGTTCGTGCGTACCGGGTGGTCTAAGATCTGGAAATATCATAGAAGTTTATCACTAAATCCTGGAGCTAGAGGACCGGTAGTAGCTCTACGCAGCAGATGAGTTGATGGTTCCAATAATCCACAGAACAGATTTGCTCATAGTCCCAAGACTGATTGCAAATACACGCAAAAAAGAGGAAATAGCAAATCTTTAATTTTATTTTGACATTAGCTGTGATCGCTACTTCATTCGCGTGGGAAGATTTTTCCACGTAAATCCCGATTAAGTGGGAATTCTGGGAAAAATATAAGTTGCCCCATAACCTCCTCTATCTTCAAGTGAAAGTCCAAGAGATTAGCTCGAACGAAGTAAAAGACAGGCAGGCAGACAGATAAAGAAGTAAGTTTTAATATTGTGTAATTTAGAAATTACAGATAAACATTTATTTGTATTGAGTATTGATTCAGAAAAAAAACTGCTGGTATAATCTGTGACTATCCCCATAGGCAACGGAGGTTTTCTCACGAAGTCTTCTTTCACTGTTTCACCACAATGAAATTTCATAATAAAGTGTACCTCTACCTGGGTTATAACATAATAGCTTCTGCCTACAAATACGCTCGCGTAAAAAAATCGTTTCCCCGAAAAAAAAAAAAAAATAGCTTATCATTCTCCAGCCCTTCACATATCCACACCAAAAATTACATCCGTTGCTCCGATTTGTCGTAAAAGAAGAACAAACAGACTTTCGCATTTTATAATTATTAAACCTGACACCACATTACGACAGTAGAATTTTCCACGACATACTCTTGAAAATAAGTGGCCCATCCCTCGACGTACTGTCATAACGCACTATTTTAATTTCCCGCCTAACGACGTACTGTCAACGAACGTGTTAGTCGTCAGTAAAGTTTATTATTATTATCATTACCATCACCTGCTTAGCTTTTTCCAACTATTTTGGGGTCAGCTACAATTCTAATCGAAAGCAGCTGAGTAATAGTGTTAATAAAGAAAAAAAAAACCTATTTGTGAAACCTAGAATAAGTTTGTCATTGTGAGGAGAAATAAATAAAGTTATTATTATTATATAGTGTTTTTTATGGAGCGACTGCAATACTGACCTTCACAATCCAGTAGCTGGGTAACACGACCCCACGACCCCTTGGTAAGACTGATGTCAGACTTTCTAGCGTCTGAATTTCGGGATAAAAAGTAGCCTATGCGTTATTCCAGAATGTCAACTATCTACTTACCAAATTTCATTCAGATCCGTTCAGTAGTTTTTGCGTGAAAGAGTAACAAACATCCATCCATCCTCACTAACT
This sequence comes from Tholera decimalis, assembly GCA_943138885.2. Lineage (NCBI taxonomy): Eukaryota > Metazoa > Arthropoda > Insecta > Lepidoptera > Noctuidae > Tholera > Tholera decimalis. The sequence continues at coordinate 10,451,572 of OW964553.2, read as the reverse complement.
TTCGCATTTATAATATTAGTAAGAAAGACTAGCTTTTGCCCGCGACTTCGGCCGCGTGCAATTATAAAAACTATCCCACGGGAACCTTGTCGGGATAAAAACTATCCTATGTACTTCCCAGGGTCCTAAACTATTCCCACGCTAAATTTCATCTTCCGTTCAGCGGTTTAGGCGTGAAAAGGTAACAGACAGAGAGTTACTTTCGTATTTATAATATTAGTAAAGTTTGGATATGGATTAGTAAGACAGTAAGAAGTGTATTAGCTTAAAAGATATTTCTGCAAACTCACCCTCTTCCTAAATCCGAAGTAAGCGCCGATGAACGTGAGAGGCACGGAGACTCCGAACCAGAGAGCCAGCAAAGCAACCAGGGTCGAGAAGGGTACTGCTGCGGAAGAGCCCTTACCCCACAGCACCAGGTTCATTACGAAGAACAAGCCGAATACCACACTGGAAAATAATGGAATTGAATATTGAACTAAACGTCAACAAGAAGGCAGGGTTTGATATTGTTACCATTGAACAATGCACATAAATTTTACAAACCATTTTTTTTTTATCTATACAGTAAAACTGATACTCGCGCTAGTTTGTAAATAGAAAACACTAGCTGTGTCCGCGACTTCCTTCGCGTGAGAAAATGTTGAGCCCGTGGGATTTCCTTCTATTCTAGCCTATATTCCCCTATAACCTTCTCCAAGCACCACTAAAATTGGTTCAGTTTTTCTAGAGATAGGCACAAACCAAAATAGAAAAAACATGTTTGTTTGTGATTTAGTATCAACTAAATAACTATAAGCACTTGAAAATAAAAAAGTATTTTTAAATCAGACAGGTATCTCAATTTTATTTATATGTAGCCTTTAAAGCAAGATTGAACACTTCTGGGCTCGCTCAGTCCATCATAGACCTCATCTAACTCTTACTATCATCTGAGTCAATAGTGGGCTCTTAAAAAAATATGGAGTATGGATTTGGCGGATATACAGATATATATTACGGCAGCACTTGAAGTTATCGAGGTAAATCAGTTCGTCAAGAGGCATGGAAGGGTGGCTATCCATTATAATTGTACAGCCCGTGTTATGAGTAAGCAATAGCTACTCACATAGTTTTTAAGTACATCCTACTAACCATTTTTAACACTTCAATAAAAACAATATTATTTTCTATTTATTAGCCTCATCTGTCCCATTTCTGGGCAAAGGCCACCCTCTCCTTCTTTTAGAGTTCGTGAGCCCGCGCGTCCTCCCTTCGGTCCCGACGGAACCTATCTAGTTCGTCCGCTATTTCCTTCGTGATCTGCCGACCCCACCTGCCTGTTTTAGTTTAGTTGGTCATTAACATGCCGAAAATATTTGCCCATCGAAAAGCACGACAGAAAGCTTTAAGAACAAAATAATAATTAAGCACATGTGTATGTTATATATATATGTAGTATATTATACTGCTTAACCCCTCGAATGTCGCATGTTTAATTTACTTTTTGATATTAGGGTAGGAATTCAGAAAAAATGATAAATCGGCTATTTATGGCCATTATCATGGTATATATGATGCCTTCATGGCTTCGTTATAAGTTTATCTAACTATTTATATCATTCAATAAGCAAATCAAACTGGCCTTATCTCACAGTGATGTGATATGTTTTCACTTTTATAATTTTCACTCACATTCGAAGTCATACACATGAAAAAACACATATTCATGAAAAAAAAACACACGATAACACAATAATGTGTAGGCAATGTTAACACAAATTATTCCACTTAGACACTGTAATAAAAACTGATAACAAAAACCACAGATGCACTTTGTAAACATGCTTTTTTCGTTCATTTTAGTGGTGTTCCCTTTAAAATGTTACTAAAACCGGTCAAGTATGAATCGATCAATCAAATGATACAGCCACATCGTTACTTGCAACATAAACGTAAAATACATCGTCCAATGCGAGCCGTGACGTTATGTACAAATGGTGTACCATTGACACTTGAGGGGTTAAATACTTGAAAGTCTAGCCTGCTCTAGCATCCTGTATCAGGTATATACATATACCTAACGTGGTACGAAACGGTAAAAAAAGCACTTCAGAACTCACCCGGGGCATACCATAGAAGTCAACAGTATATTGCTTTTCCACCGCCTGCCGCCGAAACTCTTGTAGATTCTGGCGCTGACGTACCCAGCGGCCGCACCGAGCAATACCCACGCGACTAATGCACAGGTCATTAGTGCACCGCGATTCGCTGGCGACAGGAAGCCCAGGCAAGCGAATGCTAGAGTTACCAGGGTCATGCCGAACACCTGGAATGAAATTGTGAGGTGTAAATCGGATCCGGGGTTACGGGGTTCTAACGAAATTCAGTGGCCTTGGTCAACTGAAAGAAGAAGGTAAGTTTTTAGTTAGTACAAGTCTAAGACTCTGTTTCAGTTGATGACTTTCTCATTGGCAAAAACAATTTTTGAAGTGAAAACTTCTTTAGCGGCGTTGTTCACTTTTTTTTTTGTAATGGGTAAAAAATGAACTCGCGTCAGGACACGTGACCTGATCGAAAATTCATAAGACGGACGGAGAGTAGACAGCCGGCGCGGCGTAGGAGAGGAAGTATCCCCCTCTCTTTCTACGGCGCGGCGAAAATGTATGCCTGCGCAAACTTTTTAATGTAATATATATTGTCATGTTTGTGTACGATAGCGCAATAAATAAATATTGTATTCTACCACATAAATGATAGTACTTTTATACTGATAATTAAAGCAATTCGTGCAAAGTTATTCCCTAACCATTCCAAAATATCAAAAATGCACAACGTTAATATTCAAGTTTTCACTTCTGCCGGCACTCCCGGAGTGCAACCCGTCGTTTTTTTTTTAAGAGTATAATGGAATACAGGTAGGATTAGCATTACTAGCAATCTTGTTAACCCCTTCAACTTATCTAAATATGCTTGTCTGGAGTGGGTTCACGACAATAGTGGAATGGGTGGGATTCGAACCCGTGTCCTCTCAAAGGTCGACATTTAAGCCATTAGGCTATTGACACTTCAAATTAGATATACCGCTACAGTTTGCAGTCTTAAGCCAATGACAATGAGTAGTCGAAATAATATAAGGAGACATCATGAGTTGTAGCAAACATTCCGTTTTGATAGACAGCCGTCTCTAAAGCTTAAATATGTCTGTCTTCTATTACATTGAGATGAAAAATATGAAATGATGAGAAGTCGGTCTTGATGTTGCGGTCTAACCTGAGATCCAGACCCAAGGCACACGGCTAGCAGCATACCACGGCGCGGAGGGCGGAACACGTCACCGTGAACCAACTTCCAACCAAACTCCTCCTGTAATGTAATGTTAAGACGAATTTACAACATCTGCTTTTCCCAACTATATCTGGGCCGGCTTCCAGTCTAACCGGATGCAGCTGAGTATTAGTGTTTTAAATGGAGCGACTTTCTATCTGACCTCCAGAACCCAGTAGCTGGGTAACACACCACAGATTACTAAATAGTTACTTCGTAACAGATACATCACTCTCATACAAAAGCGAAAATACCTACGCTATAATAGCCTACAAAATCTTAATAATAATACCAGCTGTTTGCAGCGAGAAGAAATGTACCATAAGTACGCACAAAGAGAGTTGAGATTGTTTTGCCCGCCGCACGACCCACGTCGTCGAGCGAATGTCCTATAATAGGGTTGTATATAATAGGGTCGTATAATTTTTTGATCAAATATGTTTCAGTTTAATAAAATGATAGATGCATTTTTTCCTTCCCTGAATTCCCGCGTATTAAATTTTAGTGTCGAAAATATCCGAAACCGCGTAAATAATTTTAATTTTAATAAAATTCCGCGCAATTAAATAATCAAAAGGGAAACAGGAGCAAAGCGGAGGAAAATCAATTGTTTTTAGGTCGATCCATGACGTTGTCAAAATTATTTAAAAAGGCTCCGGCAGGCGTGCGGCAGCCCACTGTCGGATGTACCGACGGCGGTACGCGAAGCAGTAGGCATATAACGCGTGGCCTTGAGCGAGTGACGGATGCCTGGTAACACGAAACCTCTTAGCAAGTCTGGTGTCAGATTTTCTAGCTTCTGACTAACCGTAACGGCTGACAAAGGACAAATGGCAGCCGAGACCTTAACGCGAGAGCTTACCGCGGAGGAATTTCGATATGTTATGATGGTCACCCATCCACGAAACGACCTCGGCAAGTATTGCTTATCATGGAAGATCGACCTTTGCGGCTATTAATATTTAGCCTCGAACTCCTCATATTAAGTCGAATTTACATTAAAAACATAAATGATCGGAAAGTGAGCTTCTCCTAAGTTTTCTTTATTGGGTTTACGGTAAGGTTCAATTTCGAATGTCTTCGTGGTAATTTCTTACCTGTGCATCTTCTCCACATTCCATTTGGTTGTATCTGGCGATATCTTTGTACAAAGTCCTCAGCAGGATCATAGCCACCATGCCACTGAGGAACAGCACAATCACCAATGAGTTTAGAATCGAGAACCACTGTATGTTGGTCTGTGGCATAGACTCCAGAATGTAGTCCCATCGAGAAGACCACTTGATTGTGTTATTTTTTTTAAAGGTGACGCTGTAAGAGTATGTGATGTTAAAGGTTTTGCCCGAATCGAGTTCAGTGGGTATTTGTAGTTCGTCGCCGCGGGCACTGCACTTAAGGTTCTTGGGGTCGGTATGCCTGATGCTAGCTGGTTTGATCTGAAAGCAAAGAGAAACCATCTCGTCAAAGTTTCTGTCATATTATCATTCGATTTAGTACGTGAAATTTATATTTTAGAAACGGAATTATCATGTCCATGCTATGAAATTAAAACAGTACCACTAATTAAGATGTTAACATATTACACTGAAACTTAATAGCCTAATAGTTAAGGTCTTGCGATCTAGACGTCGCGGGTTCTAACCCCACCACACTATTGTCGTGAACCCGCTCCAGACAAGCATATTTAGCTTAGTTGGAGGGGTTAAGGGCCTATACTACCTCAGCGCTTCTCACTCTTTATCTCGCTCGCACACTACTGGCCGCGGTCACGCGAGCAAGCGAGACAGGGTGGCAGGGAAAAGACTCCAAGACACCGATAATTTAGTTTATTTCTTTTTACGGTGAAAATAATGGTAATTTAAAAAAAGTAAATACTTAACATAAGACCTGCTTTATAGTTAGTTCAATTAATATGCAAAGTTTCATTATCTAATTTGAAGTTATTTTTGAATACCAGCGGTTTATTGTTCGGTTTGGAGGTAACTTCGGATTTTTTTTCTATCAAGAAAATTTTATGGAATCGCGTTTTCGTCAAACATAATACCTAACATTAATCCTCAACTTTACCATAATATATATTTATTTCAAAATTATTGCTGCAGTATTTTCAACATAACGGAGGATCATGCTAAGCCATTTGAGGTAGTATAGGCCCTTAACGGTAGAATTCATTTTATTGCTTGTAATGTGAATTCTACCCACATTGCTATTATTCGTTATAAAAAAAAGAAAAATGAAAAGTATGTTAGTGTAATGTAATGTCATTGTATTAAACTTGTTATTGAACTATGACTTTTCAATATATAGACAAATATTTAAACAACTATTTTGCCCATCAATTTCACTGGTAGAACATGGAGGTCACATATACCTGTGTAAATAAATAGTTTTTTTTTTGAGAACTACCAATTTGGGTGGATTTCACATTACTAGCAATCTTGTTAACTCCTCCAACTAAGCTAAATATGCTTGTGTCTGGATTGGGTTCAAGCCAATAGTGTAATGCCCACCCATTAGTTCGAACTTGCAATCTCTCAATCACAAGATGATGAAAAATTATTATATTAGCAGAAAAATGATTACCTTAGCAGATATAATCCGGCCACCGTTTTCGCCTAGGGTTACGCCCCAATCTTGATCAATGCCACTGTGATATGTGATTTCCAAATCCACGTGGTTGAAAAGGTAGTAAGCGCCAATGCGGCTCGAGTGACCATTTACTATTGGTGTGCATGTATCCTGGAATGAAAAGACATGCATTTATAAGTATATGTTTATTCACCAAAAGATTATAGGTACGTTTTGCAAATATAGTGGTTGGTTCCTTAAAACTTAAGAGTGTAGTGTGGCTTGACCAATTTTTATGAATTACAGATAAAAGAAACTGTAAAAATTTCAGACAGGTCCAAATTTCAGTTTGATATAGACATGTTCCTGAGTAAATGGGTCTTGATAAACAGACGGACAACGAAGTGATCCAATAAAGATTCCTTATTTCCTTCAGGGTTACGGGCCCCTAAAAATGGTATTATTTACCCACAGATTTTAAAGTAATTAATTGAAATAATTTATTCCCTGTGTGCAAAGCAAAATAATATCAAAATACACTCGGCATTTTGATATTATTTTGCTGGAAAGTCGTTAAAAGTTTTATGGCGAAAATAGCGCAGTTGTGTGTGAAGACGAATATTTCCTTATAGCTAATTTAAAAGCAATCATTTTATAGCATGTATTAAAATGTTTAAGTAGGTTTTATACTTGAGACTGTTATCCCCGTTTGATAACTGTTTTGTGTTAGGTAATAAAAACTTATGTATACAAGATATATGCTTTTTTTTTTTAACGTGGTAAAATTATCAAATAAGTCCTCCCACCCCGGGCAGGGTGGGAGGGACTGTCAGACTTTTACTGACTAAAATCCACGGTGTTCCTTCAATAACCCTTTACGTACCGGGGCCACGGTAACGGGATGAGTCCCACGACCCCGGCAGGCTTCGGCCCTCTGCAGAGGGGGCCTCGTCATGTTGCTGACGCTCTTTGAGGCGCGCGTGGAACACGACGCGCCGTCGACCCGGGTATGGTCCATGGTCGGACAGCGAGTTGCCCTTTACTAGCTGTCCGCATGCCCGCGCCTACGGTGGCCGGAGATCGTCGGCCGACGTCCGACGCCGTGGGCGTCTACCACTGCGGCTGGGCTGGAGGGAGGACGCCATCCTCTCCCTCACGCGGCCCGCCTCCTCCTTCGAAAGCATGACTGCTTCGCAGAAGAAGGCGACCGCTTCCCACTCCCTCTCGCCCCGCAGCATGGCCTCGACCAATGCCGGGCGCGAGAGGTCTCCGCCTATTGTCGCCGTGAGGACACGTCGGTGCTCTGCCCAAGCTGGGCAGTCCTGCACCGTGTGCTCGACTGTGTCCTCAGGGCGACCCTCGCAGTGGTGACACCCAGGCGTCTCTTCCTTACCCATCAGACACAGGTACCTCCCGAAACTTCCGTGTTCGGTGAGGACCTGCGTCATGCGGTAGGTCAGGATGCCGTGACGCCGATCTAGCCGCTCCTCAAAGAGGGGTCTTACCACCGCAATTGCGGCGTGCCCGCAAGATATATGCTAGTGTTATAACCTAATCACAACACTTTCATAAATGCGCTTTGGTGAAGTTGAAAATCTAACCGTTTATAGTTTACATCTGACTAGCTTTTGGCGAGCGGCTTCGCTCGCGTTAAAAGATTTTCAGCGAAAAATAAAACCCCTTCTCAAAGGGCTCAATATATCAAACTTCATCAAAATCGATTAAGTGGTTTAAACGTGAAAGTTTAACAGACAGACAGAGTCATACATACATTTATTTAGAAGGGATTAAAATAAGATTCTTAGCGATGTTTAAAAAAAATCCGAACTAATCGAATTCCATCACTACAACTTTTTAGTTCTATCAGTACATCCGTCTGGTAAAAAGCCAGCGATAAGACCGCCGCCAGTATATCCGTAGAATTAAATTTGCTTAACTATTTTTGACAATAAAGTCTCTACCTATCCATATAACGCCGAACAAACGCAGTACCTAAACATTTACATTATAATTATAACGGGATATTTACCTACCATGCGAATATCCTGACATAAGTTCTAATGATACTGTCAGTGACCATGTCAGCTTAAAAACTTATAGTCCGTAACCGCTGCCAAAAAAATTACAGCTGGGACCAACACTTTTACGTGGTTTCCTAAGCACGGAGTGATCTCGATACGTTGGTCACCCTACCATGACTTTAAATAGGTAAGCGCTTCTTAAACTTGAAGATTTAGAAGCCTTTGAGTCAAGAGTGAATAGGTTACTTCTAGGTAAGCGTGCTTCATCTTCGACCACATCATCGCTTACCATCCAGTGAGATGGTGGTTAAATGCGAGTCTATCATCAATTTAAAAAAAACCTTGATGATTTTAGCCGCAAGCTCCTCCTTATATGCCAAACTCTTAAGGGCTTATGGCATGTATCAGATGAATCATCATAATTATCTTTTATTCTCATGGTTTTACATGAGCACTGACAATCAGCTAATATCACATAACCGAACATTATCAGTTGTTCATGCTTTACGTTACGCCTATGACAACCAACTTACTATGGACGCGGCGGATATTCACTATCTATCCTCACATTCATGATATTAAATTTGAACGCAGATCCTAACGTTTTTAGAGTGAATTATTATTATCTGACTTCATCCGTTATTTCCTAGGTCCTATTTGAATTTGATGGCAATCTATTGAAAACCTTTGGAGGAATGAATCTATTCAATAAATTATAGTAAATGTCTCGAGATTGGTGGAATGGTCTAAGAGACACCCAGCCCTGGCAAGGTATGCCTGTATTTTAGGATTATATTTATTTCTTATAGTAATAAAGTAACTTGTATTAATTTCTCACTTCACCAGTAATGTTCGCCTTTTGTCACACCACCACCCCTCTAATTCGTATTAATATTATTTTTAAACGAAATCGAAGGTGATTGAGATATTGTTAGCTATTTATTTATTTATTTTATTATTTATGTACACACAGTAAAATACAATAGGACAACATAATTATAATATTTGAGTACAAAGGTACTGCTTATTTCTTAAGAAATTTCTTCCAGCAGACCTGCAAAAGGAGAAGTGAAAAAGAAATGTAGACAATAGTGTGTGAGAACAAGAAAAGAAATGAAAATTAATATGTGAAGTCTAAAACTAAAATATTAAATATACCTACACATACTTATAATGCAATAAAAATAACATATACTTAAATAAATACATAATGTTAGAATATAAATAAACATATAATATAAATATATACATAAATAATTAACACAGTTAAGAGGAAAGGTAATGCTCTTTTAAACGACATTTGAATAAAGATTTAGTTTTTAAATCACGAATGCTAGGCGGAAGTGAGTTCCACAATCTTACAGCATGGACAGAAAAGGAATAAGAGTAGTAGCTAGTTTTATGAGGATGAGATTTAAGGAGGGATCTAAGGTGTGATCTACACGGTACGTCGCTAGAACGAGCGTAAGAAAAACGCTCACGCAGGTAGGAAGGGTAAGACGGGTTGTGTAAGATGTTGAAGAGGAGACACAAAATCCTAGTGTTCCTACGAAGACGGATTGGGAGCCACTTGAGTTCCTTGCGAAGGTGAGAAACATGGTCATACTTTCGAAGACCGAAAACAAAGCGAATGCACAGATATATGACGAGATTTTTGAAACTATTTGTCACCTTGGATGATTTCAGATGAGCGATTCGCCCTAGATTGACGTCAGTTGAAACCCACTTCTAGAGGCGATGCATGAGTGTTCGTGATTCAACAGTGAAAGGATTGTCTGCTCACCGCTTCATCTTATCTTAATATTATAAATGCGAAAGTTTGTGAGGTAAACTAATCGGATATTAATGAAATTAGTTAAGTAGATAGTTGGCATCCTAGAATAACACATAGGGTACTTGTATTCCGGAGTTTCCACGAGATTGGGATTCACGAGGGAAAACCCTCCAAAAAGCTAATGTATAGCTAATATAGATATTATCATGATGACATTAATATAGAAATTATCTGTATCGATTAAATACTATGAACACTACAGAATAACTTTAAGGAAATGAAATTATCTAGAATATCATCCAACGAATTCGCCGACGAACATTATGCTTTAAAACATTAAACAGGGTAAAATTATGGTGAATGGCGATAAAAGTAAAATTGTTTAAATAATGTTGCTAATTGACAAATAATGTCGCTGATAAAATCTACTTAGGCTATTTACGCAATCGCGTTTTAACGTATATATAATACTAGCTGTGCCCGCGACTTCGTCCGCGCGGAATAGTGACTTTCGGCAGCATTTTTAATTCTTTAGCCTAATTATTTTATAAAATAAAACTCAAACATAAATAAGCTATTTACAATAATTTACTGCTAATAGCTTATTTAAGCACATTTTTGTAATCAAAAGTCTAAAAAATAAGTTTCAAGCTTCTAGCTTTAAACCATACAAACTTTCATCCCCTATTTCTACAGTTTAGGCGTGATTGCGTAACACACAGACAGACAGAGTTACTTTCGCATTTATAATATTAGTAAGGATAATAATATAAATAGATAAGTTTGTGAGGATGGATGTATAGATGTAGGCATGTTTATTACTTTTTTACGCAAAACGCACAACTTGGAATAACACATAGGCTACTTTTTATCCCGGAATTCCCACGGGATCGGGATTTACGCGGGAAAACCCTCCAACGCGAACGAAGTCGCAGTACTACGCCTGTTTTCATAGAGTTGAATGCATTCTACAACCATGACATATTGTCCCACAAGCATATTCTACTGGTGAATCAAAAATAACTTATTTGCATAAAATACTGGTGGTATATACTATATTATTTTATTATAATAAAATAAGGTCGGAATATATTTATGTATGCAGCAGGCGCGATCGGAACCACGTGGTTTAAAGATGATACAATACAAAAGTGTTACCTACTTAAAATGGTCAAGGACGCGGCGAAAAAAAGCAGGTTCTTAAATTAAACCCAAATACACAAATATACATAATTTCAACAAGAAAGAAAGACATGCGTTTATTGGAATTAACACCTTAAAAATAAAATAAAGTTTATATTTACCAAATGGCAACACAAAATATTATGCTGACACTAATTTTCAGTTACAACCGACAATTCGGAGGGTTTTCCCGCATAAATCCCGATCCCGTAGGAATTCCGGTATTAAAAGTAGGTAGCCTAGATGTGTTATTCCTGGATGTCAACTATCTCAAATTTCATTCAGATCCGTTCAGTAGTTTTTGCGTTAAACAGTAACAAACATCTATACATCCATTTTTTATTTTTATTTTTTATATGCAATGTTGTCAGCAATAAAAAGTAAAGAAGCTCTGTGTAAATACCAAACAGTTGGACATTCTTCAAAATCCATAACAACCATGTTGTAAACACGAATGATTGACATAATTGTACTTAAGTACCTACATCCATTATCAAGCTATAGTAACTAATTAGTAATTATTTTAAATATAAGATAAATGAAGTTTATTTATTTATTATTAACCATATAAATATTTAGTCAATTAACAGAGCTATATATAGTTAATAACAGAGATGTAGAATAATGCTCGGCAAACCAAGGTAAAGATGGCAAAAGTGGTGTGGTTCCTATCAATAAAAGTGGGTTGACCCGCACTAGCAGAAAACGTTTAACATATCAGCCTTTGTACCACTGCTGATACATAGGCGTCCTCTCTTTGTGGGCAAGGGCCGTGATTCACCACGCAGGCCCAATGCGAGCTGGTGGATATCACATGTAATCAAGCTTTTTGGTCCAAGAAAAGTAGTAATCATATGTAATGCTACAGACTAAGGATAAATAATCTTGTATACAATTTGTTAAGCGTGCAACTCTTTGAATCAAATCACTACCTACTACTTTTGTAGCTTTAGTATTCTTACCTCGGTAGGCTGATTTTTAAATAAATAAAAGTAAAAAATATATAATGTGCTCATGACTTGAAAATTTGTTTTATTTACATGATAAATAATTTAGACCAAAGTATACCAATGAACTATAAACAATTAGCATATTTACACCAACTTCAATTTTATTTCCGACATTAAACATATCTGCGGTCTCTATATAATACACAACTGACAAGTAAATGAAAGGGGAATTAAAACTGCTTATATGAAGTCATTCCATGTTAATCTTTTACTTACAGTCTTGCAATGGCATATGGCCCGGTGACGATGACGCGTAGGTGAACAGAAAGTGACAAAACTTGTCAGTTTTTACAGTGTTTTTTTTCAGAAAATTTACAGCCTTTCAACTTGTTGCACTCAAGATGCCACTTGCATATAGCAGGATTGGTTACTATTTGTTACGTTTTTTTCATCATAGTGTTCTAGTGCTTATTTATAAAGATACTAGCTTCTGCTCGCAACCTTCGTTCCACTGATGCTAAAATGCTAACATACCAATCAAAAGATACTGCACACCTTATTATTTTCTAGCACTCATTTTTATTTATTCTATCCTCAAATATCAAGCTAACTCTGACTACTCTCTTGTGTATCATAATCCATATTAAATTCATATAATATTATGTTATCAATCCATATAATATTAACTATTTTAGTAACATGCATGTCTTGCTTTCAAGCTTCTGGTAACTGGTACAACTTAAAACTGACTGTAATATTATACTCATTATGTATCTAAATGCGTTATCAAAAAATAATATTAAACCAAATACCTTATCATAAATCATTAATAACTGAGTTTTCCTTTATGACCAAAGTTTAAAATATAGTGACATACTTTATACACAAAAAGGGACGATAAGAGAGTAAATTTGCAGTTGTTTAAAAACCCTTACAATCAAATTTTTTTGGAATAATGTAAGGGGTTAGCTGAATGGGCCGTTGTTGTGCTTACTGCACATAGTAACATTAGTAACCATCTTTTTTTAAATTTCAAGGGTTGATAAGGAAAATAGACTAATATAGAGTGAATATTGTTTTTTAAAATACATATTTAGTAAAACAAAGCTCAATATTGTACTTCAGTAGGATAGGAAACCCTAAACTGTACATCTCACTCAGGTGCAAATTAAATAACTTTCACTTTTTGTTAATATATTGATTTAACTAATTGACCAATTAAGTTCTTTACACATACATGACTAATTGAATTATCTAAAAAATGATTAAGTATATAAATAGAGAAAGTTTGCATAACTCAAATAAGAATTAAATAAATATTTCTTAAACTCACCATGTCCTTGCGCACTTGACAACCCATAGGGAACCCAGTGCTGCAATAAGTCTTCCCTCCCTCGTTAACCAAGTAGCACCATGTCACGGGCATGTTGTCCAAGATCCAATGGTGCTGGTAAGAGAGCGCCATGCCCATCTTCAGGAGATTCAACCGTTTGATAGAATCTGTATCCGAGCCCCTGTATATTTTGGTACAGACAGCTTTACATTCCACATTTTTGAGGAATTCAAGCTTGTAGGGGCTCGGTCGTATTCGTTCGCCGAAGACAACTTGACCGAGATTTTCCACGGGTGATTGACTCTCATCAGTAGTACAGAAGTCAAAGTGGTGATATTCAAATGGAATCACTGATTCTTCTGTGTTCAGTCTATTTACATACAGCGGAATTTCCGTCTGAAAAATCAAAAGAATAAATTAACGAATTTACAATAGCTTTTTGATGGTGCTCACTTGAAATCGTTTTTGTACTTTAAAGGCTTTTCGGTGTGTAATTGCTATATCATCAGCGGAAGTACTTTACTACGCTATTGCCACACAAAATATGATAAAATTAACATCCTATTAACTATCAAATAATTGAAATGGGTCGTAAGAATGTAAGCACTGTGGTTTCAACGATTAGCATGAGATGTCGGCGCACGATAATAATGATTATATACAGGAGTCCTTCAAGAAATAATGATTGCTTACCTTGCACGACTTGCTAGTGTCATCACTGGCTATACAATAGTTTACAGGAGCTAAACCCGGCAAATAAAACGCACGAATAGGCGTTAAAAGCAGCAGTGCGCAAATCACATACAACGACATGACGTGCTGTTATTACACGACTTCCGTTGGTAAAGAACTTTGCAAATGCAGTTATTTACTATATTTGTGAAGTTAGAAACTACATAATCATATTTATTATGAACACTTTCTTAATTATGGACCGTTTATAAAAAATATTCCTGTTTTATTTCGTTGAATAATTCCCTTGCCTGCGCACTCTGGGAAACGTCACCACTGCCAGTGTTGTTATGCTACAAAACTAAATACAAAATATCAGTGTTGTCAAAGAAGGATTAACATTGAAAGAGATTCTCGTTTCCTGTATTAACCCAGAAAAGAGACTACCGTTCCTGTTCTGAGTTTCCCTTTTTTCTTTTCTAAATTCATTTTGTCTCTAATCATACACACTGGCTTTTCCAATTTACTTTAGACATTGGCAGAATTCTAGATATCGGCTCCACTTGCCATTAACAAAAAATGGAATGGAATAGAATAGAGATTCTCCATAAGATCCTCGTTATTTTACTTATATACCTAATAAAAAGGAATAATTAATTAATTATTACAAAAACTGCGTGATAAGATCAGTGGAACCTGCATTTTCTAGAGCTGCTTTCGGCAAATAGACTTCGGTAAACAGATAATTATGAATCTACTAGTATCATTGTTGCATTAAGATCTATAAACATGCCATAAACCAAAATATTAGTTCTTTTCATGAGCTCTAAGGGATTAGCAGACTACTCGTCGACCGGTCTGGCCCCTAAGCAGAGGAAACAACATCTATTGAGGATGTTCCTTGTACGGGAAAAATAGCCAGTAAAGGCAATTAAAGGTTCAAGTTGTAAGTCAAAACATGCAAGAGTTGCATGTCAAAACATTCGTACCTTCTGCATAAGCATATATTTCTGGGTGCTTGGGTGGTATCTTTAGCAGACTGCATTCAAGCTCAAACAAGCAGTTTTTGGCGGAATTATTAGTAAATATGTTTCTAAAAATATTGATACCAAACTTCATTTTTACTGTAATCCATGCATATCACCTACTATCTACAATACCTACTTTAATATGTAGGTAGTTGTATGCGTTTCAATATCTTTGTTCTATTATAATTAATCAGTGTTATTAAGAAATTCAAACTCAAAATATTTTATTTCACAAAGGCCTAAATGGACACTTCGTCGTTGCGCTTGCAAAAGGCTCTATGTGGTAAATAGTAAAAACAGCTATCTGATAAACGCAATATTGAAAGGTAACTCTTTAAATATTTCGTTTATTAGATAGCTGTTTTACAGCATGTGTGTATTAAAATAACGATTGAAACTGCATAAAAGAACGAAAATGACTATTTTATTTACCACATAGCGCCTTTTGCAAGCGCAATGACGACTTATAAAACGGCAGAAGTTAATGCACGGTTCGAAATCTGTCAAATCGGATGGATTATCGTAGAGAAAACTAATAAAAACTTTTTAATAAAAAAATAAATAAAAAAAAAACAAAAAAAATATACGCCTCGAATTGATAACCTCCTCTTTTGGTCGTCGGTTGAAAATAAAATAAACTTCCAAAAAGAAAACGCTGCAAAGTGAAAAAGAAATTAATTTCGGAAGTCGGTGTCAAAAACGAAACGAAAACCAAAGACACCGCGACTTTCGAAATTTAATTTATTTTTCTTTTTGACGGGACCCTATTACTAAGGCTCCGCGTCAGTCTGCGTGCCTCTATACTAAAAAATAAATAAAATAAATATTTAAGGGTCTCCCGATTCGCACTTGCCGGTAAAAACCGGCCAGTGCGAATCGGGAGACCCTTAAATATTTTTTTTTTTTTTTTTTAATCAATCGACGAAAAAAACGGAGGCGGTTATCAATTCGACGCGTATATACAGGGTTTTTCAATAAGAACTTTGTTTTCTAAAACAAAATAAAACAAAGAATTTAAAGGAAAATGAATAAAATTTTTATTGTATTACAAATATGAATGAAAAATGATATCTGGCAACCCACTAGGCACGAATATGTTGCATAAACATTGCTGAAACTATAAATTGGGTGGGTGTAAGTTACAAATGCAAAGGTGCAATTCATTATCCTACTTCCTACTAATCCTACTAATATTATAATCCTACTTCCTACTAATATCCTACTAATCCTACTAGCTCCTTTTCCTACTTTCCTACTATCCTACTTCCTACTAATATTATAAATGTGAAAGTTTGTGAGGATGGATGGATGTTTGTTACTCTTTCACGCAAAAACTACTGAACGGAACTCAATGAAATTTGGTGAGTAGATAGTAGGCATCCTGGAATAACACATAGGCTACTTTTTATCCCGGAATTCCCACGGGATCGGGATTTACGCAGGAAAAACCTCCCACGCGAACGAAGTCGCGGGCAAAAGCTAGTATAATATAAAGCTAAATTACCACTCACTGACTCACTCATTGACATAATTGTTCTCCCAGATGGTGGATGGGGAGGTGGGTATATTTTGACAGATTCGTAAACAAGTAACTCTCAAACCTACGGGAAAAGTGCCAAACCTCCCCTTTTTACCCCCCTTCTCCCCCCTCCCTATCGTATCTCGGAAACTACGAGACCCATATTTTTTTTTTACGGATTCGTATAGAGTAGGCTCGGTAAAGTAAACACCATTTTTCAAAGTCGCCCCCCTTGCCCCCCTTCTCACCCCATTTAGGCGGATCTCGGAAATTAAGAAACTTGGAATATTTTTTTTTTCAGATTCATTTAGAGGGGCAATGCTTTAGTCGAAATACTTGTGCAATCCCACCCCTCCAAAAATAAAAAATATGGGGGGGTGCACAATTATTTCGACTAAAGCATTGCCCCTCATGCTTTAGTCGAAATAATTGTGCACCCCCCCATATTTTTTTTTTCACAAGCACGCAAGGTGCTTGCACCTCACGCAACACGCAAATACTAAACCCCCCCCATCTCCCCCCATCACCCCCCCCCACTTTTTTTCTTTTCACAGGCACGCGTGGTGCTTGCACCTCGCGCAACACGCAAATACTAAACCCCGTCCAACTCCCCCCATAACCCACCCCATTTTTTTTTTTTCACAAGCACGCGAGGTGCTTGCACCTCGCGAAACACGCAAGTTATTATATTATATTATATAAAGCTAAATTACCACTCACTCACTCACTCACTGACTGACTGACTCATTGACATAATTGTTCTCCCAGATGGTGGATGGGGAGGTGGGTATATTTTGACAGATTCGTAAACAAGTAACTCTCAAACCTACGGGAAAAGTGCCAAACCTCCCCTTTTCCCCCCCCCCCTTCTCCCCCCCCTATCGTATCTCGGAAACTACGAGACCCGTATTTTTTTCTTTTTACTGATTCGTATAGAGGAGGCTCGGTAAAGTAAAAACCATTTTTCAAAGTGTGTCCCCCCACCCCCCTTCTCCCCCCCCTTTAGGCAGATCTCGGAATCTAAGGGACTTGGAACATTTTTTTTTTCAGTTTTATTTAGAGGGGCAATGCTTTAGTCGAAATACTTGTGCAATCCCACCCCTCCATCACCCCCTCCCCCTCTTTTTTTTTTTTTTCACAAGCACGCGAGGTGCTTGCACCTCGCGCAACACGCAAATACTAAACCCCCCCATCACACCCCCTTTTTTTTTCACAAGCACGCGAGGTGCTTGCACCTCGCGCAACACGCAAATACTTGATTTAGAGGGGCAATGCTTTAGTTTTTTCGCAAGCACGCGAGGTGCTTGCACCTCGCGCAACACGCAAATACTAAACCCCCCCATCACACCCCCTTTTTTTTTTCACAAGCACGCGAGGTGCTTGCACCTCGCGCAACACGCAAATACTTGATTTAGAGGGGCAATGCTTTAGTTTTTTCACAAGCACGCGAGGTGCTTGCACCTCGCGCAACACGCAAATACTAAACCCCCCCCAATTTTTTTTTTTCTTGTTCACAAGCACGCGAGGTGCTTGCACCTCGCGCAACACGCAAATACTAGGTATCCATACTATACTATACTAATATTATAAATGCGAAAGTAACTCTGTCTGTCTGTCTGTCTGTCTGTCTGTCTGTCTGTCTGTTACCTTTTCACGCCTTAACCGCTGAACCGATTTACATGAAATTTGGCATGGGAATAGTTGAGGACCCTGGGAAGGACATAGGATAGTTTTTATCCCGATGTAAGGTTCCCGCAGGATAGTTTTCGAATTGTATCTTTGTTTCTCTTTCACGCAAAAACTACTGAACGGATCTCAATGAAATTTGGTAAGGAGACAGTTGACATCATGTTAAAACACATAAGCTACTTTTTATCCCGGAATTCCCACGGGTTTGGGATTCACGCGGGGAAAACCTCCCACTCGAACGAAGTCGCGGACAAAAGCTATCCATACTTTAATACTAATAATATAACTCCATACTTCCATATCCATATCCATACTATCCATACTTCCATATCCATCAATACTTCCAAGCTAATATTATAATAATACGAAATTAACTGTCTGTCTGTTACCTTTTCACGCCCAAACCGCTGAACCGATTTAGATGAAATTTGGCATGGAAATAGTTTAGGACCCTGGGAAAGACATAGCATAGGTTTCGTCCCGGAAATCATTCCCAAAGGATGTAAAAGGGGTGTTAGAATTTCGTATAGGGAATCAATAATGTCCCCGCCCTACCCACACACATAATACACTTAGACCGCTAAACCGATTTGGATGAAATTTGGTATGGAGATAGTTTTAGACCCTGGAAAAGACATAGTATAGTTTTATTCACGGAAATCATTCCTAAAAGATATAAAAATGGTGTTGGAATTTTGTATAGGGAATCAATGATGTCCCCGCCCTCCCCACCCACATAATACACTTGACCGCTGAACCGATTTGGATGAAATTTGCTATGGAGATAGTTTTAGACCCTGGAAAAGACATAAGATAGTTTTTATCCTGGAAATCATTCCTTAAGGATGTAAAGGGGTGTTGGGACTTTGTATTCCCCCTCTCAATTCATTCAAATCGCGTATTCAAGAACCACTCATAACATTTTTTTTAAACTACACAACTGCATGTAGGCTATAAGTACAAATCTTTGTCTAGAGCTGGGGTCGAACCCACGTCATGCACCAGTTAACAGTTACGCCAACCATGTCGCTTAAATTTTAACCAATCAAGAAGTTAATATACGAATCATTTCTATTTCAAAATCGGGGTAATATGCGTTTGCCCTTTTGAAAATAGAAGAAGATCGTGTGGCAACAGATATCAGCGGGATGATTTATTTGAGCTGAACTGAATCTGAAACTGAAACTGAAGCTGAAACTGAAGCTGAAACTGTAGCTAAATCTGAAACTGAAACCAAACTGAAGCTGAAGCAGAAACTGGAACTGTAGCTGAAACTGACGCTGAAACCGAACTGAAGCTGAAACTAAAACTAAAGCTGAAGCTGAAACTGGTGCTGAAACCAAACTGAAGCTGAAACTGAAACTGACGCTGAAACCAAACTGAAGCTGAAACTGAAACTAAAGCTGAAGCTGAAACTGATGCTGAAACCAAAACTGAAGTTGAAGCTGAAACTGGAACTGTAGCTGAAACCAAACTGAAACTGAAGCTGAAACTAAAGCTGAAACTGAAGCTGAAACTGGAACTGTAGCTGAAACTGACGCTGATACCAAACTGAAGCTGAAGCTGAAACTGACGCTGAAACCAAACTGAAGCTGAAACTGAAACTAAAGCTGAAGCTGAAACTGATGCTGAAACCAAAACTGAAGTTGAAGCTGAAACTGGAACTGTAGCTGAAACTGACGCTGAAACCAAACTGAAACTGAAGCTGAAACTGAAACCAAACTGAAGCTGAAACTGAAACTGATGCTGAAACCAAAACTGAAGCTGAAGCTGAAACTGAAGCTGAAACTGGAACTGTAGCTGAAACTGACGCTGAAACCAAGCTGAAGCTGAAGCTGAAACTGAAACTAAAGCTGAAGCTGAAACTGATGCTGAAACCAAAACTGAAGCTGAAGCTGAAACTGAAACCAAACTGAAGCTGATACTGAAACTGGTGCTGAAACCAAAACTGAAGCTGAAGCTGAAACTGAAACTGAAATCAAACTAAAGCTGAAACTGAAACTGGTGCTGAAACCAAAACTGAAGCTGAAGCTGAAACTGAAACTGAAGCTGAAACTGGAACTGTAGCTGAAACCAAACTGAAACTGAAGCTGAAGCTGAAACTGAAGCTGAAACTGGAACTGTAGCTGAAACTGACGCTGAAACCAAACTGAAGCTGAAGCTGAAACTGACGCTGAAACCAAACTGAAGCTGAAACTGAAACTAAAGCTGAAGCTGAAACTGATGCTGAAACCAAAACTGAAGTTGAAGCTGAAACTGGAACTGGCTGAAACTGACGCTGAAACCAAACTGAAACTGAAGCTGAAACTGAAACCAAACTGAAGCTGAAACTGAAACTGATGCTGAAACCAAAACTGAAGCTGAAGCTGAAACTGAAACTGAAACTGGAACTGTTGCTGAAACTGACGCTGAAACCAAGCTGAAGCTGAAACTGAAACTAAAGCTGAAGCTGAAACTATTGCTGAAACCAAAACTGAAGCTGAAGCTGAAACTGAAACCAAACTGAAGCTGATACTGAAACTGGTGCTGAAACCAAAACTGAAGCTGAAGCTGAAACTGAAACTGAAACCAAACTAAAGCTGAAACTGGTGCTGAAACCAAAACTGAAGCTGAAGCTGAAACTGAAACTGAAGCTGAAACTGGAACTGTAGCTGAAACTGACGCTGAAACCAAACTGAAGCTGAAACTGAAACTAAAGCTGAAGCTGAAACTGATGCTGAAACTAAAACTGTAGCTGAAACTGACGCTGAAACCAAACTGAAGCTGAAACTGAAACTAAAGCTGAAGCTGAAACTGATGCTGAAACTAAAACTGAAGCTGAAGCTGAAACTGAAATCAAACTGAAGCTGAAACTGAAACTGAAGCTGAAACCAAAACTGAAGCTGAAGCTGAAACTGAAACTGAAGCTGAAACCAAACTGAAGCTGAAACTGGAACTGTAGCTGAAACCAAACTGAAACTGAAGCTGAAGCTGAAACTGAAACTGAAGCTGAAACTGGAACTGTAGCTGAAACTGACGCTGAAACCAAACTGAAGCTGAAGCTGAAACTGACGCTGAAACCAAACTGAAGCTGAAACTGAAACTAAAGCTGAAGCTGAAACTGATGCTGAAACCAAAACTGAAGTTGAAGCTGAAACTGGAACTGTAGCTGAAACTGACGCTGAAACCAAACTGAAACTGAAGCTGAAACTGAAACCAAACTGAAGCTGAAACTGAAACTGATGCTGAAACCAAAACTGAAGCTGAAGCTGAAACTGAAGCTGAAACTGGAACTGTTGCTGAAACTGACGCTGAAACCAAACTGAAGCTGAAGCTGAAACTGACGCTGAAACCAAACTGAAGCTGAAACTGAAACTAAAGCTGAAGCTGAAACTGATGCTGAAACCAAAACTGAAGTTGAAGCTGAAACTGGAACTGTAGCTGAAACTGACGCTGAAACCAAACTGAAACTGAAGCTGAAACTGAAACCAAACTGAAGCTGAAACTGAAACTGATGCTGAAACCAAAACTGAAGCTGAAGCTGAAACTGAAGCTGAAACTGGAACTGTTGCTGAAACTGACGCTGAAACCAAGCTGAAGCTGAAACTGAAACTAAAGCTGAAGCTGAAACTATTGCTGAAACCAAAACTGAAGCTGAAGCTGAAACTGAAACCAAACTGAAGCTGATACTGAAACTGGTGCTGAAACCAAAACTGAAGCTGAAGCTGAAACTGAAACTGAAACCAAACTAAAGCTGAAACTGGTGCTGAAACCAAAACTGAAGCTGAAGCTGAAACTGAAACTGAAGCTGAAACTGGAACTGTAGCTGAAACTGACGCTGAAACCAAACTGAAGCTGAAACTGAAACTAAAGCTGAAGCTGAAACTGATGCTGAAGCTGAAACTGTAGTAACATACATAGTGAACGTAGTCCAAGATACAGATAATTAAATAAACCACGTTTATTCTGATTTGAAAACAAATATGAGGGATAAGGAATGGCTGCGTGAAAGAGTAATTTTGGCACCAACTAACGAAATTGTAGGGCAGATCAACGAAAAGATTATGTCTCATGTGGATTGAATTGTTGTTGAGTATCTGTCCGTCGACATTGTCATGGATACAAAGCAAGTGACGTCGTACTCTGTAGAGTTTATCAACTCTCTGGAATTGTCATCACATTATTTGAGGATTTAACTTGGTGTCCCAGTCCTGTTGATGCGTAATCAGGGCGCACCAAGGCTCTATAATGGCATGCGACTACAAATTACATACCTTGGATGCAATGTTTTCAAGCAATAATTATGACAGGAACAGCAAGCGGTGAAAACGTATTTATTCCTCACATTCAGTTCGAAAATCTCAAATTTCCCCTAAAAGCGGCATTCGCAATTACCATAAACAAAGCTCAAGGACAGACACTGAAAGTCGCAGGTGTACATTTAGAAAAAGACTGCTTTTCCCATGGGCAATTGTATGTGGCGTGCTCACGAGTATTAAGCGTACAAAATCAACACGCCAAGGACGGGAAAACCAGAAACGTAGTTTACAAAAATGTATTGTAAACTACGTTTTTGGTTTGAAAAAGATAAATTTTAAATACTAACTGTCTGTCTGTTTTTGGGGATGGATGGACCCTGGGGAAGGTTTTTTAAATATCATATGCGTTTTTTAACCACCCAAAAAGATACGGTACACCTTTTTGGCAACAAAAATTATTGACAAAGTGTAAATTAACGCGGGCGAAGCCGCGGGCAAAAGCTAGTAATATAATATAACTAGTATTTGCGTGTTGCGCGAGGTGCAAGCACCTCGAGTGCTTGTGAAAAAAAAAAAGTGGGGGGGGGTGATGGGGGGAGATGGGGGGTTTAGTATTTGCGTGTTGCGCGAGGAGCAAGCACCTCGCGTGCTTGTGAAAAAAAAAAAAAAGGGGGGAGTGATGGGGGGGGGGTTCAGAAGTATTTTGACTAAAGCATTGCCCCTCTAAATGAATCTTTGAAAAATGGTTTTTACTTTACCGAGCCTCCTCTATACGAATCCGTAAAAAGAAAAAACTACGGGTCTCGTAGTTTCCGAGATACGATAGGGGGGGGGGGGAGAAGGGGGGTGAAAAGGGGAGGTTTGGCACTTTTCCCGTAGGTTTGAGAGTTACTTGTTTACGAATCTGTCAAAATATACCCACCTCCCCATCCACCATCTGGGAAACCAATTATGTCAGTGAGTGAGTGAGTGAGTGAGTGGTAATTTAGCTTTATATAGTACTAGCTTTTGCCCGCGGCTTCGCCCGCGTTAATTTACACTTTGTCAATAATTTTTGTTGCCAAAAAGGTGTACCGTATCTTTTTGGGTGGTTAAAAAACGCATATGATATTTAAAAAACCTTCCCCAGGGTCCATCCATCCCCAAAAACAGACAGACAGTTAGTATTTAAAATTTATCTTTTTCAAACCAAAAACGTAGTTTACAATACATTTTTGTAAACTACGTTTCTGGTTTTCCCGTCCTTGGCGTGTTGATTTTGTACGCTTAATACTCGTGAGCACGCCACATACAATTGCCCATGGGAAAAGCAGTCTTTTTCTAAATGTACACCTGCGACTTTCAGTGTCTGTCCTTGAGCTTTGTTTATGGTAATTGCGAATGCCGCTTTTAGGGGAAATTTGAGATTTTCGAACTGAATGTGAGGAATAAATACGTTTTCACCGCTTGCTGTTCCTGTCATAATTATTGCTTGAAAACATTGCATCCAAGGTATGTAATTTGTAGTCGCATGCCATTATAGAGCCTTGGTGCGCCCTGATTACGCATCAACAGGACTGGGACACCAAGTTAAATCCTCAAATAATGTGATGACAATTCCAGAGAGTTGATAAACTCTACAGAGTACGACGTCACTTGCTTTGTATCCATGACAATGTCGACGGACAGATACTCAACAACAATTCAATCCACATGAGACATAATCTTTTCGTTGATCTGCCCTAGTTAGTTAGTTGGTGCCAAAATTACTCTTTCACGCAGCCATTCCTTATCACTCATATTTGTTTTCAAATCAGAATAAACGTGGTTTATTTAATTATCTGTATCTTGGACTACGTTCACTATGTATGTTACTACAGTTTCAGCTTCAGCATCAGTTTCAGCTTCAGCTTCAGTTTTGGTTTCAGCACCAGTTTCAGTATCAGCTTCAGTTTGGTTTCAGTTTCAGCTTCAGCTTCAGTTTTGGTTTCAGCAATAGTTTCAGCTTCAGCTTTAGTTTCAGTTTCAGCTTCAGCTTGGTTTCAGCGTCAGTTTCAGCAACAGTTCCAGTTTCAGCTTCAGTTTCAGCTTCAGCTTCAGTTTTGGTTTCAGCATCAGTTTCAGTTTCAGCTTCAGTTTGGTTTCAGTTTCAGCTTCAGTTTCAGTTTGGTTTCAGCGTCAGTTTCAGCTACAGTTCCAGTTTCAGCTTCAACTTCAGTTTTGGTTTCAGCATCAGTTTCAGCTTCAGCTTTAGTTTCAGTTTCAGCTTCAGTTTGGTTTCAGCGTCAGTTTCAGCTTCAGCTTCAGTTTGGTTTCAGCGTCAGTTTCAGCAACAGTTCCAGTTTCAGCTTCAGTTTCAGCTTCAGCTTCAGTTTTGGTTTCAGCATCAGTTTCAGTTTCAGCTTCAGTTTGGTTTCAGTTTCAGCTTCAGTTTCAGTTTGGTTTCAGCGTCAGTTTCAGCTACAGTTCCAGTTTCAGCTTCAACTTCAGTTTTGGTTTCAGCATCAGTTTCAGCTTCAGCTTTAGTTTCAGTTTCAGCTTCAGTTTGGTTTCAGCGTCAGTTTCAGCTTCAGCTTCAGTTTGGTTTCAGCGTCAGTTTCAGCTACAGTTCCAGTTTCAGCTTCAGTTTCAGTTTCAGCTTCAGCTTCAGTTTCAGTTTGGTTTCAGCTACAGTTCCAGTTTCAGCTTCAGTTTGGTTTCAGCTTCAGTTTCAGTTTCAGCTTCAGCTTCAGTTTTGGTTTCAGCTTCAGTTTCAGTTTCAGCTTCAGTTTGATTTCAGTTTCAGCTTCAGCTTCAGTTTTAGTTTCAGCATCAGTTTCAGCTTCAGCTTTAGTTTCAGTTTCAGCTTCAGTTTGGTTTCAGCGTCAGTTTCAGCTACAGTTTTAGTTTCAGCATCAGTTTCAGCTTCAGCTTTAGTTTCAGTTTCAGCTTCAGTTTGGTTTCAGCGTCAGTTTCAGCTACAGTTCCAGTTTCAGCTTCAGTTTCAGTTTCAGCTTCAGCTTCAGTTTTGGTTTCAGCACCAGTTTCAGCTTTAGTTTGGTTTCAGTTTCAGTTTCAGCTTCAGCTTCAGTTTTGGTTTCAGCACCAGTTTCAGTATCAGCTTCAGTTTGGTTTCAGTTTCAGCTTCAGCTTCAGTTTTGGTTTCAGCAATAGTTTCAGCTTCAGCTTCAGTTTGGTTTCAGCGTCAGTTTCAGCTACAGTTCCAGTTTCAGCTTCAGTTTCAGTTTCAGCTTCAGCTTCAGTTTCAGTTTGGTTTCAGCTACAGTTCCAGTTTCAGCTTCAGTTTGGTTTCAGCACCAGTTTCAGTATCAGCTTCAGTTTGGTTTCAGTTTCAGCTTCAGCTTCAGTTTTGGTTTCAGCAATAGTTTCAGCTTCAGCTTTAGTTTCAGTTTCAGCTTCAGCTTGGTTTCAGCGTCAGTTTCAGCAACAGTTCCAGTTTCAGCATCAGTTTCAGCTTCAGCCTTAGTTTCAGTTTCAGCTTCAGTTTGGTTTCAGCGTCAGTTTCAGCTACAGTTTTAGTTTCAGCATCAGTTTCAGCTTCAGCTTTAGTTTCAGTTTCAGCTTCAGTTTGGTTTCAGCGTCAGTTTCAGCTACAGTTTTAGTTTCAGCATCAGTTTCAGCTTCAGCTTTATTTTCAGTTTCAGCTTCAGTTTGGTTTCAGCGTCAGTTTCAGCTACAGTTCCAGTTTCAGCTTCAGTTTCAGTTTCAGCTTCAGCTTCAGTTTTGGTTTCAGCACCAGTTTCAGCTTTAGTTTGGTTTCAGTTTCAGTTTCAGCTTCAGCTTCAGTTTTGGTTTCAGCACCAGTTTCAGTATCAGCTTCAGTTTGGTTTCAGTTTCAGCTTCAGCTTCAGTTTTGGTTTCAGCATCAGTTTCAGTTTCAGCTTCAGTTTGGTTTCAGTTTCAGCTTCAGTTTCAGTTTGGTTTCAGCGTCAGTTTCAGCTACAGTTCCAGTTTCAGCTTCAACTTCAGTTTTGGTTTCAGCATCAGTTTCAGCTTCAGCTTTAGTTTCAGTTTCAGCTTCAGTTTGGTTTCAGCGTCAGTTTCAGCTTCAGCTTCAGTTTGGTATCAGCGTCAGTTTCAGCTACAGTTCCAGTTTCAGCTTCAGTTTCAGCTTTAGTTTCAGCTTCAGTTTCAGTTTGGTTTCAGCTACAGTTCCAGTTTCAGCTTCAACTTCAGTTTTGGTTTCAGCATCAGTTTCAGCTTCAGCTTTAGTTTCAGTTTCAGCTTCAGTTTGGTTTCAGCGTCAGTTTCAGTTTCAGCTTCAGTTTGGTTTCAGCACCAGTTTCAGCTTCAGCTTTAGTTTTAGTTTCAGCTTCAGTTCGGTTTCAGCGTCAGTTTCAGCTACAGTTCCAGTTTCTGCTTCAGCTTCAGTTTGGTTTCAGTTTCAGATTTAGCTACAGTTTCAGCTTCAGTTTCAGCTTCAGTTTCAGTTTCAGATTCAGTTCAGCTCAAATAAATCATCCCGCTGATATCTGTTGCCACACGATCTTCTTCTATTTTCAAAAGGGCAAACGCATATTACCCCGATTTTGAAATAGAAATGATTCGTATATTAACTTCTTGATTGGTTAAAATTTAAGCGACATGGTTGGCGTAACTGTTAACTGGTGCATGACGTGGGTTCGACCCCAGCTCTAGACAAAGATTTGTACTTATAGCCTACATGCAGTTGTGTAGTTTAAAAAAAATGTTATGAGTGGTTCTTGAATACGCGATTTGAATGAATTGAGAGGGGGAATACAAAGTCCCAACACCCCTTTACATCCTTAAGGAATGATTTCCAGGATAAAAACTATCTTATGTCTTTTCCAGGGTCTAAAACTATCTCCATAGCAAATTTCATCCAAATCGGTTCAGCGGTCAAGTGTATTATGTGGGTGGGGAGGGCGGGGACATCATTGATTCCCTATACAAAATTCCAACACCATTTTTATATCTTTTAGGAATGATTTCCGTGAATAAAACTATACTATGTCTTTTCCAGGGTCTAAAACTATCTCCATACCAAATTTCATCCAAATCGGTTTAGCGGTCTAAGTGTATTATGTGTGTGGGTAGGGCGGGGACATTATTGATTCCCTATACGAAATTCTAACACCCCTTTTACATCCTTTGGGAATGATTTCCGGGACGAAACCTATGCTATGTCTTTCCCAGGGTCCTAAACTATTTCCATGCCAAATTTCATCTAAATCGGTTCAGCGGTTTGGGCGTGAAAAGGTAACAGACAGACAGTTAATTTCGTATTATTATAATATTAGCTTGGAAGTATTGATGGATATGGAAGTATGGATAGTATGGATATGGATATGGAAGTATGGAGTTATATTATTAATATTAAAGTATGGATAGCTTTTGTCCGCGACTTCGTTCGAGTGGGAGGTTTTCCCCGCGTGAATCCCAAACCCGTGGGAATTCCGGGATAAAAAGTAGCTTATGTGTTTTAACATGATGTCAACTGTCTCCTTACCAAATTTCATTGAGATCCGTTCAGTAGTTTTTGCGTGAAAGAGAAACAAAGATACAATTCGAAAACTATCCTGCGGGAACCTTACATCGGGATAAAAACTATCCTATGTCCTTCCCAGGGTCCTCAACTATTCCCATGCCAAATTTCATGTAAATCGGTTCAGCGGTTAAGGCGTGAAAAGGTAACAGACAGACAGACAGACAGACAGACAGACAGACAGAGTTACTTTCGCATTTATAATATTAGTATGGAAGTATGGAAGTATGGATATAAAGCTAAATTACCACTGACTCACTCACTGACTCATTGACATAATTGTTCTCCCAGATGGTGGATGGGGAGGTGGGTATATTTTGACAGATTCGTAAACAAGTAACTCTCAAACCTACGGGAAAAGTGCTAAACCTCCCCTTTTCACCCCCCTTCTCCCCCCTCCCTATCGTATCTCGGAAACTACGAGACCGGTATTTTTTTCTTTTTACGGATTCGTATAGAGGAGGCTCGGTAAAGTAAAAACCATTTTTCAAAGTCGCCTCCCTTGCCCCACTTCTCACCCCCTTTAGGCGGGTCTCGGAAATTAAGAGACTTGGAACATTTTTTTTTTCAGATTCATTTAGAGGGGCAATGCTTTAATCGAAATAATTGTGCAAACCCCCCCCCCCCCATCTCACCTATCACACCCCCCCATTTTTTTTTTCAGATTCGCACCACAAGCATGCGAGGTGCTTGCACCTCGCGCAACACGCAAACACTAAACCACCCCCCATCTCCCCCATCACCCCCCCCCTTTTATTTTTTTTCACAAGCACGTGAGGTGCTTGCACCTCGCGCAACACGCAAATCCTAGTCATCATATTATATAAAGCTAAATTACCACTCACTGACTGACTCACTCATTGACATAATTGTTCTCCCAGATGGTGGATGGGGAGGTGGGTATATTTTGCCAGATTCATAAACAAGTAACTCTCAAACCAACGGGAAAAGTGTCAAACCTCCCCTTTTCACCCCCCTTCTCCCCCCTCCCTTTCGTATCTCGAAAACTACGAGACCCGTATTTTAATTATTTTACGGATTCGTATAGAGGAGGCTCGGTAAAGTAAAAACCATTTTTCAAAGTCGCCCCCATTGCCCCCCTTCTCACCCTTTTTAGGCGGACCTCGGAAATTAAGAGACTTGGAACATTTTTTTTTTCAGATTCATTAAGAGGGGCAATGCTTTAGTCAAAATAATTGTGCAACCCCCCCCCCCCCCCATCACCCGCCTCTGTTTTTTTTTCAGATTCATACCACAAGCCCGCGAGGTGCTTGCACCTCGCGCAACACGCAAATACTAGTCATATTATATAAAGCTAAATTACCACTCACTCACTCACTCACTCACTGACTCATTGACATAATTGTTCTCCCAGATGGTGGATGGGGAGGTGGGTATATTTTGACAGATTCGTAAACAAGTAACTCTCAAACCTACGGGAAAAGTGCCAAACCTCCCATTTTCACCCCCCTTCTCCCCCCTCCCTATCGTATCTCGGAAACTACGAGACCCGTATTTTTTTTACGGATTCGTATAGAGGAGGCTCGGTTAAGTAAAAACCATTTTTCAAAGTCGCCCCCCTTGCCCCCTTCTCACCCCCTTTAGGCGGATCTCGGAAATTAAGAGACTTGGAACATTTTTTTTTCAGATTCATTTAGAGGGGCAATGCTTAAGTCGAAATAATTGTGCACCCCCCCCATCACCCCCCCCCCCATCTTTTTTTTCACAAGCTCACGAGGTGCTTGCACCTCGCGCAACACGCAAATACTAGTTATATGTATAAAGCTAAATTACCACTGACTCACTCACTGACTGACTCATTGACATAATTTTTCTCCCAGATGGTGGATGGGGTGGTGGGTATATTTTGACAGATTCGTAAACAACTAACTTTCAAACCTACGGGAAAAGTGCCAAACCTCCCCTTTTCACCCCCCTTCTCCCCCTCCCTATCGTATCTCGGAAACTACGAGACCCGTATTTTTTTTTTACGGATTCGTATAGAGTAGGCTCGGTAAAGTAAAAAACATTTTTCAAAGTCGCTCCCCTTGCCCCCCTTCTCACCCCCTTTAGGCAGATCTCGGAAATTAAGAGACTTGGAACATTCCTGTTTTCAGATTCATTTAGAGGGGCAATGCTTTAGTTGAAATAATTATGCAACCCCCCCCCCCACATTTTTTTTTTTGTTACACAAGCACGCGAAGTGCTTGCACCTCGCGCAACACGCAAATACTAATTATTATACTATATAAAGCTAGATTACCACTGACTCACTGACTCACTCACTCACTCACTCATTGACATAATTGTTCTCCCAGATGGTGGATGGGGAGGACGGTATATTTTGACAGATTCGTAAACAAGTAACTCTCAAACCTACGGGAAAAGTGCCAAACCTCCCCTTTTCACCCCCCTTCTCCCCCCCTCTATCGTATCTCGGAAACTACGAGACCTGTATGTTTTTTTTTTACGGTTTCGTATAGAGGAGGCTCGGTAAAGTAAATGCCATTTTTCAGTCGCCCTCTCCGCCCCCCTTCTCACCCCCTTTAGGCGGATCTCGGAAATTAAGAGACTTGGAACATTTTTTTTTCAGATTCATTTAGAGGGGCAATGCTTTAGTCAAAATACTTCTGAACCCCCCCCCCATCACCCCCCCCCCCCTTTTTTTTTTTTTTTCACAAGCACGCGAGGTGCTTGCTCCTCGCGCAACACGCAAATACTAAACCCCCCATCACCCCCATCACCCCCACCCATTTTTTTTTTTTTTTTTTTCACAAGCACGCGAGGTGCTTGCACCTCGCGCAACACGCAAATACTAAACCCCCCCATCTCCCCCCATCACCCCCCCCCATTTTTATTTTCTCAAGCACGCGAGGTGCTTGCACCTCGCGCAACACGCAAATACTTGATTTAGAGGGGCAATGCTTTAGTTTTTTTCACAAGCACGCGAGGTGCTTGCACGTCGCGCAACACGCAAATACTTGATTTAGAGGGGCAATGCTTTAGTTTTCTTCACAAGCACGCGAGGTGCTTGCACCTCGCGCAACACGCAAATACTAGTTATATTATATAAAGCTAAATTACCACTGACTCACTCACTGACTCATTGACATAATTGTTCTCCCAGATGGTGGATGGGGAGGTGGGTATATTTTGTCAGATTCGTAAACAAGTAACTTTCAAACCTACGGGAAAAGTGCTAAACCTCCCCTTTTCACCCCCCTTCTCCCCCCTCCCTATCGTATCTCGGAAACTACGAGACCGGTATTTTTTTCTTTTTACGGATTCGTATAGAGGAGGCTCGGTAAAGTAAAAACTATTTTTCAAAGTCGCCTCCCTTGCCCCACTTCTCACCCCCTTTAGGCGGATCTCGGAAATTAAGAGACTTGGAACATTTTTTTTTTCAGATTCATTTAGAGGGGCAATGCTTTAATCGAAATAATTGTGCAAACCCCCCCCCCCCATCTCACCTATCACACCCCCCCATTTTTTTTTTCAGATTCGCACCACAAGCATGCGAGGTGCTTGCACCTCGCGCAACACGCAAACACTAAACCACCCCCCATCTCCCCCATCACCCCCCCCCTTTTATTTTTTTTCACAAGCACGCGAGGTGCTTGCAGTCATATTATATTATATAAAGCTAGATTACCACTCACTCATTGACATAATTGTTCTCCCAGATGGTGGATGGGGAGGTGGGTATATTTTGACAGATTCGTAAACAAGTAACTCTCAAACCTACGGGAAAAGTGCCAAACCTCCCCTTTTCACCCCCCTTCTCCCCCCTCCCTATCGTATCTCGGAAACTACGAGACCCGTATTTTTTGTTTTTTACGGATTCGTATAGAAGAGGCTCGGTAAAGTAAAAACCATTTTTCAAAGTCGCCCCCCCCCGCCCCCCTTCTCCCCTCTTTAGGCGGATCTCGGAATCTAAGAGACTTGGAACATTTTTTATTTCAGATTCATTTAGAGGGGCAATGCTTTAGTCGAAATACTTGTGAAACCCCCCCCCATCACCCCCCCCCCCTCTTTTTTTTTTTTTTTTTCACAAGCACGCGAGGTGCTTGCACCTCGCGCAACACGCAAATACTTTTTTTTTTCACAAGCACGCGAGGTGCTTGCACCTCGCGCAACACGCAAATACTTGATTTAGAGGGGCAATGCTTTAGTTTTTTTCACAAGCACGCGAGGTGCTTGCACCTCGCGCAACACGCAAATAATAGTTATATTATACTATATAAAGCTAAATTACCACTGACTGACTGACTGACTGACTGACTCACTCATTGACATAATTGTTCTCCCAGATGGTGGATGGGGAGGTGGGTATATTTTGACAGATTCGTAAACAAGTAACTCTCAAACCTACGGGAAAAGTGCCAAACCTCCCCTTTTCACCCCCCTTTTCCCCCCTTCCCCTATCGTATCTCGGAAACTACGAGACCCGTATTTTTTTCTTTTCACGGATTCGTATAGAGGAGGCTCGGTAAAGTAAAAACCATTTCTCAAAGTCCCCCCCCGCCCCCCTTCTCCCCCCCTTTAGGCGGATCTCGGAATCTAAGAGACTTGGAACATTTTTTTTTTCAGATTCATTTAGAGGGGCAATGCTTTAGTCGAAATAATTTTGCAACCCCCCCCCTTTTCCCCCCCCCCTTTTTTTTTTTTTTCACAAGCACGCGAGGTGCTTGCACCTCGCGCAACACGCAAATACTAAACCCCCCATCACCCCCCCACTTTTTTTTTTTTCACAAGCACGCGAGGTGCTTGCACCTCGCGCAACACGCAAATACTAGTTATACTATATAAAGCTAGATTACCACTGACTGACTCACTCACTCACTCATTGACATAATTGTTCTCCCAGATGGTGGATGGGGAGGTGGGTATATTTTGACCGATTCGTAAACAAGTAACTCTCAAACCTACGGGAAAAGTGCCAAACCTCCCTTTTTCCCCCCCTTCTCCCCCCCCCTATCGTATCTCGGAAACTACGAGACCCGTATTTTTTTCTTTTTACGGATTCGTATAGAGGAGGCTCGGTAAAGTAAAAACCATTTTTCAAAGTCGCCCCCCTTGCCCCCCTTCTCACCCCTTTTAGGCGGATCTCGGAAATTAAGAAACTTGGAACATTTTTTTTTCAGATTCATTTAGAGGGGCAATGCTTTAGTCGAAATAACTGTGCAACACCCCCCCCCCCCCCTCCCATAACCCCCCTCAATTTTTTTTTTCACAAGCACGCGAGGTGCTTGCACCTCGCACAACACGCAAATACTAGTTATACTATATAAAGCTAAATTACCACTCACTCACTCACTCACTCACTGACATAATTGTTCTCCCAGATGGTGGATGGGGAGGTGGGTATATTTTGACAGATTCGTAAACAAGTAACTCTCAAACCTACGGGAAAAGTGCCATACCTCCCCTTTTCCCCCCCTTCTCCCCCCCCCTATCGTATCTCGGAAACTACGAGACCCGTAGTTTTGTCTTTTTACGGATTCGTATAGAGGAGGCTCGGTAAAGTAAAAACCATTTTTCAAAGTCGCCCCCCTTGCCCCCCTTCTCACCCCTTTTAGGCGGATCTCGGAAATTAAGAAACTTGGAACATTTTTTTTTCAGATTCATTTAGAGGGGCAATGCTTTAGTCGAAATAACTGTGCAACACCCCCCCCCCCCCCTCCCATAACCCCCCTCAATTTTTTTTTTCACAAGCACGCGAGGTGCTTGCACCTCGCACAACACGCAAATACTAGTTATACTATATAAAGCTAAATTACCACTCACTCACTCACTCACTCACTGACATAATTGTTCTCCCAGATGGTGGATGGGGAGGTGGGTATATTTTGACAGATTCGTAAACAAGTAACTCTCAAACCTACGGGAAAAGTGCCATACCTCCCCTTTTCCCCCCCTTCTCCCCCCCTCTATCGTATCTCGGAAACTACGAGACCTGTATGTTTTTTTTTTACGGTTTCGTATAGAGGAGGCTCGGTAAAGTAAATTCCATTTTTCAGTCGCCCTCTCCGCCCCCCTTCTCACCCCCTTTAGGCGGATCTCGGAAATTAAGAGACTTGGAACATTTTTTTTTCAGATTCATTTAGAGGGGCAATGCTTTAGTCAAAATACTTCTGAACCCCCCCCCCATCACCCCCCCCCCCTTTTTTTTTTTTTTTCACAAGCACGCGAGGTGCTTGCTCCTCGCGCAACACGCAAATACTAAACCCCCCATCACCCCCATCACCCCCACCCATTTTTTTTTTTTTTTTTTTCACAAGCACGCGAGGTGCTTGCACCTCGCGCAACACGCAAATACTAAACCCCCCCATCTCCCCCCATCACCCCCCCCCATTTTTATTTTCTCAAGCACGCGAGGTGCTTGCACCTCGCGCAACACGCAAATACTTGATTTAGAGGGGCAATGCTTTAGTTTTTTTCACAAGCACGCGAGGTGCTTGCACGTCGCGCAACACGCAAATACTTGATTTAGAGGGGCAATGCTTTAGTTTTCTTCACAAGCACGCGAGGTGCTTGCACCTCGCGCAACACGCAAATACTAGTTATATTATATAAAGCTAAATTACCACTGACTCACTCACTGACTCATTGACATAATTGTTCTCCCAGATGGTGGATGGGGAGGTGGGTATATTTTGTCAGATTCGTAAACAAGTAACTTTCAAACCTACGGGAAAAGTGCTAAACCTCCCCTTTTCACCCCCCTTCTCCCCCCTCCCTATCGTATCTCGGAAACTACGAGACCGGTATTTTTTTCTTTTTACGGATTCGTATAGAGGAGGCTCGGTAAAGTAAAAACTATTTTTCAAAGTCGCCTCCCTTGCCCCACTTCTCACCCCCTTTAGGCGGATCTCGGAAATTAAGAGACTTGGAACATTTTTTTTTTCAGATTCATTTAGAGGGGCAATGCTTTAATCGAAATAATTGTGCAAACCCCCCCCCCCCCATCTCACCTATCACACCCCCCCATTTTTTTTTTCAGATTCGCACCACAAGCATGCGAGGTGCTTGCACCTCGCGCAACACGCAAACACTAAACCACCCCCCATCTCCCCCATCACCCCCCCCCTTTTATTTTTTTTCACAAGCACGCGAGGTGCTTGCAGTCATATTATATTATATAAAGCTAGATTACCACTCACTCATTGACATAATTGTTCTCCCAGATGGTGGATGGGGAGGTGGGTATATTTTGACAGATTCGTAAACAAGTAACTCTCAAACCTACGGGAAAAGTGCCAAACCTCCCCTTTTCACCCCCCTTCTCCCCCCTCCCTATCGTATCTCGGAAACTACGAGACCCGTATTTTTTGTTTTTTACGGATTCGTATAGAAGAGGCTCGGTAAAGTAAAAACCATTTTTCAAAGTCGCCCCCCCCCGCCCCCCTTCTCCCCTCTTTAGGCGGATCTCGGAATCTAAGAGACTTGGAACATTTTTTATTTCAGATTCATTTAGAGGGGCAATGCTTTAGTCGAAATACTTGTGAAACCCCCCCCCATCACCCCCCCCCCCCTCTTTTTTTTTTTTTTTTTCACAAGCACGCGAGGTGCTTGCACCTCGCGCAACACGCAAATACTTTTTTTTTTCACAAGCACGCGAGGTGCTTGCACCTCGCGCAACACGCAAATACTTGATTTAGAGGGGCAATGCTTTAGTTTTTTTCACAAGCACGCGAGGTGCTTGCACCTCGCGCAACACGCAAATAATAGTTATATTATACTATATAAAGCTAAATTACCACTGACTGACTGACTGACTGACTGACTCACTCATTGACATAATTGTTCTCCCAGATGGTGGATGGGGAGGTGGGTATATTTTGACAGATTCGTAAACAAGTAACTCTCAAACCTACGGGAAAAGTGCCAAACCTCCCCTTTTCACCCCCCTTTTCCCCCCTTCCCCTATCGTATCTCGGAAACTACGAGACCCGTATTTTTTTCTTTTCACGGATTCGTATAGAGGAGGCTCGGTAAAGTAAAAACCATTTCTCAAAGTCCCCCCCCGCCCCCCTTCTCCCCCCCTTTAGGCGGATCTCGGAATCTAAGAGACTTGGAACATTTTTTTTTTCAGATTCATTTAGAGGGGCAATGCTTTAGTCGAAATAATTTTGCAACCCCCCCCCTTTTCCCCCCCCCCTTTTTTTTTTTTTTTCACAAGCACGCGAGGTGCTTGCACCTCGCGCAACACGCAAATACTAAACCCCCCATCACCCCCCCACTTTTTTTTTTTTCACAAGCACGCGAGGTGCTTGCACCTCGCGCAACACGCAAATACTAGTTATACTATATAAAGCTAGATTACCACTGACTGACTCACTCACTCACTCATTGACATAATTGTTCTCCCAGATGGTGGATGGGGAGGTGGGTATATTTTGACCGATTCGTAAACAAGTAACTCTCAAACCTACGGGAAAAGTGCCAAACCTCCCTTTTTCCCCCCCTTCTCCCCCCCCCTATCGTATCTCGGAAACTACGAGACCCGTATTTTTTTCTTTTTACGGATTCGTATAGAGGAGGCTCGGTAAAGTAAAAACCATTTTTCAAAGTCGCCCCCCTTGCCCCCCTTCTCACCCCTTTTAGGCGGATCTCGGAAATTAAGAAACTTGGAACATTTTTTTTTCAGATTCATTTAGAGGGGCAATGCTTTAGTCGAAATAACTGTGCAACACCCCCCCCCCCCCCCTCCCATAACCCCCCTCAATTTTTTTTTTCACAAGCACGCGAGGTGCTTGCACCTCGCACAACACGCAAATACTAGTTATACTATATAAAGCTAAATTACCACTCACT
Organism: Tholera decimalis; assembly: GCA_943138885.2. Taxonomy (NCBI): domain Eukaryota; kingdom Metazoa; phylum Arthropoda; class Insecta; order Lepidoptera; family Noctuidae; genus Tholera; species Tholera decimalis. The sequence continues at coordinate 10,414,990 of OW964553.2, read as the reverse complement.
CACTCACTCACTCACTGACATAATTGTTCTCCCAGATGGTGGATGGGGAGGTGGGTATATTTTGACAGATTCGTAAACAAGTAACTCTCAAACCTACGGGAAAAGTGCCATACCTCCCCTTTTCCCCCCCTTCTCCCCCCCCCTATCGTATCTCGGAAACTACGAGACCCGTAGTTTTGTCTTTTTACGGATTCGTATAGAGGAGGCTCGGTAAAGTAAAAAGCATTTTTCAAAGTCCCCCCCCCCCGCCCCCCTTCTCCCACCCTTTAGGCGGATCTCGGAATCTAAGAGACTTGGAACATATTTTTTTTCAGATTCATTTAAAGGGGCAATGCTTTAGTCAAAATACTTCTGCAACCCCCCCTCCACATCACCCGCCCCCCTTTTTTTTTTTTTTTTTTTCACAAGCACGCGAGGTGCTTGCACCTCGCGCAACACGCAAATACTAAGCCCCCCCCATCTCCCCCATCACCCCCCCCTTTTTTTTTTTTTATTTCACAAGCACGCGAAGTGCTTGCACCTCGCGCAACACGCAAATACTAGTTATTATATTATACTATATAAAGCTAAATTACCACTCGCTCACTGACTCACTCATTGACATAATTGTTCTCCCAGATAGTGGATGGGGAGGTGGGTATATTTTGACAGATTCGTAAACAACTAACTCTCAAACCTACGGGAAAAGTGCCAAACCTCCCCTTTTCACCCCCTTCTCTCCCCTCCCTGTCGTATCTCGGAAACTACGAGACCCGTATTTTTTTTTCTTTACGGATTCGTATAGACGAGGCTCGGTGAAGTAAAAAACAATTTTTCAAAAGTGCCCCCTTGTCCCCCTTCTCATCCCCTTTAGGCTGATCTCGGAAATTAAGAGACTTGGAACATTTTTTTTTTCAGATTCATTTAGAGGGGCAATGCTTTAGTCGAAATAATTGTGCAACCCCCCCCCCATCACCACCCCCCCACCACTCTTTTTTTTTTTCACAAGCACGCCAGGTGCTTGCACCTCGCGCAACACGCAAATACTAAACCCCCCCCATCAACCCCCCCTTTTTTTTTTTCTTAAGCACGCGAGGTGCTTGTACCTCGCGCAACACGCAAATACTAGTTATACTATATAAAGCTAGATTACCACTGACTGACTCACTCACTCACTGACATAATTGTTCTCCCAGATGGTGGATGGGAAGGTGGGTATATTTTGACAGATTCTTAAACAAGTAACTCTCAAACCTACGGGAAAAGTGCCAAACCTCCCCTTTTCTTCCCCTTTTCCCCCCCCCCCCCCCTATCGTATCTCGGAAACTACGAGACCCGATTTTTTTTTTTACGGATACGTTTAGAGGAGGCACGGTAAAGTAAAAATCATTTTTCAGTCGCCCCCCCGCCCCCCTTCTCACCCCCTTTAGGCGGATCTCGGAAATTAAGAGACTTGGAACATTTTTTTTTTCAGATTCATTTAGAGGGGCACGCTTTAGTCAAAATACTCCTGAAACCCCCCCCCCCATCACCACCCCCTTTTTTTTTCTTTTTTCACAAGCACGCGAGGTGCTTGCACCTCGCGCAACACGCAAATACTAAACCCCCCCATCTCCCCCCACACTTTTTTTTGTTTTTTTTCATGCACGCGAGGTGCTTGCACTTCGCGCAACACGCAAATACTAAATAATAATAATAATAATAATGGCCCGGTTGTCAAAGAACATGTCAAAAAATTTTTTCCTCCGAATTTTTCAATATAATTTATAAATTAAATAGCCAAACAAACAAAAATAATCATGTTCAACGAAACGAAAATAGTGAAAAAAAAATCTAGACATGAATAAATAGAAGAGTAAATAGAAAAAACAATAAATGGAAAAATCAATATGTTGACAAGAAACCGGGCACGTTTGATTCTGAACACACAACCAAGACCTGCGGAATCGTCGCTCAGCTCCGCCTCGCAGCCGCCGGGACCAGCTCCAGCCGTGAGTGAAGAGACTCCGGCCGCTGCAGTTGCGTCGAGCTCGAGCGACGAATACTTCTCGCCGCCGACGACACCACCACCTGCGCGTCGGCGAGGAAGAGGCCGCCCTCCGGCCAGCTTCGGACTTCGAGGCCCACCGGCCTCTGATAGGGTCCCCGCTGCCGGTGGAAGTGTGCAGCGCATGCGATGGACAAATTCCATCAATGAAAATGTCATGCGCTCATACTTTGGGGCTACAGAGGGGGGAACTAACCTCACTGCGTACCGTGGTCGGATGCTCTCTCTGTTTCAGGTACTTGAACCAGCTGTCAACGTTTCGGCCCAACGACTGTCGGATCAGGTGCGGGTCATCCAGCGTAACCATATGTTGGATGACGCCGTACTTGATAGACTACGCCTCGAATCACGGTGCAGTCGTGTCTCATCTGCTTCACCACAGGCTGCGGTGCAACTACAACCTAGTATCTCACCGCGACCCGACCACGTCGGTGAAGATGATGAGGACCGGGCTACATCCGTGAGTACCCAGTGCAGTGAACGATTGAGGAGTGCTTTGGAGTGTGCATTACGGGAGTATCGCTCCACACCACCTGAGCTGAGACCTCGCCTGCCTCGTTTGCCCATGCATAAGAAAAATAGGGCGCTAGTGTGTGCTCTAGATTCACTGTTGTCAAATTATTTTGACAATAGCGAAGACCTCACCGATACCCATTCGATTCTGTACTGTGCCGCTGTTGCAGCATGTCGGGTAGCTCATGTCAAGTTTCCAAAGACTGACAGAGCTATTCGACCAGCTATACCAGCTTGGCAGTGCAGGATCGAACGTCGTATCGCTGGGGCTAGAGCACTCATTGGCAAACTTATCTGCTTCAGACAGGGCAACACTCGCCCTAGAGTGATGCGCTTTGTGAGGCGGGCGTTCGCGGGGACTGATATTAATCCTCGGGATTATCTGACCTGCGTCACAGAGCGCATCGACTTCCTGAAGCAGAAAGTCTATGCGTGGGCAAATAGAATTCGCAGATATAAGCGGCGGGTGGAGCGATACACTCAGAATCGCACATTCCAAAGCAATGAAAGATGGGTTTATAGGACCTGGGAGCGACCTGACCAAGGTATGACTGATACGTGCTTACCGGATGATGACGCCATGTGTTCGTTCTGGCGCAACATCTGGTCAGCTCCTGTCAGTCACACTGAGGGTGACTGGATGCGGGAGATCAGGCGCACGTGCGATCTTTTACCAGAAATGGGGACAATCACGATCAGCCCCCAAGATGTAACCCGTGCAGTCCGTCCGTTATCTAACTGGAAATCCCCAGGGCCGGACGGGCTGCACAATTTTTGGCTTAAATGGTTCCAAAGATCGCACGCTCGCTTGGCATTTCAGTTCCAGTCTGCCCTAGAGTCAGGATCGCTACCTCAATTCCTAACTACAGGAATAACCCACCTGCTCCATAAATCAGGCAGTACTACGGAACCTAAAAATTATAGACCGATCACGTGCTTACCGACGGTCTATAAAGTTCTTACTTCCATTTTGAGAGCCAAAATTAATAATCATATTGATGTAAATTCAATCATGTCTGCTTCTCAGAATGGATGTAGGAACGGGTCCCGCGGTACTAAGGAGCTTCTCCTCATTGATATTGCCATTAACCAACAGGTTCGTCGTTCCCGAAAGAATCTGTCGACATGTTGGATAGATTATAAGAAGGCCTATGACTCTGTCCCTCATACATGGCTTATGAAGGTGTTGGAGTTGTACAAAATAAATCCAACCCTACGCACCTTCCTTGAGTCATGTATGGGGCAATGGAAGACGGTCCTTCGCTACCCAGGATGTCGACAGATCCAGGAAAACAGCGAACCGATTAGGATTGAGCGAGGCATTTTTCAGGGCGACAGTCTGAGCCCACTGTGGTTTTGTCTGGCTCTCAACCCTCTCAGTACATTGCTGGAGGGTTCAGGGCTAGGCTACCAGTTGAGAAGAGGTGGTCAGGTCATATCTCACATGCTTTACATGGATGATTTGAAACTTTTTGCCCCCAGCAACTTGCAACTCATGGAGCTACTGAAGGTAACGGAAACCTTCAGTAGCGCCATCAGGATGGAATTTGGTGTGGACAAATGTGCAGTCATGCATGTAAAGCGAGGGGAGATTATGGAATCCGTGGGAACTCAACTCTCGGATTCCATACACCTAAGAGCCCTCGGCTCAACTGAAACCTACAAGTATTTGGGTATGTCAGAGGCACTAGGCATCAATGTTGCTTATGTTAAACAGTCATTGAAGGAACGCTTCTTTGGCCGCCTGAATAAAGTACTGAATAGTCTTCTATCAGGCGGAAACAAGGTGCGTGCCTTCAATGGTTGGGTCATGCCAGTATTGATGTACTCTTTTGGCATACTCAAATGGACTCAGACTGAACTTGACGCCTTGGACAGGCGGGTCCGCACAACGCTGACTGCAAATCGAATGCATCACCCACGTTCATCGGTGATGAGGCTGTATATCCCGCGGAAGTACGGGGGTCGTGGCATTTTAAATGCAAAGACCCTACACAACCGTGAGGTATGCAGCCTTAGGGAATATTTCCTAGAAGCCGACGTGGGTATGCATCGAGATGTGGTAGCGGTGGACAAAGGCCTCACTCCGCTCTCCTTAGGTACCGAGAATTGGCGCAAACCTGTAGTATTAGATACTAATGACCGCAGAGAAGTATGGCAGAGCAAGGAGCTTCACGGGCGCTATTACCGGGCCCTTCATGGGTCTGATGTAGACACATTAGCGTCCGTAGCCTGGCTACGTTTTGGTGACCTCTTTGGGGAAACCGAAGGTTTTGTCTGTGCGATTATGGACGAAGTTATGATGACGAATAACTATCGGAAATATATTGTGAAGGATGGTACGGTAGACATATGTCGGGCATGTCACAAACCGGGAGAATCCATTCGTCACATTATCTCCGGTTGTTCTCGTCTGGCTAACGGAGACTATTTGCATAGACACAACCTCGTGGCCAGGATTATTCACCAGCAACTTGCTCTTAAATACAATCTTGTGGAATCAGAAGTACCATACTATAGGTATGTGCCCGACCCAGTTCTCGAAAATGGCAATATTACACTGTACTGGGATCGGTCTATCATCACTGACAGGACTATTGTTGCCAATAAGCCTGACATAGTGGTGATAGACCGATTAGAGCGTCGCACAATGATTGTTGATATAGCAGTCCCCCATGACGAGAACCTCGTGAAAGCTGAGATAGATAAAAAAAATAAGTATCTTGACCTGGCGCGCGAGGTTGTCGACATGTGGGATGTGGAGACAGCAATCATTGTGCCGATAGTCGTCACAGCCAATGGTATAATAGCCAAGAGCCTCGACCAACATCTAAGGAGGCTCTCGTTGGGTAGCTGGATCAAGGGCTTGATCCAGAAAGCAGTACTCCTGGAAACGGCGCGTATTGTGAGGAGGTTCCTCTCTATGGAGCCCTGACCGCCGGTAGCTTGGACCCTGTTCCCGATACCGGTGGGCTACTATTTTTTATATTTTTAAATGTTTTTATTTTTTTATATTAATATTTAAAAATGTAATTCATATGTACATAGATTAAATAAATGGAATAATAATAATAATATTATATAAAGCTAAATTACCACTCACTCACTCACTGACATAATTGTTCTCCCAGATGGTGGATGGGGAGGTGGGTATATTTTGACAGATTCGTATACAACTAACTTTCAATCCTACGGGAAAAGTGCCAAACCTCCCCTTTTCATCCCCCTTCTCCCCCTCCCTATCGTATCTCGGAAACTACGAGACCCGTATTTTTTTTTTTACGGATTCGTATAGAGTAGGCTCGGTAAAGTAAAAAACATTTTTCAAAGTCGCCCCCCTTGCCCCCCTTCTCACCCCCTTTAGGCGGATCTCGGAAATTAAGAGACTTGGAACATTCCTGTTTTCAGATTCATTTAGAGGGGCAATGCTTTAGTTGAAATAATTATGCAACCCCCCCCACATTTTTTTTTTGTTACACAATCACGCGAAGTGCTTGCACCTCGCGCAACACGCAAATACTAGTTATTATACTATATAAAGCTAGATTACCACTGACTCACTGACTCACTCACTCATTGACATAATTGTTCTCCCAGATGGTGGATGGGGAGATGGGTATATTTTGACAGATTCGTAAACAAGTAACTCTCAAACCTACGGGATAAGTGCCAAACCTCCCCTTTTCACCCCCCTTCTCCCCCCCTCTATCGTATCTCGGAAACTACGAGACCCGTATGTTTTTTTTTTACGGTTTCGTATAGAGGAGGCTCGGTAAAGTAAAAGCCATTTTTCAGTCGCCCTCCCCGCCCTCCTTCTCACCCCCTTTAGGCGGATCTCGGAATCTAAGAGACTTGGAACATTTTTTTTTCAGATTCATTTAGAGGGGCAATGCTTTAGTCAAAATACTTCTGAACCCCCCCCCCCATCACCCCCCCCCTTTTTTTTTTTTTTCACAAGCACGCGAGGTGCTTGCTCCTCGCGCAACACGCAAATACTAAACCCCCCATCTCCCCCCATCACCCCCCCCCACTTTTTTTTTTTCACAAGCACTCGAGGTGCTTGCACCTCGCGCAACACGCAAATACTAGTTATATTATATTATATAAAGCTAAATTACCACTGACTCACTCACTGACTCATTGACATAATTGTTCTCCCAGATGGTGGATGGGGAGGTGGGTATATTTTGACAGATTCGTAAACAAGTAACTCTCAAACCTACGGGAAAAGTGCTAAACCTCCCCTTTTCACCCCCCTTCTCCCCCCTCCCTATCGTATCTCGGAAACTACGAGACCGGTATTTTTTTCTTTTTACGGATTCGTATAGAGGAGGCTCGGTAAAGTAAAAACCATTTTTCAAAGTCGCCTCCCTTGCCCCACTTCTCACCCCCTTTAGGCGGGTCTCGGAAATTAAGAGACTTGGAACATTTTTTTTTTCAGATTCATTTAGAGGGGCAATGCTTTAATCGAAATAATTGTGCAAACCCCCCCCCCCCATCTCACCTATCACACCCCCCCATTTTTTTTTTCAGATTCGCACCACAAGCATGCGAGGTGCTTGCACCTCGCGCAACACGCAAACACTAAACCACCCCCCATCTCCCCCATCACCCCCCCCCTTTTATTTTTTTTCACAAGCACGCGAGGTGCTTGCACCTCGCGCAACACGCAAATACTAGTCATCATATTATATAAAGCTAAATTACCACTCACTGACTGACTCACTCATTGACATAATTGTTCTCCCAGATGGTGGATGGGGAGGTGGGTATATTTTGCCAGATTCATAAACAAGTAACTCTCAAACCTACGGGAAAAGTGTCAAACCTCCCCTTTTCACCCCCCTTCTCCCCCCTCCCTTTCGTATCTCGAAAACTACGAGACCCGTATTTTAATTATTTTACGGATTCGTATTGAGGAGGCTCGGTAAAGTAAAAACCATTTTTCAAAGTCGCCCCCATTGCCCCCCTTCTCACCCTTTTTAGGCGGACCTCGGAAATTAAGAGACTTGGAACATTTTTTTTTTCAGATTCATTAAGAGGGGCAATGCTTTAGTCAAAATAATTGTGCAACCCCCCCCCCCCCATCACCCGCCTCTGCTTTTTTTTCAGATTCATACCACAAGCCCGCGAGGTGCTTGCACCTCGCGCAACACGCAAATACTAGTCATATTATATAAAGCTAAATTACCACTCACTCACTCACTCACTCACTGACTCATTGACATAATTGTTCTCCCAGATGGTGGAT